>CM068367.1:1117640503-1119064822 GCA_034769895.1 Magicicada septendecula | reverse complement strand
TGAAAAGTATTAGGATTTTATTAGATAATAGCAATATTGACTCTTATCGATTATAATATCGACTCTCAGGATATCGAAACAGTTACAAAGTATATTATATAAAATTCAAACAGGGTTCTTTAAACTGCCAATTATTATCAAAGTCAGAGAAATCGGGCCAATATTTAAAAAGTATAACGTTACAACAAGTTAATAATTATTACTAGATACAGACATTGAATAATAAATTTGAAAATAATATAATGTTTTCACCAACAGCTGACGTGAGCACGGATGCATTGAGATTGGCAAAAGCAAATGGCTGCCATCCAGTTGATCAAAATGTTACTCCGTTCTGCTACGTTCCGAATAATGTATTTTCTGGCAGTATTCCTGTTCTGGTGTCTGCAAATCTCTTTTTAAATGTTGTGTAGTGCCTTGTGTAAGTTTTCTGGGTTGTATTTTGTGTATCTGTGTAAATATAAGTTCAAACACTTTTCCCGATTCCGACACTAATATGGTTATTGTATATACAGTTTTCTGGTGTTTTGTGGTGTTTTTCGGGGTAGATATGTATTGTTCAGTGTTATTTAATCTATTCTTGATTGTTTCTGTCATAATGTGAGTGTTTCTAGAAAGTATTTTATAAAGCCACACGCGATTTCACAAAAACGTACTATTCACTCGCTCGACATTACCGTTGTAAGTTAGGTTAGATTCGTCATAAAACGCTTGTCAAGTTAACCGTTCAAATACCAATAATCAACTATCTTATTTCCTTCAGTTTCAATTAAACTCTTAGCCAATATAATATTATTCTTAACATTGTTCAAATATAATTTCATATCCTGTGCATATATAATAATACACTATATGATTGCCTAAACTTTGGTTATTTATCAATTTATTTACTAGATGTTATTTAAATTAATCTTTCAGTTCATTCGGCTTATTTTAAGATTAAATAATGCCGTTTTATAGTGTTTTCTGTCCAAAATTAGTAATTTTACTTTCATTTTGTATCTCTCGGAAAAGTCAAAACATCTCCAAAATTTACTTCCTGTTATTATGTAAATTCAGCCATTTTATCAGTTATATTTAATATTAATAATCTTATATTGTATTAAAAGGTTTATATTCCCTTATTTTTCTTGTAATTTATTGAATTAGTTGTATTCTAAAATTTATTCTGGAATATATGACTCCCATGTCCAAATTTCTGAGTTTAGTCATTTTCATTTTTATTTATAATTCTGAATATAATTTATTAAAATTCTTTCTAAATGGTATGTGCAATTATATGGCTTGATCTCAAGTTTATTTGTCTAAACCCTTTTGTTTATTTGCATTTTAAATGAGTAATTTCTCTGTTTTGATGAAGTTTGGTTTTCTTTCTTTGGCCTAGGTTTTTTAACAATTTTTCCTTACAAAAATATTTTACAAACAATATATGATGTGTGATACCCTCTCTGACTTTTAAATATAGTCTTATAACTAAACATTTTCCAAATTACACAATAACAATTAGTATTGGTTACAATACAAATAACAGTTAAACAAATAAAGAATATTTTTTTAAATAAATGGTTGTCTTCAACCTTCAGACATTTTACAACAAAATCCTTATTTCTAACATGGAAATATGGTTCACAAAAAAAACTTTTCTACTAACTAACATCTTAATTACTCCTACTATTTACCAGTAGTAATTTTTTTTTTTTTTTACAGTTCTGATGTTAGTTATAGCAGACCCAAACAAATGGCCTTATATCTAATACATTTTTAAACATCCTTATACTATAATCATAAAAACCTTATATCTATATTCTTGTTGCTAACTATTATTATCAGTAGGATTCTACAGTTTTCATTACCGTCTTTTACACATTGTCTTTTGGGTAATTGTACCCTGTCATAAATAACTAAATAGTATAAATTGTTCAAATAGTATTATGAAATCTGTTTTTCTTTTTGCATATAAAACAAAATGTTATTTTAAACAGATTTATGTCTTATAAGTAACATATTCTCACAGTACACCATTTCAAGTCATTGAAAGTTGCATATTTCATTGTATTCAATGTTTGTGATTGCCAAGAATGAAACACAAGGTTTATTTTCTATAATAACCCAAAACTATCACTGGTTCACTTTGCACTTTTATATTATGTTATTGTTAAATGGTCGTATAGTCTTATTAACATAATAAATTGGGTAGTGTTTTACAATGGAGATTTGTTCCATGGGTACTATATTATTGTTTCAATCTTAGTTCACTGGCAAATTACTTTATACACTTCTCTCTCTTAATTTTATGTACATGTGGTTATCATTTCGTTATACTTTTATTGGTTAATGATTTATTTTGGGGGTATGGGGATTTGGGTGTCTTTTATAAGAGCATGACATCTTCTTCAGGATGCTGCCTCTTCTTCTTTCATCAGTCTTCTTTTCTCCTGCCTTCTGGGACTGGTATCTTCTCCATCTTCTTCTTGAATGCCATCAGGTTTCTTGGGATCTTCTCCATCTTCTTCTTGATTTTACTAATACACCACCTGTATTGGTTGATCTTGGCTTATTTTAGGGTTTCTATTCTATTTATTCTTCCTCGTTGTGAGTTTAGTCATATTCTGTACTGCTTGGTTATTCACTTTCTTACCTTCCTGGGTATAATTTGAAAACCTTTGGTTATGAGACTGGTTTTGGATGACTCATCACTAGTAACTCATTTTATTTTAACTTGTATTTTTTTAAATAATAATGATTTCTTTCCACAGTTGCTATGAATTAATCTTTTTAATATTAAACTTAATTGCTTTCTTCCAAAATTTAAATATTATAACTTTATTATTCTAATGATCAATTGCCATTCAATATTATGCATACATCTGTCATGTTACAGATTGCTCTCCTCCAGAAGTAATTATTTCAGACAGGTTTATGGATGAAATAATTTCATATGATAATTTCATCATTTCTTATAATTCATTTTCTTCTCCATTTTTATATCGACTTCTTTATATTAGAGTTTAATTAATTTTATATATATATGGTTATTTGTTTTACTATTGATCCTTTTCGGATAGTTAGTGTCTTCTGAGATATATTATTATTGTAATACATTTTCTTTCTTTATAAACTTCGTGTTGCATCCTTGGGATATTAATTCCCTAACATTCCCTATCACGTGGGCTGGGGCAGATCAGAGGGGCACTGTACGCTACTTCTCTTCTGGCCATACACCACTTCTATAAATTGAGTACAGAGGCATATTCATCCCTGCTCAAAAAAAAAAAAAAAAACATAATGCTGCTGGAATTATCTTCAGTCAGTCATCGCATAAATAAATAAAAAGTAGTCTCATTTTCGACTAATAAAAATATCTTTGGATTCTTCACTTCGTAGTCTCTCAGATTATCTCACATTTTCTATCTTAATAAATCTTCATAATTATTATTATACCCATTATATATATATATTTTTTCAAAACTCTTAACTTGTCTGATATATTTATTTTAATTATGGTTGAAAACCTTTCTTTTAATAATTCTGGTTACTGGTTACAGTGTAACTCTTTTTCTTCTCCATCTGAATTCTCTTTATACTTTCTTCTGGTTACTCATAGTATTAGCATGGTCTTTATATATAGTCTTTCTTATTCATTATTTGAATGGTCTTAATATATTATATTTAATTTTTTAACATTGTATCTTTACATTAGATATACAAGTTGTTATATTGATCATTTTATTTAAACATTTTGGTTCTTTCCTTTCTCTTAGAAAGTTATTAATCCGCCTTCGCATTCATTAACATTAATTCATTTATATTATATTTCATGTGGTATTTCTTCTCTTTGCATTTCATATAGGTCTTATTATTATCATTTGTTCAAAATCATCTTCTCCATCTGTTTGGTATGAGTTGTTCTTCTTTGCTCTTAATTAACTGTTTTCATTATCGTTTCATAGGTAATTAGTCTCTTTGCTTCCAAATTTTTTCTTCTCTTGCATATTACACTCTTTTTTGTTATTCTTCTCTACTCCTTCAAATGCTATTGTGAATATCTAGCATTTAATCTGGATTAACGTTAATTCTCTTTTCTGAATTAATCACTTTATTTTCTTCTCAATTCAATTATAATTGACACATAATTATTTTTTGGAACTTGGTTAGTTTTAATGTAAAATTCAAACTATTCTTTTTATTTAATTGAAAAATATTTCTCATAAATCCTTGTAATATGTTGATCTTATCTTGTTTCAAAGTTCTGACGTTCTATCAACATTCAAATTCTGTTTAATTCATTTATTCCCAGAATTGTTTCATTCAGAATTGTTTATAGTAATGTGATCTTACTATTATTTCTGAATGTTTCGGTATTTCTCCAAATTCAAATTCTTCTTAATTATTTACCATAAAGTTTTCTCACAAACTTAGTTATAGTAAGTTGGTCTTACTTCATTTTTAAATTTGTTGTATATTAAATTCAAAATTCCTTTCTTCTTAATTCTTCCAAAATGTTTTTCTCATAATTCAGTGGTAGTAAGCTGTGCTTACTTAATTTTAAATTTTTAATATTAAGTTCAAAATTCTCTCTCTTTCTCTTTCTTCCAAAAAGTTTTTTCTTCAAATTATTAGGTTGTAGTAAGATGTACTTACTCAATTTTAAATTTTTATAAATAATAAGTTCAAAATTCAAAATTCTCTCTTTTTCTCTTTCTTCCATAAAGTTTTGTTCCAAATTATCAGGTTGTAGTAAGATGTACTTACTCAATTTTAAATTTTTATAATTAATAAGTTCAAAATTCAAAATTCTCTCTTTTTCTCTTTCTTCCAAAAAGTTTTTGTTCCAAATTATCAGGTTGTAGTAAGATGTACTTACTCAATTTTAAATTTTTATAAATAATAAGTTCAAATCAAAACTCCCAACTCATTCTTCATAATATTTCTTCATAGAAGCTTGATTGTACACTCCTTTGATTTTTCCTGAAACGATTTCCCTCAACTCATATGTATTGTTATGCTTATCATTTACCACAACATATGGTTATATATTGTACTCTACACTGGACCATTTTATTTATACTTTTGTAAGTTGATCTTCTCTTTTTCTTTCCTTATAAATGCCTTCTCTTCTAAATGTCGCTCTTTGATGGTTAGCTCCTCTTACTACTTCAAATGTTAGATTTTTCCACATTTATTCTGGATTCTCTCCAATTCATTGGAGTTTATTATTGAAATATTAGCGCCTGTGTCTATCATTATTTTTGCGGGAACTCCTTCCACCTCCGCTGTTATATAAATTATCTCATTATTACTGTTGCTGAGACTCTTCTCGTTCTCTTCCAAAAGTTCAGTTCGTATGTCTTTCAGATAGTGGTTACTTATAATAGTGATGTTTTTATGCTGGTTTGCTTGTCGCAATTCATCCTTTTCTAACCCAGGAAGTATAAGCAGTAACGGGTCATTGTTGTTGATTACTGCCTCCTCTCGTTTAAAGTATTTTGGTCATTGTTCATGTTATTATTGACCGAGGCATCGTTCGGGAAACTCTGGTTTGTTTCCTGACGTTCTGTACCCTGGTTGAGGTTTAACGCCTTGTTCTGTTGTCGGCCAAGATCCTCCAGGCTTGTACTTCGTCTTCCCTGTTCGTGTCTTGGGCCGTCTCGTTCCGCACTCCTCCATCTTCGGTCGGTGCCGTGGAAGCTGCTCCTCCTCGGTTGATAATATCTCCTGGGTCCGCGATCTTCTGCTCTTATAAAATTTACCCTAGGGCGCGACACTCGGTTATTATTATTGCTATTATTGTTATTACTAAAATTATTATGATAGTAATTTCGGTTAGGTGGGTAAGGTCTGTCACCATCATTGTTGGGATATGGATTTCTCTGACTGTATGGGACATTATTATGTTGGTAAAAATTGTTTCTATTATTTGGATAAGGGTTGTTATTCCTCACGCCGTTAAAATTACCGTTAAACTGGTTATTACGCGGCGGGTTGTTAGGGCCGTCGTAATTACTGGGCTGGTTCCGGTTACTTGTATGGTTATTGCCGTTATTGGGGTAGGTAGTCGGCCTTGCTTCTGGTCTCTCATTTCTCTTCCTGCTCTGCCGATAATACTCCTCGTTTTCGTATCCCTCTAATAACTCGGTCATCGCCTGGATCGTCTTGATCTGGCTGCCTCTCCGGGCCCTGATAATGTCCTCATCATAATGATACGATATCTTGTTCACTAAACATTCTTCTGGGATTGCCGGCTCGAGGTGTTTTGCCATGCACACCTTCCCCAAGAAATATGCCGTCATACTGCTACCTAATTGTGCCCTGTATCTTCCATTACAAATATTGTCACGGATCAAGTTCTGGGTGGTCTCAGACCAGTATTTTGTCTTAAACATTTTCCGGAACTGTTGGTAGTCAGGAATTTCACTCCGGTTGGCCATCCACCAATTATCAGTTATTTCTCGGAAAGACTCGTCTAATATTTCCCTGCTATGGCTCCATTGAGTAATTTTATGCTTGGCGAGATATTCTTCTACCCTAGCCAGGAACTCCATCGGCTTACGTTTGTATTGCCGGAAGTTGAGCCACTCTCGGCTTTCGTTGACAGGCAATCCGGTGAAATGAGTCGGTCTGTTTCTTATCGCTTCCATCTCCTCTCCGCTTTGTCGCACCTGACCGGTGATATTGGCCATGGTCTCTTGTATATCATTACACCGTTCTGTAACTTGGTTGCGTACTTGTCCGAATTCTTCTTGATTTTCCTTCCTCTGTTCTTCTACCTTCCTACGACTATGTTCTTCAATATTTGTGAACTTGATGTTCACCACTTCTTTAAACTCATGCACCTCCTTTTCGGTCTGGTTGCACTTTCCATCAACCTCTCGAATCTGTCGATTGACCATTATATTTTCTTCTTCCATCTTCTTATTCATCGCTTTTTTGTTAACATTGATTTCTTTATTCAGTTCTTCTCGCAACAATTCCATCCTTTCGTCCAGTTTGTCCAAATTCTCCTGATTGACCTCTCTTAATTCTTCTCTTAAAATTTGATTGTCCTCTCTCAATTCTTCCAGCTTCTCCCCCATCTTCTCTTCCAACTTCTTGTTATCTTCTTTCAACTCTTCCTTCAATTGTCGGTTGTTCTTCTCTATCTTCTTCCTGGTTTCATCGATTTTCTGATTGGTGTTCTCAATCTTATTAATCAATTCTTCTTTAGTTGACTTGAATTCTTCCTTGAACGCTTGGTTGTCTTCCTTCAATTCTTCTAACTTCTTCCCCATCTGTTCTTCCATCTTCTTGTTATCTTCCTTCAAATTTTCCATGTTCTTGTTCATCCCAGTCAACTCTTCTTTTGTGGACTGGTTATCCTTCTTCAATTCTTCTAACTTTTCTCCCATCCTCTCTTCCATCTTCTTGCTGTTTTCTTCCATCTTCTTGTTCATCCGACTCAATTCTTCTTTTGTTTTTTCTATTTTATTTCCCAAATCTTCTTTTAAAGACTGGTTGTCTTCTTTCCTTCCCTTATTACTTTCGTCCATTTGCTTCTTCAAATCTTCTTTGTTGGATTTGTTGCTTTCTTCTATTTTGGATTCTAGGTTCTTATTCATTTGCAAGAGCATCTACATCATTTTCTCTCGCATTGGACCTTCTGTTGTTTTGGATCTCTCAGGTTGTTCCTCTTGGATATTGACATCCCCTGTTTGAGTAGGCATCTCAGGTTGTTCCCCTGGTTGTTCAAGTTGTTTGGACAACCCTGGTGGCAATGAACTCTCTACATCTACTGGCGTTGCCTCTTTGTTGTTCATGTCAACTTCTAATTCTTTTTCGGCCTCCGCCGCCTGTTTCTTGGAAGTTGCACGTCATTG
Organism: Magicicada septendecula; assembly: GCA_034769895.1. NCBI lineage: Eukaryota > Metazoa > Arthropoda > Insecta > Hemiptera > Cicadidae > Magicicada > Magicicada septendecula. Next base: position 1,119,056,969 of record CM068367.1, on the reverse strand, counting down.
CATTTTCCCTTCAATTTCTCTGGCTTTGTAGCTGTTGCCTAGCTCCAACTAGTGATTGGGCAGAATGTATTGGCCTTCCAATCGCTAATTAAAGCCCCTCAGTTGTGCGCCAATTTGTAATATAACGAACATATAAGTGGAGTGGAGTGAGTCTGTGTGTTCTTAATTGGTGTGTTTAATTGGTGTGGCTCTCGACGTCTTACTGGCCTGAAACACTTCCTTAAGTTTCCCAGCTGGTCGAGTTCCAATTGTAGCAAGACCTGTCAGATAGCGTAATGTTGTTGAAGAAATGTATATGTAGCTTCACCAAAAGTTTCAAAACACAAATTGTTGTTTTGAGGAAAATTTAAAAAAAAAAATTATGTTTAAAAAAAAAATATAATTTAAAAAAAAAAATTTCCTTTTTATTAATTAATTAATTATAATCAATTAATTAATATAGGGTTGTGAAGTTTTAAAAAGCGTAACACTCTTCTGAAAAATTTTATTAAAGTTCAGGTATTTTTTAAATAAACTACCACCACCCATAAGATTGTCTCCAAACCAATCGATACTTGTTTACCTTTTCGTTTTTGTAGGTTATATTCACTTATAGGTGGTAAAGTCCTGGTAGATTGTTAATTAGAATTATATTAATGGTAATTAGTAATATTTGTGAAATAAAGAACTATTTAGTAGTGAAAAGTATTAGGATTTTATTAGATAATAGCAATATTGACTCTTATCGATTATAATATCGACTCTCAGGATATCGAAACAGTTACAAAGTATATTATATAAAATTCAAACAGGGTTCTTTAAACTGCCAATTATTATCAAAGTCAGAGAAATCGGGCCAATATTTAAAAAGTATAACGTTACAACAAGTTAATAATTATTACTAGATACAGACATTGAATAATAAATTTGAAAATAATATAATTGTTTTCACCAACAGCTGACGTGAGCACGGATGCATTGAGATTGGCAAAAGCAAATGGCTGCCATCCAGTTGATCAAAATGTTACTCGTTCCTGCTACGTTCCGAATAATGTATTTTCTGGCAGTATTCCTGTTCTGGTGTCTGCAAATCTCTTTTTAAATGTTGTGTAGTGCCTTGTGTAAAGTTTCTGGGTTGTATTTTGTGTATCTGTGTAAATATAAGTTCAAACACTTTTCCCGATTCCGACACTAATATGGTTATTGTATTATACAGTTTTCTGGTGTTTTGTGGTGTTTTTCGGGGTAGATATGTATTGTTCAGTGTTATTTAATCTTTCTTGATTGTTTCTGTCATAATGTGAGTGTTCTAGAAGTATTTTATAAGCCACACGCGATTTCACAAAAACGTACTATTCACTCGCTCGACATTACCGTTGTAAGTTAGGTTAGATTCGTCATAAAACGCTTGTCAAGTTAACCGTTCAAATACCAATAATCAACTATCTTATTTCCTTCAGTTTCAATTAAACTCTTAGCCAATATAATATTATTCTTAACATTGTTCAAATATAATTTCATATCCTGTGCATATATAATAATACACTATATGATTGCCTAAACTTTGGTTATTTATCAATTTTATTTACTAGATGTTATTTAAATTAATCTTTCAGTTCATTCGGCTTATTTTAAGATTAAATAATGCCGTTTTATAGTGTTTTCTGTCCAAAATTAGTAATTTTACTTTCATTTTGTATTCTCTGAAAAGTCAAAACATCTCCAAAATTTACTTCCTGTTATTATGTAAATTCAGCCATTTTATCAGTTATATTTAATATTAATAATCTTATATTGTATTAAAAGGTTTATATTCCCTTATTTTCTTGTAATTTATTGAATTAGTTGTATTCTAAAATATTATTCTGGAATATATGACTCCCATGTCCAAATTTCTGAGTTTAGTCATTTTCATTTTTATTTATAATTCTGAATATAATTTATTAAAATCTTTCTAAATGGTATGTGCAATTATATGGCTTGATCTCAAGTTTATTTGGTCTAAACCCCTTTTGTTTATTTGCATTTAAATGAGTAATTTCTCTGTTTTGATGAAGTTTGGTTTTCTTTCTTTGGCCTAGGTTTTTTAACAATTTTTCCTTACAAAATATTTTACAAACAATATATGATGTGTGATACCCTCTCTGACTTTTAAATATAGTCTTATAAACTAAACATTTTTCCAAATTACACAATAACAATTAGTATTGGTTACAATACAAATAACAGTTAAACAAATAAAGAATATTTTTTAAATAAATGGTTGTCTTCAACCTTCAGACATTTTACAACAAAATCCTTATTTCTAACATGGAAATATGGTTCACAAAAAAAACTTTTCTACTAACTAACATCTTAATTACTTCCTACTATTTACCAGTAGTAATTTTTTTTTTTTTTTTACAGTTCTGATGTTAGTTATAGCAGACCCAAACAAATGGCCTTATATCTAATACATTTTTAAACATCCTTATACTATATTCATAAAAACCTTATATCTATATTCTTGTTGCTAACTATTATTATCAGTAGGATTCTACAGTTTTCATACCGTCTTTTACACATTGTCTTTGGGTAATTGTACCCTGTCATAAATAACTAAATAGTATAAATTGTTCAAATAGTATTATGAAATCTGTTTTTCTTTTTGCATATAAAACAAAATGTTATTTTAAACAGATTTATGTCTTATAAGTAACATATTCTCACAGTACACATTTCAAGTCATTGAAAGTTGCATATTTCATTGTATTCAATGTTTGTGATTGCCAAGAATGAAACACAAGGTTTATTTTCTATAATACCCAAAACTATCACTGGTTCACTTTGCACTTTTATATTATGTTATTGTTAAATGGTCGTATAGTCTTATTAACATAATAAATTGGTTAGTGTTTTACAATGGAGATTTGTTCCATGGGTACTATATTATTGTTTCATCTTAGTTCACTGGCAACATTTACTTTATACACTTCTCTCTCTTAATTTTATGTACATGTGGTTATCATTTCGTTATACTTTTATTGGTTAATGATTTATTTTGGGGGGTATGGGGATTTGGGTGTCTTTTATAAGAGCATGACATCTTCTTCAGGATGCTGCCTTCTTCTTCTTTCATCAGTCTTCTTTTCTCCTGCCTTCTGGGACTGGTATCTTCTCCATCTTCTTCTTGATGCCATCAGGTTTCTTGGGATCTTCTCCATCTTCTTCTTGATTTTACTAATACACCACCTGTATTGGTTGATCTTGGCTTATTTTAGGGTTTCTATTCTATTTATTCTTCCTCGTTGTGAGTTTAGTCATATTCTGTACTGCTTGGTTATTCACTTTCTTACCTTCCTGGGTTATAATTTGAAAACCTTTGGTTATGAGACTGGTTTTGGATGACTCATCACTAGTAACTCATTTTATTTTAACTTGTATTTTTTTAAATAATAATGATTTCTTTCCACAGTTGCTATGAATTAATCTTTTTATATTAAACTTAATGCTTTCTTCCAAATTTAAATATTATAACTTTATTATTCTAATGATCAATTGCCATTCAATATTATGCATACATCTGTCATGTTACAGATTGCTCTCCTCCAGAAGTAATTATTTCAGACAGGTTTATGGATGAAATAATTTCTTATGATAATTTCATCATTTCTTATAATTCATTTTCTTCTCCATTTTTATATCGACTTCTTTATATTAGAGTTTAATTAATTTTATATATATATGGTTATTTGTTTTACTATTGATCCTTTTCGGATAGTTAGTGTCTTCTGAGATATATTATTATTGTAATACATTTTCTTTCTTTATAAACTTCGTGTTGCATCCTTGGGATATTAATTCCCTAACATTCCCTATCACGTGGGCTGGGGCAGATCAGAGGGGCACTGTACGCTACTTCTCTTCTGGCCATACACCACTTCTATAAATTGAGTACAGAGGCATATTCATCCCTGCTCAAAAAAAAAAAAAAAAAACATAATGCTGCTGGAATTATCTTCAGTCAGTCATCGCATAAATAAATAAAAAGTAGTCTCATTTTCGACTAATAAAAATATCTTTGGATTCTTCACTTCGTAGTCTCTCAGATTATCTCACATTTTCTATCTTAATAAATCTTCATAATTATTATTATACCCATTATATATATATATTTTTTCAAAACTCTTAACTTGTCTGATATATTTATTTTAATTATGGTTGAAAACCTTTCTTTTAATAATTCTGGTTACTGGTTACAGTGTAACTCTTTTTCTTCTCCATCTGAATTCTCTTTATACTTTCTTCTGGTTACTCATAGTATTAGCATGGTCTTTATATATAGTCTTTCTTATTCATTATTTGAATGGTCTTAATATATTATATTTAATTTTTTAACATTGTATCTTTACATTAGATATACAAGTTGTTATATTGATCATTTTATTTAAACATTTTGGTTCTTTCCTTTCTCTTAGAAAGTTATTAATCCGCCTTCGCATTCATTAACATTAATTCATTTATATTATATTTCATGTGGTATTTCTTCTCTTTGCATTTCATATAGGTCTTATTATTATCATTTGTTCAAAATCATCTTCTCCATCTGTTTGGTATGAGTTGTTCTTCTTTGCTCTTAATTAACTGTTTTCATTATCGTTTCATAGGTAATTAGTCTCTTTGCTTCCAAATTTTTTCTTCTCTTGCATATTACACTCTTTTTTGTTATTCTTCTCTACTCCTTCAAATGCTATTGTGAATATCTAGCATTTAATCTGGATTAACGTTAATTCTCTTTTCTGAATTAATCACTTTATTTTCTTCTCAATTCAATTATAATTGACACATAATTATTTTTTGGAACTTGGTTAGTTTTAATGTAAAATTCAAACTATTCTTTTTATTTAATTGAAAAATATTTCTCATAAATCCTTGTAATATGTTGATCTTATCTTGTTTCAAAGTTCTGACGTTCTATCAACATTCAAATTCTGTTTAATTCATTTATTCCCAGAATTGTTTCATTCAGAATTGTTTATAGTAATGTGATCTTACTATTATTTCTGAATGTTTCGGTATTTCTCCAAATTCAAATTCTTCTTAATTATTTACCATAAAGTTTTCTCACAAACTTAGTTATAGTAAGTTGGTCTTACTTCATTTTTAAATTTGTTGTATATTAAATTCAAAATTCCTTTCTTCTTAATTCTTCCAAAATGTTTTTCTCATAATTCAGTGGTAGTAAGCTGTGCTTACTTAATTTTAAATTTTTAATATTAAGTTCAAAATTCTCTCTCTTTCTCTTTCTTCCAAAAAGTTTTTTCTTCAAATTATTAGGTTGTAGTAAGATGTACTTACTCAATTTTAAATTTTTATAAATAATAAGTTCAAAATTCAAAATTCTCTCTTTTTCTCTTTCTTCCATAAAGTTTTGTTCCAAATTATCAGGTTGTAGTAAGATGTACTTACTCAATTTTAAATTTTTATAATTAATAAGTTCAAAATTCAAAATTCTCTCTTTTTCTCTTTCTTCCAAAAAGTTTTTGTTCCAAATTATCAGGTTGTAGTAAGATGTACTTACTCAATTTTAAATTTTTATAAATAATAAGTTCAAATCAAAACTCCCAACTCATTCTTCATAATATTTCTTCATAGAAGCTTGATTGTACACTCCTTTGATTTTTCCTGAAACGATTTCCCTCAACTCATATGTATTGTTATGCTTATCATTTACCACAACATATGGTTATATATTGTACTCTACACTGGACCATTTTATTTATACTTTTGTAAGTTGATCTTCTCTTTTTCTTTCCTTATAAATGCCTTCTCTTCTAAATGTCGCTCTTTGATGGTTAGCTCCTCTTACTCCTTCAAATGTTAGGTTTTTCCACATTTATTCTGGATTCTCTCCAATTCATTGGAGTTTATTATTGAAATATTAGCGCCTGTGTCTATCATTATTTTTGCAGGAACTCCTTCCACCTCCGCTGTTATATAAATTATCTCATTATTACTGTTGCTGAGACTCTTCTCGTTCTCTTCCAAAAGTTCAGTTCGTATGTCTTTCAGATAGTGGTTACTTATAATAGTGATGTTTTTATGCTGGTTTGCTTGTCGCAATTCATCCTTTTCTAACCCAGGAAGTATAAGCAGTAACGGGTCATTGTTGTTGATTACTGCCTCCTCTCGTTTAAAGTATTTTGGTCATTGTTCATGTTATTATTGACCGAGGCATCGTTCGGGAAACTCTGGTTTGTTTCCTGACGTTCTGTACCCTGGTTGAGGTTTAACGCCTTGTTCTGTTGTCGGCCAAGATCCTCCAGGCTTGTACTTCGTCTTCCCTGTTCGTGTCTTGGGCCGTCTCGTTCCGCACTCCTCCATCTTCGGTCGGTGCCGTGGAAGCTGCTCCTCCTCGGTTGATAATATCACCTGGGTCCGCGATCTTCTGCTCTTATAAAATTTACCCTAGGGCGCGACACTCGGTTATTATTATTGCTATTATTGTTATTACTAAAATTATTATGATAGTAATTTCGGTTAGGTGGGTAAGGTCTGTCACCATCATTGTTGGGATATGGATTTCTCTGACTGTATGGGACATTATTATGTTGGTAAAAATTGTTTCTATTATTTGGATAAGGGTTGTTATTCCTCACGCCGTTAAAATTACCGTTAAACTGGTTATTACGCGGCGGGTTGTTAGGGCCGTCGTAATTACTGGGCTGGTTCCGGTTACTTGTATGGTTATTGCCGTTATTGGGGTAGGTAGTCGGCCTTGCTTCTGGTCTCTCATTTCTCTTCCTGCTCTGCCGATAATACTCCTCGTTTTCGTATCCCTCTAATAACTCGGTCATCGCCTGGATCGTCTTGATCTGGCTGCCTCTCCGGGCCCTGATAATGTCCTCATCATAATGATACGATATCTTGTTCACTAAACATTCTTCTGGGATTGCCGGCTCGAGGTGTTTTGCCATGCACACCTTCCCCAAGAAATATGCCGTCATACTGCTACCTAATTGTGCCCTGTATCTTCCATTACAAATATTGTCACGGATCAAGTTCTGGGTGGTCTCAGACCAGTATTTTGTCTTAAACATTTTCCGGAACTGTTGGTAGTCAGGAATTTCACTCCGGTTGGCCATCCACCAATTATCAGTTATTTCTCGGAAAGACTCGTCTAATATTTCCCTGCTATGGCTCCATTGAGTAATTTTATGCTTGGCGAGATATTCTTCTACCCTAGCCAGGAACTCCATCGGCTTACGTTTGTATTGCCGGAAGTTGAGCCACTCTCGGCTTTCGTTGACAGGCAATCCGGTGAAATGAGTCGGTCTGTTTCTTATCGCTTCCATCTCCTCTCCGCTTTGTCGCACCTGACCGGTGATATTGGCCATGGTCTCTTGTATATCATTACACCGTTCTGTAATTTGGTTGCGTACTTGTCCGAATTCTTCTTGATTTTCCTTCCTCTGTTCTTCTACCTTCCTACGACTATGTTCTTCAATATTTGTGAACTTGATGTTCACCACTTCTTTAAACTCATGCACCTCCTTTTCGGTCTGGTTGCACTTTCCATCAACCTCTCGAATCTGTCGATTGACCATTATATTTTCTTCTTCCATCTTCTTATTCATCGCTTTTTTGTTAACATTGATTTCTTTATTCAGTTCTTCTCGCAACAATTCCATCCTTTCGTCCAGTTTGTCCAAATTCTCCTGATTGACCTCTCTTAATTCTTCTCTTAAAATTTGATTGTCCTCTCTCAATTCTTCCAGCTTCTCCCCCATCTTCTCTTCCAACTTCTTGTTATCTTCTTTCAACTCTTCCTTCAATTGTCGGTTGTTCTTCTCTATCTTCTTCCTGGTTTCATCGATTTTCTGATTGGTGTTCTCAATCTTATTAATCAATTCTTCTTTAGTTGACTTGAATTCTTCCTTGAACGCTTGGTTGTCTTCCTTCAATTCTTCTAACTTCTTCCCCATCTGTTCTTCCATCTTCTTGTTATCTTCCTTCAAATTTTCCATGTTCTTGTTCATCCCAGTCAACTCTTCTTTTGTGGACTGGTTATCCTTCTTCAATTCTTCTAACTTTTCTCCCATCCTCTCTTCCATCTTCTTGCTGTTTTCTTCCATCTTCTTGTTCATCCCACTCAATTCTTCTTTTGTTTTTTCTATTTTATTTCCCAAATCTTCTTTTAAAGACTGGTTGTCTTCTTTCCTTCCCTTATTACTTTCGTCCATTTGCTTCTTCAAATCTTCTTTGTTGGATTTGTTGCTTTCTTCTATTTTGGATTCTAGGTTCTTATTCATTTGCAAGAGCATCTACATCATTTTCTCTCGCATTGGACCTTCTGTTGTTTTGGATCTCTCAGGTTGTTCCTCTTGGATATTGACATCCCCTGTTTGAGTAGGCATCTCAGGTTGTTCCCCTGGTTGTTCAAGTTGTTTGGACAACCCTGGTGGCAATGAACTCTCTACATCTACTGGCGTTGCCTCTTTGTTGTTCATGTCAACTTCTAATTCTTTTTCGGCCTCCGCCGCCCGTTTCTTGGAAGTTGCACGTCGTTGCATTTTCCCTTCAATTTCTCTGGCTTTGTAGCTGTTGCCTAGCTCCAACTAGTGATTGGGCAGAATGTATTGGCCTTCCAATCGCTAATTAAAGCCCCTCAGTTGTGCGCCAATTTGTAATATAACGAACATATAAGTGGAGTGGAGTGAGTCTGTGTGTTCTTAATTGGTGTGTTTAATTGGTGTGGCTCTCGACGTCTTACTGGCCTGAAACACTTCCTTAAGTTTCCCAGCTGGTCGAGTTCCAATTGTAGCAAGACCTGTCAGATAGCGTAATGTTGTTGAAGAAATGTATATGTAGCTTCACCAAAAGTTTCAAAACACAAATTGTTGTTTTGAGGAAAATTAAAAAAAAAAAATTATGTTTAAAAAAAAATATAATTAAAAAAAAAAATTTCCTTTTTATTAATTAATTAATTATAATCAATTAATTAATATAGGGTTGTGAAGTTTTAAAAAGCGTAACACTCTTCTGAAAAATTTTATTAAAGTTCAGGTATTTTTTAAATAAACTACCACCACTCATAAGATTGTCTCCAAACCAATCGATACTTGTTTACCTTTTCGTTTTTGTAGGTTATATTCACTTATAGGTGGTAAAGTCCTGGTAGATTGTTAATTAGAATTATATTAATGGTAATTAGTAATATTTGTGAAATAAAGAACTATTTAGAAGTGAAAAGTATTAGGATTTTATTAGATAATAGCAATATTGACTCTTATCGATTATAATATCGACTCTCAGGATATCGAAACAGTTACAAAGTATATTATATAAAATTCAAACAGGGTTCTTTAAACTGCCAATTATTATCAAAGTCAGAGAAATCGGGCCAATATTTAAAAAGTATAACGTTACAACAAGTTAATAATTATTACTAGATACAGACATTGAATAATAAATTTGAAAATAATATAATTGTTTTCACCAACAGCTGACGTGAGCACGGATGCATTGAGATTGGCAAAAGCAAATGGCTGCCATCCAGTTGATCAAAATGTTACTCGTTCCTGCTACGTTCCGAATAATGTATTTTCTGGCAGTATTCCTGTTCTGGTGTCTGCAAATCTCTTTTTAAATGTTGTGTAGTGCCTTGTGTAAAGTTTCTGGGTTGTATTTTGTGTATCTGTGTAAATATAAGTTCAAACACTTTTCCCGATTCCGACACTAATATGGTTATTGTATTATACAGTTTTCTGGTGTTTTGTGGTGTTTTTCGGGGTAGATATGTATTGTTCAGTGTTATTTAATCTTTCTTGATTGTTTCTGTCATAATGTGAGTGTTCTAGAAGTATTTTATAAGCCACACGCGATTTCACAAAAACGTACTATTCACTCGCTCGACATTACCGTTGTAAGTTAGGTTAGATTCGTCATAAAACGCTTGTCAAGTTAACCGTTCAAATACCAATAATCAACTATCTTATTTCCTTCAGTTTCAATTAAACTCTTAGCCAATATAATATTATTCTTAACATTGTTCAAATATAATTTCATATCCTGTGGATATATAATAATACACTATATGATTGCCTAAACTTTGGTTATTTATCAATTTTATTTACTAGATGTTATTTAAATTAATCTTTCAGTTCATTCGGCTTATTTTAAGATTAAATAATGCCGTTTTATAGTGTTTTCTGTCCAAAATTAGTAATTTTACTTTCATTTTGTATTCTCTGAAAAGTCAAAACATCTCCAAAATTTACTTCCTGTTATTATGTAAATTCAGCCATTTTATCAGTTATATTTAATATTAATAATCTTATATTGTATTAAAAGGTTTATATTCCCTTATTTTCTTGTAATTTATTGAATTAGTTGTATTCTAAAACATTATTCTGGAATATATGACTCCCATGTCCAAATTTCTGAGTTTAGTCATTTTCATTTTTATTTATAATTCTGAATATAATTTATTAAAATCTTTCTAAATGGTATGCGCAATTATATGGCTTGATCTCAAGTTTATTTGGTCTAAACCCCTTTTGTTTATTTGCATTTAAATGAGTAATTTCTCTGTTTTGATGAAGTTTGGTTTTCTTTCTTTGGCCTAGGTTTTTTAACAATTTTTCCTTACAAAATATTTTACAAACAATATATGATGTGTGATACCCTCTCTGACTTTTAAATATAGTCTTATAAACTAAACATTTTTCCAAATTACACAATAACAATTAGTATTGGTTACAATACAAATAACAGTTAAACAAATAAAGAATATTTTTTAAATAAATGGTTGTCTTCAACCTTCAGACATTTTACAACAAAATCCTTATTTCTAACATGGAAATATGGTTCACAAAAAAAACTTTTCTACTAACTAACATCTTAATTACTTCCTACTATTTACCAGTAGTAATTTTTTTTTTTTTTTTACAGTTCTGATGTTAGTTATAGCAGACCCAAACAAATGGCCTTATATCTAATACATTTTTAAACATCCTTATACTATATTCATAAAAACCTTATATCTATATTCTTGTTGCTAACTATTATTATAAGTAGGATTCTACAGTTTTCATACCGTCTTTTACACATTGTCTTTGGGTAATTGTACCCTGTCATAAATAACTAAATAGTATAAATTGTTCAAATAGTATTATGAAATCTGTTTTTCTTTTTGCATATAAAACAAAATGTTATTTTAAACAGATTTATGTCTTATAAGTAACATATTCTCACAGTCCACATTTCAAGTCATTGAAAGTTGCATATTTCATTGTATTCAATGTTTGTGATTGCCAAGAATGAAACACAAGGTTTATTTTCTATAATACCCAAAACTATCACTGGTTCACTTTGCACTTTTATATTATGTTATTGTTAAATGGTCGTATAGTCTTATTAACATAATAAATTGGTTAGTGTTTTACAATGGAGATTTGTTCCATGGGTACTATATTATTGTTTCATCTTAGTTCACTGGCAACATTTACTTTATACACTTCTCTCTCTTAATTTTATGTACATGTGGTTATCATTTCGTTATACTTTTATTGGTTAATGATTTATTTTGGGGGGTATGGGGATTTGGGTGTCTTTTATAAGAGCATGACATCTTCTTCAGGATGCTGCCTTCTTCTTCTTTCATCAGTCTTCTTTTCTCCTGCCTTCTGGGACTGGTATCTTCTCCATCTTCTTCTTGATGCCATCAGGTTTCTTGGGATCTTCTCCATCTTCTTCTTGATTTTACTAATACACCACCTGTATTGGTTGATCTTGGCTTATTTTAGGGTTTCTATTCTATTTATTCTTCCTCGTTGTGAGTTTAGTCATATTCTGTACTGCTTGGTTATTCACTTTCTTACCTTCCTGGGTTATAATTTGAAAACCTTTGGTTATGAGACTGGTTTTGGATGACTCATCACTAGTAACTCATTTTATTTTAACTTGTATTTTTTTAAATAATAATGATTTCTTTCCACAGTTGCTATGAATTAATCTTTTTATATTAAACTTAATGCTTTCTTCCAAATTTAAATATTATAACTTTATTATTCTAATGATCAATTGCCATTCAATATTATGCATACATCTGTCATGTTACAGATTGCTCTCCTCCAGAAGTAATTATTTCAGACAGGTTTATGGATGAAATAATTTCTTATGATAATTTCATCATTTCTTATAATTCATTTTCTTCTCCATTTTTATATCGACTTCTTTGTATTAGAGTTTAATTAATTTTATATATATATGGTTATTTGTTTTACTATTGATCCTTTTCGGATAGTTAGTGTCTTCTGAGATATATTATTATTGTAATACATTTTCTTTCTTTATAAACTTCGTGTTGCATCCTTGGGATATTAATTCCCTAACATTCCCTATCACGTGGGCTGGGGCAGATCAGAGGGGCACTGTACGCTACTTCTCTTCTGGCCATACACCACTTCTATAAATTGAGTACAGAGGCATATTCATCCCTGCTCAAAAAAAAAAAAAAACATAATGCTGCTGGAATTATCTTCAGTCAGTCATCGCATAAATAAATAAAAAGTAGTCTCATTTTCGACTAATAAAAATATCTTTGGATTCTTCACTTCGTAGTCTCTCAGATTATCTCACATTTTCTATCTTAATAAATCTTCATAATTATTATTATACCCATTATATATATATATTTTTTCAAAACTCTTAACTTGTCTGATATATTTATTTTAATTATGGTTGAAAACCTTTCTTTTAATAATTCTGGTTACTGGTTACAGTGTAACTCTTTTTCTTCTCCATCTGAATTCTCTTTATACTTTCTTCTGGTTACTCATAGTATTAGCATGGTCTTTATATATAGTCTTTCTTATTCATTATTTGAATGGTCTTAATATATTATATTTAATTTTTTAACATTGTATCTTTACATTAGATATACAAGTTGTTATATTGATCATTTTATTTAAACATTTTGGTTCTTTCCTTTCTCTTAGAAAGTTATTAATCCGCCTTCGCATTCATTAACATTAATTCATTTATATTATATTTCATGTGGTATTTCTTCTCTTTGCATTTCATATAGGTCTTATTATTATCATTTGTTCAAAATCATCTTCTCCATCTGTTTGGTATGAGTTGTTCTTCTTTGCTCTTAATTAACTGTTTTCATTATCGTTTCATAGGTAATTAGTCTCTTTGCTTCCAAATTTTTTCTTCTCTTGCATATTACACTCTTTTTTGTTATTCTTCTCTACTCCTTCAAATGCTATTGTGAATATCTAGCATTTAATCTGGATTAACGTTAATTCTCTTTTCTGAATTAATCACTTTATTTTCTTCTCAATTCAATTATAATTGACACATAATTATTTTTTGGAACTTGGTTAGTTTTAATGTAAAATTCAAACTATTCTTTTTATTTAATTGAAAAATATTTCTCATAAATCCTTGTAATATGTTGATCTTATCTTGTTTCAAAGTTCTGACGTTCTATCAACATTCAAATTCTGTTTAATTCATTTATTCCCAGAATTGTTTCATTCAGAATTGTTTATAGTAATGTGATCTTACTATTATTTCTGAATGTTTCGGTATTTCTCCAAATTCAAATTCTTCTTAATTATTTACCATAAAGTTTTCTCACAAACTTAGTTATAGTAAGTTGGTCTTACTTCATTTTTAAATTTGTTGTATATTAAATTCAAAATTCCTTTCTTCTTAATTCTTCCAAAATGTTTTTCTCATAATTCAGTGGTAGTAAGCTGTGCTTACTTAATTTTAAATTTTTAATATTAAGTTCAAAATTCTCTCTCTTTCTCTTTCTTCCAAAAAGTTTTTTCTTCAAATTATTAGGTTGTAGTAAGATGTACTTACTCAATTTTAAATTTTTATAAATAATAAGTTCAAAATTCAAAATTCTCTCTTTTTCTCTTTCTTCCATAAAGTTTTGTTCCAAATTATCAGGTTGTAGTAAGATGTACTTACTCAATTTTAAATTTTTATAATTAATAAGTTCAAAATTCAAAATTCTCTCTCTTTCTCTTTCTTCCAAAAAGTTTTTGTTCCAAATTATCAGGTTGTAGTAAGATGTACTTACTCAATTTTAAATTTTTATAATTAATAAGTTCAAAATTCAAAATTCTCTCTTTTTCTCTTTCTTCCAAAAAGTTTTTGTTCCAAATTATCAGGTTGTAGTAAGATGTACTTACTCAATTTTAAATTTTTATAAATAATAAGTTCAAATCAAAACTCCCAACTCATTCTTCATAATATTTCTTCATAGAAGCTTGATTGTACACTCCTTTGATTTTTCCTGAAACGATTTCCCTCAACTCATATGTATTGTTATGCTTATCATTTACCACAACATATGGTTATATATTGTACTCTACACTGGACCATTTTATTTATACTTTTGTAAGTTGATCTTCTCTTTTTCTTTCCTTATAAATGCCTTCTCTTCTAAATGTCGCTCTTTGATGGTTAGCTCCTCTTACTCCTTCAAATGTTAGGTTTTTCCACATTTATTCTGGATTCTCTCCAATTCATTGGAGTTTATTATTGAAATATTAGCGCCTGTGTCTATCATTATTTTTGCGGGAACTCCTTCCACCTCCGCTGTTATATAAATTATCTCATTATTACTGTTGCTGAGACTCTTCTCGTTCTCTTCCAAAAGTTCAGTTCGTATGTCTTTCAGATAGTGGTTACTTATAATAGTGATGTTTTTATGCTGGTTTGCTTGTCGCAATTCATCCTTTTCTAACCCAGGAAGTATAAGCAGTAACGGGTCATTGTTGTTGATTACTGCCTCCTCTCGTTTAAAGTATTTTGGTCATTGTTCATGTTATTATTGACCGAGGCATCGTTCGGGAAACTCTGGTTTGTTTCCTGACGTTCTGTACCCTGGTTGAGGTTTAACGCCTTGTTCTGTTGTCGGCCAAGATCCTCCAGGCTTGTACTTCGTCTTCCCTGTTCGTGTCTTGGGCCGTCTCGTTCCGCACTCCTCCATCTTCGGTCGGTGCCGTGGAAGCTGCTCCTCCTCGGTTGATAATATCTCCTGGGTCCGCGATCTTCTGCTCTTATAAAATTTACCCTAGGGCGCGACGCTCGGTTATTATTATTGCTATTATTGTTATTACTAAAATTATTATGATAGTAATTTCGGTTAGGTGGGTAAGGTCTGTCACCATCATTGTTGGGATATGGATTTCTCTGACTGTATGGGACATTATTATGTTGGTAAAAATTGTTTCTATTATTTGGATTAGGGTTGTTATTCCTCACGCTGTTAAAATTACCGTTAAACTGGTTATTACGCGGCGGGTTGTTAGGGCCGTCGTAATTACTGGGCTGGTTCCGGTTACTTGTATGGTTATTGCCGTTATTGGGGTAGGTAGTCGGCCTTGCTTCTGGTCTCTCATTTCTCTTCCTGCTCTGCCGATAATACTCCTCGTTTTCGTATCCCTCTAATAACTCGGTCATCGCCTGGATCGTCTTGATCTGGCTGCCTCTCCGGGCCCTGATAATGTCCTCATCATAATGATACGATATCTTGTTCACTAAACATTCTTCTGGGATTGCCGGCTCGAGGTGTTTTGCCATGCACACCTTCCCCAAGAAATATGCCGTCATACTGCTACCTAATTGTGCCCTGTATCTTCCATTACAAATATTGTCACGGATCAAGTTCTGGGTGGTCTCAGACCAGTATTTTGTCTTAAACATTTTCCGGAACTGTTGGTAGTCAGGAATTTCACTCCGGTTGGCCATCCACCAATTATCAGTTATTTCTCGGAAAGACTTGTCTAATATTTCCCTGCTATGGCTCCATTGAGTAATTTTATGCTTGGCGAGATATTCTTCTACCCTAGCCAGGAACTCCATCGGCTTACGTTTGTATTGCCGGAAGTTGAGCCACTCTCGGCTTTCGTTGACAGGCAATCCGGTGAAATGAGTCGGTCTGTTTCTTATCGCTTCCATCTCCTCTCCGCTTTGTCGCACCTGACCGGTGATATTGGCCATGGTCTCTTGTATATCATTACACCGTTCTGTAACTTGGTTGCGTACTTGTCCGAATTCTTCTTGATTTTCCTTCCTCTGTTCTTCTACCTTCCTACGACTATGTTCTTCAATATTTGTGAACTTGATGTTCACCACTTCTTTAAACTCATGCACCTCCTTTTCGGTCTGGTTGCACTTTCCATCAACCTCTCGAATCTGTCGATTGACCATTATATTTTCTTCTTCCATCTTCTTATTCATCGCTTTTTTGTTAACATTGATTTCTTTATTCAGTTCTTCTCGCAACAATTCCATCTTTTCGTCCAGTTTGTCCAAATTCTCCTGATTGACCTCTCTTAATTCTTCTCTTAAAATTTGATTGTCCTCTCTCAATTCTTCCAGCTTCTCCCCCATCTTCTCTTCCAACTTCTTGTTATCTTCTTTCAACTCTTCCTTCAATTGTCGGTTGTTCTTCTCTATCTTCTTCCTGGTTTCATCGATTTTCTGATTGGTGTTCTCAATCTTATTAATCAATTCTTCTTTAGTTGACTTGAATTCTTCCTTGAACGCTTGGTTGTCTTCCTTCAATTCTTCTAACTTCTTCCCCATCTGTTCTTCCATCTTCTTGTTATCTTCCTTCAAATTTTCCATGTTCTTGTTCATCCCAGTCAACTCTTCTTTTGTGGACTGGTTATCCTTCTTCAATTCTTCTAACTTTTCTCCCATCCTCTCTTCCATCTTCTTGCTGTTTTCTTCCATCTTCTTGTTCATCCCACTCAATTCTTCTTTTGTTTTTTCTATTTTATTTCCCAAATCTTCTTTTAAAGACTGGTTGTCTTCTTTCCTTCCCTTATTACTTTCGTCCATTTGCTTCTTCAAATCTTCTTTGTTGGATTTGTTGCTTTCTTCTATTTTGGATTCTAGGTTCTTATTCATTTGCAAGAGCATCTACATCATTTTCTCTCGCATTGGACCTTCTGTTGTTTTGGATCTCTCAGGTTGTTCCTCTTGGATATTGACATCCCCTGTTTGAGTAGGCATCTCAGGTTGTTCCCCTGGTTGTTCAAGTTGTTTGGACAACCCTGGTGGCAATGAACTCTCTACATCTACTGGCGTTGCCTCTTTGTTGTTCATGTCAACTTCTAATTCTTTTTCGGCCTCCGCCGCCCGTTTCTTGGAAGTTGCACGTCGTTGCATTTTCCCTTCAATTTCTCTGGCTTTGTAGCTGTTGCCTAGCTCCAACTAGTGATTGGGCAGAATGTATTGGCCTTCCAATCGCTAATTAAAGCCCCTCAGTTGTGCGCCAATTTGTAATATAACGAACATATAAGTGGAGTGGAGTGAGTCTGTGTGTTCTTAATTGGTGTGTTTAATTGGTGTGGCTCTCGACGTCTTACTGGCCTGAAACACTTCCTTAAGTTTCCCAGCTGGTCGAGTTCCAATTGTAGCAAGACCTGTCAGATAGCGTAATGTTGTTGAAGAAATGTATATGTAGCTTCACCAAAAGTTTCAAAACACAAATTGTTGTTTTGAGGAAAATTAAAAAAAAAAAATTATGTTTAAAAAAAAATATAATTTAAAAAAAAAATTTCCTTTTTATTAATTAATTAATTATAATCAATTAATTAATATAGGGTTGTGAAGTTTTAAAAAGCGTAACACTCTTCTGAAAAATTTTATTAAAGTTCAGGTATTTTTTAAATAAACTACCACCACTCATAAGATTGTCTCCAAACCAATCGATACTTGTTTACCTTTTCGTTTTTGTAGGTTATATTCACTTATAGGTGGTAAAGTCCTGGTAGATTGTTAATTAGAATTATATTAATGGTAATTAGTAATATTTGTGAAATAAAGAACTATTTAGTAGTGAAAAGTATTAGGATTTTATTAGATAATAGCAATATTGACTCTTATCGATTATAATATCGACTCTCAGGATATCGAAACAGTTACAAAGTATATTATATAAAATTCAAACAGGGTTCTTTAAACAGCCAATTATTATCAAAGTCAGAGAAATCGGGCCAATATTTAAAAAGTATAACGTTACAACAAGTTAATAATTATTTCTAGATACAGACATTGAATAATAAATTTGAAAATAATATAATTGTTTTCACCAACAGCTGACGTGAGCACGGATGCATTGAGATTGGCAAAAGCAAATGGCCGCCATCCAGTTGATCAAAATGTTACTCGTTCCTGCTACGTTCCGAATAATGTATTTTCTGGCAGTATTCCTGTTCTGGTGTCTGCAAATCTCTTTTTAAATGTTGTGTAGTGCCTTGTGTAAAGTTTCTGGGTTGTATTTTGTGTATCTGTGTAAATATAAGTTCAAACACTTTTCCCGATTCCGACACTAATATGGTTATTGTATTATACAGTTTTCTGGTGTTTTGTGGTGTTTTTCGGGGTAGATATGTATTGTTCAGTGTTATTTAATCTTTCTTGATTGTTTCTGTCATAATGTGAGTGTTCTAGAAGTATTTTATAAGCCACTCGCGATTTCACAAAAACGTACTATTCACTCGCTCGACATTACCGTTGTAAGTTAGGTTAGATTCGTCATAAAACGCTTGTCAAGTTAACCGTTCAAATACCAATAATCAACTATCTTATTTCCTTCAGTTTCAATTAAACTCTTAGCCAATATAATATTATTCTTAACATTGTTCAAATATAATTTCATATCCTGTGCATATATAATAATACACTATATGATTGCCTAAACTTTGGTTATTTATCAATTTTATTTACTAGATGTTATTTAAATTAATCTTTCAGTTCATTCGGCTTATTTTAAGATTAAATAATGCCATTTTATAGTGTTTTCTGTCCAAAATTAGTAATTTTACTTTCATTTTGTATTCTCTGAAAAGTCAAAACATCTCCAAAATTTACTTCCTGTTATTATGTAAATTCAGCCATTTTATCAGTTATATTTAATATTAATAATCTTATATTGTATTAAAAGGTTTATATTCCCTTATTTTCTTGTAATTTATTGAATTAGTTGTATTCTAAAACATTATTCTGGAATATATGACTCCCATGTCCAAATTTCTGAGTTTAGTCATTTTCATTTTTATTTATAATTCTGAATATAATTTATTAAAATCTTTCTAAATGGTATGTGCAATTATATGGCTTGATCTCAAGTTTATTTGGTCTAAACCCCTTTTGTTTATTTGCATTTAAATGAGTAATTTCTCTGTTTTGATGAAGTTTGGTTTTCTTTCTTTGGCCTAGGTTTTTTAACAATTTTTCCTTACAAAATATTTTACAAACAATATATGATGTGTGATACCCTCTCTGACTTTTAAATATAGTCTTATAAACTAAACATTTTTCCAAATTATACAATAACAATTAGTATTGGTTACAATACAAATAACAGTTAAACAAATAAAGAATATTTTTTAAATAAATGGTTGTCTTCAACCTTCAGACATTTTACAACAAAATCCTTATTTCTAACATGGAAATATGGTTCACAAAAAAAACTTTTCTACTAACTAACATCTTAATTACTTCCTATTATTTACCAGTAGTAATTTTTTTTTTTTTACAGTTCTGATGTTAGTTATAGCAGACCCAAACAAATGGCCTTATATCTAATACATTTTTAAACATCCTTATACTATATTCATAAAAACCTTATATCTATATTCTTGTTGCTAACTATTATTATAAGTAGGATTCTACAGTTTTCATACCGTCTTTTACACATTGTCTTTGGGGAATTGTACCCTGTCATAAATAACTAAATAGTATAAATTGTTCAAATAGTATTATGAAATCTGTTTTTCTTTTTGCATATAAAACAAAATGTTATTTTAAACAGATTTATGTCTTATAAGTAACATATTCTCACAGTACACATTTCAAGTCATTGAAAGTTGCATATTTCATTGTATTCAATGTTTGTGATTGCCAAGAATGAAACACAAGGTTTATTTTCTATAATACCCAAAACTATCACTGGTTCACTTTGCACTTTTATATTATGTTATTGCTAAATGGTCGTATAGTCTTATTAACATAATAAATTGGTTAGTGTTTTACAATGGAGATTTGTTCCATGGGTACTATATTATTGTTTCATCTTAGTTCACTGGCAACATTTACTTTATACACTTCTCTCTCTTAATTTTATGTACATGTGGTTATCATTTCGTTATACTTTTATTGGTTAATGATTTATTTTGGGGGGTATGGGGATTTGGGTGTCTTTTATAAGAGCATGACATCTTCTTCAGGATGCTGCCTTCTTCTTCTTTCATCAGTCTTCTTTTCTCCTGCCTTCTGGGACTGGTATCTTCTCCATCTTCTTCTTGATGCCATCAGGTTTCTTGGGATCTTCTCCATCTTCTTCTTGATTTTACTAATACACCACCTGTATTGGTTGATCTTGGCTTATTTTAGGGTTTCTATTCTATTTATTCTTCCTCGTTGTGAGTTTAGTCATATTCTGTACTGCTTGGTTATTCACTTTCTTACCTTCCTGGGTTATAATTTGAAAACCTTTGGTTATGAGACTGGTTTTGGATGACTCATCACTAGTAACTCATTTTATTTTAACTTGTATTTTTTTAAATAATAATGATTTCTTTCCACAGTTGCTATGAATTAATCTTTTTATATTAAACTTAATGCTTTCTTCCAAATTTAAATATTATAACTTTATTATTCTAATGATCAATTGCCATTCAATATTATGCATACATCTGTCACGTTACAATACATACATTATTTTTCAACATAATCATCACCGATTTTCATGCACTTTTTATATCATTGCACTAGCTTTTTTAAATCTGCATTAAAAAAAATCTGCTGCCAGTGACTTCAACCAATTTGTCGCTCCTGTTATAAGCTAGTCATCATTTTCACAGGCCTGAGATTGCAGCCACTGCTTTAAGTGAAGAAACAAGTGGTAGTCACTTGGTGCAAAATCTGGGCTGTAGGGTGGATGGTCAAAAACATTCCAACCAAATTTCTCGATAAGGTGAACAGTTAATCGAGCAGTGTGAGGGCAAGCGTTCTCATGCAAAAACAATTCCAGATGACAGCATTCCACGTCTTTTGTTCTGAATGGCACGTCTAAGTTTTTTAAATGTTTTATAGAACGCATCGCCATTAACTGTGACACCATGTTCGAGAAACTCTACAAGCAGCATACCTTTTGGTTCCAGAAAACTGTAGCCATCATTTTTCTTACTGAAGGTGCTTGTTTAAACTTCTTGGCTTTTGGGGATGATGAGTGGCGCCACTGCATAGATTTTTGCTTTGATTCAACATCTGTATAGGATATCCAAGTTTCATCTCGAGTCACTAAGTGGGAGAAAAAATCCTGTCCTTCATTTTCAAAATGCTGCAAAAAGTTTTGTCCTGCTTCCACATGTTGCTGTTTGTGGACATCTGTAAGCATTTTGGGTACCCATCTTGCACACAGTTTCTTATTGACCAGCTTTGCAGTTACAATTTCATGAATAAGTGAGCGTGAAACTTCAGGAAATTGAGTTGAAAGTTCAGAAATTGTGAATTGGCGACTCTCGCGAACCTTTGCATTCACTTTTTTCACTAAGTCGTCTGTCACTACACTTGGCCAGGCACCGCTCATGGACATTGGTTCACCTTTCTTTAAACAAATGAACACCAAAGTCGAACCTTACTGTCACTCATTATCTTGGGACCATAAATCTCACAGAGTCTATGAATTTCTGCACCAGTATTGTGTTTTGGAAGCAAAAACCATATTACACCATGAACTTCACAACTGGCGGGATTTTTTATTACAGCACTCATTATAAATTATGTGTATTCATAAAAAAAAAAAAAACAGCATGACCAAAACAAAACAATGAACTGCAAGAGTGTGAGTTACATTACCCTACAGCGCATGAGCATCCCCACTCTTCTCTCCCACTGTGAGTAATAACGAAATGGACCTTACTTTCTGGACATGCCTCGTATAAATCAACATTTCTTATAATTTAGGTGACATGAAATCAACATGAAAAAAAATTAACGTTCTTGGTTAGATTCATGAAGAGTCTGGATAAAATGGTGGAAAGATTTGGTCTTGAAATCACCCTCTAATTTCAAAACTAAATAAATTAGACTAATTGAGCAGAATTTCTTGGCTAATTCTCTAAATAAGATGAGTGTTGAAGATAAAATGCAATATATGTCAAGACACATGCAATAGGGTGGAATGAAAAATAGTTTTATTAATTTCGATATGTAATAGTGATAAAAAGTTGTCTATTGCCTTTGTTAAGACAGTGTTAAAGTATGCTCACAAATATAATATATTTAGAGGTGCTGCAAAAGAGTTGAAAATATGTATTTTTAAGTAGATTTTACGAATTTTGACAAATGTGGTATAGTAAAAAAAATTATTTTAAATACCAAATGCCTGTTTTAAAGGTTGAAATTATACACATAAACTACTCTGTAGTAGATAATTACAGTATTATACTGCAAAACTTTAATATTTATGCTACTAAATCTTGCATCTTTAAAATATTTTTTTTTTTAATTTTAACAATATTTTGCAATAGTAAGGATTCACCTTACTTTTTAATTAAAAACATAGCAAAACATTCTTTAGTTCTGTAAACCAATAGCCAGAAGCAGAACAGTCGGTGGATTGAAGTGAGCTTGAGCTAGGCATATTGTTGGCTGGTATAGGGTGGGGGGACGGGGGAGAGAAGCCTGTTGCAACTTGTCTCTGTCAGTCAGTCCAGACCAAGCGTTTGAGTAGCAAGTGTTTTAATGCTGTTGTTTACTGGTTTTGTTTTGTATTATGAATGTTTTAGCTTGAATATCAGTATAATAGTTTATTAGTTAATACTTGGATGGCAGTGTCAAAACCAGTTCAGACTAGACAAAAGTTAGAATGTCCAATTTTTGGACACCCTAAACAATTAAGTGAGTTAAGTTTGCCAACTTATTATGACATTATGAAATATTACCTTTATATTCGACATGAGCTGAAACCAGACGCAACATCAAAAGAACCAACAATGAGTGAGATATTAGATATTCTTATTAAGAAAGTTGAAACTATTTGGTCGAAAGCATCAATTCCTGTAGTGTCTCGCACTCGCATGTTGCAAATGGGAAAAACCTATCATGATAAATACAGAAATATTTTAAGATCAAAAAGTAGAAAAGGTACAGAAAAATGTGATTCAATCGTAGCATTGTTTTTAAATGAAAGCAAACGTCTTTTTGATGTGGCAGCTTGTAAGTGCAAAGAATTTTCTGAATGTAAGTGCGAAAAAGAAAAAAAAGTACCTAAACTTGAACAAGATTTTTTTACTTGACCAGAGAACATTGAGAAAAATGAGTATAAGTAGAGTTGATAAAGTTGTTTCAAAGGTTTTAACACACAAAGCAGAGAGGAAGCAGAAGGTAATACAGCAACAGCAACAGTTAAAGTACAATCAACAATTAGTAGTTAAGGTTACTAGCGAAGCTGTAAATGTTGTCATTCAATCAGATACTGAGCAAAGTTCTGATGAAGACTTAACAATCTTAACACACAATCCTGAAAAGCCCTCAACTTCTTTTTTGGCTTTAACCACAAGTGAAGGTGTATGCTCCCATCTGGTTTCATATTAAACTTAAACCATCATGTGTAAATGGTTCCAAACATTTTTGGAGACTCATAAAGTTTTCACGTTACCTTTGTGAGCAACATCTAAAAATAATTGACCCAGTTATTCAAAGAAATGGTTACTACGCTCACCCAGAAAACGTGCTTCTCTGTATGTTATGTGATGAGAGAAAACACATAAGAGAGCTAGGTCTTCGCCGACTTCTGAAGGCAAGATTGGAACACAAAAATGGCGTAAGGAAGTTTGTGGTCCCCAAGCTCAACTTTCATGCTGAAGATTTCATTGATATGATTAAGTGGACGGATATAACACTCACAGAGCCCCCAATGACAAAACACATATCTGATGAGGACTTAAAAAAGTATATAAGTGAAGCAAGAGAACCTAGTTGCCAGATGCAATCTATAATTTCCTTCGTTTTCCCTGTCACACACAAGCGGTAGAAAGAGTTATAAAGCTTGTGACAGAGTCATCACTAAGTGTCTGTGGTCCTGAAGCAAGAGATGGCTTTGTTAAAGCAAAAATTGCTTCGCAAAAGATGATGCCAAAATTTGAGACCAAAAAACATTTTATCTAAGTCTCAAGAAAAGTTGAAAATCAAAGAAATGTGAAACTACTGAACTAATGGAATATTACTATTATTTTTTAATGTTTACTTTGTTTCAATGACACTGGTTATTAATTATGTCATTACCTTTGTTCTTTTTTCTTCAATTATAGTGAGTTGGTAACTGTTCATGTTGAATGTTTAAGTTTAATCCCTTTCTAAAACCTCTTTATAAAGCAAAACACCCGAAACAATCGGTAAGTTTATTATTATTATTAATCAGTTATTTTAAGTAGTTTTAGATACTATTATTTTAAAAACTGTGTTTAAACAACAATTTGAAAGTAAAAAAGTAATTATAATAGATCAATTCAAATCGGATTTTACATTTTGATTTTTAGGTAAAAAGCCCATTTATTTAACTTTTGCCGAAAATCAAGGTATAAATTTAGAGCAACCAAACTTCATATCATTGTTGTTATAGTAAAGAAGCATCTATTGATTGCTATTAAAAACAATATTTGATAAAAAAATGTAAAACTAAAGTAGAGAAAAAATTTATAATTTTATGTTAAATTTGGATTTTTTGTAAAAAAACCTTATTTTTAAGGCTCTTGCGGCACCTCAAGATATAAATATAGAACAACAAAACTTCGTAGTGTTATTGTTGACATAAAAAAGCAACAAATTAAAATTTAATTTACCTCATATACACCAATCCAGTCCCAAACAGAAGGATTAACATCTGAAGCTATATGACATATTGCACTATTTTCCTGATCTAAGTACCATGTATCTACGGGTAGGAATCTTACTTCTCTGTCAACATAGTTACTGAATACCTGGAACAAATTAAATAAAATTTAAGCTAAAAAATCACACACACACACACACACACACACACGTTTTTAAGAAAATGTATGAATAGTAATGAAAAGAATTAAAATATTTTTCTTGTTCAATACTTTTTGTTTTGCAGTGAATATACACAAAACGGTTTTTAATACACATGGTTATGTTTGCACATGAATTTCTAGTCATTATTATCCCTTAGATCAGTAATCACACACACACACACACACACACACACACACACACACACACACACACACACACACACACACACACACACACACACACACACACACACACACACACACACACACACACATTTTTTTTCAGAGTGGCCAAATTCAGTAATCACCTATATATTCTATTTTTGCTGCCTCAGTATTGCCGATTTAGTTGCAGTGTTATTCATGCTAGACTCTAGTGGATTGTTTTTCAAACATTTGTTATTCATTCTTTCTTAGTGTTACATAATATATTACAACGATACAATGTTATTAAATGTAAGCGTGTCGTGCCACACGTTGACGGGCAACAAAATTATACAACAATACAAATAACGTGTATGTGTAATTGGGGTTCAGGTGTAATTATAATAAGAGTATTATATGAGTATTTAAAATTCATATTTATTGTTTACTCACTCTTATAAATAATAAACATCATTAATCTTCGGTCACGATATTGCTCATTATTAAATGTTTATCTCTTACACTATGCAGTG
This sequence comes from Magicicada septendecula, assembly GCA_034769895.1. Lineage (NCBI taxonomy): Eukaryota > Metazoa > Arthropoda > Insecta > Hemiptera > Cicadidae > Magicicada > Magicicada septendecula. The sequence goes on along the minus strand of CM068367.1, from coordinate 1,119,031,249 downwards.
TTACACATATTAAAAAAACCTCTTACATCTAGACATGTTAATAATCTTAATCTAGACATGTCAATAATTGATTTACTAATAAAATATAAAATTAAAATGTAATTTGAATTGAATTCTTTTAATTCAGATCTGACCTCAACTCGCTCAGTCTATACCAATGTTTAAAATTAAATTTATATTTATTAATTACTTTTAGACTGGCATTTGTTTTATATTCACATTTAAATTATTCTTTTCTATAATGCAAATATCAAATCAATTTAACTATTTATTTTGATAAACAAAATCTACTCTCTCAACTTTAAATTCCTTTTTTATTATTATTTCTTTATATGGGATCGCTCATTCTTACGACTAAACATTTATCTACATTTCTAAAATATTATTTCTAATTATAATTTTCTTTGTTTTAATTTATTGTCTTTGATATAGTCTTTATGAGCTCTTTTAAAAAAATCATTTATAAATGCATTATGCATGTCACCTCGAGTTCTGATGATCTTACGACTTATTGGCGGGGTCCAGCGTTGTCCTGGATACGTCTAGAGTCCAGCGTCGTTCTCCAGCAGTATGTGGTCCTGGCTACATCTAGAGTCCAGCGTCATTTTCTAGCAGTGTGTGGTCCGCTTCAGAGAGTTGTTATCTTGCAAGGTAGATCTTAAACATCGTCTAACATCTAGCATCCCTCGTCGCTCTGGTAGCTTCTCCGTAGATACTCTTGGTAGACTTAAACGGTCCCGGTATTTTGTTTTCCGGAATATTGTCACATAATTAACGAACGTTTTATTCTTTCGTTAATGAGACTTGTAATAAAAATAAAACTGTTCTGCCGACGGACAGCATGTCCGACTGCAACTGTGTCTTGAAATGAAGAGAAGGGGTTTTGGTCGAACCCTCAATTTATACCCTCTCGAGATTCTGCGCCAGTTGGCTCCAAAATCGTCCTGTCGATACCTGCAGATCGCCTGATAGCCCCCACTCCCGAACCTTTTCATCTATTTGCAATTATTAGCAAATAGCAAGGTTTTGCACGGAATCGAGATAGCACAAATCATAGCTAATTTGATTAAGCACTCACTGTATTAATTTGAGTGTCATAGGGTAATTTGCGTATTTTTTGGCACGTTTATTTCGCACTGACTTCGCGTAGCGTGCCCTATTAACGTCATTTTTTCACTGGGGACAACTATAAAATTTACACACACTTTGGTGCCTTTGGTTTGTTTATACACTAATTCATTTTCACACAGTGAATTAAAATAATTATTTTATTAATTACTTGGGGTGGGTAGCTGAGATTCCTGTCTGTACATGCATCACTAACATACACAAGATACACGCGTAACACACATACAATTGAGCAGGTGTTCTCTGCTTGTCGGAACAGGTTAATTTCTCCCCTAATCTAACAATGAAATATTTTTACAATCTCAGACCTGTCCATTTACCCTTAACTTATAATAATTCTACAAATTTTATATTTATTCAAATTAATGCCTAATACAGCATATGGCTGTATTGTTGCATTATTCCTCTGCTTGAGAAAAAAAATTTAATAAATATTTATTTATTAAATTTTTGTCTATTTGTTCTAGACAAATACAATCATATTATATTCGCTTAACTTAAGTTTACATCAGTTAAACAGCACATAATAATGAGTAGTCCGTATAACTTTCGCTGTTGGTGGAATGCACTATTTTTTCACCCCCCCCATCATACAGCTGGTTGACCTTGGACGTCTCAGTGTCATTGTTCACTTCTCACTCCCTCTTACATTATTCATACGTAGAATTTCTTGAATGACGTCGCATGATATTTGCCGATGTCTTTTTCCTTCCTCTCATCGTATACGATGAACGTGTGTCTTCCCACGCGTTGTTTCAACATATAAGGTCCGTTGTACAGCCGGAAGAATTTCTTCGCTGTGTTGTCACTGCGTTTTCCTACAGGATTAGCTTTCAACAGAATTTGTTCTCCTACGTCGAATCGTTGTAATTTATGCGTTCTATTGTACTTTTCTATCCTCTTGTTACCTTGTACTATGATGCGTTGTTTAGCATACTCCACGTTTACACTTAATGGAATAGGTACGTTTTGATTCTCTGGCTTGCTTACATATTTGGTCCAGAATCTAACAGGTTTTTTGTCTTCATCTAGTTTGACTGGCATATAACTTGTGGTTCGCTATAATTTTCATTTATTGCTTTCTCAAAGAAAGGTAAATGCTCTGCCCATTTGTTGTGTTTATCGTGACAGTAGATTCGTAGATATTTAACCTTCCTCTTTATTTACTCTTTCCGCAAGATTTCCCCGTGGGTGTCGTACCAATACAAGTACAGGCTGGATTCCATTTTCACGAAGGGTCCTCTCCCATACCTCGCTCTGGAACTGTACTCCCTGGTCGCTAAGTACCTTCTTCATTTTACCATATGCAGGAATGTATTTCTGCAAGAGTATTTTCAAAACAACTTTAGTTGTGGGTTGCATAATTGGATACAGGTGGACGGCTTTGGAAAATACATCAATACAAACAAGTATGTGTTTCACTCCCCGACGATCTCGGAAGTGGTCCAAGGAAATCCACTGCAATTAGCTCTCCTTTCTGGTCCTTTTGGATACTCTGCATTTCCACATATGTATGTAGATTCGGTCCTTTTGCTGTTTGACACTCATAACATTTCTTACTTTCGTTTTTAATCTTCCTGAACATATTATTGATGGTGAAATCCTCATGTAGGCTTAAGTAACATTTAAGTGCAGCAGCATGTGCAAAACTTTCGTGTGTTGGTCGAATTAATTTATGCAACATATCATTTGTTAATACCACTTTCCAATCTGCCTCATTAGCTTATATAAGCCTCCATTTTGTACCTTGTAATGGTCTGGTAGGTGATCTCGTAGCTTAAATTCTCTCATAGCATCATCTAAGTCTTGTTGTTGAGCTAGATTCTTCAGCATGTGTTTAACATCATTCTCAGCAGTAAATTTAATAGGTAACAGTTGTAACTCATTATGGTTCTTTTCATAGACCTCTTCACACTTTTCTGTGACGTATCTACTCAAAGTATCGGCTATAACATTATCTTTCCATTTACAATATTTTATAGTAAACGAATACTCACCGATTGCTAGGATCCATAGAATCGAGCGTTGGTTACTTTATATTTAATAGAAATGATAACGCTTGATGGTCCGTATGTATTTTGAAATTCGTTCCGTAAATATAATATCGAAACTGTTTCAGAGCGTATACTATAGCAAGTATCTCCTTATCAGATGTAAAGTACTGCTTCTCTGCCCCTTTGAATACTCTACTGGCATATGCAATGACACGGTGTTCTCCTGTAGCATCTTGTTGATACAGTACACTTCCACACGCGTAGTCACTAGCGTCTGCGTAGATAACGAATCTTCCATCTCGCTGTGGATGATGAAGAATTATATTTTCCATGAACAACTTCTTGACTTGGTTGAAGGCATCTTGATGTTTCTTCTCCCACTTCCATTTGTGATGTTTCTTTGTCAACTCCAGCAATGGTTGGGTTTTCTCTGCATATAGTTGTGAGAATGTTCTATAATATCCTGTGAGTCCCAAAAATGCTCGTAACCCTTTAATATTCTTCGGTGTAGGGAAATCGGTAATACTGGATATCTTTATGGGATCGGGTTGAATACCTGAGGATGAAATAATATGACCTAGGAATTGGATTGAGGATTTTATGAATTCGCACTTGTCTAGGTTAAGGGATATATGGGCTTCCCTAAACTTGTGGAATATAGTGTTAAGATGTTCAATGTGTTCGTCAAGTGTTTTTGATACTACCAGGATATCATCCACAAACACCATGGTGTAAGGCTCCACTTCTGGTCCCAATGCTTTCTCCAGACATTTTACAATTGCAGCCAAACTCATGCTCAAACCAAAGGGAACTACCCTGTGTCGATAGCATTTATTTTTGTAGAGGAAGGCAGTGTATTTTCTATCTTCTCTTTTAATTGGAATTTGCCAAAAACTTGACCGTAAATCCAACTTAGTCAAATAACGTGCTCCTTCACACTTGGCAAATAACTCGTCCTATTCAAACTCCTCATGGCATAAACGTACTTCTCCACTCTTCTTCTTTACTACAACTAGAGGATTAAGAAAGTTGCTGTCCGACCACTCAATGACGTCATTTTCTATCATCCGTCGTATTTCCAGTTCAACTTCTCCCTCATACTTCATGGGTATTGGATACGTTTGTCTGACAAATTTTGTAGGGTCTGATACCATAATAGCATGTTCGTAGACTGTGGTCTGCGTCGGTACATCGCTGAATACTTCATTTATACTCTTCTATTAATTTACATAACTTCACTTCTTCCTGAGATGATATTCCTTCTTCGGCTGAATTAGCATGCTGAGTAGGTGCATATCGTATACATGGGTTGGATACGACAATAGGATTTTCACTTACCTCACCATTTTCTTCATCTTCATTCATAATTAATTCATATAGAACATTCTTATAATTACATAAAATCTTATTGTTATTGATATCAATCCTTGCACTTAAAGTATTTAATAAAGCCATTCCAATAATTCCATCATAAATAAGCTTATTCATTATGATCATAGGATATGTTATTTCTAAGTCCTTACAATTTAAAGTTACGTAAGCTTGCTGTCTAACCTTTTCTCTCTTATTCATGGCTGTAATAACATTTATATTATAGACAGGTAAAATAGCCGTTTGTTTAAAATATTTTTTATTTTGTTGTACCCACTTATTACAGTTACTTGGCTACCTGTATCGATTAACATTTTAATTCTACATCCATTAATTCGTACATTAATTATTGGACAATTTATTTCTGGTTGATTCGGTGTCACCCTTCTGTCGCTGTCTAATAACTCATTCTCACATCGCACGGATATATATTGTTTATTGTGTAGCCGTACGTCCTGTTTTTCGGTCATTGTTTTGTGTCATGGGAACAGGATGGTTGAACAGAGCGTTGTCGCGGTTTCGCTTTTATTTCTCCCTCTGCACACTCTCTCTTGCTCTGCATTGTGGATACGGAGCGATCATATGTTTTACTAAATCTTTTCTTCCAATTTGTATCACGCACATTTCTCTCCGAGTGTGGTTCCTTCTGTACGTCTCGTGTGTTATTCACAGCTGAGTTTTGTTTTATACTGTGCGCTGGCGGTATGAAATTTCGCCTATAATTATCACGGTTTTGCGTACCATCACGTTCTCGTGCTTTATCACTACGGTCCTAATTATTGTGATAATTAATCCGTGCTTGTTGATTGTGTGGTGAAGTGTTACTCTTGTTAATATTTTGTGATTGAGTGACAAGTATTAAGAATTGTTCGATCGTTTTGACACCCTGCGTATATACAGCTAACTGGATATCTCTATGGAAATGGTAAGACAACTTAGCCACTATCTCATATTCAGAAAATTTTTGTTTTAAATGTTTTACGCCTTTGATTTGCGCAATTGCGTACTGTTCAATACTCTGTTGTCCCTGTGTGTTGAATTTTCCATACTCGAGTTGATCCCTCACCTGTCGTTGGGTATGCATGTTCCAGTATCTGTTCTCGAATGCCTCACGAAACTGCTGATATGTACTGACGTTATCACTAATAATAGAGTACCAATGACTGGCTGAATTTTAAGATATCGCGTGACGAAGTCTATCTTCTCGTCGTCATTTATTGCACTGCCAATCTTCTCTATTTCCTTCTCCACTCTAGCTAGGAATTCCATACTGTTTTCCCCTTTGTTACCTGCAAAGGTTATCTTACTTCTTTCTTCTATGGGTGCAGTGAATATCATTGTCTGCGCCGGTCATTTTTTTATCTCCGTTCTCAGACGTTCTATTTCTTCCCGTAGATCTTCCTTAAGTGTGTTCATTTCACCTGAGTAGTCCTTGGTGGATGTTGCAGACTCTACTACCGCAGTTTCCAACGTCATCGTTCGGGCTTCTATTTTCTGCGTTTTATTAATGTTTTCCCGAATTTGTTCACTAACTGTTCTAATCCTCACATCTTGTTCCTGCTTTGAAACTCTAAACTTGTCATTCCAGTGTTCAGCTAATTGTTTAATACTTTCTTTTAATTCTTTCGACCATTCTGTTTTCTGATCTTTAAACCTATTCTCGATCTTTACAGCTTGTTCATTTAGCGACTGTTCTACTCTATTTTCTAATATTTCTATTCTCGTATTCGTTTCTTCGAGTTTTGTAGTCAGTTGCTCTTTAAACTCTTTAAATTCGGCCCTAATTTCTTCACTATTCTTTTGCATTTGCTTTGTATTAAATTCTTTTAACTCTTCTATTTGCTTCTTTTTGAATTGTAAAAAGAATTTTCCTCTTTTTGGTTTGTAATTAATTCGTCCATAAAGGCACGCATCATCGTTTGAAATGCCTCCATATTTAAGCCTTCGGGTGCTGCCATAGTGAAGTGTTATTAAAATATTTATTTATAATTTATTATTAGTGAACCGTATGCAAGCTTTTATTTATTTATTGTTGAATTATTATTTATTTATTTATTTTTATTTACTCCTGTTACAATTACAGCTGTTTATTTGGTGGGCGCCAATTGCGTTATTACAATACAATACACACAACAATTTTAAAATACTAACATACAAAATTAATTAAAATATAATATTAGTTATATCATATAACTCATCAAACACTGGTAATCATAGAGCATACATTAATTATTAAATGTAGGCGTTTTGTGCTCCACGTTCATGGGCGACATTTACCACAACGATACAACGTTATTAAATGTAAGCGTGTCATGCCACACGTTGACGGGCGACAAAATTATACAACAATACAAATAATGTGTATGTGTAATTGGGGTTCAGGTGTAAATATAATAAGAGTATTATGTTTATGAGTATTTAAAATTCATATTTATTGTTTACTCACTCTTATAAATAATAAACATCATTAATCTTCGGTCATGATATTGCTCATTATTAAATGTTTATCTCTTACACTGTAACGGGGCAAACTATTGGGATTTATTTTATTCTTTACTAATTGTGAAAAGTCGTAGTAACCCAAGCTAGGCAACAGTCGTGATCACGAAATCTTGACTGTTTGAACACCTTGTAGTCAGTGCGAGGCACAAAAGCAATTAAGCGTCTGGGAATGTGTAAGAGCGCGCGTGTGTGCCGCTTTTTTGCGACATGTGCTCAGAGGACAAAAGGGCATGGGAAAGTATGTAATCTCCGACCCAAAATTCATAACGGAAGGAAGGCGAATTATTCCCGCTAACTGCCTTTAAACCAATACCAGTACGAGCTGACGGCAACGCCTAACGCCTGGCGTGTAGGCAACCAAGCGCACACAGACAGTCGACAGTTGTAGCAGTGAGTTGGACACCATTACTTGAACAGTACAAACGTAATTTCACAGTGGCATCGGAAATTTCGGTAGGTCGAAGCAATAATAGTAGCCTAGACCTGCCGAAACGTATTACAATAGTAACGAATTAGTGAGTGTGAAACAAAATGAAATCGGCGAGTGAAAAGAATTAGAACAGTGTTGAGCGAGGACAAAAGTGGAAGTGAAGTGAGAAAGATGGTGGGAATATGCGAATCGCACGTGCAGGTATTCTAAAAACAATCAGTCTGATTAACAGTTTGGTATATCTCAAATAATAAAGAGCTCTTTAATGAAAAATGGGGGGTATTAAGGAATTGTACAGAGTAAGAGTGTGTGTGAATGGGAAAAATATCCAAGTAGCGAAAAATAGTACTGGTTAACGAAAAGAAATTAGTATAAAAAAAAATGTTACATGGTAGAAATAAGATGAAATAATATGTTATAAGGAAAAGATAAGTTCATTTTAATAACAATAAATCAGATGATTATTACTAACCTAAATATGTGTTACCGTAGTTATTTCGCCGTTACCATTTCCTAGTGTTCTGTGCTGAAAATCTCGTCTAATCGATCCGGGGAATTTTCTGAGGTTAAGGGGAAGTCAGATAGCGGGATTATTTTAATTTTTTGTAAGGGCAAGAGTGGAAAGGTTTCGATATTAAACCATAAAATATCGTGGGGACTTGGGCAGTTTAAAAGGTAAGTTCAAAGTATTATGACGGTAAGTAATATTCTGGCAGCAGTGAGTGTTAGTATTATTATATTATTATTTTATAAATGGTAAAAGGTTAGTACCTACACAGGCGGCGACCCATGCCTGGTATATAAATATTATACGAGGTAGATCTATTTGAGATGCAGAACATAGGTTTTGGGTAATGCATAATTTGTGAAAGTATGGTACATGTTAAATGTATATTCTATGGTTATGTTTGGGTAGTGTAACGTGCCTGTGAAATTTGTGTTTACTTTTACGTATTGATAACAATTTTATTGTGTGGTATTTTGGGAAAACGAAGTAGATCCATCATGGGATAAGGGTTTTAATAAGTTAATTAATATTCAAAAACAAATAATTAATAATAGGGAAAAATATCTAATAATATGAAAGAACGAAATGAACGAGAATAAAGACGATTAGTTAACATATAAGGTTGACAGGTTAAGTGCAAATGAAAACATGAGTAACGAAGAAATAATATTGAGGTAAGTAGTAATTATGGTAACGAGTTTAATAGCGAAATAACAAGTAATAACGGTAAATAATGGTGTTATGATGAGAGTTATTTTGAGAGTAGAGAGTTAGTTGAGATTAGAGGAGTATTAGTGAGGGAGTACGAAGAGTGTTTTAGTGGATATTGGGGTCAGAGGGCAGATTTTCCCGGGTTATATGTGAAGAAAAGCTTCACAAATGTTGTTGTAGGATATTTGGGGTGACAACGTGTCAACAAATAGTCCAATAAGTTGTTTTTGTGTATCTGGTAAAGCCAGATGATGTTTCAGTTAGGATATTTGGGGTGACAAGGTGTCAACAAATAGTCCAATAAGTTGTTTTTGTGTATCTGGTATGGCCAGATGATATTTTAATGTTGATATTGCCCTCTGCAGGGAATGAAAATATGAAATTGGGGTGTGAGAGAGAGAGAGAGAGAGAGAGAGAGAGAGAGAGAGAGAGAGAGAGAGAGAGAGAGAGAGAGAGAGAGAGAGAGAGAGGAATATTTAAGGTGAATTGAGATCATGAGTTAAGACAGAGTATAAATAAATAGAGAGTTTATAAAATAAAGACTTACCTTATAAAGTAAACAGCACGATAGCAAATGATGAGTATTTTGAGAATAAGCACTTACCTGGGTGTAAATGGGTGTTATATTAAAAAAGATAATATAATAAATGTGAACAAAAATGAAAAGTGTTGGAATAATATCAGACTAAATTTTGATGAAAGGAATGATTTTTTGTGTGTAAACAATGACTATTAATGTAAAACAGATTGCATATAAATGTGTATTAGTATTAAATGTATTTGTGTAATAGGTTATGTTGTACACAGTATTTTATGTAACAAGTGTTTGTAGTAGGGATTGATTTTATAAAAATAATAATAATGTTGCATTTGACTAAATAATTAACAGGATGTAATTGTGAATTTTATAAGGAAATTAGATGAATTGAAATTGTTTCGAATAATGTGATTCAAGTAACTTACATTTTAAAAAACTGATGGAATTAAATAATTGGAGATTAATTAATTAATTTCAAAATGTGGTATAAATGAACTTTGATTATAAATTTAAATGATTTTACTGAACTTTAAAATAAATAGTAAATGAGTAAACGTAGAAGGTGTTTAGTTGGTGAGTCATATGGTTATTATGATGTATCAGAAAGTACATATGGGTATGTACAATATTTGTTGTAATGAATGTTTATAATTTTGAGTCTATGACAGTAATCATGTTTTTATACAATTGAGGAATGCAATGTAAGTATGAAGTTTATAATGAGATGGAAGTAAAGTAAAATGTTTTAATGTTTCAATAATGAAATTAAATGGTTTAAAAGGTTTTAAATTAGGTGATTAAACTAATGTGAGGTAATTCTGAAGTTTCTAATATAATTTTCAATGATCATATTAATGTAAAATGTTGTAAAAGATGGAGTTTGGGTGATAATGATTATTTCAATAAGGCATTGAGTCAGTCAGAGTTAACTTTAAATGGGTGTTAGACAAAATAATAATTTTGGAATAAAGTAATATAGAAACGGGTCAGTAGTAGGAACACAGTAGTGAGAGCGCATGTATGTAGAGAAAGTGCGAGTGATGTAAATGGAGAGTAAATAGGTGAGAGCAGGGTACATAATTGTAGTGAGGGTGGTGTGGTAAGGAGTCCTCAACGCAAGGCGTTGTGGTGGGAGGTGAACAGTTTTAAAGAGGGTTGCGGGGTTACCTGGAAGGGCCAGGAACTGATAAGGGAATGAACTGGTAGTGCGGGAACACACATCCTATGTACAAAAAAGGGTATCAGGTGCTTTGTTATAAGAGGAAATGATTTAAGTAAAGTTAGATAAAGGGTCGAAGGGAGTTGTTATTGAGAGATCGGTGTCACCCTATGCAAATCTGTTAGTAGCTGTTAGAAGGACAAAGGTGGGTAAGGTTATATCTAAATGCCCATTCAATAAATCAAATCATTGTGAATGACTGAGAATCACCCGGACTAATTAATGATGAAAATGCTTAATAGAAATTCATAGTTGAAATGTAATAATAAAATGTAACAAGTGAAAGATTTAATAGAATTTGAAACTAAAGTAAAACTGTAAGGTGTGTAATTTTTGGTCAAATTTGAATTTGAAATGTGATGTAAAATGAATGTGAATAATAAATTTGAATTTTTGGAGAATTTAATGGCACAATAAATGATAAATAATTAAAGGTTGATATAAAAAAAAGAGTTAATGGAAAGTTCAAGTTGTAATGTTTATAATTTTCTGTACAAATTATTTAAAGGTGAATTGTTTAGTTTAATGTAGCAATGTTAATATTCAAGGTTAATGTCTATTATGTTGATTATGCATTGTGTGTAGGAATCTATACATGTAATTGTATTGTGTGTAATATAAACTAAAGTGATTCCCCATTTTCGGGCGGTCATGGCCTCACCGAACCCTGACCGTGGAATTGGCTCAGCTTTGACTAGCTATGGTCAGGGTACATTACGTCACGTGTTGCCTTAAGTCTGGCCATAGGTTGTTATCATTGTAAGAGGTGAATTTAGAAATTAACCGGGGGAGGGGGGGGGTAAATCAGGGGAATCACCAGAACTATGGAACAGCGGCTAGCCATCGAATGGGATGGTAGACCGTTTAAGGGCATATACCTAAGTTTTAGTAGGATTACTGGTGTCCTCGGACATCAGTAATACCGAATTTTTTGCAACTCTGAAACAAGAACGGGGTAGTAGGCAGCATATACACCCTAAAAAACTTCAGTTCTTGGTTCTTGTGGAGGCAACTGGGCGCTACAGTCCAGGGGGGCCATAGTGTGTGTGGAAGAAGGTTATTAAATTGTTAACAAATAAGCTCTGATTGAATAAAGAGAAGATAGAGTTGATGATTATTGTAATTGTGCCGATAGTAAAGAAGTATGGGAGGAGATTGTTGTGATGACTTACGTACCTATTGTATTGAATGATTTTCTGTGTTGTATAAAAAATAACCAAAGTAGTATGCCTTATAATTGGATAATTGGAGATAACTGTAAAAAAAAAAAAAAAAAAATTAGGTTATGCTGCTGATAAGACATCAGCTGATGCATGTTGTGTATATTATATTGTGTGTAAGCAATTTATAGTTGCAAGCGCTTTTGGGATAGTAATAAGTTTTTATTTTTTAATAATTGTCAATATATAATTATGAATGTTTATAATAAAAATTAAATTTATTTAAAAGATAGAAATTTTGGCAATAAATTTGAAATTTGGATTTAAGGTTATGGAAGAAATGATGAATGAATTTTATTATGAAGTAAATAAAGACAATATGAAATTAAATGAATTAAAATTGTTTTGAAGTAATTTACAGTGTTTGACTATGAGGTAATTAACGTTTATGTGAGAGGATTTAATTAATGTAAAAGTCTTCAAATAATGAGATTAAAGTAAGTAATTGAAAGAGATGGGTAAACTAATTTAAAAGTTGGAAATATGTGTAATGGATTGGAATAGTTTATTTTTTGGCTTGAAATGGATAATAAATAGTAGATAATTAAATTTAAATGATTAAAATATTTGAGAAAAATCCAAAATTGAAATGATAATGCAAGATAAATAGTTAAAATGTTTAATTATTAAAAAATGGAAAGGTTAGCAATGCTTATTTTGAATATAGGTTTTTGTGAAATATAAATGTTTACTTGATTAGGAAAGTAATAAATTGTAATAAATACAAATGTAATATGTTTATGTTAAGAAGCTACATATGTATGCAACCAGTACTTTGCTAAAGGCAAACCAGTACAACTAAGAGGAAACAAGTCAGTTAAGGTTATGGTATGGTGAAGAGCCAGTTATTGATATTTTTTCTTGAATGTTATAGAGTTTGGTGATACTGTGGCGGGTGCCTGTCTGACTTTGCGGTGTTGGGATCTCCAGAGCGAAGTCCAGTAATGTCATTCAGGTGCAGCCGCAGTCACCGGACTACGGGGGTAAGTTACCCATGATTTATATGGATTTAAGGGGGGTTGTTGGCGCCATATCCTAGCTGGTCCTCTTAGGTTTTGAGGCAATGAGAGTTTTTCTGCTTCGGCAGAAAATCTCTCATTGGGGGGGTATTGTAACAGGGCAAACTATTGGGATCTATTTTATTCTTTACTAATTGTGAAAAGTCGTAGTAACCCAAGCTAGGAAACAGTAGTGATCACGAAATCTTGACTATTTGAATACCTTGTAGTCAGTGCGAGGCACAAAAGCAATTAAGCGTCTGGGAATGTGTAAGGGCGCGCATGTGTGCCGCTTTTTTGCGACATGTGCTCAGAGGACAAAAGGGCATGGGAAAGTATGTAATCTCCGACCCAAAATTTATAATGGAAGGAAGGCGAATTATTCCCGCTAACCGCCTGGCATGTAGGCAACAACGCGCACACAGACAGTCGACAGTTGTAGCAGTGAGTTGGACACCATTACTTGAACAGTACAAACGTAATTTCATAGTGGCCTCGGAAATTTCGGTAGGTCGAAGCAATAATAGTAGCTTAGACCTGCCGAAACGTATTACAATAGTAATGAATTAGTGAGTGTGAAACAAAATGAAATCGGCGAGTGAAAAGAATTAGAACAGTGTTGAGCGAGGACAAAAGTGGAAGTGAAGTGAGAAAGATGGTGGGAATATGCGAATCGCACGTGCAGGTATTCTAAAAACAATCAGTCTGATTAACAGTTTGGTATATCTCAAATAATAAAGAGCTCTTTAATGAAACAGGGGGTATTAAGGAATTGTACAGAGTGTAATTATCTAATTAATTACGATTACAAATACATAAAATTATTTATCTTCCACTTACCTTGGAAATCGTTTTTTAGTCCAGAGTTACGTCATACGAACTTCTAGGATACAAGCATGATTTAAGGTTGTGTGAATGACTTACGCAACTCGCTTTTTATGAAGAGAAATTAATTAACTTTTATTTTTCATTTAAAATGTTCTATATCAAATTATTCATTATTCATTTCTGTATGTTTAAAAACAATCTAGTACTTTTAGTCAACTTTTAAATTGAATACAACTTCCTTGAAACATTATATTGTACCATGAAAACTATTTAATACATCTTACCTTATTATATACAGACAGCCCAGCCTGCTAGCATTCTCACATTCACTCTATTTAAATAATATGAACCCACTTTTTATTTTAACATATGTGAAAAAACCCCTTGTAAAGAAAAATTGACATGATTCTGATAGGTTACCCAACCGATGTTACTCCTTTCTTGCCCACGTGCGTATTAGTTACAAGTTCCACTCACATCTTCACTTCACTTTGTTCTATTTATTTTCACTAAATGCCGTTTTAATTTAGCTCGCCCATTATTTTTCTTGGATCCCGGTCGGTATGAAAGCTATATTAGCCTTAGTTCTTCATATTTTATAAAGTTCAGGCCGACCGGGCCCACGCGGCACTATATGCGTCCGTTAGGTGTTGTGGTTTCTCGTGGACTGCTCATGCATGATGTCGGACATTACTGCCTTGCCGGCGAACAAATTTCGTCGCCGTTCTCAGCCTTTGTTGTCAAAGTTTAGTGGCTGTACACATGACACATAGGATTTCTTAGTGCGGGACGTCGACGATATTCCGTGAGCACTGGTCGACGTCACTAAAGTAGGCTGGACTTAAACTTTATTTCCGTCAGCTCCGACCGCGTGGCGAACAAAAATTCTTCTCTAAGCCATCTTGTGTCCAACTACTCCGCGTCGGTCTGCGCTCCGCTGATGTAGTGCGTTTGGGCGTAGATGTCACACAGCCGCAAAGTTCTTAGAATTGTGTCAACCGCACATTCCTTTGCAAATATTTCATGACAGTTACAGCGTACCTTTGCTTTGTTTGAACTACGCTTTAGATTCAACCGGGGGCTGGCCACACATATGGCAATGAATTGTGAAATTTTACAAAATAAAACCCCATTTTCAATACAAATAAAAACCCCTCATATTCACCCCGTTACAAGAGTAAGAGTGTGTGTGAATGGGAAAAATATCCAAGTAGCGAAAAATAGTACTGGTAACGAAAAGAAATTAGTATAAAAAAAAATGTTACATGGTAGAAATAAGATGAAATAATATGTTATAAGGAAAAGATAAGTTCATTTTAATAACAATTGTAACGGTACAGAAGTGTGTGATCCAGTTTTAATCAGTATTTAATTCAGTAATTCAGTAATTAATAAATTGTTAACTTTCACCTGTGAGGAGCCCCAGTACAACATACATACAGTTAGCCTAAACAATTGCCCAGACGTATTGCGTAATTGCCCCAGCAGCAGTCCTTGTGACCCAGTATGCAGTTTGTCATCAGAGAGTGTACAACAGTAGTAAGCAGCATCAGACAGTAAAGTTGGTGATTTAAATTTAAACGGTGGCCTCGGGTGCAAGATAGGCCGTAATTAAGAGTAGGCCTATCTTTTTAAAGTATAACAGTATAAAAGGTGTGTATAAACATTAACGTGCGGCCAGTTCTATTGCAACTCATGGTCGCGCGACCGTTAAAATTCTAAGTGCCCGGGCGAATCTCAAAAGGTTTTTATATTAAATATGAAAGCAAGGTGAAAGAATAAAAAATAAATGTACTGGTTTATTCAAAAAGATATAATTTGTTATAGGTTAAGAAAGATTTCATTTATTAATTTGTTTGAATATAATGTATATGTATCCAATATAAAGACTAGTGTTTAATTGATGAGGAAATAATGGGGCTAATAAATTGGAAGCGATTTGTTTTATAAATGAACTGCGTATTTATATGTGTACTGGAAACCTTCAAATAATCCTTTCTGCAGCAGTTTCGTCTGTACGACTCTGAGAAAAACCCGAAGGTAAGAATTAATTATTAATAAGAAAATAGTGAGAAGTTACATTGGCTCCCGTAACAGTGATGCGAGTATAGGGTTTACAACCTATATCCGCCAGACCTAACCAAGCTGCAGAACGGGTTATTTGAGAGGGAGGACGTTTTGGTAAATTACATGAACATAGTGAAATATAAAAAGGGTTAAGTTAATATTGGATAAGATTAAAATTCCTAGGTAACATTTTATAAACTTATAAAAAATGGCAGGGAATAATGACGATGTCAATGAAATAACGAGTGTTGACAATGGTGACGAGTCAAATGTTATGAGTAATTGTGAGATACATTCGACTCCGAGTGCGAGTCAAGATAAAATAGAAGTAAATTTAACAGATGAAACAATGGTTACAGAGGACTCTGGGGTTCAATTAACCCCAACCTCATCAAAATGTAATAGCCAATCTGATTACAGTGATGTGATGAGATATTTGTGTGGCATGAATGCAATGTTGTGTGTTAAATTCGATGAACAGAATGTTAAATTCCATGAGTTAAAGGGTGACATAAATAATATTGATATAAAATTTGATAAGCGTTTAGGTGAAATGAATACACAAAATGTTAAGTTCGAAATCAGTTTGAATAAACGTCTAAATGAGATGGATGAATGTTTGAACATTATTAAAGAACAAGTGTTAGAAAAAATTGATAAACAAATACAAAAGGTAATCGCAAATTTTGAATATAAAACAAATGAGAATTATAATGATGTGTGTAAAAACGTGGTAGTAGAGAACAAGGAGATTAATGTTGAGAGTGATGAAGATTTTGTTGAAGTAGAGTTTAGTAATGAAGTGTTGTTAGCAAAGGTCGATGAGAATGAGAGAGAGCGTGAAGATAGTTTAAATGCAGAGCATAAAAAGAGGGCAAATTTTTCTAGTGATACAGGTGAAGAAAAAGTTTCACCAGTAGTGTTGGAGGGCAAAGGTTCCTCGTTAGTTTTTGTAAAAGACAAAAGGTCTTTAAATTATTTTTGTGTATCTGGTAAAGCCAGACGTTGTAATAATGTTGTGTTGCCCTCTGTGTGGAATGAGAATGTAAAATGTTGTGAGAAGCATTGCAATGAAAGTAAATATGAGAGAGAGAGAATGGTAGAAACATTCAAGGTGAATAGAGATTATGAAGAGTTAATACAGAGTTTGAATAGTGAGAGAACTGGTAGAATTAAAAACATACCTTGTGTGACAAACAATGTGTATATTGATGACAAATATTTGCCTGTTAATGAACCTATAGTAGCAGAATATGGTAATAACAATGTAATGGTAATAACAAAAAACACTGACGGAGACTTTACAAATAATACTGATGTCGACTTGATTTATGATAAGATAATTTTGGGGGGTAACCCTATAGATTATTGTTTTGGTACAATGGAAAAAATAAGCTCTTGTGGTTATAATACAAAAAATAACCATATGTGGCGTATCAATAAAATTGAAAAGTGTTATATAAAGACCAGACTAATTTTTGACGATGGAGGCTGAAATTCACAAATGAACAATTGTAAATATTTTGTTTTACGGTTCAGACCTCGCAATCTTGGACATTGAAGTGTGATAAAACTGAAATAATAATGATAAAGATTTGTAAATATATTATAGTGAAATTATAGGGAAATTAATTGTGTGTGTACTGTAAAATGTTTCATGTAACCATATGTGTATTGATTGATTTTAATAATAATATTATTTTATGTTGTCAATTAATAATAATAATGAACAGGAGGTATTCATGAAGCCTATTTTGTATTGTGTATTTATATTCAAAGTGTTTTAAATAATATAACTAAAGAAAATGTTTTTAGTAAAATGTTATGAAAAGTAATTGTGGTGAATTAAAATTATATCTGATCTGAATTGGAATAAAAAATTTAAGAGATAAATACGTTAACTAAAAGATTTATAAAAATTGAAAAGTGCAGTACAGCTGTTAGAGGTGAGGTAAGCAGAATGTTTAGACTGAAGGAGTGTTTATAACAGCGTTTACAACACCAGTCTGGCAGACGACTGTTTATGTAAACAGGTGTGTTGTATGTTTTGACCATTGTTTACAGCCAGAGGTGTTGAAGCTGAGTTGACAATAACAAAAATGTTGTAGGCTGCTGAATCATTGCCAGTAGCAAAATTCTATTATGAAATAAAAAGAAATACCATATGTGAAGAAAGGAATGTAACTTTTTTGAATAATGTAGGTAATATTTTTATGTTGGATCATTTTGAAAAATGTAATTAATTTTGAAATTGTTCATTAAAACAATATGATTGAAATTTAATGAAAGGTAATTAAATTAATAGAAAAGATGATTTTTAATAATGAACTTAACTTTATTTTCATTCAAATTCAAACTGGAATATAAAGTAAATGCTAATTGATGTAAATAATGATTAAAATATTCATTTAAATCAAAAAATTGAAAGAACGTTTAAGATGAGATAGTGTCTGGAAGCTAAGATGTGTATATTACTGTTCATGAAAAATTTTATAAATGTCAATCTATATTTTACGTTTAACTGTAGATTCCCCATCTAAGTGCGGTCATGACCTCACCGGATCATGACCGTGAAAGTAGTTAATTGTGGCAAGTCACAAATTTTACTTTATATAACCGGCTTGTGGTTTGTTTTATTTTGTTAATCCGGTGGTTTGTTAGATTTAGTAGGGGGGTTATTTTTTTGGGGAATCTACTAAATTTTGGAACAGGTCTATTTTCACCCAGATAGGGGTGGTAGTCCATTAGGGGTGTATAAATCAAGAATAGTAGGTATAATACCGAATTTTATTGTAACGCCGAAGCAAGGATGGGGGTGGAATAAAAGAAAAAAATGTTCACCCCTTCCGCATCAGTCCTTATGAAAGCACTGGACGCCACAGTCCAGGGGGGGAAATAGTGAGTGTGGATGGGGGGTGACCCAGTTACAGGTCACAAGGGAGATGTGGTTTACGGCTAGGATGAGGCTGGAAAAGGCCAAGAAGCCTAGCGCAGAACACATTAATATGTAACGGGTATCAGGGGTTAAGGGATTAAAAGGGGGTAGTAGTAAAAAAAAAAAAAAAAAATTTGTTTATTCTATATAAATATGAGTAGGCAAGTAAGGACATAATTTGTATTTTAGGTACGAGTTAATGTAACCCTGTATAATTAATGTGTCATTTTGGCTGGGCAATATTGTACGGGGAATACTATTCAATTTGACTGGAATTTATGTGTACTACTGTAAACCTATATTGTTTTATTAACACTGTTTTCTAGGGTTTATAATATAAAATGAGCCAGTACGTTGTCAATGAACCAGTACGGCTAAGAGGAAACAAATCAGTTGTGGGATATGGAGTGATGAAGGCCGCTTGTCGATTTTTTAATTGAATGTTTTAAAGCCAGGTGATACTGTGGCGGGTATCTGTCCGAGATTATGGTGTTGGGATCTCGAACAGAGAAGTCCAGTAAGATCGGATGGGTGCTGCCACAGTCGCCAGACTAGGGGGGTAAGAACCCATGATTTAGTAAAGTGTTCACAGGGGTTGTGGCGCCATATCCTCACTGATCTCCTTAGGTTTTAGGCAATAAGAGTTTGAACGCTTCGGCCTTCAACCTCTTATTGGGGGGGTATTGTAATGGTAAAGAAGTGTGTGATCCAGTTTTAATCAGTATTTAATTCAGTAATTAATAAATTGTTAACTTTCACCTGTGAGGAGCCCCAGTACAACATACATACAGTTAGCCTAAACAATTACCCAGACGTATTGCGTAACTGCCCCAGCAGCAGTCCTTGTGACCCAGTATGCAGTTTGTCATCAGAGAGTGTACAACAGTAGTAAGCAGCATCAGACAGTAAAGTTGGTGATTTAAATTTAAACGGTGGCCTCGGGTGCAAGATAGGCCGTAATTAAGAGTAGGCCTATCTTTTTAAAGTATAACAGTATAAAAGGTGTATAAACATTAACGTGCGGCCAGTTCTATTGCAACTCATGGTCGCGCGACCGTTAAAATTCTAAGTGCCCGGGCGAATCTCAAAAGCCGGCCGGCTATATAAAAAAAAACATATACAGTGTACATCTTAGTGCATAAATTATTTAACAACAACCAAACTCAATGCCAATAGTGCCGGAGTGCGAAAAAACGTGTAAAACTGTTATCATGAGACGACGTAGCAAACCAGAAGAAAACGTAATGGATGGGTAACTAAAATCACAGCATATTAACATTTAAACCAATGTTTAGTAAATTTTGATTAACAAAAGCTTAAAAAGTAAGAAACAAAGAGATCTCTAAGAAAAAGGTTTTTATATTAAATATGAAAGCAAGGTGAAAGAATAAAAAATAAATGTACTGGTTTATTCAAAAAGATATAATTTGTTATAGGTTAAGAAAGATTTCATTTATTAATTTGTTTGAATATAATGTATATGTATCCAATATAAAGACTAGTGTTTAATTGATGAGGAAATAATGGGGCTAATAAATTAGAAGCGATTTGTTTTATAAATGAACTGCGTATTTATATGTGTACTGGTAACCTTCAAATAATCCTTTCTGCAGCAGTTTCGTCTGTACAACTCTGAGAAAAACCCGAAGGTAAGAATTAATTATTAATAAGAAAATAGTGAGAAGTTACACAATAAATCAGATGATTATTACTAACCTAAATATGTGTTACCGTAGTTATTTCGCCGTTACCATTTCCTAGTGTTCTGTGCTGAAAATCTCTTCTAATCGATCCGAGGAATTTTCTGAGGTTAAGGGGAAGTCAGATAGCGGGATTATTTTAATTTTTTGTAAGGGCAAGAGTGTAAAGGTTTCGATATTAAACCATAAAATATCATGGCGACCTGGGCAGTTTAAAAGGTAAGTTCAAAGTATTATGACGGTAAGTAATATTCTGTCAGCAGTGAGTGTTAGTATTATTATATTATTATTTTATAAATGGTAAAAGGTTAATACCTACACAACACTATGCAGTGTTACACATATTAAAAAAACCTCTTACATCTAGAAATGTTAATAATCTTAATCTAGACATGTTAATAATTTTATTTACTAATAAAATATAAAATTAAAATGTAATTTGAATTGAATTCTTTTAATTCAGATCTGACCTCAACTCGCTCAGTCTATACCAATGTTTAAAATTAAATTTATTAATTACTTTTAGACTGGCATTTGTTTTATATTCACATTTAAATTATTCTTTTCTATAATGCAAATATCAAATCAATTTAACTATTTATTTTGATAAACAAAATCTACTCTCTCAACTTTATATTCCTTTTTTTTATTATTTCTTTATATGCGATCGCTCATTCTTACGACTAAACATTTATCTACATTTCTAAAATATTATTTCTAATTATAATTTTTTCTTTGTTTTAATTTATTGTCTTTGATATAGTCTTGAGAGCTCTTTTAAAAAAATCATTTATAAATGCAATACGCATGTCACCTCGAGTTCTGATGATCTTACGACTTATTGGCGGGGTCCATCGTTGTCCAGAGTTAGTTTTCCATTCCTCCTGTCCTGGCGTGGTCCTGGATACGTCTAGAGTCCAGCGTCGTTCTCCAGCAATGTGTGGTCCTGGCTACATCTAGAGTGCAGCGTCGTTCTCCAGCAGTGTGTGGTCCACTTCAGAGAGTTGTTATCTGCTGCAAGGTAGATCTTAAACATCGTCTAACATCTAGCATCCCTCGTCGCTCTGGTAGCTTCTCCGTAGATACTCTTGGTAGACTTAAACGGTCCCGGTATTTTATGTTTTCCGGAATATTGTCACATAATTAACGAACGTTTTATTTTTTCGTTAATGAGACTTGTAATAAAAATAAAACTGTTCTGCCGATGGACAGCATGTCCGACTGCAACTGTGTCTTGAAATGAAGAGAAGGGTTTTTGGTCGAACCCTCAATTTATACCCTCTTGTGATTCCGCGCCAGTTGGCTCCAAAATCGTCCTGTCGATACCTGCAGATCGCCTGATAGCCCCCACTCCCGAACCTTTTTATCTATTTGCAATTATTAGCAAATAGCAATGTTTTGCACGGAATCGAGATAGCACAAATCATAGCTAATTTGATTAAGCACTCACTGTATTAATTTGAGCGTCATAGGGTAATTTGCGTATTTTTTGGCACGTTTATTTCGCACTGACTTCACGTAGCATGTCCTATTAACGTCATCTTTTTTACTGGGGATAACTATAAAATTTACACACACTTTGGTGCCTTTGGTTTGTTTATACACTAATTCGTTTTCACAGTGAATTAAAATAATTATTTTATTAATTACTTGGGGCGGGTAGCTGAGATTCCTGTCTGTACATGCATCACTAACACACACAAGATACACGCGTAACACACATACAATTGAGCAGGTGTTCTCTGCTTGTCGGAACAGGTTAATTTCTCCCCTAATCTAACAATGAAATATTTTTACAATCTCAGACCTGTCCATTTACCCTTAACTTATAATAATTCTACAAATTTTATATTTATTCAAATTAATGCCTAATACAGCATATGGCTGTATTGTTGCATTATGTGGCTATCGTGACGAATTTGCATTCTGTAACACATTTTGGTGCGTTATGCTGAAGCGTGCTTGGAAGTTATATTGTGCATAGTATATGAAAGTGTAGAGGTGTGAAAAGTGTGTTCTCTTAAAAATAACTCACATCGTACATTTAATGTAAACTATACAATGCGTACAATTTTATTTTAGTGTTGAGTGTTTCTGTTAAACCACCTTTGCAAAAGTCTAATTATCTGATTGAGAACAAAATTTGTGAATATGTTATGAACTATCTATTTTTTCCTGGGCAATTTGGGCGACGAAGTATCTATTTTTGACAAATCATAGAGTGGAGACACCTATGTAACACTATATATTTTTCATCAGTTTCACTACATTTAAAGTTGACAATTTTAGATTAAATTATATTGTACAAAGTTTCAAAAAATTCCACTATCACAGGCCTAGTGGAATAAACGAGTTGTCACTGGTCTCTTATGGTTAGCTAAGGGTTAATGATACTCTTAGTAAATTCATAGCTTAATATGAGCAGAAAAATTATTCACAATCACCAAGTAATATCTCTAACAGACACAACTGATTTCCAGCCACTATTTATATTTCTAGGAAGAAGGGTTGTCTCCACAGGGCCAATACTGCCAATTTCTGGTGATGATCTTCCCTGTGATCTTCCTGGTAGCTTGCTCACTATGTCAATCCCATTCAAGTGTCAGGTTAAACCAAGTCCATCACTGGATCTGATATAGGCGAGTTTTTTTTAGCTGTTAGTGCAGCACTGAAGCCCCACACTGATCCTAATGAATATTGCCATCTGACTGGGTATCATCTATGGCTGTTAGTCATGGATATATCTATTCAAAATGCCAAAGTATGTCGGATATCCATGTGGGAGGTTATAGAGGTTACAATCTCTGTTCACTGACACCACTAGTGGGTGGAGCACAGAGATTTTGTCTACATCTGTTCCCTTGGATGAGGTTTAGTTTTTGAAAGGAGTTAAAAAAAACGTGTAAGCAAAAAGAGAGAGAGAGAGAGAGAGAG
The DNA here is from genome assembly GCA_034769895.1 of Magicicada septendecula. NCBI lineage: Eukaryota > Metazoa > Arthropoda > Insecta > Hemiptera > Cicadidae > Magicicada > Magicicada septendecula. The sequence goes on along the minus strand of CM068367.1, from coordinate 1,119,008,166 downwards.
AGAGAGAGATGATCATAAAACGACTACACATCATTATTTAACAAAAAGATTAAAATCCTCAAACAGGTGGGACTATATTCAATTAATTCACTAATTTATAATGTATTTTATATATTTGGCATTCTCTATAAATCAACATAAAATTATGGCCTTGATTTGGTCTTCACATTCATTACTTTAGAGTCGAGAAAGATACTGTAACTTTTGTGCAATTGAAGTTTATTGAAATCTTTACATTAGGTCTTTCTCAAATTTTTTCTTACAGTATAAAGGTTCATGCTTCAGCTAAAACTCATAGTGTTTTCTTTATAAGTAACTATGATTGGTGTTGTCGATCTAATTATTTAATAAGTGAAATAAGTGAATAAGCGAAGTAATTGTCAGGTTTAACTCAACCATTTGGCATTTGTATGTCTATCTGGAGTGTATTTCATGATAACATTTGAATGTATCAACCAATGTTTGTAAATCTTGGTATGCTAGTCTACACACATACTCTACAGAGTATTGAAATAAATTGAAGATAAATGTAATAATCAGCTGATCTGTGAGTAAAACAGCTGACAATAGTAAGCCAAAGTACAACAATTTGTGACTTTTCACGTTTTGCTTGACTTTTTCCATTCAATTAAAGTCGAATTTCTAAAACTAGTATTTGTATTTTAATATTTTATTTACATGCATTTTCTCAGAATTAAATTCTCAACAATTTTTATTAAAGAGATTACTGCATTTACTGGCCATTTAACAAAGTTATTTTATGCCACACCTAAAGAAGTGTGTTATTCGACACAAATTTTTTGAGATTTCCGAATCTTTTCTAAAAAAAACTACTAGAGACATGGTTTTCAGACCTGTTTTATTCAAATTTTCAGGTCAAAAACCATACAAAACCATCAAATTTACCTATTAATGTACGTTTAAAAACATTCAGCAGAGCTTTATTTCACTCACGGAGAAAAAGTATGCACGAAATCTTTCGCTAGCCGTAACTCGCTAACAAATCATTTCTGGACATATGTTTATATAAATTTTTTTCCTTATTTTTAGCTCTAAAATCAACTCCCGATGTAGTGTCCACTCCTGGTGGGACACCCTGTATAGCAACTAGAGGATTTTGTATAAGATTGTGTATGACAGCTGTGGCAGCCATGGCCATGGCATAACTAAGATATAAAGTCCCTGTCAGACATGAGCTTAACATTGAAAGTGTTATCTTTCGGGTGAAGGATGGCAGTTAAACTTTGAGAAAATAATAAAAGTCTATTTGAGAAACTACATTACGAGGAATTTTATTCAAAATATGAACTCAATATTGTCAATCTTTTGACAAAATTAACATCTGACAATGCCCTTGTAAATTTTGGACTATCTTCAAAATTTTGTATACTTTTAAAAACATAGAGTAATCAGGGGTTTTTGTAATTTTTCTTTTGTTTTAAGATACAGGAAAGCCTCCACCTACCAGAGGGTAACTATTTAAGATCAACTTCTTGTGATGTTTCTCAGATAACACTTGTTAATAGTGATAAAAATAATTATTAAATGGTCAATATTTTGGAAGACAAATACAGTAAAACCCCTATATCGCTCCTGAACGGATAATCAAAAAAGAGCTTTATACAGGAGTCACAATTAAAAACATGTTTTAACTAGCTACAAAATGTATCCTTACCTTATATAATCATAAGTACAGAATGTAATAATTTATGAAGTCTCTGCTGCTCAATTAAACGTTAAAAGAATGTCACTTACAAATTCAAATATGGGGTTGTTGTTTTAAACACAATGGTATACCCCCAGAAGTGGGGTCCACAAAGAATCCCTTGTCTCATTATATCCAAAGTAGTATCATTCTCTTACTTTGATGTTTTATAAACTATCTATAGTGTTGTAATGGTTAGGCTTTAAAAGAGGCACTGAAACACATCATGCAAAGCCCCCATAAAACAAAAGTCCATAGTTGCCATTGGTATTTGACAAGTCAATTTGTGGAAACTGATCACTGTTCTTCTTATTTTCAATTCCACAAATTTTCTGCCTTGAAAGAAATCCATCCAGATTCATTAAGGTGGACCCAGTGAACACAGAAAAGAATATGGTAGGGTGATGTCTAAAATAACTTAACTCATACTTATTCTCAGTGGTGGAAAATCAAAATATAAATAACTCAAAAAATCGATAGATTATGAAATTTTAAGAAAAAGAGTTGGTATGCATTTTCTAAATAGAAGCCAATAGTTTTTGAGTTAACACAAGTTAAAAATTATCCCCCCCCAAAATCTTTACCTCGTGACAGTCTTTGTTAAATAATTCGCAAAATATTGAAACTATTATAAAAATAACATGAACTCAAAATAAGTTCATTTTACTAGAAACAAGTTGAGATTATTTTTATTTCTGTAGATTTAAAACTTTGAGAGATGTGATTGTTTACAGATGGTGCTTTGATTTATTTTCCGTCAAAAACAATTTTTGGTTCTCGATAATTTAAAAACGGGTTTTGAAAAATTGTCCTTATAATCTAAATTGAATGTCATAAGCTTATCTTTAAAATTATTGTGCTGTATTATAATAATTTGTTACTATGTAAAAATTAAAAAAAACTTTTGCATATCATTAATGTACATTATTCTCAGTATGCTCACACTTTTTATGATTTTTCAAACTCATTGTTTTGATACTATGAGACTTTGAATTTTAGATCAATTTAGTGATTTCGAAGATACCTTTCAAAGATTTATTTAGAAAGATATTTTAGTAAATAACCACCAAAATATTGAAGTTAACAAAATAAAGATAGATATACAAAATAAAGTTTATTTTATGGGAAATGGTCTTCTTACCTTTTTATTACAGTTGGCTTAACACTTCCAGAATCACGACTGTTTAAAGTTGGCACTTGAATTTTTTTATGCCCCCCCAAAACAGAACTTGACTTTGAATAACTCGAAACCCCATACGTCTAATGAAAACAGTACTCATAAGTTAGATTAAATGTTTACCATATGTTAGATACTCATATATTATAGTTCTAATGAAGTCTGTATTACTATAATATTATTAAAAATAACGAAGTGTGGTAATAAAACCGTGTGCATTATTCACACTTTTTTCAGAAAATTGGCAATTTTCCTGGTATAATTTATTATTAAATTAAAATTAAGAAAAATACCTACAAGTGTATCATTAGCTAGCACAATTTTGACCATCCTCAATTTTTTTTGTACATTTTTTTCAACTACTACTTCTTAAAACATTAGACTTTGAATGTTACATGTGGAAACAGTTGAACGCTGCCACAATTCTTACAATACACTGCCACATTATCATCTGGTAATCAATTTAGTGATGTGAATGAAAATTTTCTATTTTCACTAAATAACCGGAAAAATATTGAATTTAACAAAGAAAGGTAGACATCCTTTATAAGGCTTATTAACAAATAAGTTTTTTAATTTTTTGAATATTTTGAAAGATATGGTTGTTTACATTTAGTGGGAAACAGGATAACTGAATTGATCAGTGGGTTACAGGTCAGTACTGAAATGATCTAAGGAAAGGTGTTGTACCTTCCACCACTTATAATATAATAAAATGTTATATTAATAATGGCACTGAACTATTTTCTTATGTGATTCTATTTCTCTTTTATCTCGCTCTTTGTATTTGACTATCATAAGAAAAGTGAATTAAAAGATACTTCAAATGAATTAAGATTTGGATATTTTGAAAAATTTCACCCCCCCCCCTTTAAATCGGCCAATTTGACTTCCCTGTGTTTTACTGTATCTCTGACTTAACTTTCTTAATCAGTTTCCTCGAAAACCTAAGTATACAATTTTCAACAATTTATTCCAAATAGTTTACTACAAAAGAAATATCTGGCGTTTATGGGTGCTTTCAATCCTGTACTTCCTACCTTTACCACCATACATCTTACTGTAACGGTACAATTCTGGTACCATAGTAATTTTGGGAAACTATTGTTCCTAAACATAATTATTGTATTTTATTATTTTTATATCCCATATAAGAGATTGGTAAAGTTTTGGTGAGAATTTTCAATAACGCAATATTGAGTTAACAGGATTGGTGTCGAATTCAGTGGAAAATTACAAAAGTAGCAAAAAACTGTTTGTCACAATAACGGGTAAACAAGACTAGCCCATGATTACGTCAGACGAAGGAATGCGATGCGCATACATACATACAATTGTAAGCCAGAGGTTTGGCCGTTTGAACAAAGAACCAGTGACGTAGTCTTTGCCCCACCTCTGCAATGCTTAGTGGTGAAACATTGTCATTTTCGTCCAGACCGTGAAGTGGGCCGGCAGGCCAAGTCACACGGCCGGCAAATTCACGAAGTGTGATTATTTAAATTTTACACCACCAAAAGTTTATTAATAACAGTTATATATTAACAGTTTTGAGTTAAAACATCGGAAGCGTGTAATCCACGATGGGACGCTACAGATATGAATAAAAGTGAGATCTACGATAGGACGCTACCGATTCGAGAGCATGTAATCTGCGATGAGACATTTCAGATTCGAGAGTGTGTGATCAAAGATGAGACGTTTTTGATGTCCGTAACTCAAAAGTATAGGAAGTGACAGCTAAGTACAATTGGCTGTAAAACCAATCAAATATTCAATATAATCCAAATTTAATAACATGAGCTCAATTTTAAAGAAAATGTACCAGAGTATGAATGGGAGAGAGTGAGAGAGTGGATACTATTCATAATTAAAAAGTGCTGGGTTGTGCCAAAAAATATTTATGTTTATCAAGCTTATTATGCATTAATCATTAACAAAGTATTTATTTTGGAGGGATAAAGTGTTGTAGGGGTTTAATATTTGATAAACGCCACCTGGCGTAACAGGTACTCAATTTTCAATGTGTAGAGTCAATTTCAATATGTACGTAATTTTTCCTTTGATATAAATAAAAGGTAATGTCAATGGTAACAATTACAAAAACGAGTGAATTATTTCAGGTAATATATTCCTCGACTCTGGTTCGTATAACTCAAATTCTGGCCTTTCAAGGTAAGTTTTTGTATTTGTATGCAGTAGGCAACATGGCGCCCGATATTTTAATATTAAATGTAACCGATTAATAAAACAGCAATAAAGTTTAATTACATTACTTAAGTTTCCACTTAAAATAAATTGATGAATATCCTAAGAAAAATTTTTTTAATCGCTATTTTATACATTTCATCCCCTTTAAATTGTCCCTTTTGACTCCCCTAAATGCTCTGCAAGAAACAAGACATTAAGTTCTTAATCAGCAATCTCAAAAATATTAATTATAACATAGTTTCATTAATTAGCTACACAAAAATCATTTTTTGACATTTTAGAGTTGTTTACACCTCTTAGGGGTGAGAGCACCCATAACATTTGTTTTAACTTTTACCTAGACACCATAGAAAACAATATAAAAAGTTTCATGTTGATTGGTTGTATGGCAAAGAATTCTGTGCAGTGGCAGTTTTTGTGGCTTCATTGCTACCTCATTTCACAGACCTCTGTTAAGAATTTAATGGCTGATAAATCACACATTAAGGATTTAATGGGAGACATTTGGTGCCATTTCTGTAGACCTACATTGTTTTCCATGAAGTAGTCATTCGTGTAACATAAAAAAATATACATGTGCATATTGTTTGATTTCTGTGATCAGAAAATTCGTTTAATCTGTTGTCTGTTCTTTCATTAAACAATTTACTTTATTTTCAATTTGTATATAAGCTATTGTGACAAACAAAATGGAGCAATGAGAAAATTTTTATGCTTAAGTAATACTGGTATTTAAAAAATTATCCAAACATAGACAGAAAACCGAGGTCACCGCTACAGAATAGCCCCTACCAGTTTTGATCATTTGAGTGAGTCAAAATTTATAGGACACTAATAGGCTTTCAAATAAGTTACTCTCAAAATTCTTGAATTGAGGTTACACAGGAATATCTTCAGTTACAGGAATAAAGCAAAATGTACAATGAAATATAAAATATACAAATAATCCTGAAAAATAGAAAGTGATGAAACAGGAACGTCACCACACAGATTGTTTACAAATTATTTTAATTTTTTCAGCCTATCTGAAGCAAAATCGACACTTAACATGGTAGCACAGTCATGTTATAGAGTTTTACTAACTGGGGCCTAATGGGCATTGGTGACACGGCTATTAAGAAAATGGCCATTAAAATTTATTTTGACAGTTAACAAATAGTCTGTTAGGAAGAAAATTAACAAACATTTGTGAAACGGGCATGAATTTACTGTTTCTTTAGTGGAAAACCATTAGTAAAATGAGCAGTTAACTATGCATTTTTATTTACAAATACAATTCCACTGAATGATAAATATAGTGTGATTTATACAGTATCATATTTCCGAAAGAATCAGGGTTAAAATAGCCTCCCTGAATTAGATACGCTGATGAAATGAATGCCTTAATGAAACTGTACATAATTGTGTTTTTATAATAGATAATAAAATACGTATTTCTATTATCAAAAATGTAATCATACATGACTGACATGGCTATAGTACTAATTAACAATCCAACAATGAATTTGTAAAATATAGGTAAACATTATTATTAGGCCACAACTGAGAATTATTTGGAGGCATTTGTAACCCTCTCCCCGGAATATCGGTCATTATGACCGCTAAAGTTCACATTTACACCAATATGGGGATTGCGCGTCACTTCACCTGGCTGGCTCCCAGTGACATCGTCAGTTGGGTCATTGCAAGTGGCCACGTAACATCGCAGGGGTGCTGCCGCTCGCAATTTTTTTGGTAAGTTACATTTTTTCTAACCTAGTCGGTCAAAATGACAGGTATTCTGTCACGGCCATGATTCTTGTACCGGTCAAAATGACGGGTGTTCTGTCTGCACCAAGATTCTTGTATCAGTTAAAATGACGGGTGTTCTGTCTGCGCCATGATTCTTGTACCGGTCAAAATGACGGGTCTTCTGTCTGGGGGTGGACGAATTACCTAGCCAGTTTGCCTGGACAATTTTCTACAGATTTATTTATTCTATAAAGAAAATCCTGTAGAATTCCAATCTATTTTAGAGAAAGAAAATTATAGATGTTTTTGCATGCAGCTAACTTGTTCCCATTTAGGAACTACCTACCATTCCTGATTAGGTTTTTCTTTGTTTACAGGTACTTACCCATATAAAAATGGGCGCTAGAAAATTCCCCCCCGTTTCACAACGCACGAGGAATCTGGTAAACCTTGCATTGTCCCAATACATCAGGACGAAGAAACAGACTCCGAGATTGATTCTGATGAGTCTTACGTTCCTGAAAATGTGAATATTCTCCCTCCGATTTTAGACGATGAAGTGGATGTTGATTCACAACCAGAAGATGAAGGTGATGAACTCCTTTTGGACGAGCCAATCTCACTCCCTATTTCTGACTCTCCTCACCAAAACGTGAATGATTCGTCAGACGATGAAGAAATTTTAGTCTGAAGGCGGCGAGGTTGTGATGTACAACGAATTATAGACAGTGACGATGAAAACTAAGAAAACGCATACGATGCAGACAATGATGAGGCCGAACTTACTACTTACTTTGGGGAAAAAAATTGTTTCTGCTGGTCATCTATACTTGACCGTCCAGTTGCATACACTGCGAGGCATAATGTTATAAAAGTACGGCTACAACAAATAAATGGTCCGGCTCTAACTCTCGGTACAAAGCCTACTCCAGAACAAGTCTGGCGGTTATTTATTACTCAAGAAATGGTCGACAAAATCGTGATGCACACAAATACAAAATTGGGAGTTATGCGTTCAGAATTAGTCAACCCGGACGACGTAAGTTATAAAGACACAAACCAGGACAAAATAGATGCTCTACTTGGAATTATGGTCTTTTGTTCAATTTTCAAGTCATCACGCGAATCGCCCTCCTCTTTGTTTGCAACCAGCATCTCTGGACGTCCGCTATTCCGTGCCATAATGACTGAAAAACGGTGTTCTGTACTTCTCAGAGCACTGAGGTTTGATGACAGTGCTACCAGAGCAGATAGAGAAAAAACAGACAAGGGTGCTTGCATTACTCACCTCCGCAGTGACTTTGTTTCCAACTGTCAAAAAAATTATTCACCAAGAGCCCACATGACTGATGATGAAACCCTAGTACCATTTAGAGGTAGAGTAAGATTTCTTGTATATAACCCGAAGAAGCCTCCTAAATATGGCATAAAAATAATGTGCATGACAGACGTTTACAATTCCTATCTTTATAACGCATATATGTATACCGGCAAAGGTAGTGATGGGGCTTCTTTTTCTGACCGAGAAAACAATCTGCTTATTCCCACTCAGGCTATAATTCATCTGGCCAGAGGCCTGTTTGGTACTAATAGGAATATTACTTGTGACAATTGGTTTGTTTCAGTGGAATTGGCAGAGGTATTGATGAAAAATGGTTTGACCATAGTCGGAACGATGAAAAAGAACAAACCACAGATTCCCCCCGAATTTCAACCGAGAAAACAGACAGCAGTACCTTCAAGTCTCTACGGTTTCAGTAAAGATCTCACACTACTCTCTTACGTTCCTAAAAAGAACCAAGCCGTACTCCTCCTGTCATCAATGCACCATACTGAATTTACAGATTACAGGGCAAACAAACCTAAAATAATTGGTTTCTATAATGCCACGAAGGGTGGCGTTGATACTTTGGATATGAAGTGCAGTAATTACAGCGCAAACCGCAAAACGAGGAGGTGGCCACTGGCTGTTTTTTATCACATTATAGCCGTGGCAGGCTTGAATGTGCATACCTTGCATGCAATGTATAAAGAAAACAAAAAAATGACGAGGTATAACTTTACTAGAGAGGTCGCATTCGGATTAGTTCACAACTACCTTCAGATGAAGTTGGGAATATCTAATTTGTCCAATGACCTGAGGGCCATTATTTCTCAAGCAGCTGAAGAAGCAACTAAACTGAGAGTAGAGTCAGAGCAACAACGGCCATCAAATGACGGAGGTGCAGCTTCGAATTCACGTCAAGAAACGTCTTCCATTGGGCCTCGAAAAGATAAACTTGTACGCAGGGTAATTTGCCGATTTTTTCCTTACCAAAAGAAAAGGAAGGCAGGGTTTAAATGCATAAAATGTGACGAAGCTATATGCGCGGAATGTTCCAGAAAAATTTGCAAAAGCTGTGTATCTAACTAAAGTGTTCCTGTGTTGTACGAAGTTACTTTTTATTTTTTTTAATTTTAGCATTGAAATTATTTTAATTTTTTAATTCAAGTTTTTGAAGTAATTCATAATTTGAATTACCTATATTATGTGATTTTTCAAGTAGTCATTAGCATTTTTAGAAATAAACTTAATTTGTCTCGTTGATAGTGATTAAACTTTTTTAACTTACATGTATTGAAATAATTTGTACTTTCTTTTTATTCAAATTTTTGAGGCAATCAATCTGTGATATTTCAAGTAGTCAGTAGACTTTACAAAAAAAAAAAAAAAAGAATTAATATTTCCAGTTGATAGTGATACTGTATATTTTATACTAAACGGAATGTAAGGCTGATCTACTTGTGATTTAGCTAATAAGTTACATATTTTTGAATTGAAAGACTGTTTATTTGTTTAAGTTTTCAAATTCATATGTATTTTTTCCTTATATTTTATTGAAAGACGGTTTATTTGTTCATGTTTTTTTCCTTATATTTTATTGTTTGTTAGAGCGGAAGATTGAATTATACAATGTGACTGATACAATAATACAATGTGACTTATTCCCAATGTTTTGCTTTTAAACGTTTTTAAATAAACAATTTTTACTCAAATTGTGTTCTGAATTATCCCATTCAGTTGCTGAATACAAAAAAATGATTGAAGAGTTCGAAAATCCCCCCAAAAATGAATGAAAATTGTGTTTTTCTGAAATAGCGGTCATTATGACAGGTGTTCCGTGTAACCGGGTATCCCTGGATGTTCCGGGTAGAGGGTTAATAGGTAATTAATAAACCACTAAGGGTGACAGCCTTTTTGTAATATGTGCTTATGGAATTAATTACATGATTCAATACTTATGCAGTATCAGCTACATAAAATAACAGCTTCACAGTTTTTAGTCTCCATCTTAAAATGTTATACATTGCAAATAATAACTGTCATTGTTAAATTATTAAATAATAATATAAACATAATTCATAAAATCTTGCCTTTATAAATTAACGAACATAAACGTTTGTTTGTAAACTCAAGAATGGTTCCTGCTAAGCCAAAATATCATATCGTTTGTACCATGACTTTCAATCACTGTTTGAAACATGTAACGGTACAGAATTGGGTGGTAAAGAATTTTAATAAATGTCAGTTCAAACAGTGTACAACCTCTTGGGAACCCCTGCTTTCACAACGCTGCATACAATGTTATTGAAAGAGACCAGTTTGTTTATGTCTGGAGCCAGCCTGGCTAGACATATTATTACGAAATGACTTGCAACTCATGCTGCCTGTAAATTACAGAAAAAAGTAATTACCACAAGCCAGTTTCAGCAGGAAGCAACAACAGTCAGTCATCGTTGGACCACTCAAGTATACACAGCAGAGCCGTGCAGGGCAGTAAAGGAGCGCGCAGTCCCAGGAACTATTAATATGTGCGAGCAATATACCGCAGTCGACAACACTCCGTTAAACCGCGCGGTCAATAAAAAATAAGTGCTTCAGAAAAATTAATGTTGGCCGACAAAACGTTATAACTCGTCAGTTATAAATTCGGAGTGAACTAACGAAGAACGAGTAAAACTACCATGAGAAACTTTTAACGGCATAAACACAGAAGTTTGGAGTGATCAGGGAAATGGCAAATAACACGTGGAGGTGGTGAAATCGATTGGAACGTCTCCGGAATGGTTAAGTACCAATAACAAACTATCAGTTAAATATCTTAAGCATCCCAAATAAATAATTCAATATTAAAAAATATAATTTAAAGAGCTCTATAAATGGGGTCAAAAATGGAATTATAAAAGTGTGAGAGAGTGAGTGAAATAAGGAAAAGTACTGGTTGATTAATCATATAAATTACTTTGTTATAGTTATGTAAGAATTGTTCATTTGTTAATTTCATACCTTTAATTTTATGTTTGAGATAAATATTTTAATTTACCAGAAAAGATAAGAATTTAAGTAATTGTCATCCAAAAGGGAAAAAATACCAATTTTGTGTAATAAACGAAAAGTAATTTGTTTTAGTCAGCATAAATTGTGTTAACCTAATTATTTCGCAACTCAACCCAGATAACCCCTCTGCAACTGTTTCGTCTATACGAGCCTGGATGTAACCCAAAGGTAAGAAAAACAAAGTTTTTATAAATTTAATAAAATATATTATTTGCATAGAAATAGTATAGTTTCAATGGCGCCCGAACTTAGGGATGATTTGTACGATTTATTGTAACCATACAAATTAGACCTAATTTAAGTTGCAGAGACGGATTATTTGGGAGTGAGGACGTTTTTGTAAATCAAATATAAATGTGTAATTAAAGGTTATTACGAAGAGTAAATTTTAAGACGTTTATAATTGTGTAGGCAGTCCATAGAATTATCCACTTAAATTAGCTATATTGATAAAGATGGAAGATAGTAACGAAATAAATATGACTGACTCGACAGTTACGAGTGAGTCAGGAGACCATGTAAATCCTATAACGGTCCGAGAAAATGTTTTAACTGAGTCAGTGATTACGAATGATTCGGGGCTGGAGACGACTTCAACCATAGTTAATGAAAATAATGTAACTGATTCAATTATAATTAGTAATGCGGGAGCAAAATCCACGCCCGTGGCAACTAGAATAAAAGAAAGAGAATTGTCAATCTATTTAACCTTATAAAAAGTTGTTTTGACATAAATGATCATAAATTTGATGGACAAAATGCAAAATTGAATGAATTGAGCAGTAATGTAAATGAACAAAAAATAAAATGTGAAAGTAGTTTTAACGAATTAAATAAACGCTTTGATATAAATGATGTGAAATTAGAAAGTAAGTTTGATGAACTGAAGAGCGATATTAATGATATGAAGCTACAAAACTCCAACATTGATAAAAGTATAAATAATATTGATGAACGTTTCCAGACAATTATAAAACGAATGAAAGATGATGTAGATGATATTAGAAAAAGAAGAGAGCGTAGAGAAAAAATAAACCGGGTAAGGGATTTTAGTATTGAAAATAGTAATAATGAGATAGAGAATAAAATAATCGGTTCTGATAATGAAGATAGTGAGACTATATGTAGTAATCATGATGATGATAAGTTAAGCGCTAATGAGGATATAAACAAGGAAGCAACAGTTAACAAGGTAAGTGAAAATAATGGAAATATAAATGATAATGGTGTTAGTTTAAGCGTCAAACAAGTGACAGTAAACAAGGCGAGTAATGTGGTTAACACAGTGAATAATATTAGTGATATTGAGAGTAGAAAGTTAGTTGGCGTTAGTAATGGAGTAGTGATAAGTATTGATGAGTTGTAGAAAGAATGGAGAGATCGCCTAAATGTAGAGTGTGAACAGAGGGCAACACATTTTCCTGTGATGTAGAGTGTGAAGCAGAGACTTCACAACTGTTTTTGGAGGATGAGAGTTCCTCGATAGTTTTTGCAGAAGATAAAAGATCTTCAAAATGTCCCTTGGTTGTTAGTGTATCTGGTAAAGCCAGATAGTGTTTAGACAATTTTGCTGTATTGCCCTCTGTGTGGAGTGAGAATGTGAAATTGGGCTGGGAAAGTGATCAGAGAGAGAGCAAGAGAGAGAGAGAGAGAGAGAGAGAGAGAGAGAGAGAGAGAGAGAGAGAGAGAGAGAGAGAGAGAGAGAGAGGGAGAGGGAGGGAGACATTTAAGTTGAATAGAGGTTACAAAGGGTTAGTTGAGAAGTTAAATAATGAGAGAATTATTATAAATAATAGAGACTTACCTTGTGTAGTAGCAAACGATGATTATATTGAGGTTGATAATAATAAACACTTACCTGCTGTGAGAGTTAGTGTACCAGTAATAGTTGATGACTATAGTAATGAATGTATAAACTATTTAAATGTGACAGAAAATACTAACGGACACTTAACCAAAACTACTGATGTAGACATGGCATGTGAAAAAATAATAATGGGGGAGAACCCTGGGAATTATTATTATTATGGTAAAATGGATAAAAAAGATTTAAATGGTTACTATATAAATGATAGCCACATGATGTACGTAAATAAGAATGAAAATTGTTAAGTGAAAATCAGACTAATTTTCGATGATGGTGGTTAGATAAATAGTGAATGAACATTTAATTATTTGAGTTAATGGTATAATTACTTAGCTGATTTAGGTAATGAAGTGTGGTAAATAATAATAAGCAACCAGTACTTTGAAAACAGTCAACCAGTACTTTGCTAATGACATACCAGGACGACTAGGAGGAAACGAATCAGTTGGGGATATGGGATAGTGAAACGCCAGTTGTAGATAATTTTTAATTGAATGTTTCAGAGTCAGGTGATACTGTGGTGACGTGCCTGTCTGATTTTATGGTGTTGGGATCTCGAGCTGAGAAGTCCAGTAAGGTCGGATAGGTGCAGCCACAGCCACCGGACTAGGGGGGTAAGTACCCATGATTTTTTAGTAAGGATTTAAGGGGGGTCGTGGCGTTATATCCTCACTGATCCTCTTAGGCTTAGGCAATGAGTTTTTAGCTTCGGCATAAAACCTCTCATTGGGGGAGGGGGTATTGTAACGGTACAGAATTGGGTGGTAAAGAATTTTAATAAATGTCAGTTCAAACAGTGTACAACCTCTAGGGAACCCCTGCTTTTACAACGCTGCATACAATGTTATTGAAAGAGACCAGTTTGTTTATGTCTGGAGCCAGCCCGGCTAGACGTATTATGAAATGACTTGCAACTCATGCTGCATGTGAATTACAGAAAAACGTAATTACCACAAGCCAGTTTCAGCAGGAGGCAACAACAGTCAGTCATCGTTGGACCACTCAAGTATACACAGCAGAGCCGCGCGGGTCAGTAAAGGAGCACGCGGTTCCAGGAACTATTAATATGAGCAAGCAATATACCACAGTCGACAACACTCCGTTAGACCGCGCGGTCAATAAAAAATAAGTGCTTCAGAAAAATTAACGTCGGCCGACGAAACGTTATAACCCGTCAGTTATAAATTCAGAGTGAACTAACGAAGAACGAGTAAAACTACCGTGAGAAACTTTTAACGGCATAAACACAGAAGTTCGGAGTGATCAGGGAAATGGCAAATACCACGTGGTGGTGGTGAAATCGACTGGAACGTCTCCGGAATGGTTAAGTACCAATAACAAACTATCAGTTAAATATCTTAAGCATCCCAAATAAATAATTCAATATTAAAAAATATAATTAAAGAGCTCTATAAATGGGGTTAAAAATGGAATTATAAAAGTGTGAGAGAGTGAGTGAAATAAGGAAAAGTACTGGTTGATTAATCATATAAATTACTTTGTTATAGTAATGTAAGAATTATTCATTTGTTAATTTCATACCTTTAATTTTATGTTTGAGATAAATGTTTTAATTTACCAGAAAAGATAAGAATTTAAGTAATTGTCATCCAAAAGGGGAAAAATACCAATTTTGCGTAATAAACGAAAAGTAATTTGTTTTAGTCAGCATGAATTGTGTTAACCTAATTATTTCGCACAACTGTTTCGTCTATACGACCCTGGATGTAACCCAAAGGTAAGAAAAACGAAGTTTTTATAAATTTAATAAAATATATTATTTGCATAGAAATAGTATAGTTTCAAACAGTCTGAATGAGGTACCAAATGTTGTTTAGTGTTGGGGTATAGAAAGTTGATCGTTAGCACTACCTACAATCCATAGATTCAATAAGTACGAGTTCTGAGTTTATTTTTAGCCAAGGGTGACCCTTCTCTACCTGAATAATAGTACTCGACTAGAGTACTGCATACTCATGATCGTACAAAGATAAATAATGAATACAACTTGCATGCTGACAAATTTCAAAGCATTGATATTCAAGCTTGAAACACATGGTATCAAAATCTTAATAAATGGGGTTTACTAGGGCATTTTATTGGAGACTATAACATTGCACTTATGGGAATTTTGTCAGGAATTCACAAAATGAGCGTTAAATGCGGGATAGCGTTATATGCAGATACACTACACCGGGGTTCACTGTACATTCTTTTTTTAAAAAGAAATAAATTACATTTTAGCTTAATACTTTAATGGCTAGAATTGGAGGTATCCTTAACTTTTTATCATTAATTTATTGTTATATTGGAGTGAAAGCACTCGTCAATACCAAAGATAACATAGTGGTTTGTATAAAATTACTAGTAGAAATTTTTATCATTAATTTAATAATTATATTTTCCTGCACAATATCATGACAATAAAACAATACATTACCTTTATGCTGAATTTAGCAAATACAGGCTTGTGATCACTCACAGTGTAACTTTCATCACTGTTGTATGCATGTTGTCTGACATCTAAAGTAACATTTTGGTACGCATTTGTATTTGCCTTGTACAGTATCCTGTCTGTCCATGCTGGTCTTCGACTGGTACAAAATACATGATTATGAGTGATCAAGATTTGTAAACATATTGCAAAATATAATCTACACACTAAAACTAAAACATACAATCATCAACATCATCGCATCGGACTTATCTTACACATAAAACAATGGTGATAAGACTTTTCCACAATACTATTAATGGAAACTTACTAAATGCAATGGCATTATACTTCTTCAGTTACGGTGGTCTACAGAAATTTTATGAGGTTTCCTTACTATTTGTCTCAATATGTTGGCCAGATTCAAAATAGGGGCTGAGATATACACTGACTTGAGTACTCTTACTCTCCACTTTTACAGCCTACCTCCAGTTTATGTAGATGTGATTATGATAATAAATAAATGACTTTCCTCTATGGGTGGAAATGGGTATTAGCCTCACTTACTGGTACTCTTTACTCTGAAACTGGGGTTCCACCAACACCTGTTGCTCTCCATTAGTACTGTGAGTACCAATAATACTTG
The DNA here is from genome assembly GCA_034769895.1 of Magicicada septendecula. Lineage (NCBI taxonomy): Eukaryota > Metazoa > Arthropoda > Insecta > Hemiptera > Cicadidae > Magicicada > Magicicada septendecula. The sequence goes on along the minus strand of CM068367.1, from coordinate 1,118,992,020 downwards.
CAGGTGATTAGCTCATTATCAAATCAGGTGAAAGTCATACAATTTTATTTTGTTAACTAAACAATCTTATTAAGATTAAAATTAATTTAATTATTATTAAAAATATAATTATTATTGTATAATATAATTTTATTATTGTGTACTTCGATTTTAACTATTTACATAGTGTGTGTACATGTACGTGATTTCTATATAAGGATTGGTGAACTATGGCTGGCAGATTAATCTGCTCCCCTCCCCATTGATTCTTGCAGCGAGTGCATACTCTTGCAGTTTAAATGGCAAAAACAATTTAACACGTTTAATATTTAATACACCTTAAATAAAGTATATCTGACCCATTTAATAATAATGCATAATAATAATAATTCAATTTTTGGGTTCATAAATTCAGACATGTTAGTTTGTCGATATATTGTTTACATCCTTGCTTTTCTTCATTTTATTATTACATATTGAAGTCTATTTTGTCTGTTAACCCACTAAGCCTGATGTATCTAATGTCTGGCCTCCTTAGAAAAAAAAGCAGACCACTGTTCTTAATATAAATTGATTTATTAATTTCATTTTGTTTTATTTGTCTCCAAGTCACGTTTATTAACTAATTAGAATTAATATTAGGCATTACCTGTATTAAATCCCGTCTTGTGACTTATCTGTTTTAATTTCTAAAACGACACGTTTCAAGGATAAATCCTCATCTTCAGGTTTTAATATTACAAAAACATCAAATTCACCTGAATGGGGTCGTCAATTACTTAAAACACATAAAAACATCACACATAATTTTACATTGATATAGTCTCGGCACAGTCCGATGCGCATCGTCTCATTGCCAACGATTAACTGTTGTGCTTTATCCTGTATGACCATTATCATTTCCCGTGGACACATCGATATCGATGGTTGTGTTGTACAGTAGATTAGATCGAAATGAAACTTTATCATTAAGTAGTTGGTTCGCTTGTAACTTAGAAGCCTTGTATATCTCATATTCCTCCACAGCGTTCATGTATGCACCTTTTTTGCAATTATGAAGCAGTTTAAAGTTTGTGTGGAAGTCTGAGTACTTATGATTATACAGCATTAAATGTTGAGCATAACTAGATCTTGTTTCCGAGATATCACTTTTGGGTAGGTGTTACTTAAAACGTTCGGCTGATTGTCTGCCTGTTTGTCCTATATAAAATTTGTCGCAGTCATCGCATTCAAGCTTGTATACTCCAGTTTTCTCTTCATCCGGGATGTGAGTTCTTTGTCCCAAACGTTTTTTGATGTTATTTGTGGTTTTGAAAGCCACTGTTATTTTATAGAAAGCCTACCACTACGAATATCACTATTCATGCTGAATCGTACCATCCATATTCCCAAAAAATGGCAGCCTTCAATGCATTTGTTCATAGAATGCTTGCTATTCCCCTTGAGCAAAAAGACAGAGTAGAAGAGACTAATATCATCAAAAGTATAGCTATCGCTAATGGGTATAATGGTGAAATCGTACACAAGCTAGTAAGAAAACACTCAGTAAAAATCAATAGTAAAAGCAGATTAACCGGCCCAGCTAAAAAAGATACTAAGTTTATAGTAACTGAGTACACGAATGTACTACCAGTCATTGTAAAGAATGAGTTAAAGAAACGTAAAATAACGGTGGCTTTCAAAACCACAAATAACATAAAAAAACGTTTGGGACAAAGAACTCACATCCCAGATGAAGAGAAAACTGGAGTATACAAGCTTGAATGTGATGACTGCGACAAATTTTATATAGGACAAACAGGCAGACAATCAGCCGAACGTTTTAAGGAACACCTACGCAAAAGTGATATCTCGAAAACAAGATCTAGTTACGCTCAACATTTAATGCTGTATAATCATAAGTACTCAGACTTCCACACAAACTTTAAACTGCTTCATAATTGCAAAAAAGGTGCATACATGAACGCTGTGGAGGAATATGAGATATACAAGGCTTCTAAGTTACAAGCGAACCAACTACTTAATGATAAAGTTTCATTTCGATCTAATCTACTGTACAACACAGCCATCAATATCGATGTGTCCACGGGAAATGATAACTGTCATACAGGATAAAGTACAACAGTTAATCGTTGGCAACGAGACGATGCGCATCGGACTGTGCCGAGACTATATCAATGTAAAATTATGTGTGGTGTTTTTATGTGTTTTAAATAACTGACGACCCCGTTCGGGTGAATTTGATGTTTTTGTAATATTAAAACCTGAAGATGAGGATTTATTCTCGAAACGCGTCGTTTTAGAAATTAAAACAGATAAGTCACAAGACGGGAAGTTAATACAGGTAATGCCTAATATTAATTCTAATTAGTTGATTTTTTAACTTAATGCAAAACAGCAGAAGCAAATTATTATTACATCCTCTACACAAACCTTTTCAAATCCCCCGCCACAAACATCCACACAACTAAATGGTTTTTACATACAGAATGTAACGGTACAGAATTGTGTGTTAGAGAACAATAATTTAAATCAATTGTAATCCCAATGTAGTCAGTATTCACCTAAGGGGAACCCCTAGTAACCAGCAACATACAATGTTATTGCAGACTATTTATGTTTATGTCTAAGTCTGCCCAGCACAGACGTATTACGCAACAGCTTGCCAGCTCAGTCTCTGTGTAAATCAGAGTAAAAACACTTCTTCACCAGAGTTTGCATGCATGAGACAGTAGCAGAATACAGTCATCTGCAAGTTAACAAAAAACGGTGGCCTAGAACGTGTGAGATGGGCCGTAAATAAATTCGGCCTATCCGGTACAACTATTAAAGTGTGTGAATTATGTAGCAGTCAACTAATTAAAAAGCTATCAGTGTTCGAGCAAATTAAAGTTGGCCGACAAAATGTTACAAAAGTGTAAAGTGCAATTTGAAACCACGGTGGACTAAATAAGGCGGAGTATACCGCGACAGTGAAAAAATTCATAAACTGTTGAAATAACATTTCGGAGTGATTAGAAACAGCGAATAACACGAGGCGGTGATGAAACTATTAGGAACGCCAGGATTGGTTAAGTACCCTTCACAACAGTACCAAATTAATTCTATAAATCCATGAAATAAATATAAACACAGAGCTCTAAGAATGGGGGTTAAAAGATAAAAATGTAAAAAGTGTGAATGAGTGAGAGACAAAGTACTGGGTATTAAACATTTTAACACCTTGTTGTAGTCGTAGAAACATAGTAATTGTAAGAATGGTTTTTTTCTCATTTTGGCATATGGATACTTTATATGCGATTTCCATTTAACAGGAAACTAAAGAAACTTTTAATCAATGTAATAATCAACCAGCATAGAATCTGAGACGTTATTACATAGCTGTAAAACATTATCTAATTTCATTAAATAAAATCCAAATAAGTTGTTTTAGCCAGAATAAACTGTGTTATTATATTTTCACCACTCAACTCGAATAATCCTTCTGCAGCTGGTTTCGTCTGTAAGACCCTGGAAGAGAGCCCGAAGGTAAGAAGGTAATATATTTTATTAATTGAAATAAATTCAGTTGTTTCATTGGCCCCCGAACTAGGGACTCGATTGTTATATTATTTGCATATAAATTCAGTTGTTTCAACAAACTATAAAAGGCTCAAGATCCAGACTAGATGTTACCTTATGTACAATATTAGACATGTGATAACTGTTTTATTAGTATACAACATGAAACATTATCATGACTTTTTAAGTATGCATTATGGTAATAACAGCCCGATAAATAACAAATTCCTTTAAATACAGTTAAATATAACATAAACAATCTCAAAGTTCAAGTGACTGCAAGGAGCTTATGCACAAGAATGACGTATCAGACAAAAACCTTTAGGAAACGTAGAAAACAGACATCAGCCATAATTATATTAACAGACTGCTTTAATTATATTTTTAGCACATATAATTAGAGTTATACATTCACAATGACTATAGAAGGTATGCTATCAAATGCATATAGGACTCCCAGAAGGTACTAGTTGTTTAACCTTTTTTTTATATAGTATAAACATTAAAAAGAGATTAGATCAAGGCAGATATGGAAAAGTATAAGGATACTTTAAATTCAAACAGGATATAAATATTTGAAGTGATTTAGGAAACTATATTGGGAAATAATGGGAAGCCAACTTCTGATTTTATTTTATGGAATTTGGGTTTCACCAGTGTCATCTTCTACGCAGTAATAGAAATAAAAACACTTATATCACTGTCGATGGACTGTTTATTTATCATATCACAATAATTTTGACAACTAAAAATATATATTTCAATTTACAACTCTGATATCGATTACTGACACATAACTTAAACAAACAAAAACACAAATATAATGTTATCCACAAATGTGGTATCAAACACACATACCGACTCTACATATCACTTAACCAAACTCAGAATAAAGACTGACTAAAAACTAACTTAACTGAACTAACAATAAATAAATACTAACTGACTGCTCCATCTATCATTGTTAATACACACGGCAATGGCAGTCATTCCCAGCCTTTTCTCTACTAGATAAGCCAAGAAAATCCTGGGCGCTATTTCTAGAATCGTGCAGAACAACCTCCGTTTACCTATCAATTTATAGTACAGTTGTTATAGAACATTCTAGTGTACTCAATGTACATAAGTTATAAAATCCACATGATGTATAATGCAAATATACCATGAGTAACATAACCTACGTATTATTTTAACCTATGTATTGTTCTAATGGCAAAATCGTTTTAACGATATCAATCAATATTCATGTGGGCTGGGAGTTCCGTAGTATACAACACTGGATAACAGTAGTTGTAACGTTGATTATGACAATGGAAACAAAACAACACCAATAACAACAACAGCAACAATGATAATATTAAATAATAATTTTTATTTATAGGATAACAACTTACTTCAAGTCATATATATTCTTGCCAATCACAAATTTAAATGTGGGCCTAAACTGTGGTGTATCCTCATGGAGTTCACTGAAAGCTTCTCCCGTAGTTCTAACCTTGGTAAGTTCATCATCTTCCAAAAGTGCTGATAAATTATTATTGTCGACTTGATCACTTATTTCTTTTGGAGGCAGATTACCTTGTAAACGAAAGTTTAAGTCTCCAAACCAAAATACATAACTGCAAAAAAACAAAAAAAAAACAATGTTTAATACACCACAAACTTGACAACACACACACACACACACACACACAACACACACAGAAAATGTATGCTCTTGTGGATAAATTTAAATAAACAATAAAATAAAAATAAACAATTACTGTAAATTTTTAAATTGTATTTGCTTTGCAGGTGTCTAAGTAAAGATCGTTTGCTAACTTGAAGTAGGTCGTAGTATGGGACAAAGATCAGATGAAAATGTTCATACTTGATTACCACACAAATATACACTGAACTGTTTCATAAGTTATCAGATACATTAACACTGCTTAAGAAACAAATAGCAATGTCAGAACTGTAAGTTCATGAATGATAAGGGGTTTCTGTGAACTGTAATTAGTAGTGGTGATTTTTTGTAGTATGTGAACAAGTTATGATGGACATTTCTTTGAGTCCCATGGTATTATCCACTACAAATTCATTCCAGAAAGTGAAACAGTTGTAACAGTACAGATTTACCTGTACCAGAATAATGGTATGAGGCATATTGTCATTGTAAATTTTATTGTGTTCATACATATTAACAAGGCCAAGGTTAGTTTACCCAAGTCCCAGTAGATACGCAAATTCACCAGAGGCGAGCCGATCCAAGGTCATCAGAGTACGAGTGAAATTAAACAAGTGTAATGGCGGTTTAGGCGCTACAAATTGACAATGCGAACTTTTCACTGGCCCACTGAAACAAATCGTCACCAACAAACAATGACGACATAAAACAATTACGTGTTATACCGGGCGTTGGCGAAAAGAACAATGCACCATGACGTCAGACACCGCTGTTTTACATAATAATTGTGTCTGCCTCCCCATTTCATCTAAAGCAGTCAGCGAGCACATACGCTTGCCGTTTACAGTGGGCAGTTCTCTGCCGAAAAATGTAACATTTACTTTATAAAATGATATAAGCAGCACCAGAGTTAACAATAACTATTAGTAGAAGCAGTGTACTTAATAAAAATGTATTTAAATTAGAATCAGTGGGAAAATGACAACACTAAAACCGGCCGAACACCTGCCAACCGCCAGGAACCGCTAAGGAGGAATCTATGCCACATCAGTTTCAGGAAAGCCCTATATTAATATTATCTAAATTCAAAATTACAAAATGAGCTCAAATTTCACAAATATGTTTAAATTCAAGTAAGTGAGAGAGTGAGAAAGTGAGCGTGCAAGTCTGTGTTGATCAACGTAATATAATCTGAGGCGTTGGTTTGTGATAATGGTTAACAAATATTATTATTAAAATATAAAGAGAGTTATGATTTTGTTTATAATGATAATAGCAAGGCTAAAGGAAGTAGTTTACATCAAATCAGAAAGTATATTTAATTAACCTTGAACAAGGTCAAGTGCGGAATATCATCGCCGCCATTTTGAAACCTGAATAATTATTGTTGGTTATGCTTGTATCAATTTGCAACATATTTAACAAAATAAAACCAAATTCGTTAGCCTTATCTGGTGTATTATGTTATTTCTATACCCAACAACCTCAGCCTCTTTCTGCTTAACGCAACTCTGGACCCGAAAAGCCTAATGTACTTTGAAAAAACTGAGCACGTGTTTCCACCAAAGGTGTGGTTCAGATTATGTAAATACGATAAGACACACATAAGTATCCGACATATATGTTTATTAATAATCCAGTTAAAGCGAAACATAACAGATGGCTGCCCGAACGGTGACTTTATATAAAATAAAAATTATATAAATAAGCAGAAAAGCGGAGGTAGAAGGGTAGAGAAATAAGCATAAAAAGAGAGGTTATCTATGGAAATTACATATAGTATAAAGAGACGTACATAGCAAATAAAACAAAATTTAGTACCATCAGTACGACAAAATGGCGGTTAACGAAAGCATTAACGTCGAAAATACAAATACAGAATCACTGATGTTGAGCGCACCACAGGCGAACTCAACGCCTATAGTAAATAACAGAATGGAAGAGAATGACATAATAAAAATGATGAAACTGCTTTTCAATGAGCAGAGCGTCAAATTTGATACTAAACTAAACCAATTTGATGACAAATTAAATCAGTTTGATGAACAATTTAACGACATCAAAAAAGAAATTAAGAAACAAGGTTGCAATTTGGACAAAAGATTAAGTAAAATAGGTACAAAGTTAGACAAAATAGAATTAGAAAATGAGAAAGTAATAGACAAATTAGAATTGAACAAAGATGACAAGGTAAATAGTAGTGGAAATGATGATAAAATAAATAAAAATATAGTAATAGGAGATAATAGTGTGGAGGTTGGTAGTAATAATGAGGTTTTATGGGGAATAGAATATAATGATAATGGAATTATAGTGTGTTTTGAAGGGTTAAAGAGAGAGAGATGGTGTGATAGTGAGAGATATATTGAGAGAGAGAAGTGTTGTTGGGAGAGTTATTATGAGAGATATTTTAAAAGAGAGAGATGTTTTGAAGGTGAAAGAAACAGAGAAGTAGAAATTTTTAAGATATGTAGAAATTATGAAGAGTTTATAGAAAGGTTAGGTGGAGAGAGAAGTGAAAATAATAATAAAAACTTACCTTGGATTGAAGCTGATATAGCAGCAGTAGGAGATGATGTTGATAACAATGATGACTTGATAAAATACCGAATTATGACTGATTTTACTCAAGGTGACAGAAACATACCCGATCAGGAGTTATATGAGATTGTGGAAAATTATAAAAATTTGAATAGTATGTACATTGATGATATGAATATAAGAGATTCAATAATCAATGATTTGTATAGTTTTAAGATTCGATTGTTATTTGACGATGGAGGTTAGTTGTTCTAATTGTGTTATGAACATTTAATTATGTGAACAGTGTTTTTAAGATGGACTGTTTATGACTGAATTTTGGTAAATGATTTAATGATTACGTGGATTGTATATTTTTGTGTATATTAATGTCAATGTATTTGTGTAACTTTGCTGTTGTGTATTTTATGTATTTTTTATGTAAACATGTATTGTAGAACTTTAAATAATTGAAGGAAGTTTAATAATGATTTTGAAATGGTATTATGGAATTCAGATTCTAATGGTTAATAGATGATTATATATTTGGATATTGAGAGGTATTGTTGTTTTAGGGTTAGTAAGATAAATGATGAATTTTCTAGTGGTATGTTGAGATGAAATGTTGTAAAAGAGTTTGGGGATAGTGATAAATAAGGGCATTGGAGTTAGTTACATAGAGTTAATGGGAGTTAGGGAAAATAAAGTGTTGAGATGCTGATAATATATAAAGAGGTGTTAGATATTTTAGGGACACAGTAGGTAGGGATTATATGTAGAGAGGTGAGTAATGTGAAGGGTAATTTTATAGTTGTTGTTGATGATATTTTGTAGTAAGGATCCGGTGTTAAGGAGTGATCAACGAGCGACGTGGCAAGGGACCAGCGTGCAGCGTTGTGGCAGGCGGAGCAATTTTGGGTTAGAGTGTTTGCCGATATTTGGTGGAGGGCAAATGGTTATGAATGGATATGGCCAGGTAGGTAACATACATCCTTATAAAAAACAAAATGAGCGGTGCCAGAGGTTTTAAATGGGATTTGTGAAGGGGGTTATTATAGAGATATTGGTGTCATAATATGTTAATGGTTAGAAGCGGTTGTTAGTGAAAAAGAGGTGAGTAAGGTTAGATTGACAATGCCAAAATAAGATATAGAGAAAAATGAATATAGAGAGTCACCCAACCTAATAAGGATAAAAGGGTTAGAAAAGGGAAAATTCAAAGTAGGAAGGTAAGGTAACTGGAAAGGTAGACGATAAATTTGAAAATTTTTGTATAGAATCTAATGATAAATAAATGTTAAATAATAAAAGTTAATAGAAAGTTGAAACCATAATGTCTTATTAAAGTTTTGCTACAAGTTGTGTAAATGTAAATTGTTTAATGTGAATTGTTCAATGTTAGTGTCTAATGTTTTATGATGTACAATGTTTTATTATGTTTATGGTACAATAGGTCAGGAGGTTACTATAAGGGTAGTGACGATAATAATATTAAATTTTATGTTAGAGTAACAAATCTCTAGAAATGATTCTGTTGTAAAAGGGGAAAATTAAAGTAAAGAAAGCGAGTAAAGAAATTTAGACAGTTTTGAAGTGCTGCCATGATAGATAAATATACTGATATTATGTGAAATAAATGAATAAAATAGTAGTTGTTGTTTGAGAGTTAAAGTTGTTTGTATTTAGTATAAGGGTATAATTTCTTATGTTGAAAGAAGCAAACTGATATTGACTGGAGTCAGAGCAATTGATAAAAAATATATAGGAGTGTTGCCAAGTAGAAGGATGATCTATCTTAAATCTTGTTATAATTTTTGAGTTATTTGGAATTTTATAAATAAATAAAACCAACGCCTCTAATCACAAACCAATGCATCTAAGAGGAGACATATCAGTTGCGGATATGTAGATAAATGAGGCCACTATTTTAACATTTTGTATTGAATGTTTCAGAGTTTTATGGTGTTGTGACCGCGGTCCTGCGCTGGCCGGAGCGTCAGAACAGGAGCGTGCAGTGCCTCATGGCCTTATGGTGTAGGAATCTCTCAGGAGAAGTCCAGTAAGGTCAGATAGGTACGATCGACACTATAGGACCAAGGGTAAGTGATTAAAAAAATATTTTATATTAACACTACAGGGGATTGTGGCACATATCTGAACTGATCCTTTTAGAAAAGTATGAATGAGTCAATGAAAGTTTTTGTGTCTCGACACCAAACCTTTCATTGAGGGGGTTTTGTAACAGTACAGATTTACCTGTACCAGAATAATGGTATGAGGCATATTGTCATTGTAAATTTTATTGTGTTCATACATATTAACAAGGGCAAGGTTAGTTTACCCAAGTCCCAGTAGATACGCAAATTCACCAGAGGGGAGCCGATCCAAGGTCATCAGAGTACGAGTGAAATTAAACAAGTGTAATGGAGGTTTAGGCGCTACAAATTGACAATGCGAACTTTTCATTGGCCCACTGAAACAAATCGTCACCAACAAACAATGACGACATAAAACAATTACGTGTTATACCGGGCGTTGGCGAAAAGAACAATGCACCATGACGTCAGACACCGCTGTTTTACATAATAATTGTGTCTGCCTCCCCATTTCATCTAAAGCAGTCAGCGAGCACATACGCTTGCCGTTTACAGTGGGCAGTTCTCTGCCGAAAAATGTAACATTTACTTTATAAAATGATATAAGCAGCACCAGAGTTAACAATAACTATTAGTAGAAGCAGTGTACTTAATAAAAATGTATTTAAATTAGAATCAGTGGGAAAATGACAACACTAAAACCGGCCGAACACCTGCCAACCGCCAGGAACCGCTAAGGAGGAATCTACGCCACATCAGTTTCAGGAAAGCCCTATATTAATATTATCTAAATTCAAAATTACAAAATGAGCTCAAATTTCACAAATATGTTGAAATTCAAGTAAGTGAGAGAGTGAGAAAGTGAGCGTGCAAGTCTGTGTTGATCAACGTAATATAATCTGAGGCGTTGGTTTGTGATAATGGTTAACAAATATTATTATTAAAATATAAAGAGAGTTATGATTTTGTTTATAATGATAGTAGCAAGGCTAAAGGAAGTAGTTTACATCAAATCAGAAAGTATATTTAATTAACCTTGAACAAGGTCAAGTGCGGAATATCATCACCGCCATTTTGAAACCTGAATAATTATTGTTGGTTATGCTTGTATCAATTTGCAACATATTTAACAAAATAAAACCAAATTCGTTAGGCTTATCTGGTGTATTATGTTATTTCTATACCCAACAGCCTCAGCCTCTTTCTGCTTAACGCAACTCTGGACCCGAAAAGCCTAATGTACTTTGAAAAAACTGAGCACGTGTTTCCACCAAAGGTGTGGTTCAGATTATGTAAATACGATAAGACACACATAAGTATCCGACATGTATGTTTATTAATAATCCAGTTAAAGCGAAACATAACACAGTGAACAAGCAAATGTAAACTTGTACCACTCACCATGTAAGGGATGCAATCAGAAGAAAGTGTTTAGGAAAGTGGCAAACAAACAGTTGGTTGCTTTGCATGACAAAAAATACATCCACTGATTCATATTCATCAAATTCTACCTAGCACAGTACAACCTGGCTAGAATACCATATGACCTGGCCTTGGCTTGGCTACTTTTTACTACAGTTTTGTTTTGGACTAAACTTGATTTGTACAATTCAGGCACTATAAGAATGCTTAAGACACTCATGCCAGCAAGATAAAACACCTGAAGGAGGTTTTGAAGGCAGGTTCCAAGAATGTTAAGAAACTGTGAGATTGCTGAAGGAAACTATACTGATCCTTGGTTCCTTGTTTGTATGAAATATACTGTAAACTGTTTTAATCCATATTGCTTTTGTATAAAATTATCTGAAACTTTAAACATATTTCAAATTATTTAATTTAATTACTGTATTTACACTTTTTAATTATTTAAATCTTTTAAAAAGGATTATCATTAAATTGGTGACAATGTACAGTAACCCAAATAATAGATACACAAAAGTATAAACAATTGTTACACTGGACTTCTACATTGTGTGTGCATGTGTGCACACATGCATATGTAATCTCTACAAACAATAATTAGGAATGACAATCTACAGGCACATTATGTAGGGCAAAGCTGAACACGAAGAGCCTCAAACAATCTTTATCTTCATCTCTGTCATGAATTACGCTTTGCACTTGAAACTCCCGCCACAGGTCAAGTCGATTGCGTTTCAAACCCGAGTTGGCCGGCTCGGCCAAGACCGTCTACAATTATATCTGTATAGATAATTGTATTAAATACTGGAACATGCCTTCTAGTGAAGTCTGCTGTAGACACTTTTCCTCCACTTTCTTGGGCAAATCTTCTGCTTCTAATCTTGCAGATGCATTTCAGTCTGAACTGGACTACCTGAATTTAAAAAAACTTCTCTCTTTATCACTAGATGGGCAAAATGTTAATCTGAAATTTGTAAAAGACTTACAAGAAAATTTCAAGTCTGAGTTTGGTGGAGATGATCCTTGTTTTATGTTTATTGGTACATGTGGTTTGCATGAATTAAACAATGTCTCCAAAGGGGGAGCAAAGGCGACAAAATGGAAAATTGTTGAGTTTCTCCGAAGTTTGTATAATTTTTTTAAAGATGTAAGCCTGTAGGAGTGATTATATAAGGATTACAAGCTCTGAGCTCATGCCTTTCAAGTTTTGTTTTATTAGATGGCTCTTAAATAGGAAGTGTGCCGATCGAGCACTACTAATGGTGCCACATTTGACAGAGTTCAAGTTGTGCCTTGAAACAGATCCTGGTCGAAAAAAGGTTCCAGATACTCATAGTTACAAGATTACTTCTAGTTCCCTAGAAGATAAACTTTTGACTTTGAAATTGAGCTTCTTCAGTTACATTGCTAACCAGATAGAGCCATTCTTAACTAAGTATCAAAGTGATGAACCATTATGTCCCTTTCTTTTTACTGATCTTTCAGCTCTTATGTCAGACTTGTTGAATATGTATGTTAAAAAGGAACTCTTACAGGGTTTGTCTTGTCCTGCTAAAATTAACCTAAAGGAGCCAAAGAAGTTTCAGTTTAGCTTTAACGTAAGGGCAGAATGTAAAAAACTCGCTAATGTAAAAGATTCTGAAATCTTACAGTTCAAAACTGAATACCATATGACCTGGCCTTGGCTTGGCTACTTTTTACTACAGTTTTGTTTTGGACTGAACTTGATTTGTACAATTCAGGCACTATAAGAATGCTTAAGACACTCATGCCAGACACTCAATTTTGATGTTGAAGGAATTGTGCATTAAGCTACAAAGTCACCCCTCGCTAACGAGTTATGTAGAGCCATATCATTCTGTGATCCCTTGCTTATTTATGGTCATAAGGAGACTGCTTTTAAACGATTAAATAAGACTTAGAAAGTTTTCAAGAGAATAAGCGGTTGCAAGGTAATACTTGTGATAAAATTCTCAAAGAATTTAAAGTTTGTCTGACTGAATCTGCCCAGTCCGGCATGAAGAACTATTATCATAAAAGTAAACGCCTTGACCACTTTTGGAGAGAACTGCTTACTACAAGTAATTCCAGCGATGATCTGAATATTATTACAAAAGTATTAATTTTTAGTCATGGTAATGCCAGTGTCGAGCGTGGGTTTTCTGTCAACAAAGAAATGATAGTGGATAACCTCCTAAATAAAACGTTAGTGGGTCAAAGACAGCATTAAATGTGCTGGTGCCTTCTCCAAAATTGAAATAACAAAGCAAATGATCTTTAAACACTGTAAGCCAGAAGTGCCCGAGAAGAGCACCTGAAGATGGAAAGAGAGCATTGGGCTGAAAAAATTGAAGCAGAGAAAAACAGAAAGAGAATTCTGAAAGATGTAGCTGACCTGAAGGAGAAGAAAATTAAAGTAATTGCTGAAACAGAAAAAAAGAAGGGAGAAATTGATTAAGAAATTCAAGTACTTACAGGGTTAGTACAGAAAGGGCAAAAAAATAGTTCAGATGGAAATGCCGCAGAAGAAATGATCGTTAAGTGTTGCAACAGCCATACAAAATTAATATGTGCTATGGTTAAGTTTTTATTTTTATTGATTTTTTTTATAGAAAACCTTCGTTTATGCAGTACAACACCGATCTTAATGTGTGACAAATATTTACAGTTAAATGAGTTTTAGAATCCAATGTTCTAATTTTGTTTTTATTGATATTGTTTTTAACAGGGCTTTTGTTTTTATGCTTTTGACCTGTTGAAAATAATAAAAAGAAATGTATGTTCTTTATTAGATTGTTGAATGTAATAATGCAGTTCAAATAAAGTAAATAAAATGTTCCTACTTTAAAACTTCTTGATTTTATTTTACCTTATGTCAACTAAAAAAAAGGTAAGGTAATTTATGACATTAAGGTTCAGTAATGAGGAGATATCACAAGGTCTTTGAAACTGAATACTTTTACTACACAAGAGTTAAGACTGAAGGAATATTAAAGCAAAACATGTTAATGATATTTATTTAAATAAAAGACCTGTGCACTTGGACCAATATGTGTGTCAATAAATACAATAAATGAAATGACTCTCCTCAAAATTACAGATAACTGATGTAAAGTTGCTAAGCTCTATCCTGATGACATTTATATAAGAGGTGGAGAAACAACTTAATTTGTTCAGCTGGTAAGAATCCGTGCTGAGAGCTAAGAGCTAAGAAATAAGAGTTTGAAAACCAGAATACTTCATTAAGAGCATCTAGATTGCAGCCTGGAACAAAACAAAGTACAAATATACTCTCAGAACTATAGATTATGGCTGCTCACGAAATAAGACTACTTGCTACGGAAAAAATAAAGCAAAATAATGCCAACAACTCATCAGACAGAGATCTAGGTAAAAATATTAAAAAAATGTTCAAAATAAAATTATATTCACAAATAATGTCCTAAAATTTACAAATATTACAATTAAGACTGAAAATTATATTGAAGTGTTTCTACAATCACAATGAATCTATTAATTTAACTTACGAGTTTAACACTTCATTATTATGCTATAAACACATAAACATTTTTAAAATCAGTCAAATATAAATTAACTTACTCATGAAAAAATATTGAGGCTGTTTCCTTATTGAGTTTGAACTTCTGATCGTTGAGTATTGTATTGTAGCTAGTTACTCTCTCAGTACAGTGTCCATCATGTGCTGCCAAATGGCTATTGACAAGGCATATTGACGCACCATACAAGTCCATACGAAATGAAACAGCACCTTTGTTACCCTAAACCAAACACTACTGTTAAAATACATTAATAAATTTATCTCATTTTGATCTGTATGTACCTGTTTAATATCTTAGTATGTATTCAAGTCAGGCATGCAATCATTTAATGGAGAAAGTATAAAAAACATATTTATCGTTTGACATAATAAAAAAGTAAGGACAAGCAGGAGTGCATGAATGTGCACACAGATTAAAAATTGTCTTCTACATATATAACATACATAACATACATTTAGGTTAATTCTACTTAAATATTTTAACATGTGTTCTTTTGACTACAATAAGTTTTTCGAAAATGTCCTCAGTGAAGTACAAAACATCACAATTCTTCGATATATTATATAAAATACATAATTGCTTACAACTAAGGAATGAAACAGTTTTCGCGAGTGCCTAACAGCATCAGTTTCTTTCTTGGTTAACAACATACATAACTACATACATAACACATTAAATGGGCACAAACATCATCTTATTCTATAGAAAACCCAAAATTAATACAAAACATATATTATTACTCATATTATTTATATAACATAAAAAATATTAAATAAAATTAAAATAACATTACATTAATATATAATCAATATTGTTATGTCCAAAATCTGTGTGGTTATTTTTATATTTGTCTAGACCTCACGTTTGGAGTGCCAAAATATGTAATTAAATGAATATATTTCTAAAAAAATTATTTTTTGTTTCTTTTTTAATGGTTGACAAACCTCCCTTCCTAGGCGCCAAATATGTAAATAAAAATCTGAGTGTTTCTTAATTTATTTTTAATTATTTTATTTAAAGGGTACCCCCTGGTTAAGAGGGGCAAAATGCCCCTTGAAACCAATCATTTTTTTGACTATGTAGGTTTATTACAATTGTAAAAACATTACATTACACAAGGTTCTTAGGTTCCCATCTACCCCCTCTACAGAGGGAGGGTGTAAGTACAAAACATCACAATTCTTCGATATATTATATAAAATACATAATTGCTTACAACTAAGGAATGAAACAGTTTTCGCGAGTGCCTAACAGCATCAGTTTCTTTCTTGGTTAACAACAATTTAACTTCTTAATTCTACGTACAAATAAATAATTATAATTAAGATTATGTGATATATGATAATTATGTAAGATAATTATCTTACAACTAATAAATCACAACAGTGTTAGTGTTTTCAGTGTTTGTTCAAATAATTAAATAGTGTATATTCAGTGTCACAGTTTGGTTATGTTGAAATAGTAATTTGGATTAATCTCACCAATTTTTTATACACTTTCCTATTTATGGTATATTTTCACAATTTTATATGTATTATATATATATCACTATTCACAGTTCACTTGGTTGATTATTCTTCGAGGTTCAACAATCAACAACTCTCATGTATCAATTTTTCTGGCTTCTCAGTGCAGAATTTCGAAAATTCTGATTGGTCGAAGCCTTAGGCATTGTCATTTGATGGCGTCAGTTTTTCTAGTTCAAATATACCTCCAGATACTAATTTCAAAACTCCCATCTTATGCTAGACACAATATTAATGATATTGTCATCAATGAAATCCCCTTTTTTCACTGATCATTTTGATACCTCACAAGATAGGTTTTTGTTCAGTATCTTTATATGTTACATTTTTTATTTTTGATCCAAATTTATGTTTTATGCTTAAAAGTACCCCTTATGTACCCTTAATGTTATAAAACAATTTTTATTTACTTTAAATATAATATTAATAGTTAAATAAATTGGTATCTGTACTGGTAATGACAAATGTTAACATCATTGTCTTATAAAACCTACTGACAGTGGTACAAACATAATATTGTCTTATGTACACTTTAACATCATTAATTTCTTAATGCAGAGAGGATCTACAGGAGACATCGTGTCATCGGAGAACAATCCGGAAATACGTAATACGAAGAAGAATTTCGTAATACACATTGCTTATTTATAAAATACAGTAGAGTCCCGGTTATCCGCCATAAACGGGCTGGCGGAAGGGTGGATAAGCTGGAATGGTGGATAATAGGGAGAGTTAAATAAAACGCAAATTTATCGTAAAATTACGTTGTAATTTTGTAAATGTAATTAATAAACATCACGTTTTACAACAAATCAATAGAGAAAACAATACAGTACTGTACAATTATATTACAAAATTATAGTAAAACATTTTAGAGAACAAGCAACAATATTAAAGTTATACCCTTACAAAAAAAAGAGAAAACAATTACGCCTACTTTAGTACTTCATGCTTCAAGTTTAAGAATTCAGTACATTTTAGCAAGAAAAATTTACTAAAAATAAATATAGAATCAGACTAATGTGTACGTAATAAAATTGACTTACACTGTCAGAAATGTTGGAAGTGAGAGTTCAGTTCATGAGTGAAAAAAATTAGTGATCTTCGACTGCCTCCCTGATGATTCCCGCTTCTTTGCTGCCAAGTCTCGCCATCTTTGGAGCATCATTATGTCGACAACCCTGGCTTCCTCTTGTTGCTCAACGTACTGAATGGCTGCTTCAAGAGCTTTAACCCCTTCTTTGTGTGTGATCTTTTGGGGATCAACCGTTTCAGAGTCTTGATCTTCAACAACATCATCGCTATTAACAAGTGTTACAATTTCTTCGTCAGTTATTTCATATTGGTCGTCTCCTGAAAGCCAATTCCTTATTTCATCCAACGATGCATCCTCACATCCAGGGATACGTTGCACCAAGGGCAAAATACTTTCATGAAGTTCATCCAGCATGCTTTCAGCCATATTTTCGTCCTCGCCCAACAGCTTATGCCACGACTTCGCAATTGTTTGTGCCCCGACGTCGGCCCAGGCCCTTGCGACCCAATAAGCGCCATCCTTCAAATTTATACTTTACAACTTCTTAATCAAGTTTTGCCCATCTTCAATTTCTTGTATGACTGTTGACAGAAGCTTTCTTCGATAGTTTCGTTTAAGTGTTTCCAAAACACCCTGGTCCATAGGCTGACAAATGGCAGTCACATTTGGTGGCAAAAACATAGCCTTTATGTCCCCATCTCTAAGTTCGTCTGGATCAGGGTGAGTTGGGGCATTGTCTAGCAGTAAAACTGCTTTTCTGGGTAGGTTGTTGTCTTTTAAAAACTTCTCTGTAGAAGGAACAAACTCTTTAAAAAACCATTCCTTAAAAATTTCACTAGTCATCCATGCACTTTTTTGATTGAAATATTTTACTGGAAGAGCATGTTTTGAAATGGTTTTAAAAGCCCTAGGGTTTTTGGACTTTCCAATCATTGCCAGGTCCATTTTATGGTTTGCTGTGGCATTACTGCATGCTAAAATAGTCACTCTCTCTTTACTACGTTTATAGCCAGGGGCTGCAGCTTCAGTTCTAGCTGCAAGGCTCTTACTCGGTAACATTTTGAAATTAAGGCCTGTTTCACCACAATTAAATACTTGATCTCCTGTTAAGCTTTCAGTTTCAGCAAAGTCTTGAAATTTTTTCTTAAACTGCTCCATTTCTTGAAAGTTTGATGACAGTTTTTCGCCGCAAATATTCAACTGACGGATTCCATAACGCTTCTTCCATCTATCAAGCCAGCCAACGCTTGCTGTAAAATCTGCATCACCTTCGTTAAATTCTTTTTGAAACTGCAACGCCTTTTCTTTTAAGATAGGTCCTGAAATAGGCACCCCTTTCTCCCTGAACTGTGTAAACCAAATGTACAACGCTTCACTAACTTTTTCATAATCACTATTTTTCATAGTTTTTCTATCTTTAAAAGCAGTCTCAGTAACTCGTGAGGAACACCATTTTTCTAATTCTAATCGTCTCTTCTTCCAATCTCCAACTGTGCGATGACTGACGCCGTAGTGGTCAGCCACCTTCTGCAGCATTTCCCCTTTATCCAGTCTTTTTAATGCCTGAAGCTTGTCTTTTATTGATAAAACAATTTTCTTCCTTTTCGTAGCCATAATCGCAACACTATTAACAAGACTACACTACAACACTTTCACCAAAACTGCACTAGTCACTCACGGACACACCGCGTAAAAATAGCCTCACTGCTCACTACAGCACACAACAAGAAACTGCAGTCTACTAAGCGATGAGCATGTGAGCGATAGCGTTGGATGTTGGGGTGGGGTGGGGTGAATGACACATGAGTCACAGCTAGGCTATAATAGGCGATGGGCAGTAGGCCAAATTCCTGCGGTACAGTCAGGAGCAATCACAAAGAGAGCACGTACACTCACGCCCGCAAACTATTCTATTGGCACACTATTTTCGTTGCAGTAATTAAAGAAAATATATTTTGTTTACATTTTTTTTTGCCGCTTGGGCGGCGGATAACACGGAACGGCGGATAATCGAAGGGCGGATAACCGAGACTCTACTGTATAATCATACTACGTAATCATACTCTCTACCTTAATACAGTTATTGTAAAACTTACCCTAATACAAATACAAGTTATATAGAATAACATTTAACTGAACAATTTCCTTATTTATCTAACATAATAATCATCCTGACATACTTTATCATCCAATAGTTGGTTCAGGATTCTTACTATTGCTAATACAGGTTTTATACAATAACATTTAATTAAACAATTTCCTTATTTATCTAATATAATAATCATCATGACACACACCCTAATATCCTGGTTGGTTCATGATTTATACTACTACTAACACAAATATTATATAACATGATTTAATTAACCATCTTGGTAATTCCTCAAACATAATGACTGTCATCCTGACACACTCTATAATACAATAGTTAGTTCAGGATTCTTACTAATAATCACACAAGTTTTATGTAACAAAATTTAGTTAAAACATTTTTGTATTAGTCTTCTTTCCACTTTAATTGTCATTGTGTTCTTTTAGAATATGTAAACACAAATACCTAGTCAAGTCATAATTTCTAGTTACGTTACAGTTTTACACCTACTGTAAATAATGACTTACGTATCTCTCTTTAAGTTAATATACTCATGTTAATTGTCTTTCAATTTATTTTAATGCTGTTACGTGTAATTGATAATCAATTATTTAATTGGTTCGGTTTTAATACGATATCTTGTTTAAATAATTGTTGTTTATATTTGAGTAATTAAATGTTGTAATCCCCGTTAGCTGAATGTAAACAGTTTTGGAGACCTCTCGACGTTCGTTAGCACTTCCGTTGAATTATATCGTCTGTGTATGTTAATGTGTAGTTTAGACAAAGTTATATAAATAATTCAAACCTTCATGTACCTTTAGTGTTGTACTGGAAGATCAGTTGGTCTCAGTCTGTTTGTAAACTGTTCAGTTTTCATAAAACAGCATGACTCTTTGTTTTTAAGTGAGCACATTTGAATTTTACCTGGGCGCCATATGGAATTTCTTGAGAAATATTCCATAAAAAAGAATTTATTTAAATAATAGAATAATTAATTTTGACTGAATTTAAATTAGTATTTGATTGAGTGATTAAAAGAATATCAGGAATTAATTTCTTTTTTATCTATTTATTTGTTTCTAACTGTTGGCGGTTCACTTGTCTGAATAGTAGCCAACTTAACTGGTTGCTTGCTTTGAATTCGCAGCTCATTAATTGTTAAAAAAGAATCAATCACTTGTTTAAATAATTACTGACAATGCTTGTTAGTTCACAATTCATATGTTTATTACTCACTATTTACTTGGTTCAAATAAATACATTCAATTTAAGACTACTAACGGATTACAAATCATCCGGCTTTTAATTATTTTAACCCAGTTGGTTTGCAATGATAACTCTAACAATAATCGATTGTTTGTTTATAAATATTAGATACCTCAAGGGTGACTTCTTTTAAATTACAGGATAAAACGCCAATGCTTTACAATACAATGCTATTACAAGAAACTAAATTACTAGGTTAGACACCTTTAACTATTGAAATTAATTGACGAAAAGTTCGTTTAACCTAGACAAATTTGAGGTCAGTTACGGTATCGCTAATACATGCATTCTTATGTTAGGAATATTATGATTCCTCTAAATAAAGTAAAGACAGTGCTTAGTACTTATTGTATTATTGTTTTTTGCGTCAGTATACAGGTGTACTATGTTATACTGCTAATAGCTTATTCATAAACAATGTAAATATATGCACAGTCCTCCCTGAATTATAATCTCTTGGATTATTTATTAACACACTTCACGATCTGGTACACTGATCGTGATTTCACTGCACTGTTTACGCGTATGAACGATTATACTTTCTTCTTGAATAATAATTTGCTTGGTTAGGTAATGCACCTAACCTCGTTCTTTTAAATCGCACTTCTGGTAAAGATATAACTACTGGTTTCGATGCACTTTACTATATTTAAACTTCTTCCTTCTTGTTGATTATTAAATTTTGATGATAATTCGGTCTGGATTCGTTGTTGCTGACTGAGTGGAAAGTGAGAAAATGTCGTTTGTTTATACGTGTGTTTGTATATATACTTTTCTTAGATCGCCGGTAGGCGGTGTTAATTGCTTTTTTAAGGTAATTCCTGATTGGTTGAAAATCATGTCATTTTTAAGTCATTCTATTTATAGCCATTACATAATTGTATTGGAAGCGTCTGTTTTTATTGTTAATATTATTTCTTGCATTTATTCAAAATTCACAAAATTTATGATGCGAACGCTTATATCTCAGTTATTTTAAGTACAAATTAGTTCTATTATTAGCATTGTATAGCTTGTTTCTTTCTCATTATTTTGACATGACTTGATGCCAGTTTGGTTATAGTTTTCATTAATAATTTCTATTTTAATAACAGCCTATTCTAAATAATGCATTGTTTACATGCGTCATCTGCTAAACATTGCAGATCCGACTTTTAACTTTTTTCTTAATATTTATTTAACTAACCTTAATTTCTACTCTGAACATAATTATTAGATTGAAATGAACATATTATTATGTATAAATGCAGTATCCAGCTGAACAATATTAATTATTAGTACACATTTGTTGATTATTGATTATACACTTCCTTACTTGACTATTCTTATTTCAACATTTTTTCTTATTTTCTATACTCATATTATTACTCATCGTATGGTGATTTACACCTTTATTGTCATTTATATTATAATGTCTCCCTATGTTTTGTAGGGTCTCTACATGATTCTTATTTTCATGGTTTATTTGTGTCATCATTGGTTTGTTATTATTTAATTATAAGGTTTTACTCCTTGACTATATCACATTTCTTTACATATTTTATCTTCTTATAACATTGTCTAGATACATTTAGTGGTTACATTGATTGTTACCTTAAGCTCATTTCATTATTATAATTTATACAATTGGTTCTCTTATTATTTCTCATAGTTCATGATTAACAATAATATCTTTCTTTATATTTGTCTTTTTAATCAGTACTTTGACATTATTCAGCTAATGTGCTGTTTCTAATAATACGGCGTGTTACAAATATCATTCTTGTCATCTTTTATTTTATTTATTTTATAACATTTGGTTTATCAAATGTTTTACTAGGCTCACTTAATAGTCTATTTGGGAAACTTTGTCTTGTCAATTCGTCTCTGTCAAATTGTCTGTTTATGTTGTAGTGTCATATTATGCAGATAGTGGAATTACCACTGTTCGTTCACTTGAAGGTCTTAACTCCTTTCATTCTTTAATGGTTTATGATTTTAACTATTACATTCTTCCTTGTTACCTATATTTGGTTCTTATTTATATTTATTTTAGTATCATTCACTTTTCTGCTGGTTTTAATATGATGGAACGTCTTGTGACGTTACGTATGCTCCCCTCTCAAAATTGATAATTTGGGAAAACAAGTTTCTTGGTTTGATGAAATTATCATTTTAATTTGGTTCAGTTATCTATAAAACTCCTGCTCTCTTCTTTATATAACTCAGTGGTTTGTTGTGTATTGGTTTTTACTAAGTTCTTCATTAGTCTCAATTATCTAGCTTACAAATAGTTGTTGTCGATTTTTCATTTTCTTGGTTATTTGTTTATTTATACTTTTGTTGGTACTTTAATAATTTCCTTGTTCTCCTGTAGTAATACACTTCTCCTTTTCATTAGACGCATCTTAATTCTTATAACAATTCTCCTTTTCTCTTTCATTTACTTCGATGTTGTTTATTTAATCCTTGAAATATTATAATCCCCTAACATTTTTTTCCCTAACATTTATAGTTGGTTCGGAGTCAGAGGGGCTCTCATTGGCATCCATTCTCCGCCGTTCCTTAACTATATACTCACAGATCAGAGGAATCTTCATCTCTGTCTGAGACAATAAAAGGTTGTACATAACAACAGTTGCACTATCACAGCACATAAGACGTAATATATTATTCATATTTCATTATTAAACATTATATTCATTTATTACAATACTCAAGGGATTAGAGGTTCCATTACATGAATTCCATTACTTTATCACTTCTGATGCTTTATCAATTCATTTGACATATTTTTCTCCACAGGTAATTGGTTAACATTATTCGACATATATGCTGTATTATCATAAGCTTTTGTTGTTGTTCATCAATACTATATTAGACGTTGTTTTCGTTATTATACATATTTTTGTTTCCACTTATTTTCATCACCATTTAATTATGCAGTTATATTTAGAAATTCATCATCACATTATACTGTTGTTTTCTATTCTTCTATATTTTCATCATAATTCATTCATAACATTGTTTATATAATAGTTAGTAACATTCCTAGGTTGGTCTGTTCTTTTATATTATTCATTTAAGTAATTGTTTCATTTTTATCATCCTCTTGTTAGTCATTTAATCATTATCTCTTTTTATCTATTATACATTTTATATTAGTTGGATTGTTCATGATATTTCCTTAGTGAAGCTTGGTTATATGTACCCTCAATTTTATTGTTGACAGGGATTGTTAACTCATAGGTATTGTTGTCATTGTCCTTGGTGATCAGATATGGTCCAGTATATAATATTAATAGTTTTTTGGTTATACCTTGTACAGTACTTGGTAATTCTCTGTTTCTCACTACCACTTTCTCTCCTATATGATACTTAATGGCCCTTGGTTGGTTCTTCAGGTATTTTTTTCTTTGTAGTTCTGCTTTCTCTAATATTCTGTTGTAAAATTTTGCTCTTTTAAATTGATAAGTCGGGTTGTTGGAGAAATTAATGATGTCGTTTATCTCTCTGGGTGGAGGTCTTTCAAACATCACGGTGTATGGTGTATCTTCAATCACGTTATGGTATGCTAAGTTTAGGAATTCTTCTGTTGAAGCTAGGTATTCCTGCCATTTCCTTTGTTGATCGTGACAGTAAGTCCTTAATAATCGTCCAACTTCCCTCAATACTCTCTCAGCTGGGTTGCTGTTGGGATAGTACACTGAGGTTTTATAAGTTTTGATGCCATGTTCTAAAAGATGTTCTCTCCATTTTCTTCCTTTAAACTGTGTGCCGTGGTCTGTAATTATGGAGTTTAGTGTACCTACTTCTAGTATGTAGCGTCCTAAAATTATCTCTAACACTTTCTTTGTAGTTGCTCTGTTTATGGGATATAATTTTGTATATTTGCTGAAATGGTCGAACATTATCACTATAAACTTGTATCGGTGCCTTCCACCGCGGCGTGGAAATAGTCTACAAATATCTAGGAATACTTTCTCAGGTTTATTCTGGGATGTTATTGGTATCATTTGTAACAGGACATTTAGGCCTACCTGGGATAATTTTGGGAAACATAAAATACGAATAATAATTATGTGAAGAATAAACAAGTTTTAGTTCATGAAGTATACAACGTAGCAAGCAAGCGAGTGGATTTGTGTCAAGGTCAGCTCCAGACGCATGCAGAACAGTTATTTTTAGCCACAGGACAAGCAAGTTATGTAATTCAATGGATTGTACTATCTGACGTCAGCCAAATACGTCACACTGGAATGTAGGTGTGTCAACGCCAACAGTTAGTTAACGCTTGGAGAACAAAGCAGTCAGAAAATAACATCTCACGACTTGCCCGTACATAACAAATTACCTAAAAATGTGAAAGTAATCATAAAGAAAACAGTTTCATAAATTTACAGTTCTGGTGAACGAGTGAAATAGGGAAAATGTGCGAAGAGGAAGCAAAATGCGTGGTAAAGACGGACTCGTCAAGATCTTAGAATTCACAGATAAGTAACCAACAAGGGGTAAATCTAAAAGCTTTCAAAATTGGAAATGTTTTATAAAACGAAACTGGCAGCCTAAAATATTGTAACGTCTTGCGGTTAATCTCTCAGAGCCTTATAGATGTACCTTTTTGTTAATTAACTCTAAGTTTTATTAGCCCCACGTTGTTAGCGTCATCTTGTAACGTCTCGCGGGTTATCTCTAGGAGTCTTATAGACGTTTCCTAAAAAGGTTTCTTATCGTCTAACTATGCTCTTCGAAAATCTCGCTTTAATGAGAGTCACAGAATTCGTTATAATTTATGTTTCAAGTTTCAAAAAAAAAAGAAATCGAGTGTGTGTGATTATGCAGATATTTCCCTTAGATTTTATTTGGGTGAATTCAATGAAGTTGTTTGACCGTAGTTAGGAGAGAGAGTGCAAAAAGAATTATCCTCTTGGCATACAATTAATTAATTTAAATTTCTCCGCTCATGAGACCAGCTGATTGTGACATTTACAAACACATTTGAGGTTAAATTAACACCAATGGTATGTAATATTTTCTGGTTGTCCGTTCTCTTCTCTGTCTCCAGACAATCTGTAAACACCTACTATCTACTGAAAATAATACACATTTTATTCAAATAACAAAGTATTCATTGTATTTATTTGGTAAATTTTTGTTTTATCTTCTCCCAAAACAGAAATGTATAATCGATTCTTACTGACAACACAACATTATTCGATCTTATTTTTTAAACATATAATGTATAACAAACATTTTTTATTTAAAAAAACAATAAAGAAATAATTTATTAATTTCCCAGGGTTATTTTTGAGTTCTTTGTACTATGAGACGGTCAGAAATGAATATTTTAATACCAAGCTTTACATTAATTAATCTATTATATTTTGTATTATGTAGTTCCGAGTTTATCCGCCAGAGTGCAGATTATGTTTCTTCACTAAAACCACGAAATTCATTTAATGGCGGCTAGCAATTCACAGGGATCTGTTATGCTGATTTTTTGGTTAACAAAAATAATAAAGTTTGTTTTCACCTCTTTTCCTGAAGTGTTTAAAGATATAGTGCTGTTTCTAGTATTATGAAGTTATAGTTGAGATGTAATTTAGTTAAATTTACTTGCATACGATCTCACCAAAATATCGACGTGCTGTAGACTAGGCCTGGATCTAGTAGTTTGATTTTTCAAAGTTTCATCAAATTAAGGGTGTGAATGGTTCTACTTGAAGGAGTTCTAATATAAGGTGGACATCACTCGTCAATTTTATTAAATTTAGCCCTAATTATTCCAAAAAGTATTCATTAATTTCCAAAATTTTAATAGGCATTACACTTTTCAAAACGTTCACTTCCCAATCGTTTTAACAATTAATTAAAATCTTGTTAGTTGGTTACTGTTCGTAACCAAGAATTTTTTATGGTTTTTTTATTGGTGAATCTATATACCTTTTAGTATATAGTCTATTATTAATTATTATAAATTTATTTCTTCTTTTTATACAAAAATAATCCTTTTTAGATTTTATTTATTATCGAATTTAATTTAAGGTTTTTCTTTATATTTTTCCTTAAGCTTGTACATTGGTATTTTTAT
This sequence comes from Magicicada septendecula, assembly GCA_034769895.1. Taxonomy (NCBI): domain Eukaryota; kingdom Metazoa; phylum Arthropoda; class Insecta; order Hemiptera; family Cicadidae; genus Magicicada; species Magicicada septendecula. Next base: position 1,118,965,220 of record CM068367.1, on the reverse strand, counting down.
ATTTTAATCTCCTTTAATTTGATTCATTTATAATTTATTATTTACTTAATGCATCCTTACTCTAAACTAATTTTTCTATGCCATCTTGCTAACATTGTATTATATTATTATTATTTTATATTTAGACCTGGGGTATCTTATATTTATACAAAATCATTATTTTGAACACAAAGATTATTCCTAGGTACAAGACCTTTGTGGCCTACACAATACAAAATTACACAGAATACAAAAAATACAAAAATTGTCAGCAGCAATATAGTCCACTGCTACAATATTAATTGTTTTTCATCTCCAGTACCAATCTGTGAGATGCTCTTTTTTAAAAGTTTACACCCTCACCAAGTACACTATATTTCACTTTGTTATTGTTTACAGTGTTTTGTAGTACAAAGTTTTTTATAGCTTGGTACATAATACCCATTTCTGACTTTTAGAATGGGGTGATGACTGGTTTTAACGATGGTGATTGTGTTATCATATTTGGGCATGGGTTATGTAACGTTACATAAGGCCCCCCCCCCACTAGAACAGATTTATTTTTGTTTACTTGTTTAAAAAAAATAATCGTTGAACTCTTCAGTCTTCGGATTCTTTCATTATTCTTCATAATATTCCTTCCTTTCTGATTGGTTATACACCTGTTATTCGGTTAATGATAATAGACTTGATTTTATATTCAACTCTCTCTCTCTCTCTCTCTCTCTTGGAGGCACATTCATTAATGATTTAATTTCTCTGGGTAGTGGTCTTTCACATATTACTTGATAAGGCCTAGTCACACTAATCATAAAAAACTTGTTTCAACACTCATATTTCTATTTGCTTCTATAAATTTGCTTTCTCAATTAAGCTTCTGTCTGCTATATTCCTTCTGTTTTCTTCATTCATACTTCTGGAATCTAGTATCACTCTTTTCAGCTATTTTATCATCCCTTAAATATTCAATTTCCCTAACATTTTTCCCTATCCTGTGCGGTGGTTCAGTTCGGGTGGCCACGTTGGGTCCATTACTCCGCTGTCCATCCTTACACCTTTTCTGAGATCAGGGGAACATCATCCCTGCTCAGGAAAATGATTGCTGGAACATTTCTACAGTCAATTCATTATAATAAAAAACTTACAAGTAAATATCACTATAATATTGACGACTCGGAACACAAAGTTTTTTATAAGTAAAAACGTAAAGTTTTACCTTACAGCCTAAACCGGCTTTCACCTATAGAAGGCTTCATCAGAGGCTGTCGCTAGTAGCGCTGCTCGTCTTGTTGTTGGCGACGAGAAAGTGTTTCGAAAGATTGAAGCTGTGTGTGTGTGGTGAGATGTGTTCGAATAATGAGTGCGATTTGAATTGTGTCTGTTCGTTTAGGATGTCGTTTTTATTTGTTTTTGTGTGTTTGTATATTTCTAATTGTTCTAGAGTGTCTAGTTTTCGGCCTTTTGTGTGTACGTGTAGTATGTTCATGTTATTGTCGATGTTTTTATATGTGTGGTTTGCTTCAATGAGGTGGTTTGCGAAGGTAGATTCTGTAGTGGTGTGGAGTGCTTTTGTGTGTTCAATGTATCTCTGTTTGAAGCTACGTCCTGTCTGGCCTATGTAGAATTTACTGCAATTTGAACAATTTAGTTTATATACACCGGGTAGATCGAATTTGTTTTGTGCTTTGGGCATGCGTTTTGATAGTGTGTGTTCTGTTTTGTTAGTAGTTTTGTAAGCGATTCTGTAACCTGCTTTTTTGAATTTGTGGGCAATTTTTTCTGTTTGTTTGTTGATGTATGTTAGTGTTATGAATTTGTTGTTTTCTGTCTTTGTCTGTTGTTTGTTTTGTGTTTTGTGTAGGAGTTTACTGACTATTGTTCTGTCATAACCGTTAGATTCTGCTAGATATTTTATCGTGTTTAGTTCGTTTTTGTAGTCTATTTCACGAACTAAACACGATAAAATATCTAGCAGAATCTAACGGTTATGACAGAACAATAGTCAGTAAACTCCTACACAAAACACAAAACAAACAACAGACAAAGACAGAAAACAACAAATTCATAACACTAACATACATCAACAAACAAACAGAAAAAATTGCCCACAAATTCAAAAAAGCAGGTTACAGAATCGCTTACAAAACTACTAACAAAACAGAACACACACTATCAAAACGCATGCCCAAAGCACAAAACAAATTCGATCTACCCGGTGTATATAAACTAAATTGTTCAAATTGCAGTAAATTCTACATAGGCCAGACAGGACGTAGCTTCAAACAGAGATACATTGAACACACAAAAGCACTCCACACCACTACAGAATCTACCTTCGCAAACCACCTCATTGAAGCAAACCACACATATAAAAACATCGACAATAACATGAACATACTACACGTACACACAAAAGGCCGAAAACTAGACACTCTAGAACAATTAGAAATATACAAACACACAAAAACAAATAAAAACGACATCCTAAACGAACAGACACAATTCAAATCGCACGCATTATTCGAACACATCTCACCACACACACACAGCTTCAATCTTTCGAAACACTTTCTCGTCGCCAACAACAAGACGAGCAGCGCTACTAGCGACAGCCTCTGATGAAGCCTTCTATAGGTGAAAGCCGGTTTAGGCTGTAAGGTAAAACTTTACGTTTTTACTTATAAAAAACTTTGTGTTCCGAGTCGTCAATATTATAGTGATATTTAGTTAAGTAACGGACACGTCATGGACAACGAAATCCAAGAACTTACAAGTAGTCGATTAGCGACTAATACTAAACACTTTTGGGATTCTTCACTCTGTTGCTGTTTGCATTTAATTATATATTTCTTTTCTTCTTGATTCCTTCTTCTTTTTCATTATCTAATAGCATATAACATTTTTGATAGGCATTATTTTAAAATCCTTTTGACTTTCCTTCTTGTGACATATTTTCTCCGTATCATTTCTTCCTATATCATTTTCAATTCCGAGAAATTCTAAATTATAGTTGTATTAATTATCATCATTCTTTAGCTTCATTGTAGTCATTAAATTATTCGTTATTCTTCTTATTGTATTTTCTTATCTGAGCACATTACCATCAATTGTTGTTATTTATTTATTTATTCTTCTGTTTGTTACCATCAAAATATTATTTTTTCTATCATTCCATTTTAAATCAGTTCTTTATAAATATTATTTAATAATCTGTTCTTACATTTTCTTGGTGGTTTGTCTTTTTATTTTATCAAATCGTTTCGAAATATTTAGTAAGTAGTCCTTACGTTCTTTTTGAATTTTGGGGTTTTATTAAATCATATTGTTTTGAAATATTTAGTAAGTTGTCCTTACATAGTTTTTTTGAATTTTTGGGTTTTTATCTTTCCAATGGGTTGCTTGGTCGGTATCAGAAAATCAGTCCCCTTTTTTCTGGTTGGTTATTGTTTAGTTTAACCATGATCCATTAACTCAGGTACTCCCTTTCCTCGGATTACTGGGGTGTTCGGAATTAATTCTCTCCTTGATAATATCGTTCCCATCTGGCTCTCCCACTTTACTGTTATGAAACCTTCACTTAAGTACCGGTCTTCCGTCATTGTTCGTTCCTTTTTAACTAACAGGTATTGTACCTCCTCTGACATAACATATTCACTCATTTTTAATATCATTCCATTCCCTTTTTCCTCTGTATTATTTACCAAATTTTTTAATGATATATTCCGTCTTGATGAAATGACTGATATCTTCTGATGCACTTCAATTGTCGACATATTTAACTGATATCTAACCTTAATTAACTCCCTCTGTTCATTAATTGGAAGGTTAAATAAATTAATTAATCCACCTGTAATCATCTCCCATTCTTCCCTTGTATTTATTATTTTCTTTCTACATGTTTTTCTTATTTTCTTGGCCTTCTTTTCCAGGTATTGATTATCCTCTTTGTTGTGGCTATTTTTATTTTCAGATAATATTACACCTTGGTATTCTGTAATTTCTATTTCCTTCCTGCTCTCTTCTGTATTCGGACTTACTTTAATACCTTCTGAAGTGCTGTCTAATGTTTCATCCAAATTCTTGAAACCACTGTCCATTTGCTTATTTGTCTCCTCCTTGTATGTATCTGCTTTTTGGCTAAGTGTATTAACATTTTCAAACTTCTCCCCGAAAGTTTCCCATATCTCCTTATTAAAATTCTCCATTTTACGGTTTTGTTCATTCATGGTTTCTTTGATATCTTAATGAATGGTCTCAATTTTTTCATTGAGTTGTTTTACTAAACTTTCCTGAATACTATCTATTTTCTCATTGGTTTGTCTCTGATGTTCCTCCTGTTTCCTAAAATTTTCATCTATTTTATCATTGGTTTGCTTGTTTTGTTCCTTCAAACTTTCGTTTTGTTTCTTTGAAGTTTCCTCCTGTTTACTAAAATTTTCACCTATTTTATTAAATTTTTCGGCTATAAATTTCATCATGTCTTGCCAATTTGGTTCTTCTCTGGCTACCGCTTTATCTGGTTGGTCCCCTTGGGCATCCTCTTCAACTCTTTCTTTTTCCGTGTTTGTGACTACTTCGGTTTCTTCTTTATCACCCGTTGGTTGTTCCATTTCACTGTCTGTGACTACTTCTATCTCTCGTTCCTGTCCACCTTCTTCCTTCTCCTTGTCTTCTGCCCTCTTCTTCGATCTGCCTCTGGTATTATGCACTTGTTGTTTTCTCATAGTTGCCGATGAAAATTAGGTTTTTTGTGATATTATCTTTCGTATATCTCAAAATTTCTTTCCTAATTAAAGCCCTTTTAAGTTGAGCGCCATCTTGTAACGTCTCGTGGTTAATCTCTCAGAGCCTTATAGATGTACCTTTTTGTTAATTAACTCTAAGTTTTATTAGCCCCACGTTGTTAGCGTCATCTTGTAACGTCTCGCGGGTTATCTCTAGGAGTCTTATAGACGTTTCCTAAAAAGGTTTCTTATCGTCTATCTATGCTCTTCGAAAATCTCGCTTTAATGAGAGTCACAGAATTCGTTATAATTTATGTTTAAAGTTAAAAAAAAAAAAGAAATCGAGTGTGAATGATTATGCAGATATTTCCCTTAGATTTTATTTGGGTGAATTCAATGAAGTTGTTTGACCGTAGTTAGGAGAGAGAGTGCAAAAAGAATTATCCTCTTGGCATACAATTAATTAATTTAAATTTCTCTGCTCATGAGACCAGCTGATTGTGACATTTACAAACACATTGGAGGTTAAATTAACACCAATGGTATGTAATATTTTCTGGTTGTCCGTTCTCTTCTTTATCTCCAGACAATCTGTAAACAACTACTATCTACTGAAAATAATACACATTTTATTCAAATAACAAAGTATTCATTGTATTTATTTGGTAAATTTTTGTTTTATCTTCTCCCAAAACAGAAATGTATAATCGATTCTTACTGACAACACAACATTATTCGATCTTATTTTTTAAAAATATAATGTATAACAAATATTTTTTATTTTTTGTTTAAAAAAACATAAAAGAAATAATTTATTAATTTCCCAGGGTTATTTTTGAGTTCTTTGTACTATGAGACGGTCAGAAATGAATATTTTAATACCAAGCTTTACATTAATTAATCTATTATATTTTGTAGTATGTAGTTCCGAGTTTATCCGCCAGAGTGCAGATTATGTTTCTTCACTAAAACCACGAAATTTATTTAATGGCAGCTAGCAATTCACAGGGATCTGTTATGCTGATTTTTTGGTTAACAAAAATAATAAAGTTTGTTTTCACCTCTTTTCCTGAAGTGTTTAAAGATATAGTGCTGTTTCTAGTATTATGAAGTTATAGTTGAGATGTAATTTAGTTAAATTTACTTGCATACGATCTCACCAAAATATCGACGTGCTGTAGACTAGGCCTGGATCTAGTAGTATGATTTTTCAAAGTTTCATCAAATTAAGGGCGTGAATGGTTCTACTTGAAGGAGTTCTAATATAAGGTGGACATCACTCGTCAATTTTATTAAATTTAGCACTAATTATTCCAAAAAGTATTCATTAATTTCCAAAATTTTAATAGGCATTACACTTTTCAAAACGTTCACTTCCCAATCGTTTTAACAATTAATTCAAATCTTGTTAGTTGGTTACTGTTCGTAACCAAGTATTTTTTATGGTTTTTTATTGGTGAATCTATATAGCTTTTAGTATATAGTCTATTATTAATTATTATAAATTTTTCTTCTTTTTATAAAAATAATCCTTTTTAGATTTTATTTATTATCGAATTTAATTTATTTAAGGTTTTTCTTTATATTTTTCTTAAGCTTGTACATTGGTATTTTTATATTTTAATCTCCTTTAATTTGATTCATTTATAATTTTTTATTTACTTAATGTATCCTTACTCTAAACTAATTTTTCTATGCCATCTTGCTAACATTGTATAATATTATTATTATTTTATATTTAACCCTGGGTTATCTTATATTCAAACAAAATCATTATTTTAAACACAAAGATTATTCCTAGGTACAAGACCTTTGTGGCCTACACAATACAAAAAAACACAGAATACAAAAAATACAAAAATTGTCACCAGCAATATAGTCCACTGCTACAATATTAATTGTTTTTCATCTCCAGTACCAATCTGTGAGATGCTCTTTTTTAAAAGTTTACACCCTCACCAAGTACACTATATTTCACTTTGTTATTGTTTACAGTGTTTGTAGTACAAAGTTTTTTATAGCTTGGTACATAATACCCATTTCTGACTTTTAGAATGGGGTGATGACTGGTTTTAACGATGGTGATTGTGTTATTATATTTGGGCATGGGTTATGTAACGTTACATAAGGCCCCCCCCCCCCACTAGAACAGATTTATTTTTGTTTACTTGTTTAAAAAAAATAATCGTTGAACTCTTCAGTCTTCGGATTCTTTCATTATTCTTCATAATATTCCTTCCTTTCTGATTGGTTATACACCTGTTATTCGGTTAATGATAATAGACTTGATTTTATATTCAACTCTCTCTCTCTCTCTCTCTCTCTCTCTCTCTCTCTCTCTCTCTTGGAGGCACATTCATTAATGATTTAATTTCTCTGGGTAGTGGTCTTTCACATATTACTTGATAAGGCCTAGTCACACTAATCATAAAAAACTTGTTTTAACACTCATATTTCTATTTGCTTCTATAAATTTGCTTTCTCAATTAAGCTTCTGTCTGCTATCTTCCTTCTGTTTTCTTCATTCATACTTCTGGAATCTAATATCACTCTTTTCAGCTATTTTATCATCCCTTAAATATTCAATTTCCCTAACATTTTTCCCTATCCTGTGCGGTGGTTCAGTTCGGGTGGCCACGTTGGGTCCATTACTCCGCTGTCCATCCTTACACCTTTTCTGAGATCAGGGGAACATCATCCCTGCTCAGGAAAATGATTGCTGGAACATTTCTACAGTCAATTCATTATAATAAAAAACTTACAAGTAGTTGATTAGCGACTAATACTAATCACTTTTGGGATTCTTCACTCTGTTGCTGTTTGCATTTAATTATATATTTCTTTTCTTCTTGATTCCTTCTTCTTTTACTTCCATATTCCTTAAGGAATGGAAGTATGGTGATGGCAAAAAAAATCGTGTTCGAGATTATTGCAGATTCTGATTCTACTACACTCAAAACATGAAAAAAAGTCGTTTTCCGAAAAGTGTCTGTGTGTCTGTCTGTCTGTCTGTGTGTCTGTGTGTCTGTCTGTCTGTAGATTTTTTTTCTATGGCAAACGATAACTGCCGCAAATTCAAACAGAATCAAATAATTTTTTGCATACAGCCCGGTTTTGCAGAGTTCTCGCGACCTATTGTTTTTGGTGAAGATCGGTTGAGGGAAAGGGGTAGTTTACCTGCAACGGTTTTTTTTTAGCAATGGTAATTTTGTTTGTTTGGCAAACGATAACAGCCGCAAATTCAAACAGAATCAAATAATGTTTCGCATACAGCCCTGAATTGTAGAGTTCTCAAGACCTATTGTTTTTGGTGAAGATCGGTTAAGGGAAAGGGGTAGTTTACCTGTAACGTTTTATGTTTTAACAAGGGTATTTCCTATGGCAAACGATAACAGCCGCAAATTCAAACAGAATGAAAAGATTATTTGCATACAGCCCTAAATTGTAGAGTTCTCAATACCTTTTGTTTTTGGTGAAGATCGGTTAAGGGAAAGGGGTAGTTTACCTACAACGTTTTTTTAACAAGGGTATTTTCTATGGCAAACGATAACAGCCGCAAATTCAAACAGAATCAAATAATTTTCTGCATACAGCCCTGATTTGTAAAGTACTCAAGACCTATTGTTTTTGGTGAAGATCGGTTGAGGGGAAGGGGTAGTTTACCAGCAACGTTTTTTATCATGCGTATTTTCTATGGCAAACGACAACTGCCGCAAATTCAAACAGAATCAAATAATTTTTTGCATACTGCCCTGATTTGTAGAGTACTCGCGACCTATTGTTTTTGGTGAAGATCGGTTGAGGGGAAGGGGTAGTTTACCTGCAACGGTTTTTTTTATCAAGGGAAATTTTTTTTTTTTTGGCAAACAATAACAGCCGCAAATTCAAACAGAATCAAATAATGTTTCGCATACAGCCCTGAATTGTAGAGTTCTCAAGACCTATTGTTTTTGGTGAAGATCGGTTGAGGGAAAGGGGTAGTTTACCTGCAACGTTTTTTTAACAAGGGTATTTTCTATGGCAAACGATAACAGCCGCAAATTCAAAGAGAATCAAATAATGTTTTGCATACAGTCCTGATTTGTAGAGTACTCAAGACCTATTGTTTTTGGTGAAGATCGGTTAAGGGGAAGGGGTAGTTTACCTGCAACGTTTTTTTATCAAGCGTATTTTCTATGGCAAACGATAACAGCCGCAAATTCAAACAGAATCAAATAATTTTTTGCATACGTGCCTGAATTGTAGAGGTCTCAATGACTTTCGATTTTGGTGAAGATCGGTTAAGGGGAAGGGGTAGTTTACCTGCAACCTTTTACGTTTTAACAAGAGTAAAGTACTTGAAAATTTATTTAAACTTTTTGAAACAATGGTAATTGTTAAAAATAAAATAATTTTGTTGCCAGGCAATAAAATTATAATTTTTTCATTTTAATGTAATATAATATTTTTCATTTAATACAGCAATAAAAAGGCAGGTAAGACACAGCCTGGCTGTTTGGCTGAAAATGATTTTAAATATAAATCTTAGAATATGGAAGTCATGTATGGTTCTCCATACCGATATTTTCATTAACTAATAGCATATAACATTGTTGATAGGCATTATTTTAAAATCCTTTTGACTTTCCTTCTTGTGACATATTTTCTCCGTATCATTTCTTCCTATATCATTTTCAATTCCAAGAAATTCTAAATTATAGTTGTATTAATTATCATCATTCTTTAGCTTCATTGTAGTCATTAAATTATTCGTTATTCTTCTTATTGTACCTTCTTATCTGAGGACATTACCATCAATTGTTTTTATTTATTTATTTATTCTTCTGTTTGTTACCATCAAAATATTATTTTTTCTATCATTCCATTTTAAATCAGTTCTTTATAAATATTATTTAATAATCTGTTCTTACATTTTCTTGGTGGTTTGACTTTTTATTTTATCAAATCGTTTCGAAATATTTAGTAAGTAGTCCTTACGTTCTTTTTGAATTTTGGGGTTTTATTAAATCATATTGTTTCGAAATATTTAGTAAGTTGTCCTTACATAGTTTTTTGAATTTTTGGGTTTTTATCTTTCCAATGGGTTGCTTGGTAGGTATCAGAAAATCAGTCCCCTTTTTTTCTGGTTGGTTATTGTTTAGTTTAACCATGATCCATTAACTCAGGTACTCCCTTTCCTCGGATTACTGGGGTGTTCGGAATTAATTCTCTCCTTGATAATATCCTTCCCATCTGGCTCTCCCACTTTACTGTTATGAAACCTTCACTTAAGTACCGGTCTTCCGTCATTGTTCGTTCCTTTTTAACTAACAGGTATTGTACCTCCTCTGACATAACATATTCACTCATTTTTAATATCATTCCATTCCCTTTTTCCTCTGTATTATTTACCAAATTTTTTAATGATATATTCCGTCTTGATGAAATGACTGATATCTTCTGATGCACTTCAATTGTCGACATATTTAACTGATATCTAACCTTAATTAACTCCCTCTGTTCATTAATTGGAAGGTTAAATACATTAATTAATCCACCTGTAATCATCTCCCATTCTTCCCTTGTATTTATTATTTTCTTTCTACATGTTTTTCTTATTTTCTTGGCCTTCTTTTCCAGGTATTGATTATCCTCTTTGTTGTGGCTATTTTTATTTTCAGATAATATTACACCTTGGTATTCTGTAATTTCTATTTCCTTCCTGCTCTCTTCTGTATTCGGACTTACTTTAATACCTTCTGAAGTGCTGTCTAATGTTTCATCCAAATTCTTGAAACCACTGTCCATTTGCTTATTTGTCTCCTCCTTGTATGTATCTGCTTTTTGGCTAAGTGTATTAACATTTTCAAACTTCTCCCCGAAAGTTTCCCATATCTCCTTATTAAAATTCTCCATTTTACGGTTTTGTTCATTCATGGTTTCTTTGATATCTTAATGAATGGTCTCAATTTTTTCATTGAGTTGTTTTACTAAACTTTCCTGAATACTATCTATTTTCTCATTGGTTTGTCTCTGATGTTCCTCCTGTTTCCTAAAATTTTCATCTATTTTATCATTGGTTTGCTTGTTTTGTTCCTTCAAACTTTCGTTTTGTTTCTTTGAAGTTTCCTCCTGTTTACTAAAATTTTCACCTATTTTATTAAATTTTTCGGCTATAAATTTCATCATGTCTTGCCAATTTGGTTCTTCTCTGGCTACCGCTTTATCTGGTTGGTCCCCTTGGGCATCCTCTTCAACTCTTTCTTTTTCCGTGTTTGTGACTACTTCGGTTTCTTCTTTATCACCCGTTGGTTGTTCCATTTCACTGTCTGTGACTACTTCTATCTCTCGTTCCTGTCCACCTTCTTCCTTCTCCTTGTCTTCTGCCCTCTTCTTCGATCTGCCTCTGGTATTATGCACTTGTTGTTTTCTCATAGTTGCCGATGAAAATTAGGTTTTTTGTGATATTATCTTTCGTATATCTCAAAATTTCTTTCCTAATTAAAGCCCTTTTAAGTTGAGCGCCATCTTGTAACGTCTCGTGGTTAATCTCTCAGAGCCTTATAGATATACCTTTTTGTTAATTAACTCTAAGTTTTATTAGCCCCACGTTGTTAGCGTCATCTTGTAACGTCTCGCGGGTTATCTCTAGGAGTCTTATAGACGTTTCCTAAAAAGGTTTCTTATCGTCTATCTATGCTCTTCGAAAATCTCGCTTTAATGAGAGTCACAGAATTCGTTATAATTTATGTTTAAAGTTAAAAAAAAAAAAAGAAATCGAGTGTGAATGATTATGCAGATATTTCCCTTAGATTTTATTTGGGTGAATTCAATGAAGTTGTTTGACCGTAGTTAGGAGAGAGAGTGCAAAAAGAATTATCCTCTTGGCATACAATTAATTAATTTAAATTTCTCTGCTCATGAGACCAGCTGATTGTGACATTTACAAACACATTGGAGGTTAAATTAACACCAATGGTATGTAATATTTTCTGGTTGTCCGTTCTCTTCTCTATCTCCAGACAATCTGTAAACAACTACTATCTACTGAAAATAATACACATTTTATTCAAATAACAAAGTATTCATTGTATTTATTTGGTAAATTTTTGTTTTATCTTCTCCCAAAACAGAAATGTATAATCGATTCTTACTGACAACACAACATTATTCGATCTTATTTTTTAAAAATATAATGTATAACAAATATTTTTTATTTTTTGTTTAAAAAAACATAAAAGAAATAATTTATTAATTTCCCAGGGTTATTTTTGAGTTCTTTGTACTATGAGACGGTCAGAAATGAATATTTTAATACCAAGCTTTACATTAATTAATCTATTATATTTTGTAGTATGTAGTTCCGAGTTTATCCGCCAGAGTGCAGATTATGTTTCTTCACTAAAACCACGAAATTTATTTAATGGCGGCTAGCAATTCACAGGGATCTGTTATGCTGATTTTTTGGTTAACAAAAATAATAAAGTTTGTTTTCACCTCTTTTCCTGAAGTGTTTAAAGATATAGTGCTGTTTCTCGTATTATGAAGTTATAGTTGAGATGTAATTTAGTTAAATTTACTTGCATACGATCTCACCAAAATATCGACGTGCTGTAGACTAGGCCTGGATCTAGTAGTATGATTTTTCAAAGTTTCATCAAATTAAGGGCGTGAATGGTTCTACTTGAAGGAGTTCTAATATAAGGTGGACATCACTCGTCAATTTTATTAAATTTAGCACTAATTATTCCAAAAAGTATTCATTAATTTCCAAAATTTTAATAGGCATTACACTTTTCAAAACGTTCACTTCCCAATCGTTTTAACAATTAATTCAAATCTTGTTAGTTGGTTACTGTTCGTAACCAAGTATTTTTTATGGTTTTTTATTGGTGAATCTATATAGCTTTTAGTATATAGTCTATTATTAATTATTATAAATTTTTCTTCTTTTTATAAAAATAATCCTTTTTAGATTTTATTTATTATCGAATTTAATTTATTTAAGGTTTTTCTTTATATTTTTCTTAAGCTTGTACATTGGTATTTTTATATTTTAATCTCCTTTAATTTGATTCATTTATAATTTTTTATTTACTTAATGTATCCTTACTCTAAACTAATTTTTCTATGCCATCTTGCTAACATTGTATAATATTATTATTATTTTATATTTAACCCTGGGTTATCTTATATTCAAACAAAATCATTATTTTAAACACAAAGATTATTCCTAGGTACAAGACCTTTGTGGCCTACACAATACAAAAAAACACAGAATACAAAAAATACAAAAATTGTCACCAGCAATATAGTCCACTGCTACAATATTAATTGTTTTTCATCTCCAGTACCAATCTGTGAGATGCTCTTTTTTAAAAGTTTACACCCTCACCAAGTACACTATATTTCACTTTGTTATTGTTTACAGTGTTTTGTAGTACAAAGTTTTTTATAGCTTGGTACATAATACCCATTTCTGACTTTTAGAATGGGGTGATGACTGGTTTTAACGATGGTGATTGTGTTATTATATTTGGGCATGGGTTATGTAACGTTACATAAGGGCCCCCCCCCACTAGAACAGATTTATTTTTGTTTACTTGTTTAAAAAAAATAATCGTTGAACTCTTCAGTCTTCGGATTCTTTCATTATTCTTCATAATATTCCTTCCTTTCTGATTGGTTATACACCTGTTATTCGGTTAATGATAATAGACTTGATTTTATATTCAACTCTCTCTCTCTCTCTCTCTCTCTCTCTCTTGGAGGCACATTCATTAATGATTTAATTTCTCTGGGTAGTGGTCTTTCACATATTACTTGATAAGGCCTAGTCACACTAATCATAAAAAACTTGTTTTAACACTCATATTTCTATTTGCTTCTATAAATTTGCTTTCTCAATTAAGCTTCTGTCTGCTATCTTCCTTCTGTTTTCTTCATTCATACTTCTGGAATCTAATATCACTCTTTTCAGCTATTTTATCATCCCTTAAATATTCAATTTCCCTAACATTTTTCCCTATCCTGTGCGGTGGTTCAGTTCGGGTGGCCACGTTGGGTCCATTACTCCGCTGTCCATCCTTACACCTTTTCTGAGATCAGGGGAACATCATCCCTGCTCAGGAAAATGATTGCTGGAACATTTCTACAGTCAATTCATTATAATAAAAAACTTACAAGTAGTTGATTAGCGACTAATACTAATCACTTTTGGGATTCTTCACTCTGTTGCTGTTTGCATTTAATTATATATTTCTTTTCTTCTTGATTCCTTCTTCTTTTTCATTAACTAATAGCATATAACATTGTTGATAGGCATTATTTTAAAATCCTTTTGACTTTCCTTCTTGTGACATATTTTCTCCGTATCATTTCTTCCTATATCATTTTCAATTCCAAGAAATTCTAAATTATAGTTGTATTAATTATCATCATTCTTTAGCTTCATTGTAGTCATTAAATTATTCGTTATTCTTCTTATTGTACCTTCTTATCTGAGGACATTACCATCAATTGTTTTTATTTATTTATTTATTCTTCTGTTTGTTACCATCAAAATATTATTTTTTCTATCATTCCATTTTAAATCAGTTCTTTATAAATATTATTTAATAATCTGTACTTACATTTTCTTGGTGGTTTGTCTTTTTATTTTATCAAATCGTTTCGAAATATTTAGTAAGTAGTCCTTACGTTCTTTTTGAATTTTGGGGTTTTATTAAATCATATTGTTTCGAAATATTTAGTAAGTTGTCCTTACATAGTTTTTTGAATTTTTGGGTTTTTATCTTTCCAATGGGTTGCTTGGTAGGTATCAGAAAATCAGTCCCCTTTTTTTCTGGTTGGTTATTGTTTAGTTTAACCATGATCCATTAACTCAGGTACTCCCTTTCCTCGGATTACTGGGGTGTTCGGAATTAATTCTCTCCTTGATAATATCCTTCCCATCTGGCTCTCCCACTTTACTGTTATGAAACCTTCACTTAAGTACCGGTCTTCCGTCATTGTTCGTTCCTTTTTAACTAACAGGTATTGTACCTCCTCTGACATAACATATTCACTCATTTTTAATATCATTCCATTCCCTTTTTCCTCTGTATTATTTACCAAATTTTTTAATGATATATTCCGTCTTGATGATATGACTGATATCTTAATTGTCGACATATTTAACTGATATCTAAACTTAATTAACTCCCTCTGTTCATTAATTGGAAGGTTAAATACATTAATTAATCCACCTGTAATCATCTCCCATTCTTCCCTTGTATTTATTATTTTCTTTCTACATGTGTTTCTTATTTTCTTGGTCTTCTTTTCCAGGTATTGATTATCCTCTTTGTTGTGGCTATTTTTATTTTCAGATAATATTACACCTTGGTATTCTGTAATTTCTATTTCCTTCCTGCTCTCTTCTGTATTCGGACTTACTTTAATACCTTCTGAAGTGCTGTCTAATGTTTCATCCAAATTCTTGAAACCACTGTCCATTTGCTTATTTGTCTCCTCCTTGTATGTATCTGCTTTTGGCTAAGTGTATTAACATTTTCAAACTTCTCCCCGAAAGTTTCCCATATCTAATTATTAAAATTCTCCATTTTACGGTTTTGTTCATTCATGGTTTCTTTGATATCTCCATGAATGGTCTCAATTTTTTCATTGAGTTGTTTTACTAAACTTTCCTGAATACTATCTATTTTCTCATTGGTTTGTCTCTGATGTTCCTCCTGTTTCCTAAAATTTTCATCTATTTTATCATTGGTTTGCTTGTTTTGTTCCTTCAAACTTTCGTTTTGTTTCTTTGAAGTTTCCTCCTGTTTACTAAAATTTTCATCTATTTTATTAAATTTTTCGGCTATAAATTTCATCATGTCTTGCCAATTTGGTTCTTCTCTGGCTACCGCTTTATCTGGTTGGTCCCCTTGGGCATCCTCTTCAACTCTTTCTTTTTCCGTGTTTGTGACTACTTCGGTTTCTTCTTTATCACCCGTTGGTTGTTCCATTTCACTGTCTGTGACTACTTCTATCTCTCGTTCCTGTCCACCTTCTTCCTTCTCCTTGTCTTCTGCCCTCTTCTTCGATCTGCCTCTGGTATTATGCACTTGTTGTTTTCTCATAGTTGCCGACGAAAATTAGGTTTTTTGTGATATTATCTTTCGTATATCTCAAAATTTCTTTCCTAATTAAAGCCCGTTTAAGTTGAGCGCCATCTTGTAACGTCTCATGGTTAATCTCTCAGAGCCTTATAGATGTACCTTTTTGTTAATTAACTCGTTTTATTAGCCCCACATTGTTAGCGTCATCTTGTAACGTCTCGCGGGTTATCTCTAGGAGTCTTATAGACGTTTCCTAAAAAGGTTTCTTATCGTCTATCTATGCTCTTCGAAAATCTCGCTTTAATGAGAGTCACAGAATTCGTTATAATTTATGTTTAAAGTTTCAAAAAAAAAAAAGAAATCGAGTGTGTGTGATTATGCAGAAATTTCCCTTAGATTTTATTTGGGTGAATTCAATGAAGTTGTTTGACCGTAGTTAGGAGAGAGAGTGCAAAAAGAATTATCCTCTTGGCATACAATTAATTAATTTAAATTTCTCCGCTCATGAGACCAGCTGATTGTGACATTTACAAACACATTGGAGGTTAAATTAACACCAATGGTATGTAATATTTTCTGGTTGTCCGTTCTCTTCTCTGTCTCCAGACAATCTGTAAACAACTACTATCTACTGAAAATAATACACATTTTATTCAAATAACAAAGTATTCATTGTATTTATTTGGTAAATTTTTGTTTTATCTTCTCCCAAAACAGAAATGTATAATCGATTCTTACTGACAACACAACATTATTCGATCTTATTTTTTAAACATATAATGTATAACAAATATTTTTTATTTTTTATTTAAAAAAACAATAAAGAAATAATTTATTAATTTCCCAGGGTTATTTTTGAGTTCTTTGTACTATGAGACGGTCAGAAATGAATATTTTAATACCAAGCTTTACATCAATTAATCTATTATATTTTGTAGTATGTAGTTCCGAGTTTATCCGCCAGAGTGCAGATTATGTTTCTTCACTAAAACCACGAAATTTATTTAATGGCGGCTAGCAATTCACAGGGATCTGTTATGCTGATTTTTTGGTTAATAAAAATAATAAAGTTTGTTTTCACCTCTTTTCCTGAAGTGTTTAAAGATATAGTGCTGTTTCTAGTATTATGAAGTTATAGTTGAGATGTAATTTAGTTAAATTTACTTGCATACGATCTCACCAAAATATCGACGTGCTGTAGACTAGGCCTGGATCTAGTAGTTTGATTTTCAAAGTTTCATCAAATTAAGGGCGTGAATGGTTCTACTTGAAGGAGTTCTAATATAAGGTGGACATCACTCGTCAATTTTATTAAATTTAGCACTAATTATTCCAAAAAGTATTCATTAATTTCCAAAATTTTAATAGGCATTACACTTTTCAAAACGTTCACTTCCCAATCGTTTTAACAATTAATTAAAATCTTGTTAGTTGGTTACTGTTCGTAACCAAGAATTTTTTATGGTTTTTTATTGGTGAATCTATATACCTTTTAGTATATAGTCTATTATTAATTATTATAAATTTTTCTTCTTTTTATAAAAATAATCCTTTTTAGATTTTATTTATTATCAAATTTAATTTATTTAAGGTTTTTCTTTATATTTTTCCTTAAGCTTGTACACTGGTATTTTTATATTTTAATCTCCTTTAATTTGATTCATTTATAATTTATTATTTACTTAATGTATCCTTACTCTAAACTAATTTTTCTATGCCATCTTGCTAACATTGTATTATATTATTATTATTTTATATTTAACCCTGGGTTATCTTATATTTAAACAAAATCATTATTTTAAACACAAAGATTATTCCTAGGTACAAGACCTTTGTGGCCTACACAATACAAAATTACACAGAATACAAAAAATACAAAAATTGTCACCAGCAATATAGTCCACTGCTACAATATTAATTGTTTTTCATCTCCAGTACCAATCTGTGAGATGCTCTTTTTTAAAAGTTTACACCCTCACCAAGTACACTATATTTCACTTTGTTATTGTTTACAGTGTTTTGTAGTACAAAGTTTTTTATAGCTTGGTACATAATACCCATTTCTGACTTTTAGAATGGGGTGATGACTGGTTTTAACGATGGTGATTGTGTTATCATATTTGGGCATGGGTTATGTAACGTTACAATATACATAAATTAATGAATTAAATAAACCGGGGGGGGGGGTTACAGAAATGTAGAGAGAGAGAGAGAGAGAGAGAGAGAGAGAGAGAGAGAGAGAGAGTGTGTGTGTGAATATGAGAATATAAAAGAACTGGTGGTTTGTATATAAAAAGAAAGAAATATAAGCTATAAATAATCTAAAAATCAATAATGGAAAGTATGTAATAAAATTAATCTTAATGAATTTTCATTTCATGAGTTTGTAGTTAAATCTGCAAAAGTAGTTAACTGCAGGAAAAGAAGATTTATGTTTATTATTATGTTCATTATAGAATAAATAAAAATTTTGTTCAATGCAAATGTGAATTAAACTGATTACTGCAAAAAAACCATTCTGTTCTTCCGTTCGCCTGAATCGAACCTGGCCCAGTGGTAAGTACATACATTTTTTTTCATAGTTGGTAACAAGATGGCGTCCGAAAATGAGGACCAAAACAGTGAATAAAATTAAAATTAATTAAGTTTTGAATAATAATATTAAACAGTACAATTGGTGCTTCCGAACAGGGACATTTATATAAATAAATTTTATATAAATATAGGCCTACTTGGGAGAGCAGAATGGCTATTTGAGATAACAAAATAATGTATAAATAAGGTACGTATGAGGTTACGAGAGTTTAAAAAATGGAAAATAAGGAAATAAATCTAGAAAACACTCTTACTGAGTCAATGATTATGAGCGGAGTAAACGCTGAGTCGACCCCTAAGGTCAGTAAAGTGTCATTAGATGACCTGTTCAATTTTATGAAAGTTTCAAGATGTTAAGAATGAAGGTAGACTCAATGAAATAAAAAGTAGTTTTAATGATAAATTTGATGAAGTAAACAGTAAAATGAACGATAAATTAAATGAACAAACTAATGAGATACAGTTGATGAGAGAGGAGATGAAACAGCAAAATTTTTATTTTAATAAACAAATGAATGAAATTAATACACGTTGTGATAGTATTAAAGAACAAGTAATAGAATCAATAAGTAACAATTTCAAGAAGATTAACGAAATGAATAAAAATTTAGACAGGAAATTAAATCAGATAATAAATAAGAAGTTAGTAACAGTGTTAGAGATATGAGAAATAATAATAATGGTAAAATAGTGGAAGTGGTAGTGTTAGAGAATAAAATATTAAATAGTGATGATAATGATGATAGTGTAGTGGGGGTAGAAAATGGTAGAGAGACAGACCAATTAAACGAAAATAAAGATGATAAGGTAAGTGGGGTTGAGAATTATGATGATATAATTAAAAATAGTGTAAAATAGTTGAAAACGAGGTATTTAAAGGTGATATAATGAAAATAAATAGTGATGATGATAATATAGAGATAGTTAGTGAGAATGAGAGAGAAATAGGAGTAGGGGGTTGTAAAAGGGTAGAAACAAGTGTTTATAAGTTAGAGAGAGAGTATGAAGAGAGTTATTTTGTGGATATGGGGCAGAGGGTAAATTTTCCCTGGGTTTATTGTGAACCAAGGTGTTTACAAATGTTGTTGTTGAAAGGCGAGTGTCCCTTAGAGGAAGACATGAGATCAAGTTGTTCCCTGAATTTTTGTGATGATTTAGTGCCTTCTGCATGGGTTAGTAGAGAAAATGTGAAATGGCATTATGATGGGAGATATTTTGAGAGAGAGTTGTGTTTTGATAGGAAGATAGAGTTGTTTGAGATTAGTAGAAATTATAAAGAATTGAGAGAGAGAGAGTGAAGCAAGAGAGAGATGATGATTATATTGAATTCTTACCTTAATAATTGGTGCAGTAGTAGATGACGATAATGTTGATGATAGTATAAGTTACCTAGTTGTGACAGATTATACTAAGGGCGACATGACTATACTCTATGGTGACCAGTTATATGATATAATAATATGGAATAATCCTGTTGTTACCGTGGAAGAATATGAGAATATAAATAGCCATTATGTTGATAGTAATAAGATAATGTATTCAATAACAAATGATTTGTGTAGACCTACGACCAGACTGTTATTCGATGATGGTGGTTACACAGTTGTTGTTCATGAACATTTAATTATGTGAATAGTGTGGTTTTGACATGGATTGTATTATGAAATGATTTGTGGTAAATGATAACAGATAATAATGTGGAGTGCATATTTTTTTGTGTGTTGATGTCAAATGTATTTGTGTATTGCATTATGGTATATTCTTTATTTTATGTAAACAATGTATGTAGGTAATAGGAATTGATTTAATAATAATTATAACATTTTCAGACTAAATAAATGATGAGCGTAATTGAATTGGAGATTAATTAATCAATTTAAAATGTTGTACAGAGGAATTTTGGTGATGAATTTAAATGATTTTCTGAGATTTAGATTCTATAATGAATAATAAATGATTAAACATACAGTATGTTCAGGTTCAGTGACGAATTTTCTAGTGTAATTTTCAATGATCAAATTAATGTAAAATGTGATAATAGATGGAGTTTGGGTGATGATTATTTCAATAAGGCATTGAGTCAATCAAAGTTAATTTTAAATGGGTGTTAGACAAAATAAGAATTTCTGGAGTAAAAGTAATACAGAAATGGGTTAATAGTAGGGACACAGTAGCAGGAGTGTATGTATGTGGAGAAAGTGAGAGTGATGTAAATGGAGAGTAAATAGGTGGTGGTGAAATTTTGTAGTGAGGGTGGTGTGGTAAGGAGTCATCAATGACAGGCGTTATGGCGGGAGGTGAACGATTTAAAGAGGGTTACGGGTTACCTGGAAGGGCCAGGAACCGATAAGGGAATGAGCTGGTAGGGCGGGAACACACATCCTAGGTACAAAGAGGTTATCAGGTATTTGGAAATAAGAGGAAAATGATTCAAGTAAAATTAGAGAATTTAGTGGAGGTAAATATTATTGAGAGATCGGTGTCACCCTATGTACATCTGTTAATGGTTTTTAGAAGGAAGAAAGGGAATAAGGTTGTATTTTAATGCCCATTCAATAAATCAAATCATTGTGAATAACGGAGAATCACCCAAACCAATTAATGATGAAAATGTTAAATAGAATATCATAGTTGAAATGTAATAATAAATGAAACAAGTGAAAGATTTAATAGAATTTGAAACTAAAGTAAAGCTGTAAGGTGTGTGCATTTTGATCAAAATTAAATGTGAATTGTTTATTTTAATGTAATAATTGCAATGCTAATTATGAGTGTATTATGTTTATTATGTTAGTGTGTAGGAATCTTAAACATGAATTGTATGTTTTTTAAATAGATTCCCCACTTTCGGGCGGTCCTGGCCTTACCAGCCCAGACCGTGGTTTTGGATGACAATCAGCTGTGGGCAGAATTGTTGTAAAACTGACCATAGATGGTTGCCTGTGAAATTGGTATAATTTACAAATAAACAGGGGGTTTTCATTTGGGGAATCCACATAACTATGGAACAGCGGCTATCGTCGAAGGGGGTGATAGTGCCGTGTTAAGGGTGTATGAATCAACATAGTAGGATTACTGGTGTCCTCGGACATTAGTAATGCCGAATTTTTATATAACGCTGAAGCAAGAACGGGGTAGGCAGCGTCTACACCCTAATTAAACTGCAGTTCTTGTGAATGCAAATGGGCGCTACAGTCCAACATCAGGAAACAATAGTGTGTGTGGAAAAGGAGCTGGCAGTTACAAGCCAGGGGCACAGATAACGCATCTGTGCACAAGGTAAATAACTAGACCGAGCGGCAGGTTATTTACCAAATTGTAACTGGGTTATAGGGGGGATATTAGATAATGATGGAGAAGGAGGTTACTAAAGTATTAGTAACGCATTAGTAAAGATTAAACTGAATTATGTTGAGGAGATGATGTTGAATCATTATGTATTGAAGTAAGAAGTATTATGATAATTGAAGATGATTAACAATTTTAAGTAGATAATTTGTTCTGATGTAGTTGATTTAAATGTGTTTTGTTCTATATAAGAATTATATTAATGAATTTAATTGTTTTGAAATATTATTGCGTTAGTGTAAGGATTTATACTTCTTCTTGTAAAATGGGAAAGGCTTAATTATTGTCGATTGGAATCGAAAATTTTATAGATTATTTGGAGTGAAGTAAGAGAATGAAAAGTCTATATAATAGATATAAGGTTATATATTACTAGATCAAGAAAACCAGTGCTTCTTAACACAAACCAGCACATAGCTAAGGGGAAACAGATCCGTTAGGGATATAGTATTATACAAGGCCACTATTTGATTTTTAATTTGATGTTTCAGTGTCTGGTGATGCGGTGGCGGCGGTCCTGAGCTGGCTAGCGCGTCAAAGCAGGAGCGTCAAGTGCCTGACTGGCCTTGCGGTGTTGGGATCTCGAAAGAGAAGTCCAGTAAGGTCATTCAGGTGCAGTCACAGTCACTGGACCAAGGGGTAAGTTAACTATTTTTATGTAAACCGTAAAGGGGGTTGTGGCGACATATCCCGACTGATCCCTTTAGGAAGTATGAGTGTGTCAATGAGAGTTTTTATGCTTCGGCATAAAACCTCTCATTGAGGGGGTATTGTAACGGGACATTTAGGCCTACCTGGGATAATTTTCGGAAACATAAAATATGAATAATAATTATGGGAAGAATAAACAATTTTTAGTTCATGAATTATACAACGTAGCAAGCAAGCGAGTGGATTTGTGTCAAGGTCAGCTCCAGACGCATGCAGAACAGTTATTTTTAGCCACAGGACAAGCAAGTTATGTAATTCAATGGATCGTACTATCTGACATCAGCCAAATATGTCACGTTGGAATGTAGGTGTGTCAACGCCAGCAGTTAGTTAACGCTTGGAGAACAAAGCAGTCAGAAAATAACATCTCACGACAACGGACGCAAGCAGTCCGCGCGTCCGCCGGCTGGGCATAGTTTTCGCCTCGCCCGTACCTAACAAATTACCTAAAAATGTGAAAGTAATCATAAAGAAAACAGTTTCATAAATTTACAGTTCCGGTGAACGAGTGAAATAGGGAAAATGTGCGAAGTGGAAGCAAAATGCGTGGTAAAGACAGACTCGTCAAGATCTTAGAATTCACAGATAAGTTACCAACAAGGGGTAAATCTAAAAGCTTTCAAAATTGGAAATGTTTTATAAAAAGAAACTGGCAGCCTAAAATATACATAAATTAATGAATTAAATAAACCGGGGGGTTACAGAAATGTAGAGAGAGAGAGAGAGAGAGAGAGAGAGAGAGTGTGTGAGAATATGAGAATATAAAAGAACTGCTGGTTTGTATATAAAAAGAAAGAAATATAATCTATAAATAATCTAAAAATCAATAATGGAAAGTATGTAATAAAATTAATCTTAATGAATTTTCATTTCATGAGTTTGTAGTTAAATCTGCAAAAGTAGTTAAATGCAGGAAAAGAAGATTTATGTTTATTATTATGTTCATTATAGAATAAATACAAATTTTGTTCAATGCAAATGTGAATTAAACTAATTACTGCAAATAAACCAATCTGTTCTTCCGTTCGCCTAAATCGAACCTGGCCCAGTGGTAAGTACATACATTTTTTTTCATAGTTGGTAACAAGATGGCGTCCGAAAATGAGGACAAAAACAGTGAATAAAATTAATTAATTAAGTTTTGAATAATAATATTAAACGGTACACATTACCCCCTCCTTTCGTTCGTTACTGCATTTTACTAGTTGGCAGATGTGACATGATTGTATTGCTTGTTGAACCTTCCTGTTAATGCTTTTAATATATACTTGTTCTTCTAAAGCTTTAATTGCGTTTAGGGCTCCCATGTGTCCATACCTGACATGGTAATCTTCAATTAATGGTTTTTCAATAGTTGGTGGGATAACTAGTTTCCAGTTTTCTTGGTTTGGAGTATTTTTAATGAACAGTACATCATCATGTAAACAATAATACTGGGTAATTGTGTTATCATCATCACGTATCCTTTGTCGGATGTTGATTAATTTTGTATCTGATTTTTGGTGTGTTTTAATTTCTTTAAGGATGTTTTCCAAATCTACTCTACTTTTAATAATATGGTATACTTTGGCTAACTGTTCTTGCTCACCGTCGAAAGTTTGATCTTGTATGTTGATGCGGGATAATACATCAGCTGCTACATTCTGCCTGGTATATACTCCCATGTAATATCATACTCCCGCAATGCCAGTACCCATCTAGTTATTCTTCCATGGCTCAACTTGCATCGCTTCAGGAATGAAATAGATTTATGGTCACTCCTTACAGTTATAGGGTACCCAAGTATATATGTTCTGAACTTGTAGCAGGCAAAAACAACACTCAATAACTCCTTCTCGGTGGTATTGTAATTTCGTTCACAGTGGTTCAGCACTCTGCTGGCGAAACTAATTACCATGTGATGTCCTTCCTCACTTTCTTGATAGAGTGCAGCGCCTAAACTCACATTGCTGGCGTCATAATTTAGGTAAAACGGTTTAGTAAAGTCGGGGTGATGTAGTATGACAGATTCCAAAAATTTTTCTTTTATTGATTGTAAAATTCTATCCTGTTCTGGTCACCAAGTCCATTTGTCTTTGGATGATAACTGCTTCTGGAATCTAGCAGTTAGTTCTGAATAATTGGCCTGAAACTTCCTGTAATAGTTACAGATTCCTAAAAAAGATTGTAGCTGCTTCCTGTTTTTAGGTGTAGGGAACTGTTGGATAGCTTCTACCTTTTCTGTAGATGGAGAGATTCCTTTTTATGTTAAGTTGAATCCTAAAAACTCCACTTCATTAGCAATAAATTGGGATTTATCCAGTTTGTGTTATGTTGTTTTGTGAAAGCTTTCCTAATACTTGCTCTACCCTATCACAGTGGTCGTTCCAGTTAGATGATGTCACCAATAAGTCGTCAACATACACAGTAGTAAATTTCAAAACTTCTCGTCCCAATATTTGATCCATTATTTTCACAAATACTGCAACAGAATTTATTAAACCGAAAGGCAGACGTTTGAACTGATAGTTCCTACCATAAAATATAAAAGCCATATATTTTCTGCTGTCTGGGTGTACCTCTACCTGCCAGTAGCCGCATACTGTATCCCATGTATATTTGATGCCATGGAATTTTTTGAGAATTTCTTCGATTTCGCCCGGAGATGTCCGGTCGTTTATAATCATCTTATTGATCTCCCTGGCGTCTAAGCAGATTCTGACTTTGCCGTTCTTCTTTGGTACAGCTATTATAGGGTTAGTGTAAGGTGAATGACTGTACTCTATGACATCATTTTCCATCATCCGGTTGAATTCTTCTCTGACTTCATTCTTCAAGGAATAGGCAATTGGGTATGATTTTCTGTGGAAATCTACAGGTGTTTTGAAGCTAATTGTGCACTGGTAATCTTTGACTTTACCTGGAGCGTTGGAAAAAATATGTTGGTACTTGTTATATATTCCAATCAATTGTTCTGCTTGTGCTTCACTGACTTGGTTTCTAGTTCTATTTCGTTGGAAATCTCAGATTTCTTCTAGCTTATCCATCCATAGTTCTGGGTTGTCATCTTCGTATTGTGGTATTGTTAATGTTCGATTGGCGGTGCAATAATGACTTTCGATTATTTGACAATCAGCCTTACTTGAATCGTTTTTGTGTGTATCAATAACTTCAGCTGTCCATGTTCCATCTTCTGATGTTAGTGTAACAACTCCTCTTCTCAGGTCTATGAGGGTTGCATGCTGTCTCAGTATGTCGCATCCGATGAGTATGTTGAATGGTAACCCATGGGCGACTAGAAAACCTAATGGTATTGTTACTTCACTGCAGGTGAGTTCAAGTGACACTTGCTTTTTTACTGCCTTATTTTGTCTCCCTGTAACTCCAACTATTATGATGTTATTGATAGGTAGTGTGGGTATTGGTATAATACTATTTTGCTGGATTCTCTCTAATTCGATATTGTCAATTAATGACACATTTGATCCTGTATCTATCAAAATGGTAGTCTGGGTTCCATTTAAGTTAGCTTTTACATGAACAATCTCATTATTATTATTATTATTTATCATATGGTTATCTTCTTCTAACAATTCTTCTCTAATGTCCTTGAGTAATGATTGGTAATTATGGTTATTGTTTGGTCAGTAATGTTTTGTGTTGTTCGTCTCGTTTCCCCATAGGACTGGTTCAGTGACGGGCTGTCTCTAGTTTTCACTGCCGCATTCAGTTTAAATGAGGGGTTACCTCACTAGTTCGGTCCCTCGGTACGTTGGTTGGTCTGTGTCTCCTGTCTAGTATCAGGATCGCTGTTCATAGGTCCATTATCTCCTCCATAAGATCGGTTGTTATTCCTTGCTTGGTTGTGGTAATTATTGTTGTGCGTTGGTGATCTTGAGTGATACTGTCGCTGATTGTTAGCCACGTTATAATTCACCTGGGGTCTATAATTCTGATCTCTCCTGTCTCCTCCTCCTTGGTTACCCTGCTGGTTATAATTATTTCCCCTATAATTACCGTTACCTTGGTTGTTGTTTGGGTTATTTCCCCGGTATTGATTATTGTTATTGTTGGGTGGCGGATTATGATTATTGTTGTTTCTATTTGGGCAATCATAGTTCCCATTGTCTCGGTTATTCTGTCTGTTGTAATTGGTGTGATTGTCTGATTTGTAATTAACCGTCTGATAATCACGATACTGTCCTGTCTGCTCGCAAGTTTCCAGTAAGCTTGCCAGATTCTGGATTTTCTTAAATTGATTATATCGGCTGGAGTTCTCTATCTCTTTGTTATAATGTCGGGATAGTTGTTCTACCAGACACTCCTCTGGAATTTTGTGGTGTTAATTTTCATGCTAGACATATTTTTCCTAGAAAGTATGATGTCGGGGATTGTCCCTTGGAGGCGTCATACTTCCCGTTGGATAGATTCATGCAGATACGGTTCTGCGTTGACTCTGACCAATACTTTTCCTTGAATTGTTTTTTAAATTCGCTTAGGTCTGGGATATCGGGTCGTACTGCTGTCCACCAATTATCGTATGTCTCCTTAAACATTTCATCTATCATTCCCCATATAACTTTCCATCTGGTCTCTCTTGTTTTCTCAATAGTTTCTTCCATTCGTTCCAGGAACTCCATTGGGTTGCGCCGGTAGTTCTTAAAGTTGATGACCTCTTAATTGTCCCCGTGGCATGTGTGAATGCTCTGGATTGGTCGGTCCTGCCATGAATCTACTTTGGTTTGTAATTCGCGCTCTCGCTGACGGATTTCTTCTGTGTTTGTTTTATTTGTGTTTATTCGTTTATCTAATTCGTTTGCTACCTGGAATGTCCTCTGTACTCGGTCACTGACATCTTGTAGGATCTCCTCTTGTGCTTTCTTACTCTCTTCCCGAACTTGGTGTATTTCCTCTTTAGTTGTTCTTTTCAGAGAGTCCAGTCTAAATTCTGTGTTCTCTTCGAGGTTGTTAATTCGCCCATCTATCTCTTCTCTGGTTTGTGTTAATTCCTGGTGGTATAGCTCACACTTCTCGTGGACTTCCGCGATTTCTCTTCTAACTCCAGTTATCTCCCCGTCTATCTTCGTGTTGATTTTTTCGTTGTTTTCCTCTATTCGCTTACTGACGTCGTCTATTTTCTCCTCCATCTTCTTGTTATTCTCAGTCATTTGTTGGCATAATTTTTGATTGTCTTCCTTCAAATCTGCTTTTAAAGTTTCCATGTTTTTTCCCAATCCTCCTTTAATGTTTTATTACTATTCATTATTACCCTCATTATTTCCTGTAAGCTCGCGTCGATTGACTGTGTGGGTTTCTCAGGTTGGATTTCTTCTGGTTGGTTTTCCATGGTATCATCTGTTGTAAATTCCATTTCAGACGTTGGTTGTTCTTCCTGTACCTCCATGTTCACTTCGGTGTCTGTTTCTCCTTGTTTGGACTGCAATCTGGTATCGTATGTGTGAGGCATGGTCGTCTTACTGTAACTGCAGGGCTATAGTAGAATAATTGTAATAAAATATTCTCCTGTCTACTTGAAGCCCGGAGACTTACGTATCTCTCTTTAAGATAATATACTCACGTTAATTGTCTTGACTTTTCGTTAAATAATTTTTTAATTGTAATCAATTATTTAATTGGTTCGGTTTTAATACGATATCTTGTTTAAATAATTGTTGTTTATATTTGAGTAATTAAATGTTGTAATCCCCGTTAGTTGAATGTAAACAGTTTTGGAGACCTCTCGACGTTCGTTAGCACTTCCGTTGAATTATATCGTCTGTGTATGTTAATGTGTAGTTTAGACAAAGTTATATAAATAATTCAAACCTTCATGTACCTTTAGTGTTGTACTGGAAGTTCAGTTGGTCTCAGTCTGTTTGTAAACTGTTCAGTTTTCATAAAACAGCGTGACTCTTTGTTTTTAAGTGAGCACATTTGAATTTTACCTGGGCACCATATGGAATTTCTTGAGAAATATTCCATAAAAAAGAATTTATTTAAATAATAGAATAATTAATTTTGACTGAATCTAAATTAGTATTTGATTGAGTGATTAAAAGAATATCAGGAATTAATTTCTTTTTTATCTATTTATTTGTTTCTAACTGTTGGCGGTTCACTTGTCTGAATAGTAGCCAACTTAACTGGTTGCTTGCTTTGAATTCGCAGCTCATTAATTGTTAAAAAAGAATCAATCACTTGTTTAAATAATTACTGACAATGCTTGTTAGTTCACAATTCATATGTTTATTACTCACTATTTACTTGGTTCAAATAAATACATTCAATTTAAGACTACTAACGGATTACAAATCATCCGGCTTTTAATTATTTTAACCCAGTTGGTTTGCAATGATAACTCTAACAATAATCGATTGTTTGTTTATAAATATTAGATACCTCAAGGGTGACTTCTTTTAAATTACAGGATAAAACGCCAATGCTTTACAATACAATGCTATTACAAGAAACTAAATTACTAGGTTAGACACCTTTAACTATTGAAATTAATTGACGAAAAGTTCGTTTAACCTTGACAAATTTGAGGTCAGTTACGGTAACGCTAATACATGAATTCTTATGTTAGGAATATTATGATTCCTCTAAATAAAGTAAAGACAGCGCTTAGTACTTATTGTATTATTGTTTTTTGCATCAGTATACAGGTGTATTATGTTATACTGCTAATAGCTTATTCATAAACAATGTAAATATAATTATCTTGTTGATTCATCCTCTTCGTTCACTTTTTAAATATTATTATATATATGTTCATATGTGAAAGTTTATATATATAATAATGTAAATATATGCACAGTACTCCCTGAATTATAATCTATTGGATTATTTATTAACACACTTCACGATCTGGTACACTGATCGTGAATTCATTGCACTGTTTACGCGTATGAACGATTATACTTTCTTCTTGAATAATAATTTGCTTGGTTAGGTAATGCACCTAACCTTGTTCTTTTAAATCACACTTCTGGTAAAGATATCACTACTGGTTTCGATGCACTTTACTATATTTAAACTTCTTCCTTCTTGTTGATTATTAAATTTTGATGATAATTCGGTCTGGACTCATTATTGCTGATTGAGTGGAAAGTGAGAAAATGTCGTTTGTTTACACGTGTGTTTGTATATATACTTTTCTTAGATCGCCACTAGGCGGTGTTAATTGCTTTCTAAGGTAATACCATTGGTTGAAAATCATGTCATTTTGAAGTCATTCTATTTATAGCCATTACATAATTGTATGTATTGGAAGCGTCTGTTTTTATTGTTAATATTATTTCTTGCATTTATTCAAAACTCACAAAATTTATGATGCTAATGCTTATATCTCAGTTATTTTAAGTACAAATTAGTTCTATTATTAGCGTTGTATAGCTTGTTTCTTTCTCATTATTTTGACATGACTTGATCCCAGTTTGGTTATAGTTTTCATTAATAATTTCTATTTTAATAACAGCCTATTCTAAATAATGCATTGTTTACATGCGTCATCTGCTAAACGTTGCAGATCCGACTTTTAACTTTTTTCTTAATATTTATTTAACTAACCTTAATTTCTACTCTGAACATAATTATTGGATTGAAATGAACATATTACGTATCTATATCTATAAAAATGAATGTTTCTTTGTTTGTCCCATATGCGTTACTATACTATTCATCCGATTGCGATGAAACTTCGGTGAGTTGTTGTGCACACGCCCGCGAAAGTTTCTGTATTTTTTTCGATGGGGTCCTTTGGGGTCTTCCACATCTCCTCCTAAACCACTGGACCGATTTCAACCAAACTTGGCACAAATATTTTACGCAATGGGAGAACCAACATAGGATAGGTGTTTTTTTCGATGGGGTCCTTTTGGGGGTTCTTTGGGGTCTTCCACATCTTCTCCTAAACCACTGGCCGATTTCAACCAAACTTGGCACAAATATTTTACGCAACGGGAGAACCAACATAGGATAGGTGTTTTTTCGATGGGGTCCTTTTGGGGGTTCTTTGGGGTCTTCCACATCTCCTCCTAAACCACTGGACCGATTTCAACCAAACTTGGCACAAATATTGTACGCAAAGGGAGAACCAACATAGGACAAGTGTTTTTTCGATACGATCCTCTGGGGGGTCCTTTGGGGTCTTAAAAAACTATTAGATCTGGTTACTATGGCAACCCAATAGAATAGATTCTGTTCTAAATATATTATCGCATTAAATTGAAGACCACGCGAACAAAGTCGTGGGCAACAGCTATTTACTTTTAAGAAACCTGCTTTAATTGAACTTTATTAATTAAACTAACATTTTCATTACATACAACGTGAAACTCCAGAGTGAAGCACGGGTATTCTGCTAGTTATTTATAAATGCAGTATCCAGCTGAACAATATTAATTATTAGTACACATTTGTTGATTATTGATTATAAACTTCCTTACTTGACTATTCTTATTTCAGCATTTTTTCTTATTTTCTATACTCATATTGTAATGGTACAAACTTAAGGGGTTTGTTTTATTTAACCAGAGTATATTTTTGGTCACGGACTGTAGCTCCGTGTAAGGCACAGCAAGTTACAAAAATGCAAGTTATCAGCAAGGGTGCGTATTCCCACGTACGAGCGCACGTATGGGTCAACGTTCACACGGAAAAGTCACGTCTCATAAATTCTTTCCCACCCGGTACTAGATGACGTAAACTCCTCAAGATGTGCACCGCCAATCACGGGGCAAGTTGACACACCACGAGGGAAGTTTGGCCATCTTGAAACAGGCAGTTGGCAACCAAACTCAGAACCGCGCAGTTGCGTGTGTGCGCTGACCATCTTGAAAAACTTTACTTAGCATCAGTCAGCTAAACCGGCCAGTTTACCATAACAGGCTCTCGAGCCGAAAATTTATTAAAAGTATGAAAATGTGATTTAAACTATAAATTAAAATGATATAAAGCTGTGAAACATCAAATAATCTTTAGTGGTCAAAATCAAACAGTGAGAACTCAATTCGGACAAACAAGTGACTAAAATGTACTAAGTGCAACACGTGGTCTGCAGGGACACCATGAATCGAACACAACAACAGGGAAGCAACTGCTTTAAAATCATCTAAATAACTATAAAAACTAAAAGAAATAAAAAGCGCTAAATCTAAATTAAAGGGGGTAAAAGGTGTGAAAGAAGTGTGTGAGCAAATGCTGGGTTGCCTTATACAATATATTTAAGTTAGTCATAATAAGTAGATATAAGGTTATCATAATTAGCTAAGCCGCATTCAAAATTTGTTGAAATAATGTCCGATAATGGACCGTAGCAGGACTGAAAAGTAAAGCTACAGAATATGTAGAGAAAAGGGGAGGAGTATCCTATGTGAATGGTAGCATAACAAGAGTGTCGTATTAAAATGTAATCAAGTAATGTTTTATATTAACTTATAATATGTATTTGTTTATTTGCATTGGCCTATTATTCTCTGCCGAGTACACTAGACGATAACTTGGTTAATTTCAACACGAACTTCAAGATCTAAATATTCATTAACACTTCAGTTGATGTCCGAATAATGGTATGGTAATGCACAATTTAATCATTAATTACTGAGTATTACGTCAATATTATTACTCATAGTATGGTGATTTACACCTTTATTGTCATTTATATTATAATATCTCCCTATGTTTTGTAGGGTCTCTACATGATTCTTATTTTCATGGTTTATTTGTGTCATCATTGGTTTGTTATTATTTCATTATAAGGTTTTACTCCTTGACTATATCACATTTCTTTACATATTTTATCTTCTTATAACATTGTCTAGATACATTTAGTGGTTACATTGATTGTTACCTGTAGCTCATTTCATTATTATAATTTATACAATTGGTTCTCTTATTATTTCTCATAGTTCATGATTAACAATAATATCTTTCTTTATATTTGTCTTTTTAATCAGTACTTTGACAGTATTTAGCTAATGTGCTGTTTCTAATAATACGGCATGTTACAAATATCATTCTTGTCATCTTTTATCTTATTTATTTTATAACATTTGGTTTATCAAATGTTTTACTAGGCTCACTTAATAGTCTATTTGGGAAACTTTGTCTTGTCAATTCGTCTCTGCCAAATTGTCTGTTTATGTTGTAGTGTCATATTATGCAGATAGTGGAATTACCACTGTTCACTTGAAGGTCTTAACTCCTTTCATTCCTTTAATGGTTTATGATTTTAACTATTACATTCTTCCTTGTTACCTATATTTGGTTCTTATTTATATTTATTTTAGTATCATTCACTCTTCTGGTGGTTTTAATATTATGGAACGTCTTGTGACATTACACTACTGATACACAATTATTGTTTCATATAACTGACTCCTGAATTAACACACTTTCCCTTCACAATATAATATTAATCAGTTATACCTAATGCGATATGGCTCTTACCATCTATAATATAATGCGGTAAGTAGTGTGTCAGTCATCGGTATAGGAGACCAGAATTCATTACCATAGTAACAAGTAAATAAACAAATGATATTTACCGGCATCGAATGTGTACCTTTATCCGTTCCTATAGTTTTTATGTTTTTACTATGCGATTGTATTGATATGTTTTGTAATTTTGTATACAGTTACGTCTATATATTTTGTAATTCTCTTAAACGATTATAAAATTTATGTTTATACGTATTTCTGATGACACAATGAATAAGTAATGAAATATATTAAATACTACTACTAAAGATGTCAAAAACACCATGGAGACCAGAAGTAATTACCATAGTAACAAGTAAATAAACAAAAGCTATTTAGTGGCATCAGAACTGTACATTTATCCATTCCTGCAGTATATTTTCAATGTTTTATATAATATGAGATTGTATTGATATATTATGATGTGGAAAAGAAGAAGTATACTAATTGTAAATTGTTGTATACTTAATGCAAAGCGAAAATACGTGTCGTTTTCATTGGTGAGGTTAGGTGACAACGGTTTTTGGTTTTTAGTTTACTGCTGAAATAAATAAAAGCAATGGTTGAGGAAAACATAACGTTTAATGTGTTATACATGTGTTAATGTGCTTCTAACACAGTAACACTTAAAATAAAGAATTTAGCGTTTTTGATTTAACAGATACTTTATAAATGTCTCCAAAGGCTTTATAAACGCGTACTTTTAAATCTCCAAAGGCTGTTGCACCAACATAATAATTTAGTACAAGTTAAAATAGTACAAGTGTTGAAAACAGCTTTGGAGAGAATTTGACTAATGAGTACAAAATTGTTATACGAGCTGACAGAACGCCAAATAGACGTATATAATAAAAATTATATTAAAATACTTATTAAAAGTCAAATATTCGCGTGCGAAGCCACGGGTAACAGCTAGTATAATATATGGCTTTAATACAATATGATATAAAGTATTTAATTGAAAAAGTGTCACAATGTTTTTATCTGACATGTATACTTTCCTTGATTATTATATATCAGTTTTATAATCTTAACCAAACATATTAAGACATATAGGCCTAACTTACAAAATAAACTTAGTACTTTACTATTATTTTGTACTTCAACTGGCTTTAGTAACTTGGTTGGGTTATGCACTTTGGCATATGTCTATTCTTCAAACATGTATGAGTTTTAATATTTATTTTAAGGGAACCGTCATGTTACAATATTAATATTACAATTACTAAAATAATAGAATTTTTGTAGGGAGGTAAATTCCTATGAACTATCTGAAAGCACATGACTCTTGACGTTTGAATAGTGGAACTCACACTCGCGACATCAAAAATCCCATATTTTTTTCCTACCACAAGAAACATTCTCTAGAAATGACTGTGAAAATACCTCCAAGACATTTTGTTATTGGAAAAAAAAACAGTAATGTTAGTTCTTCGTATTGTTTAAATTAGCAGCCATCCTTAATATTTCTTTTATGAATTTGCTAACTGCTACAATTTTTATTGTTCGACAAAGCTTTTCGTCATTACTGACATCATCAGGTTTTAAACAACGACCTGATGTCGTCAGGTCTTGGTTGTTTAAGACCTGATGATGTCAGTAATGACGAAAAGCTTTGTCGAACAATAAAAATTGTAGCAGTTAGCAAATTCATAAAAGAAATAGTAATGTTAGTTATTTGTATCCAAACCATAAACTACATACAAAACAAGCAGAATTCCAAATTCCAAAATAACTGATTAGAACAATACAGAAAAATTCACAGCCTCAAATGAATTTCTGTTCCTAATTATACAGCAACAAAACTTATTAATAAAGAATTACTATCTAATCGTAACAGAGAAATTACAGTTCAAGTATAGTGTTTCCAAAACATAAGTCAATTGAGACTTATTCCTGATTGCAATATTATTAATTAATGCCATTAAGGATGCAAAGAACACCAAAAAAACTAGATTTCAATAGAGCTTGAAAGTGGTTTAATCGATTAAAAGCTGTTACTAATTAAAATATGCTTTAAATGACTTCTGCTTTACACATGATTATATTGTTATTTGTATAACAGAAATATAAGAATTTTACAAGAATATTTAGTACATGTAAAATATGCCAATTCATCTGCATTCTGTTAGTTTGTCACAGCCAATTTAACTGATATTTGATACTAATCAACACCTTATCTTACTATCTTGTTGAATAATGGGTTTAATGTAGAGTTTAAACTAAGCACACAAATCTAAATTACTTTTACATAAAATCCAGTAACTGCCTAAATCTATACATCACTTGGTGATTTAAATCCTATTTTTGCTACACTGCTTTATCTTAAAAAATGAATATAATTAATGTTTCTTCAAAAATTTGCTCCAGCTGTAAAATCAGTACTCACAATAATTCCCATCAGTCCTGTCGCTGTTGTGCCAGTTTCCATATTTCGTATTTTTGTAATATGTTCTTCTAATGAGTACACGTACATGACAATGCCAAGAAGACGAATACAGTTCATCTCTACATAATTATACTCCTTTAGAGCATTCCTGTTATAAATAAGATTACAAGAATATATTAAATATTTTACTAACACATGCAGACACTTTAATTTAAGTACTTTATAAAAGTTTTCAAAGAAATCATTTTACATTTTCTGTTAAATTATGAATTCTTATTTTCTTTCTCAATGAATACATAATCTCTAATTATTATAAAAATTATTATCAAGTGTCACAATACAGTATTTTATAACAGATAAGCTCTAAAAATTATTATTTACTAACATTTTTATTAATTAAAAACAAAGAAAATATTATATAAACAACAACTAAGTATAAATATTAATATATAAGGGAAACATTTGAAACATACTTTAACTAAAACTACCTAGCTTTTATTATAGCTCTTCTTAAGATGAAAACTTTATTTATAATTCTGGGACTACCTTTGATCTCTCTCTCTCTCATGCACGCACGAACACACGCGGGCGCACGCACGCACACACACACACACACACACACACACACACACACACACACACACACACACACACACACACACACACACACACACACACACACACACACACACACACACACACACACCATTAGTTAATAGAAAGGTATTAGTTCACACCATACAAAAATAATTCCATCAGCTCTAACAGTTAAGTCAACTTCATTTTAAAATAAAATGATGAAAACGCCGACATTTTATATGATACATTTTTATGAAAAATATGTTTCTCTCAAACATTTAAACTCATAGTTCATATCTGCATAAGAAATTCATCTCATTTGTATGGCATACAGAAAGTGAAATTTGTTATAAGGTCCAGTTTGAACACACCACTGTGAATTCACAACTTCTGCACACTGATCACCATTCAAAATATTACAAATAAATGTGTTTTAAATTTATATATTCTAACAGAAATATAGTAATATTTGGTATACTTCTAGCTTTACAGATTCTAACGTGATGATATTAATATTAAACAGTAAAAACATTATTACAGAAATTCACTTCTGTGTTCTTGCAAATCAGGACTGCCATCATTTAGTATTGTATACTACCAAATCCAATTATAATTTATTACCCTGTTACTTACTATACTTTTATACATAATTTTCTATGTCAAGTAAATTTTTTCACAACACCAAACAATTACATGCTAGTATCTACCTCCAGCAATTCCACACACACAGCTATTTTTTAAGTTTTCAGTCTTTATTAATGTAAAAAACTCCAAATAATTGTAAAAACCCACCTAAAAGCCTGACCCCAGTAACCACTGAAAATATCGACTTTCATTTCTTGAAGACTGAAACAAAGAAAATTTGAAAAAGTATTATCATTATTATATATAACTGAAGGAAAATATGTGATCTAACTAAATCAATATTAGTTCAAGAAGTCAACATGTTAATGTACTTACAATATGAAGTGCTATCACAAAAAACAAAAACATACTGAGCTTATAAAATGTTTACTGGTAAACTACTTGACATGTGATCTCCAACTGCATGATACATTCATACACCAAAGAGATGGGCCCTTGATCTGGCCTCTCCTGCATTGATACAGCCATTCCACTCATTCTGACACACCTCAAATACTCCCTAGAAGTCTTGCTCTCAAACTGTGCTAAGTACGTTTTGCAATTTTCACACGAGGTCTGCATCTCCACTTTGGTGTTGAAACACCAGCCTTTAAGCTTCAATTTTATTTTTGGAAACAGAAAAGTCGTGATGGGTAAATCTGGAAAGTAAGGAAGTTAACAGGATGACTGTCATGCACTTACCACTAAGTAAGTGTTATGAAGGCTGTATATGTATACAAGTTGCTATTGTACTAGTGTCTGTTATATCTCAACCGTGGTATTTTATAATATGTCTTACATAGCAGCCTTAAAAGATCAGAGTACACGTCCGCATTAACTGTTGGACCTTGAGGAATAAACTCCTGATTCTCATTACCCTTGATTTCAAAACAGAAAATGATTAACAAACTCTTTGTTATATTTCTGAACTGTTCAGACTTCTGAAGTCTAAGGGACTGTGGAATTTTTCTTCGTTCTGCACCAAATTACAAGATAAGTAATATGCGAGTGGAAGCTAGTTCGATGGAAGCTAGTTCCTGAGAAAAGAAACATGCTGTTTTCATTTGATAAGCGCCAACTGTTTGCAGCAACTATCTTTATTATTCAGCTAGAGATTAGTAATGGTTGACTTCCTTGAATTGTCTCTATTAATTTCTTTTTAGTTAGAGGAGATCCACTTGTTAATTTCACAGGTTAATCCATGTTAACACTATGCACTTGTAATTCATGGTTTAAATGAAGATGCCTTTTACAGGCACAAGGAATGAGTGAGTTGGTATTTAATAGGTTTTCTGAGGAACCTAATTTTTGATTTATGGTCCACCAAAGCAACATTCACTCTTTCTGAATATGTTAATAGGCACAAATACAAGGTGTATTTCAAAAGTAAGGGCCAATCTGTTATAAAATGAGAGCAAATAAGAAAACAAAAACTTCATTAGTGGTTCCAAATACATTTTTCTATATAGTCATCGTTTTGTTCCAAACACTTTTGATATCGTGAAGCTAGCTTTGAGGTGTAGGAAGAGAGGGTGGTCACTGGGCACAAGATTACGACTATAAGGTGGATGATAAAATATCTCCCATCGAAATTTTTGAATTGTTTCAAGTGTGGGCATCCCCAGAACACAGTTGCCATGATTTTTCTTTGAGACTGGGTTTGCTTGAATTTTTTTGGTTTTGGGTGAACTGCATGGATTGTTGTATTGATTCAGCATTAACATATAAAATCCACGCATTTCATCACCAGTGATGATATAGAAAAAAAAGACCAGCTCTCTATGAAAGAAGTCCAAAAAAACACATGCAGATGTCAATCTCTGGTCTTTTGTGTGAGCACTTGTCAACATTTTTGGCATCCACTGTGCACACAGTAGTTTATGATAGCCTAGAGATAGTCACAAAATTCTGAACAATGCTGTCTTTGAAACTTCTAAAAATTCTATCCAAATGTCACTAATTGTAAAAAGACGATTTTCTCTCACTTTCACATTCACACACTCAGCGAGATCGTCAGTCCGAACTCTAGGCCTACTACTTCTCACTTCATCTTGAACATTTGAACAGCTTTCCCTAAACCCACAACACAAATGCCTTACTTTTCCTTCACTCATTGCGGTAGGCCCACGTTTCACACGATTAATGGTGAATTTCAACAACATTATGTCCTCTTGCGTTTAAAAATCTAATCACTGATAGGATCTCACAACTAGCAGGATTGTTTATTTTTGCACTCATTATAATCGACAATATGGTGATAACATGCTCAACGGACCAGTTAATATTTTTATATTAACTGTGTATGAACTAATATGTGTTACCAATTGCTCTTTATAAACAATTGGATCACACTTTTGAAATACACCTCATATAACAAATCCAAACCTTTGTTGGAAACTGAATTTACATAATCAATAATTGTGCCTGAGGAGGTCTATCATCCTTTGGAGTAACTGTCCTCTACTTTTTTGACAGAACTGTTACTCGTGGTAATTACTCTGAAATGTTATGCAATTATATCATTTCAGGGTTTCAGTTAGTATGTGGTAAACATTGTAATGAAATATTTTTAAAACATGAATGAATGAGGTCTACTACATTATTCATATTTGATGCAATAACTTACTGGATACCAGTATTGAGAATAGAATAAATCTGCATCTACCATCTCTGAATGTCTTTAGGGAATGCATGTACTAATAAACAATATAACTTATTTATAAGTTTACTGCAAGACTGAATTATTATATACTATTGTTACGACGGTCTAACTAATCGTCGTATGGTACAGTGGAAAACAAAACACAAGACACCAACTGAGTCACTAATCACCAGCTTTAATTATCACATTTAACAGTCTGTAATCAACAAGATAGTCTCTTACAACAAATCAAATAAAAATTGTTCACACACAATAAAATGTTAACTAATATAAAACACAATTGTATTACAATTGTCCCGCACAATTATAAAACACAACACTTCGCCACAATAATTACTTTTCACTAATAATCATTTGAACGCACAGAGTAATTGCCCGACAATAACTCGCAACTCAAACTGACTGAGCGTCGCTGAGTACTTGTATTTATACCCCGCCAAAAATCCAGAACATTCCACATACTACACATCAGCTCTACAATAGGACGTAATTGATTGCGGCCTTGACACAGTATGCGCGGCTGGTGATGTCTAGAAAAATCTCGCAAACACATGTTGAAATCACATACGCACACAACATTACAGCCGGCTCCTCTGGAACATTTGAGAAACACATAGATTGTTCTGTGATGTCATAACACTGTCCCCTCCTTAAGCCTGTTCGCCCCGAACTGGGAAACCATCTCTGAAGTAATACTCGGCCAGGCGATCTACATATGAGTCTTCCGCTCAACCACTAGTTTTGCGGGAATCACTCTTGTTGCGTCATATACTGATGACCTATATGCCATTAGCTGGTCCAAGTCTGATTGGTTCTCATCAATAACCTCTTGTGTGACTTCATCTTCAGTAACGTTTTCCCCGGGTCCTTCCATTAACTCAGGAACAAGCAAGAGTCTTGTCTCGACACCCATAGTTGGCTTTTCAATCACTTCTTTTGTCGTTATGCTTATTTGTACTCTGCACACATTTGTTTCTGCTAGTTCTTCCTCCATTTCCGCTTGCAATAGGGAGGGAGGTTCCTCTTAACCAGACCTGTTGACTTTTTCCTCGGCCAATGCCACTTGCTGAATTGAATGGTTGGTAGACCTTGCCATTTTAGTCATGCAAAGCTTTATCTTCTCTTGGCCAACCCTCACGACATTCTCTCTTATGTTCTCAATGAATCCGTAGCCATTCATAATGTCCGTGGCAAGAATCACATCATTGACAATGTGTGCAACGAACATTTGGTGGCTAAACTCGAGAAGACCCAGGTGTACACGTACGTCTATCTTTCCTAACACATTGATGGGACTTCCAGTTACAGTCTGTATTGCACACGAGTGAGGCCGTCATTTGCTGATTAAGTCAGAGAGCACAATAGACACTGTAGCGCCTGTGTCAACTGTAAAGGATGTTTGTTTACCTTCCGCAAATCCAATAAGCATCAGGTTTCCACTGGTCTTATGTAGCGTGGAAACTGTGTGCTGTTCTGGGGCTTTACTTCTCCAATTGGTGCGATCACTCTCTTCTCTCGGTACTTTCTTGTTCCAACAGTCTACCTGTAGATGACCACATTTCCCACAGTTGTAACACTTCGGTCTTCTGTCTTTTTCCCATCGTTCAAATCGTTGTGGCGCTGCTGACTTCTTAAACTGTTGTTCTTGAATTGTCTCTTTATTCTGTCCGTTATGACGATACTGTGATACTGGATCCATTTGGCTACAATGTGATGGTACACTTTGATTAATGTAGGTTGTCGACTTGGCAGCTTCAAAACGGAGAGCATGAACAAGAGCATCTTAACACTTGTTGTAACTGACTATCTCTGATACCATCAATAAACATAATGAGAGAAATCCACTTCCGGAAGTCCTACAATTCTTCATGATAAGCCAATCTTGTAAGTCGACATTCGCTTCAAACTCTTGAAGGCTCTCCCCTGAATGCTGTCGCCTCGCTTTAAGTTGAACACTGTACACTTCACACAAATGCTGGTCACCGTACCATAATTCCAGAGCTTTTGTTAATGCGGCATATATGTTCATATTGTCAAATGGCACTTTCTGTATTACCTCTGCGGCAGGTCCTTTTAAAGCAAGAATAACTGAAAGTCCTTTCTCTTCTTCCGTCCATTTATTTAAGCGAGTAGCAACTTCAAATTGGCGAAGATACGCTGCCCAGTGACTGCTTCCATCAAATGTTGGAGTCTTGACATCAACTATCCTTACAGCAGGCAAAGTGACTTTCTCTATTGTCTTAATTTCTATGACTTTTTCTG
This sequence comes from Magicicada septendecula, assembly GCA_034769895.1. NCBI lineage: Eukaryota > Metazoa > Arthropoda > Insecta > Hemiptera > Cicadidae > Magicicada > Magicicada septendecula. The sequence goes on along the minus strand of CM068367.1, from coordinate 1,118,923,808 downwards.
TCTTTATCGTTGGTACAGTCTGTTCAGAAATTTGTTTTGGTTGTGTCTTCATAAACTGCTCGACTTCACTTTTAATTTTTTCTCTTATGTTTGTAATTGAGTTTTCTACTGCAGATATTTTTGTTGACATAGCTTCTTCCACACTCAAGACAGATTTTTCTACTTCTCTACTTCAGCTATTTTATTTGACATGGATTCTTCTACATCAGATATTCTGGTAATTTGATAATTAAGCTCACCTCATAATTCACATATGTCACCACATAGGAGACCCAATTCTGCGGTAGTATGTTCTTGCATCTGCTTTTGCTCTTGAATTAACGCTTTGATGGCACCGGCTTCACGTTTACGTTCCTCTGCTTCCTGCTTACGTTTATCATCCTGTCGTTTTTCTGCTTCATCCGCCTCCTGTCTGCGTTTTTCATCCTGCGATTTTTCTGCTTCTTCCGCCTCCTGTCTGCATCGTTCCTCTGCTTCCAGCAGGAGGGTTTTCTGTCTTGCTTCTGCTTTCTCATCTTGTCATTTTTGTAGTAGAAGCATTTGGAAAGCTTGCATCATCTGACTAGCATCCATTGTTTACGATTAATTATGAATTACACTAATGTTGTATAAAGTGTCCATTGTTTCCACTGTTAACGGTTCTGTCGCACTTCTGACCCACTGTTACGATGGTCTCCTTGATCGTCATATGGTACAATGGAAAACAAAATACAAGACATCAATTAAGTCACTAATCATCAGCTTTAATTATCACAATTAAACAGTTTGTAATCAACACAATAGTCTCTTACAACAAATAAAATAAAAATTGTTCACACACAATAAAATGTTAACTAATATAAAACACAATTGTATTACAATTGTCCCGCACAATTATAAAACACATAACACTTCGCCACAATAATTACTTTTCACTAATAACCACTTAAACGCACACAGTAATCGCCTGACAATAACTCGCAACTCAAACTGACTGAGCGTCGTCGCTGAGTACTTGTACTTATACCCCGCCGAAAATCCAGAACATTCCACATACTACACATCAGCTCTACAATAGGACGTAATTGATTGCAGCCTTGACACAGTGCACGCGGCTGGTGATGTCTAGAAAAATCTCGCGAACGCATGTTGAAATAACATACACACACAACATTACAGCCGGATTCCTCTGGAACATTTGAGAAACACGTAATTGTTCTGTGATGTCGTAACACTATTAACATAAGTCAAAACACATGTATTTCTTTAAATATTTCATCCAAAACTCAACCTAGCATTACTTCTAGATTCCACTTACTCCTTTTTACAAACTGAATGATCATAACAATAATTTGTCTTATACAGAAATACTGTATTTAAATAAACGTAGTAAATCACACGTTCAAGAAAATATTGCAAATTGTACACACATTTTGTATACTGATGTAAAAATAACAGTACATAAAAAAGAACATATATATAGTATTGGATTAGAATCATAGCAACTTTTTAACAAATAATAATGTGAGTGCAAGTTATAAGGTGAAGGTTTAAATTTTAAAAATTATATGAAAAGCATTGTAACTACCAATTAAACACGTAGCTTAATAAAAAAAAAATAAACAGTGAAATATATTTGACTGTTTGCACTTGTATGAACCACTGTGGCTAATAACAGGTATTGTTATACACTCGGTACTATATATACATTTATATCAGTTAACATTTTTGAAACAATGAAAACATAAAACAATGGTTATGTTAAGATATACAGTCTGTATACTTACTTAGTATTTAAAATACTATAAATACATGAAATGAATTGTTATACATGTAAATTATAGCAAAAGGAACCATATGAAGATAAATTAATTTGGAAAGATGAAAAAGAAGTGATCATTAGTGAAAATTTAACAATGCTATGGTAAGAAGTACAAATATAATCTGTTTTTATAAAATACATGATTTGTATTTTTTTGTATGAAAAGTTAAACAAAACATAGATAATAACATATTCTAAGATATTTGGAAAAACGCTATGAAATGTACAGAACATCAAGTCAAACAGTATTAAAGAGTGCACAAATCTCTTAATTAATGTGCATAAAATAAGACACAATATTTTTTTCATAATAAGACAAAAACCGTAATGACTTGGACAAAGAAATTATAAATTATAATTTCACTTTAGGTAACAATTTATTATAAATAAAGAACTGCAACATATTTTTATCTTGCTTCTTCTTCTGGCACTACGGTCCTGTAAAATCCTGGCCTCCTCAACGATTCTCCTCCATTCTTCTCTGTCCAGAGCCTTACTCCTCCAACCTGCCACTTGCATCTTCCTCAAATCTCCTTCCATATCTTCATACCATCTTCTCCTTGGACGTTCTCTCCTCCTTACTCTCTCCTGCTTCCTTTTTAATGCCATTTTTCGGCAACGGTCACTTCTCATTCTCACCACATGCCCCAACTATTTCAACCTTTGTGCCTTCACTGCCACAATTATGTCCGCTTCTTCATACAGGCCTTTTAGCTCACGATTCTTTCTTATCCTCCACACCTCTCCGTCCAACACTGGTCCATAAATTCTTCTCAGAATTTTCCTGTTGAAAACACCTGTTGTTCTCAGAAAACCTGTTGTTCACTTTTTGATATCTTCTAACTTCAGTACCCATGTATCGCTTGTACATGTTACCATAGGTTTGATGTCTGATTACTGTGGTGTATATTTTCTTTTTGACATTTTTTGATATATTCCTGGACTGGAATATATTTTTTAATACATAGTAGCTTCCGATTCCTCCTGCTATTCTTGCTTTGATTTCTTCACTTGTTTCATTATTCTCTGTAATTGTGCTTCTGAGATATTTGAATCCTTGGACCTCCTCAAAACTGTGGTTGCCTATTCTTATTTTTCCTTTCTCTCTTCTCTCATTTCTTGTCATCAAAATATACCTTGTTTTCTCCTCATTTATTTTTCAACACATTTTAATATTGCAATATAATAACAAATACATTTCTGAATATGGTCTAATTTGAACACTACATGAATACTTTTAACAATAAGTGTGAGTGCAAAATTTACTGTTAGACTTTTATAATCCAAAGAATTTTTTTTTTTTACAATGAATATAAACAATATACTTGTTATACCATGTCTGTATGTTACACCCAAACATTTGGTACTGAGGTACATTTGTATTGAGTTTTTTTGCTTATTCACTACCAAACCCTGAGATACAGTAGTACAAAAGTTACTGTTCAGAACAAATTTTAATTATTAATTTGTTAAAAAGATAGTATTTAAAAGTGTGGTTGTATGTTTCATCAATAAGGTAACTAATAAGAAATAATACATACATTAGCATGATATATGTATTAGCATGTCTGTGTCCTGTTGAATTGTATCTCACAAGTTTCTTTTTACTTCATTAACAAACATAAGTATTATTATATGCATGTATTTAAAAGATTGTTATTGTCTGACACACACAGGATGAATTTTTGCATATCACATGCTGAATGTATGAGGCGTTATCAAACAATAATGAAATTGATTAAATAAAAAAAAAATATTTACAGATTCAAGGCATCGACGCGGTGCCTCCACCATTCCTGGTTTTCTGGAAACATCTCTGGAAGTCTTGTTTTGTAATCATCTGTAGTTGCTCTGTCTGATTTTGTTTTATGTCTTACACATTTTCAAAACATTGACCCATGAGCACCACTTTTATCTTTGCGATAGGAAAAAGTTGCACAGAGCTAGGTCTGGTGAGTTTGGAGTTTGTTGGACTAATGGGATGTCATGTTTGGCTAAAAACTGTTACACAACAAGAGCGAGTACATTGTAGCATTGTCATGATGCAGTTTCCAGCTGCCCAAGGTTGGAAATAAGTCCTTTTTGTGTGTACCGCAAATGGTGAAGGATTCAATGAAGTAGTCATATATTATTGTTTGTCCCACTGGAGTATACTCATGATGAACAATGTCCTCATAATTGCAAAATATGGTCAACAGCACCTTCACCTGGCTATGAACTTGCCAAACTTTCTTGGGTCGTGAAGAATCAGGAGTATTCCATTGGAAAAATTGGACCTTCATCGCTGCATTGTAGCCATAGATCCCCCATTTCATCATAAGTAATTACTCATTTTAAAAACTTTTCATCAGATTTGGCACAACAAGAGTTTCAATCTTCATTTTGCTTATCTGTCAACAGTTTTGGAATTAATTTTGTTTCTACTCTCTTCATGCCCAAATGAATAGTCAAAATGGTTTGAACTAATTCCTAAGGTCTCTGTCAGACAATGATTAATCCAGACGAGTTTGAGAATTTTACTATTTCACTATTGCAGCTTGTTGAAGGACACCCTTCACATTCATCCCTTTCAACACTTCATTCTTCCTTCTTTAAATCTTCTAAACCACTCAGAAACTGTGTGCATAAAACTGTCTCACTTCCATAAGCCACTAGAAATATTTGGTAAGTTTCTGTGATAGTTTTTCCATTCTTTTAACATTATTTGATGTATACATTTTCTCCTGTATTTTCACTCATAATGAATTCTGGTAAGATCCAAAACGGAACTTCATTCAATGGCATACAAGACTGAGCGAAGACGCTAGATGCTACAACTTGCTTCACCCACAAAAAATCAGTCTTGATACTTTTTGTTCACACCTCATATCAACAAATAATTTAAATACAAGTTAAAACGTATAATAAATATTGGTCAATAATTAAAAATGGGTCAACATTAATAATTTTTTTTTTAGTAGATCTATAATATAAAACAGAAATATATCATAAAGTAAAAAAAAAAAATCGGTATGAAGAACCATACATGACTTCCAGGTCCTAAAATTTATATTTAAAATCATTTAAATATTAATTAAATAAGTGGATGCTTGAGTTATGAAAAAATTACGTATTAGCTAAAATGGTACCACCATATCAGGTGGATTAAGAGTATCCTCAACCTTCGTGAGGAAGGACTCTACTTTTGGATAAAATGTCTGTAGGTCGAACGAAGAGCTAAAGGTAGCTGCGATCTGATTCCTGTAATGAAATTGGACTCTCACTGCGAGGGGCCGAGGGATGTCTATAGTGTTATCAAAGTCTTTCCTGTCAATACTATACTAGTCATTTTTCTTTTTTAAAATCGAGTCTTGATTTCTTTCTTTCCATTTGTCTTCTGATTTCCTAAACGACTATTCTGTTCACCCGTATAATTATAAATTTCTCAGCAAAACATTTCTTCCTTAATACGTTTGTATCTCCTGTTTAACACCCACCATTCTAATCCATGTCGTAACGCTATATTCCACACAGGTTAGTAAATAACTAGTCATCAGGGAGGTCAAAATATTTTCAAGGAGGGACAAACAATTTTCCAAAGGAGAAAAATATTTATATATTTTTCATACATACACACATGCACATATTAGTTTATAATTCTCATATCATAATAGAAATAAGTACACAGATTGTATTAATTGCTTTAATACAACAACACTGCCCAGCGATCCACAGGAAGCAAATCGATGTTCGCCTTTTTGGCTTGCACGCGTTGTGTTGGTGTGGGTTTCGGCACTTTTCATTTAAAAAGCATGCAAACATAAGGAAATAAACATGACTGAGGCCAGAAATAACGTGAATTGTGTGTGTGTGTGTGTGTGTGTGTGTGTCCTGCCGGCCTTTTTATTGTGGTAATCACAATAATAAAACTTTGGAAAAGTAAACATTACATAATTGAGATATGCTTGCCTGCCAGGAACGATATATTTTCACTCATACGTGATTTAAATTAAAATGAAAAATATAGGATTTTGTTAAAGTGAAATGAAATGTTTCAATAGAAACTACTTCTTTGTTGTCATTAACGTATTACACATATAAAACTTATAAAATTTACTTCCTCCATTAATTTATCAACTAACATTTTAATTTATTAAAAAAATTACCCCCTTCCCCTTCAACTACCCTTTTCATTTATAGATATTTCATATACCTTTCTACAGTGGATTATTATGACCTTCTTTTCAGGATACTTTATTTATCAAAATTAAGCAATTTACGCTTGTTAAAACGTAAAACGTTGCAGGTAAACTACTCCTTTCCCTTAACCGATCTTTACCAAAAACAATAGGCCTTTAGTCCTCTACAATTCAGGGCTGTATGCAAAAAATTATTTGATTCTGTTTGAATTTGCGGCTGTTATCGTTTGTCACAGAAAAAATTCTACCCACACAGACACTTTTTGAAAAATGGCTATTTTTCATGTTTTGAGGGTAGTACAATCAGAATCTGCCGTTATCTTGAACACAATTTTTTTCCGCCATGACCATACTTCCATTTCCTTATGGAACATGGAAGTAATAAAAAAGTACAACATATAATATATTCTTTAAAATAATATTATTCTGTAAGTATTAATTAACAGTTGTTTTGATGGTTCATCCTCTTCATTCACAGCACTTAATATTAGTGATTAACTGTACTTTCACTTGTGAAAACTTACGTTTCTTATTGTCCTCGAACGTTTCGGTGTGGTGTACACCTTCCTCAGCGAGGTTTGACTACATAGTGTTGTGAACAATTGTAACGGTTTATTCACAGGTTGGTGGGATGTGTGGGGGGGTTTGGTGGGAGGGGGTTGGCGCTGGGATTCAAAGTATAGTTTGGTTTGTGTATGATTGTGTCGAATAGTACGTGTGATTTAAAGTGTAGTTGGTCATTAATATGTTGTTTGGTTGTAGTGTGTGGTGTTTATATATTTCCTACTGTTCAGCCGTGTTGAGTTTCCTACTTTTTGGTAAGTAGTGTAGTATTTAGAGGTTGTTTTCTATGTTGGTGTAGCTGTGGTTTTCAGTCTGTATGTGTGTGGCGAATGCGGAGTGTATGTAGTTATTAGAAAGGGCTTTTAAGTGTTCAGAAAATCTTGAAGAAAAAGATCCTCCTGTCTGGCCTATGTAGAAATGGTTGCAATCACTGCAGTTTAATTTGTATACTCCTGTTTTGTTGTATGTGTCAGTGTCTGTGTTTGTATTGTTTATGTGTTTTTTGATGGTGTTGTTGGTTCTGTAAGCTATTTTGTAGTTGTCTTTCCTGAATGTGTTTGCGATTTTCTGTGTGTTGGAGTTGTAGTATGTAAGTGTGATGTATTTATTAGGTTGTGTGTTGTTGGTATTTTGTGTTTTGGTGTTTTTGTTTAGGATGTGTCTGTGTAGATTGTTTATTAACTCGGGGGTGAATCCATTTTTTATCGCTATGTATTTGATTGTGTTGAGTTCTTCCTGATAATCTTGTTTACTTTGTGGTATTATTGTGAGTCTATGGAGCATATAGTTGAATGGGGCATGTTTGTGTTGTGTTGGGTGGTTAGATGTGTTTGTGTATGACCATGTCAGTTGTGGTAGGTTTCCTGTATATTTTATATGTGTGTGTGTGTGTGTGTGTTGTTTGTTTTGTTAATTGTAAGGTCAAGGAAGTTTATACTATTGTTATGTTCTATTTCCAGTGTGAATTTTAGTTTGTGGTGTATTGTGTTTATGTATTTATAGAAATTTTCGATCTGTCTTTTATTGCCATTATATAGAAGTAAAATGTCATCTACATATCTGTACCAGTAAATGATTTTGTTTGTGTATTTTTTGTTGCTTAATATATGTTTTTGTTCTATGTTATATATGAATATTTCGGCTAGTATTCCTGAAATAGGGGAGCCCATGGGGAGTCCGTCTGTTTGTGTGTAAATCATGTTGTTGTATGAGAAGTAATTTTGTTCAGTGATTATTTTGGTGAGTGTGATGATCTCCTGTATGTGCGTTTCTGGTGTGTTGTTTTGTCTTAGTAAATGTGCAAGTGTTAGTATGGTGTCTTTGATGGGTACGTTGGTGTATAGATTGGTTATGTCAAAAGAAGCTAAAGTTGAATTGTTGCGGAATTTGGATGTGTTCAGTTTTGTTAACCAATTCTATGTTATTTTTGACGGAAGTGTTGTTAGTTAGATTTCTGTTTTTTCTGATTAATTTATCTAGGTGTCTTGCAATTTTGTGGGAGGGTGCTTGTGTGTTGTTTATTAATGGTCCGATGGGAGTATTGGGTTTGTGTATTGTCGGTAACGCATTTAGTTTTGGGGTTTTTGGTTTAATTTGTTTGAGGTATTTCAAGTTGTCTGTTTGGATTATGTGTTTCGCGTTATTTATGAATTTGTTTATTTGTTTTTGATATTTCAATGTGGGGTCTTTATCTAATTTAGTTATATTGTGTTTGGTGAAGAATGTCTCGATTTTCTTCAGACGGGAAGATCTTTTTCTTCAAAATTTTCCGAACACTTAAAAGCCCTTTCTAATAACTATATACACTCCGCATTCGCCACACACATACAGACTGAAAACCACAGCTACACCAACATAGAAAACAACCTCGAAATACTACACTACTTACCAAAAAGTAGGAAACTCAACACGGCTGAACAGTAGGAAATATATAAACACCACACACTACAACCAAACAACATATTAATGACCAACTACACTTTAAATCACACGTACTATTCGACACAATTATACACAAACCAAACTAAACTTTGAATCCCAGCGCCAACCCCCTCCCCCACACATCCCACCAACCTGTGAATAAACCGTTACAATTGTTCACGGCACTCTGTATTCAAACCTCGCTAAGGAAGGTGTACACCACACCGAAACGTTCGAGGACGATAAGAAACGTAAGTTTTCACAAGTGAAAGTACAGTTAATCACTAATATTAATTACAGTTATAGTGTTTGTAACATGTAATTAGTTAAAACTTTTTGGGCAAAAGAAACTTTATAAAATAAAGTTATTCCACATTAAAAATTTAAAAAAAATCACAATTTAAGTATGGTAAACTATAATTAAGTATAGTTCTGTCATATGCCTATTTGCCTACTACAGTATAATGTTGGAAAATTATACTTTTCCAATTATACTTAAATTATACAATATCTGAAAATATTTAAAAACACATGCAAGCATATGTACACATGCACGCGCATTTATCATATAAAAACAATACGAATGTATATGATTAAGTTTTCTCTTTGTTTCTAAAATATGATGGGATACATTATTGTCCATTACTTACCCTATTACGTATAAATCAGGCCTGTGTGATTTGTCAGAGAGACTGAGGAGTTTTGTTAAATCCAAACCCACGGGTGGCATCTGTTCTGCTACATTCCAAGTTAGAATAAACAATCTGTAAAGGACAAAGTATAGTTTTACTATTTTACAAAATACTGTACTGTAACTACAAATAATTTTAAGTGTTGTACTACTACATTACAAATGACACTACGGTATTTTATTTTTCCATGATACACTTCCATCATATACAAACACATACTTTTACAACTGTGATAATAAATAAATAAATATGCTGAAGGATTAATAGTTATACTTTCAAGTACGTCATAATTGGTTCTTGAAGACATATGCATATTTATTGTTACGTTAAAATTGCACAAATTAAGCATTGTGTTTCTAGTATGTGAACAAACAGAAAACTCCCCATTCAACCAATGAGAATTGTCAGGAAAAATTAAACAGAAGCAGCATACCTTACTGAAGGCAGAGGCATAACTGGGGGGGGGGGGCAGCTGCCCCGGGCGGCATAGCCAGGAGGGCGGCAAAGTGAGCATAGACTTGAGTAAGCTCTAACTAAAAAATCTCTATTTTGCTTTTGTTGCACTTTATTTCCACAGAAAAAAACTATCAAAAAAGCCACTTTAATAGTAAAAATGGGGTTTCATTGTGGCAAAAGTTAAATCCCCATATTCAGAATCATGAAAATAGTCCTGCTAATCGCTCTGCGTTTTTTGAATGGAAGGAATTGGAACGTTCTTTAAACAAAGGGAAACTTATTGATGATCTATTTCAGGAACAAATGAGTAAAGCAGTTAAGACATGGAAAGAAATCCTCGAACGGGTCAATGCCACAGTACAAACTCTTGCAGAACAAAATCTGGCACTGATAGGACATCGGGAGTCAATTACTAATGATCCAAATCCTGGAAACTTTCTGGCTTTGATAAAATACTTGGATAAATTTTTAACGTATAAAAATATACTTTGTGCATAACGTGTTAAAATACTTTATTATGGATAAATAAACCATTGACACTTCTGGAGACGCTATTGGACAAATTAAAGTTTGGGAGGAATGAGCTGTGTGACAATGTCGTTACTAAGGCACAGCAGATATGTAGGCCTAATGAATGGAGTGTCAGTATAACAACAAGGATAAGAAGGAAGCGCACGATTCCAGGTATTTATATTAAAACGAGACATTTTAAAATGTAACTTTCCTGGTCTTAATTTCTGCAAAGTGGGTTATTAAACCACTATAATCTAAAGACGAAGCAATGTCGTTTTCAATTGAAAGTATCGCTAGATTTGATACCCTGTCTTGAGATATTGTTGATTGTAGGTACGATTTAATCAATTTAAGCTTACTAAACGACCTTTCACAAGAAGACGATTGTGGGTATGCAGACGATTCTGCATTAACCGTTCGGCAAGAAATGCGACGTTCTCTAATAAAAATTTGGATAAACTGTCAGTTGAAATTTCAAGCTGTTTCTCTAACACAAAAGAGTTAGAAAAACGCTTTGGGTTCCTATCTAAATTTGAGGCGTACGTAAAATTTTATGGGGATATACATTTTAAGGAACAACTTTCCCAGATCAATATTAAGAGCACAGTGCTTGCAAAACTGTAGTCTACTACTACTACTCTCCAGCACTACAGCCCATGGTGAGCCCTGGCTTCCGCTACGATCCGTCTCCACTCATCTCTGTCCATTGCCCTCAGTCTCCAGTTCCTAATGCCCATCTTTACAAAACTGTAGTCACATGACCTAAACAGTGAAGAATTATTGTTCAGTGACTTGAAAGACGTCATACTTTTATTTAAAAGGGAAAAAAGTTAACGGAGAACAAAAAGACTTTACACCTCAGGGGCTGCTACAATAACGTCTTCAATGAGATTAGAAGCCTACAAAACACTAGCAACAGCTTTAAAAATTTTTCCTACTTTACCAGTGTCTGTGTCTTCTTGTGAAAGGTCGTTTAGAAAGCTTAAATTGATTAAATAGTACCTACAATCAAAGATATCTCAAGACAGGGTATCAAATCTAGCGATACTTTCAATTGAAAATGACATTGCTTCGTCTTTAGGTTATAGTGGTTTAATATCCCACTTTGCAGAAATTAAGACCAGGAAAGTTACATTTTAAAATGCCTTGTTTTAATATAAATATTAAGTGTTTATTAACAGAAGACGAAACTAGTAACCTGTAATGGTAAGTGATTTATTTTATAGTAATAAAATACACACCTTTTAATGTACACCTAATTAATTTACATGTTTATTAGAACATTTTTATGTCATAAATTTTTTATATTACTACATTTTTTATAGTCTACATTTATTAATAGTAAATGTATACAAACTGAATACCGGTAATATTATAATATGTAATTTTTTAATTTTGACTTAACAAATATTGTGAAGACGTTTGCTGGATGTGCTATCATACAAAAATCTACACATTTGCATTTATTAAGTACTTTATTCACTGGATGAGCCTTCATTTTTACTCTTTTGTCCCCCTTTAATTGTGAAGGTGAGGTGGCCGACAATCTCCTTGCCCGGGCGACAAAAAGTGTAGCTACGCCACTGACTTAAGGTGGTGCTAAATTGGTTTATATTATGTTATCATTTTAAAATAAGTTTATTTTTAAATCTCAAGTTTAACATAAAAATTGTCTGCATAATACATCTTCTTAAACTTCTTACAACTTCTTAAAGTTGTTTCAAATATATTATAATGACTAAATTTTACTGGTTTAGTTTAGCTATTACAGACAGTACACTTTCTCACTCTTCGCTTCAACAGTGAAAAGTTTGCACCATTGTCTGAAACACAATGATCTCCTCTTCTTTCTCAGAATGTTTTTATAACAAACAAGGGAATATTTTATGTCCTGTCATATTGTAGCTACTCCCTGTTCATTTCAGTTGATTTATTCCAAAATTCCTACTTTGCTTAGTCCAAGCCCTTCTGACAGCTTTGATGTGTTCAGAATTTTTCAAGCTTCTATATTTTCTATATAATAATAATAAGTGATTACCTGTATGCGGTCCGCTGTGTGACTTCTCAAACTTAGTTACGTTACGCATTTCAAGGCGTATGCCTCATCATCAGACGTTTAAAAACCAAAAACACATATATCACACAAAACTGCGTTTGTCAAAAAATAAAATTGCAGAAACAAGCATATTATGTGCACGTGATGTAGGGTGCGCACCCGTTCAAGTGTTGTCTGCTACTGATTGGAATTCGTTGAGCAGTCTCAAAGCAGTATCATACAGGCGGTTAGATACAAAGTTCAATTGTTCATTCAGAACACAATCACGACTGCTATCATTATTATTATATGCATTATAAATTTCCAGCTCCTCCAAGGCATTCATAAAACGGCCCTTCTTGCATATATGCAAAGGTATTAGATTGGACTTAAAATCTGTATAATTGTGATTGTGTTGGGTCAGATGACGTGTGTAATTAGATTTTATATCATTGTAATTGTGTGTCTTTTTTGGTAAGTGTTCACGGAAGCGTTTGTAAAAACCTCTTCTGGTCTGACCTATATAGAAGCTGTTACAATCATTGCAAACCAGTTTATAAATGCCTGTTTTTTCTTCAATAGGTAAGGGCAGTTTAGGTCTAAGTATATTAATTAATTTATTATTGGTTCTAAAAGACATAGTATAACCAATATTGTTCATCACTGAAGATAATATTTTTGGCATGATGTATGTGTATTTCGCAGATATAAATTTTTTCGGTGTTTTATTAAGTGGACGGGGCTTAAGTTGAATGTTATTATGCTTCTTTAGCAATTTGTCAATGATGTGACTACTGTAACCATTGGAAACTGCAATAAATCTTATTGTATTTAGCTCAGTCTGGAAATCATTATTGTCAAGGGGGACTGTCAACAATCTATGGATTAAACTATTATATGCTGCCATTTTTTGAGAATATGGATGGTGGGAATCTGCATGTATTGTATGGTTAGTGGCAGTAGGCTTCCTATAAATATTGAATTTCAATGTGTCCATTCGTCTAGTGAGAGTCAGGTCTAGAAAGTTAATTGAGTTATCATGCTCGGTCTCTAAAGTAAATTGAATATTATTGCTGACTTCATTTAAAAGATTTTTGAATGAGTCAACTTGTCTCAAAGTTCCGTCAAAAATAATGAACGTGTCATCTACGTAACGTGAATAAAATTTTAACTTATTAGCGTATATGTTATTATTTAATAAATAAGTATTTTCGTAGAAATTTAAGTATATGTCACCCAACAGGCCTGAGAGGGGTGAGCCCATAGCTAGACCATCATCTTGGCTATAGAATAAACCATTGAATGTGAAATAATTTTGATTTAAAATGACTTTAAGCAAGTCAATCAACTCATCTATCGCCTGAGCACTCATGGAAGCGTTAATTCGTAAATTGTCCTTCAATAATTTTAAAGTTACATCAGTTGGAATATTTGTATATAAATCCACTATGTCAAATGAAACCAATTTGTAATTAAGTTTTAATTTAACGGTATTTATCTTATTAATGAAATCAGTATTATTTGTTAAGCTGTGATTATTCTTTAACTGTAAATTGTCTTTAATTAGTTTTACAAGAATTTTTGATGTTTTGAAACCGGGGGCTGTAGTGAAGTTAACCAGCGGTCTTATGGGTATGTGTGGTTTGTGGATTTTGGGGAGGCCCGTAAATATCGGAGCCTTCGCATTAATTGGCTTCAAATAACGACGTGTATTATCACTGAGCAAACTCGTACATTTGTTAATACATTGGTTGAGGTTTTTGGTGTATTTATCAGTAGGATCAGATTTTAATTGTCTAATATTATGGTTAGAGATAAATTCGTGAACTTTGGCATTATAAGAATCAGTATCCATGATTACTAATGTATTCCCTTTATCTGCTTTAATAATACTAGCATTATTAATAGTTATTTTTGTTTTGATGTGCCTCAAAGTTTTGTATTCACGGGAGAATCGTGGATGCATAAATAGATTATGTGGTAGGTTATCGTTAGATCTGATAGTTTTAGTGAATTTATTGTTTATCAATATGCGTGCTTCGTTCTGTACAATAGGATTCGGAATAGTCTTAATAGCCGCCTCCGCCTCAACGAGCTCATAAATATGTTTGTTATTTCCGGTTGGTGGGAGATTATAATTAAGTCCTTTATTAAGGAGCACCATTTCATTATCACTGAAGTTTATATTAGTTAAATTCATTGTTATAGGAAGAAATGTATGTTTGCAATTAATGTCAGTCTCTAGACGGTGTTTATTTTCTAAACTACGAAGTTTACATAATTGATTGAAGCGTATACGGTGTGAAACACTAGCTGTGTATTTAAATATATAATCAAAAACATTGTTGATAATGCTTGGATGAATGCTGTTGAGGATATGTAAATGTAATTTGAATAAACGAGTGTTAAGAATAGATTTTTTAATATATAATGCCTTAACTTCTTCTCTAATATACATCCGTTCAGCAAAATGTTTGGTAATGTTTGCGGCCTTGGAAGAGCTGTTGATCTTTACAATACCATATTTTGGTGTTATGTTCTTCAGTAAACAGATTTTGTTAAATTTAATATGCAAATTCGCTTTTAGCAATTGTATTTTAGTGTTTTGGAATTTAAATACCATTTTTGCCTGGCTGGGCTCCAGTTTAACATTCATGTTTCGTATGGTATCCAAGTCACTTTTATGTAATAATAAGTGATTACCTGTATGCGGTCCGCCGTGTGACTTCTCAAACTTAGTTATGTTACGCGTTTCAAGGCGTATGCCTCATCACCAGACGTTTAAAAACCAAAAACACATATATCACACAAAACTGCGTTTGTCAAAAAATAAAATTGCAGAAACAAGCATATTATGTCCACGTGATGTAGGGTGCGCACCCGTTCAAGTGTTGTCTGCTACTGATTGGAATTCGTTGAGCAGTCTCAAAGCAGTATCATACAGGCGGTTAGGTACAAAGTTCAATTGTTCATTCAGAACACAATCACGACTGCTATCATTATTATTATATGCATTATAAATTTCCAGCTCCTCCAAAGCATTCATAAAACGGCCCTTGTTGCATATATGCAAAGGTATTAGATTGGACTTAAAATCTGTATAATTGTGATTGTGTTGGGTCAGATGACGTGTGTAATTAGATTTTATATCATTGTAATTGTGTCTTTTTTGGTAAGTGTTCACGGAAGCGTTTGTAAAAACCTCTTCTGGTCTGACCTGATTTCATTAATAAGATAAATACCGTTAAATTAAAACTTAATTACAAATTAGTTTCATTTGCATAGTGGATTTATATACAAATATTCCAACTGATGTAACTTTAAAATTATTGAAGGACAATTTACGAATTAACGCTTCCATGAGTGCTCAGGCGATAGATGAGTTGATTGACTTGCTTAAAGTCATTTTAAATCAAAATTATTTCACATTCAATGGTTTATTCTATAGCCAAGATGATGGTCTAGCTATGGGCTCACCCCTCTCAGGCCTGTTGGCTGACATATACTTAAATTTCTACGAAAATACTTATTTATTAAATAATAACATATACGCTAATAAGTTAAAATTTTATTCACGTTACGTAGATGACACGTTCATTATTTTTGACGGAACTTTGAGACAAGTTGACTCATTCAAAAATCTTTTAAATGAAATCAACAATAATATTCAATTTACTTTAGAGGCCGAGCATGATAACTCAATTAACTTTCTAGACCTGACTCTCACTAGACGAATGGACACACTGAAATTCAATATTTATAGGAAGCCTACTGCCACTAACCATACAATACATGCAGATTCCCACCATCCATATTTTAAAAAAATGGCAGCATATAATAGTTTAATCCATAGATTGTTGACAGTCCCCCTTGACAATAATGATTTCCAGACTGAGCTAAATACAATAAGATTTATTGCAGTTTCCAATGGTTACAGTAGTCACATCATTGACAAATTGCTAAAGAAACATAATAACATTCAACTTAAGCCCCGTCCACTTAATAAAACACCGAAAAAATTTATATCTGCGAAATACACATACATCATGCCAAAAATATTATCTTCAGTGATGAACAATATTGGTTATACTATGTCTTTTAGAACCAATAATAAATTAATTAATATACTTAGACCTAAACTGCCCTTACCTATTGAAGAAAAAACAGGCATTTATAAACTGGTTTGCAATGACTGTAACAGCTTCTATATAGGTCAGACCGGAAGAGGTTTTTACAAACGCTTCCGTGAACACTTACCAAAAAAGACACACAATTACAATGATATAAAATCTAATTACACACGTCATCTGACCCAACACAATCACAATTATACAGATTTTAAGTCCAATCTAATACCTTTGCATATATGCAACAAGGGCCGTTTTATGAATGCCTTGGAGGAGCTGGAAATTTATAATGCATATAATAATAATGATAGCAGTCGTGATTGTGTTCTGAATGAACGATTGAACTTTGTATCTAACCGCCTGTATGATACTGCTTTGAGACTGCTCAACGAATTCCAATCAGTAGCAGACAACACTTGAACGGGTGCGCACCCTACATCACGTGCACATAATATGCTTGTTTCTGCAATTTTATTTTTTGACAAACGCAGTTTTGTGTGATATATGTGTTTTTGGTTTTTAAACGTCTGATGATGAGGCATATGCCTTGAAACGCGTAACGTAACTAAGTTTGAGAAGTCACACGGCGGACCGCATACAGGTAATCACTTATTATTACATAAAAGTGACTTGGATACCATACGAGACATGAATGTTCTATATTTTCTGTTAAATTTTCTTAGTTAAGGTCACAAAAAACAATTTTGTCTTCTTTTCAGTTAAATCATCTACAGAAGGTTCCTAGTTGTGAGACCTGTGGTAGTCAATAATAAAAACATACTCAATTTGTAGCAATGTTATTATTTTGGTATTAGTTTTGGATAATTTATGTTATTATTTCTTGTGTTCCTGTGTGATTTTCTGGTCCCATATCAGGCGCCTCCCCAGGTATGAGAGGTACCAGGGAAATGAAATACCCAGGATGGACAAAAAATCAGACTGCTGCCTGGTATTATTGGGTTCCTGCTAGCAGACCTGCCAAGTCTCACGCATTGAGCTTGAGACACACGCATTCAAGGCCGATCTCACGCTCACACGAACGCGAACTGAAATCTCACGCATTTTATCAATGAAAGACATTAAAATTTTATTTTGAAATTAACTTTATTTTAACTCCTGTTTATTGTGTTTCACAGTCTCTGAATACCGGTCATTTAATTGATGTGAAAGATAAGTCCATAGTTGCACAAAAGATTGCGATTGTCACTAACAGATGGCGGGAGCGCCTCTACCGGCTTCAAAGGAAACGCATACGGCCGATTCGACGCGTCACTCATAAGTTGTTTCATGGAAGAATGAAGCGTGTGCAGTCTGTGTTGTCTTCAGATTCAGAAAAGGAGGATGATCCTTCTCCGGGAGGAACTTCTCCAAAAAGAAATACAAATCCCAGATCTTTTGCGGGAGCTGCTAAATATAAAACCCGCTTGAATGTTGCCTGGCAAGGAAAGTATCCTGTATCTGCAGTTGCTGATGATCCATCTGGATCTGCCTTTCGGTGTGATGTGTGTGCACGAACTTTGTCCTGTGGACATCAAGGTGAGGCGGATATCAAAAGACACGTTGACTCCGATGCTCATAAGAAGTTTATGAAATCTAGCAGAAATCAGCCTAAAATATCTGACGTATTCAGCAGACCTAAGGACGATCGAACAATCGAAAAAGTAAGTAGCCTAATGTTTATGTATTTTAGTTATAAATTATTATTTACTGGCATTAGTTAAAAACGTATTTCTTTACCTATCAAAGGCACCAAAAACTTAGTTCCTTTACCGATCGACTACATTTTGCACTCTAACCTATGAAGTGGATGACGCTAGGCGATGTTCAGCTGTTAAATTAGTGATCGACTGTGATATATCGATTGATGTTCACGAGGTTATTTAACGATAGGTTAGGTTGTTTTGTGATATGGTAATTTTAAAACGTGTGGTCGATAGGTAAAGAGGCACCGTTAAAAAATTTAATTTTAGACCAACCACATTTTATAATAGTTATACCTTATTTTCAGGTTGGTAGAGCAGAAGTGAAAATAGCAACCCTTCTTGCATGCCACAACATCCCAATTGCCACTGCTAGTCATTTGAGTCCACTCTTCAAGGACATTTTCCCGGATTCTTCAATAGCTCAGAATTATGCTTCAGGAAGGTATGTAAGAGAATGTGGTTATAAAAATAAATTTATGGAAACACGTGAGCAATAGAAGAGCATGAACCTTGTCACCGACTTACCCTAATTCGTTTATCATTCCTTCTTGCAGATGGAAAACTACATGCATTATGAATGGGGCTATTGCACCATACTTTCATTCTCAGTTGGTGCAACACATGCAGATTCATCCATATTCAGTTCTTGTAGATGGTTCAAATGGCACTGGTCTTGAGAAATTAAACCCACTGACTGTACGCATCTTTGATATAAGATCACGGAAAGTTATGAGTCATTTTTTGGACATGTGCACCACCACAGGTACTGGAGCAGCAACAGCAGCCACAATTTATGAAAAGATTTCAGAGGTACTAGTGAAAAACAGCATTCCCTGGATTAATTGTGTTGCTTTTGGTGTTGACAATACGAATGTAAATATAGGTGTTAGGGACTCCATCATGTCACGAGTCCTTCTTCAGAATAAGGATACTTACTTCATGGGGTGCCCCTGTCACCTAATACATAATATTGCAAGGAGAGTTGCGGACAAATTTCTTGAGAGAAGTGGGTTTGATGTAGAAGATATGTGTGTTGATCTCTACTATTATTTTGATAAGAGCACTAAGCGCAAATCAAATCTTTAAACATTTTGCTTATTTTGTGATGTTGAATATCACAAAGTAGTCAAACATGTAAACACTAGATGGTTGAGTCTTGAGAGAGCAGTGGAGAGAATCCTTTCCTTATTTGATGGACTGAAGAGTTACATTTTGTCCAATTCTGAGAGTGAGCCACGTTTTAAAAGACTTAAAACGTTGTTCAATAATCCAATTCTGGAAGTGTATTTGCTCTTTTACAATGCAGTTCTGCCAATGTTCACTATTATTAACAAGTATCTTCAGAGGGAGGATCCATGTATCTTTGCTGCTTATAAATGTTTGCATGAATTTGTGAAAAAAGTTCTAGGTAAAATTCTCCCCCCTGAGAAAGTTAAAGAGGTTGAAGGTTTTGGATTCAAAGATCTCAAAGTTGATAAAAGAGAAGATCAACTCGACAAAAACTGACTACTCTGTTTCATGAAGGTAGCATTAGCCCTAAAGACTATGCTGAATTTTTAACTGCAGTTAGGCAGTTTTACCAGGAAGTAATTTCTGAGGCAACCAAGAAGTTACCATTGAACGACAACTTGCTGAAACATGCCAGATTGTTGACTTTTTTGAGAAAAGTTCAGTTCAGTTTAGTGACGTAGAATTTTTTCTCTTGAGGTACCGTAACATTCTTTCACATATCCACCCAGTGACTGAGACAGAACAACTATACGATGAATTTGTGGATTACAAAATTTTAAAACAAGACAGCATCCCTGAAGATGTACGGGAAAGTGCTAAAGTCCAAGATGAGGAGCAAGTAAGTCGGTACATTTACTGAATGGATGTAATTTGGGCATATTTATCTCAGATGAAACTAGCAAATGGAGAATTAAGGTATAAGAGGCTATCTGAGGTTGCAAAATTGGTTTTGATAATTCCACATTCTAATGCTGGCGAAGAACGTGTTTTTTCTATGATACGGAAAAATAAAACAGCTTTTAGACCTTCAATGAACGTGGATGCCACATTATCATCTGTCTTGACCATGAAAATGGCCATCCCTGAGCCATGCCACACATTCGAACCACCAAAAGAAGTGGTGGCTAATGCTAAGAAAGCAACATATCAGTATAATAAAACACATAGCAATAAAGAGTGAGATTTGTATTGTTTGCAATTAAGTGCAACATTTGGTATATATTAACTTCTGTTCTGTTGTTTTCCACAAAACTGATGAATATTACATAAAAATAATTTGCATTATAATAAAAAGTGGTTTGATAATGATTAATTATGAAATAAATGGATATATAAAATAAATTTGTTGTCTCACTCATTTTCCTTGAATCTCACTCTTCCTGACCAGTGATCTCACTCAGTTACTCTGGGGACCCTTGGCAGCTCTGTGCTAGTACCATAAAAAGGCAAGTGATGATGGAAATATGGATGACCCCAGGGTTGGGGCCAGCCAAGGCCCCATCTTTTTTCAATCTTAGTAAATATTTAGGGTACTTTGAACACGTCAAAGAGAGAGGCTTCTACATGAACACGTCACATTGGAATGAGCACTGGAACTATAAAAATCTCTTCAGCTAACACAAGATTACGCTCACATATTGCAGCAAACAAATGATACAGTTTATGCAGTCTTCACCCATTCAAAAAAATATCAACATAGTCGTGCAGATACTCAAGATTCTGTTCGCCAGGCACTTATCAAGTATATTATAGGACAATATAATAGACAATGATGGTCTTAAAGTATTCTACAAGGTGTTTAGTAAACGACAGCCTGTATGCCAATAAAGTGATGAAGTTTACAATAAATATCGGAGATGTGGTCAAGGATATAAGTTTAAATGTTCAGCGTGTGGCAAAACTTGTAATAAGTGTGGCAATATAACCATTTTCAAATTTTTGTAAAATTGTCGTTATGGTTATTTTGTAATATGCTGTGTGTGATAAACGTCTTTAAACAGAACAAGAATATTGTCTGTATATTTCTTTGTAATTTAAAGTACACTGAACTTCCATCATTCACCAATACTTTCAATCTGAAAAAAAATACCCCAGAAAGTCTATTCAAAAGCTACCACATAGCTACTGATAATTCCCACCAATATTAATTCCCATTGTCAGTATTCATATTCATTAAATTTAACACCTCATTTATCTTATACACTTATTTTTATAGTAGGCTAACTTTATTTATATTTTCTTAAATACACATTACCCAGGAATGTGTGTAGTATGTTCTGCATCATTAGTTTTATAAAGTTGTAAGGAATAACTGACAACAGATGATGAAGCTGCATGGCTGATGTGTGTGTTCAAATACTTATTCTGATAACATTAAACTTGTGGTTCTTGTAATATAATTGAGAACTTAATGGAAATATTGATTATGTCAAAGCGTTTAACCCCAATGGAAGTCAAAACTACATATTAAACTACATGCTACTTGTTACATATTTATATACCAACGGGCCATAAATAATTTTTAATTTACAGAAATCTCGTTGTTTTCTGTTTACAATAATTTCGATTTACGTTTATGAAACTACCTGGGCCAATTTAATTAACTAAGTTTACTGGGAATTAATAAACAGTAATTTCTTACGTGATATTTTCCATTGTACTGAAGGAACGCGATAAAGTATGTTCGCAAGTTTCATAAGGGTCACACATTAATTAAAAAGAAAACTGTTTTACTTCACACATAGGTTTCTAACATCACACACGAAACTTCACGTACATATATATATATATATATACTGTGACCTTTTTCTTAACTCAACCCTTTGACAATACGGGATTTCAACAGTTATGAGAACATTTTTTAAATAAAACTTTTGTTTTAAAACAAAATAACCTCCGCTCTTTAACTTGAATTTTTGATAGCAATGTCATATCGACTGTCTAACCTCTCTTCCTTTAGTCTATTTCCTTCGTACGAGAGAAGTGGACTATTATCAAATAAATAATTTGTATCATTAGAAAATAGCTTTAGAAAAAACCCAGAATTATACTTTTCAAGTAGAAACTGTATCAATAATTTAAACAAAACGTAAGTAAATGATTTATATAACCTTAATAATTGTACGTAGACGTTACAAAATAATACATTGTTCCAAAAGCCATTCTATTAAAAATTCGCGGGAACATTTCTTTAGGGTTATCTCTGTTTATCACATGTTAACAGTTAACACTAACGTTCTTGTTTATGGTTATTGTCGTTAACGTTATTTTTTAATATGCCCTGGGAGATAAACGTTTTTAAACATTTAGGGTAATTTAAACCATCTTTTACATGAAGAACATCCGAACTCTTATCGTGTAGGCTATAATATAACAAATGCGAAATGATAAAATATTTTATCTGTGAAGAAATCTTAATATATTAAGAATATGAGTACTGTTATAAGAATTATATAGAAAGTTATGAAAAGAATTGCTTACTATCTGTACCAGATCTTCTACTTGTATATTCTTTATCTTGTAGGCCTATATATTACCACATTTTAAGTAGGACAACCCAAGGACGCTTCATGAAGAATTACCTTATAATTTTAATATAAAAATAAGTTTGAAACCTTTTAAGTTATACGCACCTGAATAAGAAGAAGTGTTAGTATGGATCAGAGGCTCAGTCAGGATTTCCTTCCATAGGGAGTGTTCAGGAGGGGCGTATTTACGGGGGCGACGAACGGATCCAGTGGGTCAAAAAAGTTGAATTTTGTTAATCTGTTTGTTTTTAAACTACTTTATTTTTTTAGCTGTGTGCACTGATATAGTTGTAACTCTTTAAAATATACAAATAGGTTTATTACACAGAATGTGCGTAGCGTTTGAAATATGAAATGTAGAAAAATCAATTCAATCAATAAGTATCTTGGAAACAATGTTTCAGTAACGCGAATTTTTATTGTGTTATTATCGTTTATTTTAATGGGACTGATTTTAGAATATTATCACACGTTTTTCAACCACTTCAACGATGTTGATTAGACTTCACTTTTTTTTCTTTTCATATGAAGCCGAAGCTGACGTATATTATATTTGTTAACTATGTTTGTTAATCTTATCATTTCCCAAAAACAATGCTGTAGTACTCTTGAATTATCTTCCTCATTATTCTCATTACTTGCTGGTTTTAGATACTGTAGTGTCTGTGCATTTCAAGCAGGCCTGCGTTCACCACCAGTGCCAAGCCTAGAGCACAAGTCTCAGAGGAGAGGGGAGCATATACAGGGGAAAAGTTGAAGAAATAAAAATTTATTTTAAAGCTGTCAAATGTCTATCAAGCTAAAATACTCAAATGTCTTTAATTTTTAAATGTGTATGTGTACATTTTTATGTGTAAATGTGTGTAATTTTTAAATATACTTTAAATTTTTTAAACACGTACATAATTTTCTTATTATATAATTTTAAATGTATAAATGTTAATAGAATTGGAACCTGCAGTTCAAAATGCGAAAGGGTTATTAAAAGGGCACACTAGACTAACTTGAGCGAGAGAGAGACAGCAATTGTATCTGAGTCTGACTCATCATCATGTTGTGACTTAATCAGGGTGTCAGAAAATTGTAGGTATATCGACCGAACTCCTCGAGAATTACGAGAACGAAGAGTACTACCGACAAAGCCGGAGAAGAAACGATCGGCCCGAACCTAGGACGTATCCAAATAACAACCAGGGTACGACCAACACCAACACGGGATACCAAGGAAGCCGGGCATACCCACAGAACAACAACTTTAATAACACGAATAATAATAATAATAATAACACGGTTCCAAATCATACGAACCCGAATCGACCCAATAATGGTTATCAGGGTAACCGAAATCAATACCCTCCAAACCCTAATAGTCAGAGAAGCCCCAATTATGGTAACGATCGTTACTATAACAATAACAATCGTGGTAGTCCACCAAATGGTAATCCCAATAATAATAGGTTTTCGCGACCACGTGTGAACTTCATTAGAGCAGAAGATGGTCGCCAACGGAGGTACTACAACCAGAGAAGAAACAGCTATCATGAGTATGAAGATAGGCGGAGGAGCAGAGAATGAGATCAACCAAGGTACTATCCTGCGATACGGAGTACCAGTTTGGATAATACTGAACGGCCGACCAACAGCGAACGACCGGTAGATCACAGAACAGAGCGGCAGGGGCCCACTCTAAGCATCCCAAATGATGCTTCCACAAGTACGGCACAATATAATAATGATGTCGAGCCTTTAAACGGGCGAAGGCAGTAATAAATCGCCAGAACCCGTTACTGCTCCTAAACACTGGGTATTATAATAATGAGTTGAATAAAACATATAATAATAATCGTATCACTATCATAGGGTGTAACTACCTCAAGAACATCCGACATGAATTATTGGAAGAGGACGACAATAGTCCCACCAATAACAATAATAATGAAATCTTACATGTAAATGCGGAGGTAGAAGGAATCCCAGCTAATTAGATGATCGATACTGGTTCCAACGTATCCATAATGAGTACAACTGAGTTGGAGAGAATACAGAGAGAGTGCGGAAGAACTTTACTGACGTTGCCATTAAACAATATTATTTTGTTAGGTGCAACCGGCCGACATAATAAAACAATACGAAGGCAAGTCTCCGCCAGTGTAATGAGCTGCGGTATAGCTATAGAAATGGAATTCTTGGTGGCGAGCGGGCTGCCGTTTAATATATTGGTCGGGTGTGATGTGCTCAGGCGGAATTCCGCCATAATTGATTTGCGAACCGAGAAATTGTCTCTATTTACCAACGGACACAGTTGGACGGCTAACTTGGTTGGTAGTGACCAAGTAATTCCTGATAGTGTCCACCAACAAATTCGTAAGATTAACTATATACATCCCACATCTATTATTGAACAGAAGGTAGACGATAACTCAAATGAAGACTTATGGTCCCAAAAAATCCAGGAGATCAGGGATTTCCGGAGCGGTATAACTGGAGAGAAATTACAACTATACCAAGCGAATAAATTAATTGAAATATACGAAAAATATAAATCAGTCTTTTCTGACAAGCCCGGTAAAGTAAAAAACTTCCAGTGTACTCTACAGTTCCGAGACACAGTGGACTTTAACCGGAAGTCTTACCCCATCGCGCAATCACGAAAGGAAGCAGTAAGAGCTGAAATAAAACAGATGATTAACCGTGACATAATAGAAAGTAGCCAATCCCCATACACAAGTCCTATCGTGGCTATTCCTAAGAAAAAACGGACAAGTCCGTTTGTGCCTAGATGCGCGGGAGATTAATAAGATGATTATTAATGACAGGACTTCGCCCGGTGAGATTGAAGAGATTTTGAAACGGTTCCACGGTACCAAGTACTTTAGTACCTGGGACACGGTGTGCGGGTACTGGCAGGTGGAATTACATCCACAGAGTCGCCAGTATCTGGCCTTTATATTCGAAGGGCGGAACTACCAGTTTCAGAGGTTGCCTTTCGGACTGGTAAATTCAGTCGCAGTCTTTGTACACTGCATGGACCAGATACTTGGCCAAGAAGCACTACAGTTCACCACCGTGTACGTTGATGACTTGCTAGTGTCCTCAGAAACCTGGGAGGAACACTGCTACCGTGTGGAACACGTACTAAAGAAATTAGCGGCGAATAACATCACGCTAAAGCTAGAGAAATCTCACTTTATCGCCAAGGAAATTCAATTCTTGGGTTTTATATTGAACGACCAGGGAATCTCACCGTCGGCTGAAAAAGTAGAAGCGATTCAAAACTTTCTCACACCTAAGAATTGAAGGCAATTACAGTCATTCCTGGGACTCTGTAATTACTACCGCAAGTTCCAGGAAAAGTACTCTGAATTGACCGCCAGATTTCAGCCGCAACTGTCATCCAAGAATAAATGGATATGGGGTACAGAACAGAATAATACATTAACACTAATTAAACAGAAATTTCTGGAACCTATAATACTTCGCCATCCGGATTTCAGCAAACCGTTCTATCTGAATTGCGATGCCAGTGACATCAGCCTCGGCACAACCTTGTATCAGGAGGATGAGGAGGGCGAACATCTCGTGATCTGCTTCGCCAGTAGAGCATTAAATCAGTGCGAGAAGAATTATCACGTCACCGAAAAGGAATTATTAAGTGTAGTGTTCGCGTGTGGAAAATTCCGCACTTACATCCTTGGTTACCCCGTTACCGTCCGGACAGACCATAAGTCTATATCGTTCTTAAGGAGATGTAAACTAAGTTACGGAACGTTGACACGGTGGATACTATTGCTGCAAGAGTATGACCTTAAGTGGGAGTACATCCCCGGAAAGAAGAATGTCGTCGCGGACGTGTTGTCTAGGATAGGCATTGATAAACAAACGTTCGAGGGGGAAAAGGAAAGTATACTTAAGGTATACCACATTCTGAGTAACAGCGCCGATCTACAATCAATATTGGAAAACCTGAGCACACACCAACAAGCAGACCCGAAGTTACTATCCATTAAAACAAGATTGGAAGCAGGGGACGAGACTATCGCCCAATATTATAAATTACACAACGGGATACTGTTTTTACAACCATCTTTAAATAAGGAAGAATGGAAAGTTGTTATTCCAACACATATCGAACAGGAGATAGTGAATAACTACCATGTTCGATATGGGCATATGGGCGCCTTAAAGGTGATAAAGGCCCTGGAAGAGAGCTGCCACATAAAGGATATTAATCGGAAGGTCCGAAAGTACATAAAGAGTTGCCGCATTTGCCAACTCGTGAAGTCAAATAACGAGAAAAAGGAAGGGCAAATGATCCCGATAACCTCTCAAGCGAAGCTAGAAAAAGTATTCCTGGACATCTGCGGGCCATTTCCCCGCAGTGGGGGCCGTCACATATACAAGTATCTAGTCATCGTGATGGACCATTTTACGAAATTCATCAAGCTATACCCAGCGAATCGGGCGACTACAAATAAAATTCTCGATATCTTAACCAACCAGTAAGAGAAAGTAAAGAAGTTTACCAGTAGTGAGAGGAATGTTCATTTCAACTATGAGTATACCTAACAATCATTATATAAGTAATTTAATAACAATAAAATAATAAACCAATTAACTAGACCAATAGGACTAGGTGTAAATAACCATTGTACTGTAATTTAAAGAAAGTTCAACTAACAAAAAGTTAGTAAGTACATTAAACAGACAATGTACAATGTCTGTGTACACTTTAATTGCTAATAATACATGTAATATATACTAACAATAACTAAATAAGAGTGACAAAATAACGAAATCATAGCATGATGCATTTAAACAATGCTGTAAGATTAAATAAGACACCATTTGCTGGAGTAAAGTATCAGCAAAGATATAAAAGGATGTTAAGTAACGTTTGAATACCAAAAGTGTATAATAGAATAGGACATAATGGTAATATAAGCAAATATAAATGTGAGGACATATATGGCTTGCACGCCATGAATGCATTTTGCTTAAACCATGAATATATTAATATTTTGTATTAAATAATGGAAGATATGAATTATAAACATTTAATTATAAGTATTAGAGTAATATAACACTGAAATATAGTGGTAAAGACTTATTTTTTATTAAGAACCACTATAAGTGTATTGTGTAAAGTGAAGTAAATTATTAATAGACGGATTTATAACTTGTTTGGACTTAAAAGAAAGACCCAAGTATCCGCAAAACAATGCGACTATTCATTTATCGAACAGACGAATAATAAGAAAATTATACATGTTATAAGATTTTCTATCATTTCCGAATCGGAATGAACACGTCATAGACGAGCCTCCAACCCAAAGACAGGCGCTAAAAAATTAAAAGTTTAATGTTACAAAGGCGTTTGGGGTAGAGAGTACAGACTTCTCCACCAATGGGACGATCTGATTTTACCAGACGCGAGAAGAAGCTTCGACGAGAAGAATTAATTGTTTTCCAACCTTCACGGCGAGCGGAGCACGCAGCAGTCGTCAAGAAATAGTTCAAATTTGTGCGCGTTTCCTAGTAAACAATTGGAAGCTAACCTCAACTGAGGAACTATCCCTTTACGTGTGACAGTGCAACAAGTGATAGTGTGAATTATTTAACATTGCCAATGTATAATAAGGGCAATGAAAAGTGATAATAACAGGGAGTACTATCTATTAACGATATTTAAAAATAAAATGAAATATAATTATCGCCAGTCGGTGAAGATTATATCGAACTACGTTAGTCATACGCACCGTACACGACTAACCTAGCGAACGATTGTACATTGACAGGCACAATGAGTAAAAGTTCTCGATTAATTAATTATGTTGTTTAACTAAAATATTTTAATATTTGTTCAAGAAAAAGAATAATTGGAGTCAAAATAATATTAAACACTGTAAGCAACACACATAAATATAGACGCTTACTTGACTACCATTACAGTTGAATCGAATTAATAATAATATAACTTACGAGAACTATCAATGCCTTTAATTACCAATCTTATTATGCTAATTATGTTTGAATGTAGTTTTAAGATTTAAATAATATGAAATAACTTGTTATAATAACTTACTCTGAACTATAGGTAGAGTTAACCTTTAAACAACAAATATTTCCATGTCAACAAAGAGTCATATCATAAATTAATAATTCTTTTTGAATAGACTAAATAATAAGAATTTTTCTATTTTTATAAAATCCATGTCATTGATAACAATTAAACAAGTAATATTATTTTAATGTGTAGCGTTTATGAACACGTGTTACACATGCTTGAGTAAATAGCGACAACACACCTGTTGTACAATAATACGATAATTTTAATATCGTATTTGAGGTTAACTATTTTTAATTTTTTGTCTTTTGATTATTCTATACGAACTAATATCATTCATAATAAACATCTTTGTATCTTGTATCATGACAATTCAAAGAACACATGAAATTTGGTAATAATAATAACCAAAATTAACTTAACAAGATTTACAATAATATTGTATATTGTATCAGTGTTACCAGCCCTGGGCTGAAGGATTTTCAGAAAATAATTAATTTTTTTGTTGTTTTAAAAATTTATTCATTGTGTTTTAAAAGGAATTCATTTCAATTTAACTGATGTTAATAAAATCCTAGATATCTTACCTGTGAACAAAGCGTATTTATTTCTTGTAAAAAAGGTACAAGTAACTTTCATTTAAGGAGCAATTGTTTCCCAAGGCGGCAGCAATATTTCTAGCGGCCAGTATTTAAATATTTAATTCAAGATTAAATATACCTATCATTTTATTTATTGTTTGTATGTTCATATCAAAGTGAAATATTTTGTGTGTTATGTTATGACTTTACAGTGATATAGAGCCTATTGAGAAGATGGAAAACGTTCACCGATGGTAAGTGGGGAGGTAAACACATCAAGAGAACAGTTTTTACAGTCCTTTTAAACAAGCACATAAACATTATTTTACTTATAAACATATTAAAAAACAACACCAATCAAATTTATTATTACGGTACAATATACACGCGTATATACACAGGTGATTCAAAATTGCACGTCAATCTCTCGGATGCTGATTCTTTAGCTAAAAATAAGAAAAAAGGTCTATATAAACGTAGGTTCAAAAATGGTTCATTAGTGAGTTACGGCTCGCAAACGGGTTTACCCTAATTTCTGCTCCACGGTAAAATGACGCCATACTGAAATTCTTGGGGTATAAAGTGAAGGGTAAACTTGGTGGTTTATTCATTTGAGTTATCGTCTACCTTCTGTTCAATAATAGATGTGGGATGTATATAGTTAATCTTACGAATTTGTTGGTGGACACTATCAGGAATTACTTGGTCACTACCAACCAAGTTAGCCGTCCAAGTGTGTCCGTTGGTAAATAGAGACAATTTCTCGGTTCGCAAATCAATTATGGTGGAATTCCGCCTGAGCACATCACACCCGACCAATATATTAAACGGCAGCCAGCTCGCCACCAAGAATTCCAATTCTATAGCTATACCGCAGCTCATCACACTGGCGGAGACTTGCCTTCGTATTGTTTTATTTTGTCGGCCGGTTGCACCTAACAAAATAATATTGTTTAATGGCAACGTCGGTAAAGTTCTTCCGCACTCTCTCTGTATTCTCTCCAACTCAGTTGTACTCATTATGGATACGTTGGAACCAGTATCGATCATCAAATTAGCGGGGATTCCTTCTATTTACATGTAAGATTTCATTATTATTGTTATTGGTGGGACTATTGTCGTCCTCTTCCAATAATTCATGTCGGATGTTCTTGAGGTAGTTACACCCTATGATAGTGATACGATTATTATTATATGTTTTATTCAACTCATTATTATAATACCCAGTGTTTAGGAGCAGTAACGGGTTCTGGCGATTTATTACTGCCTTCGCCCGTTTAAAGGCTCGACATCATTATTATATTGTGTCGTACTTGTGGAAGCATCATTTGGGATGCTTAGAGTGGGCCCCTGCCGCTCTGTTCTGTGATCTACCGGTCGTTCGCTGTTGGTCGGCCGTTCAGTATTATCCAAACTGGTACTCCGTATCGCAGGATAGTACCTTGGTTGATCTCATTCTCTGCTCCTCCGCCTATCTTCATACTCATGATAGCTGTTTCTTCTCTGGTTGTAGTACCTCCGTTGGCGACCATCTTCTGCTCTAATGAAGTTCACACGTGGTCGCGAAAACCTATTATTATTGGGATTACCATTTGGTGGACTACCACGATTGTTATTGTTATAGTAACGATCGTTACCATAATTGGGGCTTCTCTGACTATTAGGGTTTGGAGGGTATTGATTTCGGTTACCCTGATAACCATTATTGAGTCGATTCGGGTTCGTATGATTTGGAACCGTGTTATTATTATTATTATTATTCGTGTTATTAAAGTTGTTGTTCTGTGGGTATGCCCGGCTTCCTTGGTATCCCGTGTTGGTGTTGGTCGTACCCTGGTTGTTATTTGGATACGTCCTAGGTTCGGACCGATCGTTTCTTCTCCGGCTTTGTCGGTAGTACTCTTCGTTCTCGTAATTCTCGAGGAGTTCGGTCATGGCCTGAATTGTTTTAATTTGGCTGCCTCTCCTCGCTCGAATTACTTCCTCGTCATAATGGTACGAGAGTTTGTTGATCAGGCATTCCTCAGGTATGGCCGGTTCTAAATGTTTGGCCATACATACCTTGCCGAGGAAATACGCCGTCATGGAACTACCGACTTGCTGTTTATAATGGCCGTGTCATATGTTGTCCCGTATTAGGTTTTGTGTCGTTTCCGACCAATACTTTGCCTTGAAGAGGCTTTTAAATTGTTGGTAGCTCTCGATGTCGCTTCGGTTGGCCATCCACCAATGGTCGTTCACCTCCCGAAAAGACTCGTCTAGAAGTTCCCGGTTCTGGACCCATCGGTTTTCTCTGTGCTTGTCCATGTATTCTTCAACGCGGGCCAAGAACTCCATTGGCTTTCGCTTATATTGCCTAAAGTTTAGCCATTCCCGATTTTCAGACATGGGGAAATTATTGTAGCCAGTTGGTCGGTTTCTGATTATTTCTATTTCCTCCTGACTCTGTCGCACTTGTCCCGTGATGTTAGTCATAGCGGCTTCCATGCCGTCGCATCTTTCGGTGACCTGTGTTCACACTTTATTTATTTCTTCCTGTGCAAAATTTTTGTTTTCCTCCAGTTTAGTTTTCTGTTGTTCCTTGACCTGGGTAATTTCTTTATTTATTACCTCCCTGACTTCCAGTACTTCACTTTCCGTCTGACGACATCTTTCGTCCACTTCCCTGATCTGCTGGTTTACAATAACTACTTCCTGTTCCAACTTTTTGACGATGGATTTCTTAGTGTCTGTTATCTTTCTATTCAACTCTTCTTTCGCTAACTCGATCCTCTCGTCTAACTTGTTCATGTTCTCTTGGTTGACTTCCCTTAGTTCTTCTCTCAGCAGTTGATTATCCTCTCTCAATTCTTCCTTTAATTGTTGGTTGTCACTTTCTATTTTCTTACTGGTTTCTCCCATCTTCTCTTCCAAATTCTTATTATTTTCTCCCATTTTCTTTTCCATCTTCTTACTGGTTTCCTCAATTCTTTTGTTGGTATTTTCAATCTTACGGCCCAATTCTTCCTTTGTGGATCGATTGTCTTCCTTCAAATCTTCTAATTTCTCATTTAAGGAGTGGTTATCTTCCTTCCTTTCCTTACTCGATTCTTCTCTTGTAGAATCCAGTTTCTTATTCAAATCTTCCTTTGTAGAATCCATTTTCTTATTCAAATCTTCCTTTGTAGAATCCATTTTCTTCTCCATCTTCTTGCTATTTTCTTCCATTGCCTCCATCATCTGCCTGAACATTTCTTGTGTTGTCATGCTCTCTGTTTGCGAGGGTTTTTCAGGTTGTTCCTCTGGTGGTGCGGGTTGTTTCGGTTCCACCGGGTTTAGTAACACTTCCAGATCCTCCACGGGTGTTGCCTCCTTATCCCCCATGTCAACTTCCTTTTCGGCCTCTGCCGCCCTCTTCTTAGAAGTAGCACGTCTTTGCATTCTGTCTCCTTTTTCTATTATATAACCGCTGCCAGGCTTAAATTATGAAGCCCTCTAGTTGGACGCCAATTTGTAACAAAACCTGTATTCTGTAAAGTTACAAAATAAAAGAAAGAATAAAAATTTTATTAAAAAAAAAATTGTCTGAAAAAAAAATTTATGTTTGTTTATAGTGTATATAATTTGTAATTAATTCTGTTTTATTGTTTTAAACAAATTTCTAAAATTTTGAAAGGTAATTTTGTTTAATTCGCACTTCTGGAAGATATTAACAAAATCCGGAGTTAAACAGATTAACTCCTGTCAGCAATCGATTAACGACTTTCCGTGTTGCTCCAGTATCTCACCTTTCGTTAATATTTTCTTCTTTCAGGAAGTCTCGTGCTTAATTAAAAACCTTAAATTACAATGTGAAATAATTTACTAATCCATACAATTGAAATGAATTGATTTATTAACATTTATAAATAATAATCGATATTAAATCGATTTCAAGCAATTGTCGACTCCGTCTCAGGGATAAATTGATATGTTGATACAGGTTAAAAATTCATATAATTATTATAAAAGGTTCTTGGAGCGATTATTTTATAATAGTCAGAGAAGGGCAGGACGAGAAAGTATAACATTTACAATAAATTATTTTAAATAATTAGTATCTAACAAATGTGAATAATCTATATAAAATGTTTAATATAGTTAGGTCTATATTATATTTTATTATATTATATTATATATTATGTTTAATATAGCATAGCCTACAACTGGTCTGATACTCAACTATATTGTTAATCTGACTGTTAATAAATCAATTCATTTCAATTGTATGGATTAGTAAATTATTTCACATTGTAATTTAAGGTTTTTAATTAAGCACGAGACTTCCTGAAAGAAGAAAATATTAACGAAAGGTGAGATACTGGAGCAACACGGAAAGTCGTTAATCGATTGCTGACAGGAGTTAATCTGTTTAACTCCGGATTTTGTTAATATCTTCCAGAAGTGCGAATTAAACAAAATTACCTTTCAAAATTTTAGAAATTTGTTTAAAACAATAAAACAGAATTAATTACAAATTATATACACTATAAACAAACATAAATTTTTTTTTCAGACAATTTTTTTTTTAATAAAATTTTTATTCTTTCTTTTATTTTGTAACTTTACAGAATACAGGTTTTGTTACAAATTGGCGTCCAACTAGAGGGCTTCATAATTTAAGCCTGGCAGCGGTTATATAATAGAAAAAGGAGACAGAATGCAAAGACGTGCTACTTCTAAGAAGAGGGCGGCAGAGGCCGAAAAGGAAGTTGACATGGGGGATAAGGAGGCAACACCCGTGGAGGATCTGGAAGTGTTACTAAACCCGGTGGAACCGAAACAACCCGCACCACCAGAGGAACAACCTGAAAAACCCTCGCAAACAGAGAGCATGACAACACAAGAAATGTTCAGGCAGATGATGGAGGCAATGGAAGAAAATAGCAAGAAGATGGAGAAGAAAATGGATTCTACAAAGGAAGATTTGAATAAGAAAATGGATTCTACAAAGGAAGATTTGAATAAGAAACTGGATTCTACAAGAGAAGAATCGAGTAAGGAAAGGAAGGAAGATAACCACTCCTTAAATGAGAAATTAGAAGATTTGAAGGAAGACAATCGATCCACAAAGGAAGAATTGGGCCGTAAGATTGAAAATACCAACAAAAGAATTGAGGAAACCAGTAAGAAGATGGAAAAGAAAATGGGAGAAAATAATAAGAATTTGGAAGAGAAGATGGGAGAAACCAGTAAGAAAATAGAAAGTGACAACCAACAATTAAAGGAAGAATTGAGAGAGGATAATCAACTGCTGAGAGAAGAACTAAGGGAAGTCAACCAAGAGAACATGAACAAGTTAGACGAGAGGATCGAGTTAGCGAAAGAAGAGTTGAATAGAAAGATAACAGACACTAAGAAATCCATCGTCAAAAAGTTGGAACAGGAAGTAGTTATTGTAAACCAGCAGATCAGGGAAGTGGACGAAAGATGTCGTCAGACGGAAAGTGAAGTACTGGAAGTCAGGGAGGTAATAAATAAAGAAATTACCCAGGTCAAGGAACAACAGAAAACTAAACTGGAGGAAAACAAAAATTTTGCACAGGAAGAAATAAATAAAGTGCGAACACAGGTCACCGAAAGATGCGACGGCATGGAAGCCGCTATGACTAACATCACGGGACAAGTGCGACAGAGTCAGGAGGAAATAGAAATAATCAGAAACCGACCAACTGGCTACAATAATTTCCCCATGTCTGAAAATCGGGAATGGCTAAACTTTAGGCAATATAAGCGAAAGCCAATGGAGTTCTTGGCCCGCGTTGAAGAATACATGGACAAGCACAGAGGAAACCGATGGGTCCAGAACCGGGAACTTCTAGACGAGTCTTTTCGGGAGGTGAACGACCATTGGTGGATGGCCAACCGAAGCGACATCGAGAGCTACCAACAATTTAAAAGCCTCTTCAAGGCAAAGTATTGGTCGGAAACGACACAAAACCTAATACGGGACAACATATGACACGGCCATTATAAACAGCAAGTCGGTAGTTCCATGACGGCGTATTTCCTCGGCAAGGTATGTATGGCCAAACATTTAGAACCGGCCATACCTGAGGAATGCCTGATCAACAAACTCTCGTACCATTATGACGAGGAAGTAATTCGAGCGAGGAGAGGCAGCCAAATTAAAACAATTCAGGCCATGACCGAACTCCTCGAGAATTACGAGAACGAAGAGTACTACCGACAAAGCCGGAGAAGAAACGATCGGCCCGAACCTAGGACGTATCCAAATAACAACCAGGGTACGACCAACACCAACACGGGATACCAAGGAAGCCGGGCATACCCACAGAACAACAACTTTAATAACACGAATAATAATAATAATAATAACACGGTTCCAAATCATACGAACCCGAATCGACTCAATAATGGTTATCAGGGTAACCGAAATCAATACCCTCCAAACCCTAATAGTCAGAGAAGCCCCAATTATGGTAACGATCGTTACTATAACAATAACAATCGTGGTAGTCCACCAAATGGTAATCCCAATAATAATAGGTTTTCGCGACCACGTGTGAACTTCATTAGAGCAGAAGATGGTCGCCAACGGAGGTACTACAACCAGAGAAGAAACAGCTATCATGAGTATGAAGATAGGCGGAGGAGCAGAGAATGAGATCAACCAAGGTACTATCCTGCGATACGGAGTACCAGTTTGGATAATACTGAACGGCCGACCAACAGCGAACGACCGGTAGATCACAGAACAGAGCGGCAGGGGCCCACTCTAAGCATCCCAAATGATGCTTCCACAAGTACGACACAATATAATAATGATGTCGAGCCTTTAAACGGGCGAAGGCAGTAATAAATCGCCAGAACCCGTTACTGCTCCTAAACACTGGGTATTATAATAATGAGTTGAATAAAACATATAATAATAATCGTATCACTATCATAGGGTGTAACTACCTCAAGAACATCCGACATGAATTATTGGAAGAGGACGACAATAGTCCCACCAATAACAATAATAATGAAATCTTACATGTAAATAGAAGGAATCCCCGCTAATTTGATGATCGATACTGGTTCCAACGTATCCATAATGAGTACAACTGAGTTGGAGAGAATACAGAGAGAGTGCGGAAGAACTTTACCGACGTTGCCATTAAACAATATTATTTTGTTAGGTGCAACCGGCCGACAAAATAAAACAATACGAAGGCAAGTCTCCGCCAGTGTGATGAGCTGCGGTATAGCTATAGAATTGGAATTCTTGGTGGCGAGCTGGCTGCCGTTTAATATATTGGTCGGGTGTGATGTGCTCAGGCGGAATTCCACCATAATTGATTTGCGAACCGAGAAATTGTCTCTATTTACCAACGGACACACTTGGACGGCTAACTTGGTTGGTAGTGACCAAGTAATTCCTGATAGTGTCCACCAACAAATTCGTAAGATTAACTATATACATCCCACATCTATTATTGAACAGAAGGTAGACGATAACTCAAATGAATAAACCACCAAGTTTACCCTTCACTTTATACCCCAAGAATTTCAGTATGGCGTCATTTTACCGTGGAGCAGAAATTAGGGTAAACCCGTTTGCGAGCCGTAACTCACTAATGAACCATTTTTGAACCTACGTTTATATAGACCTTTTTTCTTATTTTTAGCTAAAGAATCAGCATCCGAGAGATTGACGTGCAATTTTGAATCACCTGTGTATATACGCGTGTATATTGTACCGTAATAATAAATTTGATTGGTGTTGTTTTTTAATATGTTTATAAGTAAAATAATGTTTATGTGCTTGTTTAAAAGGACTGTAAAAACTGTTCTCTTGATGTGTTTACCTCCCCACTTACCATCGGTGAACGTTTTCCATCTTCTCAATAGGCTCTATATCACTGTAAAGTCATAACATAACACACAAAATATTTCACTTTGATATGAACATACAAACAATAAATAAAATGATAGGTATATTTAATCTTGAATTAAATATTTAAATACTGGCCGCTAGAAATATTGCTGCCGCCTTGGGAAACAATTGCTCCTTAAATGAAAGTTACTTGTACCTTTTTTACAAGAAATAAATACGCTTTGTTCACAGGTAAGATATCTAGGATTTTATTAACATCAGTTAAATTGAAATGAATTCCTTTTAAAACACAATGAATAAATTTTTAAAACAACAAAAAAATTAATTATTTTCTGAAAATCCTTCAGCCCAGGGCTGGTAACACTGATACAATATACAATATTATTGTAAATCTTGTTAAGTTAATTTTGGTTATTATTATTACCAAATTTCATGTGTTCTTTGAATTGTCATGATACAAGATACAAAGATGTTTATTATGAATGATATTAGTTCGTATAGAATAATCAAAAGACAAAAAATTAAAAATAGTTAACCTCAAATACGATATTAAAATTATCGTATTATTGTACAACAGGTGTGTTGTCGCTATTTACTCAAGCATGTGTAACACGTGTTCATAAACGCTACACATTAAAATAATATTACTTGTTTAATTGTTATCAATGACATGGATTTTATAAAAATAGAAAAATTCTTATTATTTAGTCTATTCAAAAAGAATTATTAATTTATGATATGACTCTTTGTTGACATGGAAATATTTGTTGTTTAAAGGTTAACTCTACCTATAGTTCAGAGTAAGTTATTATAACAAGTTATTTCATATTATTTAAATCTTAAAACTACATTCAAACATAATTAGCATAATAAGATTGGTAATTAAAGGCATTGATAGTTCTCGTAAGTTATATTATTATTAATTCGATTCAACTGTAATGGTAGTCAAGTAAGCGTCTATATTTATGTGTGTTGCTTACAGTGTTTAATATTATTTTGACTCCAATTATTCTTTTTCTTGAACAAATATTAAAATATTTTAGTTAAACAACATAATTAATTAATCGAGAACTTTTACTCATTGTGCCTGTCAATGTACAATCGTTCGCTAGGTTAGTCGTGTACGGTGCGTATGACTAACGTAGTTCGATATAATCTTCACCGACTGGCGATAATTATATTTCATTTTATTTTTAAATATCGTTAATAGATAGTACTCCCTGTTATTATCACTTTTCATTGCCCTTATTATACATTGGCAATGTTAAATAATTCACACTATCACTTGTTGCACTGTCACACGTAAAGGGATAGTTCCTCAGTTGAGGTTAGCTTCCAATTGTTTACTAGGAAACGCGCACAAATTTGAACTATTTCTTGACGACTGCTGCGTGCTCCGCTCGCCGTGAAGGTTGGAAAACAATTAATTCTTCTCGTCGAAGCTTCTTCTCGCGTCTGGTAAAATCAGATCGTCCCATTGGTGGAGAAGTCTGTACTCTCTACCCCAAACGCCTTTGTAACATTAAACTTTTAATTTTTTAGCGCCTGTCTTTGGGTTGGAGGCTCGTCTATGACGTGTTCATTCCGATTCGGAAATGATAGAAAATCTTATAACATGTATAATTTTCTTATTATTCGTCTGTTCGATAAATGAATAGTCGCATTGTTTTGCGGATACTTGGGTCTTTCTTTTAAGTCCAAACAAGTTATAAATCCGTCTATTAATAATTTACTTCACTTTACACAATACACTTATAGTGGTTCTTAATAAAAAATAAGTCTTTACCACTATATTTCAGTGTTATATTACTCTAATACTTATAATTAAATGTTTATAATTCATATCTTCCATTATTTAATACAAAATATTAATATATTCATGGTTTAAGCAAAATGCATTCATGGCGTGCAAGCCATATATGTCCTCACATTTATATTTGCTTATATTACCATTATGTCCTATTCTATTATACACTTTTGGTATTCAAACGTTACTTAACATCCTTTTATATCTTTGCTGATACTTTACTCCAGCAAATGGTGTCTTATTTAATCTTACAGCATTGTTTAAATGCATCATGCTATGATTTCGTTATTTTGTCACTCTTATTTAGTTATTGTTAGTATATATTACATGTATTATTAGCAATTAAAGTGTACACAGACATTGTACATTGTCTGTTTAATGTACTTACTAACTTTTTGTTAGTTGAACTTTCTTTAAATTACAGTACAATGGTTATTTACACCTAGTCCTATTGGTCTAGTTAATTGGTTTATTATTTTATTGTTATTAAATTACTTATATAATGATTGTTAAGTATACTCATAGTTGAAATGAACATTCCTCTCACTACTGGTAAACTTCTTTACTTTCTCTTTACAAGTTTTATTAGTGTTTTCAGTGTAACTCTGTAGTCACTGGGGATTTTGTCTGATTTGTCTATTGTTATTATCAATAATTTGACGTACCTAGTTATGCCCCTCAGCTTATAAGGTATTCACTGTCTTTTACATTTGTTCTTAATTGGTTTCTGTTTGAAACAATTACTGGTAATTACTTTATCTAATTATTGTGTGTGATTTTATGTTGTAGGTCCTGTTCAGATGAGGTTGTGTTACTGATTTGACAACAATATGCTTCTTATTTTGTTCAACATTCTGCTTAACCCTGGAATGGTATGATGTCGTGATTTTTACAAAACGAAACACAAATATGATTGTATAGAACAGGTTTCTGTGCGGACTGTACCGGCCCTCCTAATGTCTTCCCCCACTCAACTCACAAGGTCAGTGCACGTGCAACCGTCGTGCTGGCAGTACTTGTTTTTGAGCTATTGACGTCAGTTCGTGAATGTTACGATATCATACCGATGGTGTAACTATTTTACGTAATGTTGTGTTTCAGTTTTAGTTTTATTCTTATATCAAATTTTCGTTGTTGTTGACTTAGTGTGTTGAAAATTAGTGCCATATATTAAGTGTATCTTTTTACTCGGTTTTGTCAAGTTTTACGCTGTTTTTGCTCTACAACTCAATTTTTTTAAAATGGCTTTGTCACCATCGGAGATTGACAAAATTTTAAATGATGATAGCTTTTTTGATACAGACGAAGACGAAGGAGCTAGCAGAAGTGAGTCAGAAAATAACATTTTAGCATACTCTGGGAGTGACGACTGTAAACCTTCATCCTCAGATGAATCCTCAGATGATGAATTTCGTGAACAATTGAAGAGAATACGTCGTGGTCATTCAGCAAATGAAAAGGATTCAATGTACACATCAGGAGTGGTTGGCCCACACAGCGCTATTACACAAGTTCTTCACACCCCTGGTCCCTCTGGTAGTTGTGGGACAAAATCTGTTACAACTCTATCTGCTGAATCAAGACCTGATAGTAGTAATACATATACTACTCTTGCTACTACTACTGGTTCTTCAGGATCTGCAAGCTCGACTCCACAACGAACAACAACAATAATCAAAGGAAAAAACGGTTATTCCTGGACTGAAAATCCTCCAACCATAAGTACAAGAAATGCCCCCTAGAAATATTGTAAATATCCGACAACGGCCTAAAGGTAGAGGTAAAGATGTTCTAACCCCTTTGGATGCGTTTCAGTTGTTCTTTACTGACACTATGGTAAACTTAATCATTACTCATACAAATGAAGAAATAGTGAGAAAACAAGCCAATTACAAAACAATTCAGTTTTCAAACAGTCAAACCTCTCCCACAGAGATAAAGGCACTCTTGGGCATTATGATATTCTCTGCTCTCTACAAGAACAATAGCCTAAATACAGCAATAATGTTTGATCCTTCTGTAAGTGGTAATGTTTACAGAGCTTGCTTTAGTGAAAAGCGATTCCAATTTTTATTAGATTGTCTTAGATTCGATGACAAAACTACCCGAGCTGAGAGAGTAGTGACGGATCGCTTCGCACCTATAAGGAATCTTTGGGAAGCTTTCATGAAATCATGCATAGACAACTACGAGGCTGGCCCATATCTCACCATTGATGAACAGCTGCTTGCATTTAGAGGCAGATCTGCATTCAAAATGTATATGGCTAAAAAGCCAGCTAAGTATGGTTTAAAAATTGTTATGGTTTGTGATGCTGGTTCTAAGTACATGTTAGTTACTGAGCCATACTTAGGGAAACAAAACACAACTGTCCAAGGCCCTCTCTCCCAATACTATGTGAAAAAGTTAACGGCTCCATTTCACGGATCGAACCGCAACTTAACAATGGATAACTGGTTCACAACCGTTCCGTTGGCTGATGAATTGCTCAAGGATCCTTATAAGCTGACACTTTTAGGAATGATCCGCTTAAACAAACCAGAGATACCTTTGAGTATGAGATCGACAAAGAACAGGGACATTGGTGATTCAAAACACCTTTTCAGCAACACAACACTTCTATCATACAAGACTAAGAAGAACAAGGTAGTTTGCCTTATTTCCACAATGCACCAAGACAAGGGAGTGAATCAAGATGGCAAAACAGTTATGATTGACCATTACAACCAGACCAAAGGAGGAGTAGATACTCTTGACCAAATGGTTTCAGTCAGATCGTGCTCAAGGAAAACAAAAAGATGGCCACTCTGCATTTTTTATGACTTGATCGACATCGGAGGAGTTAACTCACTTATCATTTTGAACAGGGTCTTGAGTTCTAGAAAAGAACAAACCATGACAAAAACATCTTTTTTGAATCAGTTGTATCAGCAGTTGGTTTTTCCATTGCTAGAACAGCGCTTGACAATCAAAAATCTTCCGAGGGAGCTAAGAAGTATGGTCTTCAGTGTTCTTGGCCGAAAAGAAGCAGCAGATCCAGTTCTTCCTAGGGTGGATAAAAAGAGAACAACTTGTAAGATATGCCCAGCTGAAAAGCGAAGAATGACAGTCAACTACTGCAGCAAGTGCGACATGCATTCTGTGCGGAGCACCGCGGGGAAGTCTGCAAAAACTGCAGCGCCTGAATCAACTGCAGCATCATCAAGACATCACATCATTGCAAGTAAGATTTTTTTTGAGCTAATACCAAAACTTTTTTGATTATTAGCCCTCTGTTTTAACATACAACTCATTTTTTTTAAATAAATATAGTAATTTCAATTTTTTAAAATTTTTCAGACGGACCTAACTGCTAGGTGACGTCGACGACTAAACAATGTTTGACATTTTACCTCAATAAACCTTTCTTTTATATTAAATGTATTTTCAACTCTTAAAAGTATGTAAAATTAAAATATGTTCTATAAGTTTTGATTTTTCATTTCCATCTTACCAACAATTTTTTTCTTCTCAAGATCGTAAAAAAAACGACATCATACCAATTATGTAAGTTTTAAGTATCATACCATTCCAGGGTTAAATATTGCAATGTCATTATGACATGTTATTACCATTGTTTATTACCATGTTTTACACACTTTGTACACATTTTATACTATATGTTTGTACAACAATACTTGATTTTTTACTTATTTATGTTACACATTTTGGTGGATTTGCATCTTGGCTTGTACCCATTGGTTTGTTTCTTTACAACAAATTGTTTTGTTACTACACATTAGCTGTAACATTTTTTTACATTTTGTCCTGTGTTACTCTGACATTCAGGCACATTTCATATCAAGGATTTTATAGTTTGGATCATTGGTCTTTTTGAGCAATTATTTCTCTTTTCAGTTCCATTAAATTGGTGGTCTTACTAAGTATGTCTGTGTTACAATCTTGGATTACAATTTGTACACTGAATGTTTGTGTATTTCACTTGATAATCATTGATTTTATTTGTTAACACTTTCTCACTTCCTTTGTCATAAACATTTCACTCATATTGTTTGTGGTGCTTATTTGGGGTAGTGTCATTATATTGTTTATCGTTGCACTCATATAAGGTATTCACTAATATTGTCTGTGATCACTTACTAAGTTTTCAACCCTTGGTTTCATTATGTACTTCCTTGATGGATAGTTTCATAGCTATTAATCTGGTAGTCATTATCCTTATTTTGTCACTTTTCTGGTCGTGGTGCCTTCCATACTTTGGGAATGTTGTTGTCTTGTTCTAGTTATACATATTCTTCATTTTTCAAGGTACATTTCTTCTTCTTCTTCTTCTTCTTCTTCTTCTTCTCCATACTTCCTCTTCTGGTTACTCGGTAACTTATTCTTCATTTTTAATTTCTTATCACTTATAAGGTATCTTTTGGTTCCTCACTATTTGTGATAACTCATGTTATATTGATAACACAATTATTTAAATTATACTCGTTGTTATTTGTCACAATTCACATTTATTTGTCTATTCATCATGTTCATTCAATATAGTTATAGTTTTTAACATGTCCACTTACTATGATGAGCATTATTTTATATATGTCTCACTATTATGATAAATTAGTTTGTTTTCTCACTACGATGATAACATTTAATATATGTATTCACTATGATGATCATATTTGGTATATCCCCTCACTATTATGATCTATTGGGTCTACATTACTAACGTATTATATTGATCCTTTATCTTCTCTTTTCCTCCTTTCTACTTGATGATACATTTATTATGGTTCTTCTTTCTTCTTCGTTGGCTTGCTTTAACATTATTCATATATAGATACACATTTGGCTTTTATACTTCTGTTCTTTCTTCTCATGTTCGATGAAATATGTTCGTGGTACATTTTTAAGTCGACGTATTATATCATTTCTATGTAACCATTATTTTGATACGTTACATATGCCTTCCTATAAGAATTGATTAATTCTGAATCCGTATACTCATTTCATGAAGAATTTATCAATTGTTGTATATTTCCAGGTTGACTCTTATGTTTTTCTTATATCCTTCCATTCTCTCTTATGAATCATATTTGTAATTCTCTCCATGTAATTGTCTTCCCTTGTTTATTTAATTCCCTAATTCCCTAAGATATTTTAGCTGGGGCAGTTCAGAGTGGCTCACTGTGGCATACATCTCTGCTGGCCATACTAACATCAATAAATTCAGAGGTACATCATCTCTGTCAATAATATAACTTATTGCTG
Organism: Magicicada septendecula; assembly: GCA_034769895.1. Lineage (NCBI taxonomy): Eukaryota > Metazoa > Arthropoda > Insecta > Hemiptera > Cicadidae > Magicicada > Magicicada septendecula. Next base: position 1,118,879,706 of record CM068367.1, on the reverse strand, counting down.
GAATAATTCATCAGTCAATTCATCTTACAATATAAAGTAGTAATTCTTTCGACTATTAATAAATATCCTTGGGATTATTTCACGCATCTGCGGTTTATACATTATTATATTCTTCTCTTCTTGATTCATCATCACTTAATCTTCATATATTTCTGGGATAGTACGTTTACATTTCATCACTGGTATTTTCTCATGATTTCCTTCGTTAGTATATTATTTTCATTTTTCTTCGTCATTAATTAATCTTTTCTTTTGGTATTACATTTAACGTCACTTTATAATCTTCTTCATCTTCATGACCCACGTCTTCGTGTTACATTTCGCAGACCTGCCAAGTCTCACGCATTGAGCGTGAGACACACGCATTCAAGGCCGATCTCACGCTCACACGCACGCAAACTGAAATCTCACGCATTTTATCAATGAAAGACATTAAAATTTTATTTTGAAATTAACTTTATTTTAACTCCTGTTTATTGTGTTTCACAGTCTCTGAATACCGGTCATTTAAATATTGATATGGAAGATAAGTCCATAGTCGCACAAAAGATTGCGATTGTCACTAACAGATGGTGGGAGCGCCTCTACCGGCTTCAAAGGAAACGCATACGGCCTATTCGACGCGTCACTCATAAGTTGTTTCATGGAAGAATGAAGCGTGTGCAGTCTGTGTTGTCTTCAGATTCAGAAAAGGAGGATGATCCTTCTCTGGGAGGAACTTCTCCAAAAAGAAATACAAATCCCAGATCTTTTGCGGGAGCTGCTAAATGTAAAACCCGCTTCAATGTTGCCTGGCAAGGAAAGTATCCTGTATCTGCAGTTGCTGATGATCCATCTGGATCTGCCTTTCGGTGTGATGTGTGTGCACGAACTTTGTCCTGTGGACATCAAGGTGAGGCGGATATCAAAAGACACGTTGACTCTGATGCTCATAAGAAGTTTATGAAATCTAGCAGAAATCAGCCTAAAATATCTGACGTATTCAGCAGACCTAAGGACGATCGAACAATCGAAAAAGTAAGTAGCCTAATGTTTATGTATTTTAGTTATAAATTATTATTTACTGGCATTAGTTAAAAACGTATTTCTTTACCTATCAAAGGCACCAAAAACTTAGTTCCTTTACCGATCGACTACATTTTGCACTCTAACCTATGAAGTGGATGACGCTAGGCGATGTTCAGCTGTTAAATTAGTGATCGACTGCGATATATCGATTGATGTTCATGAGGTTATGTAACGATAGGTTAGGTTGTTTCGTGATATGGTAATTTTAAAACGTGTGGTCGATAGGTAAAGAGGCACCGTTAAAAAATTTAATTTTAGGCCAACCACATTTTATAATAGTTATACCTTATTTTCAGGTTGGTAGAGCAGAAGTGAAATTAGCAACCCTTCTTGCATGCCACAACATCCCAATTGCCACTGCTAGTCATTTGAGTCCACTCTTCAAGGACATTTTCCCGGATTCTTCAATAGCTCAGAATTATGCTTCAGGAAGGTATGTAAGAGAATGTGGTTATAAAAATAAATTTATGGAAACACGTGAGCAATAGAAGAGCATGAACCTTGTCACTGATTTACCCTAATTCGTTTATCATTCCTTCTTGCAGATGGAAAACTACATGCATTATGAATGGGGCTATTGCACCATACTTTCATTCTCAGTTGGTGCAACACATGCAGATTCATCCATATTTAGTTCTTGTAGATGGTTCAAATGACACTGGTCTTGAGAAATTAAACCCACTGACTGTACGCATCTTTGATATAAGATCACGGAAAGTTATGAGTCATTTTTTGGACATGTGCACCACCACAGGTACTGGAGCAGCAACAGCAGCCACAATTTATGAAAAGATTTCAGAGGTACTAGTGAAAAACAGCATTCCCTGGATTAATTGTGTTGCTTTTGGTGTTGACAATACGAATGTAAATATAGGTGTTTGGAACTCCATCATGTCACGAGTCCTTCTTCAGAATAAGGATACTTACTTCATGGGGTGCCCCTGTCACCTAATACATAATATTGCAAGGAGAGTTGCGGACAAATTTCTTGAGAGAAGTGGGTTTGATGTAGAAGATATGTGTGTTGATCTCTACTATTATTTTGATAAGAGCACTAAGCGCAAATCAAATCTTAAAACATTTTGCTTATTTTGTGATGTTGAATATCACAAAGTAGTCAAACATGTAAACACTAGATGGTTGAGTCTTGAGAGAGCAGTGGAGAGAATCCTTTCCTTATTTGATGGACTGAAGAGTTACATTTTGTCCAATCCTGAGAGTGAGCCACGTTTTAAAAGACTTAAAACGTTGTTCAATAATCCAATTCTGGAAGTGTATTTGCTCTTTTACAATGCAGTTCTGCCAATGTTCACTATTATTAACAAGTATCTTCAGAGGGAGGATCCATGTATCTTTGCTGCTTATCAATGTTTGCATGAATTTGTGAAAAAAGTTCTAGGTAAAATTCTCCCCCCTGAGAAAGTTAAAGAGGTTGAAGGTTTTGGATTCAAAGATCTCAAAGTTGATATAAGAGAAGATCAACTGGATGATGAGGAAATATTTATTGGGATTGCAACTCGACAAAAACTGACTACTCTGTTTCATGAAGGTAGCATTAGCCCTAAAGACTATGCTGAATTTTTAACTGCAGTTAGGCAGTTTTACCAGGAAGTAATTTCTGAGGCAACCAAGAAGTTACCATTGAACGACAACTTGCTGAAACATGCCAGATTTGTTGACTTTTTTGAGAAAAGTTCAGTTCAGTTTAGTGACGTAGAATTTTTTCTCTTGAGGTACCGTAACATTCTTTCACATATCCACCCAGTGACTGAGACAGAACAACTATACGATGAATTTGTGGATTACAAAATTTTAAAACAAGACAGCATCCCTGAAGATGTATGGGAAAGTGCTAAAGTCGGTAAATTTACCGAATGGATGTAATTTGGGCATATTTATCTCAGATGAAACTAGCAAATGGAGAATTAAGGTATAAGAGGCTATCTGAGGTTGCAAAATTGGTTTTGATAATTCCACATTCTAATGCTGGCGAAGAACGTGTTTTTTCTATGATACAGAAAAATAAAACAGCTTTTAGACCTTCAATGAACGTGGATGGCACATTATCATCTGTCTTGACCATGAAAATGGCCATCCCTGAGCCATGCCACACATTCGAACCACCAAAAGAAGTGGTGGCTAATGCTAAGAAAGCAACATATCAGTATAATAAAACACATAGCAATAAAGAGTGAGATTTGTATTGTTTGCAATTAAGTGCAACATTTGGTATATATTAACTTCTGTTCTGTTGTTTTCCACAAAACTGATGAATATTACATAAAAATAATTTGCATTATAATAAAAAGTGGTTTGATAATGATTAATTATGAAATAAATGGATATATAAAATAAATTTGTTGTCTCACTCATTTTCCTTGAATCTCACTCTTCCGACCAGTGATCTCACTCAGTTACTCTGGGGACCCTTGGCAGCTCTGTTACTCTGACATTCAGGCACATTTCATATCAAGGATTTTATAGTTTGGATCATTGGTCTTTTTGAGCAATTATTTCTCTTTTCAGTTCCATTAAATTGGTGGTCTTACTAACAATTGGTATGTCTGTGTTACAATCTTGGATTACAATTTGTACACTGAATGTTTGTGTATTTCACTTGATAATCATTGATTTTATTTGTTAACACTTTCTCACTTCCTTTGTCATAAACATTTCACTCATATTGTTTGTGGTGCTTATTTGGGGTAGTGTCATTATATTGTTTATCGTTGCACTCATATAAGGTATTCACTAATATTGTCTGTGATCTCTTACTAAGTTTTCAACCCTTGGTTTCATTATGTACTTCCTTGATGGATAGTTTCATAGCTATTAATCTGGTAGTCATTATCCTTATTTTGTCACTTTTCTGGTCGTGGTGCCTTCCATACTTTGGGAATGTTGTTGTCTTGTTCTAGTTATACATATTCTTCATTTTTCAAGGTACATTTCTTCTTCTTCTCCATACTTCCTCTTCTGGTTACTCGGTAACTTATTCTTCATTTTTAATTTCTTATCACTTATAAGGTATCTTTTGGTTCCTCACTATTTGTGATAACTCATGTTATATTGATAACACAATTATTTAAATTATACTCGTTGTTATTTGTCACAATTCACATTTATTTGTCTATTCATCATGTTCATTCAATATAGTTATAGTTTTTAACATGTCCACTTACTATGATGAGCATTATTTTATATATGTCTCACTATTATGATAAATTAGTTTATTCTCTCACTACGATGATAACATTTAATATATGTATTCACTATGATGATCATATTTGGTATCTCCCCTCACTATTATGTACTATTGGTATATCCCCTCACTATTATGATCTATTGGGTCTACATTACTAACGTATTATATTGATCCTTTATCTTCTCTTTTCCTCCTTTCTACTTGATGATACATTTATTATGGTTCTTCTTTCTTCTTCGTTGGCTTGCTTTAACATTATTCATATATAGATACACATTTGGCTTTTATACTTCTGTTCTTTCTTCTCATGTTCGATGAAATATGTTCGTGGTACATTTTTAATTCGACGTATTATATCATTTCTATGTAACCATTATTTTGATACGTTACATATGCCTTCCTATAAGAATTGATTAATTCTGAATCCGTATACTCATTTCATGAAGAATTTATCAATTGTTGTATATTTCCAGGTTGACTCTTATGTTTTTCTTATATCCTTCCATTCTCTCTTATGAATCATATTTGTAATTCTCTCCATGTAATTGTCTTCCCTTGTTTATTTAATTCCCTAATTCCCTAAGATATTTTAGCTGGGGCAGTTCAGAGTGGCTCACTGTGGCATACATCTCTGCTGGCCATACTAACATCAATAAATTCAGAGGTACATCATCTCTGTCAATAATATAACTTATTGCTGGAATAATTCATCAGTCAATTCATCTTACAATATAAAGTAGTCATTCTTTCGACTATTAATAAATATCCTTGGGATTATTTCACGCATCTGCGGTTTATACATTATTATATTCTTCTCTTCTTGATTCATCTTCACTTAATATTCATATTTTTCTGGGATAGTTCGTTTACATTTCATCACTGGTATTTTCTCATGATTTCCTTCGTTAGTATATTATTTTCATTTTTCTTCGTCATTAATTAATCTTTTCTTTTGGTATTACATTTAACGTCACTTTAAAATCTTCATCATCTTCATGACCCACGTCTTCGTGTTACATTTCGCAGACCTGCCAAGTCTCACGCATTGAGCGTGAGACACACGCATTCAAGGCCGATCTCACGCTCACACGCACGCAAACTGAAATCTCACGCATTTTATCAATGAAAGACATTAAAATTTTATTTTGAAATTAACTTTATTTTAACTCCTGTTTATTGTGTTTCACAGTCTCTGAATACCGGTCATTTAAATATTGATATGAAAGATAAGTCCATAGTCGCACAAAAGATTGCGATTGTCACTAACAGATGGCGGGAGCGCCTCTACCGGCTTCAAAGGAAATGCATACGGCCGATTTGACGCTTCACTCATAAGTTGTTTCATGGAAGAATGAAGCGTGTGCAGTCTGTGTTGTCTTCAGATTCAGAAAAGGAGGACGATCCTTCTCCGGGAGGAACTTTTCCAAAAAGAAATACAAATCCCAGATCTTTTGCGGGAGCTGCTAAATATAAAACCCGCTTCAACGTTGCCTGGCAAGGAAAGTATCCTGTATCTGCAGTTGCTGATGATCCATCTGGATCTGCCTTTCGGTGTGATGTGTGTGCACGAACTTTGTCCTGTGGACATCAAGGTGAGGCGGATATCAAAAGACACGTTGACTCCGATGCTCATAAGAAGTTTATGAAATCTAGCAGAAATCAGCCTAAAATATCTGACGTATTCAGCAGGCCTAAGGACGATCGAACAATGGAAAAAGTAAGTAGCCTAATGTTTATGTATTTTAGTTATAAATTATTATTTACTGGCATTAGTTAAAAACGTATTTCTTTACCTATCAAAGGCACCAAAAACTTAGTTCCTTTACCGATCGACTACATTTTGCACTCTAACCTATGAAGTGGATGACGCTAGGCGATGTTCAGCTGTTAAATTAGTGATAGACTGCGATATATCAATTGATGTTCACGAGGTTATTTAATGATAGGTTAGGTTGTTTCGTGATATGGTAATTTTAAAACGTGTGGTCGATAGGTAAAGAGGCACCGTTAAAAAATTTAATTTTAGGCCAACCACATTTTATAATAGTTATACCTTATTTTCAGGTTGGTAGAGCAGAAGTGAAAATAGCAACCCTTTTTGCATGCCACAACATCCCAATTGCCACTGCTAGTCATTTGAGTCCACTCTTCAAGGACATTTTCCCGGATTCTTCAATAGCTCAGAATTATGCTTCAGGAAGGTATGTAAGAGAATGTGGTTATAAAAATAAATTTATGGAAACACGTGAGCAATAGAAGAGCATGAACCTTGTCACTGATTTACCCTAATTCGTTTATCATTCCTTCTTGCAGATGGAAAACTACATGCATTATGAATGGGGCTATTACACCATACTTTCATTCTCAGTTGGTGCAACACATGCAGATTCATCCATATTTAGTTCTTGTAGATGGTTCAAATGACACTGGTCTTGAGAAATTAAACCCACTGACTGTACGCATCTTTGATATAAGATCACGGAAAGTTATGAGTCATTTTTTGGACATGTGCACCACCACAGGTACTGGAGTAGCAACAGCAGCCACAATTTATGAAAAGATTTCAGAGGTACTAGTGAAAAACAGCATTCCCTGGATTAATTGTGTTGCTTTTGGTGTTGACAATACGAATGTAAATATAGGTGTTTGGAACTCCATCATGTCACGAGTCCTTCTTCAGAATAAGGATACTTACTTCATGGGGTGCCCCTGTCACCTAAAACATAATATTGCAAGGAGAGTTGCGGACAAATTTCTTGAGAGAAGTGGGTTTGATGTAGAAGATATGTGTGTTGATCTCTACTATTATTTTGATAAGAGCACTAAGCGCAAATCAAATCTTAAAACATTTTGCTTATTTTGTGATGTTGAATATCACAAAGTAGTCAAACATGTAAACACTAGATGGTTGAGTCTTGAGAGAGCAGTGGAGAGAATCCTTTCCTTATTTGATGGACTGAAGAGTTACATTTTGTCCAATCCTGAGAGTGAGCCACGTTTTAAAAGACTTAAAACGTTGTTCAATAATCCAATTCTGGAAGTGTATTTGCTCTTTTACAATGCAGTTCTGCCAATGTTCACTATTATTAACAAGTATCTTCAGAGGGAGGATCCATGTATCTTTGCTGCTTATCAATGTTTGCATGAATTTGTGAAAAAAGTTCTAGGTAAAATTCTCCCCCCTGAGAAAGTTAAAGAGGTTGAAGGTTTTGGATTCAAAGATCTCAAAGTTGATATAAGAGAAGATCAACTGGATGATGAGGAAATATTTATTGGGATTGCAACTCGACAAAAACTGACTACTCTGTTTCATGAAGGTAGCATTAGCCCTAAAGACTATGCTGAATTTTTAACTGCAGTTAGGCAGTTTTACCAGGAAGTAATTTCTGAGGCAACCAAGAAGTTACCATTGAACGACAACTTGCTGAAACATGCCAGATTTGTTGACTTTTTTGAGAAAAGTTCAGTTCAGTTTAGTGACGTAGAATTTTTTCTCTTGAGGTACCGTAACATTCTTTCACATATCCACCCAGTGACTGAGACAGAACAACTATACGATGAATTTGTGGATTACAAAATTTTAAAACAAGACAGCATCCCTGAAGATGTATGGGAAAGTGCTAAAGTCGGTAAATTTACCGAATGGATGTAATTTGGGCATATTTATCTCAGATGAAACTAGCAAATGGAGAATTAAGGTATAAGAGGCTATCTGAGGTTGCAAAATTGGTTTTGATAATTCCACATTCTAATGCTGGCGAAGAACGTGTTTTTTCTATGATACAGAAAAATAAAACAGCTTTTAGACCTTCAATGAACGTGGATGGCACATTATCATCTGTCTTGACCATGAAAATGGCCATCCCTGAGCCATGCCACACATTCGAACCACCAAAAGAAGTGGTGGCTAATGCTAAGAAAGCAACATATCAGTATAATAAAACACATAGCAATAAAGAGTGAGATTTGTATTGTTTGCAATTAAGTGCAACATTTGGTATATATTAACTTCTGTTCTGTTGTTTTCCACAAAACTGATGAATATTACATAAAAATAATTTGCATTATAATAAAAAGTGGTTTGATAATGATTAATTATGAAATAAATGGATATATAAAATAAATTTGTTGTCTCACTCATTTTCCTTGAATCTCACTCTTCCTGACCAGTGATCTCACTCAGTTACTCTGGGGACCCTTGGCAGCTCTGTTACTCTGACATTCAGGCACATTTCATATCAAGGATTTTATAGTTTGGATCATTGGTCTTTTTGAGCAATTATTTCTCTTTTCAGTTCCATTAAATTGGTGGTCTTACTAACAATTGGTATGTCTGTGTTACAATCTTGGATTACAATTTGTACACTGAATGTTTGTGTATTTCACTTGATAATCATTGATTTTATTTGTTAACACTTTCTCACTTCCTTTGTCATAAACATTTCACTCATATTGTTTGTGGTGCTTATTTGGGGTAGTGTCATTATATTGTTTATCGTTGCACTCATATAAGGTATTCACTAATATTGTCTGTGATCTCTTACTAAGTTTTCAACCCTTGGTTTCATTATGTACTTCCTTGATGGATAGTTTCATAGCTATTAATCTGGTAGTCATTATCCTTATTTTGTCACTTTTCTGGTCGTGGTGCCTTCCATACTTTGGGAATGTTGTTGTCTTGTTCTAGTTATACATATTCTTCATTTTTCAAGGTACATTTCTTCTTCTTCTCCATACTTCCTCTTCTGGTTACTCGGTAACTTATTCTTCATTTTTAATTTCTTATCACTTATAAGGTATCTTTTGGTTCCTCACTATTTGTGATAACTCATGTTATATTGATAACACAATTATTTAAATTATACTCGTTGTTATTTGTCACAATTCACATTTATTTGTCTATTCATCATGTTCATTCAATATAGTTGTAGTTTTTAACATGTCCACTTACTATGATGAGCATTATTTTATATATGTCTCACTATTATGATAAATTAGTTTATTCTCTCACTACGATGATAACATTTAATATATGTATTCACTATGATGATCATATTTGGTATCTCCCCTCACTATTATGTACTATTGGTATATCCCCTCACTATTATGATCTATTGGGTCTACATTACTAACGTATTATATTGATCCTTTATCTTCTCTTTTCCTCCTTTCTACTTGATGATACATTTATTATGGTTCTTCTTTCTTCTTTGGCTTGCTTTAACATTATTCATATATAGATACACATTTGGCTTTTATACTTCTGTTCTTTCTTCTCATGTTCGATGAAATATGTTCGTGGTACATTTTTAATTCGACGTATTATATCATTTCTATGTAACCATTATTTTGATATGCTACAATATATATATATATATGTTTTATTAACATTTGTGCGTCCGTCTTAACAAATTTTATCATCATCGTGGCGTCTGTTAGATTTTGACGTCCGTATATCGGACGCCAAAATGTAATCCCTTATAGAAAATGTGTTCTGTAGAATAAAAGTTTATAAGTTCCATGAATACCCTTTATGGCCACATCGCTAATGAGAAATCTTAATTTTTTTACTTTAAACTCATTATTTTGGCACCACGAGTTTTTTAGTTTTTACCTGCAGGTGCCAAATTGACAGACTTTTGAAAATTGATATTCAATATGTAGTTCATGGTTTGCCCACCACGTAGTACTACCATCGTCTGTATACACTCTGCGCGCCTTTTTTTCATTTAGTTTGTAATCATTGTGGAATTCGTGGATATGGCAACACTGTCATAACATAAACGCACAGGGTCAAATAACAAACGCAATCCAAGCCTGATTCAGACTGTGCTAAGTGGGTCAAAGATTATGTATGTTCTTTTTTAATAATTTGCTTGTGTTTCTCTCATATTCATATGTTCACTTATAAGTTCATTTTCCCACTTCCCTCATTTTTCTTTCTCTTACCTTCCCCAATTTTGATTTTATACTCTTTATAAACCGTTTGATGTGTGCTTTACAATAGTGCATATCATGAATCAAAGGAAAAAGTGGTAGAGGGAGAGGAGAGAGATCGGGGCGAAAACGTTAAAAATTTGATTCTTCACAACAGTTTAATTTTTCTGTGAAGAAAGAGAGAGAGAGAGTGTGTGTGTGTGTTTGTGTGTGTGTTGTGAGTGAGAGAGAATAACACTTATATTAACAAGTTATATCTTTCTGTCGAAGGGTTAGAGAGAGTTAAAACAAAAGGACACATGGTGTGGGAAAGAGTGAGCGTGAGCGAGCGACAGGGAAGGACAGAGAGAAAGAGTAAGTGAGAGGGGTTAGTGACAGGGTAAAAATATTTAAAATTTGATTGTCATTTAAAATTTAATTTCTATTAGTGTATGACGGGGGGAGGGAGAGAGAGAGAGAGAGAGAGAGAGAGAGAGAGAGAGAGAGAGAGAGAGAGAGAGTGAGTGAGTGAGAAAGAGGGGCAAGAAGGAAGTGTTATAGAGTAAAATAACGAGTAGTACGTGCATTAGCGTTACTACCGAGACGTCTGAGGAGGGGGAGAGGCTAGGAATGAATATGCGACTGTTAAGCTACGTTTACACTGCGAGAAAATTTCGACAGGAAATACGCAAGCAGTGTCCAGTAGGTGTTTACACTAAGACGCCGTTTTTACCGCGAGAGATTGTGCAAGTGTTCACTACGTGCTTGCACGAGCTAATGTCGTAATTTATTCCGACAGATGTATGAAACTCCGTTTACACTAGACAGTAAGTTTGGGCAAGTAGTCCTGTCGCAACTTTTTCCGCCGAGCACTCTTCAGAGAGGTGTCAGCCATGGCACGTTGTTTATTAAAACAGTAAATTAAAAATAAATAACTATTGTATGTATTTTTTTATTTCCCGGTTAAATGATTGTCGATTTAGATAAAGTATTGATTTAGTAAAATCAGTATGGTTTTAAGTGAAAAAATATATGATTTTCTTTTTGAGAGTCTAGGTTGAATTTTGATATTGTTTTTTATGAAGCATCATGTCAAGCATGTATAGGTGCTTGGTGACTGACAAACTAAACAAATGAAATATCTTGGCTTCATAATAAACAATAATCTCTCTGGAAAAGTTTTATTTGTAACCTGAAAAATAGTTGTATACATTCTTACGAAAATTCTATTTGTTACAAGATTTTTGTCCTGAAAATAACTATTCCTCGATAACATCCAGATATGTCTTGTGATCAATTCACGGCCGGGTAATTGGTTAATTCGAATTGCTTCCTATAATTGTCATGTGTAAAAGTTTTCGTACCGATGACTAACAAAATTGTTTCATGAAGGTATGCAGCAATTGTCAGATGTAGTCTTTCGCTTTCGCTCTGGGCTTTGCGGTTGTGCGTCGCAGAGACGAACCGCACGGTAACTGAGTTCCGAGCTACCTTCTGGAGCTCCTGCCTCGTGGCCCTGCCCAAGTAGGGCGCGTGCTCTATAGCAGGCCGATTCTCGGCTGTTGTGCTAGCCTACACTAGCGCAGTATACACCGAGGGCGTTTCCACGAATCACCTGGACGTATACGGTACCTTCCCAGCCCAGTCACTAGAGGATTGTCTGGGAACCTCGCCGCACGTGCATAAAATTTGCGTGCAAGCCGCCTGAAAGTGTCGTTTAAGGAGCGGACGCCAAGTCCTTTCCTTAGAAGGCGAGATGAGAAGCGACGGGGGACTTTGGCCGCTAGCCGAAGCCCCCTGTCGAGGACGCTCTGCAACTTCTTTTTATGCATTGCGGCGAGGTAACCCCAGACCGGGTAGGCGTAGGTAATGACCGGCAGCAGATACGCGCCGACGATCATCCTACCCAATTTCCTGGTCATGGCTGAGTTGATCAGGAGTGGAAACAGTGCGCACAGGCGAGTGGATGCTCGCTTAAGAACTGTCTGTGCGTGGGTACGCCAGGTGAGCCGACGGTCAAGGTGTAAGCCGAGGTACTTGACCTCGTTGGACCAGCGCAAGTACGTTCTGCCGATACGTAGCTGCCTAACGGGGTTCTTCCGTCGCTTAGAGAATTCTACGGCTACGCTCTTGGTAGCGTTGAGTTGCACTCTCCAATTCTCGGTCCAGTCCACGAGCGTGTCGAGCTGGCGCTGCAGTCGTAGGACGGCCCTTTCCTCATGACGATCGGCCGTAAATACGGCCGTGTCGTCAGCGAAGAGGGCCATCTGGACTCCAGGCTGTCTCGGCACGTCGTTGACGTAGATCGAGAACAGAAGGGGGCCTAGAACACTACCTTGAGGGACGCCGGCTGTGATTCGTCTCTCGGAAGAAACAGAATCGCCAACTCTCACGCAGAAGGTCCTCTCCGTCAGAAAGCTAGCAACCAGATGGAGGTAGCAGTCCGGGAGCTGGACTTCCCTAAGCTTGAATAACAGGCCATCATGCCATACGCTGTCGAAGGCTTTCTCAACATCTAAGAAACAGCCAACGGTCCGTTCTCTCCGACACCCGGCTTCCGTGATGCTTTCCACCAGTCTCATCAGTTGATGAGTGGTCGAATGCCTCACACGAAAGCCGAACTGTTCGGGGACCAGCACGTCAAAGTTGGTTAGATGTTCTCGTACACGACGCTGTACGAGGCGCTCAAAAACCTTGGACGTAGCGGAGAGTAGGCTGATAGGCCGGAGGTTTTCCGAGCGGGTGGTATCCTTTCCCTGCTTCGGGATCACGATAACCGTCGCCTTTCGCCATTTCTTGGGAAAGTAGGCCAGTCTAAGACACGCGTTGAACAAATCAGTCAAGAATTGAACTCCAGGCTCGGGAAGAAGTCGTAGAGCGGTGTTCGTAACACCGTCCGGGCCTGGAGCTTTTCTTGGCTGAAGTTCAGCGAGCCGATCTGAGACCTCTTCCAAAGAGATGGGTTCGGGCTCCGCCGTGATCGGAAGAGACAGAAAGTCTTCCACAGCCATCTCGACTTGTTCGTCGAAGTCCCAGTCCATGGGCGGGTTGGGAGCGAACTGTCGCTCGAAACACAAGCCCAAGTACTCAGCCTTCTCCTCCGGGCGACCCAGGAGTCGACCGAACGGTCCAACAATGGCGGGGAGTGGAGGTCGGCGCCTCCGTCCCGTCAATGCGGTAGGTATTCTGTACGGGTGACTTTGCGGGTCCGCATCCCCCATTCGGGCCACATCGAGTTCCCAACAGCTACGTCGGAACGCCTTCAGACTGCCACGCAGTCGTCCGGTGAGCCGATTGTATGCTGCCTTATCGGCCGGATCACGGGTCCTCTGCCAACGTTTCCGGAAGTAATTCCTCTCGCGAGCGAGAAGAGAGACTTCCTCAGGGATGCGTTGGTAGTCAGGCGTGAAACCAGCTCGCGTACGTGAAGACACGCCTATAGCCGAGATGATTGCCTCTTCGATTCCCGCAACTGCTTCGTCTAGGAGGCGAACGGAATCGAGTGGGGCCGCTGGCGGCAATCTACGGCACAAGGCCGGACCGTAGCGATCCCAATCGATAACCTTCTTCTTGTCAGAACGTGCATAGGCGTGCTGGGTAGCGACGTGGACCAAGATAGGGTTGTGGTCGGATGTCAGCTCCGTAAGTGAGAATACCTCGACCGGACAGACAACTCCTTGGGTCACCGCGATATCCAGAACATCGGGAGCCGCGTTAGGCCTTGACGGAAAGAACGTGGGTTGCGCTGGACCAAACACCATCGCCCGGCGCGATTCAACAAAACTGAGCAAGCGCCTCCCGTTCGGAGTAGTCAGGCGACAATTCCAAACGCAATTCAGATCGCCGGCCAAAATTACCCTTCGATGGGAATCGAAGATGACGTCCAGGTCGCCGACAAGGAGTTCAGCTTGTGGGGGCTTGTATGCTGAAACCACGAGGACGCCGCCAAGAGCTCCGTGGACCTCAATGGCGGTGGCCTCTAGGTTGGTAAGCTGCGGCAAAGCGACACGATGATGACCTATGGAGGTCCTCACCGCGATCGCCGTGCCGCCTCCTCGTCGGCCAACTCGGTCATCCCGATAGACCACGTAATTTGGTAACTGAAACCGGTTCGCCGGGGTCAGGTGGGTTTCCGAGAGGAGAAGTACGTCGGGTTTGAACCGAGCCAGGAATTCAAGAAGGTCGGAATGCTTGGAACCGATGTTGTTAGCATTCCAGGCTACGAGCGAGAGGTCTCGTCTAAGGGCTCGGTTCATAGAAGACCTATTACTTCGCAGGCTTCCACCAAGAGCATGAATCTCTCAGTTGGGGCAGCAGTTTCCAGGCGGTCTCGGATGGACCTGAAGGTAGATGCGACTTTCTTGAGGTCGTAGCCAGGCAGAAAGTCGCGGACGAACTGTGCGTCATCGGAAATGACGGACTGGGCGGTTTGCCTGGAAACTGAGGCCGCGTAAGAGCGACCAGGTTTAACGGCAGATCGGGTCGTGGTGGAAGCCACAGGACCAGGGGCAGACGGTGTTGAATCAGCGGCAGGAAAAGTACTCTGTTGCGCTTCGTCGGACTTATACCGGGAAGCAGGACTTTTCTTGGGCTGTGGGCAGGCAGGAGCTCGGGGCCGATCATCCGGTGTGGTTATCCCTTTGTTCCTGGGTTTTGTGATGCCTGCTCGCGGAAATCGCGCGGAGGTGGCAGTGGTGGCGAGGCTACCTCTGGTTCAGAGGCGGGAGTTGGAGGTTCCGCGGAGGTGGAGGGTTGATTCTCCGGCTCCATAACCGAGATGACGGCTACTGGGCTTGTCTCTGCTTCGGAAGGAGACGCGGTTCGTTTGTTTGCCTTTGCAGGGGCTGGAGGTGGAGCCGGAGAGGGCGCGCGCCGTGCCGGTTGTGCCTTCGGTTGCGGCCTAGCCTGTGTTTTAGGCTGCCTCTGAGGTTGGGGCTGCATAGCTGGCTGCCTTGGCTTCGGGAGGGGCCCCTGCGGCTTTTGCTTCCGCAGGAGCTCCGCCTTGTAGACCGGGCAGTTTACGTTACTTGCTGCATGGCCTTGGCCACAATTAATGCAGCGGAACTTGGACTTGTCTGCCACAGTGCAGGCCTGAGTTGAATGTCCCAACTAGCAACGTAGACAGGCCAGGGCATTGCGGCAGACGTCGGTATGATGGCCGAACCTCTGGCACCGGTGGCACTGCGCGAGCTTGCCCTGGGGACGACTGGATTCCACCTGACGCGGAAGCCAAACAGCCGCGTCAGTTGGAATATTTTGTCTGCAGCCTCGCCCTTCTCGAGCTGGAGACGGACGAGCGGGAGAGGTACTCGGGTTTCTGAGTGCGTGAACAGGCGGAAAATTGCCTGCACTGGGTACCCGAGGTCTCGGAGTTCCATGAGGATCTCCTGTGGATCGGTGTGCGCGTCAAGCCCTCGCAAAATTACAGACAAGGGCTTGACTCGCTTAGGAGAGAAGGTGTGGTACTGAAGGCTGTGCGCCTGGAGGAAGGCCTCGACCAAGCGATGGTCCTCGAGCTGGCGGACGACAATCTTGACCGTATCACCGCCAAGCAGCTTCAGGTCAAGCTTGTCGGCCGACAGGCCGTGGGCCGCGATCAGCCGTCTGTATAAGGCGGCGACATTGGACACACTGTGGACATACAGGGGCGGCGCGCGACCAACAGCGGCAGCAGCCGGAGCTGCTGCCGAAGCAGTCAGAACTGCGGCCTGTTGGCCCTGAGAAGGTCCGATGTCCATGGCCGAGGTCTGAGAGGAAGTGGATCCGGGTGTATGGGTCCTCTTTGGCTTCTTAGCCGGGCGATTACGCCGACCAACGGTCGCGAATTCGCCCGACTCGTCCGCCGGGAGAGGGGGTAATGGGTTCGGGAGAGGATCGTCCGTCTCCATCGCCCGAGGCGATTCAGGCGAGTCGCCCAGATGGGGCAAGGCAGAGCCGAGCGACTCGGCACTTGAGCCGTTGCCTGTAGAAGGCATGCTGGCCAGGTGCGGCTGCCGGGCAGAGACTGCTAGGCAGTCACTGCCAGACGCCAGGGATCTCGGGTCCGGCCGAAGCCGGGTTACCCGCGCGTCTTCCCTGCTCACGACGATGAGGGAGGAGCTGGGCTAACGACCAGCTTCGTTGAATACCAGTCCTTACCAAGACTGGTGTCCACTGGCCCCTTTACCCCGGCGATATCCTAGCTCGCTTACCACTGGTGGGGGCTTGCAAGGATCGTCCGGGGCAGCGCTACCTAACAGTCGTGAGCAAGTTAGGGTTTAAGCACTGATGCGGCACTCACCAGGTGAGCCCAGAGCAATCCTCTTCTATTCTTCGCCAGCAGATGGTATCCGGCGAAGGTGGTCCTAAAAAGGTCTTCTGCCAGCTGCCACTTGTACCAGCTACTTAATTCACCGGCAGCAGCTGGCTCCTTGGTCCTTTTTGTTCCCACGAAGAGAAGCAATATTCCTCGTCCGAAGGCGAGGTGGGCGAAGGCAGCAAAGCCGTAGTTCTTCCAGCGAAGAGCTGAAGAGAGCAGTCCAAGAAGAGCAGTCCTGTTCAGTCCGAAGCTGGAGCAGAAGTGATTGGACGGACGTGATGTCGATTCTGACAGATGTAGTACTATCAAGGAGAACTATTTATAACAGAAACCAGCTCTTGTGTATACAGTTGAAGACATAATATTCAGTCCACTCCAAGAGTGTTTAATAAACAAACTCGATTTCATTCAGCGTGTGGCCTTGCATAAGTAGTCACAACTGTTATGTGATTATAAACACCAGACAGGTTGATGAAAGAAAGAAGCCATGCTTTATATCCGCGTAAAAACGAGTGATATTTTTAAATAATGTCCATTTTAGATAATTTATTTACATTTTCTGATATACCTAATTATCATCAGTAAATTATACGTAACAGTCTAACAAGTATTTAGATTACTACTCCTACTTTATTACATATTTACACAAATATTCCAGAAATATTTCAGTGTTCACGTAAGTTTTATAAGAACAGAAGTAATGATCACCTAATTTAGTGTTTGTTAGTTTAAAATGCTTCAAGTTTAGCAAATATTCCGTTGCCAGTATTGTATTATTGGTATTAAGTTTATGACCTGGGATAAACGAGTGCGCACACCCATACACATAAACTCATGAGATTTCAACAATCTGATGTTGAAGACTCCAATCGTGGATATTTGATAGATACAACCTTTTTTAGACTTTGCTTATTGTGGGAAACATTGTATAGAATACCGTAACGTTAAACGAAATGTACCTATTTACTTTATTCTGCTGTTAAAATAAGATACTCAAATTCGATTGCGTTTTGTAATGTATTTGTATTTGTATTAAGTATGAACTACAAAGTTTTAATTTAAATTAAGATTAAAAGTGTCGTTGATTCACAAGAATTTACTGTCATGTGTTCTTCTCTGATACGCTTTAAATAACGAAAACTCATATTTTAAAATTTACAGTTCAAGTCAAATCAGGTAGTATTTCAGTCCAGTTCTCGATGTGCCACTTTTAAAGAAGGAACATAATTCTTATTACAAACAATGAAGCTTTTTAGACCTGGTATTACTAGATGGTTTGTTTGTTGTCAAAATTTCTTCCTGGGCTGTTTGGGCTTGAACCGATGTTTTCTACAAAACCAGACGTTTCGGCAGTGCTATCGACTGCCATCATCAGTGAAAACTGAGTGCACTATCGTGAGGTGGTATACGTTAGTGATCACAGTACTGTGGTCAAGGCTGAAGGAAGAAGTAGTTTCTATGGAAATAGTTCATTTCGAACAGTATTTTAAATATAAATATTAGAACATGGAAGTCATGTATGGTTCTCCATACCGATATTTACTCTCTTGTTTTCTTATTATTTCCTGTAACACCACTCTTAAGCTTTAAAATTCTAACTTGAAAGTGCCCATAAGATTTTTAAATTTCAAAAAGATTAACGCTAGTGATTAACCAAATTATCGTAATTATTAACAATTTATAATTCTCAAATAGATAAAAAATACTGACTTATTCATTCAAACTGTAGTTTAACGTTGCATTAGCTACCTTTATTTTGAACTTTTGAAGACTCCATTTTATTAGAATTTTGAATTTTCGAAATTTTTGTTTATAATTCTTTTTAATCACAAAGTTATCATTGATTACTTTCTCAAAATAAACATTTTTGTTTAAAATTGATATAATTATGTACTCTGCTTGTAATAATCTAAATTGAAATGTTCTCTCTACACTTTATTTAGCTTTCTAATAATTCATCACATCAAGGACATTTCAGTAACTATTTTTTATTAATATATTAATAAGAACCATATTGGATATCTTCACTAAACTCATTTACCATTCCATAAATTAGAGGAAAAGCAAACGTCAAAATTAATAACCATCATCATCATCAGCAAGGGTTATACAAAAGTAGTTTGTTCCGGGCCCAAGCAGATAGACTAGAGCTGGTTATTCCAATGCTTCTTGGGACGCCCCACACCTCTCCGTCGATTTCTGCTTACAATTTTCAATAGTTGTTTGAGACTGCTTCAGTCATCGCTTCGGTTAAAAGTTCTAACCATTTTAGCCTATAATGGGCAGTCCTATCAAATATACATATAATATTCAGTTCCTGCCGTACATCGCGATTTCTTTTGCGATCAGCATTTGTGAAGAATATATAATATCACGCGTCTGAGACCGCCTGAAAACGACTGCTCTGGGAATTCGTTCTTATAAGTCGGAATTCTCAAACCCATAGACAAGGAAGAGTCACCTTGTAGAACTTCAAGCGTGTTTCTTTACTTTTTAATTGATTAAAAAATTGGGTTGGGTACTCGTTGTACCGGATTAACTAGGTACTGGTCCTCAAATTCTTAGTGTTGGATGAAGTAATGTTAGCTCTCAAAGAAGCCTTCAGCCTCTCTCCAGCCAAGACGGTTCTCCGTGATGAAGTGACATATCTTACAAGAGGTTACCCATTACCCTTCTGATGCTCAACCGTATGGATTTAGACCGGAAGGTCGATAAATATTCTTTGGAGATCAATAGTAGCCAACAGTACTAAGTTGAGGCGTAAGGGAAATGATTCTGGATTGTCTTGTCTTTGGAATATTACAGGCGCAAATCAAGTTGGATTTAATGGGTTGTACTATTGTGTACAGGGAAATCTGGTCTCTTTAGTATGATAACATAGACAGCTTATGTGACACAACCTACAGAAATCGGGCTGGACGTTAAGCCCGAAGGTGGCAACCCCACTATCACATTGCCGTGCGATAAGCAAGTAACATATTCAGGAGACATATTAGTTACCAAACTGTCACAAGCAAGATGTAACCAGAGAAAAAACGTCAAAAGTCCCTTCCAAAAAATTTTAATTTTGCGTATTTATACAGAATAAATTTGTAATGGAATGCTCTAACAGAAAACCTATATTTCGCTCACATTATTTATAATTTTTCTCTCATTGTGTTGCATACCGTAAGTGGTATTTAAAAAAATATCAATTAGCCTATAATGACATTGCACATTTAGTTGCCGTTGAAATTTGTAAACGAAGATATAATGAAAGAGAAACTTGTACTTTACTGTGTCTAAATAACACTGTTGTTTCTATGATATTTAAAAATTTTTGTTTTCCTATAAATAATAGTTTTATAAAATTGAAAGTGTTTTATATAATAAAGCAGAATGGAAAATTCAAGACAATACAAAATTATGGGCGTGACGAGATATAAAACGAGCAGGCAAAAGGCTAAAACAAATGTTGAAGGTAGAAGAGAAATAAAGCAAAGATAAATAAGGAAGACCGATTCAAAGATACAAACTTAGATGGAAAAAGGTAGTATATTATTTACCATCAGGGAATAACACACGAAACTGCATCAAACACAGTAAAACTAACAATTTTGTTTAATTATAAGTGAGGTCTTGTATTAGGCAACAACAAAAACGAAAGAGCGGACTCTTCAGTGCGCACAAAACGTTAATGTTTTAGCAAAAATAAACTGCTTGCCCAAGAGAGTCCTCTTTAGTTAGGAACTTTTAGACTAGTTATACTTTTTGTAGTTCAAACACCTCTAATCGACACCATGTCTAGATGATTCATATTCCCGTTTATTTAACACAATCCGCTACGTGAAGCTATTCAGTAATCTGTTCTTCAATTAAGCGTTAATTATTAAATTTAATTTATAGTCATTATTAATGAAAATTTGATTTACTTTCACAAATTTACAAAATATCGTTAATGCCTTTATTTCAACAGCTATTTGCGAGCGGTTTGACAGATGCAGTTTGATACACGCAGTAGGCTCAGGTATTGGCCTGTGTTGAGTTGAAAACTAATTACTAGCTTTGGAGAGTGAGTTGAGCCCTTGACATTTTCTGTAGATGCGCCACTGCCTAATTTTATTTGTAAGAAGTACCGAGGATTCCTATGCGTACCCCCTTGCAAACCAGTGTTCACGTGTGTTAGTCTCGTATAGGCTAGACAAAGATTCTATAGATAATAATGCTTTATTTATAAAATTTAAAATGCTCAAGAACTGGTGTAGCTATCTCGGAAAATAAAAGCGAAAGTAAAGCAGTAATAGGTCTAAGCTAGCAACGGGAGTTCACTAGTTCTTGAACTACCCCTTCTCAACTCTTTAACATGAATACATACAGAGCAAGTAAATTATTCAATTTTGGAGTTTGATGACACACATTAAGATGAATTTTATGCAATACTGGAAAGAGACAGTAAAAAACTGTTAACGTAAAGAGTAACTATACTTACAGACTTAAATACAAAAATTAAAAGAACGGCTAGAGAATCAGAATTATGGAAAAAAATTGATTAACGTCATGAAATGAATAGGTGAACAATAAATTTACTTCAGTTCTGATAACAACTTTTATTATTTGTAAGCCAGAAGTTCATCATCACGTAAAGTTATGTGTTCATGACGTTCCCCTAGTGGTAGCTTTCCCAATCAAGTAGACTTCATCTTAGTTATCACTAGGTGGACTCTACTACCTTTCCAAACAATTAAAGACTCTACGAGCTCCCCAGAGAAAGATTTTTACAGTAACCAGATTCTTGCAGCTAAAGTAGAACTAAACATGGAAAGGCATACATCAAAAGAAAGTCATACAAACATGATGGTGTTTAAAAACAGACATATATAAGCAAAATGAGGATATAAGAGTGAAGAGGAAAATTGTCGGTCGGCAATAAACCTATGAGGCATGCAGATAGCGCCTAGCTAAAAGCAAAAAGTATATTATAAGAAGAAACCTCTAGAGTAACCAAAAACCTGTAATTTTAGTAAAAATAGTGTAAAAATAGATCAGTAAAGATACGTGTAACACAATACAGACAGAAAACGGGACTACACAATTAAGAGACAAGTATCCTCAAATAAGCAAAGCCGGAATACAGCAATGTAGGTACGACACGAATAAATATGTAAACAAAATTTAGAAGGATTAAAAACAAATAGAAACAAACATCAATTATATATGTGTTCAGACTTAAAACATTACAAGAATATTTGTAACAAGTAAAAGAATAGACGATGCCAATGTAAAAGAACAGCGGAGAAGCTACTGCAAAAAACCTATTCAAAGATAAACGCATAGAGAGAGAGAATACAGGTAACTTTACGTTTGACCTGGAAATCAACATTACCATGCAATATTAATAACTAATGTTAATAATAGTAACTACATAATAATGTTTAATAATAATGTTCAGTTCAGCGGCGCAACAACCCATTACTGGGTCAAGGTGTCCTCAAAGGCAACCTCCAGCCTCCGCCAGTTGTCCCGGTCAAGTGCAGCTGCTCTCCAGTTCCGGGTCCCAAGGATATGGCTCGCATCGTAGTTCACACCGTCTTCCCAACGTAGTTTGGGTCTACCAACTCTCCTGGTGCCATAGATCTGTCCTGTGAGTGCCTTTCTTGGTATTTCATTCTCCCCCATTCAGATCACGTGTCCAGCCCACTTGAGTCTACCAAGTTTTATAATTTTCACAATATCTGGTTCATTCAGAAGAATGTTCAGTTCTTGGTTGGTTCTTTTCCTCCATTCACCTCCTACACATATTGGACCAAATATACTGCGGAGGATTTTGCGTTCATGAACCAGCAAGCTTCACTCAGACTTTCTAGAAATGGTCCAGGTCTCAGAACCAAAGGTGAGAACTGGGCGGATCAGTTTTTTATACAAAAGCAGCTTGATGCTCCTGGCAACTATTCTGCTCTCTTTGGGGTCTGAGACCAAAGAAGCACCTATTATCTGAGGTGATTCTTCGCTTTATTTCTTCTGTTGTTTCCCCATCGGAGTTAACTTTTCATCCTAAATAAACAAAGTTTTTGACTTTTTCGAAGGAATAGATGCCAATTTGGATGTGCTCTCCTTCTCTAGCCTCCTGTCTTGTAGCCATGTATTTTGTCTTGCTTTCATTTTATTATGAGACCCAGCCTACTTGCAGGACCTTCAAGAGCAAGAAAGGCTTCAGTGACTGCTCGAAAGGACCTCCCGATTATATCTAGGTCATCGGCGTATCCTAGGACCTACACCAACCTGTTGAATACAGCCCCGGAGGAATTATTCCAGCATCTCTCATAGCTTTTTCTAAGGCAAGAACGAAGAGGAGGCAAGCAAGAGCATCGCCCTGGAGAACTCCCTTTCCATAGTCGAACTCTCCTGATAAGTCATTCTGAATGCTCACCATGCCATTCACTGTCAGCATTGTCATCCTACACAATCTTATTAATTTCTTTGGTATGCCCAGTTCTTCAAAAGCAGTGTAAAGTTCTTTTCTGTCAATGCTGTGGTATGCATTTCTGAAATCTATGAAGAAGTGATGGGTTTGTAGTTTATGTTCCCTACCTTTCTCCAGAAATTGTCGGAGTGTGAAAACCTGGTCTACTGTCGATTTTCCTCTTTTAAATCCACACTGATATCGACCAATCACCTGATCAGCATGTGGAACATATAACTGTCTTCTGCCAGGCTGTTGGCAGTTTCTCTTCTATCCATATATCAATGACAAGGTGTTGAAGGGTTTTAACCAGCTCTGGGCCACCGTTTGTGCAAAGCTCCGCAGGAAGGTCATCAGAACCAGGAGCTTTGTTGTTTTTAAGGCTTTCTATTGCAGCTATCATATTATCTTCATCCGGAGGCTCGATGTGTTTATGTTCCTCTAGCACAGGTGGTACATAGTTGTTCACCTCGTCATTCTTAGAAAGAAGAGCTTCAAAGTTCTTTCCCCTTTTCTGTAAGTAGGGTGCCATCAGTGTCACAAGCTGTTGTCCTGGGCTTAAAGGGTTTCCTACCTTGGTTTAACTTATTGTAGAATTTTCTGATTTCAGTTTAATAATAGGAGTACGAACACGTCCGCCTACCAACACGTTTGGTGGAAAGGTAAAAACAGACATTTGTAAACATACATGGCTGTGCCATTACACATTAGGAATGTTATTTGACCTTAAATACTCTTGGCGGGATTCAGATGAATGAGAAATCTTATCTCTGTGCTGGAGGTGGAGACCTGTGGTGTTACGCTGAATAGACACAACACATTATCACTATACACAGCAGTGGCTGACGTGTATTAACCATTTCTGAGTTCCCGATGCCACAACCCAGATTAAACTGCGCATAACGTTTGTAGAAAAGGCTAGTATCCTTCATACTTCATAAACACTTGAGAAATTTTATTGTTTCTCACAGAGGCACCCTTAGGGTTGTCCGGCAGGTGTAAATGCACTTAAATTCCTTGGCTCATTCTTGAACAAAAATGAGGAAAGAAATAAAACGAATAAGGAGAGAGAGAGAGAGAGAGAGAGAGAGAGTGTGTGTGTGTGAGAGAGAGAGAGTGAGAGAGAGAGAGAGAGAGAGAGAGAGGGAGGGAGAGGGTAGAGAGAGGGGGAGTGAGTGAGAGTAAGAAAATGAGAGAGAGTTACAGTGACGGAGGGCAGCTGTATACATTTTTTACTATACTTCATTATTTAGAAGTCACATGACATAATTTGCATAGAGCATCAATTAAACGCGCGGCAGCACGCTACATATAATGCGACACAATACGTTACATTTGTACAGTTCACATAAGTTTCTTTTTGGTAACTACTATATTACTTTTTATAATATTTACTTGAGTACTTTATAATTTATAACAAATGTGTTACATTGCGTTATAATCGTTTATTTAAGTACTAAGTAGGCCTGTAATGAGAGCGCTGATGTTACTTGATATAGGCCTAAGTCTATGAATTCCTACCTGTGCTTCGGTATTAGGTTACTAATTAATGATGGCTGCATGTTCATAATAGTAATGTTATATCTTATAATGTGTATTTTATAATCATTTAAGGAATTTTGTATTCTGTTAAATAACCATATTTAATTACTTTTGTACAACAGTTTTGTTTGTTAGTTTGTAATGCTCGTTAGTTAGTTTGTTCCCTTGTAATACTAAAACGGCTGGACCAGTTTTGATGCACGAGGTATGAAGTCACTTGTCTTGATTTTAGAAGTGTCAACAAAGATATAAAATTTTGGAAAACGAAATGGCGGATGCTACAAACCATATTATGTAAAATTTAGGCAAACCTGTCAGGCTGGGAGTTATTTTTATTAATAAAGAGCGTATTAAAAGATGATTACAATAAATGCGTTGCGTTCATCAACATTAGTAAATGTGTGTTACACTGATTTTTGTAAGTATGTTACAATTGTTAGACTATGTCTTCATGTCAATGACCATCACGTTAGTAATTCATTGTTTAAATTGCACAAGAAAAATCTATATGCAAAAGGTTATACAAATAATTCTTGCCTACAGGTTGCATTACGGTACTCAGTACTAATTTATTCTATCGGGTCGACTTCACAGTGATATTGATGGAGTAACCCAGCGCACAAGACACTCATTTTCGTCAGTTAAGTTATCAAACAGAATTATCACTGTTGCACACCACTACAGAAAAATTATTCCGATTTGCGCTTTCAAGCTTCTCAGCTCATCTGACGGATTTCCGATCTGAGGATGAGCTGAGAAGCTTGAAAGCGCTAATCGGAACAATTTTTCTATAGTGGTGTGCAACAGTGATACGGATTTCCGATCTGACGATGAGCTGAGAAGCTTGAAAGCGCTAATCGGAATAATTTTTCTTTAGTGGTGTGCAACAGTGATAATTCTGTTTCTGATTATAACCACTAACACAACTATCTTAAGTAAAGTTAAATTATCATCATACTCACTGAATATTGCCTTGTACGTCTCCTATAAATGCAATAATTGATTCTTCAGGCTGTCCTCTGGAAAATTTATCCCTTTTGCCTCAAACCAATTCATACTTTTTTCCCCTATAAGATGTCGTTGGTACTGCTTTACATTGAAGCAAGACATTGCCCATAACAAGAACAGAATTGTTTTTAAGATACGGTGTCTCTACACTATTGTTCAAATTCTGGATCTCCGTACCATCACTGTAATTCGCAAAATTTTTCTGGCGAAAAAGAAAATTGTTCGTCGCCTGTACAAAAAAAAAAAAACACAAACCGAAGCGTTCTTAAATTCATGTCCTTCAGGCCTATTAGGACTACCAGTCTAGCTTTTAATCCAGCTTGAGGAGTTTTCATAGTCGTGTCCCTCCACATAGTATTCTGAAAGACTCCCATTAACTGTAGTGTTACATTTATCATGCGGGCTATTAGGCCACCATTTATTGAATACTGAATTTCCAGATGATTCTTCTATGGCCACTACGACCATCATTAGTAGTGCAAGAACAAAGATAAAATACACATTATTAGATATAACATAACTACTATGAACATGTAGCCATCATTAATTAGTAACCTAATACGAAGCACAAGTAGGCCTACACAGACTTATACTAAGCAACATCAGCGCTCACATTACAGGCCTACTTAGTACTTAAGTAAACGATTATAACACGATGTAACACATTTTTTATAAATTATAAAGTACAGTATTATACAATATAAAGTGCCCTGAGATTGTGTGACAGTTGCGATGAAACAAGACCTTCGCTTTAAACTAAAAACAAAGGGAAACGAAAAAACATGAGATAATTGAGACTGACATACACTATCTATACTATTCTCTCTATCTACCCCTGTCTCTCTTTTTCTCTTTTGCTCTCTTTCTACCTGTCTATTTACCTACCTATCACTTATATAACTACTTGTATAATTACTCGTATTATAAAGAAACATTTGTATTGAAGGTACTAGAAGTCGCCGGATACCTGCACTGGTTGTAAATCCAGGAAAAGGTTATTTTATGATACTGTTCTCTGACATGTCTATTGTTATATAGCATGTGGTTTCTCCAAAGGTTATAAACGTATGTGGCTACCAAAAGTGGCTTGAGAGACATTTGTCATGCAGCCCGATATTTTCATGCAGAGAATGACGCAAATGATAAAAGATAAATTAATGTTGTTACTTGTTTCAACTATTGCTTCACTTCCTAAAAGCGGCCAGTGAGACCTTGTCATTTTTTTACATCTATGTTTATATCTTTAAATCCATTAAATTTTGTTTAACATTCATTCATCAGAGTTGTGCACATGCGTATCTTACTAAAATGGAATACAAAAGTGTTAATAATTTTCGGTGTTTCATTAAAAAAAAAGGTTTCAGAAAATGTGTTTGTGATTGAAATCTTTTTCCGTTTTCAATAGAATGTGTAAAGTGTGATGGTAATATGTTAAAAAATGTGAATGGACAAAAAAACGTCACCTTCGGATGTGGTAGACGGAATTGCTGAGCTACAAAAAACATACATGATGACACTTTTTTCGGAAAAGCGTGTGTTCCTGCATTATCTGTAGCCTATTCCGTGTGTTAGTCGCTTGGATTTTGAAATATCAAATTTCAGTTATTACAAAAGAGCTTGACATAAACAGGAAAACTACGCGAAAATTAATAAACGAGTTCAGGGAGATCCTTACTGTCTGGGTGATGGATACCAGCTTAAAAATTGGCGGCCCGGGAGATACTGAAATTGATGAAAGTGCGTTCACTTGAAGGAAGTACAACAGGGACCGAATAACCAAAACTCGGTGGGTACTTGGGGGAATTTACAGGAGAATAAAGAAGTGGTTGCTAAAGGTGGTGGATAAACGCGATGCAAACACACTAAATCGTGTAATTTTAAATAATATAGAACCAGGAACCACTATAGTTGCAGATATGTGGCGCGGCTACATCTCGCGAGTACCCATACATACCCAAATGCAGAGGGGCACCCAGGATTTTTTCGAGGGGCGGTTGAAAACTTGCGAACAAGGTGCACAATTTTGGTTTCCCTCATTATTTTCTCAACAAGCAGGGCTTGCTTTTTCCTAGAGGAACGACAACACGTAACTTATTGGGAGTCAATGCTGCAAGTGCAAGTAAAAATGATCCTTGCTTCATGGAATTTCACTCATGTATTTTCCATCTATAATGCCACCTATAATGCTAAAAAAGAGCCCTTCTTACACATAAATATTGCACAGGTATCAACACACAATGTTTGTAGGAATCACGAGTAAAAACCACGTAATCACAAGGCTTAGTAATTTGCATGTGCTGACTGAATAATATAAATTACTTAATGAGTAGACGGTGACTTTATTGAAATAATAATACAATAATATAGTAAAATAATCAGACGTGAAGCAGTCGCGCATATTGTAGAGTGGATAAGACAGGAACAATGTAATACACGTGAATAGAAAGGCTACAGTTGAATATTAGACTGTTCCCTGAACGACAAGTCTACGTACAAGTACGTGACAATTACGTGTAAAGTTTTGATTTTGATTTCTATTTCGACAAGACAAACAATTCAAATGGACGTTTTGTAAGACGAAACAAACAATAGATACAACAGAGGGACCATACAAAGATTTCACCGAGTTATAAAATGTTTAATGTTTAGTACTGCAATTATTATGTAAACAGTGACTTGTCATGTTGTGTCTGTTACAGTGTTTCTCCTAATCTCCTAGTCCAGTCTAGACATTAACAAACATTGTATATTTTGGAGTATATAACACTTTGTTATCAGACATGTTACGATTTAGGAAAAACTTTAGTAATATATAGTCAACATTGCACTGGCATCTTAATTTGTTTATATAAGTAACATCAATAATAGGCTCGAATGTGAAATGACTGTGACTCTGGGTGTGTGTGTGTTTTAAAAACAAGCAGATGTAAATTAACCATGAATAACAAGGCAGACAACATTAATGAAAAAATTATACTAAAATTATTTAATTAATATAGCACATAATTACTTACAAACAATTACAAATATTATGTCAATTTATTCTTCCACACCTTATTGCCGTAATAAGTACGTCAATTTCCTTCACTGTTATCATCACTCAAATTGTCTTAACTGCTGCTATCCCATCGCTTATTAATTTAGAAACGATCTGTTACATTATACACTTTTTGGTCCGATCTCACAAGCTCTTTTAAATTTTCAAGACGTGGTCACATTTTGATGTCCAGCGTGTGAGATAAATACACTCAAATTCCTTTTTTGCTAAGTTTATAACACTGTCTACGAAAATAAACTTTTTTTTTTTTAACATGCTTTTCCACAGTTGCCCAAATCAGTTCTAGGATTAAGAACCGGATGATAGGGTGGAAGTCGTAAAATGGAATGTCCGTAGTTTGCTGAAATAGTGATTTTTTTAAAAGTTTAGTATGTTGGGTTATTATTTCAGAAGATGGAACAACAAAGAATTACATAAAAAATAGGATACAACAGGGAAAAAAGGCTATTCGTTTGCTAAACTCGTTACTTTGGTCGAACAAAATGAAACTTCAACCTAAACTGACAATCTACACAACTATTGAGGAGCCCATTTTAACTTATGGCTGCGAATGCTGGCAACTTTCAGGTAAAGAGAAAAAGATGATAGAAACTGTGGAAATGGACTTTTTAAGAAGATCGTGTAATATTTCTAGAATGCAACATGTTAGAAACGAAGATATAAGAAGGAAAACAGGGCGCATATTTACAACAGCAGAAAGAATAGAATCCAGACAGTTGCTATGGTATGGTCACGTAATGAGGATGGAGGAGAAGCGATGGCCAAAGAAAGCTCGACTTACACTCCACAAAACAGGAGAAGAAAAGGAAAACTGACAACACAATGGAAAACAGGAATTAGGAAATGCATGAGAGGTCGAGCTATTGAAGACGATGACTGGAAAGATAGGGAGAAATGGCGATCGAAATGAGGGATGCGGCATAGACTGTAGGACACCCTCTAATAATAATAATGTTGGGTTATTTTGTTTAGCCTAACTATTAAACAGAGCTCAGGTTATAACATAAATGGACTAAAGGAATCCCATGATTCAATAACCAGTTAATCATGTCTACCTTTTTGTTAATGATGTTGCAGGCGAATTTATTTATTTATTGAAATTTTCAGGGACTTTCGTCATTGTCTGTCCAAATTTTTGTAACCGATTTTGAACAGTGAAAACCAAAATTTCATCTGTGTATACCATGGACTACCGTTCTTCTCTGAATTGCTGTAATTTTCTTATATATCAACTCTTAAGATTTCAAGGTCACGTTTTTCTATTTAAAAGTTTCCTATTGCTTTTGGCACGTTTCCGTCGAAATCCCATTTGACGAATAATGTGGTTCAGACTGGTAACGCTACCATTATAATTAATTTGTTCTTTAAAATTGTTTAAATTACTTTTTAATGTTAATCTTTACCCTTCTATGGGTTGACTTTGGTGAATAATTCGTCGAGTGGTGCACTTGTCGAAATCGTTTAAATCAGTTTTTATTTCATTTGTTGAACATTTTTATGGAGAGTCCTGAAAGATTTTATATCACCCATATACCATGATGTTTCTGTAATAATTCTAGAAACACTATTTATAGACACGCGCCGCACGCCTGAGCTACCCGTTCATGTAACTTCCTTTCTGATATATCCTTATCTTCCGATTTAATACACTTGTAGGCCTACACGTTATAAATTATTTTCCGACTTTGACTATGTAGGCCTATAACTTTCCTTTGCACTAAAGTCGACAGGCGACCCAGATTGACCCATTTCACTCTCAAAACCGGAAAATATAGCAATAAAGTAAACTCTATGCTTTTGATGAAAACCGGTGTTTTTGAAAAGTACGAACACAATTACATATCATGAGAACAGTTTATTCGTGTCTGGTAAGCTTACCTACGTTGTATTTTAGTTTATCTTATTACTACAGCCTTACTATTTGTACATTCGTTGATTACACAATTTTTACCATATTTTCGGCAGGTTCTAACCCCCAAAACCCTCCTGGGTGCGCCACTGCCCAAATGTATGGGTTATACATTTTCCTGTGAATCGTTCGCTTAATTTTG
This sequence comes from Magicicada septendecula, assembly GCA_034769895.1. Taxonomy (NCBI): domain Eukaryota; kingdom Metazoa; phylum Arthropoda; class Insecta; order Hemiptera; family Cicadidae; genus Magicicada; species Magicicada septendecula. The sequence continues at coordinate 1,118,849,121 of CM068367.1, read as the reverse complement.
TATGTCCTCGCAATTTTGCCGTTCACACCCAAACGATCGAGAACTAATGGTCCAAAATTAAGCGTGATGTTCGGAGAAGAGTCGGGAGAATGTCTGTTAGTACATTTCAGACGTATTTAATTGAATATATTTGAAGAGAAATGTTTTTCTGTAGGGGAATTGTTTAATGATTTTTTAGCGGCTATTCATTATTTTTACACGCAATTTTTAAATTGAATATACAGTAATTTGTAGATAATAAATTTAGCTGACGTACAAGTGAGTTAGACAAAATCTAAAAAATAAATAAAATTAAAAGATATGTAAAGATATTAACATAGATGTGAAAAACGACAAGGCCTTACTGACCGCTTTTAGTAACTGAAGAAATTGTTGAAATAAGTATCAGCATTTCTCGATTTATTAGCAGCCATGAGCATTCTCTGTAAGAAAATGCCTCTCAAGCCACTGGATGTAGCCACTATTTTTATAATCCATGGAGAAACCACAAGCCTATATAACAATAGACATGTCAATGAACAGTATCATAAAATAACCTTTTCCTGGTCTTACAAAAAGTGCAGGTATCCGATGACTTCTAGTACCCTCAACCCGAAACATTTTAATATCGTCTGTCTGTCTGTCTGTCTGTCTGTCTCTCTCTCTGCCTGCTTCTCGCAACATCTTGTCATTATTTCTAATACAAATAGAACTAATATTATGGAAATGTTAATATAAAATTTTATGCTATCTCACAACCCTCTGTCTCCCATCTCTCCATCTATCGCTAACACAAGAAGTAATTATTATTATGTACATATATGCAGAGTTGTGATCGCTCTCCTTCCTTCTCCCCCCTCTCACTATCTCTCTGTGTCTATCTATTTATCAATCTCAATCCCAAACAGAACTATAGAAAATTAAGAACTACAAAACTATAAACTATAGTTATACAATTTTGTTACCCACAAAATTGATACAAATAAATATTTTATAGCATTACTTCAAAATACTGTATGCATAATAATGAACACTGACCAAAAATATAACTGATTATATTTTTTATATTATGAGTTTAAGTTCATAACGTTTGGTATTACATTTATTATTTTTGACTGCCAATATGCATAAGAAATTTCTCTAGTAAAGGAGATCAAAGTTACGTTATCACCCGGTATCAATGCATGTAAGAAAATATTAACATGCCCGTTAATTCCGTTAGTTAATCCGACGACAAGTGGTCAATCTTTACATAATTCGAAAGGCCAGTACGCTACTTTGGCATGCTTCGTAAAACACAATAATTATATTATCACGGTTAGTAGAATTGGATAGTGAAGTTTAAGAATTGTTGATAAATATTTGACAGTTTATAAATATTTAGTTAAAATTATGTGTAAAGTTGGCGCGTGAACAACGGAAAAGAATAATGGTCATTCGCCTGCAGTTAGTCACTCTTTCATACAAACAAATAAGCGTCAACGTAAACTGTGCAATACCCGGGGTTGAAATCTGGCAATGTCGCTGGAAGCAAAAACCGCTACAATTCGAAAAAAGTATACATTTCAGACGCTTCATTGTCGGGAAACTGAAAAGACACCCTACTGTCGTAATAATAAAAAGATGCCATAATGACAGCGTTTTGTACAACAAAAATTATTTTCTTGTATTAAGAGTACAGTATATTGAAATATAAAACGCAAAACACAAACAACATAATCACAAGAACGTAATGTTATAATAAAATTTCAATATACTCTTCGTTTTCGAGTAGACGCCAAAACGTATACATTTTGAAAAGACGCCAAAATGTTAGAAAAATGTATATATATATATATATATATATTGTAACGCAACAGAAATGTGGTCCTCAACGTTACATAAATAGAAATATTAGAAATATAATAAGTAAATAAATATTTAACTCCCATAATAATACAAAGGTCAAATAAATACATTTATAATTGTGCAAAAAAGAATAAGGATGCAAGGTAGTGATAACAATAAAAAACAAACCTGTAAGATAGACAATAGTAAGAAATCAATGTTCAGTGAAAAGTAAATAAATCAAATATACTGATAAGAGTTGTAAAAAAGAAACCAATATCAAAAATGTTAAAGTAAATGACAGTGAAATTAGATAAAAATGAATCAATAATATACTTTACTAATTAATCGAAGGTAATGATTCTGAATTGGATGATGTTATGTTGTTACCATGAATGTTATATTAAAGTTTGTGTTAGCTTATGCAACTTACTTGTTGATGTAATAGCAAGTAATGAAGCAAATGTATTATTTGATTACTGTTGTAGAAAGGTGGAGGAAAGCAGTTAATTAGTGTTAATTGATCTCAATTTTCTTATATGTGATCCATAGATCAAGATAAAGTTGTTGTTAGTTATAAAAAGAATAATTATTTGTGTAAATATAAATAGTTAAGGTTTGATTATGTTTATAAACCTATGTAAAAAGACTATAGTTGTTAACCAGTTATAATTAAAGGTAGGTCCATATATAATAAAAGGCCTAACAGCCAACACTATATGACAACTCAAAACATAAAGGTTAGGTATAGAAGTTAATAATAATTAATGAATACAATTCAAGGAGTTAGAAAAAAACATTTGATATTTAATAATATATAATAAACCAACTCAATATAAACAAATTATGATAATGCCATAGTGCAATGATATCGATTGATAACGTTTGATATCGGAAAAATAATAATTATGAAAAGAAACAGACTAAGATTGAAAAACCAGCAGAATATATGTAGAAATTAGTAAACAAACTATAAATAAAGTTATATTCCGATATAATGGAACTTTAATAAGGAATGGAAGAATAATATATGAAATAATCACTATATAAAAAACATTGAAAAAGAATAAAAATAAATTTGTTGCTAGGGACAACAAAAATTAATATAATTTGTTGATTTTGATTATTGCAATTTATGATCTGAACGTGATGAGATTAAAACCCAAAGAAATGGTTAATACAATTCACCTATTCTAAATTATTTCTATACAGTTACAAATCACAATATATTATTAGTTATTTGTCTTAACTATGCCAGCAACATTTAACCAAATTGTATAATGGTATCGTCTCATAATAATAAGTAATTGACTTCCACAAGGAATGACTTGGATTGTCCAATATCAGAAGAAGAATTAATGAAAATTTAATGAAATATTAATAAAATATAAAGAACCAACTGTGTAAAGAACTAATACTACACACCACACTGAAAATCATAACCATTTAACTACATTGGACATCACTATTTACTTCATACGATAGAAAAAACGTATTTGGATCCAGAATTTGCCGAAGAACACAATCACCAGTCTGGCCATAAATAAACCAAGGGAGCAGTATTTCCGAGTTAACCAGGACTAATGATTCCACTTTATTGAACTTGAAGAAAAGAATAAAGAAAACCATCTCCTTTCTGATCAACACGAGGCATCATTTCATGAGGTTAGAAATCAACCGCCTTCAAGAGCCGCTTCGTTCTACGTCTGGTAATTTACAATTGTATAAATCATATTAAACAACACAACACTTTAAATTTGTAATATCTTGCATTCTTATCTATGTATTTTTAATCTTCCCTGCAGTTACAAGAACCTTCACACCCTGAACTAAATTAATTATAAAAAACAAAATATATAACTGAATCTAAAATAAAATATTGGACCGAACAATAATCGATTAACGCAACATATAGCCTTTCGTATGTCAGTTAAAAACAATCTTATTGAATGTTAACAAGACGAATTAATAAAGAAATCTTGTATAATTTCAGGATCTTATTATTTGGGAATCATTTAATGAGTTGGGAATAAGAATTAACAGACTAAGTGTATAATAACTAGTTACCGTACACGGTGAATTAACCTATAAATTTCGTTTGTTCCGGAACTGCAGCCCTTGTTGCGGAATTCTCTGACACCAAAGAGAATAGAATTAAACACGAAATTTCAATAATTCTCTGCAAGGTAGACTAGGGCTGAGCGGAATTTTAGAATGAAACACTAATTATTTAAGTTACATTCACACTAACACTGGTATCTTAAATAGAGAGATAAGTTAATCATAATTAACGAGATTACTATATCCCACAACCCCAGATATCTAAGAAATTGAATTATATTAACATAATCAAAGAGAGATGCATACGAGAGAAATATAGTAAATTGACAACTCAACAGTGTGACTTAAATCGTACACACCGGTCAAGTAACAAATTGGCGCTCAACTAGTGTAGGGCTTAAGTTAAGTAACTATAATTATATTAATATTACTTAACCAGAGCAGGCAACTGTGGGAGAATAAAAATGTATGATACCAGAGGTAGATCAAAGAGGAGGGCAGAAGATACGGAGAAGGAAGAAGGTGAACAAGGACAAGAAATAGAAGTAATCACAGACAGTGAAATGGAACAACAGACAGGCGAAATAGCAGAAACTGAAATAATTACGGACAAGGAGAAGGAAGTAATTGAAGAAGGTGCCCAAGGGGATCAACCAGATAAGCCCAACCAAAAAGAAGACTTGAGTATGCAGATGTTTAAACTACTATTGGAAAATTCAAAGAGACAGGAGGAAAATTTTGACAAAACAAATGAGGAAATTAAGGAAAACTCAAGGAAAACAAATGAGGAAAACAAGGAGAATTTTAGGAAAATAAATGAGAAATTTGACAAAATAAATGAGGAAATTAAAGAAAACTCAAGGAAAACAAATGAGGAAATTAAGGAAAATTCAAAACTACTTTTCAGACAAATGAAGGAAGAAATCCTACAATTAAACGAAGAAAATGTAAGGCAGATTAACGAAAGAATGGAAAATATCCATGTGACAATTAACCAAAAAGTAGACCAAAATAATGAGGAAAGGAAATTAGAATTAGCCAAAACAAATGAAAAGTTAGAAAAAACTAACGAAACAGTAATACAGGTTCGTGAGGAACTACAAAATAAAATTAATGACATACAAATTGAGAGTAAAACAATGGTCGAAGAAATCCAACAGGAAACTGTCGGAAAATACGAGAAAATTAAACAAGAAGTAAATCAGATACGGGAGGAGAATAAGGAAGGGATTATGCAGATACAGACAGACATGGGTGAACGACTCGAAAGAGTATATGGCAATTTAAACAATATGGAAGGTCAAATTAATACCAGTAAAAATAAAATAGAGGAAATTAGTAGACGTGAACTACAGTTACAAGAAGAAGTAGATTCATGGCGGGATAGGACATGCTAGCATAATCATACAAATAACCACGATAACCGGGAGTCGATTAATTTTCGAAATTACAAGCGTAATCCGATGGAATTTTTAAAGAGGTTGGAAGAGATGATCGCACGAAATAGAGAGAACCGTTGGAGTATTATACGCGGTATGATTGATGAAACATTTAAGGATACATATGATAATCGGTGGACAGCGGTGCGCCCGGATATACCGGACATGACCGAATTCAAAAAGCAATTTAAAGAAAAATATTGGTCGGAGTCGACCCAGAACATGGTTAGAAATAATTTGAGCAATGGCCGGTACAAAACAAACATAGGACAGTCTCCTACATCATACTTCCTCGGAAAAGTATGCATGGCACGGAATTTAGAGCCCAGAATTCCTGAAGAATGTTTGGTGATACAGCTACCCTACCATTATGAGGAAGGAATAAAGAACGCACGTATGTGTAGCCAAATCAAAACGATTTCAGCCATGGCCAAATTCCTTGAGAATTATGAGCACGAAAATCAATATCAAAGAAACAGAATATTAAATTATAAATACCATAAGTATAATAGTAACGATCAACAAACAAATTCTCATAATAATGATCACAATCGACCAGCTCAGAACGTTAACGCAAATAGAACACAGAACGATCACTCGAATAATAATACCAGGAATTATAATTATCATGGCAATAATCCTTATAATTACCGCGACAGTCGCAATAATAGAGGAGATGGGGACAAACGACCCAATAATTATAGACACAATGTTAATTATATTTATTCCAGACCTCAAAACGATCAGCGATGGTATTACCCAAGGAATCACCAATATGACAATTATTATAATCAATCCCGGCGTGAAGACAACTATCAACATGAAAGAAATTATAGGGTAGCGGAACATAATACAGAGGACCGACCCGACCTGTACAAAATCAACCTCATAACTCACAGGAAAATAGAGAAGATGGGGGAAGCCCTCATTTAAACTAATAGAGGCAGTGAAAAATGAAGAATACCCTTCACTGAACCGTAATCTTGGGGAACAACGACTTGTAAATAAAACTACGAATAATAATACCATAACTATAATCAATAACCACTATTTAAAAAATATTAGAGAAGATTTATTAGAAGAGGATAATAATCATGTACACAGTAATAGTAATAATGAAATTATATATGTAACAGCCAAATTAAATGGAATACAATCCACAATAATGATAGATTATTTATTAAAGTTACCCCTAATCAAATAAACTGGAAATTAGTAATTCCCACAGCTGTGGAAAACAAATTAATCTTGGATTACCATGAAAGATATGGACACATGGAGCCATAAAAATTGTCAAAGCCCTGGAAGAACAAGTGTACATAAAAAATATAAACAGAAAGGTGCAAAAATCAATCCAAGCATGTCACATCTGCCAGATGGTTAAACATAACAATGAGAAGAAGGAGGGAGTAATGATCCCTATTACATCCAAATATAAGCTGGAGAAAGTATTCCTGGATATATGTGGACCATTCCCACACAGTGGAGGGAACCATAGATATAAATTTATAATTATTATTTTTGATCATTTTTCTAAATATACTAAACTTTACGCTATTAGCAGAGCCACGACCAAGAAAATTCTGGAAATAGTCATTGGACATTACATAATAGAGATTGGTAAACCGTCATCCATTATCACCGATCATGGTACGCAATTCAAGGGAAGCAAATGGAGAAATAATCTTCTAAAACACAACATTAGAACATATAAGACTTCAGTATACCACCCCAGCAGCAATCCTGCAGAACGTGTATTGAGGGAAGTTGGCAGAATACTCCGAACTTACTGTCATGACCAACAGAGGAAGTGGTACGAATACTTGTCACTTACTGAAGAGTTTCTCAATATATCTTACCATCAATCCATTGAAAATACCCCCTATACTGTTATGTTTGAAAGGCTTCCACCTAGGGAAATCCAGGATATCATAAATTTTCCAACAAACCCAGAATATCAGTTTGAAAACGTGAAATTTTATAACCGGATAATGGAAAAGGCAGAAATGAAGAAAAAGAAATATGAAAGGAATAATCCAAAACCAATAAAGTACCAAATTGGCGAGAAAATATTAATAAGAAACAGGGAGTTACCCAGCACACTAGAAGGAATAACGAAAAAATTATTATTATATACTGGACCATATGTGATAACAAAAAATAATAATAATAATAATACCTATGAAATAATGAACCCTATCACGAAAAAGATCAAGGGAACATATAATCAGGAGTCCATAAAAAAATATTATGAAGAAGGTACAATAAATCCAATAAATCCTAAATTAAAATAAGAACAACTTATTACCAATTTTGAAAAGAAAACATTTGGAATGAAAAAGAATTTTTTGAACAATATTATATAAATAGAGAACACAGCATTCAAAAGGAAGTAAGTACGACTTAATATATAGTTATGAAGAAGGTATTAAGAAGAGTTAATAACAACCCCCAAGATTACAGAAGAAAACTAGAAATATTACTACATGTCTACGAAGAAATATTATGAATAAGGAATAATGAAACCCCAAGATAAAAATTTTTTATATCAAATGTACCTATGCAAAATAGTAAAAGAAAAATAATATGACCTAAAATACCTACCGCATTGCCAAGTGAAATGAACAACCACAATAAACGATTGATTGTGACCAATGTAATATTAAAGAGAACGAGAAAAAATGTTTATCAACAGAATTCATTGAAATATAACCAGACAAAGTAATGAAATAAGATAAGAAAAATAATAGTTGAGCTAATGACTGTAACTACACTGAAATTCAGTAATAGTAATAATCAAAACAATTACAAGTTAGAAAATATTGTAATTAGAAGAACAAATGAAGAGATGATACTTAGCATTATTATCACAACAAGAAAGAAGAACAAAACTAATTACAAATAATGACTGTCAGAATTATTATCAGAAAATGTTTAAGGAAAATAAAATGGAATCACAAAGTATAAAAGATAGGAATAATTAAATATAAAAGCAACAATGTAAAGAATTCCCAAATGTTTATTATTAATTAATTAAGAAGATTATTATGAGATTATTATATTTTTATAGCTGACTGTAGATGAATTCCAGCAGTACTATATTGAAGTGTAGTGTGGACAGCAGAGTATGAAGCCAAACAGTGCCTCTCTGAACTGTACCAACACACATATTAGGGATTGTTAGGGAAATTAAATATTTAAGGAATATTAGAATCGTTGCAAGAATGACATCAAATTCCAGAAAAGAATGACGAAGAAAACAGAAGGAAAATAGCTGACAGAAGAATAATGGAGAAATACAGTGATTGCAGTAACTAGAAGTAGAAGAGGAGTGAACCTAAAGTATCATTGAATATTGTAGCCAACTATCAACAAATACTGTTTAAAGAAAATTGTATATGACCAAGAATGTTAATAGGAATAATGAAATGTTATTAAGTAAAGAATTATGAATACTAGTCTAACAAAGTTATATTGAGAATCCCATCGTTAACCATTAATGTTGATATGAAGAAAAGGCATGCGAAAAATACAAGTTTACTTGACCTAAATTACATTCAGGTAAATTAAACTTCATTAGGAGGGGGAGCATATGTAACGCAACAGAAATGCGGTCCTCAACGTTACATAAATAGAAATATTAGAAATATAATAAGTAAATAAATATTTAACTCCCATAATAATACAAAGGTCAAATAAATACATTTATAATTGTGCAAAAATTAATAAGGATGCAAGGTAGTGATAACAATAAAAAACAAACCTGTAAGATAGACTATAGTAAGAAATCAATGTTCAGTGAAAAGTAAATAAATCAAATATACTGATAAGAATTGTAAAAAAGAAACCAATATCGAAAATGTTAAAGTAAATGACAGTGAAATTAGATAAAAATGAATCAATAATATACTTTACTAGTTAATCGAAGGTAATGATTCTGAATTGGATGATGTTATGTTGTTACCATGAATGTTATATTAAAGTTTGTGTTAGCTTATGCAACTTACTTGTTGATGTAATAGCAAGTAATGAAGCAAATGTATTATTTGATTACTGTTGTAGAAAGGTGGAGGAAAGCAGTTAATTAGTGTTAATTGATCTCAATTTTCTTATATGTGATCCATAGATCAAGATAAAGTTGTTGTTAGTTATAAAAAGAATAATTATTTGTGTAAATGTAAATAGTTAGGGTTTGATTATGTTTATAAACCTATGTAAAAAGGCTATAGTTGTTAACCAGTTATAATCAAAGGTAGGTCCATACATAATAAAAGGCCTAACAGCCAATAACACTATATGACAACTCAAGACATAAAGGTTAGGTATAGAAGTTAATAATAATTAATGAATACAGTTCAAGGAGTTAGAAAAAAACATTTGATAAGTAATAATATATAATAAACCAACTCAATATAAACAAATTATGATAATGCCATAGTGCAATGATATCGATTGATAACGTTTGATATCGGAAAAATAATAATTATGAAAAGAAACAGACTAAGATTGAAAAACCAGCAGAATATATGTAGAAATTAGTAAACAAACTATAAATAAAGTTATATTCCGATATAATGGAAGTTTAATAAGGAATGGAAGAATAATATATGACATAATCACTATATAAAAAACATTGATACTATCAATATATACTATCACTATATAATAAATTTGTTGCTAGGGACAACAAAAATTAATATAATTTGTTGGTTTTGATTATTGCAATTTATGATCTGAACGTGATGAGATTAAAACCCAAATAAATGGTTAATACAATTCACCTATTCTAAATTATTTCGATACAGTTACAAATCACAATATATTAATAGTTATTTGTCTTAACTTTGCCAGCAACATTTAACCAAATTGTATAATGGTATCATCTCATAATAATAAGTAATTGACTTCCACAAGGAATGACTTGGATTGTCCAATATCAGAAGAAGAATTAATGAAAATTTAATGAAATATTAATAAAATATAAAGAACCAACTGTGTAAAGAACTAATACTACACACCACACTGAAAATCATAACCATTTAACTACATTGGACATCACTATTTACTTCATACGATAGAAAAAACGTATTTGGATCCAGAATTTGCCGAAGAACACAATCACCAGTCTGGCCGTAAATAAACCAAGGGAGCAGTATTTCCGAGTTAACCAGGACTAACGATTCCACTTTATTGAACTTGAAGAAAAGAATAAAGAAAACCATCTCCTTTCTGATCGACACGAGGCATCATTTCACGAGGTTAGAAATCAACCGCCTTCAAGAGCCGCTTCGTTCTACGTCTGGTAATTTACAATTGTATAAATCATATTAAACAACACAACACTTTAAATTTGTAATATCTTGCATTCTTTTCTATGTATTTTTAATCTTCCCCGCAGTTACAAGAACCTTCACACCCTGAACTAAATTAATTATAAAAAACAAAATATATAACTGAATCTAAAATAAAATATTGGACCGAACAATAATCGATTAACGCAACATATAGCCTTTCGTTTGTCAGTTAAAACCAATCTTATTGAATGTTAACAAGACGAATTAATAAAGAAACCTTGTATAATTTCAGGATCTTATTATTTGGGTATTATTTAATGAGTTGGGAATAAGAATTAACAGACTAAGTGTATAATAACTAGTTACCGTACACGGTGAATTAACCTATAAATTTCGTTTGTTCCGGAACTGCAGCGCTTGTTGCGGAATTCTCTGACACCAAAGAGAATAGAATTAAACACGAAATTTCAATAATTCTCTGCAAGGTAGACTAGGGCTGAGCGGAATTTTAGAATAAAACACTATTTATTTAAGTTACATTCACACTAACACTGGTATCTTAAATAGAGAGATAAGTTAATCATAATTAACGATATTACTATATCCCACAACCCCAGATATCTAAGAAATTGAATTATATTAACATAATCAAAGAGAGATACATACGAGAGAAATATAGTAAATTGACAACTCAACAGTGTGACTTAAATCGTACACACCGGTCAAGTAACAAATTGGCGCTCAACTAGTGTAGGGCTTAAGTTAAGTAACTATAATTATATTAATATTACTTAACCAGAGTAGGCAACTGTGGGAGAATAAAAATGTATGATACCAGAGGTAGATCAAAGAGGAGGGCAGAAGATACGGAGAAGGAAGAAGGTGAACAAGGACAAGAAATAGAAGTAATCACAGACAGTGAAATGGAACAACAGACAGGCGAAATAGCAGAAACTGAAATAATTACGGACAAGGAAAAGGAAGTAATTGAAGAAGATGCCCAAGAGGATCAACCAGATAAGCCCAACCAAAAGAAGACTTGAGTATGCAGGAGATGTTTAAACTACTATTGGAAAATTCAAAGAGTCAGGAGGAAAATTTCGACAAAACAAATGAAGAAATTAAGGAAAACTCAAGGAAAACAAATGAGGAAAACAAGGAGAATTTTAGGAAAATAAATGAGAAATTTGACAAAATAAATGAGGAAATTAAAGAAAACTCAAGGAAAACAAATGAGGAAATTAAGGAAAACTCAAAACTACTTTTCAGACAAATGAAGGAAGAAATCCTACAATTAAACGAAGAAAATGTAAGGCAGATTAACGAAAGAATGGAAAATATCCATGTGACAATTAACCAAAAAGTAGACCAAAATAATGAGGAAAGGAAATTAGAATTAGCCAAAACAAATGAAAAGTTAGAAAAAACTAACGAAACAGTAATACAGGTTCGTGAGGAACTACAAAATAAAATTAATGACATACAAATTGAGAGTAAAACAATGGTCGAAGAAATCCAACAGGAAACTGTCGGAAAATACGAGAAAATTAAACAAGAAGTAAATCAGATACGGGAGGAGAATAAGGAAGGGATTATGCAGATACAGACAGACATGGGTGAACGACTCGAAAGAGTATATGGCAATTTAAACAATATGGAAGGTCAAATTAATACCAGTAAAAATAAAATAGAGGAAATTAGTAGACGTGAACTACAGTTACAAGAAGAAGTAGATTCATGGCGGGATAGGACATGCTAGCATAATCATACAAATAACCACGATAACCGGGAGTCGATTAATTTTCGAAATTACAAGCGTAATCCGATGGAATTTTTAAAGAGGTTGGAAGAGATGATCGCACGAAATAGAGAGAACCGTTGGAGTATTATACGCGGTATGATTGATGAAACATTTAAGGATACATATGATAATCGGTGGACAGCGGTGCGCCCGGATATACCGGACATGACCGAATTCAAAAAGCAATTTAAAGAAAAATATTGGTCGGAGTCGACCCAGAACATGGTTAGAAATAATTTGAGCAATGGCCGGTACAAAACAAACATAGGACAGTCTCCTACATCATACTTCCTCGGAAAAGTATGCATGGCACGGAATTTAGAGCCCAGAATTCCTGAAGAATGTTTGGTGATACAGCTACCCTACCATTATGAGGAAGGAATAAAGAACGCACGTATGTGTAGCCAAATCAAAACGATTTCAGCCATGGCCAAATTCCTTGAGAATTATGAGCACGAAAATCAATATCAAAGAAACAGAATATTAAATTATAAATACCATAAGTATAATAGTAACGATCAACAAACAAATTCTCATAATAATGATCACAATCGACCAGCTCAGAACGTTAACGCAAATAGAACACAGAACGATCACTCGAATAATAATACCAGGAATTATAATTATCATGGCAATAATCCTTATAATTACCGCGACAGTCGCAATAATAGAGGAGATGGGGACAAACGACCCAATAATTATAGACACAATGTTAATTATATTTATTCCAGACCTCAAAACGATCAGCGATGGTATTACCCAAGGAATCACCAATATGACAATTATTATAATCAATCCCGGCGTGAAGACAACTATCAACATGAAAGAAATTATAGGGTAGCGGAACATAATACAGAGGACCGACCCGACCTGTACAAAATCAACCTCATAACTCACAGGAAAATAGAGAAGATGGGGGAAGCCCTCATTTAAACTAATAGAGGCAGTGAAAAATGAAGAATACCCTTCACTGAACCGTAATCTTGGGGAACAACGACTTGTAAATAAAACTACGAATAATAATACCATAACTATAATCAATAACCACTATTTAAAAAATATTAGAGAAGATTTATTAGAAGAGGATAATAATCATGTACACAGTAATAGTAATAATGAAATTATATATGTAACAGCCAAATTAAATGGAATACAATCCACAATAATGATAGATTATTTATTAAAGTTACCCCTAATCAAATAAACTGGAAATTAGTAATTCCCACAGCTGTGGAAAACAAATTAATCTTGGATTACCATGAAAGATATGGACACATGGAGCCATAAAAATTGTCAAAGCCCTGGAAGAACAAGTGTACATAAAAAATATAAACAGAAAGGTGCAAAAATCAATCCAAGCATGTCACATCTGCCAGATGGTTAAACATAACAATGAGAAGAAGGAGGGAGTAATGATCCCTATTACATCCAAATATAAGCTGGAGAAAGTATTCCTGGATATATGTGGACCATTCCCACACAGTGGAGGGAACCATAGATATAAATTTATAATTATTATTTTTGATCATTTTTCTAAATATACTAAACTTTACGCTATTAGCAGAGCCACGACCAAGAAAATTCTGGAAATAGTCATTGGACATTACATAATAGAGATTGGTAAACCGTCATCCATTATCACCGATCATGGTACGCAATTCAAGGGAAGCAAATGGAGAAATAATCTTCTAAAACACAACATTAGAACATATAAGACTTCAGTATACCACCCCAGCAGCAATCCTGCAGAACGTGTATTGAGGGAAGTTGGCAGAATACTCCGAACTTACTGTCATGACCAACAGAGGAAGTGGTACGAATACTTGTCACTTACTGAAGAGTTTCTCAATATATCTTACCATCAATCCATTGAAAATACCCCCTATACTGTTATGTTTGAAAGGCTTCCACCTAGGGAAATCCAGGATATCATAAATTTTCCAACAAACCCAGAATATCAGTTTGAAAACGTGAAATTTTATAACCGGATAATGGAAAAGGCAGAAATGAAGAAAAAGAAATATGAAAGGAATAATCCAAAACCAATAAAGTACCAAATTGGCGAGAAAATATTAATAAGAAACAGGGAGTTACCCAGCACACTAGAAGGAATAACGAAAAAATTATTATTATATACTGGACCATATGTGATAACAAAAAATAATAATAATAATAATACCTATGAAATAATGAACCCTATCACGAAAAAGATCAAGGGAACATATAATCAGGAGTCCATAAAAAAATATTATGAAGAAGGTACAATAAATCCAATAAATCCTAAATTAAAATAAGAACAACTTATTACCAATTTTGAAAAGAAAACATTTGGAATGAAAAAGAATTTTTTGAACAATATTATATAAATAGAGAACACAGCATTCAAAAGGAAGTAAGTACGACTTAATATATAGTTATGAAGAAGGTATTAAGAAGAGTTAATAACAACCCCCAAGATTACAGAAGAAAACTAGAAATATTACTACATGTCTACGAAGAAATATTATGAATAAGGAATAATGAAACCCCAAGATAAAAATTTTTTATATCAAATGTACCTATGCAAAATAGTAAAAGAAAAATAATATGACCTAAAATACCTACCGCATTGCCAAGTGAAATGAACAACCACAATAAACGATTGATTGTGACCAATGTAATATTAAAGAGAACGAGAAAAAATGTTTATCAACAGAATTCATTGAAATATAACCAGACAAAGTAATGAAATAAGATAAGAAAAATAATAGTTGAGCTAATGACTGTAACTACACTGAAATTCAGTAATAGTAATAATCAAAACAATTACAAGTTAGAAAATATTGTAATTAGAAGAACAAATGAAGAGATGATACTTAGCATTATTATCACAACAAGAAAGAAGAACAAAACTAATTACAAATAATGACTGTCAGAATTATTATCAGAAAATGTTTAAGGAAAATAAAATGGAATCACAAAGTATAAAAGATAGGAATAATTAAATATAAAAGCAACAATGTAAAGAATTCCCAAATGTTTATTATTAATTAATTAAGAAGATTATTATGAGATTATTATATTTTTATAGCTGACTGTAGATGAATTCCAGCAGTACTATATTGAAGTGTAGTGTGGACAGCAGAGTATGAAGCCAAACAGTGCCTCTCTGAACTGTACCAACACACATATTAGGGATTGTTAGGGAAATTAAATATTTAAGGAATATTAGAATCGTTGCAAGAATGACATCAAATTCCAGAAAAGAATGACGAAGAAAACAGAAGGAAAATAGCTGACAGAAGAATAATGGAGAAATACAGTGATTGCAGTAACTAGAAGTAGAAGAGGAGTGAACCTAAAGTATCATTGAATATTGTAGCCAACTATCAACAAATACTGTTTAAAGAAAATTGTATATGACCAAGAATGTTAATAGGAATAATGAAATGTTATTAAGTAAAGAATTATGAATACTAGTCTAACAAAGTTATATTGAGAATCCCATCGTTAACCATTAATGTTGATATGAAGAAAAGGCATGCGAAAAATACAAGTTTACTTGACCTAAATTACATTCAGGTAAATTAAACTTCATTAGGAGGGGGAGCATATGTAACGCAACAGAAATGCGGTCCTCAACGTTACATAAATAGAAATATTAGAAATATAATAAGTAAATAAATATTTAACTCCCATAATAATACAAAGGTCAAATAAATACATTTATAATTGTGCAAAAATTAATAAGGATGCAAGGTAGTGATAACAATAAAAAACAAACCTGTAAGATAGACTATAGTAAGAAATCAATGTTCAGTGAAAAGTAAATAAATCAAATATACTGATAAGAATTGTAAAAAAGAAACCAATATCGAAAATGTTAAAGTAAATGACAGTGAAATTAGATAAAAATGAATCAATAATATACTTTACTAGTTAATCGAAGGTAATGATTCTGAATTGGATGATGTTATGTTGTTACCATGAATGTTATATTAAAGTTTGTGTTAGCTTATGCAACTTACTTGTTGATGTAATAGCAAGTAATGAAGCAAATGTATTATTTGATTACTGTTGTAGAAAGGTGGAGGAAAGCAGTTAATTAGTGTTAATTGATCTCAATTTTCTTATATGTGATCCATAGATCAAGATAAAGTTGTTGTTAGTTATAAAAAGAATAATTATTTGTGTAAATGTAAATAGTTAGGGTTTGATTATGTTTATAAACCTATGTAAAAAGGCTATAGTTGTTAACCAGTTATAATCAAAGGTAGGTCCATACATAATAAAAGGCCTAACAGCCAATAACACTATATGACAACTCAAGACATAAAGGTTAGGTATAGAAGTTAATAATAATTAATGAATACAGTTCAAGGAGTTAGAAAAAAACATTTGATAAGTAATAATATATAATAAACCAACTCAATATAAACAAATTATGATAATGCCATAGTGCAATGATATCGATTGATAACGTTTGATATCGGAAAAATAATAATTATGAAAAGAAACAGACTAAGATTGAAAAACCAGCAGAATATATGTAGAAATTAGTAAACAAACTATAAATAAAGTTATATTCCGATATAATGGAAGTTTAATAAGGAATGGAAGAATAATATATGACATAATCACTATATAAAAAACATTGATACTATCAATATATACTATCACTATATAATAAATTTGTTGCTAGGGACAACAAAAATTAATATAATTTGTTGGTTTTGATTATTGCAATTTATGATCTGAACGTGATGAGATTAAAACCCAAATAAATGGTTAATACAATTCACCTATTCTAAATTATTTCGATACAGTTACAAATCACAATATATTAATAGTTATTTGTCTTAACTTTGCCAGCAACATTTAACCAAATTGTATAATGGTATCATCTCATAATAATAAGTAATTGACTTCCACAAGGAATGACTTGGATTGTCCAATATCAGAAGAAGAATTAATGAAAATTTAATGAAATATTAATAAAATATAAAGAACCAACTGTGTAAAGAACTAATACTACACACCACACTGAAAATCATAACCATTTAACTACATTGGACATCACTATTTACTTCATACGATAGAAAAAACGTATTTGGATCCAGAATTTGCCGAAGAACACAATCACCAGTCTGGCCGTAAATAAACCAAGGGAGCAGTATTTCCGAGTTAACCAGGACTAACGATTCCACTTTATTGAACTTGAAGAAAAGAATAAAGAAAACCATCTCCTTTCTGATCGACACGAGGCATCATTTCACGAGGTTAGAAATCAACCGCCTTCAAGAGCCGCTTCGTTCTACGTCTGGTAATTTACAATTGTATAAATCATATTAAACAACACAACACTTTAAATTTGTAATATCTTGCATTCTTTTCTATGTATTTTTAATCTTCCCCGCAGTTACAAGAACCTTCACACCCTGAACTAAATTAATTATAAAAAACAAAATATATAACTGAATCTAAAATAAAATATTGGACCGAACAATAATCGATTAACGCAACATATAGCCTTTCGTTTGTCAGTTAAAACCAATCTTATTGAATGTTAACAAGACGAATTAATAAAGAAACCTTGTATAATTTCAGGATCTTATTATTTGGGTATTATTTAATGAGTTGGGAATAAGAATTAACAGACTAAGTGTATAATAACTAGTTACCGTACACGGTGAATTAACCTATAAATTTCGTTTGTTCCGGAACTGCAGCGCTTGTTGCGGAATTCTCTGACACCAAAGAGAATAGAATTAAACACGAAATTTCAATAATTCTCTGCAAGGTAGACTAGGGCTGAGCGGAATTTTAGAATAAAACACTATTTATTTAAGTTACATTCACACTAACACTGGTATCTTAAATAGAGAGATAAGTTAATCATAATTAACGATATTACTATATCCCACAACCCCAGATATCTAAGAAATTGAATTATATTAACATAATCAAAGAGAGATACATACGAGAGAAATATAGTAAATTGACAACTCAACAGTGTGACTTAAATCGTACACACCGGTCAAGTAACAAATTGGCGCTCAACTAGTGTAGGGCTTAAGTTAAGTAACTATAATTATATTAATATTACTTAACCAGAGTAGGCAACTGTGGGAGAATAAAAATGTATGATACCAGAGGTAGATCAAAGAGGAGGGCAGAAGATACGGAGAAGGAAGAAGGTGAACAAGGACAAGAAATAGAAGTAATCACAGACAGTGAAATGGAACAACAGACAGGCGAAATAGCAGAAACTGAAATAATTACGGACAAGGAAAAGGAAGTAATTGAAGAAGATGCCCAAGAGGATCAACCAGATAAGCCCAACCAAAAGAAGACTTGAGTATGCAGGAGATGTTTAAACTACTATTGGAAAATTCAAAGAGTCAGGAGGAAAATTTCGACAAAACAAATGAAGAAATTAAGGAAAACTCAAGGAAAACAAATGAGGAAAACAAGGAGAATTTTAGGAAAATAAATGAGAAATTTGACAAAATAAATGAGGAAATTAAAGAAAACTCAAGGAAAACAAATGAGGAAATTAAGGAAAACTCAAAACTACTTTTCAGACAAATGAAGGAAGAAATCCTACAATTAAACGAAGAAAATGTAAGGCAGATTAACGAAAGAATGGAAAATATCCATGTGACAATTAACCAAAAAGTAGACCAAAATAATGAGGAAAGGAAATTAGAATTAGCCAAAACAAATGAAAAGTTAGAAAAAACTAACGAAACAGTAATACAGGTTCGTGAGGAACTACAAAATAAAATTAATGACATACAAATTGAGAGTAAAACAATGGTCGAAGAAATCCAACAGGAAACTGTCGGAAAATACGAGAAAATTAAACAAGAAGTAAATCAGATACGGGAGGAGAATAAGGAAGGGATTATGCAGATACAGACAGACATGGGTGAACGACTCGAAAGAGTATATGGCAATTTAAACAATATGGAAGGTCAAATTAATACCAGTAAAAATAAAATAGAGGAAATTAGTAGACGTGAACTACAGTTACAAGAAGAAGTAGATTCATGGCGGGATAGGACATGCTAGCATAATCATACAAATAACCACGATAACCGGGAGTCGATTAATTTTCGAAATTACAAGCGTAATCCGATGGAATTTTTAAAGAGGTTGGAAGAGATGATCGCACGAAATAGAGAGAACCGTTGGAGTATTATACGCGGTATGATTGATGAAACATTTAAGGATACATATGATAATCGGTGGACAGCGGTGCGCCCGGATATACCGGACATGACCGAATTCAAAAAGCAATTTAAAGAAAAATATTGGTCGGAGTCGACCCAGAACATGGTTAGAAATAATTTGAGCAATGGCCGGTACAAAACAAACATAGGACAGTCTCCTACATCATACTTCCTCGGAAAAGTATGCATGGCACGGAATTTAGAGCCCAGAATTCCTGAAGAATGTTTGGTGATACAGCTACCCTACCATTATGAGGAAGGAATAAAGAACGCACGTATGTGTAGCCAAATCAAAACGATTTCAGCCATGGCCAAATTCCTTGAGAATTATGAGCACGAAAATCAATATCAAAGAAACAGAATATTAAATTATAAATACCATAAGTATAATAGTAACGATCAACAAACAAATTCTCATAATAATGATCACAATCGACCAGCTCAGAACGTTAACGCAAATAGAACACAGAACGATCACTCGAATAATAATACCAGGAATTATAATTATCATGGCAATAATCCTTATAATTACCGCGACAGTCGCAATAATAGAGGAGATGGGGACAAACGACCCAATAATTATAGACACAATGTTAATTATATTTATTCCAGACCTCAAAACGATCAGCGATGGTATTACCCAAGGAATCACCAATATGACAATTATTATAATCAATCCCGGCGTGAAGACAACTATCAACATGAAAGAAATTATAGGGTAGCGGAACATAATACAGAGGACCGACCCGACCTGTACAAAATCAACCTCATAACTCACAGGAAAATAGAGAAGATGGGGGAAGCCCTCATTTAAACTAATAGAGGCAGTGAAAAATGAAGAATACCCTTCACTGAACCGTAATCTTGGGGAACAACGACTTGTAAATAAAACTACGAATAATAATACCATAACTATAATCAATAACCACTATTTAAAAAATATTAGAGAAGATTTATTAGAAGAGGATAATAATCATGTACACAGTAATAGTAATAATGAAATTATATATGTAACAGCCAAATTAAATGGAATACAATCCACAATAATGATAGATTATTTATTAAAGTTACCCCTAATCAAATAAACTGGAAATTAGTAATTCCCACAGCTGTGGAAAACAAATTAATCTTGGATTACCATGAAAGATATGGACACATGGAGCCATAAAAATTGTCAAAGCCCTGGAAGAACAAGTGTACATAAAAAATATAAACAGAAAGGTGCAAAAATCAATCCAAGCATGTCACATCTGCCAGATGGTTAAACATAACAATGAGAAGAAGGAGGGAGTAATGATCCCTATTACATCCAAATATAAGCTGGAGAAAGTATTCCTGGATATATGTGGACCATTCCCACACAGTGGAGGGAACCATAGATATAAATTTATAATTATTATTTTTGATCATTTTTCTAAATATACTAAACTTTACGCTATTAGCAGAGCCACGACCAAGAAAATTCTGGAAATAGTCATTGGACATTACATAATAGAGATTGGTAAACCGTCATCCATTATCACCGATCATGGTACGCAATTCAAGGGAAGCAAATGGAGAAATAATCTTCTAAAACACAACATTAGAACATATAAGACTTCAGTATACCACCCCAGCAGCAATCCTGCAGAACGTGTATTGAGGGAAGTTGGCAGAATACTCCGAACTTACTGTCATGACCAACAGAGGAAGTGGTACGAATACTTGTCACTTACTGAAGAGTTTCTCAATATATCTTACCATCAATCCATTGAAAATACCCCCTATACTGTTATGTTTGAAAGGCTTCCACCTAGGGAAATCCAGGATATCATAAATTTTCCAACAAACCCAGAATATCAGTTTGAAAACGTGAAATTTTATAACCGGATAATGGAAAAGGCAGAAATGAAGAAAAAGAAATATGAAAGGAATAATCCAAAACCAATAAAGTACCAAATTGGCGAGAAAATATTAATAAGAAACAGGGAGTTACCCAGCACACTAGAAGGAATAACGAAAAAATTATTATTATATACTGGACCATATGTGATAACAAAAAATAATAATAATAATAATACCTATGAAATAATGAACCCTATCACGAAAAAGATCAAGGGAACATATAATCAGGAGTCCATAAAAAAATATTATGAAGAAGGTACAATAAATCCAATAAATCCTAAATTAAAATAAGAACAACTTATTACCAATTTTGAAAAGAAAACATTTGGAATGAAAAAGAATTTTTTGAACAATATTATATAAATAGAGAACACAGCATTCAAAAGGAAGTAAGTACGACTTAATATATAGTTATGAAGAAGGTATTAAGAAGAGTTAATAACAACCCCCAAGATTACAGAAGAAAACTAGAAATATTACTACATGTCTACGAAGAAATATTATGAATAAGGAATAATGAAACCCCAAGATAAAAATTTTTTATATCAAATGTACCTATGCAAAATAGTAAAAGAAAAATAATATGACCTAAAATACCTACCGCATTGCCAAGTGAAATGAACAACCACAATAAACGATTGATTGTGACCAATGTAATATTAAAGAGAACGAGAAAAAATGTTTATCAACAGAATTCATTGAAATATAACCAGACAAAGTAATGAAATAAGATAAGAAAAATAATAGTTGAGCTAATGACTGTAACTACACTGAAATTCAGTAATAGTAATAATCAAAACAATTACAAGTTAGAAAATATTGTAATTAGAAGAACAAATGAAGAGATGATACTTAGCATTATTATCACAACAAGAAAGAAGAACAAAACTAATTACAAATAATGACTGTCAGAATTATTATCAGAAAATGTTTAAGGAAAATAAAATGGAATCACAAAGTATAAAAGATAGGAATAATTAAATATAAAAGCAACAATGTAAAGAATTCCCAAATGTTTATTATTAATTAATTAAGAAGATTATTATGAGATTATTATATTTTTATAGCTGACTGTAGATGAATTCCAGCAGTACTATATTGAAGTGTAGTGTGGACAGCAGAGTATGAAGCCAAACAGTGCCTCTCTGAACTGTACCAACACACATATTAGGGATTGTTAGGGAAATTAAATATTTAAGGAATATTAGAATCGTTGCAAGAATGACATCAAATTCCAGAAAAGAATGACGAAGAAAACAGAAGGAAAATAGCTGACAGAAGAATAATGGAGAAATACAGTGATTGCAGTAACTAGAAGTAGAAGAGGAGTGAACCTAAAGTATCATTGAATATTGTAGCCAACTATCAACAAATACTGTTTAAAGAAAATTGTATATGACCAAGAATGTTAATAGGAATAATGAAATGTTATTAAGTAAAGAATTATGAATACTAGTCTAACAAAGTTATATTGAGAATCCCATCGTTAACCATTAATGTTGATATGAAGAAAAGGCATGCGAAAAATACAAGTTTACTTGACCTAAATTACATTCAGGTAAATTAAACTTCATTAGGAGGGGGAGCATATGTAACGCAACAGAAATGCGGTCCTCAACGTTACATAAATAGAAATATTAGAAATATAATAAGTAAATAAATATTTAACTCCCATAATAATACAAAGGTCAAATAAATACATTTATAATTGTGCAAAAATTAATAAGGATGCAAGGTAGTGATAACAATAAAAAACAAACCTGTAAGATAGACTATAGTAAGAAATCAATGTTCAGTGAAAAGTAAATAAATCAAATATACTGATAAGAATTGTAAAAAAGAAACCAATATCGAAAATGTTAAAGTAAATGACAGTGAAATTAGATAAAAATGAATCAATAATATACTTTACTAGTTAATCGAAGGTAATGATTCTGAATTGGATGATGTTATGTTGTTACCATGAATGTTATATTAAAGTTTGTGTTAGCTTATGCAACTTACTTGTTGATGTAATAGCAAGTAATGAAGCAAATGTATTATTTGATTACTGTTGTAGAAAGGTGGAGGAAAGCAGTTAATTAGTGTTAATTGATCTCAATTTTCTTATATGTGATCCATAGATCAAGATAAAGTTGTTGTTAGTTATAAAAAGAATAATTATTTGTGTAAATGTAAATAGTTAGGGTTTGATTATGTTTATAAACCTATGTAAAAAGGCTATAGTTGTTAACCAGTTATAATCAAAGGTAGGTCCATACATAATAAAAGGCCTAACAGCCAATAACACTATATGACAACTCAAGACATAAAGGTTAGGTATAGAAGTTAATAATAATTAATGAATACAGTTCAAGGAGTTAGAAAAAAACATTTGATAAGTAATAATATATAATAAACCAACTCAATATAAACAAATTATGATAATGCCATAGTGCAATGATATCGATTGATAACGTTTGATATCGGAAAAATAATAATTATGAAAAGAAACAGACTAAGATTGAAAAACCAGCAGAATATATGTAGAAATTAGTAAACAAACTATAAATAAAGTTATATTCCGATATAATGGAAGTTTAATAAGGAATGGAAGAATAATATATGACATAATCACTATATAAAAAACATTGATACTATCAATATATACTATCACTATATAATAAATTTGTTGCTAGGGACAACAAAAATTAATATAATTTGTTGGTTTTGATTATTGCAATTTATGATCTGAACGTGATGAGATTAAAACCCAAATAAATGGTTAATACAATTCACCTATTCTAAATTATTTCGATACAGTTACAAATCACAATATATTAATAGTTATTTGTCTTAACTTTGCCAGCAACATTTAACCAAATTGTATAATGGTATCATCTCATAATAATAAGTAATTGACTTCCACAAGGAATGACTTGGATTGTCCAATATCAGAAGAAGAATTAATGAAAATTTAATGAAATATTAATAAAATATAAAGAACCAACTGTGTAAAGAACTAATACTACACACCACACTGAAAATCATAACCATTTAACTACATTGGACATCACTATTTACTTCATACGATAGAAAAAACGTATTTGGATCCAGAATTTGCCGAAGAACACAATCACCAGTCTGGCCGTAAATAAACCAAGGGAGCAGTATTTCCGAGTTAACCAGGACTAACGATTCCACTTTATTGAACTTGAAGAAAAGAATAAAGAAAACCATCTCCTTTCTGATCGACACGAGGCATCATTTCACGAGGTTAGAAATCAACCGCCTTCAAGAGCCGCTTCGTTCTACGTCTGGTAATTTACAATTGTATAAATCATATTAAACAACACAACACTTTAAATTTGTAATATCTTGCATTCTTTTCTATGTATTTTTAATCTTCCCCGCAGTTACAAGAACCTTCACACCCTGAACTAAATTAATTATAAAAAACAAAATATATAACTGAATCTAAAATAAAATATTGGACCGAACAATAATCGATTAACGCAACATATAGCCTTTCGTTTGTCAGTTAAAACCAATCTTATTGAATGTTAACAAGACGAATTAATAAAGAAACCTTGTATAATTTCAGGATCTTATTATTTGGGTATTATTTAATGAGTTGGGAATAAGAATTAACAGACTAAGTGTATAATAACTAGTTACCGTACACGGTGAATTAACCTATAAATTTCGTTTGTTCCGGAACTGCAGCGCTTGTTGCGGAATTCTCTGACACCAAAGAGAATAGAATTAAACACGAAATTTCAATAATTCTCTGCAAGGTAGACTAGGGCTGAGCGGAATTTTAGAATAAAACACTATTTATTTAAGTTACATTCACACTAACACTGGTATCTTAAATAGAGAGATAAGTTAATCATAATTAACGATATTACTATATCCCACAACCCCAGATATCTAAGAAATTGAATTATATTAACATAATCAAAGAGAGATACATACGAGAGAAATATAGTAAATTGACAACTCAACAGTGTGACTTAAATCGTACACACCGGTCAAGTAACAAATTGGCGCTCAACTAGTGTAGGGCTTAAGTTAAGTAACTATAATTATATTAATATTACTTAACCAGAGTAGGCAACTGTGGGAGAATAAAAATGTATGATACCAGAGGTAGATCAAAGAGGAGGGCAGAAGATACGGAGAAGGAAGAAGGTGAACAAGGACAAGAAATAGAAGTAATCACAGACAGTGAAATGGAACAACAGACAGGCGAAATAGCAGAAACTGAAATAATTACGGACAAGGAAAAGGAAGTAATTGAAGAAGATGCCCAAGAGGATCAACCAGATAAGCCCAACCAAAAGAAGACTTGAGTATGCAGGAGATGTTTAAACTACTATTGGAAAATTCAAAGAGTCAGGAGGAAAATTTCGACAAAACAAATGAAGAAATTAAGGAAAACTCAAGGAAAACAAATGAGGAAAACAAGGAGAATTTTAGGAAAATAAATGAGAAATTTGACAAAATAAATGAGGAAATTAAAGAAAACTCAAGGAAAACAAATGAGGAAATTAAGGAAAACTCAAAACTACTTTTCAGACAAATGAAGGAAGAAATCCTACAATTAAACGAAGAAAATGTAAGGCAGATTAACGAAAGAATGGAAAATATCCATGTGACAATTAACCAAAAAGTAGACCAAAATAATGAGGAAAGGAAATTAGAATTAGCCAAAACAAATGAAAAGTTAGAAAAAACTAACGAAACAGTAATACAGGTTCGTGAGGAACTACAAAATAAAATTAATGACATACAAATTGAGAGTAAAACAATGGTCGAAGAAATCCAACAGGAAACTGTCGGAAAATACGAGAAAATTAAACAAGAAGTAAATCAGATACGGGAGGAGAATAAGGAAGGGATTATGCAGATACAGACAGACATGGGTGAACGACTCGAAAGAGTATATGGCAATTTAAACAATATGGAAGGTCAAATTAATACCAGTAAAAATAAAATAGAGGAAATTAGTAGACGTGAACTACAGTTACAAGAAGAAGTAGATTCATGGCGGGATAGGACATGCTAGCATAATCATACAAATAACCACGATAACCGGGAGTCGATTAATTTTCGAAATTACAAGCGTAATCCGATGGAATTTTTAAAGAGGTTGGAAGAGATGATCGCACGAAATAGAGAGAACCGTTGGAGTATTATACGCGGTATGATTGATGAAACATTTAAGGATACATATGATAATCGGTGGACAGCGGTGCGCCCGGATATACCGGACATGACCGAATTCAAAAAGCAATTTAAAGAAAAATATTGGTCGGAGTCGACCCAGAACATGGTTAGAAATAATTTGAGCAACGGCCGGTACGAAACAAACATAGGACAGTCTCCTACATCATACTTCCTCGGAAAAGTATGCATGGCACGGAATTTAGAGCCCAGAATTCCCGAAGAATGTTTGGTGATACAGCTATCCTACCATTATGAGGAAGGAATAAAGAACGCACGTATGTGTAGCCAAATCAAAACGATTTCAGCCATGGCCAAATTCCTTGAGAATTATGAGCACGAAAATCAATATCAAAGAAACAGAATATTAAATTATAAATACCATAAGTATAATAGTAACGATCAACAAACAAATTCTCATAATAATGATCACAATCGACCAGCTCAGAACGTTAACGCAAATAGCACACAGAACGATCACTCGAATAATAATACCAGGAATTATAATTATCATGGCAATAATCCTTATAATTACCGCGACAGTCGCAATAATAGAGGAGATGGGGACAAACGACCCAATAATTATAGACACAATGTTAATTATATTTATTCCAGACCTCAAAACGATCAGCGATGGTATTACCCAAGGAATCACCAATATGACAATTATTATAATCAATCCCGGCGTGAAGACAACTGTCAACATGAAAGAAATTATAGGGTAGCGGAACATAATACAGAGGACCGACCCGACCTGTACAAAATCAACCTCATAACTCACAGGAAAATAGAGAAGATGGGGGAAGCCCTCATTTAAACTAATAGAGGCAGTGAAAAATGAAGAATACCCTTCACTGAACCGTAATCTTGGGGAACAACGACTTGTAAATAAAACTACGAATAATAATACCATAACTATAATCAATAACCACTATTTAAAAAATATTAGAGAAGATTTATTAGAAGAGGATAATAATCATGTACACAGTAATAGTAATAATGAAATTATATATGTAACAGCCAAATTAAATGGAATACAATCCACAATAATGATAGATTATTTATTAAAGTTACCCCTAATCAAATAAACTGGAAATTAGTAATTCCCACAGCTGTGGAAAACAAATTAATCTTGGATTACCATGAAAGATATGGACACATGGGAGCCATAAAAATTGTCAAAGCCCTGGAAGAACAAGTGTACATAAAAAATATAAACAGAAAGGTGCAAAAATCAATCCAAGCATGTCACATCTGCCAGATGGTTAAACATAACAATGAGAAGAAGGAGGGAGTAATGATCCCTATTACATCCAAATATAAGCTGGAGAAAGTATTCCTGGATATATGTGGACCATTCCCACGCAGTGGAGGGAACCATAGATATAAGTTTATAATTATTATTTTTTATCATTTTTCTAAATATACTAAACTTTACGCTATTAGCAGAGCCACGACCAAGAAAATTCTGGAAATAGTCATTGGACATTACATAATAGAGATTGGTAAACCGTCATCCATTATCACCGATCATGGTACGCAATTCAAGGGAAGCAAATGGAGAAATAATCTTCTAAAACACAACATTAGAACATATAAGACTTCAGTATACCACCCCAGCAGCAATCCTGCAGAACGTGTATTGAGGGAAGTTGGCAGAATACTCCGAACTTACTGTCATGACCAACAGAGGAAGTGGTACGAATACTTGTCACTTACTGAAGAGTTTCTCAATATATCTTACCATCAATCCATTGAAAATACCCCCTATACTGTTATGTTTGAAAGGCTTCCACCTAGGGAAATCCAGGATATCATAAATTTTCCAACAAACCCAGAATATCAGTTTGAAAACGTGAAATTTTATAACCGGATAATGGAAAAGGCAGAAATGAAGAAAAAGAAATATGAAAGGAATAATCCAAAACCAATAAAGTACCAAATTGGCGAGAAAATATTAATAAGAAACAGGGAGTTACCCAGCACACTAGAAGGAATAATGAAAAAATTATTATTATTATATACTGGACCATATGTGATAACAAAAAATAATAATAATAATACCTATGAAATAATGGAACCCTATCACGAAAAAGATCAAGGGAACATATAATCAGGAGTCCATAAAAAAATATTATGAAGAAGGTACAATAAATCCAATAAATCCTAAATTAAAATAAGAACAACTTATTACCAATTTTGAAAAGAAAACATTTGGAATGAAAAAGAATTTTTTGAACAATATTATATAAATAGAGAACACAGCATTCAAAAGGAAGTAAGTACGACTTAATATATAGTTATGAAGAAGGTATTAAGAAGAGTTAATAACAACCCCCAAGATTACAGAAGAAAACCAGAAATATTACTACATGTCTATGAAGAAATATTATGAATAAGGAATAATGAAACCCCAAGATAAAAATTTTTTATATCAAACTAGCAGACCCGACAGACGTTGTCCTGTACACACGTCGTTAATTCGAAAATTTCAAACATTCTTCAATAAGCTGTAACAATCTGGACTGTTTTGATGAAAATTATTATTCAAGAGTTATTTTAATATCTAACGTCATTACATGTACACTTATCCAAATTCGACCGATCGGTAGCATGTGAGTATATACTGTGTGTGTAAGTATGCATATACTGTATGAGTAAAGTGAAATGTAGAAGCTGTGTTAACTAAAAAGATGCATCTATTACCACACTCCACGGATGAAATTTGTAGACTGGATAATAGCAGCCACTGTCTATGATTATTGACACGGATATTTCTAGGCGTCACCGAAAATTTTAAGCGAATGAAATGACTGATTACAGGCTGGGATATTATCCGTGGAGTGTGGCAATAACAGCATCGTAAATACAAACTTTAACTTGTTTTAAGTAAAGGTAAAAAATCTTACACTGAAACTATTTTATAACATTTATTTATTAATTTACAAAAACTTAATTTATCTTAATGCTATTGGATGTACAATATTTTTAGTTAATCCTTGAGGCGTATAAACAAACAAATTCGATGGTTTTCCAACTCTGGAACACGCAACATATAATTGACCGTGAGAAAAACACGGATTTTCTAAATCTAAGCCACAAATTGTCATTGTTTGGCCTTGTGACTTATTTATAGTCATAGCATATGCCAAGCGGATTGGAAATTGTAAACGTTTGAATGGTATAGGCGAATCTGAAGGAATCATTGGGATCCGTGGTAGAAGTACAACCTCACCTTGAAATTTTCCACTCAAAATAGTAGCTTCAAGAATGTTGTCCATGATTTTTTTTATAACTAATCGCGTCCCATTACATAATTTCGGAGCATTCAAATTTCGAAGCAAAATTATAGGTGAACCAATCTTCAGTCGCAAATTATGTGGTGGCATTCCCGGTAAATCTAATGAATTTAAAAATTCTACAGGATAGTTAACAACTTCATCAGGATCAACAACAGTGTCGATCGATTTAAATGTAGTTTCATTACCAGGCAGTAATTGCTGTATTTTGAAATTGATGGCATCAACATCTAAATTTTTCGCAGCTAAAATTGCTCGCTCTCGTAGCCATCCATGATTAGTATAATTATGTCTCAAATCTGGAAAGATACTGTTTATTAACTCATCTTTGGTAGCCACCATGTTGCAAAAATTCTCTGGAAGTCGAATATATTGTGTATCTTCATACAATTCAATTTTACCATTGCCAATATCCAACAATTGTTCAGAGAATCTTGACGCTAATGGATCATTTTGAAGTTGAACGCGCATATTAATAGTAAGGCATAATTTGCTGACACTTCGCCATAGATAAGATTCTTTTAAACATGCGTTTATTTCGTCTGCATATGTCGCGCGTGGAATGACTGGTAATGTTTGTCTGAAATCACCAGACAGCAACAATAGAGCACCACCGAAAAGCCTAGTATTATCCTTGATATCTTTCAGGGACCTGTCGAGAGCTTCAAGCGAATGCTTGTGGGCCATGGTACATTCATCCCAGATAATAATTTTGCATTTTCTCAAAACTTGAGCCATGCCTGAATGCTTCTTTATGTTACACATTGCTTCGGGATTTGTGTGAACATTCAAAGGTAATTTAAGCGCTGAATGCGCCGTCCGTCCACCATCAAGTAACGTTGCTGCGATTCCTGATGAAGCAATAGCCAATGCAATATGATTTTGTGATCGGATGCGCGCAAGTATCAATGAGATGAGGAATGTTTTACCAGTACCACCTGGTGCATCAAAAAAAAAGAATCCACCTTGTTGCGCTGCAATTGATACATTAATTTGATCATATACATTTCGTTGCTCAGCAGTGAGCAATTGTTCATTATTGGCAACAAAAGTAGCCAAAGAAGTTCTATCGAAGTGGTGTTCCCGTTGAACATCGCTGTTGATGGTATCTACTGCTGGGCGGTTCGGCGCTGGCATGCCGAAATGGATGAGCGGCATATTCGAAATAAGAATACAAATATCCTCAATCATTATTAATGACTCATTATATATTTCTGCGGAGAATTCAATATTTTGATTTTGATTAGTAATTCTAATCCGATGTAAAATATCCTCACTCATTGAGTCTTTATATTTGTCCCACAGAGCAGATGCTTCAGACGGAAAACACGTTGTCAATATTATTGAAAATAATTGACGAATTTGTTGTGGAGATGAGCTCAGTGCTGCATCTGCAAGTGTGAGATCCCAATGGTTATCATCCTCCAATAAATGTAACTCACGACACGCATCGAAGAACGTGTCGTATAAAGTACCATTGACTTTTCGCAAATATCGGAAAGATGTTGGTCCAGGAACGTTAACCAATAACAAACGCAAAAAAAAACATTCGCGTTGCTTAGGATGAACTATATATAATCGACCTAAAGTATTTGTCATAAATATGTCGGTGAATCCTGGGACTGGAATGCCTCGTTTCCGTGGTTCCCAATTTTTTGATTGTTTATTCCACGTAAAAAATTTAGGAACATCAGTATACATTAATGTCCTTGCGAATTGACCAACAACATCTTGTCGGCAACAAAGGTTGAAAAATTCAGTAAGAGTTGTTTTTGGAGCCGTTAAAGCTTGTTGTAGTGCAGTCTGTTCTGTAAAGTAAACACGCTGTCCGTTTTCAAGATGCACAGCCAAATGTATAACAGCAGGATCCCTTTCATGTATAGGAAACGTAAAAATGCGCCAAATAGCTTCGTTACTGCTTATGTATCGACCCATTTGATAACGTGTAATTTCGTCATTGTCATTTACATTTTGAACAGAGAATACAGCTTTATCACTGCCCTTGTGAACATACTTACAAATGTATTTTATAGATTTCACTGAACTGCATAGTTCAACGTTTATGTGCGCTTTATAGGTTTTGCACAGCAATGGTGAATATGGAACTACCCAGCGATTATCAATATCTACTCTCACACCGTTTGACAGACGCAATTCATATGATTGACCGCCATTGTCTACGTCTCTACGCCGGTCAGATGGATAACCGTCAATATTGGTGATAGTATCAGATTGGCATGGTTTTGGAAAACGTTTCGTACATTTTCCATTGTCCATACATGGTGACATCATGTTTAGAGTACCACATGGACCATGGATCATATTAGTAGTTACAATGTCAAACAATTCTTGATCAACATTCGGATCTGGAATTTCGGCTGAAATAATTTTGTCGATTTCTTCTGGGCGTACTTTATCCACCAACCAAATCAAAATATGCGCATGAGGTAAACCTCGTTTTTGCCATTCAACAGAGTAAAGCCAACAACGTGTTTCACCAAATACCGAGTAATGTGTAATCAAATTCATCAAAGATTTTAATTTTTGTTTAAAAACACGTGCAGTGATATCATGGCGATGCATCGATGTTTGACCTGGCAACAACAAACTTTGAATTTCATCCCAGTTTGGATTACACGTAAATGTGATAAAAAGATCTGGTCGGCCATATGCACGTACGTAAGTCATGGCGTCTTGAATATACTCTTGCATATGACGCGGACTACCAATGTATGATGATGGGAGAATATATGCGCTACCGATGTTGTTGATGTCATTAGTTGCATCTACGTTACCAATAACGGCGTCACGCAAATGAATGTACTCCTCAGCACGAAGTTTTGTTTGATTAAATTTTATATATCGTAATCTCTCACTTTCGATTTTTACGTACATATCGACAATATACTGATGAAATAGCTGTCTGCATCGGAGAATGGTATTGTCTTCATTAGCACGAATCATCAATCGATATGCGTAGAAGTTCATAGCACTAACTTTCTTGATCAGTTCTTCACCTGCAAATAAATATATATATGAGAGATACAGAAATTATTTGAAAAAAAAAATCTGTAAGATAGTCTATAAGTTGTACCTGTAGTTGGATTCCTTTGTTTAATATTTAAATGGTATCCATCTTCTCCTTCCCAAAATATCAACGGATACTGCAATGCATCGTAAGAACGATGATTGTCTTGAATTATTTGCATCGTATTATCTCTGCGTTGAATGCGAATGTCCCGACGTTCACATGGGTCACCAGCCATAACAACTGCAACTTCATTAATAGTTGGAACATTATATGTGCCTGCGTGCTCTCCGTAGGGCACTTTGTCTGCTTTAATGATAATGGCGTAGTTGTCGTTTTGCAGTCTGTTAGAAAAAGTCTTGAACAATTGCAACAACTGGTTATGGTTTTGCAAAAACGTTTCCAAAATGTCCACAATTTCTCGTTCCTCCATCTGCTCTATATAGTTGTAAGCGCAGCGTGTGTGTGATTGTTGCTCCTCATTGCCCATAAAATAAATTTGTAAAAATTTTGGATCGGCATCAGGCATTGGGAGCAATGAACCAATTTGGTGGTACACTTGACCTTGAATTTTGAATGTAGATTCGAAATTACGACCATCTTCATTATGAACAATTTTTGTTGCTCCAAATGATGTCATTTGGAAGCATGAATTGAATTTACGAATTTTTCGCAAAAACAATTTCGATTGAGATGTGGTGCCAGCTAAAAGTGTTTTTAAAGGTTCCGGCGGTGGATTTAGCGATGGCAGTGAAATTTTTCCAGATGCGCAACATAAACCAGGTGATTCACCTTTGTACTTGAAAGCATGACAATGTTGACATTCTTTGTCCATACTACCAATCGAGATTAATGCATGTGACGAATAGTTGATTTCAGGAGCATATTCAAACGCAAGGCGATTGAGTGATGCTCTTGTCAATGCTCGATCATTTTGCATCCGGCGTTGGTTACGTTCTCTATGTGCATCCGTCGCTTGTTGACGTGCCTCTCGTTGTCTTACTGCATTAGCACGAAGACGTCGAGTGCGTTGTACTGAATTTTCATTCGCACGTGTAGATGCAACTTGATCTCTCAGATTTGCATTATCCGCCGAGTGTTCTTCATCTGTTCTATTTATTCGACGATCATGGACCAATTGCGCGTTCGGAGTACGTCGACCAATATTTCTGGCTCTTCCTCGAAGACGTGGCATTTTTCTGCAGAAAAAAAAATACTGTAATATAATACGCAACGAATGTGAGTTTTTTATTGAGAATGAAATTTTAATTAATTAACAAAAAAGATTTATTGTAACAAATTTTAGATAAAAAACGTGTAATTTTATTTTTTTGCTTGATAATATTTAAAATGAATAATTTTTTCCAAAGTTAAAAATTTATACGAAATAAACTCAAGTAATCCACAACGAATATGGGTTATTTATTGAAAATGAAATTTTCAATTATCACCGAAAACGATTTATTCTAACAAATTTCGGATGAAAAAGGTGTAATTTTATTTTTTTGCTTCTTAATATTCAAAGTGAATAATTATTTTCAAAGTAAATAATTTTTAATAGAATTTTTTTTTTAATTTTTTGATAGTTTTCTTTTAAATAATTATTTTTATTTAAAAAATAAATAATTTTTATTAAAAACAATTGAAAAATATGTTATGAAGTCAATAAGCTACCAAATAATTTTGAGATTAGGATGGTTGTTAACAAACACACGTGTAAATTTGATGAAAAATTTATACGAAATATACTTAAATAATCCACAACGAATATGAGTTATTTATTGAAAATAAAATTTTTAATTATCACCGAAAACGATTTATTGTAACAAATTTTAGATGAAAAACGTGTAATTTTATTTTCTTGCTTCTTAATTTTGAAAATGAATAATTTTTTTAAAGTATAAAATTAGTTAAATAAACATTTTCCAGTGGACCAAATTGTGAATCTAAACCATCCAGGGACCCACTCAAACACACACACAAAATTTCATCAAAATCGGAACATGAATAATAAAAACAATTTAAAAAATTTATTATGAAATTAATGAGCTACACAAATAAATTTTTAGGTTAGGTTGGTTGTTATAAAACTCATGTGTAAATTTGATAAAAAATTTATACAAAATATACTTACTTCGATTCCACCCTAAATTCGCAAAAAGTATCGTTTTTTAGGCACACTTCAAAACTCTTCAAACATCAATTTCTATTCGTAGTTAATATTTTAATTAGCACACGACTTGAACGAACACAATAATAACACAAAATTTCAAATATTTTTCTCAATTTGATCGCAGCACCAACTGTCGGGACAAACTGAAATTAAAATACAATAATATTTAATATTTGATGCTGCGATGGTAGCGCAGTCTACCGGATCCAATGTAAAACATTCCAAAATTAACAACTACTTATAAATGAAAAATTAGTTAAATAAACATTTTCCAGTGGACCAAATTGTGAATCTAAACCATCCAGGGACCCACTCAAACACACACACAAAATTTCATCAAAATCGGTCCAGCCGTCTAGGAGGAGTTCAGTGACATACACACGCACACACGAAATATATATATAAAGATGTACCTATGCAAAATAGTAAAAGAAAAATAATATGACCTAAAATTCCAGCAGTACTATATTGAAGTGTAGTGTGGACAGCAGAGTATGAAGCCAAACAGTGCCTCTCTGAACTGTACCAACGCACATATTAGGGATTGTTAGGGAAATTAAATATTTAAGGAATATTAGAATCGTTGCAAGAATGACATCAAATTCCAGAAAAGAATGACGAAGAAAACAGAAGGAAAATAGCTGACAGAAGAATAATGGAGAAATACAGTGATTGCAGTAACTAGAAGTAGAAGAGGAGTGAACCTAAAGTATCATTGAATATTGTAGCCAACTATCAACAAATACTGTTTAAAGAAAATTGTATATGACCAAGAATGTTAATAGGAATAATGAAATGTTATTAAGTAAAGAATTATGAATACTAGTCTAACAAAGTTACATTGAGAATCCCATCATTAACCATTAATGTTGATATGAAGAAAAGGCATGTGAAAAATACAAGTTTACTTGACCTAAATTACATTCAGGTAAATTAAACTACGTTAGGAGGGGGAGCATATGTAACGCAACAGATATGCGGTCCTCAACGTTACATAAATAGAAATATTAGAAATATAATAAGTAAATAAATATTTAACTCCCATAATAATACAAAGGCAAATAAATACATTTATAATTGTGCAAAAATGAATAAGGATGCAAGGTAGTGATAACAATAAAAAACAAACCTGTAAGATACACAATAGTAAGAAATCAATGTTCAGTGAAAAGTAAATAAATCAAATATACTGATAAGAATTGTAAAAAAAGAAACCAATATCGAAAATGTTAAAGTAAATGACAGTGAAATTAGATAAAAATGAATCAATAATATACTTTACTAATTAATCGAAGGTAATGATTCTGAATTGGATGATGTTATGTTGTTACCATGAATGTTATATTAAAGTTTGTGTTAGCTTATGCAACTTACTTGTTGATGTAATAGCAAGTAATGAAGCAAATGTATTATTTGATTACTGTTGTAGAAAGGTGGAGGAAAGCAGTTAATTAGTGTAATTGATCTCAATTTTCTTATATGTGATCCATAGATCAAGATAAAGTTGTTGTTAGTTATAAAAAGAATAATTATTTGTGTAAATGTAAATAGTTAGGGTTTGATTATGTTTATAAACCTATGTAAAAAGGCTATAGTTGTTAACCAGTTATAATCAAAGGTAGGTCCATACATAATAAAAGGCCTAACAGCCAATAACACTATATGACAACTCAAGACATAAAGGTTAGGTATAGAAGTTAATAATAATTAATGAATACAGTTCAAGGAGTTAGAAAAAAACATTTGATAAGTAATAATATATAATAAACCAACTCAATATAAACAAATTATGATAATGCCATAGTGCAATGATATCGATTGATAACGTTTGATATCGGAAAAATAATAATTATGAAAAGAAACAGACTAAGATTGAAAAACCAGCAGAATATATGTAGAAATTAGTAAACAAACTATAAATAAAGTTATATTCCGATATAATGGAAGTTTAATAAGGAATGGAAGAATAATATATGAAATAATCACTATATAAAAAACATTGAAAAAGAATAAAAATAAATTTGTTGCTAGGGACAACAAAAATTAATATAATTTGTTGATTTTGATTATTGCAATTTATGATCTGAACGTGATGAGATTAAAACCCAAAGAAATGGTTAATACAATTCACCTATTCTAAATTATTTCGATACAGTTACAAATCACAATATATTAATAGTTATTTGTCTTAACTATGCCAGCAACATTTAACCAAATTGTATAATGGTATCGTCTCATAATAATAAGTAATTGACTTCCACAAGGAATGACTTGGATTGTCCAATATCAGAAGAAGAATTAATGAAAATTTAATGAAATATTAATAAAATATAAAGAACCAACTGTGTAAAGAACTAATACTACACACCACACTGAAAATCATAACCATTTAACTACATTGGACATCACTATTTACTTCATACGATAGAAAAAACGTATTTGGATCCAGAATTTGGCGAAGAACACAATCACCAGTCTGGCCGTAAATAAACCAAGGGAGCAGTATTTCCGAGTTAACCAGGACTAACGATTCCACTTTATTGAACTTGAAGAAAAGAATAAAGAAAACCATCTCCTTTCTGATCGACACGAGGCATCATTTCACGAGGTTAGAAATCAACCGCCTTCAAGAGCCGCTTCGTTCTACGTCTGGTAATTTACAATTGTATAAATCATATTAAACAACACAACACTTTAAATTTGTAATATCTTGCATTCTTTTCTATGTATTTTTAATCTTCCCCGCAGTTACAAGAACCTTCACACCCTGAACTAAATTAATTATAAAAAAC
This sequence comes from Magicicada septendecula, assembly GCA_034769895.1. Taxonomy (NCBI): domain Eukaryota; kingdom Metazoa; phylum Arthropoda; class Insecta; order Hemiptera; family Cicadidae; genus Magicicada; species Magicicada septendecula. The sequence goes on along the minus strand of CM068367.1, from coordinate 1,118,811,122 downwards.
AAAATATATAACTGAATCTAAAATAAAATATTGGACCGAACAATAATCGATTAACGCAACATATAGCCTTTCGTATGTCAGTTAAAACCAATCTTATTGAATGTTAACAAGATGAATTAATAAAGAAACCTTGTATAATTTCAGGATCTTATTATTTGGGTATTATTTAATGAGTTGGGAATAAGAATAAACAGACTAAGTGTATAATAACTAGTTACCGTACACGGTGAATTAACCTATAAGTTTCGTTTGTTCCGGAACTGCAGCGCTTGTTGCGGATTTCTCTGACACCAAAGAGAATAGAATTAAACACGAAATTTCAATAATTCTCTGCAAGGTAGACTAAGGCTGAGCGGAATTTTAGAATAAAACACTAATTATTTAAGTTACATTCACACTAACACTGGTATCTTAAATAGAGAGATAAGTTAATCATAATTAACGAGATTACTATATCCCACAACCCCACATATCTAAGAAATTGAATTATATTAACATAATCAAAGAGAGATACATACGAGAGAAATATAGTAAATTGACAACTCAACAGTGTGACTTAAATCGTACACACCGGTCAAGTAACAATATATATATATATATATATTTTATAATAATACTCCCGCTACGTACGTCTCTGTTTCTTTTCTCTATTCTATTTAATTAATATGCCAATTTATATTAAAATTTAATTTATTAGGTGTCGTGATATTGTTAATTATATCTACCTTATCTCTCTCTTTAATATAAGGGTGTTGATGTGAGTGAAACTTATGTAGGTAGGGTGTTATTCAGCCCAAGCCTATTCTGCTTGAAGAGAATGATAGAAATTTTGTATGGAATTTTCCTCTCTTTAATACCTGAGAAGTCCGCGAATAGCGCTGTGGTTCCCAGACAAGGGAATTTTGTAGTTAACCCACCGCGTACGGTGATTATTGGTTATATTCTCTATCTATTTTATTTCTTATTCACTCTCCATTAAATCATACATAAATGAGAAGATATTGAAATTCTGCAATGATTCTTTATTAGTTTTTAATATTTAACATCCAACAAGATTGTTCTTACTTTAGATAGGAAAAGGCTATAAGTCTGAATTAATCGATTATCGATCGGTACAATTGTTTTATGTTAAATTCAGTTATGGTTTTTTTTATAATTCTTTTAAATACAGGGCGTGAAGGTTCTTTCAACTGTTGGGAAGATCAGAAAATACATAAATAGGAATACAATGTATTACAATATAAAGTTTTATTTTATTAAATATTATTTAAGTAATTGAAGCTTTACCATCCGCTGGACATCGCAGCTCGATGAGGCTGTGCACGTCTAACCTCTATTAGTGTTTGGTCCGTAGCGAAAGCAGATGAAATGATCTTCGTCCGTCTTGTCTCCAAAGTTGTAAATAAATTGGAATTCTTGGTCCTTGGGTGATGCAGAAATACCGCTCCTTTTGTTCACCAATGTCCAAGCTTGTGATTACGTGCTTCGACGAACTCCGAATCCAAATACGTTTTTCTATTGGAAGGTGTAAATTGCAAGTTCCAATGTAATTTGGTGGTTATTTTAGTTTCATTTGTTTTAGAGGATTAAATCTTTATGCAGGTAGTTATTTCTCTGGTTTTATTACTTCGTTAATTTAACATTCTGTTCATGATCCGGAATTGGGCAATCCAAGTTCTTCCTTTAATTTTAGTTACTTATTATATCGTTTTATATTATCCAATCATGCAATTTGGCTAATGGTTATTTGACCCAACTATTGCAATTAGTCATTCATTTATTGTAACTTTTGCTGTACTTATTATTTTAAATTAAATTGGTTTTTTTATTGAGCATCTCTCTTAGTTAAACTCTCCTCGTTCATGTCAAAAAATTCAATAATCAAAATCAACAAAAACTATCTATTTTTGTCGTCCATAGCAACACTCCTTTTTTTTCTTATTCGATATGGTGTTAATTTATAATCATTTCATACAATATTCTTCCACTCATCAAAATAATTCCTTACTAAACTTCCATTATATCCGAATATAATCTTATTTATAGCTTGTTTACTAATTCCTATATATTTTGCCGGTTTTTCACTCTTAGTCTGTTTCTTTTAATAAATATTATTTTTCCGTTACCAAACATTATCTATCGGTATCATTGCACTATGGCATTACCGTAATTTGTTTAGTTTGAGTTTGTTTATTATTTATTATTAATTATTATTAATTTCTACTAACTCATTGAATTATATTTAGTATTTGTTACTAATTTCTTTACCTAACCTTTCTGATCTGATTTATTATATAATGTTATTGGCTGTTAGGCCTATTATTATACCTTGATCTACTTCTGAATTTAACTTGTTAACAATTATAGCCTTTTTATCCAAGTTTACAATTATAATCAACTTTTCATCTATGTACATGTATACAAATAATTATCATTATAATATCTAACAACAACTTTATCTTGACCTATAGATAACACATAAAAATGAAATTAATTAATACTCAATAACTGAGTTCAACCACAGTTCTACAACAGTAAATGAATAATACATATTACTTAATTACTTGATATTCTATCAACAGGAAAACTTTCACATGATAACACAAAATATAACATCACAGTTATGATAACAACATAACATCATACAATTCATAACAAGTATTTTTTTGTAACTCAGGTCATACACTATTTACTTATTCTTATCTATTTTAAAAACATCAATTACTCTGAAATAGTCAACATTAGTTTTTCTTTTTTACAATATTTGTCAATGTTTTTTATTTACCTCTCACTGAACCTTGAGTTTTATCTATATTATCATTATTACATGCTTATCTTTTATTATTATTATTACCTTGCATTCTTATTACTTTTAAACAATTATAAGTTTATTTTCTGACCTTTTTATAAGTGTGGAAAATTAAAATATTTTCTTCCCTATACTAATTTTAATATTTTATTTATGTAACGTCGAGGACCGCATTTCTGTTATGTTACATATGCTTCCCCTCCTAAAGAAGTTTAATTTACCTGAATTTAATTTGGGTCAATTAAACTTATATCTTTTCCATTCCTTATCTTCATATTAATTTCAATGGTCAACGATGGAATTCTCAATGTGATTTGTTGGACTTGTATTTACCTTTTTCTATTTAATGGCAGTTCATTAATCATATTAACATTCTTGGCTTTTTTCCTTTAAACAGTACTTGTCAATGGTTGGTCACAATAATCAGTAAAACTTAAGTTTGACTTTTCTCTTATTGCTAGTTACTGTTATCAATGCGTTTTTCCATTCTTCTGTCAGCTATCTTCCTTCTGTTTTCTTCCGTCATACTTTTTGGAATCTGATGTCATTCTTCGCAGCGATTCTAATATCCCTTAAATATTCAATTTCCCTAACAATCCCTAACATGTGAGCTGGTACAGTTCAGAGAGTTACTGTTTGGCTTCATACTCTGCTGCCCACACTACACTTCAATATAGTACTGCTGGAATTCATCTACAGTCAGCTATAAAAATATAATAATATCATAATAATCTTTTTATTTAATTAATAATAAACATCTTGGGGATTCTTTATGCTGTCGCGTTTTATACTTAATTTATCATATATTCCATACTTCGTGATTCCATCTTATTTTCATTAACTATTTTCAGATAACATTTCTGACAGTCATTATTTGTAACTATTCTTGATCTTCTTTTTTGTTGTGACAGTAATTCTAAGTATTATCTCTTCATTTGTTATTCTCATTTCCAAGAATTTCTAAATTGTAATTGCCTTAATTATCATCATTACTTAAGTTCAGTGTAATTATAGTCATTAAATTATCCATTGTTCTTCTTATTTTACCATTTTGTCTGGTCACATTACCACTAATTATGTTGACATACATTTTTTTTCTTGTTCCATTTAAAATTATACTGGTCATAAACAATCATTTATATTGTTCTTCGATTCGCTTGGCATTTTGGCATGTATCTTAGATCATATTGTTTTTTTAATTATTTTGCATAGGTCCTTCTTGATATAAAATTTTTAATCTTGGGGTTTTATTCTTAAATATTTAGAATATTTCTTTGTAAACATATAGTAATATTTTCTTACTTCCTTTTTTAATCTTGGGGGTTTTATTAAATAATTCTTAATAATTTCTTTATAACCATATAGTAAGACGTTCTTACTTCTTTTTGAATTTCGTGGTATTTATTAAATCTTATTGGTTCAAAATATTTAGTAAGTTGTACTTACATACTTTTTGGATTTTGTGGGTTTTTCATTTTCATTTAATATTATTTATTTATTTCTTCTTTCCAAGTGGTAGCCTGGTCGGTTTTCAGAAAATCAGTCCCATTTTTCTGGTTGACTACTTCTTCTTCTAACCATGGTCCATTAATTCATCTGCACTTGTCGTCCAGATTACTGCAGTGTTCATACCAATTTTTACACTTGTTAAATATCTCTCGTGTATCTGGTACTGTAACTCGGGTGATACAAAGTCTTCATTTAAGTCAGGGTTTTCCGTTATAATTAGATCCCTTTTAATTGACAGGTATTGTACCTCCTCTAATCTAACGTAATTACTCATATATGCTACTATTCCATTCTCTTTGACCTCCGTATTATTTACATAATGTTCTGCTGGTTTACTCCGTATCGAAGATATAATTGATGTGGTCAGATACTCTTTGATCGTCGATATATTTAAATGATATTTAAATTTATTTAAGTTCTTCTTTATTATATTATGGTGGTTTACCTTGGCCATTTTTATAAAGTTTCTTCTACAATTCATACCTTTACATAACTCCCTTCGTTCAGTAATTGGGAGGTTGAATGCACTAATTAATCCACCCTTACTCATCTCCATTTCTTCTTTTGTATTGACTATTTTCTTTCTCCATATTTTCCTTATTTTCTTGATATTCTCTTCCATGGTTTGGATCTTCTCCTTGTCCTTTCTATTCTTGTTTTCAGATAGCAATGCATTCTGGTCTTCTCTAAATTCTGTTTCCTTGCTATTCTCTTCTGTGTTCGGATTTACTATAATACCTTCGGAAGTGCTGGTTAGTGTTTCATTTATATTCTTTAAACACATCTCCATTTCTTTATTTGTCTCCTCCTTGTATTTATCTACTTTTGGGCTAAGTGTGTTAGCATTTTCGAACTTCCCCTCGAAAGTTTCCCTTATCTCCTTATTGAACTTCTCCATCTTACCCTCAATCCGCTTTAAACTTGCTTCGTTTATTTTCTCAATTCTTTCATCCATTCGCCTTAAATTCTCTTCATTTATTTGTATGATTTCTTCCTTCATTTGTTTTAAACCCTCATCATTCCTGTCAAACCTTTCGTTAATTTGGATTAAGCTTTCATTGTTCCTATCGAGCCTTTCGTTCATTAGTTTTGAGGTTTCCTTAATTTCCTCATTTGTTTTATCGAATTTTTCCTCCTGTCTCTTTGAGTTTTCCTCCTGTTTCCTAAAATTCTCCTTGTTTTCTTCCTTCTGTTTATTAAATTGTTCTGCCATAAATTTCATCATCTCCTGCCAACTTGGTACTTCTCTGGCTCCCACTTTATCTGTTTGGTCCCCTTGGGCACCTTCTTCAACTGTTTCCCTTTCCGTGTCCATAATTACTTCAGTTTCTTCTTTATCGCTTGTCTGTTGTTCTATTTTACTATCTGTGACTACTTCTATTTCTTCTTCCATTTCTCGTTCCTTCATCATCTTTTTAGACACTCCTCTGGTATGCATTTTTTGTCTCCAACAGTTGCCTGCTCTAGTTAAGTAATATTTATATAATTATGGTTTTACTTAACTTAAGCCCTACACTATTTGAGCGCCAATTTATAATAATACTCCTGTTTCCTACGTACGTCTCTGTTTCTTTTCTCTATTCTATTTAATTAATATGCCAATGTATATTGAAATTTAATTTTTTAGGTGTCGTGATATAGTTAATTATATCTACCTTATCTCTCTATTTAATATAAGGGTGTTGATGTGAGTTAAACTTATGTAGGTAGGGTGTTATTCGAAAATTCAGCTCAAGCCTATTCTGCTTGAAGAGAATGATAGAAATTTTGTATGGAATTTTCCTCTCTTTAATACCTGAGAAGTCCGCGAATAGCGCTGTGGTTCCCAGACAAGGGAATTTTGTAGTTAACCCACCGCGTACGGTGATTATTGGTTATATTCTCTATCTATTTTATTTCTTATTCACTCTCCATTAAATCATACATAAATGAGAAGATATTGAAATTCTGCAATGATTCTTTATTAGTTTTTAATATTTAACATCCAACAAGATTGTTCTTACTTTAGATACGAAAAGGCTATAAGTCTGAATTAATCGATTATCGATCGGTACAATTGTTTTATATTAAATTCAGTTATGGTTTTTTTTATAATTCTTTTAAATACAGGGCGTGAAGGTTCTTTCAACTGTTGGGAAGATCAGAAAATACATAAATAGGAATACAATGTATTACAATATAAAGTTTTATTTTATTAAATATTATTTAAGTAATTGAAGCTTTACCATCCGCTGGACATCGCAGCTCGATGAGGCTGTGCACGTCTAACCTCTATTAGTGTTTGGTCCGTAGCGAAAGCAGATGAAATGATCTTCGTCCGTCTTGTCTCCAAAGTTGTAAATAAATTGGAATTCTTGGTCCTTGGGTGATGCAGAAATACCGCTCCTTTTGTTCACCAATGTCCAAGCTTGTGATTACGTGCTTCGACGAACTCCGAATCCAAATACGTTTTTCTATTGGAAGGTGTAAATTGCAAGTTCCAATGTAATTTGGTGGTTATTTTAGTTTCATTTGTTTTAGAGAATTAAATCTTTATGCAGGTAGTTATTTCTCTGGTTTTATTACTTCGTTAATTTAACATTCTGTTCATGATCCGGAATTGGGCAATCCAAGTTCTTCCTTTAATTTTAGTTACTTATTATATCGTTTTATATTATCCAATCATGCAATTTGGCTAATGGTTATTTGACCCAACTATTGCAATTAGTCATTCATTTATTGTAACTTTTGCTGTACTTATTATTTTAAATTAAATTGGTTTTTTATTGAGCATCTCCCTTAGTTAAACTCTCCTCGTTCATGTCAAAAAATTCAATAATCAAAATCAACAAAAACTATCTATTTTTGTCGTCCATAGCAACACTCCTTTTTTTTCTTATTCGATATGGTGTTAATTTATAATCATTTCATACAATATTATTCCACTCATCAAAATAATTCCTTACTAAACTTCCATTATATCCGAATATAATCTTATTTATAGCTTGTTTACTAATTCCTATATATTTTGCCGGTTTTTCACTCATAGTCTGTTTCTTTTAATAAATATTATTTTTCCGTTACCAAACATTATCTATCGGTATCACTGCACTATGGCATTACCATAATTTGTTTAGTTTGAGTTTGTTTATTATTTATTATTAATTATTATTAATTTCTACTAACTCATTGAATTATATTTAGTATTTGTTACTAATTTCTTTACCTAACCTTTCTGATCTGATTTATTATATAATGTTATTGGCTGTTAGGCCTATTATTATACCTTGATCTACTTCTGAATTTAACTTGTTAACAATTATAGCCTTTTTATCCAAGTTTACAATTATAATCAACTTTTCATCTATGTACATGTATACAAATAATTATCATTATAATATCTAACAACAACTTTATCTTGACCTATAGATAACACATAAAAATGAAATTAATTAATACTCAATAACTGAGTTCAACCACAGTTCTACAACAGTAAATGAATAATACATATTACTTAATTACTTGATATTCTATCAACAGGAAAACTTTCACATGATAACACAAAATATAACATCACAGTTATGATAACAACATAACATCATATAATTCATAACAAGTATTTTTTTGTAACTCAGGTCATACACTATTTACTTATTCTTATCTATTTTAAAAACATCAATTACTCTGAAATAGTCAACATTAGTTTTTCTTTTTTACAATATTTGTCAATGTTTTTTATTTACCTCTCACTGAACCTTGAGTTTTACCTATATTATCATTATTACATGCTTATCTTTTATTATTAGTATTACCTTGCATTCTTATTACTTTTAAATAATTATGAGTTTATTTTCTGACCTTTTTATAAGTGTGGAAAATTAAAATATTTTCTTCCCTATTCTAATTTTAATATTTTATTTATGTAACGTCGAGGACCGCATTTCTGTTACGTTACATATGCTTCCCCTCCTAAAGAAGTTTAATTTACCTGAATTTAATTTGGGTCAATTAAACTTATATCTTTTCCATTCCTTATCTTCATATTAATTTCAATGGTCAACGATGGAATTCTCAATGTGATTTGTTGGACTTGTATTTACCTTTTTCTATTTAATGACAGTTCATTAATCATATTAACATTCTTGGCTTTTTTCCTTTAAACAGTACTTGTCAATGGTTGGTCACAATAATCAGTAAAACTTTAGTTTGACTTTTCTCTTATTGCTAGTTACTGTTATCAATGCGTTTTTCCATTCTTCTGTCAGCTATCTTCCTTCTGTTTTCTTCCGTCATACTTTTTGGAATCTGATGTCATTCTTCGCAGCGATTCTAATATCCCTTAAATATTCAATTTCCCTAACAATCCCTAACATGTGAGCTGGTACAGTTCAGAGAGTTACTGTTTGGCTTCATACTCTGCTGCCCACACTACACTTCAATATAGTACTGCTGGAATTCATCTACAGTCAGCTATAAAAATATAATAATATCATAATAATCTTTTTATTTAATTAATAATAAACATCTTGGGGATTCTTTATGCTGTCGCGTTTTATACTTAATTTATCATATATTCCATACTTCGTGATTCCATCTTATTTTCATTAACTATTTTCAGATAACATTTCTGACAGTCATTATTTGTAACTATTCTTGATCTTCTTTTTTGTTGTGACAGTAATTCTAAGTATTATCTCTTCATTTGTTATTCTCATTTCCAAGAATTTCTAAATTGTAATTGCCTTAATTATCATCATTACTTAAGTTCAGTGTAATTATAGTCATTAAATTATCCATTGTTCTTCTTATTTTACCATTTTGTCTGGTCACATTACCACTAATTATGTTGACATACATTTTTTTTCTTGTTCCATTTAAAATTATACTGGTCATAAACAATCATTTATATTGTTCTTCGATTCGCTTGGCATTTTGGCATGTATCTTAGATCATATTGTTTTTTTAATTATTTTGCATAGGTCCTTCTTGATATAAAATTTTTAATCTTGGGGTTTTATTCTTAAATATTTAGAATATTTCTTTGTAAACATATAGTAATATTTTCTTACTTCCTTTTTTAATCTTGGGGGTTTTATTAAATAATTCTTAATAATTTCTTTATAACCATATAGTAAGACGTTCTTACTTCTTTTTGAATTTCGTGGTATTTATTAAATCTTATTGGTTCAAAATATTTAGTAAGTTGTACTTACATACTTTTTGGATTTTGTGGGTTTTTCATTTTCATTTAATATTATTTATTTATTTCTTCTTTCCAAGTGGTAGCCTGGTCGGTTTTCAGAAAATCAGTCCCATTTTTCTGGTTGACTACTTCTTCTTCTAACCATGGTCCATTAATTCATCTGCACTTGTCGTCCAGATTACTGCAGTGTTCATACCAATTTTTACACTTGTTAAATATCTCTCGTGTACCTGGTACTGTAACTCGGGTGATACAAAGTCTTCATTTAAGTCAGGGTTTTCCGTTATAATTAGATCCCTTTTAATTGACAGGTATTGTACCTCCTCTAATCTAACGTAATTACTCATATATGCTACTATTCCATTCTCTTTGACCTCCGTATTATTTACATAATGTTCTGCTGGTTTACTCCGTATCGAAGATATAATTGATGTGGTCAGATACTCTTTGATCGTCGATATATTTAAATGATATTTAAATTTATTTAAGTTCTTCTTTATTATATTATGGTGGTTTACCTTGGCCATTTTTATAAAGTTTCTTCTACAATTCATACCTTTACATAACTCCCTTCGTTCAGTAATTGGGAGGTTGAATGCACTAATTAATCCACCCTTACTCATCTCCATTTCTTCTTTTGTATTGACTATTTTCTTTCTCCATATTTTCCTTATTTTCTTGATATTCTCTTCCATGGTTTGGATCTTCTCCTTGTCCTTTCTATTCTTGTTTTCAGATAGCAATGCATTCTGGTCTTCTCTAAATTCTGTTTCCTTGCTATTCTCTTCTGTGTTCGGATTTACTATAATACCTTCGGAAGTGCTGGTTAGTGTTTCATTTATCTTCTTTAAACACATCTCCATTTCTTTATTTGTCTCCTCCTTGTATTTATCTACTTTTGGGCTTAGTGTGTTAGCATTTTCGAACTTCCCCTCGAAAGTTTCCCTTATCTTCTTATTGAACTACTCCATCTTACCCTCAATCCGCTTTAAACTTGCTTCGTTTATTTTCTCAATTCTTTCATCCATTCGCCTTAAATTCTCTTCATTTATTTGTATGATTTCTTCCTTCATTTGTTTTAAACCCTCATCATTCCTGTCAAACCTTTCGTTAATTTGGATTAAGCTTTCATTGTTCCTATCGAGCCTTTCGTTCATTAGTTTTGAGGTTTCCTTAATTTCCTCATTTGTTTTATCGAATTTTTCCTCCTGTCTCTTTGAGTTTTCCTCCTGTTTCCTAAAATTCTCCTTGTTTTCTTCCTTCTGTTTATTAAATTGTTCTGCCATAAATTTCATCATCTCCTGCCAACTTGGTACTTCTCTGGCTCCCACTTTATCTGTTTGGTCCCCTTGGGCACCTTCTTCAACTGTTTCCCTTTCCGTGTCCATAATTACTTCAGTTTCTTCTTTATCGCTTGTCTGTTGTTCTATTTTACTATCTGTGACTACTTCTATTTCTTCTTCCATTTCTCGTTCCTTCATCATCTTTTTAGACACTCCTCTGGTATGCATTTTTTGTCTCCAACAGTTGCCTGCTCTAGTTAAGTAATATTTATATAATTATGGTTTTACTTAACTTAAGCCCTACACTATTTGAGCGCCAATTTATAATATTACTCCTGTTTCCTACGTACTTCTCTGTTTCTTTTCCCTATTCTATTTAATTAATATGCCAATGTATATTGAAATTTAATTTTTTAGGTGTCGTGATATAGTTAATTATATCTACCTTATCTCTCTATTTAATATAAGGGTGTTGATGTGAGTTAAACTTATGTAGGTAGGGTGTTATTCGAAAATTCAGCTCAAGCCTATTCTGCTTGAAGAGAATGATAGAAATTTTGTATGGAATTTTCCTCTCTTTAATACCTGAGAAGTCCGCGAATAGCGCTGTGGTTCCCAGACAAGGGAATTTTGTAGTTAACCCACCGCGTACGGTGATTATTGGTTATATTCTCTATCTATTTTATTTCTTATTCACTCTCCATTAAATCATACATAAATGAGAAGATATTGAAATTCTGCAATGATTCTTTATTAGTTTTTAATATTTAACATCCAACAAGATTGTTCTTACTGTAGATACGAAAAGGGTATAAGTCTGAATTAATCGATTATCGATCGGTACAATTGTTTTATATTAAATTCAGTTATGGTTTTTTTTATAATTCTTTTAAATACAGGGCGTGAAGGTTCTTTCAACTGTTGGGAAGATCAGAAAATACATAAATAGGAATACAAGGTATTACAATATAAAGTTTTATTTTATTAAATATTATTTAAGTAATTGAAGCTTTACCATCCGCTGGACATCGCAGCTTGATGACGCTGTGCACGTCTAACCTCTATTAGTGTTTGGTCCGTAGCGAAAGCAGATGAAATGATCTTCGAACGTCTTGTCTCCAAAGTTGTAAATAAATTGGAATTCTTGGTCCTTGGGTGACGCAGAAATACCGCTCCTTTTGTTCACCAATGTCCAAGCTTGTGATTACGTGCTTCGACGAACTCCGAATCCAAATACGTTTTTCTATTGGAAGGTGTAAATTGCAAGTTCCAATGTAATTTGGTGGTTATTTTAGTTTCATTTGCTTTAGAGGATTAAATCTTTATGCAGGTAGTTATTTCTCTGGTTTTATTACTTCGTTAATTTAACATTCTGTTCATGATCCGGAATTGGGCAATCCAAGTTCTTCCTTTAATTTTAGTTACTTATTATATCGTTTTATATTATCCAATCATGCAATTTGGCTAATGGTTATTTGACCCAACTATTGCAATTAGTCATTCATTTATTGTAACTTTTGCTGTACTTATTATTTTAAATTAAATTGGTTTTTTATTGAGCATCTCCCTTAGTTAAACTCTCCTCGTTCATGTCAAAAAATTCAATAATCAAAATCAACAAAAACTATCTATTTTTGTCGTCCATAGCAACACTCCTTTTTTTTCTTATTCGATATGGTGTTAATTTATAATCATTTCATACAATATTATTCCACTCATCAAAATAATTCCTTACTAAACTTCCATTATGTCCGAATATAATCTTATTTATAGCTTGTTTACTAATTCCTATATATTTTGCCAGTTTTTCACTCTTAGTCTGTTTCTTTTAATAAATATTATTTTTCCGTTACCAAACATTATCTATCGGTATCATTGCACTATGGCATTACCATAATTTGTTTAGTTTGAGTTTGTTTATTATTTATTATTAATTATTATTAATTTCTACTAACTCATTGAATTATATTTAGTATTTGTTACTAATTTCTTTACCTAACCTTTCTGATCTGATTTATTATATAATGTTATTGGCTGTTAGGCCTATTATTATACCTTGATCTACTTCTGAATTTAACTTGTTAACAATTATAGCCTTTTTATCCAAGTTTACAATTATAATCAACTTTTCATCTATGTACATGTATACAAATAATTATCATTATAATATCTAACAACAACTTTATCTTGACCTATAGATAACACATAAAAATGAAATTAATTAATACTCAATAACTGAGTTCAACCACAGTTCTACAACAGTAAATGAATAATACATATTACTTAATTACTTGATATTCTATCAACAGGAAAACTTTCACATGATAACACAAAATATAACATCACAGTTATGATAACAACATAACATCATATAATTCATAACAAGTATTTTTTTGTAATTCAGGTCATACACTATTTACTTATTCTTATCTATTTTAAAAACATCAATTACTCTGAAATAGTCAACATTAGTTTTTCTTTTTTACAATATTTGTCAATGTTTTTTATTTACCTCTCACTGAACCTTGAGTTTTACCTATATTATCATTATTACATGCTTATCTTTTATTATTAGTATTACCTTGCATTCTTATTACTTTTAAATAATTATGAGTTTATTTTCTGACCTTTTTATAAGTGTGGAAAATTAAAATATTTTCTTCCCTATTCTAATTTTAATATTTTATTTATGTAACGTCGAGGACCGCATTTCTGTTACATTACATATGCTTCCCCTCCTAAAGAAGTTTAATTTACCTGAATTTAATTTGGGTCAATTAAACTTATATCTTTTCCATTCCTTATCTTCATATTAATTTCAATGGTCAACGATGGAATTCTCAATGTGATTTGTTGGACTTGTAATTACCTTTTTCTATTTGATGACAGTTCATTAATCATATTAACATTCTTGGCTTTTTTCCTTTAAACAGTACTTGTCAATGGTTGGTCACAATAATCAGTAAAACTTTAGTTTGACTTTTCTCTTATTGCTAGTTACTGTTATCAATGCGTTTTTCCATTCTTCTGTCAGCTATCTTCCTTCTGTTTTCTTCCGTCATACTTTTTGGAATCTGATGTCATTCTTCGCAGCGATTCTAATATCCCTTAAATATTCAATTTCCCTAACAATCCCTAACATGTGAGCTGGTACAGTTCAGAGAGTTACTGTTTGGCTTCATACTCTGCTGCCCACACTACACTTCAATATAGTACTGCTGGAATTCATCTACAGTCAGCTATAAAAATATAATAATATCATAATAATCTTTTTATTTAATTAATAATAAACATCTTGGGGATTCTTTATGCTGTCGCGTTTTATACTTAATTTATCATATATTCCATACTTCGTGATTCCATCTTATTTTCATTAACTATTTTCAGATAACATTTCTGACAGTCATTATTTGTAACTATTCTTGATCTTCTTTTTTGTTGTGACAGTAATTCTAAGTATTATCTCTTCATTTGTTATTCTCATTTCCAAGAATTTCTAAATTGTAATTGCCTTAATTATCATCATTACTTAAGTTCAGTGTAATTATAGTCATTAAATTATCCATTGTTCTTCTTATTTTACCATTTTGTCTGGTCACATTACCACTAATTATGTTGACATACATTTTTTTTCTTGTTCCATTTAAAATTATACTGGTCATAAACAATCATTTATATTGTTCTTCGATTCGCTTGGCATTTTGGCATGTATCTTAGATCATATTGTTTTTTTAATTATTTTGCATAGGTCCTTCTTGATATAAAATTTTTAATCTTGGGGTTTTATTCTTAAATATTTAGAATATTTCTTTGTAAACATATAGTAATATTTTCTTACTTCCTTTTTTAATCTTGGGGGTTTTATTAAATAATTCTTAATAATTTCTTTATAACCATATAGTAAGACGTTCTTACTTCTTTTTGAATTTCGTGGTATTTATTAAATCTTATTGGTTCAAAATATTTAGTAAGTTGTACTTACATACTTTTTGGATTTTGTGGGTTTTTCATTTTCATTTAATATTATTTATTTATTTCTTCTTTCCAAGTGGTAGCCTGGTCGGTTTTCAGAAAATCAGTCCCATTTTTCTGGTTGACTACTTCTTCTTCTAACCATGGTCCATTAATTCATCTGCACTTGTCGTCCAGATTACTGCAGTGTTCATACCAATTTTTACACTTGTTAAATATCTCTCGTGTATCTGGTACTGTAACTCGGGTGATACAAAGTCTTCATTTAAGTCAGGGTTTTCCGTTATAATTAGATCCCTTTTAATTGACAGGTATTGTACCTCCTCTAATCTAACGTAATTACTCATATATGCTACTATTCCATTCTCTTTGACCTCCGTATTATTTACATAATGTTCTGCTGGTTTACTCCGTATCGAAGATATAATTGATGTGGTCAGATACTCTTTGATCGTCGATATATTTAAATGATATTTAAATTTATTTAAGTTCTTCTTTATTATATTATGGTGGTTTACCTTGGCCATTTTTATAAAGTTTCTTCTACAATTCATACCTTTACATAACTCCCTTCGTTCAGTAATTGGGAGGTTGAATGCACTAATTAATCCACCCTTACTCATCTCCATTTCTTCTTTTGTATTGACTATTTTCTTTCTCCATATTTTCCTTATTTTCTTGATATTCTCTTCCATGGTTTGGATCTTCTCCTTGTCCTTTCTATTCTTGTTTTCAGATAGCAATGCATTCTGGTCTTCTCTAAATTCTGTTTCCTTGCTATTCTCTTCTGTGTTCGGATTTACTATAATACCTTCGGAAGTGCTGGTTAGTGTTTCATTTATATTCTTTAAACACATCTCCATTTCTTTATTTGTCTCCTCCTTATATTTATCTACTTTTGGGCTAAGTGTGTTAGCATTTTCGAACTTCCCCTCGAAAGTTTCCCTTATCTCCTTATTGAACTTCTCCATCTTACCCTCAATCCGCTTTAAACTTGCTTCGTTTATTTTCTCAATTCTTTCATCCATTCGCCTTAAATTCTCTTCATTTATTTGTATGATTTCTTCCTTCATTTGTTTTAAACCCTCATCATTCCTGTCAAACCTTTCGTTAATTTGGATTAAGCTTTCATTGTTCCTATCGAGCCTTTCGTTCATTAGTTTTGAGGTTTCCTTAATTTCCTCATTTGTTTTATCGAATTTTTCCTCCTGTCTCTTTGAGTTTTCCTCCTGTTTCCTAAAATTCTCCTTGTTTTCTTCCTTCTGTTTATTAAATTGTTCTGCCATAAATTTCATCATCTCCTGCCAACTTGGTACTTCTCTAGCTCCCACTTTATCTGTTTGGTCCCCTTGGGCACCTTCTTCAACTGTTTCCCTTTCCGTGTCCATAATTACTTCAGTTTCTTCTTTATCGCTTGTCTGTTGTTCTATTTTACTATCTGTGACTACTTCTATTTCTTCTTCCATTTCTCGTTCCTTCATCATCTTTTTAGACACTCCTCTGGTATGCATTTTTTGTCTCCATCAGTTGCCTGCTCTAGTTAAGTAATATTTATATAATTATGGTTTTACTTAACTTAAGCCCTACACTATTTGAGCGCCAATTTATAATAATACTCCTGTTTCCTACGTACGTCTCTGTTTCTTTTCTCTATTCTATTTAATTAATATGCCAATGTATATTGAAATTTAATTTTTTAGGTGTCGTGATATAGTTAATTATATCTACCTTATCTCTCTATTTAATATAAGGGTGTTGATGTGAGTTAAACTTATGTAGGTAGGGTGTTATTCGAAAATTCAGCTCAAGCCTATTCTGCTTGAAGAGAATGATAGAAATTTTGTATGGAATTTTCCTCTCTTTAATACCTGAGAAGTCCGCGAATAGCGCTGTGGTTCCCAGACAAGGGAATTTTGTAGTTAACCCACCGCGTACGGTGATTATTGGTTATACTCTCTATCTATTTTATTTCTTATTCACTCTCCATTAAATCATACATAAATGAGAAGATATTGAAATTCTGCAATGATTCTTTATTAGTTTTTAATATTTAACATCCAACAAGATTGTTCTTACTTTAGATACGAAAAGGCTATAAGTCTGAATTAATCGATTATCGATCGGTACAAGGTTTTATGTTAAATTCAGTTATGGTTTTTTTTATAATTCTTTTAAATACAGGGCGTGAAGGTTCTTTCAACTGTTGGGAAGATCAGAAAATACATAAATAGGAATACAAGGTATTACAATATAAAGTTTTATTTTATTAAATATTATTTAAGTAATTGAAGCTTTACCATCCGCTGGACATCGCAGCTCGATGAGGCTGTGCACGTCTAACCTCTATTAGTGTTTGGTCCGTAGCGAAAGCAGATGAAATGATCTTCGTCCGTCTTGTCTCCAAAGTTGTAAATAAATTGGAATTCTTGGTCCTTGGGTGACGCAGAAATACCGCTCCTTTTGTTCACCAATGTCCAAGCTTGTGATTACGTGCTTCGACGAACTCCGAATCCAAATACGTTTTTCTATTGGAAGGTGTAAATTGCAAGTTCCAATGTAATTTGGTGGTTATTTTAGTTTCATTTGTTTTAGAGGATTAAATCTTTATGCAGGTAGTTATTTCTCTGGTTTTATTACTTCGTTAATTTAACATTCTGTTCATGATCCGGAATTGGGCAATCCAAGTTCTTCCTTTAATTTTAGTTACTTATTATATCGTTTTATATTATCCAATCATGCAATTTGGCTAATGGTTATTTGACCCAACTATTGCAATTAGTCATTCATTTATTGTAACTTTTGCTGTACTTATTATTTTAAATTAAATTGGTTTTTTATTGAGCATCTCTCTTAGTTAAACTCTCCTCGTTCATGTCAAAAAATTCAATAATCAAAATCAACAAAAACTATCTATTTTTGTCGTCCATAGCAACACTTCTTTTTTTTCTTATTCGATATGGTGTTAATTTATAATCATTTCATACAATACTCTTCCACTCATCAAAATAATTCCTTACTAAACTTCCATTATATCCGAATATAATCTTATTTATAGCTTGTTTACTAATTCCTATATATTTTGCCGGTTTTTCACTCTTAGTCTGTTTCTTTTAATAAATATTATTTTTCCGTTACCAAACATTATCTATCGGTATCATTGCACTATGGCATTACCATAATTTGTTTAGTTTGAGTTTGTTTATTATTTATTATTAATTATTATTAATTTCTACTAACTCATTGAATTATATTTAGTATTTGTTACTAATTTCTTTACCTAACCTTTCTGATCTGATTTATTATATAATGTTATTGGCTGTTAGGCCTATTATTATACCTTGATCTACTTCTGAATTTAACTTGTTAACAATTATAGCCTTTTTATCCAAGTTTACAATTATAATCAACTTTTCATCTATGTACATGTATACAAATAATTATCATTATAATATCTAACAACAACTTTATCTTGACCTATAGATAACACATAAAAATGAAATTAATTAATACTCAATAACTGAGTTCAACCACAGTTCTACAACAGTAAATGAATAATACATATTACTTAATTACTTGATATTCTATCAACAGGAAAACTTTCACATGATAACACAAAATATAACATCACAGTTATGATAACAACATAACATCATATAATTCATAACAAGTATTTTTTTGTAATTCAGGTCATACACTATTTACTTATTCTTATCTATTTTAAAAACATCAATTACTCTGAAATAGTCAACATTAGTTTTTCTTTTTTACAATATTTGTCAATGTTTTTTATTTACCTCTCACTGAACCTTGAGTTTTACCTATATTATCATTATTACATGCTTATCTTTTATTATTAGTATTACCTTGCATTCTTATTACTTTTAAATAATTATGAGTTTATTTTCTGACCTTTTTATAAGTGTGGAAAATTAAAATATTTTCTTCCCTATTCTAATTTTAATATTTTATTTATGTAACGTCGAGGACCGCATTTCTGTTACGTTACATATGCTTCCCCTCCTAAAGAAGTTTAATTTACCTGAATTTAATTTGGGTCAATTAAACTTATATCTTTTCCATTCCTTATCTTCATATTAATTTCAATGGTCAACGATGGAATTCTCAATGTGATTTGTTGGACTTGTATTTACCTTTTTCTATTTAATGACAGTTCATTAATCATATTAACATTCTTGGCTTTTTTCCTTTAAACAGTACTTGTCAATGGTTGGTCACAATAATCAGTAAAACTTTAGTTTGACTTTTCTCTTATTGCTAGTTACTGTTATCAATGCGTTTTTCCATTCTTCTGTCAGCTATCTTCCTTCTGTTTTCTTCCGTCATACTTTTTGGAATCTGATGTCATTCTTCGCAGCGATTCTAATATCCCTTAAATATTCAATTTCCCTAACAATCCCTAACATGTGAGCTGGTACAGTTCAGAGAGTTACTGTTTGGCTTCATACTCTGCTGCCCACACTACACTTCAATATAGTACTGCTGGAATTCATCTACAGTCAGCTATAAAAATATAATAATATCATAATAATCTTTTTATTTAATTAATAATAAACATCTTGGGGATTCTTTATGCTGTCGCGTTTTATACTTAATTTATCATATATTCCATACTTCGTGATTCCATCTTATTTTCATTAACTATTTTCAGATAACATTTCTGACAGTCATTATTTGTAACTATTCTTGATCTTCTTTTTTGTTGTGACAGTAATTCTAAGTATTATCTCTTCATTTGTTATTCTCATTTCCAAGAATTTCTAAATTGTAATTGCCTTAATTATCATCATTACTTAAGTTCAGTGTAATTATAGTCATTAAATTATCCATTGTTCTTCTTATTTTACCATTTTGTCTGGTCACATTACCACTAATTATGTTGACATACATTTTTTTTCTTGTTCCATTTAAAATTATACTGGTCATAAACAATCATTTATATTGTTCTTCGATTCGCTTGGCATTTTGGCATGTATCTTAGATCATATTGTTTTTTTAATTATTTTGCATAGGTCCTTCTTGATATAAAATTTTTAATCTTGGGGTTTTATTCTTAAATATTTAGAATATTTCTTTGTAAACATATAGTAATATTTTCTTACTTCCTTTTTTAATCTTGGGGGTTTTATTAAATAATTCTTAATAATTTCTTTATAACCATATAGTAAGACGTTCTTACTTCTTTTTGAATTTCGTGGTATTTATTAAATCTTATTGGTTCAAAATATTTAGTAAGTTGTACTTACATACTTTTTGGATTTTGTGGGTTTTTCATTTTCATTTAATATTATTTATTTATTTCTTCTTTCCAAGTGGTAGCCTGGTCGGTTTTCAGAAAATCAGTCCCATTTTTCTGGTTGACTACTTCTTCTTCTAACCATGGTCCATTAATTCATCTGCACTTGTCGTCCAGATTACTGCAGTGTTCATACCAATTTTTACACTTGTTAAATATCTCTCGTGTATCTGGTACTGTAACTCGGGTGATACAAAGTCTTCATTTAAGTCAGGGTTTTCCGTTATAATTAGATCCCTTTTAATTGACAGGTATTGTACCTCCTCTAATCTAACGTAATTACTCATATATGCTACTATTCCATTCTCTTTGACCTCCGTATTATTTACATAATGTTCTGCTGGTTTACTCCGTATCGAAGATATAATTGATGTGGTCAGATACTCTTTGATCGTCGATATATTTAAATGATATTTAAATTTATTTAAGTTCTTCTTTATTATATTATGGTGGTTTACCTTGGCCATTTTTATAAAGTTTCTTCTACAATTCATACCTTTACATAACTCCCTTCGTTCAGTAATTGGGAGGTTGAATGCACTAATTAATCCACCCTTACTCATCTCCATTTCTTCTTTTGTATTGACTATTTTCTTTCTCCATATTTTCCTTATTTTCTTGATATTCTCTTCCATGGTTTGGATCTTCTCCTTGTCCTTTCTATTCTTGTTTTCAGATAGCAATGCATTCTGGTCTTCTCTAAATTCTGTTTCCTTGCTATTCTCTTCTGTGTTCGGATTTACTATAATACCTTCGGAAGTGCTGGTTAGTGTTTCATTTATATTCTTTAAACACATCTCCATTTCTTTATTTGTCTCCTCCTTATATTTATCTACTTTTGGGCTAAGTGTGTTAGCATTTTCGAACTTCCCCTCGAAAGTTTCCCTTATCTCCTTATTGAACTTCTCCATCTTACCCTCAATCCGCTTTAAACTTGCTTCGTTTATTTTCTCAATTCTTTCATCCATTCGCCTTAAATTCTCTTCATTTATTTGTATGATTTCTTCCTTCATTTGTTTTAAACCCTCATCATTCCTGTCAAACCTTTCGTTAATTTGGATTAAGCTTTCATTGTTCCTATCGAGCCTTTCGTTCATTAGTTTTGAGGTTTCCTTAATTTCCTCATTTGTTTTATCGAATTTTTCCTCCTGTCTCTTTGAGTTTTCCTCCTGTTTCCTAAAATTCTCCTTGTTTTCTTCCTTCTGTTTATTAAATTGTTCTGCCATAAATTTCATCATCTCCTGCCAACTTGGTACTTCTCTAGCTCCCACTTTATCTGTTTGGTCCCCTTGGGCACCTTCTTCAACTGTTTCCCTTTCCGTGTCCATAATTACTTCAGTTTCTTCTTTATCGCTTGTCTGTTGTTCTATTTTACTATCTGTGACTACTTCTATTTCTTCTTCCATTTCTCGTTCCTTCATCATCTTTTTAGACACTCCTCTGGTATGCATTTTTTGTCTCCATCAGTTGCCTGCTCTAGTTAAGTAATATTTATATAATTATGGTTTTACTTAACTTAAGCCCTACACTATTTGAGCGCCAATTTATAATAATACTCCTGTTTCCTACGTACGTCTCTGTTTCTTTTCTCTATTCTATTTAATTAATATGCCAATGTATATTGAAATTTAATTTTTTAGGTGTCGTGATATAGTTAATTATATCTACCTTATCTCTCTATTTAATATAAGGGTGTTGATGTGAGTTAAACTTATGTAGGTAGGGTGTTATTCGAAAATTCAGCTCAAGCCTATTCTGCTTGAAGAGAATGATAGAAATTTTGTATGGAATTTTCCTCTCTTTAATACCTGAGAAGTCCGCGAATAGCGCTGTGGTTCCCAGACAAGGGAATTTTGTAGTTAACCCACCGCGTACGGTGATTATTGGTTATACTCTCTATCTATTTTATTTCTTATTCACTCTCCGTTAAATCATACATAAATGAGAAGATATTGAAATTCTGCAATGATTCTTTATTAGTTTTTAATATTTAACATCCAACAAGATTGTTCTTACTTTAGATACGAAAAGGCTATAAGTCTGAATTAATCGATTATCGATCGGTACAAGGTTTTATGTTAAATTCAGTTATGGTTTTTTTTATAATTCTTTTAAATACAGGGCGTGAAGGTTCTTTCAACTGTTGGGAAGATCAGAAAATACATAAATAGGAATACAAGGTATTACAATATAAAGTTTTATTTTATTAAATATTATTTAAGTAATTGAAGCTTTACCATCCGCTGGACATCGCAGCTCGATGAGGCTGTGCACGTCTAACCTCTATTAGTGTTTGGTCCGTAGCGAAAGCAGATGAAATGATCTTCGTCCGTCTTGTCTCCAAAGTTGTAAATAAATTGGAATTCTTGGTCCTTGGGTGACGCAGAAATACCGCTCCTTTTGTTCACCAATGTCCAAGCTTGTGATTACGTGCTTCGACGAACTCCGAATCCAAATACGTTTTTCTATTGGAAGGTGTAAATTGCAAGTTCCAATGTAATTTGGTGGTTATTTTAGTTTCATTTGTTTTAGAGGATTAAATCTTTATGCAGGTAGTTATTTCTCTGGTTTTATTACTTCGTTAATTTAACATTCTGTTCATGATCCGGAATTGGGCAATCCAAGTTCTTCCTTTAATTTTAGTTACTTATTATATCGTTTTATATTATCCAATCATGCAATTTGGCTAATGGTTATTTGACCCAACTATTGCAATTAGTCATTCATTTATTGTAACTTTTGCTGTACTTATTATTTTAAATTAAATTGGTTTTTTATTGAGCATCTCTCTTAGTTAAACTCTCCTCGTTCATGTCAAAAAATTCAATAATCAAAATCAACAAAAACTATCTATTTTTGTCGTCCATAGCAACACTTCTTTTTTTTCTTATTCGATATGGTGTTAATTTATAATCATTTCATACAATACTCTTCCACTCATCAAAATAATTCCTTACTAAACTTCCATTATATCCGAATATAATCTTATTTATAGCTTGTTTACTAATTCCTATATATTTTGCCGGTTTTTCACTCTTAGTCTGTTTCTTTTAATAAATATTATTTTTCCGTTACCAAACATTATCTATCGGTATCATTGCACTATGGCATTACCATAATTTGTTTAGTTTGAGTTTGTTTATTATTTATTATTAATTATTATTAATTTCTACTAACTCATTGAATTATATTTAGTATTTGTTACTAATTTCTTTACCTAACCTTTCTGATCTGATTTATTATATAATGTTATTGGCTGTTAGGCCTATTATTATACCTTGATCTACTTCTGAATTTAACTTGTTAACAATTATAGCCTTTTTATCCAAGTTTACAATTATAATCAACTTTTCATCTATGTACATGTATACAAATAATTATCATTATAATATCTAACAACAACTTTATCTTGACCTATAGATAACACATAAAAATGAAATTAATTAATACTCAATAACTGAGTTCAACCACAGTTCTACAACAGTAAATGAATAATACATATTACTTAATTACTTGATATTCTATCAACAGGAAAACTTTCACATGATAACACAAAATATAACATCACAGTTATGATAACAACATAACATCATATAATTCATAACAAGTATTTTTTTGTAATTCAGGTCATACACTATTTACTTATTCTTATCTATTTTAAAAACATCAATTACTCTGAAATAGTCAACATTAGTTTTTCTTTTTTACAATATTTGTCAATGTTTTTTATTTACCTCTCACTGAACCTTGAGTTTTACCTATATTATCATTATTACATGCTTATCTTTTATTATTAGTATTACCTTGCATTCTTATTACTTTTAAATAATTATGAGTTTATTTTCTGACCTTTTTATAAGTGTGGAAAATTAAAATATTTTCTTCCCTATTCTAATTTTAATATTTTATTTATGTAACGTCGAGGACCGCATTTCTGTTACGTTACATATGCTTCCCCTCCTAAAGAAGTTTAATTTACCTGAATTTAATTTGGGTCAATTAAACTTATATCTTTTCCATTCCTTATCTTCATATTAATTTCAATGGTCAACGATGGAATTCTCAATGTGATTTGTTGGACTTGTATTTACCTTTTTCTATTTAATGACAGTTCATTAATCATATTAACATTCTTGGCTTTTTTCCTTTAAACAGTACTTGTCAATGGTTGGTCACAATAATCAGTAAAACTTTAGTTTGACTTTTCTCTTATTGCTAGTTACTGTTATCAATGCGTTTTTCCATTCTTCTGTCAGCTATCTTCCTTCTGTTTTCTTCCGTCATACTTTTTGGAATCTGATGTCATTCTTCGCAGCGATTCTAATATCCCTTAAATATTCAATTTCCCTAACAATCCCTAACATGTGAGCTGGTACAGTTCAGAGAGTTACTGTTTGGCTTCATACTCTGCTGCCCACACTACACTTCAATATAGTACTGCTGGAATTCATCTACAGTCAGCTATAAAAATATAATAATATCATAATAATCTTTTTATTTAATTAATAATAAACATCTTGGGGATTCTTTATGCTGTCGCGTTTTATACTTAATTTATCATATATTCCATACTTCGTGATTCCATCTTATTTTCATTAACTATTTTCAGATAACATTTCTGACAGTCATTATTTGTAACTATTCTTGATCTTCTTTTTTGTTGTGACAGTAATTCTAAGTATTATCTCTTCATTTGTTATTCTCATTTCCAAGAATTTCTAAATTGTAATTGCCTTAATTATCATCATTACTTAAGTTCAGAGTAATTATAGTCATTAAATTATCCATTGTTCTTCTTATTTTACCATTTTGTCTGGTCACATTACCACTAATTATGTTGACATACATTTTTTTTCTTGTTCCATTTAAAATTATACTGGTCATAAACAATCATTTATATTGTTCTTCGATTCGCTTGGCATTTTGGCATGTATCTTAGATCATATTGTTTTTTTAATTATTTTGCATAGGTCCTTCTTGATATAAAATTTTTAATCTTGGGGTTTTATTCTTAAATATTTAGAATATTTCTTTGTAAACATATAGTAATATTTTCTTACTTCCTTTTTTAATCTTGGGGGTTTTATTAAATAATTCTTAATAATTTCTTTATAACCATATAGTAAGACGTTCTTACTTCTTTTTGAATTTCGTGGTATTTATTAAATCTTATTGGTTCAAAATATTTAGTAAGTTGTACTTACATACTTTTTGGATTTTGTGGGTTTTTCATTTTCATTTAATATTATTTATTTATTTCTTCTTTCCAAGTGGTAGCCTGGTCGGTTTTCAGAAAATCAGTCCCATTTTTCTGGTTGACTACTTCTTCTTCTAACCATGGTCCATTAATTCATCTGCACTTGTCGTCCAGATTACTGCAGTGTTCATACCAATTTTTACACTTGTTAAATATCTCTCGTGTATCTGGTACTGTAACTCGGGTGATACAAAGTCTTCATTTAAGTCAGGGTTTTCCGTTATAATTAGATCCCTTTTAATTGACAGGTATTGTACCTCCTCTAATCTAACGTAATTACTCATATATGCTACTATTCCATTCTCTTTGACCTCCGTATTATTTACATAATGTTCTGCTGGTTTACTCCGTATCGAAGATATAATTGATGTGGTCAGATACTCTTTGATCGTCGATATATTTAAATGATATTTAAATTTATTTAAGTTCTTCTTTATTATATTATGGTGGTTTACCTTGGCCATTTTTATAAAGTTTCTTCTACAATTCATACCTTTACATAACTCCCTTCGTTCAGTAATTGGGAGGTTGAATGCACTAATTAATCCACCCTTACTCATCTCCATTTCTTCTTTTGTATTGACTATTTTCTTTCTCCATATTTTCCTTATTTTCTTGATATTCTCTTCCATGGTTTGGATCTTCTCCTTGTCCTTTCTATTCTTGTTTTCAGATAGCAATGCATTCTGGTCTTCTCTAAATTCTGTTTCCTTGCTATTCTCTTCTGTGTTCGGATTTACTATAATACCTTCGGAAGTGCTGGTTAGTGTTTCATTTATATTCTTTAAACACATCTCCATTTCTTTATTTGTCTCCTCCTTATATTTATCTACTTTTGGGCTAAGTGTGTTAGCATTTTCGAACTTCCCCTCGAAAGTTTCCCTTATCTCCTTATTGAACTTCTCCATCTTACCCTCAATCCGCTTTAAACTTGCTTCGTTTATTTTCTCAATTCTTTCATCCATTCGCCTTAAATTCTCTTCATTTATTTGTATGATTTCTTCCTTCATTTGTTTTAAACCCTCATCATTCCTGTCAAACCTTTCGTTAATTTGGATTAAGCTTTCATTGTTCCTATCGAGCCTTTCGTTCATTAGTTTTGAGGTTTCCTTAATTTCCTCATTTGTTTTATCGAATTTTTCCTCCTGTCTCTTTGAGTTTTCCTCCTGTTTCCTAAAATTCTCCTTGTTTTCTTCCTTCTGTTTATTAAATTGTTCTGCCATAAATTTCATCATCTCCTGCCAACTTGGTACTTCTCTAGCTCCCACTTTATCTGTTTGGTCCCCTTGGGCACCTTCTTCAACTGTTTCCCTTTCCGTGTCCATAATTACTTCAGTTTCTTCTTTATCGCTTGTCTGTTGTTCTATTTTACTATCTGTGACTACTTCTATTTCTTCTTCCATTTCTCGTTCCTTCATCATCTTTTTAGACACTCCTCTGGTATGCATTTTTTGTCTCCATCAGTTGCCTGCTCTAGTTAAGTAATATTTATATAATTATGGTTTTACTTAACTTAAGCCCTACACTATTTGAGCGCCAATTTATAATAATACTCCTGTTTCCTACGTACGTCTCTGTTTCTTTTCTCTATTCTATTTAATTAATATGCCAATGTATATTGAAATTTAATTTTTTAGGTGTCGTGATATAGTTAATTATATCTACCTTATCTCTCTATTTAATATAAGGGTGTTGATGTGAGTTAAACTTATGTAGGTAGGGTGTTATTCGAAAATTCAGCTCAAGCCTATTCTGCTTGAAGAGAATGATAGAAATTTTGTATGGAATTTTCCTCTCTTTAATACCTGAGAAGTCCGCGAATAGCGCTGTGGTTCCCAGACAAGGGAATTTTGTAGTTAACCCACCGCGTACGGTGATTATTGGTTATACTCTCTATCTATTTTATTTCTTATTCACTCTCCATTAAATCATACATAAATGAGAAGATATTGAAATTCTGCAATGATTCTTTATTAGTTTTTAATATTTAACATCCAACAAGATTGTTCTTACTTTAGATACGAAAAGGCTATAAGTCTGAATTAATCGATTATCGATCGGTACAAGGTTTTATGTTAAATTCAGTTATGGTTTTTTTTATAATTCTTTTAAATACAGGGCGTGAAGGTTCTTTCAACTGTTGGGAAGATCAGAAAATACATAAATAGGAATACAAGGTATTACAATATAAAGTTTTATTTTATTAAATATTATTTAAGTAATTGAAGCTTTACCATCCGCTGGACATCGCAGCTCGATGAGGCTGTGCACGTCTAACCTCTATTAGTGTTTGGTCCGTAGCGAAAGCAGATGAAATGATCTTCGTCCGTCTTGTCTCCAAAGTTGTAAATAAATTGGAATTCTTGGTCCTTGGGTGACGCAGAAATACCGCTCCTTTTGTTCACCAATGTCCAAGCTTGTGATTACGTGCTTCGACGAACTCCGAATCCAAATACGTTTTTCTATTGGAAGGTGTAAATTGCAAGTTCCAATGTAATTTGGTGGTTATTTTAGTTTCATTTGTTTTAGAGGATTAAATCTTTATGCAGGTAGTTATTTCTCTGGTTTTATTACTTCGTTAATTTAACATTCTGTTCATGATCCGGAATTGGGCAATCCAAGTTCTTCCTTTAATTTTAGTTACTTATTATATCGTTTTATATTATCCAATCATGCAATTTGGCTAATGGTTATTTGACCCAACTATTGCAATTAGTCATTCATTTATTGTAACTTTTGCTGTACTTATTATTTTAAATTAAATTGGTTTTTTATTGAGCATCTCTCTTAGTTAAACTCTCCTCGTTCATGTCAAAAAATTCAATAATCAAAATCAACAAAAACTATCTATTTTTGTCGTCCATAGCAACACTTCTTTTTTTTCTTATTCGATATGGTGTTAATTTATAATCATTTCATACAATACTCTTCCACTCATCAAAATAATTCCTTACTAAACTTCCATTATATCCGAATATAATCTTATTTATAGCTTGTTTACTAATTCCTATATATTTTGCCGGTTTTTCACTCTTAGTCTGTTTCTTTTAATAAATATTATTTTTCCGTTACCAAACATTATCTATCGGTATCATTGCACTATGGCATTACCATAATTTGTTTAGTTTGAGTTTGTTTATTATTTATTATTAATTATTATTAATTTCTACTAACTCATTGAATTATATTTAGTATTTGTTACTAATTTCTTTACCTAACCTTTCTGATCTGATTTATTATATAATGTTATTGGCTGTTAGGCCTATTATTATACCTTGATCTACTTCTGAATTTAACTTGTTAACAATTATAGCCTTTTTATCCAAGTTTACAATTATAATCAACTTTTCATCTATGTACATGTATACAAATAATTATCATTATAATATCTAACAACAACTTTATCTTGACCTATAGATAACACATAAAAATGAAATTAATTAATACTCAATAACTGAGTTCAACCACAGTTCTACAACAGTAAATGAATAATACATATTACTTAATTACTTGATATTCTATCAACAGGAAAACTTTCACATGATAACACAAAATATAACATCACAGTTATGATAACAACATAACATCATATAATTCATAACAAGTATTTTTTTGTAATTCAGGTCATACACTATTTACTTATTCTTATCTATTTTAAAAACATCAATTACTCTGAAATAGTCAACATTAGTTTTTCTTTTTTACAATATTTGTCAATGTTTTTTATTTACCTCTCACTGAACCTTGAGTTTTACCTATATTATCATTATTACATGCTTATCTTTTATTATTAGTATTACCTTGCATTCTTATTACTTTTAAATAATTATGAGTTTATTTTCTGACCTTTTTATAAGTGTGGAAAATTAAAATATTTTCTTCCCTATTCTAATTTTAATATTTTATTTATGTAACGTCGAGGACCGCATTTCTGTTACGTTACATATGCTTCCCCTCCTAAAGAAGTTTAATTTACCTGAATTTAATTTGGGTCAATTAAACTTATATCTTTTCCATTCCTTATCTTCATATTAATTTCAATGGTCAACGATGGAATTCTCAATGTGATTTGTTGGACTTGTATTTACCTTTTTCTATTTAATGACAGTTCATTAATCATATTAACATTCTTGGCTTTTTTCCTTTAAACAGTACTTGTCAATGGTTGGTCACAATAATCAGTAAAACTTTAGTTTGACTTTTCTCTTATTGCTAGTTACTGTTATCAATGCGTTTTTCCATTCTTCTGTCAGCTATCTTCCTTCTGTTTTCTTCCGTCATACTTTTTGGAATCTGATGTCATTCTTCGCAGCGATTCTAATATCCCTTAAATATTCAATTTCCCTAACAATCCCTAACATGTGAGCTGGTACAGTTCAGAGAGTTACTGTTTGGCTTCATACTCTGCTGCCCACACTACACTTCAATATAGTACTGCTGGAATTCATCTACAGTCAGCTATAAAAATATAATAATATCATAATAATCTTTTTATTTAATTAATAATAAACATCTTGGGGATTCTTTATGCTGTCGCGTTTTATACTTAATTTATCATATATTCCATACTTCGTGATTCCATCTTATTTTCATTAACTATTTTCAGATAACATTTCTGACAGTCATTATTTGTAACTATTCTTGATCTTCTTTTTTGTTGTGACAGTAATTCTAAGTATTATCTCTTCATTTGTTATTCTCATTTCCAAGAATTTCTAAATTGTAATTGCCTTAATTATCATCATTACTTAAGTTCAGAGTAATTATAGTCATTAAATTATCCATTGTTCTTCTTATTTTACCATTTTGTCTGGTCACATTACCACTAATTATGTTGACATACATTTTTTTTTCTTGTTCCATTTAAAATTATACTGGTCATAAACAATCATTTATATTGTTCTTCGATTCGCTTGGCATTTTGGCATGTATCTTAGATCATATTGTTTTTTTAATTATTTTGCATAGGTCCTTCTTGATATAAAATTTTTAATCTTGGGGTTTTATTCTTAAATATTTAGAATATTTCTTTGTAAACATATAGTAATATTTTCTTACTTCCTTTTTTAATCTTGGGGGTTTTATTAAATAATTCTTAATAATTTCTTTATAACCATATAGTAAGACGTTCTTACTTCTTTTTGAATTTCGTGGTATTTATTAAATCTTATTGGTTCAAAATATTTAGTAAGTTGTACTTACATACTTTTTGGATTTTGTGGGTTTTTCATTTTCATTTAATATTATTTATTTATTTCTTCTTTCCAAGTGGTAGCCTGGTCGGTTTTCAGAAAATCAGTCCCATTTTTCTGGTTGACTACTTCTTCTTCTAACCATGGTCCATTAATTCATCTGCACTTGTCGTCCAGATTACTGCAGTGTTCATACCAATTTTTACACTTGTTAAATATCTCTCGTGTATCTGGTACTGTAACTCGGGTGATACAAAGTCTTCATTTAAGTCAGGGTTTTCCGTTATAATTAGATCCCTTTTAATTGACAGGTATTGTACCTCCTCTAATCTAACGTAATTACTCATATATGCTACTATTCCATTCTCTTTGACCTCCGTATTATTTACATAATGTTCTGCTGGTTTACTCCGTATCGAAGATA
Source organism: Magicicada septendecula (assembly GCA_034769895.1). Lineage (NCBI taxonomy): Eukaryota > Metazoa > Arthropoda > Insecta > Hemiptera > Cicadidae > Magicicada > Magicicada septendecula. The sequence continues at coordinate 1,118,780,180 of CM068367.1, read as the reverse complement.
TAATTGATGTGGTCAGATACTCTTTGATCGTCGATATATTTAAATGATATTTAAATTTATTTAAGTTCTTCTTTATTATATTATGGTGGTTTACCTTGGCCATTTTTATAAAGTTTCTTCTACAATTCATACCTTTACATAACTCCCTTCGTTCAGTAATTGGGAGGTTGAATGCACTAATTAATCCACCCTTACTCATCTCCATTTCTTCTTTTGTATTGACTATTTTCTTTCTCCATATTTTCCTTATTTTCTTGATATTCTCTTCCATGGTTTGGATCTTCTCCTTGTCCTTTCTATTCTTGTTTTCAGATAGCAATGCATTCTGGTCTTCTCTAAATTCTGTTTCCTTGCTATTCTCTTCTGTGTTCGGATTTACTATAATACCTTCGGAAGTGCTGGTTAGTGTTTCATTTATATTCTTTAAACACATCTCCATTTCTTTATTTGTCTCCTCCTTATATTTATCTACTTTTGGGCTAAGTGTGTTAGCATTTTCGAACTTCCCCTCGAAAGTTTCCCTTATCTCCTTATTGAACTTCTCCATCTTACCCTCAATCCGCTTTAAACTTGCTTCGTTTATTTTCTCAATTCTTTCATCCATTCGCCTTAAATTCTCTTCATTTATTTGTACGATTTCTTCCTTCATTTGTTTTAAACCCTCATCATTCCTGTCAAACCTTTCGTTAATTTGGATTAAGCTTTCATTGTTCCTATCGAGCCTTTCGTTCATTAGTTTTGAGGTTTCCTTAATTTCCTCATTTGTTTTATCGAATTTTTCCTCCTGTCTCTTTGAGTTTTCCTCCTGTTTCCTAAAATTCTCCTTGTTTTCTTCCTTCTGTTTATTAAATTGTTCTGCCATAAATTTCATCATCTCCTGCCAACTTGGTACTTCTCTAGCTCCCACTTTATCTGTTTGGTCCCCTTGGGCACCTTCTTCAACTGTTTCCCTTTCCGTGTCCATAATTACTTTAGTTTCTTCTTTATCGCTTGTCTGTTGTTCTATTTTACTATCTGTGACTACTTCTATTTCTTCTTCCATTTCTCGTTCCTTCATCATCTTTTTAGACACTCCTCTGGTATGCATTTTTTGTCTCCAACAGTTGCCTGCTCTAGTTAAGTAATATTTATATAATTATGGTTTTACTTAACTTAAGCCCTACACTATTTGAGCGCCAATTTATAATAATACTCCTGTTTCCTACGTACGTCTCTGTTTCTTTTCTCTATTCTATTTAATTAATATGCCAATGTATATTGAAATTTAATTTTTTAGGTGTCGTGATATAGTTAATTATATCTACCTTATCTCTCTATTTAATATAAGGGTGTTGATGTGAGTTAAACTTATGTAGGTAGGGTGTTATTCGAAAATTCAGCTCAAGCCTATTTTGCTTGAAGAGAATGATAGAAATTTTGTATGGAATTTTCCTCTCTTTAATACCTGAGAAGTCCGCGAATAGCGCTGTGGTTCCCAGACAAGGGAATTTTGTAGGTTAACCCACCGCGTACGGTGATTATTGGTTATACTCTTGTGCCGTTAACACGGTTATTGTTTGGCGTTTTGGGGGCTTGCCCCTCTGGTAACTATAGGGCTTGCCGCCCTGTTGTGGTTGTGTCGGTTTCTCAAAAAATAGTTGGGCATGTCTCGGGGGGCCAGTGCTCAGGGAGCTCCCGTACCTTCTTTCGTCTTTTCTTCGCTGTCTCTTCTTGCCGTAGGCTGGCCCTGATCAGGTCGGCCTGCGGTGGCTACACACTTACACGTTACATGTCTTCTTCTGCTCTTTCGTTTTCCTTCTGAGCATCTGTTCTCCTGGGAGCCATGACTGATGGGAGAACCGATAACAACTTGAGTTTGATATATAAGGATGGGAGTACACTGCAGGGTACTTTCCCGAGTTTGTAGGTGTGGCAACCGGGTTGCCCTTTTGGGGTGGGGGTGTGCCGCATTTTGGAAAACGCGGCGATCTTCCGTTATCTATATTGTGCTTTATTAAAGAAATTACGTATTTGTCGACGCGAAAGAAGTTGTCCTTTGGTACGGTCAATTGGACTTTGTCATTGTGAATTACCCCTCCGCCGCTCGCCTCGCGCGCGCCCTATCGCTGTTACATACGGTTTTTTCAAGAGCCTGTTAGTTCAGTTCCAATACGACGCTCGGCGCTTCACATTCTGGTCCCTGGCTGGCAGAGTAGATTGAACAGTTTTCGTCTTCCAGCTTCTTCTATGAATACGTAGAAAGCTACGTGACCTCCGGTAAGTCCATTAAAATATGTATTTTAATTATTTATAAAAACAAATTTGTTTTATTTAATATTAAAGTGGATGCGTTGAGATATACATTGCAGTGAATCCTTTAGCGCATGGCGAGTTTCAGGTTATAATTTGTTTTATGTATGCTTTGTCTCAACCCTGGTTAATTGATTGTAACGTTAAGGATATAATTATGTTTTATATTAATCCAGTAATGCTTCTACTAAATTAACTAAACTAAGATGGGGCGTAAGTCAGTAATTTCCTGAGATCTGTATATGTCACGAACTTGTTAAAGGTTGCCTATTCCTGTAAGTGCGTCATGAAAGCTTTTGCATAAAGGTTAATTAAAATTATCATTATTATGGAGTGACTATATTTAGACTTATTCCATAGTAACATATTTAATGGAGTTATTTTTGAAGTGATTTATCACATTCAATGGGATTCTTGACTTAGGCAATTTTTTCGAGTTTATAAACCGGACAGTCCATGCTATGTCAGTGGGTAAATGTGGTAGTGTGTGTGTTTCATGAACCTATGAGTAATCCCAGATATAATTGTGCAGGGTTTCCGAGGTAGCCGGGAATCTGCCCCGCTCTGGAAGGATGGCCGAACAACTGCCTCCGACGATGTAACTTTAAAACCTTCGTCAGCTGTGTCAGCCGGAAGGATGGACTGGACACCCACTACTGAGCCCTCAACATGCACCCTTCAAACCAGGTGACATTTAACCATTTTTACCTAAACCTTGTGGCCGAAGTACTCGGTGAGACTTTCATGAAACGTTCCAGTGTGGACAGTTATTTACGGACAATGGGTGGAATATTTTAATTGTATTTTGTAAGGCTTACGCCTCCTCAATTACTATCATGTATATCTCGTTCTGAGAGTGAAAACTCGGCCGGGGTCACGCACCGCCCGGGTCGAGGGGAGTGCGGTAGATAGCGTTGTATCTCATTCTATTTCTGTTTTAAGCATGTTGGGATGGTTATGTTAACGATGTGGCTCCATGTGGACACGTATTTTATTATTCATTCATGATCTGGGGGGTGGTTTTAAACCGTGGTCGACTCCCGTTGGAGACGTCCACTGCAAGCCTGTCTATGTCAGATCTTGCTAGATCCCGTCCAATGCCTGACCCTGCCGGTAGTCAAGTTTTGTAACACTGTGAGCTGACTTAATACTCTTATGACTTATATTCTGTATTACAAATTCTGTTCCACTGTTTAGATAATTTGCACACTTTAAAATTTACCATTGTCACAGATTGTATTTTACCATAGCAAATTTTGTAACCATAATTGTAATTGCTCCCTATAACAATTAGTTAACCATAAGACTACACAAGATTGATCAGTGTCAGTTATGAATACTCATGGTGGTCAAATTCCACTATTTTTCTATATTCTGTTTTGAAGGTAAAAAAGAAACATAAAATGCAGTTAGGCAACCGGACATCCATATTGACCTTGTGATGCTACTTTTCATTATAGTAATTGATGAGATTTAATTGCTTATTAAATATCGGCATGGGATTTGTGCGCGGGCCGCATGGCTTACAGAGAACATTCAGTTAACACTTATCTTGTTAAAACTTGGGGGCATGTCTGCTCCACTCCTGGGATATTTTAATTGAAGTTTTGGGAAGGGGGTTTTAGTCACCTATTAATTAAACAGTAAGGGGGTTATGGGTGTTGAACAAGATTATTATATGCGCTGATGACCAGGGTGAACATGTGATGGGTTATTTAAATATAAACATTGTTGATGTTAATTATATGTGTGTGTTGTTTTGTATAATTGTTACTTGTCATGTTGATTATGCCTGTGTATATTTCTGTATATTTATGCCTTGTTATAAAAAGTGATTACTTGCAGGTCGAAACTATGTGCCAATTTTTTAATTGTATTATTCTATAACTACAATTTGTTATTTATGTAACATCCCATGATTTTGTTAGTCAATGATGGTTCAACTATTAATAATTATTCAATACTTAGTGCTGTTAATGGTTATTATTCCTTGTTCAACTTTTGGGCAAGGCACATATTAATGAAATTATATTTAACGATCAAAAGACTTATTTATCTGGCCTTTAGAAGCTCATAGGTTGTACTGGCCAAGAACAATAAATTGTTGTTATCTTAAGTTCAGTGTTTCATTTGCAAGTCCCATCATACTGGACCCAGCCCAATTTTAGCTTTTCTAGGCTCTCGCCTAGTTCTAAATAACTTGTAACCTCTCTTTCAAAAAATAAAAAAAAAGGAAACAAAATCAATACTAAAAGCATAGAGAGGTTACAAATGGTAGCAGAGCATGGTATGGTAGCGGGTAGGTGTTCCCCACAGTCCCAGTGGTGTTCGTCTACTTCAGGGATGCGCCCCTGCCTGCGCGAGCCTTGGTTCTCTCCAATTTTCCTTTTTCTGGAGAGAGCCATGTCCTTACCTTCTGTTCCAGGGCTTGATCTTCAATGATCCTTGCCCTTTCCTTCTTCCTGATTTTCCTAGCCTGCACAAAAAAAAAAAAAAAAAAAAAAAAAAGGAGAGTGGAGAGCCCTTGGAGCACACACACGTATGGGATTGTGGATATGTATACACATACATGCAAGTGAGATTATTGGGTCATGGAGACCCGATCCCCTTTTCTTCAGTGATTGTGAAACACGGTTATTGTTTGGCGTTTTGGGGGCTTGCCCCTCTGGTAACTATAGGGCTTGCCGCCCTGTTGTGGTTGTGTCGGTTTCTCAAAAAATAGTTGGGCATGTCTCGGGGGGCCAGTGCTCAGGGAGCTCCCGTACCTGTTTTCGTCTTTTCTTCGCTGTCTCTTCTTGCCGTAGGCTGGCCCTGATCAGGTCGGCCTACGGTGGCTACACACTTACACGTTACATGTCTTCTTCTGCTCTTTCGTTTTCCTTCTGAGCATCTGTTCTCCTGGGAGCCTTGACTGATGGGAGAACCGATAACAACTTGAGTTTGATATATAAGGATGGGAGTACACTGCAGGGTACTTTCCCGAGTTTGTAGGTGTGGCAACCGGGTTGCCCTTTTGGGGTGGGGGTGTGCCGGGTTTTGGAAAACGCGGCGATCTTCCGTTATCTATATTGTGCTTTATTAAAGAAATTACGTATTTGTCGACGCGAAAGAAGTTGTCCTTTGGTACGGTCAATTGGACTTTGTCATTGTGAGTTACCCCTCCGCCGCTCGCCTCGCGCGCGCCCTATCGCTGTTACATATGGTTTTTTCAAGAGCCAGTTAGTTCAGTTCCAATACGACGCTTGGCGCTTCACATTCTGGTCCCCGGCTGGCAGAGTAGATTGAACAGTTTTCGTCTTCCAGCTTCTTCTATGAATACGTAGAAAGCTACGTGACCTCCGGTAAGTCCATTAAAATATGTATTTTAATTATTTATAAAAACAAATTTGTTTTATTTAATATTAAAGTGGATGCGTTGAGATATACATTGCAGTGAATCCTTTAGCGCATGGCGAGTTTCAGGTTATAATTTGTTTTATGTATGCTTTGTCTCAACCCTGGTTAATTGATTGTAACGTTAAGGATATAATTATGTTTTATATTAATCCAGTAATGCTTCTACTAAATTAACTAAACTAAGATGGGGCGTAAGTCAGTAATTTCCTGAGATCTGTATATGTCACGAACTTGTTAAAGGTTGCCTATTCCTGTAAGTGCGTCATGAAAGCTTTTGCATAAAGGTTAATTAAAATTATCATTATTATGGAGTGACTATATTTAGACTTATTCCATAGTAACATATTTAATGGAGTTATTTTTGAAGTGATTTATCACATTCAATGGGATTCTTGACTTAGGCAATTTTTTCGAGTTTATAAACCGGACAGTCCATGCTATGTCAGTGGGTAAATGTGGTAGTGTGTGTGTTTCATGAACCTATGAGTAATCCCAGATATAATTGTGCAGGGTTTCCGAGGTAGCCGGGAATCTGCCCCGCTCTGGAAGGATGGCCGAACAACTGCCTCCGACGATGTAACTTTAAAACCTTCGTCAGCTGTGTCAGCCGGAAGGATGGACTGGACACCCACTACTGAGCCCTCAATATGCACCCTTCAAACCAGGTGACATTTAACCATTTTTAACCTAAACCTTGTGGCCGAAGTACTCGGTGAGACTTTCATGAAACGTTCCAGTGTGGACAGTTATTTACGGACAATGGGTGGAATATTTTAATTGTATTTTGTAAGGCTTACGCCTCCTCAATTACTATCATGTATATCTCGTTCTGAGAGTGAAAACTCGGCCGGGGTCACGCACTGCCCAGGTCAAGGGGAGTTCGGTAGATAGAGTTGTATCTCATTCTATTTCTGTTTTAAGCATGTTGGGATGGTTATGTTAACGATGTGGCTCCATGTGGACACGTATTTTATTATTCATTCATGATCTGGGGGGTGGTTTTAAACCGTGGTCGACTCCCGTTGGAGACGTCCACTGCAAGCCTGTCTATGTCAGATCTTGCTAGATCCCGTCCAATGCCTGACCCTGCCGGTAGTCAAGTTTTGTAACACTGTGAGCTGACTTAATACTCTTATGACTTATATTCTGTATTACAAATTCTGTTCCACTGTTTAGATAATTTGCACACTTTAAAATTTACCATTGTCACAGATTGTATTTTACCATAGCAAATTTTGTAACCATAATTGTAATTGCTCCCTATAACAATTAGTTAACCATAAGACTACACAAGATTGATCAGTGTCAGTTATGAATACTCATGGTGGTCAAATTCCACTATTTTTCTATATTCTGTTTTGAAGGTAAAAAAGAAACATAAAATGCAGTTAGGCAACCGGACATCCATGTTGACCTTGTGATGCTACTTTTCATTATAGTAATTGATGGGATTTAATTGCTTATTAAATATCGGCATGGGATTTGTGCGCGGGCCGCATGGCTTACAGAGAACATTCAGTTAACACTTATCTTGTTAAAACTTGGGGGCATGTCTGCTCCACTCCTGGGATATTTTAATTGAAGTTTTGGGAAGGGGGTTTTAGTCACCTATTAATTAAACAGTAAGGGGGTTATGGGTGTTGAACAAGATTATTATATGCGCTGATGACCAGGGTGAACATGTGATGGGTTATTTAAATATAAACGTTGTTGATGTTAATTATATGTGTGTGTTGTTTTGTATAATTGTTACTTGTCATGTTGATTATGCCTGTGTATATTTCTGTATATTTATGCCTTGTTATAAAAAGTGATTACTTGCAGGTCGAAACTATGTGCCAATTTTTTAATTGTATTATTCTATAACTACAATTTGTTATTTATGTAACATCCCATGATTTTGTTAGTCAATGATGGTTCAACTATTAATAATTATTCAATACTTAGTGCTGTTAATGGTTATTATTCCTTGTTCAACTTTTGGGCAAGGCACATATTAATGAAATTATATTTAACGATCAAAAGACTTATTTATCTGGCCTTTAGAAGCTCATAGGTTGTACTGGCCAAGAACAATAAATTGTTGTTATCTTAAGTTCAGTGTTTCATTTGCAAGTCCCATCATACTGGACCCAGCCCAATTTTAGCTTTTCTAGGCTCTCGCCTAGTTCTAAATAACTTGTAACCTCTCTTTCAAAAAAAAAAAAAAAAAAAAAAAAAAAAGGAAACAAAATCAATACTAAAAGCATAGAGAGGTTACACTCTCTATCTATTTTATTTCTTATTCACTCTCCATTAAATCATACATAAATGAGAAGATATTGAAATTCTGCAATGATTCTTTATTAGTTTTTAATATTTAACATCCAACAAGATTGTTCTTACTTTAGATACGAAAAGGCTATAAGTCTGAATTAATCGATTATCGATCGGTACAATTGTTTTATATTAAATTCAGTTATGGTTTTTTTTATAATTCTTTTAAATACAGGGCGTGAAGATTCTTTCAACTGTTGGGAAGATCAGAAAATACATAAATAGGAATACAAGGTATTACAATATAAAGTTTTATTTTATTAAATATTATTTAAGTAATTGAAGCTTTACCATCCGCTGGACATCGCAGCTCGATGAGGCTGTGCACGTCTAACCTCTATTAGTGTTTGGTCCGTAGCGAAAGCAGATGAAATGATCTTCGTCCGTCTTGTCTCCAAAGTTGTAAATAAATTGGAATTCTTGGTCCTTGGGTGACGCAGAAATACCGCTCCTTTTGTTCACCAATGTCCAAGCTTGTGATTATGTGCTTCGACGAACTCCGAATCCAAATACGTTTTTCTATTGGAAGGTGTAAATTGCAAGTTCCAATGTAATTTGGTGGTTATTTTAGTTTCATTTGATTTAGAGGATTAAACCTTTATGCAGGTAGTTATTTCTCTGGTTTTATTACTTCGTTAATTTAACATTCTGTTCATGATCCGGAATTGGGCAATCCAAGTTCTTCCTTTAATTTTCGTTACTTATTATATCGTTTTATATTATCCAATCATGCAATTTGGCTAATGGTTATTTGACCCAACTATTGCAATTAGTCATTCATTTATTGTAACTTTTGCTGTACTTATTATTTTAAATTAAATTGGTTTTTTATTGAGCATCTCCCTTAGTTAAACTCTCCTCGTTCATGTCAAAAAATTCAATAATCAAAATCAACAAAAACTATCTATTTTTGTCGTCCATAGCAACACTCCTTTTTTTTCTTATTCGATATGGTGTTAATTTATAATAATTTCATACAATATTATTCCACTCATCAAAATAATTCCTTACTAAACTTCCATTATATCCGAATATAATCTTATTTATAGCTTGTTTACTAATTCCTATATATTTTGCCGGTTTTTCACTCTTAGTCTGTTTCTTTTAATAAATATTATTTTTCCGTTACCAAACATTATCTATCGGTATCATTGCACTATGGCATTACCATAATTTGTTTAGTTTGAGTTTGTTTATTATTTATTATTAATTATTATTAATTTCTACTAACTCATTGAATTATATTTAGTATTTGTTACTAATTTCTTTACCTAACCTTTCTGATATGATTTATTATATAATGTTATTGGCTGTTAGGCCTATTATTATACCTTGATCTACTTCTGAATTTAACTTGTTAACAATTATAGCCTTTTTATCCAAGTTTACAATTATAATCAACTTTTCATCTATGTACATGTATACAAATAATTATCATTATAATATCTAACAACAACTTTATCTTGACCTATAGATAACACATAAAAATGAAATTAATTAATACTCAATAACTGAGTTCAACCACAGTTCTACAACAGTAAATGAATAATACATATTACTTAATTACTTGATATTCTATCAACAGGAAAACTTTCACATGATAACACAAAATATAACATCACAGTTATGATAACAACATAACATCATATAATTCATAACAAGTATTTTTTTGTAACTCAGGTCATACACTATTTACTTATTCTTATCTATTTTAAAAACATCAATTACTCTGAAATAGTCAACATTAGTTTTTCTTTTTTACAATATTTGTCAATGTTTTTTATTTACCTCTCACTGAACCTTGAGTTTTACCTATATTATCATTATTACATGCTTATCTTTTATTATTAGTATTACCTTGCATTCTTATTACTTTTAAATAATTATGAGTTTATTTTCTGACCTTTTTATAAGTGTGGAAAATTAAAATATTTTCTTCCCTATTCTAATTTTAATATTTTATTTATGTAACGTCGAGGACCGCATTTCTGTTATGTTACATATGCTTCCCCTCCTAAAGAAGTTTAATTTACCTGAATTTAATTTGGGTCAATTAAACTTATATCTTTTCCATTCCTTATCTTCATATTAATTTCAATGGTCAACGATGGAATTCTCAATGTGATTTGTTGGACTTGTATTTACCTTTTTCTATTTAATGACAGTTCATTAATCATATTAACATTCTTGGCTTTTTTCCTTTAAACGGTACTTGTCAATGGTTGGTCACAATAATCAGTAAAACTTTAGTTTGACTTTTCTCTTATTGCTAGTTACTGTTATCAATGCGTTTTTCCATTCTTCTGTCAGCTATCTTCCTTCTGTTTTCTTCCGTCATACTTTTTGGAATCTGATGTCATTCTTCGCAGCGATTCTAATATCCCTTAAATATTCAATTTCCCTAACAATCCCTAACATGTGAGCTGGTACAGTTCAGAGAGTTACTGTTTGGCTTCATACTCTGCTGCCCACACTACACTTCAATATAGTACTGCTGGAATTCATCTACAGTCAGCTATAAAAATATAATAATATCATAATAATTTTTTTATTTAATTAATAATAAACATCTTGGGGATTCTTTATGCTGTCGCGTTTTATACTTAATTTATCATATATTCCATACTTCGTGATTCCATCTTATTTTCATTAACTATTTTCAGATAACATTTCTGACAGTCATTATTTGTAACTATTCTTGATCTTCTTTTTTGTTGTGACAGTAATTCTAAGTATTATCTCTTCATTTGTTATTCTCATTTCCAAGAATTTCTAAATTGTAATTGCCTTAATTATCATCATTACTTAAGTTCAGTGTAATTATAGTCATTAAATTATCCATTGTTCTTCTTATTTTACCATTTTGTCTGGTCACATTACCACTAATTATGTTGACATACATTTTTTTTCTTGTTCCATTTAAAATTATACTGGTCATAAACAATCATTTATATTGTTCTTCGATTCGCTTGGCATTTTGGCATGTATCTTAGATCATATTGTTTTTTTAATTATTTTGCATAGGTCCTTCTTGATATAAAATTTTTAATCTTGGGGTTTTATTCTTAAATATTTAGAATATTTCTTTGTAAACATATAGTAATATTTTCTTACTTCCTTTTTTAATCTTGGGGGTTTTATTAAATAATTCTTAATAATTTCTTTATAACCATATAGTAAGACGTTCTTACTTCTTTTTGAATTTCGTGGTATTTATTAAATCTTATTGGTTCAAAATATTTAGTAAGTTGTACTTACATACTTTTTGGATTTTGTGGGTTTTTCATTTTCATTTAATATTATTTATTTATTTCTTCTTTCCAAGTGGTAGCCTGGTCGGTTTTCAGAAAATCAGTCCCATTTTTCTGGTTGACTACTTCTTCTTCTAACCATGGTCCATTAATTCATCTGCACTTGTCATCCAGATTACTGCAGTGTTCATACCAATTTTTACACTTGTTAAATATCTCTCGTGTATCTGGTACTGTAACTCGGGTGATACAAAGTCTTCATTTAAGTCAGGGTTTTCCGTTATAATTAGATCCCTTTTAATTGACAGGTATTGTACCTCCTCTAATCTAACGTAATTACTCATATATGCTACTATTCCATTCTCTTTGACCTCCGTATTATTTACATAATGTTCTGCTGGTTTACTCCGTATCGAAGATATAATCTATGTGGTCAGATACTCTTTGATCGTCGATATATTTAAATGATATTTAAATTTATTTAAGTTCTTCTTTATTATATTATGGTGGTTTACCTTGGCCATTTTTATAAAGTTTCTTCTACAATTCATACCTTTACATAACTCCCTTCGTTCAGTAATTGGGAGGTTGAATGCACTAATTAATCCACCCTTACTCATCTCCATTTCTTCTTTTGTATTGACTATTTTCTTTCTCCATATTTTCCTTATTTTCTTGATATTCTCTTCCATGGTTTGGATCTTCTCCTTGTCCTTTCTATTCTTGTTTTCAGATCGCAATGCATTCTGGTCTTCTCTAAATTCTGTTTCCTTGCTATTCTCTTCTGTGTTCGGATTTACTATAATACCTTCGGAAGTGCTGGTTAGTGTTTCATTTATATTCTTTCAACACATCTCCATTTCTTTATTTGTCTCCTCCTTGTATTTATCTACTTTTGGGCTAAGTGTGTTAGCATTTTCGAACTTCCCCTCGAAAGTTTCCCTTATCTCCTTATTGAACTTCTCCATCTTACCCTCAATCCGCTTTAAACTTGCTTCGTTTATTTTCTCAATTCTTTCATCCATTCGCCTTAAATTCTCTTCATTTATTTGTATGATTTCTTCCTTCATTTGTTTTAAACCCTCATCATTCCTGTCAAACCTTTCGTTAATTTGGATTAAGCTTTCATTGTTCCTATCGAGCCTTTCGTTCATTAGTTTTGAGGTTTCCTTAATTTCCTCATTTGTTTTATCGAATTTTTCCTCCTGTCTCTTTGAGTTTTCCTCCTGTTTCCTAAAATTCTCCTTGTTTTCTTCCTTCTGTTTATTAAATTGTTCTGCCATAAATTTCATCATCTCCTGCCAACTTGGTACTTCTCTGGCTCCCACTTTATCTGTTTGGTCCCCTTGGGCACCTTCTTCAACTGTTTCCCTTTCCGTGTCCATAATTACTTCAGTTTCTTCTTTATCGCTTGTCTGTTGTTCTATTTTACTATCTGTGACTACTTCTATTTCTTCTTCCATTTCTCGTTCCTTCATCATCTTTTTAGACACTCCTCTGGTATGCATTTTTTGTCTCCAACAGTTGCCTGCTCTAGTTAAGTAATATTTATATAATTATGGTTTTACTTAACTTAAGCCCTACACTATTTGAGCGCCAATTTATAATAATACTCCTGTTTCCTACGTACGTCTCTGTTTCTTTTCTCTATTCTATTTAATTAATATGCCAATGTATATTGAAATTTAATTTTTTAGGTGTCGTGATATTGTTAATTATATCTACCTTATCTCTCTATTTAATATAAGGGTGTTGATGTGAGTTAAACTTATGTAGGTAGGGTGTTATTCGAAAATTCAGCTCAAGCCTATTCTGCTTGAAAAGAATGATAGAAATTTTGTATGGAATTTTCCTCTCTTTAATACCTGAGAAGTCCGCGAATAGCGCTGTGGTTCCCAGACAAGGGAATTTTGTAGTTAACCCACCGCGTACGGTGATTATTGGTTATACTCTCTATCTATTTTATTTCTTATTCACTCTCCATTAAATCATACATAAATGAGAAGATATTGAAATTCTGCAATGATTCTTTATTAGTTTTTAATATTTAACATCCAACAAGATTGTTCTTACTTTAGATACGAAAAGGCTATAAGTCTGAATTAATCGATTATCGATCGGTACAAGGTTTTATATTAAATTCAGTTATGGTTTTTTTTATAATTCTTTTAAATACAGGGCGTGAAGATTCTTTCAACTGTTGGGAAGATCAGAAAATACATAAATAGGAATACAAGGTATTACAATATAAAGTTCTATTTTATTAAATATTATTTAAGTAATTGAAGCTTTACCATCCGCTGGTCATCGCAGCTCGATGAGGCTGTGCACGTCTAACCTCTATTAGTGTTTGGTCCGTAGCGAAAGCAGATGAAATGATCTTCGTCCGTCTTGTCTCCAAAGTTGTAAATAAATTGGAATTCTTGGTCCTTGGGTGACGCAGAAATACCGCTCCTTTTGTTCACCAATGTCCAAGCTTGTGATTACGTGCTTCGACGAACTCCGAATCCAAATACGTTTTTCTATTGGAAGGTGTAAATTGCAAGTTCCAATGTAATTTGGTGGTTATTTTAATTTCATTTGTTTTAGAGGATTAAATCTTTATGCAGGTAGTTATTTCTCTGGTTTTATTACTTCGTTAATTTAACATTCTGTTCATGATCCGGAATTGGGCAATCCAAGTTCTTCCTTTAATTTTAGTTACTTATTATATCGTTTTATATTATCCAATCATGCAATTTGGCTAATGGTTATTTGACCCAACTATTGCAATTAGTCATTCATTTATTGTAACTTTTGCTGTACTTATTATTTTAAATTAAATTGGTTTTTTATTGAGCATCTCTCTTAGTTAAACTCTCCTCGTTCATGTCAAAAAATTCAATAATCAAAATCAACAAAAACTATCTATTTTTGTCGTCCATAGCAACACTCCTTTTTTTCTTATTCGATATGGTGTTAATTTATAATCATTTCATACAATACTCTTCCACTCATCAAAATAATTCCTTACTAAACTTCCATTATATCCGAATATAATCTTATTTATAGCTTGTTTACTAATTCCTATATATTTTGCCGGTTTTTCACTCTTAGTCTGTTTCTTTTAATAAATATTATTTTTCCGTTACCAAACATTATCTATCGGTATCATTGCACTATGGCATTACCATAATTTGTTTAGTTTGAGTTTGTTTATTATTTATTATTAATTATTATTAATTTCTACTAACTCATTGAATTATATTTAGTATTTGTTACTAATTTCTTTACCTAACCTTTCTGATCTGATTTATTATATAATGTTATTGGCTGTTAGGCCTATTATTATACCTTGATCTACTTCTGAATTTAACTTGTTAACAATTATAGCCTTTTTATCCAAGTTTACAATTATAATCAACTTTTCATCTATGTACATGTATACAAATAATTATCATTATAATATCTAACAACAACTTTATCTTGACCTATAGATAACACATAAAAATGAAATTAATTAATACTCAATAACTGAGTTCAACCACAGTTCTTCAACAGTAAATGAATAATACATATTACTTAATTACTTGATATTCTATCAACAGGAAAACTTTCACATGATAACACAAAATATAACATCACAGTTTTGATAACAACATAACATCATACAATTCATAACAAGTATTTTTTTGTAACTCAGGTCATACACTATTTACTTATTCTTATCTATTTTAAAAACATCAATTACTCTGAAGTAGTCAACATTAGTTTTTCTTTTTTACAATATTTGTCAATGTTTTTTATTTACCTCTCACTGAACCTTGAGGTTTATCACTATTATCATTATCATATGCTTATCTTTTATTATTATTATTATTACCTTGCATTCTTATTACTTTTAAACAATTATGAGTTTATTTTCTGACCTTTTTATAAGTGTGGAAAATTAAAATATTTTCTTCGCTATTCTAATTTTAATATTTTATTTATGTAACGTCGAGGACCGCATTTCTGTTACGTTACAATATATATATATATATATATATATTGCGACAGTACAACCATATATGGTACTGTGCATTGCCAAAATAATTAAAAGAATTAATAAAAATAAATAAATCTATGGTTGATAGACATGATTCAGATTGCAAACTGGATTGTTTAAAAAATAGGGATGCACCGTGCAGGCATGTACACGCATATCTAGCCACCTGGCGCTAGCTGTGTGTACATGTGTATTTTGTTTGTGTGCATGAAACCTGTCTGTTCCTGGACAGTAACCACCCCTATTCAAATGATGTTAGATTTTAAGTATTATTTTAATTATAAGAAAACTATGTACAATAATGTAAAACTAAATGCACCAAAGTATGTATTTTATACAGATGCGCAAAGGGTTAAAAAACCGTTTAAAAGTGACGTAAAGTGAAATTACAATGAATAAAAAAGTGAATAACTCCCTGAATAATTATAATAAAGAAGTGTAAGTTACATATAATAGGCATATGAAAATTAGCGATCGATTGTGCAGAGTGTAGTGTAAAACAGACTTCGCAATTCGTGAAGATAAGCGAAATTAGTGAATCGAACGAGAGAGGGAGAAAGGACGCTTTTGACAAACTCTGACAAGACCGATAATGTCCAGACAGGAGTTTTGCACGATGTGGCTATAAATACCAGGTCTCGTTAATAAAGTTTCTTCTTCTTAATTCAACAGTTGCTGCTCGAGGCTATAAAAATTAGGTACTTTATTCTTATAAAAAACTGAATTATGGAGATAATCATCCCTCATCCTCAACGGATCCCCACTATTACACTTTCATAGAGTAATAGTTTTATGATATGTAAATGCTAAGGTGTCTTATCCTTCAAAAGATACCTTCTCATTTACCATTTTACAGTGGATTAATATGACTTTATTTTCAGGGCACTTATTTATCAAAATTAAGTACTTTACTCTTGTTAAAACACAAAACAATGCAGGTAAACTACCCCTCACCAATACCCAAACAACCAATTTTTGATATTTACAGTTTTATTGAGTAACAATTTTATTAATGTAATTATTAAGGTAACTTGTCCTTCAAAATGAAGTACTTTATTCGACATCAAAAAGGTAGTTTTCATAAAATTACCCCCTCCCCCTTCAACTACCCTTTTTATTTATAGATATTTCATTTACTTGGATTTTGTTGTCCATGACATGTCCGTTAATTTAACTAAATGTAATTAAATCACTACTGACTTGGAATACAAATTTTTTTATGGGTAAAAACGTAAAAGTTTTACCTTATAGCCTGAACCAGTTTTCGCTTTTAAAAATCTTCTTCAGAGTCTGCTGCTGGGAGCACTGTCCGTCTTGTTCTTGGTCGATGTTGTGTGTGGGGTGTGATATGTTTGAATAATGCGTGTGATTTGAATTGTGTCTGTTCGTTTAGGATGTTGTTTTTATATGTTTTCATGTGTTTGTATGTTTACAGTTGTTCAAGAGTGTCTAGACATTACTCTACAAGCATGTAGGTGCATGATGTCTCTACAATGCAAGGCGGCAAGATATAAATACTGGATTTAAAAGAAAGCCAGTTAGTTACACCTGGTGATTTTACAAGTGCAGATAGAAGTGTTTCTTGTGGTTAAGAGTTCCATATAAGAGTGCTTTTATTGATTTCTAACTGTTGTTTGTGTCTTCACTGGTGTCAGTTATTCTGCTTCTAATGTACAGTGATTGTACACAATGATCAGTAAGACTGTCATAACAATATATATATATATATATATATATATATATATATATAACATAACTGTTATATAAAATATATATAAAAGAGTATATATATTGTAGCATCACAAGATGGTACAAACCAGGAAACTCAACTTAATTATCGAAAATATAGGGAAACTACTCAAATAGATAAATACTATGTAACTGAATGAGGAAGGCAATAGAGAATGAGTGATCAAATGAGAACAACCAAAAATAATTATATAAAGGAAGAATTATAATAACTAAACCAATAAATCAATAATATAAAGGAAGAATACGTGTTACAGATGCATGAATAAATTAAAACACAGGAATTAGCTTTGCAAACAAACATAATAAATAACTTGACAAAACAGACATAAAAAAAGACTAGACTGGCCGGTGTCTTTGACACAAAAATTACCCAACAGATTAGGGAAGTGATTTTATATATCTTGTTATAATATTGTAAGTAGTAATATTTTAGTATGTAAGTGAGAAATGTATTTAGGGTTAAGAAAAATCGTTTGTATAACCAGCCTAAAAGTCAAGCTAGGTCTTAAACCTAAGACTGTATTTGTAATTAGCTCATAGATAGTGTCATGGTAAAGACAGGATAATTATTTTTATAATTGTGTTTATTCAAATAGAAAGGTGATAAATGATGATAATGAAACAGTGCAACTGACATAGTGTAAACAATGATAAAAATATAAAGTGTTGTGAACCAAGTATGACCATAAGGTGAGAATGGCATGTATTTTATATGAAGTGAACAAATAACAATAACAAATATCAACTTCACTAGTGCAAGTGACAATATAAAATTAAGTGAAATAAAAGCAAAAATTGGATTATGTAAAATAATCAGGAAAAGTAAGGTTATATTAAAAACTTGTTTACTGGAGGCAGATAAAAGTCCTGAGACCGAAAAATACACCAACAAACCAAGGCCTCTTATAGATGAATCTAAAATTGATTGTTACAAGGAAGAAAGCTTGGTCTAGTGTTGGCGTCCCATGAAGAAGGAACAAATTGAAATAGTTGCCAATCCAATCAAGATTAAATAAGAAGAGAGTAGTAAAAAAGCCAAGTAAAGTTATAGAAATTATCAGTAAACTAATGTACAAGTTGTGTTCAACCCACCTGGAGAAGAAAAATTGAAATTACTATCCTAACTGGTGTAATACATCTTGAATTTGGTGAGATCTTTCCAACTTATAACCATATTGACCAAGTAATAACGTTTTACACAACACTTCAATATAAACTAAATAACGAACACATGTAGTGTGACTACATTTCTAAACATAATATATGATATCAAAAGTGAGTGACACAAACTTATTTTGAACCAACAAAAGTGTAGAACTCATATAAATTTTATTAAACATTGAATACCGTGCATACCACAAAAAGCAAGATGGCGTCTGTCATTTTCTTAACAATGAAGAAGGGGTACAGCAGCGCGCCATGTTGAGAAATAATGAACTATGAGATAATAGACAATTAAATTTTTCTTTTCTTTTCTTTTGTCAATTGTATTCCTAATGTCTGATAATTAATTATTTTCATTGTTTTATTAATGTTATATTTGTAATGGGTAAGTTGTAAAATTATCTAATTGATTTCTTTTGTATAATCACAAGAACTCACATACAACCATCATACACAAACAACAATTATATTTACTACATGTTCAAATTTTTTCTTCACGTATGTTATTAGTATAATACTTGATAGGTGAATTACAATATTCCTGAAGACGATTGTTTATGTTGTTAAAATCCTGAGATATAAATTTTTTTCATGCATCTGAGATCTAGATGGAGCTGAAACCTTAAAAAAAGGGAAAATGATTTGTGAATTAATAGAAAAAAAGGGGAACTTATTACAGTATAATAAGAAAGGCAGGAATAAATATTTAATGATTCAGAGCAGCAAAGGAAGTGTGTTCTCATTTGTAGTATAATTATATGAATACACATGTTAAAGAAAATTAATTACACATTTAATAATAAATAATAATAATATTTATTACCAATTTTCCTTTACATATAATAAAAATTATACAATAAAGGACCTATAGGGGGCATAAATGCCGGTACATAGGTTGGTCCTTAGAATTAGAGTTAGAGTTAGAGTAGGTTGGATTTATAAGAGTATATTTTATATTACGAATTTGGATCCCAAGAACGTAGAGCATCGAAGGTTTTAAAAGGTTGGTATAACCATAGCAGTTACATACACCCATTATACACATTATATTTAAGAAATATAAATTAATTGAATATTACAAAATTAGCACCAACAACTTGGGGCTCTACAAAATACTACTGTGACATTTGAAAATTAATTAACTAACAACGTCACATTATAATATTGTTGCAATATATATTGCAATGAAACACATATAAGGCATAGTAAATTACAACAAAATAATATCAGAGTCTTTTATCTGGAGTTAAATATTTATTTTAAAACAAATTTAATATGGTCTGTGTTTCGAACATAAATTATTTATTCTTCAATTTTAATAGAGTCTGTGAAATGGTTTGAATGTTTTTCTTTCTTATAGTCTATTTTACTTGTTCGATGAAATCCCTTGACGAACTGTTGAACTGCTTCACTGCCACACTCGTCGCCCACTGGATCCGCCGCATTGATGACACGTAGAACTCTTGGGGCACACGCACGCACGCCGTTTCACCGATAGAGTTTATCTCATTTATCTCAGGGCTTGATAATGGGTTTAACTGTTATTAATTCAGTTTCGGTGTGTTTTATGTATACCTTCCAATATCTTGACGTGTCCTCACATTCACCCAGATGTATTTCGGCAAATACACCTGATTCCTATGCGGAAAATCTTGACTATCGTGAGATAGCACTATTTAATTCATAATTAAATTATTTTGAGTTCTAATACCCAATCGATCTAGCAAATGGGCAACTCGTTACTAAGACCCTGTACTCGTAACCCTTATATAGAATGTATACTGACACGACAAATTCACACAGAGACAATGTCTGTTAAGGCCGAGCTGTTAGGTTGAACTGAGCGAAGCTTCTTTCGCAAGGGACCAAACTGAATGAAAATTGGAGCCTCTGATTGATCAAAACCCATAGCACGTGATTGATGGGTTAGATCAGTGATGGGCAAAGTACGGCCCGCGGGCCAGATCCGGCCCCCAGACTGGTGTAATCCGACCCGTGACAGAGTTCTGAATGACAACTTACCTACACACATTATTTACCATGTTCCCAGGAGAGAACAGTGTTCAGCTTTGTCAACCAAAAACAAAAATGCATTTTATCGTATCACGTTGTATTTTTTCTATGTCTGTATTATGAACACAAAAAATGGTAACGGAATGGCGTCAGAGCATTCACAACAGTAGTACGAGAGCAAGACAGACACGTCACAAGTGTAGTTATTCCCACCACTCCAGCCGCCACCTACCTCTCGCCCATACTATCGACACATCACGCCACAGTGCCAGTGGATGAGTAATACTCTCAGTCAGTCCGAGCAAGCCAGTGGCTTGTTACACAGCCTTTCTCAATTCAATATCGCATATTCTTATAAGTTGTTGTTTGCTTTTTTGTAGTGAGTATTTGTGAGACATTTCTGATTTGCCATAATGGCAACTAAAAAACCTAAAGTTGATTCAGAATGCCGTGTTTTTAAAGATGAGTGGAGTTGGAAATACTTTTTCACAGCTTTTAAGGATAAACCGTTGTGCCTTATTTGCAACGAAACCGTGGCCGTTTTACAAAGAGTTTAACATTTCCTGACATTTTACATCTAAGCATAACTGTGCTCATTATGAAGCCATGACCGTAGTTGAAAGGAAACAAAAACAGAAGATTTACGTAAGAAGCTCTCAGGTCAGCAAAATATTTTAAAAAAACAAAACAGTTCTCAAAAAGCTGCTACACATGCTAGTTATGTTGTATCGTACAATATTGCTAAAAGTAACAAAGCTTTTTCTGATGGGGAGTTTGTGAAACAATGCATGCTCCAAGTTTGTGATATTTTATATCCTGACAAAACAAAGGATTTTGAGACTGTCAGTTTGTTTCGAAAAACAGTTACTTCTAGAATCGAGACAATAGATAAACACTTATTATCACAGCCTAGAATCAAGAATTACTCAGTTTAAATTCTGTTCTGTTACTATGGATGAGAGTACTGACATAAATGATACTGCTCAGTTACTAATATTTGTAAGAGGAGTTGATGATAACTTCTGTATTACTGAAGAACTAGCATGCATGCGATCATTAAAGGGGACGTCAAAAGGATCAGACATTTTTCATGAATTTCAAGAAGGCCTATCGACTTTAAAAGTACCCATAACCAGTATATGCAATATTACGACTGATGGGGCACCAAATATGATGAGGAAAATCTGGTTTTGTTGGTATATATAACCAAACATATCTTGAGAACAAAGTTGTATTTCTACAGTGTGTCATACATCATGACACTCTGTGTAAATCTGTTCTAGACATGAAACATGTGCTTGATGTCATTATTAAAGTCGTAAATAATAATCAATCTCGAGCGCTTACTCACAGACAATTTCGAGAGTTTCTTGACTCAATGCAGTCTGAATACACTGATGTACTCTACTACACCAAAGTAAGGTGGCTTAGTGCAGGACGTGTTTTTGAGCTAGTTTGGGAGCTGAAAGAGGAAATTATTTCATTTTTGAGTGAAAAACAAATGTTTGAAGGCTGTGAAATTTTGGAAAATACTGCATGGCTTTCGGACTTTGCTTTTTTCACAGATCTTTTGTGTCATATGAACAAGTTGAATGTTAAGCTGCAAGGAAGAAATCAATTTATTTACGATATCTGGGGTCATCTCAAAGGGTTTAAAATGTAACTAGTTCTATTTGAAAAACAGCTAGCTAAATGAGACCTGTCCCACTTCCTGAGGCTAAAAACAATAGTCCCAGTGGTGGAAGACAAACTTGTAAGCTACGAGGAAAACGTGAGAAGACTCCATGATGAATTCGAACGCAGGTTTCAAGACTTTAAAAATATTGAACAAGACTTAAATATTTTCAGTATGCCATTTAATTTGGACTGTGAAACAGTGAGAACAGAATTTCAGCTTGAACTAATTGAGTTACAGTGTAACACTGAGTTGAAGCAGTTGTTTCTTAACGTCCCAAAAGTGGAGTTTTACAAGTCGCTATCGAAATCAAGTTTCCCAAATTTGAGATCTCATGCCCAGAAGATAACTGCTATGTTTGCATAATCCTATGTCTGTGAACAATTGTTTTCTACCATGAAGCTTCGAAAAAGTAGTGTTAGAAACAGATTGACACATGACCACTTAGCTTCACTTCTGAGAGTCAGCTCATCCCAGTTACAACCAAATTTTGAGACACTTTTAGAAACACGGTCACAGTTCCATTCAGCGCACACTCCTTCATGCTCTTTCAATCATTAATTGAGTTTTGTAACAATATGTCAAGACTCAATAAGAGATTTATAAAAAGGTAGTTTTTCTATATATTTCTTTTTAATAAATTTTGTTGGCCCGCCTAGATAGTTTTCTTTTTCCTCTGGCCCTCTCATACAAAAGTTTGCCCATCACTGGGTTAGATAGATAGACATATGTCCTGATCAATTTTGCTGAAGACTGCAAAAGCATGTATAGATTTTATCTAAAAGTTTTATTCTTGGGTTTCGTTGTCCATGACGTGTCCGTTACTTAACTAAATACAACTATTTCATTAACGACTCGGAACACAAAGTTTTTTATGGTAAAAACATAAAGTTTTACCTTACAACCTGAACCGGTTTTCACTTTTAAAACCTCAGAGGTTGAACCTCTGAAGAAGCTTTTTAAAAGTGAAAACTGGTTCAGGTTGTAAGGTAAAACTTTATGTTTTTACTCATAAAAAAACTTTGTGTTCCGAGTCTTTAATGAAATAGTTGTATTAAAAGTTTTATGACTTTCAGAAGATAAGGATTCTTTAGACAAGTGAATTCTGATAAAAATACATATTAACATAATATGTTTTGAGTCTTTGACATATGAAAAATGTAGCACTAAATCAGGAGTATGAGCTGTCCAAATTTCAATTCGATACGTTAATTTACACCAGAGTTATTCATGTAAATACACGTGCACATGCACACTCGCACACTAAATTTGCACTTGACATGAGAGAAAATAAATTTATGGGCATTTTGACATACAACAGTTAATTACCCACTTCCTATTTCAAAACTTATAGTTATTTTACAAAATTTTAACAAAATCAATTTTCAACATGTCTATAACGTCATAAATTGTATAAAAGCATGTAGTCATAGGTACAAATACCCTTTTCTGCGATGTTCCATTGCAGGAATATCCCCTCCACATATAAACAAAATTTGTTACATGTCCACAAATTTTTTTTTCTTTTCATAACATAAAATATCACCTTCATTTTATAATAATATAATAAAACTCAAAATAAATAAATAATACTTTTCAAAGTAAAAAATCTCTCTTCTCCGATAAGTTTGACATCTGTCACTTTGAATGTAAACAAATCCATACACATGGTTGATATCTCAGTTATCAATTGACCCACAAAGATCAGCTAATGTAAACAGTTCATGACGTCATACTACCTACTCCCAGACACCAATGCTCATCACATCTTTCTGACATTTTTTCCAATCATACATGAATTTACAGATTTTCATTTAATTTAAAAATTAGTTTATTACATTCATTCTTTGTATTTCCAGATATACGTGAACACATTAACTTTTGACATAATATTTTTGTAATGACAACGCATGGAACTTCCCAATAGTTTTGTTTGTAACATGATTCGTAACAATATAAGTATGTAAATTATTCCTCAGGCTTTCACGGCCGGTGTCAGATGAATTGTTCATGATATCCGGGCTGTTTGGCCGTGGTCCATGGTTTATAACAAAACCAAACATTTCAGCAGCTCCACTGGCTGCCATCATCAGTGGTATAAAAATCCTGCACGCCGGGTGTTGACGTACAGGCCCACAGTACTGTGGTATAGGCTTCGTTTCGGCAGCTCCACTGGCTGCCATCATCAGTGGTATAAAAATCCTGCATGCCGGGTGTTTACGTACAGGCCCACAGTACTGTGGTATAGGCTGATACCACAGTACTGTGGTATATACTTCAGGTATATATTTTCCTTAAATAACTCCTTTACTGCATTAAATACCTCTTCGTGTCTTACCTCCCATCGCCATTTGATATTTGTCCTAAGCAGTTCCAGCAGTTGGTTCAATTGTTTTAGCATATGTAATGTTAAACCTTTTCTGTGATGTTCCATTTCAATGTATATATATTGTAACGAAGAGCCTCTGTCGTCTCTATAAAAAAGAGTATAGGTAGTGTGTTCGCCTCACACTGGTGTCGTTACATCAATCCTTGCGCTAATGAAGTCCGTAGCAATGTTTTAATTACCAGTAAAACGCAGTAGTAACCTTACCTGTTATTAAATAGGGTTTTGTGAATCCCGGGTGGCGCCAAATTGTTTATTGAAAACAATTAAACTTATTAAATAATGTGTTAACAAAGGTGTTCTCAGCGATGACGGCCGGGGGATTCAAATCTATTCCCGCCTGTTCGACCTCCTGAATCGAGCAGGTAGTTTGTCGAATTGCAGCGTGAGCGCTGGCCGTCAAATCTAGTTGTTCGTTAACAAGCACAAATTATACAATACACTCCCTATGAAATAAAAACAATGGTTACACTCTGTACTAGTTACTTTAATTATTGATTTGTAATGTTTCAGTCTGGCAAGAAAATTATACTGGTTTATTAATAAATTTGCACCGACATTAGTTATGAAACAATTTCTCTCAGGTTGACGAAATCGATTTTGTAACGAGATATTCAGTCCAGTATGGCTGCCGTTTTGTTAGTTTACAATTGTACTCATTCAAAATCTGGAGTTCTTTTGATTACAAGACAAATATTAATTATGATTACAATAAAAAGTACATTACCTTACTTTATTTGTACTTAAATAATAATGTGTTTGGTTATAATTTGTTCTGTAGTGTAGTTAAGTGTGTGTCTAAAGTTCATATTCGATCAACAGGTTATATTCTAAGTTAACAAATTTTCAGTGTTTTATTTTTCTTAATTAATCTTTGAAAGAGAATATACGGTTTGTAGTGAGAGTTCAATTTACTGTGAGAAATATTTAAAATGAGTTTATTCCTGGAATTTGGGTAATTCAATTATACTTATCAAATCAGACGACTTGGTATAAACAGTCGTCAGTCAAAAAGGTACCGTAATTGGGCTGCATTAGTCATCAATTTTCAATAATCTTGGGGCTTAAGTATGTCTTGCGTCCTTTTCATGTTAGATGAAGTTATTTTTTCATTTTAATTCTCGTGTAAAATGGTCCTTGGCATCTGTTAAATGTTATGGTCCTTCGTCTTCTTCTTGCTGGTTCATAATTTTGAATTTAGATTAATTTTATACTTTTAAAAATGAAAATTTAGGTCATTCAACATTTGGCGTCTAATCTTGATGAGCGTCACTGTGAGAATATCATAAATTAACAGAAAAATTCGTAACCAACGTCTGTTGTCATGGTTACATGCTAATTCTGATTGGTTAATCTTGGTTTATTACCATTGTTATCAAATTTGAATTATTATTCAAAATAGCTGTATTTCTTCTGATAGCTTATATTCTTCTGTCTTCCTCCCTACATATTAAATATTATCACTACTGTTATTATTTCCTTTCAAAGATTATTTTGATACCACATAAGGTTGTGTTCTATAAGATATTAACTTTTGTACCGTTATGTTAACATTTGTTAATTACTTTTCTTTTTTAATTTAAGTCCTTATACTAACATTTTTCTTTTAATAAGATTTACAAATTATCCTTGGTTGGTTATTCGCCTTGGATTTATTAATTTCTTTGTTAATTTGTTACAATTTGTAGTTGTTTGTTTTTTGACAGTTAGGCATTTCCTAGGCCTAAGTAGCCATTGCTTATATTTACTTATTTCCTACAAATTACATTTCATTTTAACCTAATGAGTTTTGTTTTATTATTATAATTGGTTGTGTTATTTGTTGATATGTTTTGGATCTTTTTTTTCTGTTATTTGTATGTTACTATTATTTTACACATCATGGATTGCTAATTATTTACCAACTGATTTTCTCGTTTTCTAAGTTCTGCATGTTTATTTAACTTGCCATTGCTAACAATATGCCTATTACTTACTATCTTTTATCACATAAAATATAACATCTAGGCCTAAGGTCTGTACAATTCTTCCAGCCATATCGTATTCATAAATTTGATTAAACAATTATTTAACAATTATTATGTAGTGTTAGTTTACAATTCATTTCCTTTTATACTATTTTTTGGGTGTTAAACAACATCACACCTTTTGAACTGACTTAAATAATTATCCCTTATAACATGGGGTGTTTATTGATTTTGTTTTTAACTTCTTATTCTTTTACATAATCTTTACCTTCCTCCATGGTAACACTATCTGTTTCCTCTTTCATGGGATTCTCCCTTTTAACTACAATTGTATTCAATTAAACTTAACAATAAGATTCTTTTTTAATTAATCATCACTCTTCAGTGTTCATTACTTCTTAATTAATTGTTTACATCCGATACTATTCTTAACAACATTCTTAATTACTAATATAGTTCACCATTAATCATTTAGTGTTTCTTATTGATTTACTAAGTGTTTTTTCTATCCTTCACTATTTTTCATAATACTATCATTTACACTATTCTTATTTATTCACTACCTTCACTTTTAAATTATCTATTGTTTATCATAATTTATTTATTGTTTTTTCTTTATCACTTTACTTTGGGGTTTTTACACTTCCACTTTTGCACTCCTTAAATGTTTTTATTTTAAGTGTTTCTAAATGGGTAATCCCTGTAATTACTTTCTCTTTCTTATTTACTAAAGCTTATTTTCTCACTACCTTACTATCTCTTTCATTACAAACATCATTAATAATATTAACAAGTTTATGTCTCTATCGATTTCATCATTACATCTAACTCTAATTTGTGGGTTAGTGTATTTTTATTTCTAATAGTATTTAATTGGGTTTCATCACATATCAGTTACCTTTATCAATTAAGTGATAATAATATTTATTATTTACTTAGGTTAGTTATTGGTTTCGTTTCCAATATTACATTTGAGTGTACCATTTCTCCTGCTTGTATTCTATATTACTTGTTTGTGCCTTATCACTTGATTTCATTTTATTTTCCTTTATCGTTGGTTTGTTTCTTTTTCCTTTTTTCTCCTTCTTCACCTTCAGTGTGTTTCATTTATATCTTGGTATTCCACCTTCTCCTTTGGGTTTATTTTATTATGTTGCATTGAGTCATTCGATTCCTTCAATTTGTTTCGTTTCGGTTTTTTCCTTCTCCATTTGGTTTGGTCAATCACTTTCTTATTTGGGTTTTGTTGTTCCCTTCTTCTTTTGGGTTTTCTTATTTTGTTCAATCACTTTCTTATTTGTTTTCGTCTTTTCCCTTCTTCTTTTTGTTCTTTTTGTTTGGTCAATCACTTGGGTTAGGTCATGTCGTCGTTTGTCGTGTCATCGTCATTTTATTTTCTTTATATTAAACATTTTATTTTATACGAATTACCTTTTTATATTCATGATTCATCTTTTTTTATCCCTGGTATCGGGGTGGCTTATTTGTGTGGTAACAATATATATATTGTAACATAACCAGATGTTACATAACCTAAACATATACTATCAGGTTTAATAAATGCATAATGATAATATAAATAGATATTGTAGCGATAAGAATAACCAAGAAGAGAGGAATCATGGAGGAAGAAAGAAGCAGAAGTGCCACAAGAAACAGTAAACCCAAATACTGTTTGACACTACAACCAGACTATAACTGACACAAACTGATGGACAAATTTAAATTCACTTTAAGCTGTCAAGCGAGTCAGTGAATAATGTAAACAGAATATGATATGTTACTAAAAAATGATTAAATAAGAATCTGAATAATGTGAAATCAGAGTCAGCATTTGGCTGATAATAAATTAAATGTGACTAGTAATTATTGAGGCCAAGAACTAAAATTAGCAATGGCCACAAAATGAAAATGAAGCTATATTTCAATCTCAAATATACTTATGACAAATAAACACGTTTGTAAGAGGGAATCTTATACCAATAAGCTACCTCAGCAAAATTACCGAATTGTGAACTAATAAAAGCTTTTAAGGCAGAATTCCAGTATAAACGGTATGCCTTAACAAGGCCTAGACCAAACGATCATCAATGAGATGATTATTAGGAAGTAATATAAATGTAGGTCACCTACACTTAACAATTGTTATGTTCAAACATAGCAATAAGCATTATTACAATGATATGATTTATAATTCAATTGTTAGTTAGTAGAATAGAGCAAATTAATGTGAAACGGAATATCATAGTATGTAAGAACAGTTCATTACAATGTCTAAAGTTAAGGTTTATTCATAATGTACAGTAATTAAACATCAGTACAGAATTAATAGTGTTCTCACATAAACGTTTGAGTGATAAAACGCGATGTAGAACACAAACAATATTAGTCAAAGTGTATAATCGCCGATTTTGATAAACAGACGACAGTGCGAAATAGTGTACCTGAACATTGTTTATGTAGCAATGTCAGTAAAAGTGAAACTAACTCGGTATCAAACTATATCAAATTAAAGAGGACAAAATATTCTTTAATTTGATGGCGATACAGCCCCAATCGCAACTATATTAAGTGCGTGAAAGGCGTTAGCATCATTTACAAAATATGTTTAAGAAATTTGATTATCAACACTAATAACATCGACAGCTGTCAATCATCTTAGCGTTTGGCGGTTGGGAAACCGTTTTTAACGGTTGAAAAGATAATACGTCACGTTCATCACACCTGTCTAAACCAATGACAAAATTGCTTAGTAATTAACAATGTTGCCTAGAGCCGATCAAGGTATCGGGTATATAAGAGACCGCAACAGATTAACGACAGACACTTCTTAATCTCATTCGGCGTGAAACGTGCGCTGACCATCTCAACATTTTTAATTACTGACAGCGTCATTACCATAGCACATCAAAGGAAACAGTTTGACAACAACATACAACTACTTCAAGATATTCTACAAAGAATCGTTGTGATTATGTGCAGTATTATTTCATTTTAGTGCGGGAAAAAATAATGAACAGCAGAAAGAATTAAATAGTATTATTTATGATCCTTTAAGTTAGAAGTGGATCGAAATTCTCTGTTTTTGTGCGTGTGTAGTGAATAACGATAATCATTATAATCCGATTATCGAGGTGTTAATTGAAATTTTAATCGAAAGATTAAAACACCAGGTAACAGTGTAAACATTTTTTCATTTTTACTACGAGCGCCATAACCTGTACATTTTAATACACTGATCTGTACTGACGCAAAAACACTGAAACATTTTTATGTTACACCATGTCTAAATTTATTTTATGAATTTGTCAATATTAGTTAAGCTGAATGTTAGTTATAAGTGTTCTCAAAATATAACGTTGTAAATCATAAATCAAGCGTGACGAACGCATAACCTATGAAATAGGTTATTTTTATTTTTTGTTTGTAATAGTAATATCAAAGATATTACTAGTCTATCTTATATCAAAAAATTCATTAGCTATTGTGTAGGCATAAACTTTCTTTTTTGTGTCTCAAAGAACTTGCACCTGAGATTTAAATAAGATTAATGTTTAAAGTAAAAAGAAATTTCTGGACTTAGTCAGATTTACTGCTTATTCTCTGAGCAAGCCTTACAGGGTATGTAATAACTTATTTACAATTGTACATCATTGTATGTTTTTAATTATATTTGTTTGAATTCTCTATCAAGGGTATGAATAAAAACCCATTATTAACAGCATAACTCGACTTAATTTATTTCTAAAAAGTAACTAAATAAAATATTCAGAAAAAGTTCAAAACAACCTTCAGTTGTGATTAAATATTTTGAATTGCATTGCCATAAAGGTAATAAACAATTATTTTAACTTTTTTGAAAATCATTAATTAATTCTATTCATTGGTTTTCCACGGGATTTTCCCAAAATAAATCCGTGTGGCGCCCACTAGTAAACAAGGCAACTTAACCTTGTAGCTAAAGTGAGTTGGTTTTTGTAAACCGTTTTGACAGCTTATTGAACTTCTAGAAAACACGACCAGGTACGTGAAAATATATTATATTTATTCTATTGTCCAGACATTACTAGACATTACGTACTTAGACTATTATCGACCTGGAGGAGAAGTTTCACAGCTAGTATCAACAAGACGATCAGCATCATCAAGCGACCAACTATTATACTTTACTATTAAACTTAAGCAAAGCTAGTATTTAAATAATATTAACACAATTATTTTATTTGTTTTATTTAAGGGAATTCTTTTCAGACAATTATAATTCTACAATTGTAAACACACTTTGAGTAACCTCGAATGTTACATTTTAAATCGCTTTACAAAATTAGTAACCTTCAATTGTCAACAACTACCAACTTTAATATAGTTCGAAATAATATTTTACACATAATTAAATTTTAGTGAACCACCAACAGACAGTTTACTTACAAATTGGCGCACCAACTAGTGTGGCTTAAAAAATATTAAATAAAAATATTTTTTATATTGATAAACAGCCCGGTAGACACAAAAGAATAAACATGCCACACACCCATCAATATGATACGAGATATAAGGACAGTCGGGTAGAAGAAGTACAACCAAATGCAGAGACATATGAAGCGCAACCCATACATGAAATGGAAGTCGTTACCATTAATAATATAGAAATTCGACCTGAAGAAACACCCCAGGTAGAACCGGAAGTAGACATGAGGGCCGACAACCGACCCAGACGACCTGAAGGAATCCCACAACCAGGCGATATGAGCATGTTCGAGATGATAAGAACAATGATGGAAGATAACCAGAGAAAGATGGAAGAAACCGCGAATAAAAATCACGAATCGTTAAAAGAAGACGGTAGGAAATCCCGGGCGGAGAATCAGAAGAATATCGAGTTGTTAAATAAAAATATAGAGTCCATGAAGGAGAATCATCGTGACTTAAATAAAAATTTGGAGTCTATTAGTAAAAATATGAAGGAGAATCATCGTGACTTAAATAAAAATTTGGAGTCTATTAGTAAAAATATGGAGTCACTGAAAGAAGACTTGAATAAAAAGATAGACAATACCCATAAATCCATGGACATGCTAAACAGTAAAATAGATGACAGCAGTAGGGTCGTAAGAGAAGAATTGAACACCACATTAATTGAATTTAGCCGGAGGATGGAAGAAGGTAATGAGAAAATTAACACCAGAATAGACGTGGAGATAGCGGTCGTGAGGGAAGAAATAATAGAAGCAAACAAAAGGTGCGAACAACAAGACCAGGATTTGAAGCGAACTAGGGAAGAGGTCGACGGGAGGATCGACACCATAGAGGAGGTGACTGAAGCCCGAATAGAATCCTTGAAAAGGATGAGTCAAGAGGAAATTAAGCGGGTGAGGACCGACGTAGGTGAGCGCTGTGAGGAGGTAAGTACATCAGTAGACGCGGTAAGAAATTTAACCGTCGCTAATCGGGAAAGAATTGAGGAAATAAGGGCATCAGTCGACACGGTAAGGGCTCTGGCAGTCGCAAATAGGAAGGAGTACCGAAGGAGCTTCATGGGAATGACCGAAGAGAAGAAATGTATTACCACGAGGAAGACTATGACCAGCAAAAGACTTAAAGCAGATATTCCTAAAAGGAAGCGAAGGTGTTCCAAGAAAAGAAAAGGGTACCAGGAACAACTGGACCGGATCATTGAAGGGTATGCCCAAAGAATAAAGGAATTGCGGAAGGAGAGAAACCAATCAATGGAAAAATCCAACCAGGAAACTAATGACGGTCAACCCGAATTAGAAGAGGTACTGGACGCCAATAATAACAAAGACCAGGAGTACACTGGACACCTGGATACCAAAGATGAGGAGGAGAAGAAGGCAAGAAAACGGGAAGCCGAGGACTATCTGGTAGCAGCGAAGTGGAAGAACCGACTGATAGGAAGGCATCACAAAGAAACTACTAGTACTATATATCGGCCCATATACTATCACAAAGGACCATGAAAACAATACCTATGAACTCACTGATATGATAAATAAAAGGGTTAAAGGGACCTACAACCAAACGTCATTGAAGAAGTACTATAATTAAAGAAATTGGTTAGGATAGGTAATTGCAGAGTGCCCAAATATCCCAAACATGTAATATTAGAAACTGATATGGGAAAGGACACCTGTGTAACGTAATTGTCCCCAATAATGAACCCAATAGAGTGGAAAAGCGCAAAATAACCCCATGTATGTAAACCATAAAAATGACTATGTTAAGAGCAGATAAGTTGTGGTGGTAGGTGACATTTATCACCAGAATATTTAGAGTATAAAAAGAAAAAAATATGTTTTAAAAATGATTACTATAAACGGACTCATTTAGTGATTAGAAGGATCACGTATTATGCCCAAATTATTGAAGGTAACTAATTGTCTAAGCAAACCTATTTGCCCTATTGTATTACGAAAAGTGTGTAGGATTAAGATATAGGCCAAACTATTTGTTATTTGTTAAAAAAGAACCAGATCTATCACACTAAAGGATAGAAAAATATGTATTGTAAACTAAATAATTTAATGAGAAAAAAGGCATCTATTATGTCATAGAGAGCCAAAAGTGGCATATAACTAAAATGACTATGTTGTGTTTAAAGAAAAAAAAAATAATAATAATAACAAATGTTTACCAAATGAATATTATATGTAGCAAAATGTTTATTGCAATTATCAAATATTGTATACTCCATAAAAGAGAATTAAAATCATCCAGAATAAGTGGTAAACATCTATCACTTGAAGGAGAAGAGGAGCAAACCACCAAAGCGAGTAATATAAAAGAAGGCTATTATAAAGGAAAGAAAAAAAAAAGTTTATCAAATGATTATTGTGTACCTCTCATAAAACTAAAATATTATATAAAATCATCCAGAATAAGTGGTAAACATCTATCATTTGAAGGAGAAGAGGAGCAAACCACCAAAGCAAGTAATATAAAAGAAGGCTATTATAAAGGAAAGAAAAAAAAAGTTTATCAAATGATTATTGTGTACCTCTCATAAAACTAAAATATTATATAAAATCATCCAGAATAAGTGAAAACCACCATCACTTGAAGGAGTAGAGAAGAAGAATAACAAAGAGTGTAACATGAAAGAAGGATATTATTATGGAAAGTAAAGAGAGAGAAAAAAAATGTTTATTAAATGAACCATGTAACCCCAAAGAATGTCTATAAAATTAGATATCAATATATTGTTATTATATTATCACATTGTGTTGTAATTATCAAATATTGTATGTAACAAAATATGTCAGAGAACATCTAACCAAGAACATTTTATATATGAATATTGTAAGCCCTGATAATTCAGGATAAGTATAAATTACTAGCGAGAGAAAGAAAAACTTGTAAACTATTGTGAAAATAAAATATTATAGACTCTATATGTGAAAGACAACCGCATAATTATATGAGCATCAACGTAAGTGTGTAATTTTAAGAATACTCAAGTAAACTAAAACAATTGTCAACTAGTATAAAAAGTAACGATACAGCTAATAAAAAAGCATAGTCGAGAATATCAAGTCTGAAGAGAAATAATTACCTGTGAAAAGAAAGTATGTTATAAAGTGTAAAAGAAGGAAATGTGATATAAATGAAAACCTCTGATACCTTGAATATTATATTGAAGATATTATATTATTGAAAATGAATGATATGTGATATTTTATGTGTTGTGATAGTGCAACTATTGCCAGGTGCAATGTTTATTTTTTTCTCAGACAGAGAAGAGTATGCCTCTGAATCTGAGTATGTGTATTGAGGAACGGCAGAGAATGTAAGCCATAGTGAGCCACTCTGATTCCGAACCCACTACAAAAGTTAGGGAGTTATATTGTAATGTATCAAGGGCTATTATGAAAAAAATCTATGAGGTATAAAATATAAGAACCATTGAAATAATCACAAAGGTAAAGATATGTAATAAGAAAGAAAAATGTAATATGATAAGACAGGAAATTGTTTATTTAAGAAATAAGACCTATTGTAATTAGATGACTTAAAATGTAAGCATACTAAAAAAGAATACTAATAAACTAAGAATTATATCACTAGGCAAGCAATCAAGCTAGTGTAACACACTAATCGTATATTAAAGATCAATGTAAAGAGTACAAGACAAAAAACAGTAGTAATATGTAAAAACTGACATGAAATGATAATTTTATCAAAAGATCAAATTTTTTCTCAAATTATCAATTTTGAGGGGGGAGTATATGTAACATAACCAGATGTTACATAACCTAAACATATACTATCAGGTTTAATAAATGCATAATGATAATATAAATAGATATTGTAGCGATAAGAATAACCAAGAAGAGAGGAATCATGGAGGAAGAAAGAAGCAGAAGTGCCACAAGAAACAGTAAACCTAAATACTGTTTGACACTACAACCAGACTATAACTGACACAAACTGATGGACAAATTTAAATTCACTTTAAGCTGTCAAGCGAGTCAGTGAATAATGTAAACAGAATATGATATGTTACTAAAAAATGATTAAATAAGAATCTGAATAATGTGAAATCAGAGTCAGCATTTGGCTGATAATAAATTAAATGTGACTAGTAATTATTGAGGCCAAGAACTAAAATTAGCAATGGCCACAAAATGAAAATGAAGCTATATTTCAATCTCAAATATACTTATGACAAATAAACACGTTTGTAAGAGGGAATCTTATACCAATAAGCTACCTCAGCAAAATTACCGAATTGTGAACTAATAAAAGCTTTTAAGGCAGAATTCCAGTATAAACGGTATGCCTTAACAAGGCCTAGACCAAACGATCATCAATGAGATGATTATTAGGAAGTAATATAAATGTAGGTCACCTACACTTAACAATTGTTATGTTCAAACATAGCAATAAGCATTATTACAATGATATGATTTATAATTCAATTGTTAGTTAGTAGAATAGAGCAAATTAATGTGAAACGGAATATCATAGTATGTAAGAACAGTTCATTACAATGTCTAAAGTTAAGGTTTATTCATAATGTACAGTAATTAAACATCAGTACAGAATTAATAGTGTTCTCACATAAACGTTTGAGTGATAAAACGCGATGTAGAACACAAACAATATTAGTCAAAGTGTATAATCGCCGATTTTGATAAACAGACGACAGTGCGAAATAGTGTACCTGAACATTGTTTATGTAGCAATGTCAGTAAAAGTGAAACTAACTCGGTATCAAACTATATCAAATTAAAGAGGACAAAATATTCTTTAATTTGATGGCGATACAGCCCCAATCGCAACTATATTAAGTGCGTGAAAGGCGTTAGCATCATTTACAAAATATGTTTAAGAAATTTGATTATCAACACTAATAACATCGACAGCTGTCAATCATCTTAGCGTTTGGCGGTTGGGAAACCGTTTTTAACGGTTGAAAAGATAATACGTCACGTTCATCACACCTGTCTAAACCAATGACAAAATTGCTTAGTAATTAACAATGTTGCCTAGAGCCGATCAAGGTATCGGGTATATAAGAGACCGCAACAGATTAACGACAGACACTTCTTAATCTCATTCGGCGTGAAACGTGCGCTGACCATCTCAACATTTTTAATTACTGACAGCGTCATTACCATAGCACATCAAAGGAAACAGTTTGACAACAACATACAACTACTTCAAGATATTCTACAAAGAATCGTTGTGATTATGTGCAGTATTATTTCATTTTAGTGCGGGAAAAAATAATGAACAGCAGAAAGAATTAAATAGTATTATTTATGATCCTTTAAGTTAGAAGTGGATCGAAATTCTCTGTTTTTGTGCGTGTGTAGTGAATAACGATAATCATTATAATCCGATTATCGAGGTGTTAATTGAAATTTTAATCGAAAGATTAAAACACCAGGTAACAGTGTAAACATTTTTTCATTTTTACTACGAGCGCCATAACCTGTACATTTTAATACACTGATCTGTACTGACGCAAAAACACTGAAACATTTTTATGTTACACCATGTCTAAATTTATTTTATGAATTTGTCAATATTAGTTAAGCTGAATGTTAGTTATAAGTGTTCTCAAAATATAACGTTGTAAATCATAAATCAAGCGTGACGAACGCATAACCTATGAAATAGGTTATTTTTATTTTTTGTTTGTAATAGTAATATCAAAGATATTACTAGTCTATCTTATATCAAAAAATTCATTAGCTATTGTGTAGGCATAAACTTTCTTTTTTGTGTCTCAAAGAACTTGCACCTGAGATTTAAATAAGATTAATGTTTAAAGTAAAAAGAAATTTCTGGACTTAGTCAGATTTACTGCTTATTCTCTGAGCAAGCCTTACAGGGTATGTAATAACTTATTTACAATTGTACATCATTGTATGTTTTTAATTATATTTGTTTGAATTCTCTATCAAGGGTATGAATAAAAACCCATTATTAACAGCATAACTCGACTTAATTTATTTCTAAAAAGTAACTAAATAAAATATTCAGAAAAAGTTCAAAACAACCTTCAGTTGTGATTAAATATTTTGAATTGCATTGCCATAAAGGTAATAAACAATTATTTTAACTTTTTTGAAAATCATTAATTAATTCTATTCATTGGTTTTCCACGGGATTTTCCCAAAATAAATCCGTGTGGCGCCCACTAGTAAACAAGGCAACTTAACCTTGTAGCTAAAGTGAGTTGGTTTTTGTAAACCGTTTTGACAGCTTATTGAACTTCTAGAAAACACGACCAGGTACGTGAAAATATATTATATTTATTCTATTGTCCAGACATTACTAGACATTACGTACTTAGACTATTATCGACCTGGAGGAGAAGTTTCACAGCTAGTATCAACAAGACGATCAGCATCATCAAGCGACCAACTATTATACTTTACTATTAAACTTAAGCAAAGCTAGTATTTAAATAATATTAACACAATTATTTTATTTGTTTTATTTAAGGGAATTCTTTTCAGACAATTATAATTCTACAATTGTAAACACACTTTGAGTAACCTCGAATGTTACATTTTAAATCGCTTTACAAAATTAGTAACCTTCAATTGTCAACAACTACCAACTTTAATATAGTTCGAAATAATATTTTACACATAATTAAATTTTAGTGAACCACCAACAGACAGTTTACTTACAAATTGGCGCACCAACTAGTGTGGCTTAAAAAATATTAAATAAAAATATTTTTTATATTGATAAACAGCCCGGTAGACACAAAAGAATAAACATGCCACACACCCATCAATATGATACGAGATATAAGGACAGTCGGGTAGAAGAAGTACAACCAAATGCAGAGACATATGAAGCGCAACCCATACATGAAATGGAAGTCGTTACCATTAATAATATAGAAATTCGACCTGAAGAAACACCCCAGGTAGAACCGGAAGTAGACATGAGGGCCGACAACCGACCCAGACGACCTGAAGGAATCCCACAACCAGGCGATATGAGCATGTTCGAGATGATAAGAACAATGATGGAAGATAACCAGAGAAAGATGGAAGAAACCGCGAATAAAAATCACGAATCGTTAAAAGAAGACGGTAGGAAATCCCGGGCGGAGAATCAGAAGAATATCGAGTTGTTAAATAAAAATATAGAGTCCATGAAGGAGAATCATCGTGACTTAAATAAAAATTTGGAGTCTATTAGTAAAAATATGAAGGAGAATCATCGTGACTTAAATAAAAATTTGGAGTCTATTAGTAAAAATATGGAGTCACTGAAAGAAGACTTGAATAAAAAGATAGACAATACCCATAAATCCATGGACATGCTAAACAGTAAAATAGATGACAGCAGTAGGGTCGTAAGAGAAGAATTGAACACCACATTAATTGAATTTAGCCGGAGGATGGAAGAAGGTAATGAGAAAATTAACACCAGAATAGACGTGGAGATAGCGGTCGTGAGGGAAGAAATAATAGAAGCAAACAAAAGGTGCGAACAACAAGACCAGGATTTGAAGCGAACTAGGGAAGAGGTCGACGGGAGGATCGACACCATAGAGGAGGTGACTGAAGCCCGAATAGAATCCTTGAAAAGGATGAGTCAAGAGGAAATTAAGCGGGTGAGGACCGACGTAGGTGAGCGCTGTGAGGAGGTAAGTACATCAGTAGACGCGGTAAGAAATTTAACCGTCGCTAATCGGGAAAGAATTGAGGAAATAAGGGCATCAGTCGACACGGTAAGGGCTCTGGCAGTCGCAAATAGGAAGGAGTACCGAAGGAGCTTCATGGGAATGACCGAAGAGAAGAAATGTATTACCACGAGGAAGACTATGACCAGCAAAAGACTTAAAGCAGATATTCCTAAAAGGAAGCGAAGGTGTTCCAAGAAAAGAAAAGGGTACCAGGAACAACTGGACCGGATCATTGAAGGGTATGCCCAAAGAATAAAGGAATTGCGGAAGGAGAGAAACCAATCAATGGAAAAATCCAACCAGGAAACTAATGACGGTCAACCCGAATTAGAAGAGGTACTGGACGCCAATAATAACAAAGACCAGGAGTACACTGGACACCTGGATACCAAAGATGAGGAGGAGAAGAAGGCAAGAAAACGGGAAGCCGAGGACTATCTGGTAGCAGCGAAGTGGAAGAACCGACTGATAGGAAGGCATCACAAAGAAACTACTAGTACTATATATCGGCCCATATACTATCACAAAGGACCATGAAAACAATACCTATGAACTCACTGATATGATAAATAAAAGGGTTAAAGGGACCTACAACCAAACGTCATTGAAGAAGTACTATAATTAAAGAAATTGGTTAGGATAGGTAATTGCAGAGTGCCCAAATATCCCAAACATGTAATATTAGAAACTGATATGGGAAAGGACACCTGTGTAACGTAATTGTCCCCAATAATGAACCCAATAGAGTGGAAAAGCGCAAAATAACCCCATGTATGTAAACCATAAAAATGACTATGTTAAGAGCAGATAAGTTGTGGTGGTAGGTGACATTTATCACCAGAATATTTAGAGTATAAAAAGAAAAAAATATGTTTTAAAAATGATTACTATAAACGGACTCATTTAGTGATTAGAAGGATCACGTATTATGCCCAAATTATTGAAGGTAACTAATTGTCTAAGCAAACCTATTTGCCCTATTGTATTACGAAAAGTGTGTAGGATTAAGATATAGGCCAAACTATTTGTTATTTGTTAAAAAAGAACCAGATCTATCACACTAAAGGATAGAAAAATATGTATTGTAAACTAAATAATTTAATGAGAAAAAAGGCATCTATTATGTCATAGAGAGCCAAAAGTGGCATATAACTAAAATGACTATGTTGTGTTTAAAGAAAAAAAAAATAATAATAATAACAAATGTTTACCAAATGAATATTATATGTAGCAAAATGTTTATTGCAATTATCAAATATTGTATACTCCATAAAAGAGAATTAAAATCATCCAGAATAAGTGGTAAACATCTATCACTTGAAGGAGAAGAGGAGCAAACCACCAAAGCGAGTAATATAAAAGAAGGCTATTATAAAGGAAAGAAAAAAAAAAGTTTATCAAATGATTATTGTGTACCTCTCATAAAACTAAAATATTATATAAAATCATCCAGAATAAGTGGTAAACATCTATCATTTGAAGGAGAAGAGGAGCAAACCACCAAAGCAAGTAATATAAAAGAAGGCTATTATAAAGGAAAGAAAAAAAAAGTTTATCAAATGATTATTGTGTACCTCTCATAAAACTAAAATATTATATAAAATCATCCAGAATAAGTGAAAACCACCATCACTTGAAGGAGTAGAGAAGAAGAATAACAAAGAGTGTAACATGAAAGAAGGATATTATTATGGAAAGTAAAGAGAGAGAAAAAAAATGTTTATTAAATGAACCATGTAACCCCAAAGAATGTCTATAAAATTAGATATCAATATATTGTTATTATATTATCACATTGTGTTGTAATTATCAAATATTGTATGTAACAAAATATGTCAGAGAACATCTAACCAAGAACATTTTATATATGAATATTGTAAGCCCTGATAATTCAGGATAAGTATAAATTACTAGCGAGAGAAAGAAAAACTTGTAAACTATTGTGAAAATAAAATATTATAGACTCTATATGTGAAAGACAACCGCATAATTATATGAGCATCAACGTAAGTGTGTAATTTTAAGAATACTCAAGTAAACTAAAACAATTGTCAACTAGTATAAAAAGTAACGATACAGCTAATAAAAAAGCATAGTCGAGAATATCAAGTCTGAAGAGAAATAATTACCTGTGAAAAGAAAGTATGTTATAAAGTGTAAAAGAAGGAAATGTGATATAAATGAAAACCTCTGATACCTTGAATATTATATTGAAGATATTATATTATTGAAAATGAATGATATGTGATATTTTATGTGTTGTGATAGTGCAACTATTGCCAGGTGCAATGTTTATTTTTTTCTCAGACAGAGAAGAGTATGCCTCTGAATCTGAGTATGTGTATTGAGGAACGGCAGAGAATGTAAGCCATAGTGAGCCACTCTGATTCCGAACCCACTACAAAAGTTAGGGAGTTATATTGTAATGTATCAAGGGCTATTATGAAAAAAATCTATGAGGTATAAAATATAAGAACCATTGAAATAATCACAAAGGTAAAGATATGTAATAAGAAAGAAAAATGTAATATGATAAGACAGGAAATTGTTTATTTAAGAAATAAGACCTATTGTAATTAGATGACTTAAAATGTAAGCATACTAAAAAAGAATACTAATAAACTAAGAATTATATCACTAGGCAAGCAATCAAGCTAGTGTAACACACTAATCGTATATTAAAGATCAATGTAAAGAGTACAAGACAAAAAACAGTAGTAATATGTAAAAACTGACATGAAATGATAATTTTATCAAAAGATCAAATTTTTTCTCAAATTATCAATTTTGAGGGGGGAGTATATGTAACATAACCAGATGTTACATAACCTAAACATATACTATCAGGTTTAATAAATGCATAATGATAATATAAATAGATATTGTAGCGATAAGAATAACCAAGAAGAGAGGAATCATGGAGGAAGAAAGAAGCAGAAGTGCCACAAGAAACAGTAAACCTAAATACTGTTTGACACTACAACCAGACTATAACTGACACAAACTGATGGACAAATTTAAATTCACTTTAAGCTGTCAAGCGAGTCAGTGAATAATGTAAACAGAATATGATATGTTACTAAAAAATGATTAAATAAGAATCTGAATAATGTGAAATCAGAGTCAGCATTTGGCTGATAATAAATTAAATGTGACTAGTAATTATTGAGGCCAAGAACTAAAATTAGCAATGGCCACAAAATGAAAATGAAGCTATATTTCAATCTCAAATATACTTATGACAAATAAACACGTTTGTAAGAGGGAATCTTATACCAATAAGCTACCTCAGCAAAATTACCGAATTGTGAACTAATAAAAGCTTTTAAGGCAGAATTCCAGTATAAACGGTATGCCTTAACAAGGCCTAGACCAAACGATCATCAATGAGATGATTATTAGGAAGTAATATAAATGTAGGTCACCTACACTTAACAATTGTTATGTTCAAACATAGCAATAAGCATTATTACAATGATATGATTTATAATTCAATTGTTAGTTAGTAGAATAGAGCAAATTAATGTGAAACGGAATATCATAGTATGTAAGAACAGTTGATTACAATGTCTAAAGTTAAGGTTTATTCATAATGTACAGTAATTAAACATCAGTACAGAATTAATAGTGTTCTCACATAAACGTTTGAGTGATAAAACGCGATGTAGAACACAAACAATATTAGTCAAAGTGTATAATCGCCGATTTTGATAAACAGACGACAGTGCGAAATAGTGTACCTGAACATTGTTTATGTAGCAATGTCAGTAAAAGTGAAACTAACTCGGTATCAAACTATATCAAATTAAAGGGGACAAAATATTCTTTAATTTGATGGCGATACAGCCCCAATCGCAACTATATTAAGTGCGTGAAAGGCGTTAGCATCATTTACAAAATATGTTTAAGAAATTTGATTATCAACACTAATAACATCGACAGCTGTCAATCATCTTAGCGTTTGGCGGTTGGGAAACCGTTTTTAACGGTTGAAAAGACAATACGTCACGTTCATCACACCTGTCTAAACCAATGACAAAATTGCTTAGTAATTAACAATGTTGCCTAGAGCCGATCAAGGTATCGGGTATATAAGAGACCGCAACAGATTAACGACAGACACTTCTTAATCTCATTCGGCGTGAAACGTGCACTGACCATCTCAAAATTTTTAATTACTGACAGCGTCATTACCATAGCACATCAAAGGAAACAGTTTGACAACAACATACAACTACTTCAAGATATTCTACAAAGAATCGTTGTGATTATGTGCAGTATTATTTCATTTTAGTGCGGGAAAAAATAATGAACAGCAGAAAGAATTAAATAGTATTATTTATGATCCTTTAAGTTAGAAGTGGATCGAAATTCTCTGTTTTTGTGCGTGTGTAGTGAATAACGATAATCATTATAATCCGATTATCGAGGTGTTAATTGAAATTTTAATCGAAAGATTAAAACACCAGGTAACAGTGTAAACATTTTTTCATTTTTACTACGAGCGCCATAACCTGTACGTTTTAATACACTGATCTGTACTGACGCAAAAACACTGAAACATTTTTATGTTACACCATGTCTAAATTTATTTTATGAATTTGTCAATATTAGTTAAGCTGAATGTTAGTTATAAGTGTTCTCAAAATATAACGTTGTAAATCATAAATCAAGCGTGACGAACGCATAACCTATGAAATAGGTTATTTTTATTTTTTATTTGTAATAGTAATATCAAAGATATTACTAGTCTATCTTATATCAAAAAATTCATTAGCTATTGTGTAGGCATAAACTTTCTTTTTTGTGTCTCAAAGAACTTGCACCTGAGATTTAAATAAGATTAATGTTTAAAGTAAAAAGAAATATCTGGACTTAGTCAGATTTACTGCTTATGCTCTGAGCAAGCCTTACAGGGTATGTAATAACTTATTTACAATTGTACATCATTGTATGTTTTTAATTATATTTGTTTGAATTCTCTATCAAGGGTATGAATAAAAACCCATTATTAACAGCATAACTCGACTTAATTTATTTCTAAAAAGTAACTAAATAAAATATTCAGAAAAAGTTCAAAACAACCTTCAGTTGTGATTAAATATTTTGAATTGCATTGCCATAAAGGTAATAAACAATTATTTTAACTTTTTTGAAAATCATTAATTAATTCTATTCATTGGTTTTCCACGGGATTTTCCCAAAATAAATCCGTGTGGCGCCCACTAGTAAACAAGGCAACTTAACCTTGTAGCTAAAGCGAGTTGGTTTTTGTAAACCGTTTTGACAGCTTATTGAACTTCTAGAAAACACGACCAGGTACGTGAAAATATATTATATTTATTCTATTGTCCAGACATTACTAGACATTACGTACTTAGACTATTATCGACCTGGAGGAGAAGTTTCACAGCTAGTATCAACAAGACGATCAGCATCATCAAG
The DNA here is from genome assembly GCA_034769895.1 of Magicicada septendecula. Classification (NCBI taxonomy): domain Eukaryota; kingdom Metazoa; phylum Arthropoda; class Insecta; order Hemiptera; family Cicadidae; genus Magicicada; species Magicicada septendecula. The sequence continues at coordinate 1,118,736,321 of CM068367.1, read as the reverse complement.
CGACCAACTATTATACTTTACTATTAAACTTAAGCAAAGCTAGTATTTAAATAATATTAACACAATTATTTTATTTGTTTTATTTAAGGGAATTCTTTTCAGACAATTATAATTCTACAATTGTAAACACACTTTGAGTAACCTCGAATGTTACATTTTAAATCGCTTTACAAAATTAGTAACCTTCAATTGTCAACAACTACCAACTTTAATATAGTTCGAAATAATATTTTACACATAATTAAATTTTAGTGAACCACCAACAGACACGTTTACTTACAACACACACACACACACACACACACACACACACACACACACACACACACACACACACACACACACACACACACACACACACACACACACACACACACACACACACACACACACACACACACACACACACACACACACACACACACACACACACACACACACACACACGCACGCACGCACGCACGCACGCACGCACGCACGCACGCACGCACGCACGCACACACACACACACAAGTATTATTGCTCTTACAATGCTGTAATTATTGAAACAATACGTACGTAAGCAAGAGCAAACAGTACATATCACAAGCAAGAAATATTACTTTATAACTGCTTTATACATTTCATTACAAGCTTGCAAAATATTTTGAGAGCTTCTAACAAGACTTATGTAAAAAACTTGTAACTCTTCTCTTATGGCCTTTTTCTTTATGCAGTTAAGTTTAGAAGACCTTTTAACTCCTCTTAAGAATACCGTTTCTGAGGCCTGTATTTTAGTGTCTTGTTACTTGGTTGTCGTCTATAATGCACACCCACAAATTTTTCCAAGGGGAACCATCCTTCAGTAAATCATTTACATGCTATTGAAGTCAGAGCAACTTCCGTAAAATGCCTGGCAGGAGGAAGGTAAACCATATAACATGTGTATTGCATTGTATTCAACTGTTGTACAGGATTCACTAAGTGAAGAGGTGAACAAAAAGCAATACAGTCTGTAACAGTGAGAGCTATTCACAGTCGGCCTGAGATAATTGAATGTCTTCTATTCATCACTAAAGTATTGTGCTATGTCAACAAAACATCTGGGTTCCTTCAATTTGTAAAGCACTTTAGTTGTTGGATAGTCTTAGTGGTTTGTGCATAGGCGGTGCTGTTTGCTATTTACTTTCACTTCTACTATAAAAGGTTAAAACACAACACTGGTTCAAAATGTTTCACTGTCACACACAGCTTCATCTGTCATTGAATAAAACACATAACAAAGAAAAAAGTGGTACTAGCTTAAAAGATTAAAACTTTAACAACTTTATGTTTACATTAAAAAAAAAATTGTTTTGCTTGTAAGACTTTTAAGCCAAGGGTAGAGTCAGTCCTAAGATATCAGACAACAGTATACTTTGAAGAAATAAAACACTGCTATAGAAACTGCAACATTCTGCAACATTGTTGAAATCAACAACACAGTTAATATGTGCAGTGGCATATGTAGAATAAGGCCTTAGGGAGGTGTCCAGTTGTGTTGGCTTCATATTAAAAAAAAAAAAAACATGTTAAGAATAATGTAGAATGACACTCTTGACTAAAAATAATTCTGCCCAAACTGCTTAATGCCCATAAAGTTTGCCACATGGATATCAATTAAACATACCGGTATTAGCTTTAATTACATTTCAGTAACATCAGTGCTGAGATACTGGACCTTTGAATTTACCTTTCTACAAAAAATATATGTACTCGAAGAGGACTGTGTGGGTGAGATAAAAAATATGCAAGACAGGATCTTGATCCTTCAGGGAGCATGGCTGTGAGCAGCGCATTACATAATTGTATTACTGTACATGTATTCTGACTTAGAGCACATTCAGTGACCAAGATGGAGAACGCTTACTGCAACTTTGGACAGACCAGATCTGTAAGCTGTAAGGCATAGGTGTATCTCCACTTTTCCAAACACTTTTACATGCCTTCCAGTAGCTGTTCTCAAGCTGTAAGAGCACCAGGTTGCTTGAGATTTTTCAGCACTTCAGGGCGTACTGTGGAAACCTCACTTTGGAATGTATCTACATGTTGTATCGATCCGTGTATGATATTGGTGGCATATGATGACATCTACTGTTCTACACCTAGGTTCGTTATGTTCATAAAAATCAACAGGCAGTATAAAGTATAAAGACGACTGTAATGGGAATTAATAGGTGTTTTGTTTTTTAAGAAGATGAATAAAAGAAGTTTAAAATTAAAAGAATTATAAAATACTGGGCTATTGGGCCATGGTTGATTGCTTAATGATTGTGATATTGTGAAAATATGTAATGTTTTGGTTTATGATGTTAGGTAATAATGTGTTTTTTTTTTGCTGATTAAAGAAGTAAAAGCCATGGTTGGAAAAACACGACATTGTATAATGTGCTTGATACCCCCTCAACATTCTTTACCAAATCTTTTGACATAAAAAGAGGTTAAGTGTAAAATGAAAGACACTTTGTGCTTGAAAACTCTAATACCATCAAAGTCAAAACAGAAAAAAAAAATTGTTAAGGAAAATGTGGTATGAATCTTAGGCGATAAGGTAAAAAGTTTTAAATATTTTTATCTATAATATTAGTGTTCTACATCAGAGTTGTGTTTACAAATAATTGATGATACTCTGACATGGTGTCATAGAAACCAAAATCCCAGAATTTTGTTTGTAGCAAGTATACAGTAATATATGCATAATTTGTCAAGGGCAAGTAGTACTTTAGGTCTCATCACCTTATAGAAGCTATCACTTCGATCCATATAATTGACTTCATGGAAAAATTAAATTTCAGAAATATCTTCACACCGTGAAAAAACATAAAACATGTGAGAAAAGGTAACTTTTTCTTAATGATTTCGATAAGTGTGTAGTAAGAAATATTGTTCAGGATTTTTATAAAAATCAAAATGTTGTGCCCACTGTTAAAAAACTCCTACCTATTATGAAAGAAAGAATCCATTTCCCATGGGGTCCTAAATCATTAATGTGAGTGTTCAAAAGTGTGAGATTCAAGTGGAGAAATATAGACGTAAAAGAAAAGTGTAATTGAAAAACCAGAAATTGTAATGATGTGTTACAAGTACCCTGTGAAAAGCACTAAACAATATTCCACATAGGAAACAGATGATAGAGGGATATAGAGGACCGTTTCAAGTTCAGCACCAGAGTTCACTGTAGATATAACACAGTAGACTGAACTCAACGTGTACCCAGTTGCTATTTAACAGTGTCATTGTCAGCAATGTTATGAGTTTTTATTAGCTTTAATTTATAATTTATAACATACCTTTATTGTAATCCGTCTTGCGATCTTGTAGTTATTTTGTACACTACATGTTTCGGAAGTAAATTCCCATCTTCAGGTGAAGAATTTTTATCCTCCTATTATAAAGGAATCATTGGTGAAAATATCACACACACACACACACACACACACACACACACACACACACACACACACACACACACACACACACACACACACACACACACACACACACACACACACACACACACACACACACACACACACACACACACACACACACACACACACACACACACACACACACACACACACACACACACACACACACACACACACACACACACACACACACACACACACACACACACACACACACACACACACACACACACACACAACTGTTACAAATAACAAAATTAAAACTGTTATAACTACACAAGTATCGAAAACAGTGCGCACTGCTAGACTGTCAAATTTCAACTGGACTGATTACAAAGTTCGCCATTTATCTTCAATATGGTGTTATACAGCATATTTCATTTAAACGAAAGCTGGTCATTAAGCAAGCATTCTTTATGAATTTTGGATGCTCTGTAAATTTCAAATTCCTCTAATGCATCCATAAAACGACCTTTATGGGTATCATATTTTCTGCGAATCCAGTGTAATTATGGTTTTCATTTATCAGATGCAATACAAATTTTGATTTGGCCGATCTGATATCCTTTTTTGGTATATGTTCTTTAAATCTATCAATAAATCTCCTCCCCGTTTGACCGATGTAAAACGTATCACAATCATCACATTGCATCCTGTATACGCCTGAGCAATTTTCTATTATTTTTGGAGACCTTAACCTAAATATATTTTTTAAATTATTGATAGTTCTGAATGAAACATTAATGTTTAATTTCTTAAACTCATTTTTTATTATGTTAGGGAGCACATTAGTATATTCAGCTGAGACAAATTGAACTTTATCCTTGTCAGTTTTCTTCTTGTTCTGCTTGTACCTATATGTTTATGTATCAAATTATCAATAATATCACTTTTGTAACCATTTTTCATGGCTATGTATTTGATAATGTTTACTTCATCCCGATAATCTTCACAGCTCAATGGTACATTCAACAACAACAAATTTATAACACTAACATACATCAATAACCAAACTGAAAAAAATAGCCCACAAATTCAAAAAAGCAGGATACAGAATCAGATACAAAACTACAAACAAAACAGAACACACACAAAGCACAAAACAAATTTGATCTACCTGTGTTTACAAACTGAACTGCTCAGATTGCAACAAATTCTACATAGGCCAGACAGGACGTAGCTTCAAACAAAGATACATTGAACACACAAAAGCACTACACTCTACTACAGAATCAACCTTTGCAAACCACCTCATTGAAGTAAACCACACATACAAAAACATCGACAATAACATGGACATTCTACACGTAGACACAAAAGGCCGAAAACTAGACACTCTGAACAGTTGGAAATATACAAACACACAAAAACACATAAAAACGACATCCTAAACAAACAGACACAATTCAAATCACACACATTATTTGAACATATCACACCCCACACACACAACATCGATCTTTCAAAAGTCGACACCTTCGCCAACAACAAGACGAAGAACCTCTGAAGAAGCTTTTTAAAAGCGAAAACTAGTTCAGGCTCTAAGGTAAAACTTTTAAGTTTTTACCCATAAAAAACTTTGTGTTCTGAGTCGGTAGTGAATTAATTATATTTAAATAAAATTGTTTCATCAGAACAATGTGCTTATTCACAAATCTGATCTAGCAGCAAGGTATTTTAGGTATTTGAAATAAAAAGGTATTTGTGGAATATCAAGCCAGCATACACTAGACCATGGGCGTAGGTAGAAATTTGGTTACACAACATTGATTTATTCATTTACTCAATCAAAGTAAACCCAGCATAACCATTGTTTCTCCTTTAGGTTTAGGTACTCAATGAAAAAAATTCAGACACATTTAATCGCTTTATTAATTGCTCTTAAAAAATGAAATGAAAAAAACTGAAACTTTGAAACTTATAACACTAGCCGTCTTTGATTCTCGGAAAATCTTTCTATAACTTCCATCTCCAACTCTTTCTTCTTTTCCAAAACCAATTTCTTATGGACACTCATTAAGCATAATCCGTTTAAGCGGTTTTCTGTTACTGTCGATCTCAACCATGTTTTAACACATCTTAAAGTGCTAAATGACCTTTCAATAGTACTCGTGGAACAAGGCTGCGCTATTGAGATTGTTAGGGCATTTTTTATGGCAGGAAAGAATGTGTTAGCTTCTTTAATCACTTCGACTATTTCCAAGTCTTTTAACACCTGCCGATCAAGGTTTTTTTTGCTCCACACATTATACCACAATTCAGCTTCAGATTCATACCCGTCCAGTTAGTAAAAATCAGCAAAACATCTCGCTCTCTGTTTCAAATCTTCGATGGTCGAATCTAGCATGAGGAAGGGATGTAGATATAGTATGGAAAATGCTGGTACATTGTCCTCAGAAAATCTATTCTCCAATGCTGACGTAAACGAGTCAAGGTATGGAATAAGTATCGATTGTTTCCAGTACTCGGCAGGTGAAGCTGCAGGAGGATTCGAACGGTGCTGCTGGCGTTCGACAACTCTGGGTGGCTGAAGTTCTACTGTTATTTCCGCTGCAGTGGCATGGGCAGAAACGAGAAGATCTTCCATAATGGCATCAGCAGTTTCGCGGTGAGCTTTCACTACGGCCAGAATTTTCTTAATGTGGTTCGCACATTGAAGAAGATCTAAACTTGTTGACTGCAGAATATTTGCAACAGGTTCTAGTAAAGCGTAGTACTTGGCTATAATGCAGGTAGAGATAATAAATACAGGTTTCGTGGCAACACAGTGCAGCTGAAGGCTGTCTTTCTTGTAGCAGTGTTTCCTTCTTGTGCCAGTCTCTCCAGACCCTGCACAATTCCCATAAAATTATTTTTGATGATTGAGATTATTGACGCCATCATTTTTCGGTTTTCTGCTATTAACTTCTGGTGCGCAGATACCAACTGTACATCTAAGGGTACTTCGTCCATAAAGGATTTTGCTGCTTTGGTTACTGCCAAGTACCACCGACTTTCAACATGGTTCTTGCAATATTCATGCATATGTTTGTATCGAGTAAACGGTCTTACAGCGAAGGAACCCTGGACCCCCTGTACAGTAGTTGGAGTAAACATCACACAGTACAGACACAGAGATCCCTTCAAGTGCTTAGAATATGCCAGCCACGGAGAGTATTTTTCAAGCCAGCTGTATTGACATTTTCTTTTAAGATGCTTGGCATCCTCAGTGAAGTCGTAACTTGGTGAAGGTTTCCAACAGCGTTTTAAAACTTCAATTTTTTGGGCTGAGGTTATGAGGGAAGGTTTTCCCACCCATTTTCTGATGTCATTATCACAGCTCTCCTCTTTAACTGATGACAACGAAGACGGCTTAGGTTCAGAATTCGGTGCAGGACATTTTGTTTTTTCCTTGTCACTCCCACTTTCATTTTCTGGCCTTTTCCTTTTCTCGGTAGCTGAAACAAACAAACAATAATTCTAAGCTATCTGTATATAATTAATTGTTACTGTAAATTAATATATGTCCAGATGTGTTTACTACACATTCTTCATAAACACTTATAAAGGAACTGCTGAATATCAGATATTTTACTGTCACTGGTATGACTGAAAGATTTCAGCATATTCTGTTCATCAAGCCAGAATTTGGGCACACAGAACCATCTGACTGTACATAAAAAACAGATAATTTTTTAATAAAATAAATAAAAGACGTTTTTATAATCCAGTATGATTTTATATGAAATGGAAATTATATAAAGGCCGGTTTTTAGTTACAGGCAGCAATGTCGAGTATAAACACCAAAGCAAGGTATTAGCATTTTTAATTTAACGATTATACAAAATTCAAATAAAACAAAAATTATGTATGCTTTAAAACATTTATTTGATTCAAATAAAGAATTGTTAGTTTTATTCAATGTTAAAATACAGATGCTAGAAACATGCACATACATCTTCACATATATCTGCTAAAAGCAGACCCTGAAAATTAAAAATAAGAGGGGGAAGGCACAGATACAGAAGACAGAAAAATCTGACTGAATGAAACTCATCAAAGTTGTGATCAGAAATGATACACAGACACCTACAACCTACAACTGTGTACAAACAGATATCAGATAAACTGGAGGCTTCAAATTGTGATTTGAGTATGAAAGATACTTCCATTACCTCTTGTATTACCATACTTGGCTACTAGAATATTACCAAGATAAAATACCAACCAAAGCTACCTGAATCCACCCAAGTTATATGCCTGAAGCCAGGTTATAATAAAAAGAAGTTATATGAAGGTTGTGATAAAGATATAAAGAATTTGTCTACTAAGCATGATTCTGAGGTATGCTAATGCGAGTGAAAACTATGAAGAGCTCGACAAAAGTTGAAGAAAATTTTAATAAAAATAAACCTGTTTTAAATGCTAAGTGCTAAGTGGTTTCCTGGAAAATGCTAAAAATTTTTTAAAGATATGATTCACAAATGGTTTTAAAATGAAATTATATAGCTTTAACTATTTTAAATAAATTATATGTGTGCTGTTAAAACAGACAATGATCTGATGAACAACAAAGTATATGTTTAATCCAAAATCTAATATTTTATCAACTGTTAATAATGGCATATGCACAATATCACAGTGCCCTAGTATGACAGTCTGTATCAGGCCTTGTCAGATAGCTTTTTTACAGGAAGCATGGGTAGCAAGCCTGGTGCTTAATCAACAGCCATGATTCTGAACGTCTCTGCCAATTATTGCTACTCAGCCATTTGGTATCATGATACAGTACTACATATACGTCCACAAGACTAGAACTCGCATCCTTCAGCATATTCAGCATAGGATGCAAGTTAGCCACTACAGTAGACTAAGGGGAGAAGTCAGACACATTAATCTAAACAATAATAGATCCATCATATTCTAGATGGTGGAGTTGCTTAATTTGTTATGTAAACAAAACTCTAACCCAGTCATGATTGTAATCTACAGGTATATTCTCCTCTCCAAGAGAAACAAAATGAAAAAGAAAATCTAAAACCCAATTTGGTCTATAATTTTATTTTTAATAAATGTAGAAATTATATTTACTAAATGTAAAAATTATTTTTAATTTTTCTAAAATATGGATCTCTTGCAAAATTAAAGTCAGATGTCAGATGTCACATAAATTTGGTTTGTCATAGTTTTTAATTAAACTTACTAGTAGTTGAAAAAATATGTTTAAAAACATAAGAAGTCTTGCGTTTACAAGATGGACTGCCTAATCACGGTGAAAACTAGGGGTTATTAAAGGAGATTTTACAAAATAAAATAAAAATAATACGTTTTACTTTTCAAACTTCATAAAAAAGACAAAAATAGCTTACCTTTACTTCCAAAAAATCTTCTTATGTCCATTTTAACACTACACACGTTACTCTGCAGTAAGTACTAAAAATAATTGACTGGAGGCAATTTGTATTTGTAACGGAGTCCACGTAATAAACAAAACAAAACTCGTAAAATTGAAGTGCATACTATAAACTTCCAGCACAATCTTTGCAACGGTCTTGTACCTACAGTGCCCCAGTGGAGATGTCGAAAACATTCGAGTGGTGTATAACTGCACAGTGAACGTCATCTAGCAGACCCCGAAGGAACTAGGAGTAGGTAGTAGTTACCTTCGGTAGCTTTAGGTGGCGCTAGTATGTCCGAGTCGGAACATATTTATAACGTATAGCGGCCTAAAATTCAGCGCCCTCCTGGGAAATTTTCAAATTAAGGGGGGGGCACGGCCCCCTGCCCCTCGCTGGCTACGCCCATGCACTAGACTTATTTCCCCACAAATGTAGAACTGTTCTAATGATTCAGGATATGGAAAGTGTATGCCATCAGAGCATTGTTAGAATAACTGTATTATGAATACTGTGTAGAATAATTAAGAAAGATTATGTTACCTAACAACATTTTCTTAAACATCAAATATGTTTTATGTGTAATATATAAATGTGAATATATACATTCTAGTAAAAACCAGTATTTATTCAATATATTTTCTTGCTTATTAATGCTTGATTATTCAGGGAGTCCAATTCCTCTCCGAGAGTCCAGGTCCTACCATAGTGATATGATATTGTATATATGGATTGGCACAAGCTGGACTAGAACATGACAGCAACCACTCAAAGCATGCAGGTATGATCATAGAAGGTTACTATTCTTTTTAGAAGTGTAGACAGATTATTTATGTTGTTGTCATATTAAACATATTCTGTGGTCATCAGATACACTTACTCCATACAGGTGTAAAAGACTTGAAAGGGGTACACTTTATTTTCTTACCTGAAACCTAATTTTGAGCCTAGAAACAAGTGTTTTAAATGGCCAGGCTAGAGAATTTAATGGGCAATTCTCATAATATCTGTACCACATTTGCCAACACAATTAAAGTGATCTTTTTTTTTACAGAAGAGTTAAACTAGAATCTGTAAATCTGTAGAAAAACATGGTCTTCTTGAATCTAACATCTAATATATTTACATATGAAGAAAGGGTTCATTTGCTTTAGATACTACTGAATAACTCTATGGTTTCTCAGAAAGAAAAATACAACTTCCAACTAAAAGTCAGGTGACTGTTGTCCTACTTACCAGCTATTAGCACTGCTGTAGGATGATCTAATAATAGATAATTACCCGATCTGAGGTGTAAATAGATAATTATTTTTGTATTCTTGTGCAATTTTTAATTTCCTGCTATAGTCACCATTACTGGCAGGGTCTAACAGATTTATCAGGAATGCTATAGGCTTTGCCCACTTTTCATGCTTAAGTAAACATTCTCTTGCCTGAAATGAGATACCTATTTTCAAAGTGCTTTTTTGTGGCAGTTAGCTGTACACTTTTAGTAGAATTACAAGAATTGAATACTTGAGTACAGTTTTTGACTGTAAGAATATTATTGGGTATTAATGTCTACTGTTAGTGAAAGCTAGGTTTCAAATTAAATTTCTTACCAGTGCTTTTGGAATATAAAATATAGGAATAATTATTTATGTAGACACATTAACATGATACATAGGATAAAAATTAATGGATCAACAATATACTTATTATTAATATTTTAATAATTCAGCTTACATCACAATACACATTGTTGTTTGTTTAAAAAGAATTATCTTTAAAATTACAATATTTAATACATATGTGTATATGTTATTTATGTATGCAATGACACATTTGTGGCAATATGAAACAACAGATAAATTCTGTCATTATTCACCTCAAGTACAAACATCACCAAACAGTTTTAAGTATGTTTTTATACATGTGTATTTATATTTGATACCTTATTGTTGTGAGTTACACTAAGATATGTATAAGATATGTAATAAACAATCAGTTCCTGATTTGCAATATAGATATGTGTTTGTATTTTACTTACACCTAAATTGTAAATCTAATAACAACAGATTTAACAGGAGAAAATGTACAAAAAACTAGTTTGCTCTGCAACTATTAAAGTGACTGTTCCCCAAGTCATACTAGATAACGACTCTGACACTATTCATTTTCAAGGTTGTTTACAATAATTGTGGACAAAATGACTTGGTTGAACAGTAACACCTTACCATCAGTTAGTGCAGAACAAAAGATATGTCTCATAAATGGTTCTTTTTCTTCAATTATTTTTTTACATGTAACTACTTTACTAAGTATGTATACTAACTGTACCTAATTTAATACTATGTTATCTTTTACATACAAACAAAAGTACATTAACGTGTATGGTTTTCATAAAATTATATATCAATAAAGTCAATCAAGCCAAGGGTATATGTAAACAACAAAACTGGAAGAAATATAAAAATTAACATTACAATATGTACAAATGTCTACTGATCACACTGTTGCAAAGGTAAATGGAAAAATATTTCCACTGATTTTCTCTCCCCTCTCTTTCTTTCTCTTGTTTTAGAAAAATATAGATGCATTTTATTACTTTATCTCCTTCTAAGTTGCAATCTTCTATTCAATTTTTCTAATTTTATACTTTGAAGTAATGAGGAGTTAATTTTTCTACACAGTACTCATAATAATGTCAATAACTTGCACTCTTTGGCTTCAGATAATCAGTGCTTATTAAATATTGAATTTATTTCACCGAGAATGGTGTATGCCATTCATTTAGATATCCTACCAGTTTCCAGTTGGTAAAAAATATATTTATATATTACACAAACATAATACATTATACAAAACAAGTTCTCATATTACACCATTATCTTACTAATAAAAAGGCAATTTTGATATGTATTTAATGTATTTTGATATGTGTTACAAAATATGTTTTCTGTTTTGTTCAACAGGCATAAGTGTAAATACACAAAGTGAACATTCTTTCTAAAAAAAAAGGTAAAATTATAATATTATTAAAGATTATTTACACAAATAAGAAAATTAAAATTTCAAACAAAAATTTCACATATCAGATAAATCAGTAATTAAAAATATTTGCTCAGTTGAACATATTACATGTTACTACAATACATATTTTAGTCATAACTTATGTATTGAAATCTCTTAAAAATATTATAAAAGACTCTCTCTCTCTCTCTCTCTCTCTCTCTCTCTCTCTCTCTCTCTCTCTCTCTCTCTCTCTCTCTCTCTCTCTCTCTCTCTCTCTAAATATATATCTTTTTTCTTCATCCCAAAACACATACATACACATATATATGTATTTATATGTGAGAGAAAAATGTGTATACTGTTTTATGTTGATGACATGGAGAAATAAACATACTAAAGTATTGTTTCAATATTTGTGACTCCCCCTGATTTTCTCTTTTTTGTTTAGCATTTTTTATAGTCTACATTTGGAAATGTTTACTGACATACGATTTTTCTTTAAATACTCTCGTAAATGTATTAAATGTTTACATGGATCCTTAATACAAAATATACCACACCTGATAGAAAATATATAAATAATCAATGGTGATACAGGTGCAGAAATTTGTTTTATCAACATTGATGTAATGCTGAACATCTCTTTTTGGTACACATTAAACAGCATCGTGATTCAAGACTAGTGTTTATGAGACACTACCACACATGTGTGTGTAAGAAACAAGTTAAGAAATTCTTAATGCAAGTGATTTTTGCTTTAATCTTAATTTACTCATCCATTTCTTTGGGACCTGTGCTGAATTTAATACTCATGATAATATTAACACATTATGAAATTTAGTTTGCTCTTTTTGGAAAAATGTTAACAGAAGAATTGAAAACAACAGAAATGTTTATGTTAAGAATCCATGAAAGATTTATACAAATTAAATACTCTATTAGACGAAAGTTTCACACACACACACACACACACACACACACACACACACACACACACACACACACACACACACACACACACACACACACACACACACACACACACACACACACACACACACACACACACACACACACACACACACACACACACACACACACACACACACACACACACACACACACACACACACACACACACACACACACACACACACACACACACACACACACACACACACACACACACACACACACACACACACACACACACACACACACACACACATGTGTATATAACTTATTTAACCTAGTGAACGTCTTTCAGACATTGTAAAGTTTAAAATATTTTCAATGTAAATTTTCAATTTTTATGAATAACATATTTAGTTTGTTTGCATACTTTATTGTTTACATATTTGATGGAGAACAGTAAGTGGAAATAATGTTTTAAGCCATTCTCATTCTTCCTTAGAAAATAAATAATCTTCTTTTAATAATTTTGACAAATGGTGTTTCTATATTTCTGAATTCACATTGTAAAATTTTAACTTACGTTTATATAAATTTTATAGCTTACATTTTTTTATAACATACAGTTAAATTTGTTGCTGTAAACATATGTAGCATGAGGGTAGTTCCCGAGGCTAGATATACAGACATCACAGCATGTTATATGCATGTGTATGTATGTGTGATACAGCACATACACATGTGTATGTACATATCACAGAAAACATATACATACTTCTTTATAAGATTTTCATAAAAGTTATAATTATGAAAGATTGTAATGTGATACTGTGTGTGATACAAATTAGTGTTTAGTTAGGAGACAGAGTAGGCTGCAACAAAACTGGCAAGTACAACAACAGACGTTGGTGCATACACTGTAGCTGCTGATGTGCGTTCCATGTTTTTACCGATACAGTTCATCTTGTCCAGTGGAAGGTTTTGCACATTGTACTCCCTGTGTTCTTGTACCATTAAACAAATGGTTCTCTTCTTCTGCATCATTTCATCATCTTTATCTCGCAGGTTTTTCAACCAGTTACGAAACCAACGTAACTGACAGTCACATTCTAGAGGATTATCTGCAAATGTCAATGTATAATAATTAATTACTAGTGTTTATGAGTTTAATTTATTGTCTAAAACTACTATATAGTTTTCTTCTGTTATATTTTATGTAAATGTACATGTTTATATGATCTACAATGTTTATTAAGTAAATAATTAATTTATTATGTACTGTACCCATTATATCAACAACACGCAGTGTGTCTACTATTGGCTCCATAATTTCTTCAGGAATGTGCACTAGTTTGTTATTCTGTAGGTTTAGTGTTTCCAGCGAGTTTAAGTTGTCAAATGCCATTGCAGGTAAGACTTTGATGCTGTGAAACAAACCACAATATTTATAATGTTGCTTAGCTCTGAGAAATTTATTTTTACACTTTACAATAATAACTCTGTTAAGACAATTACAGTGTTTAGTTCTGTATTATAAATGTGGAAATTGAAATTTTGTCAGTCAAAGCTTTGATTAAGTTTGTAAGGAAACCAATTTCATAGTGGGTTTCTCCTTTTAAGTCTTGTTAAGCTATTTGCAAAACAGTAGAATAGACTTCAGAAAAGAATCTTTTAAGACAATTTTAAATAGCTGACATACATCACAAATCAAATATGGTATATTAAAACCTCCTAAAATTTGCAAGGCACCTAAAATTTGTGGTGCCACCACTAATTTACGGATTGAATTGGTAATAAGAAATTTTTCTAATATCTCAATAAGTTATACTTGTTATCAATATGTGGAGATTACATGTTTAAACATATTTAAGATTTTTTCAAATATCTGACATTCAAAAAATTGCCCTGTCATATGCCTTTTCTCAGCTTATTCAAAATATGTATGTTGAAAACCTTATATTTTTACATTATATTTTATACATACATGATCAAATATAAATTAGTTAAATAACCTTAAATTCTGATTTTTAAAAAGTTACTTATGATGGAAATTAGTCAAATTACAACTAACAATTCCATAAAAAGAATGAGCGCTTGAAAAATCAAAATTATTACATTATTTATCACGTGTCAATTGTTAAATTGTTATTATACATGCATCATGTATAAAAATAATAGGAATTTTTATAGCATTATGCAAGACAAATATGTTGAAACATATATTTATTCATAAATCATATTTTTGTCAGATCAGATTTTTAAAGAGTTTTTTAAATGAATTGTTACACATTAGTCTATATATTTAAAAGAATATACGTTCATAAAAGTGTTATATTTAGTTAACTAAATACATTGAAAAGCATGGTATCCTGAAGTAACATGCATGAATAGGCATGTGTTTCATTAGCTAAACACGGCTGTAATTTTTCAATATGCCACGGATGTAATATTCTTTACGAATAAAAAAAAGATATGTTCACTTCTTCATTGTTGAATTTGTACTATCAATTGTGTATAGTTTATGCTGACGATTTGAACTGCCATGAAAGCGTTTTATTTAAAAAAAAAAAACTCTTTGCAAAGTCTTGTGATTTTGAACAGTAACTTACAGATGAGCACGGATGTGCATACAACAGTCTTGTACAGTGTTTCACAGCGTGAACATCGGCCATAGGTAGACTGTCTACTACTAGAACATAGAAGTATGTATGTGACAGAGATAGTGGGAGAGTGAGGGGGGAGTGAATGAGACAGCTAATTGTTGTCTCGTTGTCTCACTTCTATCCTCTCTAGACGCCTTATTCTATACTTATTTAAGTGAGGGTAATTCTTTCAAGGGATCGGCTGGATCATGAACATAAGTTGGATAAAATAGCTTCTACAAATAGTATAATTACAATGTTTTCAGTTGGTTAGAAACTAAAATCTCAGGCAGGAAGAAAGACGATCTGGGCAAACTGAGAGAAAGATTTGTTTAAGGGTAATTAATAAAAGTAACCAAAATGGTACTTCTATGTCCATGTTTTTAAGCAAAATGAAGTTGGTAAACACCACAATACCAAACTTGCGGAGCAACAAGTTAACATGGGAAAGTTAACGACAAAATACATCGTTATAAAAGTTTTAAGGCTAACGGAAATGAAAAACCAGTTGGATTTTACTTCGGGAGACTCTTCATTATCGTTTCCAATATCGTTATCGTTTGAATTAAAACATGGTACAGTATTTGTGATGAACATTCAAGTCTCCCCAAAACCGCTGTCTGAATCCAAAAAATAAAAAATTCCATGTTAAATGATGGACGCGTAAAATGTGCGAGCTTGTGGATGTTACGAACATCGTCAACAGATCGTGTCCGCAATATATTACACGAACACTTGCATATGAAAAAGCTCTCAGCGCATTGGGTGGCATATTGGCACATGGGTCGATCAAAAATACATTTGAATGAGGGTTTCTCAAGAGTGCTTGGACATTTTGAAACGCAATCTAACGTGTTTATGCGACCATGTGTCAATGCTAATGAAACATTTATTCACCATTACATGACGGAGACGAAACAGCAGTAAAAAAAGAGAGATTTCTAGAGCAGCTGATTGAGGAATTATGGCAAAATGTCTGCATTTAGCAAAGAAAAGAAGATGCTTTACCATCAAGACAATGCACCCGTTTATTCTTCGTCAATTATCGCAGAGCTTCATGAAATGCGCTACACACACTTTATTTTATGACAAAAATCTAACTAGTAATAGAGCTGTTTTAAACGTTATGGTACGCCATCTGAGGACAAAATTTGCGACCAGTAATAGTAGTTTGATACTTCTGGCGATATCTCTGTGTCAGGCCGAGAACTTATTGAATATACCCTAGTAGCAGGATTCCAAAAAAGCAGATCTAATATGCAATTACATTCTATGGAGGAATATTTTCATATTAGCAGTTGACTTCCGTGTATGGATTACCTGATCAATGAACTTTCTTCTAGATGCCAAAATCATAAATTCTACAAATTAGACAGATTAAAAAATTCTTTTTGTCAGAATTTGGGGTAGATTGTAAGACTCTGTTCTGGGGGGCGGGGGTAGCAAGGACGATTTATTTTGTGTTCATGGTCTAAAAGGAGAACTTAAGACTTAGAAACAGATGTGTACATCTACATCAGAAAACTTCCCCAAATGTCCTGGAGAAGCGTACAAACTCGCACAAATTTACCTAGTATCAGATTGCTGTACAAATCGTATGTGCATTATCAGTGACCATAGGCACAACAGAACGTTCATTGTTGGCCGTACATCACAACTTATTTAAGACCTACAGTGACTGAATGACAGAAGATGATAAAGGACTCGCTGCCCTCCACGCCTATCAGGATATTGCCTCTTCTATGTCAGCTGAAGACGTTCTTAAAATCTTTGCTAGGAGTTCTTTGCATTTCAGAAACTCAATTTCTACAAAAAACAATATTTCGTTAATAACTCGTTAAAAGCGCATTTAAAGAATATTAATGAGCAAAAACAATTTTAAAGAACACAATCTGAACTGTTTTGATAATAAGCACGTGTAACGTTTTTGTAAACACCTGTTTTGTTTAAAAATTTTAATTGAAACATATTTACGAGCTTGAAACTTTAAATTTACGAAAAATATTCTCTTATAAAAATCATAGGCAGAAATAAAACGTTTGCCAAACTGAGTCGTAATACGCTGAACAAACTCTGGTGCTATTGAAAGTGCTGTGAAATTGGAACATTGTGAAAACTAAATTTAACAATGAGCATTGTACAGTACAGCTTAAGAATTGTTTGATACTTATAGCATTTTAATTTAGTTGAAAGATAAAGAAGTAAATTTGAGTTACTTGATTGATCTACTTTTTTTATAAGGAAAACAATAGTTAACAGACGATTTGTTTTAATAGGTCATTGAAATGTCAGAGCTAATTGTGTAAGGCAAAAAATAAAGAATCATTAGCAAACAGCCACTGATAAGCTAAAGTATCTATTAATTAACTATCGTTTTTTGTTATTTTTAGTTGATTATTATTACATTGTGTGTAATTTAATACTGCATTGTACAGTTATTACTTGCGTTAACTGTAGGCGTAATTTTAAAAAAAAATCCAATATGTCTAAGCAATTTTGTAAACTAGAAAAGTATTAATAGAAAGTATAGATATATTAATATAAACTGTAAAACCTGGACGTGGTTTACATTCGTTATATACAGAATGTAATTGGCAGCTGTATTGAGAGAATTACAATGCTATTGAAGGAACTCTAGTTTGAAAGTGGTTGAAAACAGATGATACACATAAAAAAGTAATTATAAAACATTATGAATAAAATTAAGTTTTTAATTAAAGTGGAATTTATAATTCTGCACGAGTCTCTATATTTTGAAACAAAATACGTTCGCATTAGATCGTTTATATGCGAATATTGCTTAGACTATGCATGCATGGTCTTTTGACTTTTCTTGTCACGTTTGGTCTACGAGCTGTTATTGATTTACTTTACTTCAGCGTGAGCTAATTTGGCGGACACAGTTCTCACACCCGATAATATAAATTGTACTAAAAAGGGTTTGACAGTCTGTGACTTTTGAGTGTTAGTTTATTGCCTTCATATGAGATACGGAATTTGGGAGTGTTGTAGAAAGTTAAGGTACACAGTTTACTTCTACAGTAAAAAATTGTAGGCCTTCCTAATTTAAATTAAAATAATAATAAATTTATTTTATTAAATTTTAGTATAATTTAAAAATAAAAGAATCCAGTCTGTAGAAAATGAATGTTTCATCATTAATATAGATTACTCTTACATCTAAGGCTTATAAAAGTTTAATTGTTTTATTTAACTGTTAAGGGCAATACAGTAATGGACACATTGATGAAAATCACAGTCAACACTACCTGGGTGAACACACTGTTAGTAAACTAAGCAGCAGACTTACGAAAGTTAATAGAAATTTCTTGATGATTAAAGTTAAAGTTAGTGTCCCAAAAAATAAGTAAAAATTAAAGTTAATGCATACAAAACTAAATGATTAAAGTTAAAGTTAAAATAAAATTAACCGATTCGAAACCGATTGGTTTCATGAAAACACCTGACAAGCTTTGCCTCCACCATTTTAGCTACTTCCATCAATGCCACCTTCACATTATTTGATAAATCTATCGATAAATGTTAAGTTCAAACATTTTTGTTTTCCTTTTCCTTGTTCTTTTGTTTTTATTGAGGAAACTACTTTGGTTGTTGAAATAATTAAAATCAGGTTAAAATATGTCCACAAATGTGTTTATAAACAACTTTAATTATTATACTTAACTTTACAGTTATTATTGGAAAAACTTATTACATTTTAACTAGAGCTGCATTTCTAAATTTTTGCCAGTTATTTTTCATGCTTTCCCCAAAAATGGGTCCAGCAGAACTTTCGCGGTGGGCGGAGAAGGGCACATTTGTGTTACACGTTACCAGGTCTTCAGTTTCTTTGGTTTCATGAAGACACCTGACAAGTTTTGCCTCCGCCATTTTAGCTGCTTCCATCACTGCCACCTTCACATATGATAAATCTATCGAAAAGTTAACAATTTTACTGCCCTTGTCCTACTTATTTACAACTTGGCAGTGGGCATATTTGTTGTTGTGCCTCAAGTTCTGTCCTCTCTTGGTTATTTTCCTGCTGCGTCGATTCAGTTCATGTTGAACTGAGGCATCAGACTATGGCAGTAAACAAAACTAGCGCTCAGGGTGAAGTAAATAATTTTATAAAATTTTAATCTACAAGTTAGTGTTCCATAGTCAGAAACAGTGCAGTTACTTACTACTGTTACTCGAACACGCCATGAACAACAAAATCCAAGAATCCAACAATTTCTTAAATAAAACGTTTTTGTAGGCAACTTCATATAGAGACACGATAGAGAACTTTTAGAAATATTGTACAGTTTTTGCAGGCTAACTAATGTCCCGTTTCACAAATATTAATTAACTTTCTCCTTAATTAACGACTTTTAACCAACATCAAAATTTTTAGCGAGCCTCCTTTTTCCAGACATGTCCTCTTTTTAAGGCATAAAATTCTGTTCGATAAACCGATAGAAACATCCGGGATTTATACTTTTAATGTATTTTTAATATTTTGAAACTTAATTTTTCTCGTTTTTAAGTTAATTTGTAATTAATTAATTTGACTGAGATCAAGGAATTTGACAAATTGTTTATACATGGGAAGTGGAAAAGATTAGAACAATCTGAAAACATAGTGCCATTTGGAATTTGTAACAATAGTTGTTTTTGTTCGCTATTCCTGCACATAGTGCAAATATAGGGTTATCTTTTCACAAACGCAGCAGATTTAATAAAAGGAACTAAGAAACTTGATGCGGATTCTGTTAATGGAATTTGTATTTTTAATGTGTATATGTGTGGGTGTAAAAAATTACACAATAATAATTGTTGATTTCTTTTGCAAGTATATTTTATCTTAGACACGTTTCACAGATTAAGTCTGCATCATCAGAAGTGTGTGAAATATAAGACAGATAAAAATTACTAAAAAAAAAAAAACATTAAATAAGTCTCTGACACTGCAGATTTAATAAATTACCTTATTTCAAATCCGTCCTGTGACTTCGTTGCGTTGTTTTTGTTGTTACGCGTTTCGGGAACTATGTCCCATCATCAGACGTATCACTCGGGAAGAGATCGTCAAATATTAAAATTCATAAAAGTGCATTATTTAAACACACGTGTCCGACTCGGTGCGCACCGTGTAACGTTCGGTTGGATAACTGAATATTTGGACTTCGAGTTATTGCCAGGTTGTTTATCTCAAGCAAATGCAACGTGGTGTCGTACAGTGGGTTGGATTTAAAATTCAATTTATCATTCAGTATGCCATCATGGTTGTTCGTGCTGTTATAACTTTTGTATATTTCAAACTCCTCCAATGCGTCCATGTAGTGACCCTTGTTACAGTAATGTAAAGGTATAAGATTAGACCTTAAATCCGTGTAAGTATGGTTGTTTGAAATCAAATGGCGTGCGTAATTTGACTTAATGTTTCAAGTGAATATATGTTATTTAAATGTTTGCGTGGTGTGTGTTCTTGAAATCTTTTGATGAAAGGTCTCCCTGTGTGGCCAATATAGAAACTATCACAGTCGTTACATATTAGTTTATATATGCCCGTTTTTATCTCCAAGTGGGTTTGAATATTTGGGCGAACTAATTTCCACAGACTATTATTAGTTTTGAAAGTAGTAGTAATACTGATTTTATTTAATATGGATGTTAAAATTCTGGGCATTATATTAGTGTAAGTGGTTGAAATGAATGTGGTCTTAGAATTTTTAGCTGGTTCAGGTTTGGACGTTTTATATTTGTGCTTTCTGAGGATGTTATCAATCATTGAACTGTTGTAACCATTGGCTACTGCTATATGTTTTATTGTATTGAGCTCATCGTTGAAATCCTCAATGTCAAGGGGTATCGTTAATAATCTGTGTATGACGCTATTGTATGCTGCTATTTTTTGTGAAAAGGGATGATGCGAGTCGGCGTGTATAGTTACATCAGTAGTGGTCGGTTTTCTATATATTTTAAATTTCAGATTATCTATGTGTCTAATGACAGTTAAATCTAAGAAATTTAGCCTATTATCGGTTTCAGTCTCCAGAGTGAATTAGATATTACAGTTTATGTTATTCATGGTATTTTTTAGACTATTTATTTGGCGTAAAGTGCCATTAAAGAGTAAAAATGTGTCATCTACATATTGACCATAGAAAATTATATTATTTGCGTAACTGTTGTTGGAGAGAAAATAGGAATTTTCATAAAAATTCAGATAAATATCCGCCAGTAAACCGGACAGAGGAGAACCCATGGCCAAACCATCTCCTTGAATGAAATACCGGTCGTTGAAGGTAAAATAATTCTGTTGTAGAACAATTTCAAGTAAAAGGATTAACTCATCTATGGTCCGGGTACTTAGTTTTTTGGTATCGCACAAATTGTTTCTTAAAATATCAATTGTTTCCTTCACCGGTATATTAATATAGATTTATTATATCAAAAGATGCCAGTTTATAATTCGGCAGTAATTTTATATGTCTAGTCTTGTTTATAAAATCAGTATTATTTATAATGCTGTGGTTGTTCTTTAAATGAATATTTTCCTTTATTAATTTAACAAGCTTTTTAGCTGTCTTGAAACCTGGTGCCGTGGTGAAATTAACCAAAGGTCTAATCGGGACATTGTCTTTGTGAATTTTGGTAGGCCTGTGAGCGTGGGCGCTTTAGCGTTAATAGGTTTTAAATAACGGCGTGTACGCTCATCAAATAAGGCAACGCATTTATTAATCGTGCTATTTAAAATTTTGACAAAGGAGTCAGTGGGATCAGAGTTTAAAACTTTAATGTTGTTATCGGAAATGAACTCGTTGACCTTCTGTGTATACGTATCATTATCTATAACCACCAATGTATGGCCTTTATCAGCTTTTGTAATGCGGGCGTTATTGTCAATTAGTTTTGTTTTTATTTTCTTCAGTGTCTTGAATTCAGTATGAAATCTTATCTGTTTTTGTGTAATATGAGATGTGTGAATGTCCAGGGTATGCCTGTCTATGGTATTACACCTATTGAATTTATTGTTTATTAAGAAACGTGCTTTGTTCTGAAGTTTAGGATCTGAGATTGCTTTTACTGCAGTCTCAGCACAGATAATCTCTTGTAAGACTTGATGTTTGTTGTTAGGTCGATAATTGTAATGTATGCCCTTATTAATGTATGCACCTTATTTCACAGATTTAATCTGTGAAAGGTGTAATACATCTTCGTACGATGAAATAAAATAATCCTTCTCTTGAAGAAGAAACAAATTATTGTTGTGGTAATTGAAATGTATCTTAACGGGTACATACTTTGAGTAAAAGTTACAATTGATTGCGTGTGCACGCGCGCTCATGTGCAGTCGTGACATATGACATTCATGCACTCTTCCAGACGCTGCTCGGTGCGGAGGCGGTACCTATGTTTTAAATGCATGTATTAACGGTTTCTAGGAACTTGTATTGTTTTTCATAAAAATAAAAATACATTTATACACAAATGGATGGTATACAAATAATTACAAAATGTATTGAAAATTGTCGATGTACAAGTGTTAATTTATATAAGTTACATTATACAATGGTGTGCAATAATACAATAATATTCTGCATTTTTGAGTTTATTTTACACTTTCATTTTATATTGAAGTTCTTGTCGTTCAGTCAAGCTTACGTGAATGTCCAAAGGTGTTTCCAAAGTTCGCCTGGTCCCTGGCGTAGGCGTCCTCTTCTTGGTCGGCAGTTTCCCCGAACCTTTCCGTGTTGTAATTTTAATCGGTGACTTATTCTTAATCGTTAATTATATTCTTCCGTAAAGTACTAGTACTTGTTTACTTGAACAGAATCTGTAGCGTTTATTACAATTACCTGACGCCATGTGTGCATCATTAGCGTCTCTGTACTCAACGTTTCGACGATATATGCTTCCGGATAATGTGACACTTAAAGGATATTTTAATTACTGTATGTTACTTTTTTAACGATGCTAGTATTGTTAGCACTGGGGATTCCCTAAGTCTGGATGCGACGTGTATAATGTGTCCACTTTTCTCCCCATCAAAGGACCCTGAAATAAATTAACTGTTTTTACTCCTCACGTAAATGAGTAGAGGGGCTTAATACATCTACGAGTATATACAGTAGTAATATTGCATACACCGGTATGTGTTACAGCCTGAATTCAAGGTCATTTAACTACGCAGTGCTGTTTCCCCCTTCTTCACTCACAAACATTTACTGGTCACACTTCTTTCTTTACACAAAACGTATCCTCTTCACACTTCCTGCTCCTTCCTGCTTCCTGCTAGCTCCTGTGGTTCACTGGTTTATCGGTGTGCTGTACATATTAGGTATTTGATATAGGTATTTGCTAAATTGATAGTGTATTATTGCTTCAAGCTTTTATTTATGTTAATATTAATATGTGAAGAGAAAACTTTGTACCCCTTTTTAAGCATATTGCGCGCACGGAGGAGTGTGAGATTTGGCATAGTTAAAGTTTATATGGAGAAGGAGTGCAGAAAGCTAAAATTTATATATAATGTGTGTTACAAATACATTAAATAAAATAAAATAAAACATTCATTTGCACTCAAAAATTCATTTAAACTTTTTCAAACAATGGTAATTGTTAAAAATAAAATAATTTTGTTGCCAGGCAACAATAGTCTGTGGAGTGTATGTCAAGGCAAAAAAGCGTTTATTTTATATTTTGTATATTAGATATCTGTGTTTTATATATTAATGTGCAGTTGAAAGTGAAATACAGCTTGCTTAATACTGACAGATTGACTGAATGAGCTGTGAATTTTGTGTGATTTCAAATGTTCCTTTTTCAATAGTCTGTGGAGTGTATGTCAAGGCAAAAAAGCGTTTAGTTTATATTTTGTATATTAGATATCTGTGTTTTATATATTAATGTGCAGTTGAAAGTGAAATACAGCTTGCTTAATATACACCTGTTGCAAAAGGAAAATTTTGTAGCAGCAATTTGAATTGACTTACTCTCGCATAATTATTATTGGTGGTTTCAAAAAAGTGAGTACATTTTATTATTTTTAAATTAAACCCTGTCTAATCTTAGTTTCAGTAATTTCAGTACATGTTTTTTTTTACATTCAGATATTCGCACCTACTTCCATTATGCCTCGACATAGAACATTGACGGGTCAGAGTGAGAGACAAAGAAGAAGGAATATATATTCGCGTGAAAGTCAAAATGATAATAGACCAAATGCAAATTTAAATAGTGTAAATAGTATAACATTGACGGGTCGGAGTGAGAGACAAAGAAGAAGGAATATATATTCGCGTGAAAGTCAAAATGATAATAGACCAAATGCAAATTTAAATAGTGTAAGTAGTATACAAAATGATGAAATTATTTTGAGGGATACATTTAAATGCACACTGAATGTCATTCCAAGAAATTTTAATACTTTTAATTGTGGATTAATACATTTACAATGCAGGTTTTGCAATGCAAAACATTTCGAATCTGGGGTCACTTTAGGTGAAAGGACTGCATTCACTTCATGTTGTCATAAGGGTAAAGCAATATTACCGGCCTTAAGTCAAAATGAATACTTTAAATCATTGTATGATGTACTTACTTCAAATGAACCTTCAATAAAAAGAAAGTCAAAAAATTATTTTGAAAACATTCATAAATACAATTCATCATTTGCTATGGTTAGCTCAGAAGCTAAAATTTCGGATACAGTTACGCGTGGAGTGTATCATTTTAAAATACATGATGTTTTTTATCACAGATCAGGTCCAATGACTGCTGGATATGGTCGCTCACCATGTTATGCGCAATTATATTTTTATGATGTTGGACACTGCTGTCATTTATAGATTACGTGAACACTATAATAAAACATGCAATAACAATATAATGCGCGAAATCTCTCTTGAATTGGAACGCATTAATCCTTTCGTTCGGTCATTCATTGCAATGAAAGATCATTGTCAGAGAGTTGAAAATCAAAATAAAGAAATTTGTATGCTCATTAAAGTAAATCGTGATTTAGATCTACGCCGTTATAATGATGCAGTTCAAACTGATGTAGCAGTAATATTTAGTACAGTTGATGGTGAGCCACCCTTTGAACTAAATATGGTTTCGTTTTCAAAAGTTAATGGTACCATTAAAAATATCTCTGTTTTGGATTCATCATTGGACCCTTTAGCGTATCCATTACTTTTTCCAAATGGTGATACTGGGTGGCATATCAATATTTCTCATAATGTACCAACTACATCTAATTCAAGAGCGCCCAGAAATAAATTAACCATGCTTCAGTACGCAGCCTATCGACTTGCAATTAGAGAAGATTTTAGCATGTTGCACCATTCACAAAAATTATTTCTGCCGTGGATAGTTGATATGTATGTGAGAATAGAGGGCACAAGGTTACATTTCATTCGACAAAATCAAACAAGTCTTAGGTCTGAAGTTTACAACAATTTAACAGAT
The DNA here is from genome assembly GCA_034769895.1 of Magicicada septendecula. Lineage (NCBI taxonomy): Eukaryota > Metazoa > Arthropoda > Insecta > Hemiptera > Cicadidae > Magicicada > Magicicada septendecula. The sequence goes on along the minus strand of CM068367.1, from coordinate 1,118,710,490 downwards.
TATTTAGAATTGAACCCCAATGTCAATAATGTTGGCCGTAGAGTAATTTTACCATCTTCATTCAATGGATCTCCAAGAAATATGTATCAGAATTATTTAGATGCAATGTCAATTGTACAACATTTCGGAAAGCCTTCTTTGTTTATTACAATGACTTGCAATTCAAGTTGGCCTGAAATAGTTAGCAATATTGGTGTAGGTGAGTCAGCTAATTTTCGACCTGATATTGTTGTGCGTGTATTCAAGTCCAAACTGAAAGCATTAATTGAGGGCCTTACACTAAAAAAAATCTTCGGTAAAGTTGAAGGACTCATTTATACAATTGAGTTTCAAAAGAGAGGATTGCCTCGTGGTCACATTTTACTCTCTTTAAATGAACAAGATAAAATTGTTAACGCTACCGATATTGATAAAGTTGTATCTGCAGAGATTCCTAACATTCAAACACATCCTACATTACATGAATATGTTGTAAAACACATGATGCATGGTCCATGCGGTGTACTTAATCCAAATTCTGTATGTATGAGAGATGGAAAATGCACAAAAGATTATCCAAAACGATTTAATGAATTTACATGTGAATCATTAAATGGATATCCATTATACAGAAGGCATGATAATGGTATTAATGCTGAAGTTCGCAGTAGTTGCCTCGACAATCGTTATGTTGTACCATACAATCCGTATTTACTTGCCAAATTTAATTGCCATATAAATGTTGAAGTATGCACTACAGTTAAAAGTGTTAAATACATTTATAAATACGTGTATAAAGGCTATGACAGTGCATCTGTTGAATTAGGTTCAGAGAGAAATGAACCAGGTCAAGAAATACAAATTGATGAAGTTAAAAATTTTTTAAATGGCCGTTATGTCGGATCAACTGAAGCTGTATGGCGCATCTATGAATTACCAATGCATTTTCAATCACATGTCATCGTTAGACTTGACATTCATTTACCGCGTAGACAGAATGTTTACTTTCGAGAAGGGCAAGAACGTCAAGCAATTGAAAATGCAAGACAAACAAAATTATTAGCATTTTTTGAATTGAATCGATCAGATCCATCAGCGCATGAATATAAGTATATTGCAATTCCTTTGCATTATGTGTGGGAAGATTCCCAAAAAAAATGGAAGAAGAGAAGGCGTGGAGGTGATAAAATCATTACACGCATATATGTAGTATCACCAAAAGACATCGAACTTTTCCATTTACAATTGCTTTTATTACATGTCTGTGGTCCAAAATCATTTGAGGATGTTAGAACATACAATGGAATTATACACACTTCTTTTGTTGAAGCGTGCCATGCTCGCAGCATTGCTTCAAATGATAATGAATGGCGCGAATGTTTAAATGAAGCAAAAGAATTACATTCACCAAAACAAATGAGAAATTTATTTGGTTACATTTGTGCATTAAATGTGCCAGCCAATGCACTGCCATTATGGAATGAATTTAAAGTATATCTTAGTGAAGATTTTTTGAGAGATTACAACGAAGAAGTATCCTTTAATACAGCTCTATTAGAAATTGAAGATATTTTGAATGTTCATAATTTGTCATGTCAATAACTTGGTTTACCAGTTCCCACGTATTCGCAGAGAACAGACGAAGCAAATGCTATTGATCCAATAGAACAAGAGTTTCTGTTTTGTGATCATTATGAAACTGCAAATATTGAACAGCGTAATCTAATTGATCATGTGATTCATGAAGTTTTGCATCATGATACTGGATCTAATGTTTTTTGCTTAACCGCTCATGCAGGTTGTGGAAAAACATTCACCATTTGGAGGGAAAACGATACTTCTGTGCGGTGATTTTCGGCAAATCTTACCAGCTGTCCCACATGGATCACGTGCAACTTTAATTGAAAATTTTGTCACGAGTTGGCATAAATTTGTTTATTTTCATAAAGTAACGTTTACTCAAAATATGAGAGCCTTACCAAGTGAAATAGAATTTGTCGAATTCTTGAAAAAAATTGGTAATGATGAAGCCCCAAATTCCCTCAGTTTGGTGAAAATATTATTGAAATACCTCAGCAATTAATAGGAGATGAAAATAATATTATTAATGAGGTGTATGGAAATATTTCTGGGGGTCAAAGGTTGGTAAAGGGTATCAGAGGCGATCTGGGTTGCTGGTGCCCAGATAGCAACAAAACTCTGAGAAAGGCCCACTGTTTTCTGACGAAAGAGTCAGAGGTTCTAGATGAACTCAGCTCTGCCAACAAATCCTAGTCTCACGTCCTCGAAGACTAATTGTAGTCGCGTGACCCCTTGGTGCATGGCGTGCCTTTTTGTGTGCCATGTAGCAAACATGAGAGAGGATGAAGGGCGAGTTTCCAGCGCCCGAAATAATTAACTGGAACAGACCAGCTAAGGTATGGTAACCCCGACAGAAGTGTCCCTGGTCCTCCAGGATGGGGGTTGGTCGTGGAGCTTACGACCCACACCATAAAATATAACTGTAGAGAAACCCAACGACTTGTCAGTGGGAAAGAAGAAGTTGAAGGAAAACATCATGAATGATCCTAATGCTCAAAATATATCCGGTGGTAAAACAGTCCCCCATTCGGATCTCCGGGGTGGGACAGTATTAGGAGAAGCACACATCACGAATCATCGGATTAAGATAAGAAAAAAAGATGACAAATGGAAGCATAAATTGATCATCGGAACGTGGAACGTACAGACCATGCTGCAACCAGGAAAGATGAGGGAAGTTGCTGATGAAATGAACAGATTTCATTTGGATATTATTACCTTACAAGAGATTAGATGGCAAGGACAAGGAGTGATCGAGAAAAGAGATTTCAAGTTCATTTACAGTGGACCTACAGCAAGAACAGGTCAGTTTGGGACTGGGTTCATAATGAACAAGAAAATATCTGACAAGGTAATTGGAATTGAACCAATATCTGATAGAATATGCAAGCTAAGAATGAAAGGCCATTTCAGAAATATAACACTCATATCAATACATGCACCAACTGAGGATAAATCAGATGAAGAGAAGGAGGAATTTTATGGAAAATTAACAAGAGTGTACGGAGCAGTCCCAAAATACGACTTAGTTATCATTCTGGGGGACTTTAATGCTAAGATTGGAAAAGAGAATTTTCTGAAGGGCGTTGCTGGGAAATTCTCCCTGCACAATGAATCCAGTGACAATGGAAGAATGCTTGCAGAGTTCGCTACAGCGTGCGGTATGATCATAAAAAGCACCAGTTTTGATCATAAAAGAATCCACTTAGAGACATGGAGAGCCCCTGGGACTGATCTAATGAATCAAATTGATCATGTCCTTGTTAGCAAAAGACATGCAACCTTTGTAGTAGACACTAGAGCAATGAGAGGTCCAAACTGTGATACTGATCACTATCTGGTGAGAGCAGTGGTCAGAGAAAAGCTAGCTATGATCCAAAAAGATAAAGGAGAGAAAAGAATGAAATGGGATGTCGATAAACTTAAAGATGGTTAGTGTTGTGGTCAATACCAACTAATGATAGCTAACAAACTTGATGAGGAAATCAATAATATTGAAGAAAAGTGGACAAACATGAAAGAAGCTGTTATAGAGGCGGCTAGAGAGATAGTAGGTGTGAAAAGGAGAAAACAGTCCGAATGGTTTGATGACGAGTGCAGAGAAGCTATACAAAAAAAGAAAGAATACAGAAGGAAAATGTTGGAGAGAAACACTAGACAGAATAGTGACTGATATAGAGCTAGCCGACGCGAGGCAAACCATTTATGTAAGAAGAAAAAAAGAGAATACATGAAGGAGAAGGTGCGCAAAATAGAGGAATTATCAGAACAGAAGAAAACAAAAAACCTGTATAATGAGGTAAGAAGTATAAACAGAAGTTACCAACCAAAGCTAAATATCTGCAAAGACAAAGATGGAAAACTAATAGGAGAAGACAGGCTGATTCTCAACAGATGGGCTGAATATTTTGAAGAAATATTAAATAAGCCTGACACAATGGAGACTGTAGAAGAGAATGTAAGAATAGGTCCAGAACCATATGTAGAAATCCCCTCAGTTGAGGAAGTGAGAAGAGCAATTAATCGACTAAAGAACGGGAAAGCGCCTGGCGAAGATCAGCTTAGCCCTGAACTGATCAAAAAAGCGGTGGAGCACTAACTGCACAAATTCATGATATAGTATGTAGTGTATGGGAGGAAGAGACAATGCCAAATGACTGGAAGACTGGAGTAATATGCCCAGTTTTTAAAAAAGGAGATAAAACTGTATGCAGCAATTATAGGGGCATAACACTGCTAAGCTGTGTCTATAAGATATTGTCCATGATTCTCCATGATAGGCTAAATCTATATGCAGAGGAAATCCTAAGTGAACATCAAAGTGGATTTAGAGCCGACCGGAGCACAGTCGATCAAATTTTTATGAGGCAGTCACTCGAAAGATGTTTCGAATATGGTATTGGCATCCATATACTGTTTATAGATTTCAGGCAAGCCTTCGATAGTGTAAATCGAATAATGTTGCGAATAGCATTGGAAGAATTGGGAGTACCTCAAAAGATTGTGAGACTGGTACTGCTCAGTCTGAACGATTTCAAGGGAAAAGTAGTTCTGGGAAGAAGCAAAAGCCGAGATTTTACGGTTGGTACTGGAGTAAAGCAGGGTGATGCATTATCTGCGACCCTCTTTAACTTGGCACTACATTATGCTATAAACAAGATAGACTTCAGAGGACACATCTTCAAAAGGACGAGGCAACTAGGAGCATATGCGGATGATATTATGCTGGTAGCCAGGAACAAAAATGTATTAAAAGATACCTTTACTGAAATGGAGAGGGAAGTAAGCAAAATTGGTTTGGAAGTCAATGAGGCTAAAACAAAATACGTGAAAGTGTCTGCGAAGGAAAATAGAGAACTGTTAGACCTTCACACAGGCCATTACTGTTTCCAAGGAGTTACAGAATTAAAGTACCTAGGTGTTATTCTGAATAATGAAAACCGAGTGAGCAGCGAAATAGTAAATAGAATCATAACCGGAAATAGAGCCTACTATGCAAACCAATCATTACTGAAATCAAAGCTTTTAACTCCAAGAACCGAATTGATGTTATATAAAACACTGATCAGACCTGTTGCTACTTATGCATCCGAGACACGGACTCTCGTAAATAAGGATATAAACGCTCTAAGAATTTTTGAAAGAAGAATTTTGAGACAGATATTTGGACCGGTGAAGGAAGGGAATATGTATAGGATCCGAAATAACGGTGAAATAAATGAGTTGATTGGTGGACAAGACCTGGTGAGGCACATAAAATCAGCTAGAATTAGATGGCTGGGACACGTATCCCGTATGAATGTTACGAGGATGCCCAAAATTATATTAAGTGGAACGATACTGGGCAAAAGAAGAAGAGGCAGGCCTCGAAGAAGATGGCAGCAGGATGTGGAAGAAGATCTGAGAAAGATGGGTATTAGGAACTGGAGACTGAAGGCAATGGACAGAGATGAGTGGAGACGGGTCGTCGCGGAAGCCAAGGCTCACCATGGGCTGTAGTGTTGGAGAGTAGTAGTAGTATGGAAATATTTCCGAAAACATACTCTCAGATAACATATTGAAGTCAGTTATTTTAGCACCTAAAAATGATGATTGTACTTTTATTAATACTGATATACTTAATCGAATACCAGGTGAACAGAAAACATATCATAGCTACGATAATATAATTTGTGATGATGACAATGAAGTCAATAACTATCCAGTAGAGTTTTTGAATTCTTTGACTATTAGTGGTTTGCCACCACATAAGTTAGTATTGAAAGTTAATTGCATCGTTTTACTGATCAGAAACTTAAATACAAAGGAAGCGTTAGTCAATGGAACAAGAATGCGCATCAAGTGTATGCATCGTAATGCTATTGATTGCGAAGTTTTAACTGGAACCACACGCAATAATAGAATTTTGATTCCACGTATAAATTTAACATATTCCGGTACTGTTTTACCATTTAACTTTCAAAGAACTCAATTTCCAATTATACCTGCATTTGCGATGACAATAAATAAGTCTCAAGGACAAACATTCGAAAAAATTGGAATTTTATTGAGGCAGCCAGTTTTTACACATGGTCAATTGTACGTCGCAGCAAGTAGAGTTCGAGCATTCGATGGTTTGAGATTTTATATTTCCGAATATAATGGCCAAGGGCATTTAGCAAATGATGAAAGAGTTTTTACAAAAAACATCGTTTACACAGAAGTTCTGAATCATTAAATTCACTTTCAAACTATTTTAAGTTCAATGGACAACATTTATTTTTTTAACCGCCCGGTTTTTTTGATTTAATGAAAAATATATGAAAATATACGAGGCACGTATTTTATAGGCACGTTTAGCCTTGGCGAAACCTGGTCAGTATGGCAATAAAAAAAACCCAAGGAAATGTCAAAAAACGCGTTATTGCTTTTTAAATATGGCTTAGCCAAGCTAAACCTCATTTTTCCTATCTTTCATATTTTTCAAATAACTCGAAAATTAATGCATAGAAAAAAAAATTAAAAAATTATATAAGCATTGTAGCAGATAATCTTCAAACTGTTTTCGAATTTTGTACCTTACCAAAAATGAAATGTAATCCACTGGAATTGAAAACAATGTATCTTATACTTCTATGAATGTCAAGTCTCATTTTTATTAGCGTTTATTTGATTCAATAATAACATGAAAAAATTAAAACTGACAATGAATTATATCAAAAAATAAATACGAATACAAGCTGTAATTGTGTTTTTTTTCAACTGTTACTAACATTAAATTTTAAATTTCATAGGTATTGCAGGGAATTAAGGCAAACAACACACGCTAATGACGTATTTGTACACGCTCGCAGCTGACGTAATAGAACAAAATTCAAAAAAATTATATGCAATGATTATAGAGGTATACTCTTTGACAAAAGAACCTCAATAACGTTCAAACTTAAAAATTTAATGAATTACGGTCGAATTTCGACCACTGGGCTACCATTAGTTTATGTTAATTCAGGAACTAATCTATTGTTTTTATGATCTTTGTTTATGTAAGGGTTATTTTAAGTTGTTAATTTTTCACATTTTGCTATTCATTTTATGTGTTAGCGTTTTCTGTGTCGGAAAATATGTTGCTCATTGTTTCCTTGATTAACTTACTTTATCTACTACTGGTTTATTATTGTAACAACTTATACTGATAACAGGAAAGACTGCGATGTGAAGGTTCGTTTCACTTGAAATGTTCAAATGTTGGCGATTGAAATGGAGCTGAAGTAGCACTAAACTGCAGTCCTGAAGCACAATAGAGTCGAACACGCACATGGGCACCGACTGTCTCTTTCACGTTACACTATAGTACTTACATAAGACCTGAATAAAATAATAATAATAATAACAACAACAACAACAACAACAACAACAACAACAACAACAACAACAACAACAACAACAACAACAACAACAATAATAATAATAATAATAATAATCATCATCATCATCATAATCATCGTATATTGGTCTGGTATTAGGCCTAGTAGTTTCAGGTTCTCGTGGACTACGTAGACTAGTGTCCGTCTTCATACTTATCTATTTCAGGCGTCAGAATATATTCAGACGATGCCTCACGTAATACGTAATCCATGAGCTTGAATCTACTCTTCTCTGTCCTTTTTTTTCTGATCTCCCTAGAAATTCTTGATAATAATCCGCTTGCCGTCAGGGTATGTCCAGTTCAGATTATTTTGACCACTTCATCATTGCTTATCCTGTCTACCCATTTTATTCCTTCCACTTGCCTCTAAATCCGTATTTCCAGCGCTCTATTCCCTTTCTTCAATGTTCATGTCTGTATTAGAACACAGACAAACACTTCACCAGTCTGTTCTTCAGATCCAATTCCATTCTCTGCACAAAATTCCTTCTCCCCCTATTCATCGCTTTCTTTGTTGCGGCTGTTCTATTTCTGATCCTGGTCTACCCTACCTTCTGTATTCTCCTTCCTGATATTTCCTATGACTTATTCTTTGACTTTCGTCTTTATTTTGATTGTATATTCGTTCACTCCATCTTCCAATTCATATTATGTAAGAAAATTATTTACGTAAAATTGTTGGTATAGATTTACACATGTAGGGCTCCAAGTAACACATGGGATAACCGTACAAGAAGAGATACATTATTAAAATGACGTAGATTTTTATGATGTTTCTAGAAATAACGTAAACATGTTTTGTCTTTCAAACGTAAGTAATTTTCTTAAAAGAGTATATGCTCACGTGGGTATTATGAAAGAGAATTTGTAGGTTACTGAAATTTTGGTAAGTTGGGAATGTTTATCATATCCGTTGTTCTTACTAGGTTCAGCTTTGAAAACCAAAGTACCATCTACATGCACTGATTAATACGATTTGGTCCCATATGATTTTTATACTATATTCGAAGTTTTTATAACCGATTAGATAAAGAAAGAATCTTTTAATAATGTAGGATGACGGTATAGTTTAATGTTAATGTCCATTCAGTGTCTGTTACAAAAGCCAAATGTATTGTGTTACGCAATAAATTATTATGTTTCACTCATATTTTAATTACGAGGGATGAACAAAACAGAATAAAAAGTTAGCTTGACTTGAAATGTGAGCGCTCATCGGGTGTAGGCCTACATGTGATGAGTGATTCTACAGAAGAATGTGGTGGCACTCTGTGAGCGGACTGCACGCGTCCGCTCTGCTAAAATCAATACCTAGGCTAAACCTGCGATATCCGCTGTTTGCTGTCCTCGGCATCACTGAGTGTAAAATAAAATCTTGTTTCTGTGTTTGTTGTACATTTATTGCAAAGCCAAGACTGCGAAGCAACGAAGTCTACTGTTAGAGTGACAGCTGTGTTAGAACAATGGTTTTAATTTGTTAGATTATGAATGTTGGTTGGCCTGTCTCACTGACGCGCTTAACGGAATTAGTGTAGCGCGTATCGTACATCGTTACGCGCGGTCTGCGGCATTCACATAGCTCGGATGTATAAAGTTCTGTTATTTGTAAGGCACCTTCAACTATTTAGGCCTATATTAACGATCAATGTAAAACCTAATTAACGAAATTTACAGGAGTATTTAATTCATAAATAGCGTAAATGTATTTGTTTGTGGAACAAATGAAGCAACCTATGATGTGAAGTGTCGTAACAAGACGATGAATTTGTGAAAAGTTAGGAAGGATACGGTGATTGACTTCTATAAAGTTCTGAGAATTCAAATAAATTAATAAGTTAACAACAGGTACTAAACATAAAGATTAAAGAGGAAAATAAAGAAAATAACAAAATCAATTACTACGACCCAGCTGTCTACATCGACTATCAACAACAGTATACCATTATACAGAAAATCCAAAATTACTGATTGACCAAAATTTTGGTGGAATCCACCAAAACACAAAATGACAGGTTTCCACTCATTTTCAATAGGCTATAACGCATCTTCTTACAATGAAATAAAGAATTAGAGAAATATAATGTATCGAGTTACTGAAGAAAATACAAACTGCAAACAAAAAAATAAATTGATTAGAAATAAGGTTAAATACAAAATAAGAAATATAACTAAGGACTTAACCAAAAACAAACAGTGATCATACGAACATAAATAACGTAACTAAGTGTAGCAATGATATAGGTGTAGTACTCAAAAAGTATTGCGAATATATCTGGACTCGCACACATTAACATTAATAATAATAATAATAATAATAATAATAATAATAATAATAATAATAATAATAATAATGTACCTTTCTTGGTATTGGCGCAACTAAACTCAATTAGTAGTGTCGGTCAGCTGCGACCAAACAACGTTTTTACCCGTTCTTACGCAGTCAATTGCGCCCCGCACTTTCACCTGGTTGTAACTGACCGAATCCGTGGCAACTAGTAGAAACGTTCCTGTTACAAACTTCGAACTTATAAATAAGTGATATAGGTTTTATTATGCGGTGGACCCACATGTGATATCCTCGTAGCTGCGAGCGTTGTGATCTAAGTCTTCGATGTCTGTGTCACATATTGTAACTCGCAAATCGATAGGGGCCCAAAGGCCGCTGTTTCGATGCCTATGTAGGGCGAACGAGCGAGAGCAGAGGTCTGTCACATATGGGTTCAGTATGTAGAGTGCAAGAGAGTATGGATTTAGTGTAGATAGTATGGGTATTGTGTAGAGAGAGTGAGTACAGTATCTGTAGCTGATAGGACGATGTTTTCGATCGCAACTGACCGAGGTCCCATGTATACTGACTGCTGACTGCAGTTGGATTTCTTCATTTTTTAAATTTATGGTTTAAATAATATTATTATTGGTACGAGGTAGGCAGCTTTCGTGACAGACACGTGTCTCGTAGGTCTGCAAGGCCGACTAACTTCGCAGTTCGATTATTCTGCTCGTTTCACGCCACGCTGCCCATTCGACTGTGTGATTCTTGGAGAAGATCGTAGAAGCATCTCGCAACATTAACGCCACACAGCAGTGATTCGGAAGCGGTCAGCGAGTTCTTAAAGTGGTAATATAAGCGGCTTAATATAAAGTGCTAATCGTTAATTTTTGTATACGGAAATTTGTAATTGCACGAAAGATACGATGCAGTCAGAGTAACTTATTATTTATTACAGTATTGTCTATTTGAAAATTGTTGTTTACAAGTGCCTTTGTTTATAAAAACCGTTATTAAACTTGTGAGTAATGATTTCTCTAGTGCTTCAGTTATTGATTCCACTGTTATAAGATCACGATGCATGCTATCGTCCGTCGTAACAATACTTGTGAGTAATGATTTCTCTAGTGCTTCAGTTATTGATTCCACTGTTATAAGATCACGATGCATGCTATCGTCCGTCGTAACAATACTTGTGAGTAATGATTTCTCTAGTGCTTCAGTTATTGATTCCACTGTTATAAGATCACGATGCAAGCTATCGTCCGTCGTAACAATACTTGTGAGTAATGATTTCTCTAGTGCTTCAGTTATTGATTCCACTGTTATAAGATCACGATGCATGCTATCGTCCGTCGTAACAATACTTGTGAGTAATGATTTCTCTAGTGCTTCAGTTATTGATTCCACTGTTATAAGATCACGATGCATGCTATCGTCCGTCGTAACAATACTTGTGAGTAATGATTTCTCTAGTGCTTCAGTTATTGATTCCACTGTTATAAGATCACGATGCATGCTATCGTCCGTCGTAACAATACTTGTGAGTAATGATTTCTCTAGTGCTTCAGTTATTGATTCCACTGTTATAAGATCACGATGCATGCTATCGTCCGTCGTAACAATACTTGTGAGTAATGATTTCTCTAGTGCTTCAGTTATTGATTCCACTGTTATAAGATCACGATGCATGCTATCGTCCGTCGTAACAATACTTGTGAGTAATGATTTCTCTAGTGCTTCAGTTATTGATTCCACTGTTATAAGATCACGATGCAAGCTATCGTCCGTCGTAACAATACTTGTGAGTAATGATTTCTCTAGTGCTTCAGTTATTGATTCCACTGTTATAAGATCACGATGCATGCTATCGTCCGTCGTAACAATACTTGTGAGTAATGATTTCTCTAGTGCTTCAGTTATTGATTCCACTGTTATAAGATCACGATGCATGCTATCGTCCGTCGTAACAATACTTGTGAGTAATGATTTCTCTAGTGCTTCAGTTATTGATTCCACTGTTATAAGATCACGATGCATGCTATCGTCCGTCGTAACAATACTTGTGAGTAATGATTTCTCTAGTGCTTCAGTTATTGATTCCACTGTTATAAGATCACGATGCATGCTATCGTCCGTCGTAACAATACTTGTGAGTAATGATTTCTCTAGTGCTTCAGTTATTGATTCCACTGTTATAAGATCACGATGCATGCTATCGTCCGTCGTAACAATACTTGTGAGTAATGATTTCTCTAGTGCTTCAGTTATTGATTCCACTGTTATAAGATCACGATGCATGCTATCGTCCGTCGTAACAATACTTGTGAGTAATGATTTCTCTAGTGCTTCAGTTATTGATTCCACTGTTATAAGATCACGATGCAAGCTATCGTCCGTCGTAACAATACTTGTGAGTAATGATTTCTCTAGTGCTTCAGTTATTGATTCCACTGTTATAAGATCACGATGCATGCTATCGTCCGTCGTAACAATACTTGTGAGTAATGATTTCTCTAGTGCTTCAGTTATTGATTCCACTGTTATAAGATCACGATGCATGCTATCGTCCGTCGTAACAATACTTGTGAGTAATGATTTCTCTAGTGCTTCAGTTATTGATTCCACTGTTATAAGATCACGATGCAAGCTATCGTCCGTCGTAACAATACTTGTGAGTAATGATTTCTCTAGTGCTTCAGTTATTGATTCCACTGTTATAAGATCACGATGCATGCTATCGTCCGTCGTAACAATACTTGTGAGTAATGATTTCTCTAGTGCTTCAGTTATTGATTCCACTGTTATAAGATCACGATGCAAGCTATCGTCCGTCGTAACAATACTTACAACGTTGTATTAAAACATTTTTAAATACACAACTTAGACACTGAAGTAGGTTTCAAATAAGAAATATTCCTTTTAAGATGATGTTGTCTGGAAACACGATAAATGACATGGAAGAACGTACTGTAGTACTTATAAACTATGGAGCCATACACGATCTCCTTGACGGTTGGCCTCCAATCAGTGTAATAATTCTGACGTAAGTTTTAACATTCTAAGATATTACAAATGTAGGTGAATAAAACAAATTTATTTGTAAATTCATGTTAGAACTACGATTCTAAAGTTCTTATGACAACGTTTCATACCATTTGGAATACACAAATGTCTAATGACAATAACTTACTCATTTTTTAACAGTTAAAGCAGCTGCTACTTTAATGGCATGAAGCATTAGGTAAATTCCAAATAATTTAAATGTTTCAACAATTTTCAAAAGTAACGCCTTTTATTTGTGCATTGAAAAATTGTTAGGCCCCCCTCACACACATACATTCTTTGCAGCAGAGATAGTTAAATTACCAAAGGGTGTATTTCGACTATATTCTTAATTCATGGATTTTGAACGTATATTATTATCCCAGATCACACTAACCTTTTTTGTGCATAAGTTTCACCGTGTCAGCTACCTCAAGGATCGACGTAAATCGTTTACTGTTGACTTGAGGAAAGAAATTTTAAGGATGACAGTAACTACTCACTCATTCTTTTGTAGATTGAGGAAGGTAATAGAATCGCCATATCCACTGAAAGCGTCCTCTGCTATCACGGAGATGTTGTTAGCTCGCAAATCCAGATGGCGTAGGCGATGTAGACGCCGTAGTGCATCGCTAGGAATCGAATGTAGATTGTTGTCTCCTAACCTCAGGTACTGTAGATTCTCTGCAAACAGTATTGTAAGATTGTTATTAATGATCAATTGATCATACGTGCAGGCGCGTGCGCTCGTGAGAGTGACTATGTCACATTACAATGACAAGTAGGCCTATACTGTCCCCCTCTTAAAGTAAAACTACTGTGTAATAGACGTAGGAAGTATAATATAAAACCAAATCTGATTTAAAGAAAGATGAACACTATTTTGTAATGTTGGTGCAAATAATGTTTTTAGACGTAAGGAATAGCAGAAGAAAGTGGGAAAACTGATGTTGTTCGTAGAGCAAGGTGCAGTCCTATACGTAATGTTTCCAATAGAAGTGTAGGCTACTTAGCTTTTCTCAGAAAATTACAACGAAACATTAACAACAGTCAGGTGTTACTGTATGTAATTACAAGTGAACTGTTGTTTTACAAGTTTACATTGCAACAGAACATTAACTGAAATGAAGATTACAATTCTCAGCTAACTGTAATGCAACTGTCTAACTGAGAGTGAGCTACGGAACTACGGAAATAACAAGTCACAAACAGCGGAGTCGGGACTTTGTGTATCTTTCAGTTATAATATCAACCACTGAAATTCAATGGACCATAGAATTCGGATACTCAGACGCGCGATACGTACCGTTTAGTAGTAGGCCTACTTCCACACATCGAATTGCTTTCCTTCACAACCGACATCCTATTTCGGACAACCGTGGACAGATTTTATTGTGTGTATTATATGCATTGTTATTTTTCCTTCCAAAAATGGGAAAATAACAACGTGGGAATGTGATACCAGGGATCTTTGTATTACACCCTATACTGTATTTTTTTTTTGCTTTTTGCGTCATTTATCTTACTTGCGCGCGCGCGCGCGTGTTCACGCGTTTATGTTTACGTAGATACACACTCAACGCGCAGATATACACAGACAAAACAGAATGACAGATAGACAAAGACAGAGAACTAGATAGATAGACAGAATTCATACGTACATACATGCAGATAGATAGACAGACACGCAACGTTGATATCTGTGTATGGTTGCAGTAGTAAGTATATCTTAGATGCTGATGACCAGTTACATTAGTGGTACTGTAATTACAGACAGCAGTTAGTTACAGTTCAGTGCTCGTATTGACGCCATCGTGTGTATTTTGTATCAGTCGTATCAGGTATTTAGTATAATTGTTGATTAAGTTACTCTTTTTTGTTCACCTTTTCTTTATGCGCAGTTATAAATCTTGTGTATCGTGACTGTTTTTGTGATTTCGTTGTGTTTTATCGGACCAACTGAATACGTCTCTGTAGGTTACAAAACAATGAAAGAGTGGCAAGCGGTTGTTAACTTGAATGTATTAACTATTTCTAAGGGAAAGTCCAATATAACTGTAGAAAATCTGGGAAACAATTACAAAAGAGTCCTGGGATTCTTGTTATCAGTGTATTTAATGTGTTAAAGAAATTTAAGAAGAAGGCGAAATCATTGTGGCATGAAAAATGTGGAAAAATTTAGAAATTTTATGAAGTCATATTCGTAAAAACTAAAATTACTAGAAATATTATGAGTTGTATTTTATAAACAACAATGCAGTAAATAATATTCCAAAGCTGTAAACGGAGTGCAAGAGTTACCACATTTGTATGTATACTGTAGATGATACACGTATCTGTATTTACAGAATGTAACATGTTTATTTTATTAAAATTTAAAACTAAAGAAAAACTTTGTTGCTTAATTGAAGCGTGTGGTGCGATATTATGGTATCATGATAATGTATTCTTAAATAGTGTGAAGAAGCGGCAAAATGGAAGCCGTGAATTACATTTATTTATTAAGGCAGTCCAGCAGTAGGCCTACATGTTGGATTTACTTATAAACAATTTGGGCTGAATTTACAATACGATCTAGAAACAAGCTTCGTATGAAGAAAATCGTTGGTGAAGAGCAAAAAACATCAGTATTTTATCAGTGTATTTATATTATAAGACACAATGGAGTGATACAAAGTTTTTACGTTTAGGATCTTTGAATTGGATTCCAATCGGGAATATTTCAAAGAAAAAATGTGGGATACAGTTATAGAATCTTTTTAAGAATTAGTTAGACCACGAAACGTGATTATTATGGACAGACCTATTGTTCATTTTCATTCTGCAAGGATTGAAACAGAAACGATATTCAATCAGAAACGGAATACAGTGTCAAAGCGGTTAAATATGTTAAAGAGATGTTGTAAGAATTGTTGAGAAAGTAAACCCAAAGTAAAAACTTGTGTAAAGTAGACAAGTTATAAGAGAAACACAAACAAACAAAGTATAACAAAATTGTTGTACGTTTGAGTAGTTTTCTCACAGCTACTCAGAGTTGGTGAACTGTGGTAGGCACAGTTAAACGTTCAAGTAAACGTTTTATGTAATAAAACACATGTACTTCTGGAAGTAAAAAATCTGATAGAATCGAGATGTGTGAAAAATAATAACGATAAGTCACATTACCATAAAATTATGAAAGTTATGTTAAAAAAAAGAGGAGAGACGAATGTGAGATTTCAGACTGCGTAGAAAAGTTTATATTTACTTTGTAAGAGACGACTCAGCAGTGGTAGAACCTTTTAATCTAGTGTGAAAGAACTAAGATTAAGTACTGAAATAAAAGTTGTAACGGTAACATATCATTAATACATAGTGCTATGTTACACATAACGAATTTCTATTTACTTAATTGCTACAATTCACATACAGTGAATTTGAAAAAGTTGCCAGTAAACTTTCAGTTTTTTTATCCCACGTAATAGAAAAAACAAGGTAAAAAGTTACCTTATTTTACGCAAGGTAAAACAAGGTAAATAAGTTAAAAAAGGTTATATATAAATTATTTCTAAGTTAATATTATAAAAATAATTACAATAACTGAATCTTTTTTATGGAAGAAAATTTATGAAATAAACGTACTCCAAGTTAAAAGAACAGAAAAATTAAAGTTAAACTGAAGTGTAACCCAGTACGTGATTCAATTGTTTGCTTTATGTAGTGAAATGCTGGGACGTAATATGACATGTGCCACGCTTATTTGTACTGACAGGATGTCGGTAAAATGTTTGATGCGTTATCAATTTATATGGAATATCAGTAGTGGTGCAAATACATTTTAGATTTTACAGAATTTTAAAACAAAGTATTTAATGTCAAGCAATTCAAACTGAACTGGAAACAGTTGACATTTTGTTTTGGAAATGTGAAATAACAGCAAGAATATAAGTCTCGGCTAATTCATTTGACAGTTTGACACTATATAAAGAAGTAGAATAAGGTGAAAAATATTTAGGACGTTTATTATATTACTATTAGCTTTGTTATTACCTATACTGGGCTAACAAATATTTTCATGGCAAGGTTGCAATAAATCTAGGAATACGTTTTAGCTGTAATTTAAGTTCATAAAATGTTTTCATCTGGCAGCATCACATATGAAAAGGATTTATTTCCTGCAAAGTGAACTACAAAATTCCGTGTTATATGCATTTGGCTGCGAAACGTTACTCTGTGCTAATTGCGCATGAAGCAAGGTATGAATAGAAACGAGCCCTTCAGTTAATGTGAGTACACTTTTTAGTTTATGCACAGAAACATTACTTTAAAATAAATACGTACTTACAAATATAGATGCCATGAAAATGTTTAATGTAGCGACAATATTTATATAAATAAACATATCAAGGGATCGTTAAATAAAATAGTCGATGAAAATTAGCGTGGCCGTATACGGAATAGAATAATTTCAATAAGAGAATATATTATTTAATAAGAGCGTACTCGTATATATTAAAAAATGAACACGATGTACAGTTAAATATAATGTGATTTTATAAGCAAGGCAAACGGCTGCTTTAATGTGGTTCTAAAAGCATTTACAACTTTCGTTCAACACGTCGCTAATGGAAAGTGTTTGCTAACGAAAATAAGTGTACGCATTTGCCTGTTAATATTGTGACAATGGTGTTTGCCGGTAATTGGTTGCTAGAAAATGAGGTAATTGAATGTGCTATAATACGATTTACTGTAGTGTTCTCAGCTTTTTATCGAGATTAACTTGTTAAATTAGGAAACGAAATATGTCTGTATTATCAGTAAAAGGCTAAAAGAACGATAATATAAAATTTAATGTAATAATTTGCTAATAAGATATACTGAAATAAAAATTATAATTCGATGAGAACTGTTTTTCATTCAGAGGACAGTGATCAATTATCATGAATTTGGTCTTAAAAAAGTAGTTGGTCTTGAGAGAGATGAACACGAGAACACCTGATTCGCTAGTAGGCTAACTTTCAATACTGGACCTGGTTACAAAATCTCTACAGTTACTCCTATAACAAGTTACACAACCGAGGGGATCTCGAAGGATTTCAGTGCTTTTTCGAAGACACTTGGAGGTGACTTTCCGTATCAGTATATACAGTAGATCAAAACAGAGCTAAAACGTGACACTGTTTCACAGTTAGTTTTCATTTTACTTTTTTTAACAAATTAGAATTTTGTTTAACGTTAGCAGGGAAGTCGTGTCTACAAAGTTATGGACTTTAACGTAAACGAGTAAATTTCAACGGCTCGCATGGATCTTGTACTGTCAATAACGGCTTGTTGTAGAGAGAACTGGAAAAACGTGACATTCCACGCAATATGTGTGTAGTGAAAGTGCACAGGTGACCGTTCCTGACACGCAAACAAGACTGGCAGGGATTACTGCTGGCTTTACCCACCTCTCGCCCTCATTCTGTCATTTGTCATTATTTCCTTTATTACAAAAGCTAATATTTATACTCACCATTTGCATCCATGTGTTACCATGAATGGAGGAACACACTATTTACATTTATAATCTTTTGTTAATTTTATTACAAAGTTTTGCACGTTATGTTTTCCTCTATACAAATACGAAACACTAAACTGTGCGGATGTTTTCAAGATTGTAAAATAAGATTAACCGCTAAAATTGTTCAATTATATATTAAAATTCCTCCCTAACAGGTAGGTTTGTTTTAATTGCAAACTTTTCGTACAAATTTTGTATCAGCTGAACAACGAAAAACTAATACTTGGCCCTTATTTGAGTTTCTTTTAAGATTACTACATTATTTGTCTATGTATCTTTAAGTCAAGTGAAATGTTAAATAATTTTATCAGTCTACTTAAAGAAAGTCATGTTGGAATTTATTAATAAAGATACTTCAGAACAGCGTTGAAGACATTGGCCTCATTCAATACTGTAAGACATCTCGGAGTCAGAAGAGATTGTGGTACAAAATATTCCGCGATAGATGATTGACTTTAGTCTGCTTAAACTGAGACGCTCAGAATGTTTAAGTCTTTAATATTAATTAAATAACTAAATTTTTGGCCTGAGAAAGTGAATTCTTGATACCACTTTAATCATTACTCAGCTTCAACTAGTTTTCTGTTACTGTCTTAATTTTCAAACCATTTTAATTTTCTTAAAAATACGTTTTAAAAATAATAGGAAATGAAAATATCAGTAACTTAACTTTGTAAGTAGCATTAACATATTACGAAAAGGTCGATTCAATTTGAATAATATCTTCTTTTCATACAGAAATTTAGTGCACAGTAGATTCAGGGCAATATTTAAGACCCCGACAGTTCCTTGAAACAAGGGTATGTAAGTCGTTTTTCAGCGTTTAAATCGTACAATTTCTTTCCCCCCATTTTTTGGTTTATTTTTGCGTTCGTAAATAAATAAATTAATAATTAATTTTAATAATTGAATATTACATGGTATTGCTTATAAATACAGTTTCAGAATGTTTAAAAAATTACAATTTTTTATTTTACAATATTTTGTTGAAACGTTATACGCTAAACAATTCTGTAACCTATATTGTTTCTCTCTCTGTATTGTATATATTTTATCTGCATCCAAGAAAGTGAAAAATTTTATGTTACTGGTACCACATTCACATTAAGGTTCTAAGACAAATTAACGAAAGAGTCAGAATTTCAAAAATATTAATATCCAGCTAGTACATTGAAACTCTTAAATATAGTATGTAGTTAAAAGAGTACATTTAAATAAACTTTCTCCTACATTTTTTGGATGAAAATCATGTCTTGTATCACTGACGCCTGACTCTCACAGTAAGTCGTTCTTAATAGGCTACTTAAAAGGCTTAAACTATTGAACCATTCTTGATTCACAACATTTCACAATAGACATTTTATAATTTTCAATTTTTAGTTTTACAATTTAAAATTTTCTTTCGGCGGATGCAGTTGTTAACATAATTAATACAATCATTCTCAAACAGACTTCTACGTTGTAAAAAGCTGTGAATAGTCCATTATGGCTAAAACAACCGAAGACTGTTTTTAATTAACATTTTTATACTCATAATTTTATTTTCAGTTTCGACAATCTCTTCGTTCTCTTAATATACTCAAATCCTTGGTCATCAACTTTGTTATCGGAACATTCATATTTGAGTGTGTGAAAGAGCTCCAAAAAATCTGTGTTCTGGAAATGAAGGCACTCTTTAATTGATTCTGATATACATACCTACGTCATTTTCGTGATAAGAAGTTTTAATATGTCGAAACTATACATGAAATTTTTAATTGGTTGTCTTCAAGCGCAATCAATTCTTCAAGAAATCCAAATGTCCTCTCGTCCTCATGCAGATGACAGTAGGCGTCCTAAGAATCTTTTGCGTAAAGTTTTATTAATGAAATTCTCCGATTTGTATGTGTACACTATATGATTCTACATGTTTCGTATATATGATTTATGTAGCCTAGTAGATGCCTTTATTTTACATAATAAAAATATTGTTTAAAAATTTATGTTTTTCTACTTCTTGATTTAGTTGTTTTGTCTGTTTGTAAAGTGTCTTACAAAATGTTCTTTTGAAATAAAACAATCGCTTGTTTAAACCGTCACCGTTTAGGTATTAATAGTAAATTTTTTATTTTTTTATTACAATATCACTTTTGTATCTTAAAATGTATTCTAATATTTCTAAGGGAAATCTCAGCCTTGAAAAATATCAAAACATTAAGAATTTTGATCGTTTGGCCTTCTTAAGTACCATTTAGAGGCTTTTCAAGACGTGTGACAACTGAGTGAAATTATTACGGTTGGACTACAGAATATTACGCTCAATGTACGTTCTGCTATTATAAAAAAATTGCAATTATTTTGTATTACTTATTGTTAACAGATTAATAAACTTCAACCATAAGCTTCCAAGATTCTGAATTTGTGATCTTAGTAGAACACGGAATGGACATGAACGTTTTGAATGACAGGCCTAATATTATATGCTCGAAAAGTTATAAAGTTATAAATATATTGCTAACATGGAAAAGAAACGAAAAAGTAACATGGCTAATAGATTAACAGAAATGGTAATTGATATTAAACGGATGTAATAATTTTTCGTGACGTTGGTAAATATTTTGAATTATGATAATACATAGGTCTACATATCGTGTTTTGTACGTGAACGTGTAATACATGAGTTTTGTAAGACGATACATTTGGTGAATTTCTTTTCACTTTGTGTAACTGATTTAGTACATAATTAAATTAACCTCAGCGATTATTGGCTAGTGGTTTCCTTTTTTCAAAAATTAAAATGAAATAATGTAGCATTATAATTTTCTGCGAAGTATGGTATGAAATCAATAAGTTGCAGTCTCCAGTTATGTAATTTGCAGGGACGCGTTACCTAACGTCCACTAATTAGTATCTGATCATATGCGTGAGGTCTGTTCGATTTCAGTTAATATTCGATGTAGGTACATACATTGTTAACACAAGCTAAACGAAAGTTATGTTTAAAAACTATGTTCATATCCACAGATTATGTACTAACTTTACATTAATACGCATACTCCAATTAATCCAGGATTTTTCATACTCTCGTGCATATAATTTGTATTCTGTTTTACAAAGTCTCTCTGTATATAATTAGTTTCCTGCGGAGTGAAAGATCTTACTAAAGAAGTAAGAATATGCTATAGTTTTTGCATGTGGTATCCATTGCAGTATCCAATGTCTAATACTAACTTACACGATACACGAAATTAGTTCTTTTATTATTTTTATTATTCGAGGTTCGGATGTAGAATGGTCTAAGGAGCGATCGCCCAAGAATTCAACATGGTGATGACTGGTTTTGAGATCAGTTGCAGCGGTTGAATTTCCTAGTCCATTAACAAATATTGACTTGATTGAAACTTAAAAAAAATAAGAGAAAGTTCCAATTTGATTGAAATCGTAACACGGACTGAGTAATTGGAATTCGATTGGACTGAGTAATACTGTACCACTCAGTGTACTATATACTAACTTTGGAAAGTCAAGCTCCGTATGCTTCAGTACAGAAACCTGGACGGATGACCACATTGCGGCTCTGTATGTGAGAAGGCAGAAAGAGGGAAAATATTAAAATTATAATTTTAATTCATAGACTGCAAAACAGATAAATGTGTAATTTGTGTATTTATTATTGTATTCATGATAACTGAGTAGTCTCAATCCTGAATTAAATGAATCGTATGTTAGCATTATTTATTAGGTATTGATTGTTGTTGTTTTTCTTATAGCCTTTTTGACCAGTTTCATCTAAATACACGATATTAATATTTTATTTATATTAATTATGTTGCAGTTGGCACTGAAAACATGTCAAGGCAAAGTCAACGCTTTGTTTCTGATCTTACTTTTAATGATGAAATACATAACAATATTGCAAATTTGTGATTGAAACTTATACTCCGGACGAGGAAGAATAGCAGGACTGTACTCACCTTTTCAGATTGAGCTTTCTAATCACATTACTTCTACCGATGTGAGTAAAAGTTATCACTATCGAAAATTGAAGTCAACATGTTTAAATTACTAGATTATTTTCGCCCAGAAATGTTAGTGATGAAATCTTAAGATCAATTAAATCTTACGAAGTAATTGTTTAAGTTCATTCATAGTATTATGAAGATTTCGAACAATTGTTTACTAGGGGAGTGAGTGGTATTTGTATAGACAGAAAAGTGAGATGTTATTTATTCTTTGAAAGTCAAAAGCGGGTTTACGTAAATTCGGCGCATAAACAACAATTGGTAGGAGGAATTCCATCAGCTCAAAGGTGGCAACTGTTCTTTTAAATATGTAGAACAATCTGTATTTGTATGAAGTATAGCTGACAACGCTCGGAGAAATATTCCGAGGTGCCAGCAAACCTCGGAAATAAGCTCAGTTGATATGTGTACTATTGATGTTAGAGGAATACACTGTTTTCGCTGCAGAGGCATACTTCATTAGAATGACTCGAGATGTCAATTACGGTAAGTTCGCAATTTTTGTAAAAGGTTTGCATATCGCAATTTTTCATTTGTTTAGCAAACATTTTTTCTGAAATCTGGTCGTCTTAGAGACCAAACATATCACAATCTTTGGAAGCTCAGGCATCTGTGAAACCGTCTTATCCACGATAAATTTAATCAATAACTATAGCAGGAGTCGCCTCATAGATTCTTCTCTGCTTCGCCTACTGAGATTAGCAACAACTTGGCTGCATTCCTGCTTCAGTGGCTGCACATTTTCTTTCAATATTTCATATTGAAAATTGTATGTAATTATTCAATGTTTAATATCTTTTTTATATCTTCATTGTTATACTGACATAATAAACTTTGTACCGTTAAACATAATTTACACATTAAGGCAGGTTAACTATGCAAATTACCTGTTTTTACTTATTACAATGAAATACTGCCTTTTAATTTTTACGGTACTTGTTAAAAACTGACTGCTTACGACGTCGGTTCCTGAGTTTAACAGTGGCGCAAAAGCGGGATATGCCGTTATATCACTGGCCTGTTGTTTTATTTGTACGAACATTAGTTTAAAATCGTCAGTACGAACTCGATATTATGTAAGTTATTACTTGACAACATGTACAGTGTTTTTAAGGGAGAAACTAAAAATAGGTTACCGAGAAACTGACATTTTGTTATTTTATTATTTTAGAAATTTCAAATAGCCTGTTACATTGTATAATAAAAAATTATTTGTTACGCACCGGGCAGATTTAACTCGTGAATGTTAATTATTCTTCGTAATTTTTATATTAAGGGGCGTGACACCGTATACATTATTTATTGTTACGTAGGGTTTGTATATTGTTTTTTATAATTAAATAATGTACCTTTACTAACCGTACTATACGTTACTCTCTTCTCTGTACTCGATTTTTGCTCTCCAATCCTGTACCTCTACTTTTTCCTCGTCAGTCTGCATTGGTCTACCATTCGTTATACTCGTACGTTACTAATGTTTTTTTTGAAAGTAATATTTACTAGATATAATGATAATGTAATAGCCATTGTTTAATAATAACGTACTGAATCAGTTACAGAAGACAATTGTCAAAGACACATTGTTAAAACTTTTACTAGGATTCTACAAATTACTATCTATGCCCTTTGGTTAAAAGTCATCGTTTTAAATGTTTACGGACACAAAATCTGGTGTTATTCGGTACCTTTGGTATCACCATTGTATCTCTGTGTGGACTAAACAGCACAGTTTATCTTCAGAGGATTGATATAATATAGCAACATTTATTTCAGTAATGACAATTCTTACGTACTACGATATACACAATTAAACACACATGCACGCGCGCGAGCACACACACACATATATTAATTTATACGTACAACTTCACCAAATCAAGTCATAAATTCATTCATTAGTGACAGTATGTGACAGTAGTCACAAAGCCGTGTACAGAAATAACGGAAATATACCAATTCGATAAATAAGGTTCCTCTCAGAGAGTAAATACGCGTACTTCTTCCTGCTACCCATGTATTAAATTAAATGTTTACTCCCGCAATCTCCAGTTTGATTTTCAGTTAGAAACTTTTCTCTATTTTCAAACGTACCAGTAAATAATGTACGTGTATATTTTCCACATGATGTAATTGTAGAACTACAAACCGTCCAGTGGGAGAACACTGATAGAGACATTGTTTGTCATGTAAGTCTACAAAATACTTGTAAAGTATATTAACAACCATAGCACTGACGAGAATAACTGAATAAATTTTAAAACATTTAGTTTACGTTTCCATATTATAGCTGATTAACATGACCGTTATACTGGCAGTGTACCATCACATTCACATGATGTGGTCATCCTCAGTGACACTACAGTGATCAGTATTACTTGTAGACTATACACAATATTTAGTGTAATTTATTCTCTAAAACGATACATCCAGTCTTGGGATGACGACGGTATTAGGCTACTACTACACGACCACGATTGCCACCGTCATTACTCCCACTAACACTACAATAAATACTGCTACTTTACTGTTGCCTTTAAACTTTTCTCATCGTCAGAACTTATGAATGCGTGACAATATTCCGTTTGGATTACTTTTTGTTCAGAGATAAAATGAATAATTAAGAATTTTTTTCCATGTATGACAACTGACATGGAGTAAGTGGGAACAGCGGCTTTTAAACATCTGTGTACGTTTTATTGCATAATTTTCGTATCAGCCAAGTGGAGGGTAGACTTACCGGGCGAGTGGTGGCGGTGGGTGAGTGACGTGTTCAATAACTGAGGTCACCAAAGGTCGCGTGCATAGTATTAGGGGCAGAACATGAAATATAACCCGCCTGCCTGCTCTATATATACACTTACACTGATCGAGACTGAAATTATCGTTGTGGTTTATCTAAATCTAGGACGCACGTAACAAGTTGTTGTGGCTCATGATGTCTAACTAAAGTTCCGTCTAAGCTGAAACTGTAAATATGTTAGAAATAAAACTTCAAATTTATGCGTGTATGGAGGCGCATATTTTAACAAACGTTCGTTTTAAAAATTATAAATATTGTTGAAATTAACGTTGTAATTCGTTCACGTTAGGATCGGACAAAGTGAGTGAATTCAGTGAAGCACGAGAAAAGAATGAGAACATGAGTATGTGATTGGAGGAAAACAAGGGAAGAGGACAGGCGAAATCTTAAAATATTTAGCGTGGTCGTGTAAGAAGGGGAAGAAAATCAATGTTTGTATCCAATAGACAACAAACCAAGTACTCTAAACGTACACACGTATACTGGTTTCATATTATAGCACGCAACGCTCGGCCGAGTATTACCCTTATCTATATTACCCCAGCTCAGTAGATAGTCAAATTAGAAAAGAAAAAGTTTACTGGATTCAATAAATTGAATGTTAATCTTTTAGTCTAGTGCTATGTTATTACCGAATCCAACGCGAGGCTGGTTGCATTGCATACGCTAATAATACAATTCTAAAATAATAAAACCTGGAAGTGCTAGTTTTGCAAGAGTTGTAGGTAGTTCAAAGAACGTCTGAAATAAATGCAGCATATGGCATGATATTTTCAGTATTGCTCCGTACAGGGTTGAATTTAAATTTGTTCATTATTTTAATATTTTAAAGATTTAGGCTAAATTATATGAGTATAAGCTTATTATTTAACTTTAGATATAGGTAACTGTAGATCGTGTTTGTGGCGTGTGCGTGTGTAAAAAAGAGTATAACAGTATAAACAAATACGCGTGTGCGCAACACACACACACACACACACACACACACACACACACATTGCAACATTCAAATAATACTGGTATGAATACAATTCTGTGTTGCTTTATACTGGCTAGATCGTACGATTTTGTGTGTTCGTTGCGTTAAGTATAATTGTTGCACAATTAACTTTTTTTTATAGAAAAGTGCGACATTGATGGCATGAAATAACTAATTAATATATTAAAAAAATAAGTCATTGATTTATTATTGATAATAATCATGGCTCACATGTGTACCACCGAAGTAGCTTAGGAGAAGGCAGGGTAGGCTGCCTTATGTGAGCGGTACGGCATACAAGGAAGGCAGTGTGGCCAGCACTACGCTTCAGCCACCCATTATTATCCCCAGGATGTTATCCCAGGTACTCATTTTCAACAGGCTGAGTTGACCTGGGGGCTGAAAAACGCAGCTTGATTTTATGGTGCGGGCCCAGGAAATTAATTATTTATTAATTTAATAGTTTATTAATTATTACTTAAAAAATAAAATTTTAAAACTTAAAAGTATACATTTAATCTATTTCTTTTTGTAAGAAGATACAATGACAACATATTGTACCGGTACCTCTTATACGTATCACACAATAATAACATTTAAACATGAAAACACATAAAAAAAATATAAAGTTATTTAAATTGCTTGTGTCTGTCAAGAGTATCAACTTTGTATCACTATTAAAAATTTAATCATAGCAAGTCACCTACGAAATTAGTATTATATGTGCTAAAGAAATTGCAAATTTACTATTAACATTTTAATAAAATAATATTTACCTCATGTAAAAAGTGTTATTATTTACAACAGTGTCCTCATTTTAAATTAAATACAACATTTATTTTCAATAACAACTTAAAATTGTATTACTTACTTTAAATATTTACACTGTTTACATTTAGGCCTATATATTATATAACTACTGTCCTTTATGAGTTCTTTCTTTGTTTTTAAAAGTATCTGCTGAGTTACCGCCGCGAAGCTGTTATTGCGCGCGTTTGTATGCGGCTGCTGGATGTTGACGATGACGATGATGATGATGTGCCGATTCTCTTGTAGATCGTTAGTTGCCTGTGTTACTGTTGCAAGTTGCATGTTGATGATGATGAGTATGGTCCTGGTGTTCCTTCGTCAATCGTGGTATGTTCTGTTTATGGATGGAGGATGATGAATCTGAGTCGCTGAGCAAGCTGACATAGCGTTCCCGTGAGTAAATTATTAGCATCTGTCCCTCGTTCAAAATTGTCGGAGGTATTTATAGTCTGCAGTAACCGACATGTCAGATTTGGAAAAATGCCATCCCCAACATGCACAACCTGGTCTAAGCGTTTTTTTTAACACATTACTTTTTGTCTGCTTTTGCAATTACGGTAGAAATGATGTTCAAACCAGAGGTGGCATTAAGTGCGCAATTTTCCACACGTTATTTTATAGCACAACGAAGTTTTTACCTCATTTTACAAAATAAGATCATATAGAAAAAAAAGGGAAGAAGTCATCTGGAAGGAGTAATATCAACTTAAATAAAAGTAGCAGAGAAAAGTAATTACAATCATCAATAAAAGAACTTAACAGAACTAAACAAATCGATTCAAAGAATTTATATATAGTCAATTTATAGCCAAAAGGTGTTAAAAAACAAATAGTATGAATATCATGTCAATAAAATAATTAGTAGATCCAGTAAGATATGAAGTAGTAAGGAGTAACAACCCATAACCAATGAATTGAAATGGAATAATAGCAAAATACCTAAAAAACCTATTGTAAAGATAGAAACCTCTATAGCAGCAAACCACATAAATGAAAGAACTTAAACCCTATTAGCTATACAAATTTAGAACAAAAACTAATAAAATAAGAGAATCCAATACAAATAATGAGAAATGTTGAAAAATTAATTATAATTAAAATAAATGTGATTAAGGGGAACACCTCAAACCAGTTTTAAAAAGACAATTATTAATATAAAGTTTAAGGTGTTTATTTATATAATTATTTTGTGTTATTATTTTTGTGTATACTAGGAAATACTAGATGTTAGTATATAAGAATGTATTGTATTTGAACCATGTTAATTAATGTTGTATTTTTGTAAAGTAAGGAAAGGCAAAATAATAATTCAAACGACCCATAAATAGTACATCAAAAAATATAAAACTAATAACATGTATTCATAATAACATTGCTAGTAAAATTGAAAATTGATGACCAAGACAAATTCAACTTTGACCATATAAACTAAATCAGAGAATATAAATTTATAGAACCTAGATTAAATTGATATAAATTATCATCTTCAGAATACAAATATTTTATCCTAATGATAACAACAACATATAATAGTGATTAAAGGAATCAACAAGTAAAATTGACTTGGTGATTGCACAAGAGAAGGCCTAACAGCAGTAAACTGCAAATAACTTGTTAAATATTTAAAATAATAGCCAGACATAAAAGGTAAATTACCAGGGTTTAATTAGTAATAAAGTGTGAGTAAAATTGTAACATAAAACCTATTGGAAACCATTTACTAGGTATTTATGTGAATCAAAATAAGGCCTATAGATAAATTTCAAAGAATGCAATTCTGAAGCTTAATTCAAACCAAACCAGATCAAATTTAGTATTAACTTGTGTAAAATAAAAACAGGAATATTGTTCTATGATTAAAATTACATAAAAGTACTAAACAAATAATTTATAGCCAATTAAATGTAAAATATGACAGTTTTTTCAATAAGATTGAATTATTTGATAGGAACAGCTGATTCATAAACAATGAGAAATGATACCAAAATCTTATGGAATTTTATATATGAAGGAACAAATATCAGTTAGTTGATTGTTAAAAGCCAAACGAGACAGACGTGTCAGAATACTTCTTAGAGAAATATGAACGGAAATTTTTAACTAACACAACCAAGATATCGTATGAATTTATAAAAAGATAAAGAGAAGATAAATTGAAGTAAAGAATACTATAATATCAGTCACTGAACTCTTAAACTAAATCAAATAATTCTAAATTAAACTGCCACTACATATAGACACGACTGAAGAACCAAATTGAACTCAAATAACCAGACACCGAGTGAAGGGAACCTTTTTGACATAACACTACTATTACCGAACCAAAATCCAGTGGGTGAATACAACTTGTGGATATTCCAAGAACAACATCACTGAAGAGGAATTAACTAACGGAGACGTTTATTTGAAGGAAAATCTCGTAGATGAATTCACATCGCAGATCAACTCATTAAGGCAGTCATCTTGATTCCATTCGAAGAGGCTGATGGGAGCGTGACGAGTGACGTCAGAGAAACCATCTGTATCGTAATATTAACATTTTATATACATTATACTTTATTATTTTGTCTATTTAATGAATAAGTTTTTAATAATTTGTAAGTATTGAATTCTCTTGCCTTTCCTGACTATTTCTACAGTTAAAAGAACCCTTATACTACTGAATATTTATTTATATGTAATAATTGAACTGGAACTTAATCTCGAATCAGACTAGAGCCAGTCGCGGCAATTCAAACCATTACTTTGAAACTAATAAACTTAATTATTGTTTAAACGTTGTTTTATTGATGATTATTTGAGTCATAAATTAAATTACATTAATTATTAAATATTAACGTGAACTTCTGAAGGAAAGGAACGAGCAGAAGAAGAAGTACAGATACTGAATCGGCCGCTACATGCAATCGGTTTGGCCATGATAATCCATTTAACGTGAAGAAACAAATAATTCTTCATCAGAGCTAACACAGTTATTAAACAGTATTTTTTATTAATTGAACATAAACAATTAAAAACAATTACACCAATTAAAATTAATTAAATACATAATCAAATATAATAGAAAAATTAAACTCCATAATAAAATTTTATTTTTATTAATTATTTGTAATTAAAATTTGTTTTATTACAAATTGGCGCTCAACTTTAGGGGATGAAAATAGGAATTGGTAGGCCTATAAGAGAAAGATGAGTTGCTCAATTTTCTATTTTAGCTTGGCAGCTGTTAACAAGTCAGGAAAGCAATCGAAATGCCGAAGGGATCAACATCGAAGAAAAGGGTGGCAGAACTCGAAAAGGAGATAGACATGGAGAACAAGGAAGCGACTCCAGTGGAAGATATGGAGATATTATTACCTCCGGCAGAACCTAACCAACCCATACCCACAACAAGAGAAACAACCGGAAAAACCAAAACAAATAGAGAACGCAAATATGCAAGAAATGTTCAGGCTTATGATGGAAATGAGAGTTGATAACAAATCCATGAGTAAGAAGATGGAGGAGAATAGTAAAAGATGGAGGAAAATAGTAAGAAGATGGAGGAGAATAGCAAGAAAATGGAGGAGAAAATGGATGAGAACAACAAATCGACAAAAGAAGAATTTAAATCAACGAAGGAAGAATTGAGTGATAAAATTGGAGAAACAAGTAAGAAGATGGAAGAAAAGATGGAGGAAAATAGTAGGAAGATGGAGGAGAAGATGGAGGAAAATAATAAGAAAATGGAAGAAAAAATGGGGGAGAAGTTGGAAGAATTGAAAGAGGAGAACCAACTATTAAGAGAAGAATTAAGGGAGGTTAACCAGGAAAATATGGACAGAGTAGACGGAAAGATAGAATCATTAAAGGAGGAATTGAGTCAGAAGATGGTAGAGAACAATGAAACAATCAGTAAGAAGGTAGAAGAGGAAATAACTAATAGAACAAAGGATTACAAAAGCTGACGAAAGATGTAGTCAGACTGA
This sequence comes from Magicicada septendecula, assembly GCA_034769895.1. Taxonomy (NCBI): domain Eukaryota; kingdom Metazoa; phylum Arthropoda; class Insecta; order Hemiptera; family Cicadidae; genus Magicicada; species Magicicada septendecula. The sequence goes on along the minus strand of CM068367.1, from coordinate 1,118,679,611 downwards.
ACGAGAAGTACAGAATCTTAAAGCAGAAGTAAACACCGAAGTACAGAGTTTTAAAGCAGAGGTAAACACCAAGGTTACCAATATAGAAGATAAACAAAAGGAAAAGCGTGAAGAATGGGAAAAAGTGAAGAACAGATTCACAGAAAAATGTGACGGGATAGAAGCTGCCGTTACCAATATAAATGGCCAGGTTCGCCAGAACCAAGCAGACATAGAAACTTGTCTGAACAGACCAACTAACATTACCCATTGTTCCACTACAGAAAACCGAGAAGGGGTTAATTTCCGGTTATATCAAAGAAAGCCAATGGAATTTATATCTCGAATAGAAAAACATTTCGCGAAACATAGGAGTAACCGCTGGAATACAAATAAAGAAATACTCGATGAGTCATTTAAAGAGATGACCGATAATTGGTGGATGGCCATTAGAGATGACGTCACTGACTACCAAATGTTTAAGAGATTGTTTAAGGCCAAGTATTGGTCAGAGTCGACGCAAAATACAGCAAGAGACAATATATGCCATGGGAAATATAACCCATATTGGGGTAACACCTTGACCTCATATTTCCTGGGAAAGGTGTGCATAGCCAAACACCTAGAGCCTCAAATACCCGAGGAGTGTCTAGTCAGCAAGCTATCCTATCACTACGAGGAGGATATAATTAGGGCACGTAGGAGTAGTCAAATTAAGACCGTACAAGCTATGACGGAGTTACTCGAGATGTACGAGCATGGAGACTATTACCGACAGAGTAGAAGAAGAACTGATAGACCAGAATCGAGGAATATTAGTAGCTATGTGAATAACAATCAAAATAACGTGAATAACAATCAGTTTAACCCTTCGAACCAGAATAATAATTACTATAATAATCGCAGTAATAATAATAATAATAATAATAATAATAATAATAATAATAATAATAATAATAATAATAATCATAATAACCACAATGGTGGAAATGACAACCTCCAATCAAATAGAAATACCTATTATCATAACGGTGAAACTAATAGAAATAGTCAGAGAAATTCAAATCAAAATAATAATTACCCTTATCAAAATAACAATAGAAACTATCAACCAGGTAGTAATTATAATAATAGAACGTACTGACCGAGAGTGAACTATATAAGAGCAATAGGCAGTGGACAACGGAGGTACCAAAACCAAAGAAGGAATAGTTTCCACGACTACAGAGAACAACAGGTAAACCACGAAGGGGATGATCGGGGAAGTTATGTACACAGGCGAAGTTCCAGCCTGGAGGACCAAAATCGACAACGGAGAAGTGAAGTGTCATTTGATGATCACGTGGAGCAACAAGAACCAGCCCAAGGTTTTCAGACCGACGTTGCAGTCGGCCCAATTAGCGATAATACTCCACCTTTAAACTAGAGGAGGCGGTGATAGACAATCACAACCCTTCACTGCTCCTATCTACTGGGTATGAACAAGAGTTAAATGAACAAAACGAGAGTAAGGAATTTACAATTATTTACATTAATTATCTTAAAGATATTAGAACCTGATGGAAAAAAAGATATACAAATTAATAATCAAAGTAATGAAATAATATACGTAATGGCAGAAGTAGAAGGTATTTCAGCACAAATCATGATAGACACCGGAGCGAATGTCTCAATAATTAGCAATAACGAATTAGACCGTATACAACAAGAATGTCACCGAACATTACCGGTATTACCAATAAATAATGTTGTACTTATAGGCGCCACTGGTCGGCAAAGTAAAACGATACGTAAACAAGTATCATTGAACGTTACAATTAAGGGAGTAAGTTTGGACATGGTGTTTCTCATTGCATCCGGGTTACCATTTAATATCTTGATAGGGTGCGATCTGTGCAGGAAGAAGGTGTCATTGTTTTCAGGAGATTCAACATGGATAGCCGATTTAATAAGTAACGAAATAATAAATTCCCAACCGGGTCACAACCGACAGATTGAATTAAATTATTTAGCGGATAAATCAGCATGCAGTAACTTAGTATACCGGGAGACTGAAGATAGACTGTGGATGCAGAAAATACAGGAGATACGAGATTTCCAGTGCGAAAACACGACGGAAAACTAACTAAAAACCAAGTAAATCATCTGATCAGAATATACGAGAAATATCGTGCCGTATTTTCTGATGAGCCAGGAAAAGTCAAGAATTATCAATGTAAGATCCAATTTAGAGAACCAGTAGAGTTCAACCTTAAATCCTACCCGATAGCGCAATCACTGAAGGAGGCGGTCCGAACTGAAATTAATAATATGGTAAGCCGTGATATAATAGAAAGCAGTCAGTCACCATTTACCAGTCCGATTGTGGCTATTCAAAAGAAAAACGGTAAGGTCCGACTCTGTCTAGACGCACGAGAAATTAACAAAATGATTGTAAACGATCGAACTTCGCCCGGAGAAATCGAAGAAATCTTAAAGAAATTTTATGGTACTAAATTTATTTCAACATGGGACACCGTGTGCGGATATTGGCAAGTGGAGTTGCACCCACAAAGTCGTCAATACATGGCATTTATCTTCGAAGGGCGCAATTACCAATTTAAGAGGTTGCCCTTCGGTTTAGTAAATTCAGTAGCCATCTTTGTGGCCTGCATGGACCAAATACTCGGCCCAGAAGCACTCCAGTTTACAACGGTATACGTTGATGATTTGTTAATAACCTCAGCCAACTGGGAAGAACATTGCAACCGAGTCGAGCATGTATTAAAGAAACTCGCCGATAATAATATTACATTAAAATAAGAAAAATCCAAGCTTATAGCCAAGGAGGTTCAGTTTTTACGATTCAATCTGAATAACCAAGGAATATCCCCATCCTCAGAAAAAGTATACGCTATATAGAAATTCCCTCAACCTAAAAATCGGAAACAATTACAATCCTTTTTGGGTTTGTGTAATTATTACCGAAAATTTCAAAGTAATTATTCAGAGCTAACTGCCAAATTCCAATACCAGTTATCTGCTAAAAATAAATGGAGATGGTGTAAAGAGCAAGACGAGACTTTACAGTCAATTAAAGATACGTTTTTAGAAGTAGTAATACTCCATCACCCAAATTTTAACAAGCCCTTTTTCTTGAACTGCTACGCCAGTAATATTAGTCTGGGAACAACGTTATACCAAGAGGACGAAAATGGCCATCATCTCGTCATTAGTTTCGCTAGCAGAACACTGAACCAATGTGAGAAAAACTACAACGTCACAGAAAAGGAATTGCTCAGTGTCGTGTTTGCTTGCGGAAAATTCTGGACTTATATCTTAGGATATCCAGTGACCGTCCGCACAGACCATAAATCGATATCGTTCTTGAGAAGGTGTAAGTTAAGTCACGGTAGGCTGACCAGGTGGATACTGGCCTTGCAAGAATATAACCTACAGTGGGAATATATTCCAGGAAGCAAGAATGTGGTAGCCAACGTATTGTCACGAGTAGATGTACGAAACCAAACATTTGAGGGTGAGAAGGAAAGTATACTAAAAATTTACAATATTATCAGAGATAGGTCCGATTTGGAAAAAAATAGTATGGAACATCAGCACACACCAGCAGTCTGACCCAAAGCTAAGCAGTATTCAAAGACATCTAGCCGATCAAGATGACACCATAACAAAATTTTACTGTATGCATAATAATGTGTTGTTTATAAAGCCATCTCTTGATGAGGAAATATGGAAGATAATAATCCTTACTAATATTTAATAGGAAATCATCATGGACTACCATATCCGGTACGGCCATATGGGAGCCATGAAGGTAGTAAAGGCGTTGGAGGAAAATTGTCACATAAAGGACATCAATCGGAAGGTAAGGAGGTATATCAAGAATTGTTTTATTTGCCAGCTAGTAAGAACCAATAACGATAAGAAGGAGGGTGTGATGATACCAATAACCTCACAGAAGAAATTGGAGAAGATTTTCTTGGATATATGCGGGCCATTTCCCCGTAGTGGCGGACGCCATCGGTATAAATATATCATAATAATGATGGACCATTTTACTAAATTCATAAAATTATATCCTGTGAACCGAGCCACCACTTTAAAGGTTTTGGGAGTAATTACAAATCAATATCTTCCTGAGGTAGGAAAACCTATATCAATAATTACAGACCACGGAACCCAATTTAAAGGTAAAAGATGGAAGGATACGTTATTGGCGCTCGGTATAAAGACCTATAAAACATCTGTTTACCACCCAAACAGTAATCCAGCAGAGAGAGTGTTGAGAGAGGTAGGTAGGATACTTAGAACATACTGCCACCATCAACAGAAAAAATGGCAAGAATACCTATTAGCCACCGAAGAATTTCTCAATCTAGCACATCACCCAGCTATAGGGATTACCCCATATACGGCAATGCATGAGAAACCACCCCCCGAGCGATACAAGAAATTATTGAATTTCCGACCCACAAGGAATATAAATTTGATCAGATAAGATTTTATAATAAAGTAGCCGAGGACCAGGAAAGGCGAATTAACAAGTATAAGAAATCAGTTAAAAAAGTACTAAAATACCAAATTGGAGAAAAGGTGTTGCTTAAAAACCGGGAACTACCCAGTACTATGGAAGGGATTACTAAAAAACTATTACTGTTGTATACGGGACCATACGTGATTAGTAAGGATAATAAAAATAACACGTACGAGTTGAAGGAGGTTAATTCACCAAAGATAAAAGGTACCTATAACCAATTATCAATAAAAAAATATTTTAATAAATAGGACACATAAAAATTCTAAAATGAGTAAGGACATCTTACAGATTATCTAGGAGAAGATATTTTGAATTAAATAAATAACATAAAAATTCTAAAATGAGTACGGACATTTTACAGATTATCTAGAAGAAAATATTTTAAATCAAATAAATGGAAACATAAAAATTCTAAAATGAATAAAGAGATTTTACAGATTATCTAGAAGAAAATATTTTAAATCAAATAAATGGAAACATAAAATATTCTAAAATGAGTAAGGACATCTTACAGATTATCTAGGAGAAGATATTTTGAATTAAATAAATAACATAAAAATTCTAAAATGAATAAGGACATCTTACAGTTTATCTAGAAGAAGATATTTTGAATTAAATAAATACCATAAGAAAATTCTGAGATGAGTAAGACCATATGCAGTTAATATCAGGGAAAATATGTTGAATCAAATAAGATAAACCATCTAAATTCTAAGAATAAATAAGACATCTTATAGTATATATCAAGGAAATTATTTAAATGCAACAAGAAAAGAAAACAAATAAATTATCTCAATACTAAAATAAATAAAAACAATTTACAGAATACATTTCAGAAGTACTTTGTTGTGTATCAATTAATAAAGAGAAAGAAAGAAATAAGATATCAAAGGCTTAAAAAATAATAAGTACAACATAGTTAAAGAAATTGAATTGAAATAATTTTACCAAGAAATTTTTATCACAATTATGAAGGCTGAACTAGACTATTCAAACCAAAAATATAAATGAATTACTTATTGAAACAATAATGTTACAGAACTGTTAATTAAAAAGTAAATAAGAATCCTAATAGTGTATATATTTTCGATGTAATAAGTTGATGAAACCCCAAAACAAAATAAGATCATAGAAGAATAAATAGGAGAACCATTTAACCAAAGCAGATAAGGAAAGGATATTAAAACCAGACATTATGCCATGAGCAATAACATAATTAGTAAAACAACAAATGAAAAAAAAAACTATATACATAAACATGTGCTACCCAAAAAGTAAACGAGAAACAGGCTATGCCAACAACTAACTAAAATAGCAGAATTTCACCAAAAGGAAGGCTGAAATGGATATTATGACATGTACCTAGTGATACTGTAAGTAATATAGAATGAGCTTTAAAAATGTAAGGATAACCATATGAATAGAAATATTAGGTAATCTGAATAATTATGAAGTGAGGAATCTAAATATATTTATTATTAGTCAAAATGGACTACTTTTTATAATTGATATTTTAATAACTGGATGTAGATAATTCCACCAGTTTTTTATTATTGAGCAGAGATGATAATTCCTCTGAGCTCAAATGAGTGAAGTTGATCAGCAGAGCATGTCACCGAAAAAGTGCCACTCTGAACTGTTCCAGCTCACATGTTAGGGAATGCTAGGGAGTAAATATATACATGAAGAAACACTAAATAAGAAGGAAATATATATATATATATATTAAATAATAATAGGATAAATCAGATTAAAAAGAACTATCTCATAAGAGTAAAATAAAAAGTAAAGACAGCAAAAATATATATCAACTTAGAGCTCAACCAAAAGCAACAGGTATATCTGGGTAAACCAAGCCAAGAATATAACAAAGACGAATGTCAGAAGCAATTAGTTCACCCACACTAAAAGTATGAGCTGAACTAATCACTTTTACAGGGGGGCATTTGTAGCACAACGAAGTTTTTACCTCATTTTACAAAATAAGATCATATAGGAAAAAAAGGGAAGAAGTCATCTGGAAGGAGTAATATCAACTTAAATAGAAGTAGCAGAGAAAAGTAATTACAATCATCAATAAAAGAACTTAACAGAACTAAACAAATCGATTCAAAGAATTTATATATAGTCAATTTATAGCCAAAAGGTGTTCAAAAACAAATAGTATGAATATCATGTCAATAAAGATCAATAAGATACGGATTAGTGAGGAGTAACAGCCCAGAATAAATAAATTAAAATGACAGTCTTCAAGATATGAAGTAGTAAGGAGTAACAACCCATAACCAATGAATTGAAATGGAATAATAGCAAAATACCTAAAAAACCTATTGTAAAGATAGAAACCTCTATAGCAGCAAACCACATAAATGAAAGAACTTAAACCCTATTAGCTATACAAATTTAGAACAAAAACTAATAAAATAAGAGAATCCAATACAAATAATGAGAAATGTTGAAAAATTAATTATAATTAAAATAAATGTGATTAAGGGGAACACCTCAAACCAGTTTTAAAAAGACAATTATTAATATAAAGTTTTAAGGTGTTTATTTATATAATTATTTTGTGTTATTATTTTTGTGTATACTAGGAAATACTAGATGTTAGTATATAAGAATTTATTGTATTTGAACCATGTTAATTAATGTTTTATTTGTGTAAAGTAAGGAAAGGCAAAATAATAATTCAAACGACCCATAAATAGTACATCAAAAAATATAAAAATAATAAGATGAATTCATAATAACATTGCTAGTAAAACTGAAAATTGATGACCAAGACAAATTCAACTTTGACCATATAAACTAAATCAGAGAATATAAATTTATAGAACCTAGATTAAATTGATATAAATTATCATCTTCAGAATACAAATATTTTATCCTAATGATAACAACGACATATAATAGTGATTAAAGGAATCAACAAGTAAAATTGACTTAAATGGTGATTGCACAAGAGAAGGCCTAACAGCAGTAAGCCAGCACTAGTAAAATGCAAATAACTTGTTAAATATTTAAAATAATAGCCAGACATAAAAAGTAAATTACCAGGGTTTAATTAGTAATCAAGTGTGAGTAAAATTGTAACATAAAACCTATTGGAAACCATTTACTAGGTATTTATGTGAATCAAAATAAGGCCTATAGATAAATTTCAAAGAATGTAATTCTGAAGCTTAATTCAAACCAAACCAGATCAAATTTAGTATTAACTTGTGTAAAATAAAAACAGGAATATTGTTCTATGATTAGAATTACATAAAAGTACTAAACAAATAATTTATAGCCAATTAAATGTAAAATATGACAGTTTTTTCAATAAGATTGAATTATTTGATAGGAACAGCTGATTCATAAACAATGAGAAATGATACCAAAATCTTATGGAATTTTATATATGAAGGAACAAATATCAGTTAGTTGATTGTTAAAAGCCAAACGAGACAGACGTGTCAGAATACTTCTTAGAGAAATATGAGCGGAAATTTTTAACTAACACAACCAAGATATCGTATGAATTTATAAAAAGATAAAGAGAAGATAAATTGAAGTAAAGAATACTATAATATCAGTCACTGAACCCTTAAACTAAATCAAATAATACTAAATTAAACTGCCACTACATATAGACACGACTGAAGAACCAAATTGAACTCAAATAACCAGACACCGAGTGAAGGGAACCTTTTTGACATAACACTACTATTACCGAACCAAAATCCAGTGGGTGAATACAACTTGTGGATATTCCAAGAACAACATCACTGAAGAGGAATTAACTAACGGAGACGTTTATTTGAAGGAAAATCTCGTAGATGAATTCACATCGCAGATCAACTCATTAAGGCAGCCATCTTGATTCCATTCGAAGAGGCTGATGGGAGCGTGACGAGTGACGTCAGAGAAACCATCTGTATCGTAATATTAACATTTTATATACATTATACTTTATTATTTTGTCTATTTAATGAATAAGTTTTTAATAATTTGTAAGTATTGAATTCTCTTGCCTTTCCTGACTATTTCTACAGTTAAAAGAACCCTTATACTACTGAATATTTATTTGTATGTAATAATCGAACTGGAACTTAATCTCGAATCAGACTAGAGCCAGTCGCGGCAATTCAAACCATTACTTTGAAACTAATAAACTTAATTATTGTTTAAACGTTGTTTTATTGATGATTATTTGAATCATAAATTAAATTACATTAATTATTAAATATTAACGTGAACTTCTGAAGGAAAGGAACGAGCAGAAGAAGAAGTACAGATACTGAATCGGCCGCTACATGCAATCGGTTTGGCCACGATAATCCATTTAACGTGAAGAAACAAATAATTCTTCATCAGAGCTAATACAGTTATTAAACAGTATTTTTTATTAATTAAACATAAAACAATTAAAAACCATTAGACCAATTAAAATTAATTAAATACATAATCAAATATAATAGAAAAATTAAACTCCATAATAAAATTTTATTTTTATTAATTATTTGTAATTAAAATTTGTTTGATTACAATTTGCATATTGCTCAATTACATATTTGCAATTCCACACGTTATAACTCAATTGTTTATTACTAATTAATTACAACCACAATTAACTTCAGTTTATATGACTCCTTTATTATTGGGATTATTGCAATAATTTTACATCAACACACAAGTCTGCGTGCAGTTCTTCCTACGGCATTGCTGCATTGCAAAATGTATTTTTTAAAATATAAATTTTATTAAATAACCATCTTTAATTATTGTCATACTTACATGTCTGAACCAAGGTTCACTAACTCAAGTAAAATACATATAATATATACACAGAGATCTCCCTTATCCGTAGCACAATTCCTGACTCTGCCGGTAGTCCACGCGCACGCACGCAAGCGCGGGCACACACACAGCTTTAAATCGACAGGTATTTGAAAGCAACAGGTTACACACTGTTATCTGCCTGTATATACACGTACCACTACTTAAAACTATTTCTAATAATTTCTCTATATTAATTATAGGCCTATACAGAAATACTACCATGGGTAACTATGCAAATATATATGATAAACGTGATAAGGTGAAACATGGACGTAACATTAATCACTTTTACAAATATCCAGTCCGCGTAGACTCTTCTACAGTAATCCCGAAGCGTGTCTGCAAATACGTATCTAGCCGTCACGCTTGACTCCCAACTTATCTGGCGACCACATATCAAATGAACCTCAAACCTAGCCTGCCAACGAATTCTGTCTCTTCAAGTGCTCAGGAGCAACGGTTGTTTCTCCAGCGTGTTACTCAGTTGTATCTACACAGCCAGTCTCCGTCCTATCATGACTTACGCTCATCCCATCCTTTTAACTGCCGATCCTGCCCGCCTGAATCCCTACAGAATCACTGAACGGCGAACCCTTCGACTGATCTACCGTAAACTTTTGTGGGGAGGAAATATTTTGTGAAAAGTTGGACCATTATGCAGTGGCGGCTCGTGAGTAATGAAATGGGAGGGGCACACGTGGGGAGGATCTAAGGTGGGCCACCATTCGCGGTAATTAGTACTTGGGTAAAAAAATATAGAATGTCTTACCTGGTATTTCACTTTTTGTATAACAATTCCATTCTCCTGTTTTTTGAATTCCTCTATCACTTGTTTGTTGAAATCTTGAATTCCATGAATCATTTTTTTTTCTGTGGATAGCATAGCCAATGCATTCAGTCTATCAGTGCCCATGGAATTTCTTAAAAATGTTTTTATTCTTTTCAATGTAGAAAAGCACCTTTCACTTTCAACAGTTGTCATCGGTATGGTAACAATTATCTTTAAATAGTCACACACTCTGAGAAGGTACGAAACATTTTATTATCAAGGAAAAACTGTAATAAGGGTGTTGCACCTGAAGCAATACGAAAATCTTCACGACTGTATAACACTTCTAGTTCGGTTCTCAGTTTCGGACCATTTATTGTGGGATAAAATTTAATTGTATTCTGAAAATCATTTTCCGGAAACTCAACACAGTACTGTGGGAACTTTTCAACTAAAAACAATTTGGAAACACATAAATGATCTGAAAATTGAAATCTTTCATTAATATTGTTCACAATCATATCACATACTTCCAAAGCGGCCACACGGTTGCTCCTATTACTTAATTGTTCAACACACTGTCTCTTAGTCACAGGCTCACTTACAGACACTTCACTGTCTTCATAGGTCTTACGAATTTTAACCACTGCACTCACAAAATTTTTAACAAATGTTCTCATTTTTATTGCATCAATGTTTCTTTGTTGAATGCAATCAAAGAAAATCGCCACATGAGGCATAATTTTGTGGAAAAAAGTCAACCAGAAAATGAACTGAGGATCCCTCAAAGTTCGTACAAATCCTGCAGCCTGGCTAGAAGCACTTTTGTCAGAAATCTCTATGTCCCTAATGTGTTCAAAACATTTTATTAGATTATCTTTATGTTCAAACACAGTATTAACAGCCCTGTGTTGAAAGTACCATCTTGTAGGAGGCACAGACCCAATTTTTTTTTTTTACAATTTCTACTATATAATCCATCCTCTTTGGAGATCTTGAAAAATATGGTCCTATTACTTGCAGGTCTTGAAAAAATATTCTACTCTGGGAGGCAGACGATGTTGAGTTTTGAAGAATCAGATTCCCTTGATGGGCATAACAATGAATAAAATTTGCATTTGGATACTTCTCTTTAACCAAACACTGGACCCCTCCTTTCTGACCACTCATAACAGATGCACCATCGTAAGTCTGACAAATTAGTTTTTCCGGGGACTTGTCTATTCATATTTCTTCCAACTGTCCTAAAATTGTCGATGCTAAACTTCGAGCACTTTTATCAAAAGGGACTTCAAAAAAACCCCAAAACCTTTCAATTATTCTCCCTTCAATGAGATATCTCAAAATCAGTGCCATCTGTGTTTTGCACGAACTGTCAGTTGTTTCATCAGCCTGAAGTGATATGAAGTCTATCGTAGAAATTTCAGTCACAATATTTTTTCAACACACTGACAAAATGGCATCTAAAAGTTCGTTCTGAATTGTTTTCGAGGTTCCTTTAAACACTGTTGAATTTTCTAAATGGTCTTCCAAAACACTGTCAAGTGCTGCAGTATAATTGATTAGTCCTTTAAAAATCCCTGGGTTGTTGTCTGCTTCTTCCGTTTCATCGTGGCCAAGTAAAGCTAATTCAAATTCCCCACAAAATTTAATCGCATCAATTATTCGAGACAAGATGTATCTGTTCTTGTCTACAAGTTCGTTATGTTTACGAACAGAAATTCTGTAATCATCATCGAGTTGCAACCTAATATTTACAATACCTAGCACGGCTAAACTCATTTAATTGTCTAAATGACATTTAGACAGCGAATGCTTCTTACTCTTTTCTGGTAAATGTTTCAGATCTTTAACGCCCGACTTAGTCAACGTGTCCTCACCGCCAAACAGAAGACAAGCAAAGCAAAATAAAGCATTGATTGTGGGGCATCCGCACATCCATTTCCATATTTCGTTCCCATGTTTCGGTATTGAAAGTTCTATTATAGGTTCTGTTTTTGTCCTTAAATACTTGGTTGATAGACAACTGCGGTCTTGGTGGACCCAATTGTTTTGCTATTAACCTATCTTCATAGCACAAAGTTTTACTCTGTAAATACTTGACATCATTCATTTTGTCTCAGAGATTTACACAAGCACACAAAATACCGACACTTGAATATTTTCAACACCGTTATTTACACGCGTGCGTAACACTGATTACTGAAAACCACTTGTAACACTACAATTTATACAATTACTATAAGCACTGCCACCACAATTATCGTGTAGCACATAACATAACCGCTCTAGGTACACATTCTATTTTATTATTTCCTTCAATGAGAATATAATTTAAAATTATATAAAATCGCAAAAATTATTATAATCATATTCACGATAGAAACATTATAATAACATTATTTCGTAACAATATACACTAAGAAAGTAACAGTAAATTATTAGTATTATAGCACAGCTCAGATGGCGGTAAAATGTAATAGTCTACTAAATAGCTCCGATTCATATCCGTTAGTTGCAGTAATGTGGCGCACCTACAGGAATCAGAGTTTACTACTTGAAGACTGTTAATTTTTGGTCAATGGTCACATAGTCTAGTGTGACCGAACGCTATGGGAATTTAGCATTACGCTCTCCCACCACAAGAGAGTTGAGAATTGGAAGGGAGTAGTACTATCTGGGTCACAACGTCTCTGTGACCGTTGCTATGTTGCCACATTTGTTTTCGCGTTGCCACATTTCTCCAGACTTCTCACTGTTACAAACTATTGCTATCATTTGAAACGAGGACGTTTCTACAATATTTATTTATTTCGTGAATTTCTGGTGGGGCACGTGACCATGTGCCCTTATGAGTGAGCCGCCTCTGCCATTATGTCTAAAGTATAAATGACAGGAATGAGTGAAGATACAAATACAGTGTTAATATCAACACAACGATGCTTATTAATGTACGAGTATAAAATCATATCTGTGTTTGTCAGTTCATTGTTCTTTTAATAGTGTTTAAAATACACACTACTCATTTAAGTTATGTATGGAACAAAAATTAAAATGTAGTAAGGTACAATTACACTTTAAAGTAAAACTGTGAATCTACATAACGTGACATTAATTTTATACACTATTGTATTCACAGTCAAAAAACCATTCTAGAGTCACAAGACAGTGAACAAAATTTCGTTTGATACGACCATATAGGGGTTGGGGGAAATTTCCCCTATTTCCCTACCGTGGGTCCGCGCTTGATTACAGCAGTACGTAACTTTTGTGAGTCGTGTGTCAGTACTGTTAAAATTGGGAATAAGGTGTCTAAGACTTTGCAATAGAAGGACAGCCTGGATGGGACACACAATGAGGATGGAACGTCACTAAAATCCAAGAAAATTCTAGGTGAAAACCAGTAAGTAGAAGATCAAGAGGAAGGCCCAAAAAAGAGATGGATCGAGGATTTTGAGGAGGATCTGAGGAATAAGGGGGTAAGAAAATGGAAAAGACTAAGTAATGAGAGGGCTGAATGGCAAAAAATCGTTGAATAGGGTGAAACCCAAACTGTGCAATAGTAGTGTGTTGGGGGGTATCGAAACAGGAAGTAGTGACGTCACGATCAGCTGATGACCTGAAGTAATGACGTCACATATCCTGACCTACCTCAACAGCCAGTGACGTCACTGAAACAACAATGGGGTCATTGTTTTAGTAGCGCCCATTGTTTCAGTGTTGAAACTGTAGCGCTATTGTTTCAGTAGCGCCTATTGTTTTATTCGCGCTATTGTTTCAGTTGCACCATTGTTTCAGTTGCGCCTATTGTTTCAGTGGCGCTATTATTTTAATGCCGTCACAGGCTGTTGAGGTAGGTCAGGATCGTGAGGTCGTTGATTCGGCCATCAGAGTAGATCGTGACGTCACGCTTCCTGTTTCGACACCCCCGTACTTGACCGTGTGTGTGTCGGTGTAGGTCGCGGGTATCTCGGGGTCGATGCCGTGGTCCAGCTCGAGCTCTGGACGATGCGTCGCTCGCGAGTGTCGAGACAAGACTGAAGGGGTTAGCTAACAAGCCTTGTTTATATAGACGGACAATCACCCCCTCTTGTTCTACTAATGAGCGTAAGTACACAGCATGTATTGCACCATACCGATTTCACAGCGATACGATGGAACAGTTCTAACAAGCGGATTGCACAACAACACGTAACTTAATAAGCAATCAAACCCGGTCCGTGAAAGTCAACGAGAGATGTTGCTTCGAGCGCGGTCAATTAAAGACTGACCTCGTCAACACTTTGACATTCATATAAATGGTGGGCAGCCCGGGAAACGAACGATCGAAATGCACGATAACACAAAATTTACCCTGTTAAAAGTTAGTAAAACGTATTACTAACATCTTTTAACTAAAAAGATGAAAAATATAAAAATGTAATGAATAATTATAGACAATATAAAAGTAATAGGCTATATACAAAATACAAAAATCGAATGTTAATCGATGTAAAAAGGTGGTAAGCCTTTAAAAATAATATACACAAAAAATACAAAAAGTAATGACTAAAAAGTTAGTTTCGATGAAAAATATAAAAAACGTAATAAATAATTTTAGACATTATAAAAGTAAAAGGCTATATACAAAAATACAATGTTTAATCAATGTAAATAGGTGGTAAGCCTGTAAAAGTATAATTAAGAAAAACAATCGTAGATATTACAAAAAAAATATACAAAAAAAATTAAAAAAATGTAACGATGAATAATAAATACAAAACACGAGCGATATGTTGACACCGAACGCCTCACGGAGAATACAACGCAAGAGATTTAGATTAGACGCAACGGTTCCAAGAAACAAAAAAATAATCAAACCGCAGCCATTCATTCACACCCCTCCACAGCGTAGACTCCCACGCACGTGGGAAAATACAACCCTCCCGTATCAGCGCATGTGCCACCGATTAACATTGCCACATGTTAGCCGGTGAAGAGGAGTTTTTAACATGTAGGCTAACCAGAGAGAGAGAGAGAGAACACACTACACATTGCATATGCTACGTCGTCTACAAAATACAGAATATCACAATGGGAAAACATGAAAGGCTCAATATTTAACAAGTTAATCGTGTGTTCGTTGTACTATAGTGAGTATTAATTGTCACATGTAGTCAATACTTTGGTGGCTGCTACTTCTTAGGTGTATGTAGATAACTGGTGATCCATTGCAATGTTGTAATCGTGTGCATGTAAATGCAAAAATAAGCAACTGCAACTTTCTAAACGCTAAAGTCCGAATAATTTGTAACAAGATTTATCACACAAAGTCCCTCTTAGTTAAACAACAGATATAAACAGTATCGGTATGGCAAATAATTCATGTTTAGACAGCAGTAATTTTTTTATTTTTATTTTATACGAAAACGTGTACCATATTTTAAAAAAAGCATTCTGAAATAATCATATTTGAATAAATCAGTAATAGACACTATAAATTAAATTATTTTGAAAGTTATAAAGTGAAATATCTGTAACAATAATGTTACAAACTGTAAAAGATGAAATATCAGCAGTACTATTCAGGTGTGTTGGTGATTTTATGGTAAAATAGACTTACCGCAACCTGTTGCTGTTATCGAATGGAAACCAAGAAGACAGGAATTCAGCCCGACGATGTTTGTACCGGACAACAGCAACAACACAGTCACCAAAAAATATGAATTCATTACGCACAAGAATAAAAAAAAGAAAAAAACACAGAGCAAGACGTGTGCACCCACCGGAGTAATCATCCGTTCTGAGGACGGAGCGATAGATATTGCTGTGAACCACTCACTTGTCGATGTTTGATAAAAAACA
The DNA here is from genome assembly GCA_034769895.1 of Magicicada septendecula. Taxonomy (NCBI): domain Eukaryota; kingdom Metazoa; phylum Arthropoda; class Insecta; order Hemiptera; family Cicadidae; genus Magicicada; species Magicicada septendecula. The sequence goes on along the minus strand of CM068367.1, from coordinate 1,118,663,658 downwards.
TATGCTCACCATATCGTGGGAATGAGAATAAATATTGTAAACAATCGTGGAACACCACGATGTAAATGACCTCTCGCTGAGCGTACCCTTTGGTCTCAACCAGAACAGGCGAATGACCTTTCACCCTTACGGAAGTGAACACATATTACCCTCAGTCTCTCTCTCGCTCTTTCTCTACACACGATTCCTGCTCGTGTATCTAGCTGTCGCTATCTATCTATCCATTACTACGCGTCTAAGCATGGTATTATTTGTACTAATATCTATCATTAATGCTGTTTGTGTAAACGTGTTTTCAACGGTGTATTCGCGAAATGCAGTGGCATTCCTACGCTTCAAGTATCACTATGATTTATCCTTTCTTTGTACCAAGAGAGAGGGAGAGGGAGAGAGCGAGAGAGACTACTCTCTGTAGAAATTATAAAGCTGGACTTAACCACAAAAAAGACACATTTCAGAGGTGCACGTAACGTGATTTGCTCGATGCCTACAAGCGAAATGATCATACGCGCACGCACACGCACACGCACGCACGCACACACACACACACACACACACACACACACACACACACACACACACACACACACACACACACACACACACATGTTTAGAAGCGACACAACTTGAATTTTGTATGTATACGGAAAACAGTTAAAGGAATCTTTTATAAAAAAGCAATATAAAATTGTGTTAAATAAAATAAAAGTAACATCAGCGAGTTGTGTATGTGTTCGACTTACCGAATCCGGCCGATGTTCATGAAACTCCTGTAGAAGCCGAGAATGTAGGGTAACAACACACGCGCAAATCACGACCGTACTCAACGAAGGAAGAACACGTATTGAAGGCATACACGCTTGTGCTGCATTATAAATTCATTCCAATCCTCCAGACGTTTGTTGATGTTTTAAATAAGACACATAACCTTAATTTCGTAGAAATGAGAATGAATAAATATAAACAAATGTGCAGTAGGTCGGTGTAATTGACCTCTCTCACACTGCGAGTACAGAGAACCCCTTTGTTCTCAGACGAACGTAGAAAGGACTTTCTCACGCAGTAAACCGGACGTAAATTCAAAGCCTTGTATAAGGTTGTGCAATAATATGCTCGTGCCTATATATTGTACAGATTTACTGCTTAGACATCAGTTAGCAGCTGGACACACTGCTGAAGAGAGCTACGATATTTTTGTTGGTGATATTAACTTTTTGTTACAAAGTGCCCGTAGACATTGACGAAAACTAGTACATGTTTAACCTAAAAAAGTGTGCTTTATTCGAACAAAAACTAGTGCGTGTTTAACCTAAAAAAAAGTGAGCTTTAATCTAATTAAGATCGCGTATTCCAGAGTACAGAACTATGGCAGTATACGCAACTCGTACAATCGCGCTTAACGGGAGTGTAAAGACAATAAAGTGTAACGATTTTGAAGACGGGGTAGACACGGTATCAGTATTGTTGGAGAGAATGGCGGACGTTATTCCGGAAGACGTGTGCGCGGAATCACGCGATATGGGGGACAGTTTCAAGTGTTACTTGGCCGTACGCGCTGTATTAAAAAAACTCGTATCCGATCACGAACTGGAGCAGATCGGGAGTGTTTCGTTCGCGTACGCAACTCGTTTTAACCGACGGACGTTGAAGACGTGAACGATCAGTAGAGGGAGTGCGTGGAAAAAGTGCTGGAATCGGTTTCGATGTTTACTCGCGAAGGTAGCGGATGGGTCGAGAACGGGATCGTAGCCGTAGAAGTGAACTTGTTAAAATATCGTCCTCTCGCCGGATCCAGTTACATACCAACACCGAAGAAATTATTATGTAAGGAAGCGTTAGAGAACGTGCAGAATCTACACGATGATAAATGCTTCCTCTGGTCCGTTCTAGCCGGGTTACATCCGATCGCGTCTAACCCGCACCGCGTGTCTTACTACAAACAGTACGAAAACGAGCTGAATATGGAGGGGATCGAATATCCGGTGCCGGTGACTCAAATTAAAAAATTTGAAAAACAAAACGCGAATATTTCGGTGAACGTGTTCTGTTACGAAAGCGAAATTAACGAGTCCGGATACAGAAAATACGAAGTGTATCCTATTCGAATAACCGAGCACTAAGACAGGACGCACGTGAATCTTTTATTACTGGTCAGCGATGAAGGGGTCAAACATTACTGTCTTATTAGACACAAGTCTAGTTTGCTGTACACACTTACGAAAAGTAGGTCGGTTTCGGTCTACTGCAATTACTGTTTCCAGCTATTACGTGATAATACGGATCCTGAAATGGCGCGAAAACGACTTGAGGATCACGAGGTACTCTGCACGCCGCATGGAGCGCAAAAAGTCGAACTCCCGACCGGAAAACACAGCCACATGTATTTTAAAGACTACACGAAGTGTCACAGAGTACCATACACGGTTTACGCGGACTTTGAATCTTTTCTTCGCCCCGTGTCCGGATGTACGCGCGAAGAGGACAGATCGCATTCGCAGGACATCGCGCATCACGTACCGTGCAGTTTCTGCTACGTGATTGTTGATTGGACAGGGAAAGCCGTGAAAGGACCCGACTTGTACCGCAGCGGCGGCGGTAATGACGTAGTGGAGACGTTTCTCCGGACTCTGCGCGAAGACGTGAATCGACTCGAACGCGATTTCGACAGACCCCTCCGCATGATTGAAGACAACGAACGCGATTTTCAAAACGCCACCGCGTGTCATCTGTGCAAAAAGAGTATCGAGAGCGACGCGGGCGACAAAGTGCGAAACCACGATCACGTGATGGGCGAGTACTTGGGAGCCGCACATAACGCGTGTAATTTAAACTATAACGTGCCGCAACACGTTCCCGTGTTCTTCCACAACCTGCGCGGTTACGATTGCCACAATCTCATCCAAGCGTACGGGAAATTCAAACACAACGAAATCAAGTGTATAGTCACGACCAGCGAGAGGTACATGTCCGTGTCCCTCGGTCCTCTCCGGTTTCTCGATTCCACGCAGTTTGTGAACGCGTCGTCGGAGAAGCTACTGAAGAACATGCGGAAAGACAAATTTAAAATATTACGACAGTGCATACGAACGGACGGAAACGAACAAGACGGAGAAGAAGAACGCGTTGAAATGCTGGTCAGGAAGGGGGTCTACGCGTACGAGTACGTGACGAGTAAAGTAAGTTCGAGGACCTTTCTCTGCCCACGCCGGAACACTTTTACAACCGTCTAGCCGAGACCCCCGTGTCGGACGAAGATTACGCGCACGCACAAAACGTTTGGACGGTTTTCAGGATGCGAACGTTAGGCGATTATCATGACCTCTACCTGAAAACCGACGTACTGCTGTTGGCCGGCGTATTCGAAAACTTTCGCGAAACCAGCCTGCAATACTACGAGATCGATCCGTGTAACGTTTACTCCGGGGCTCGCGTGGAAAGCGATGTTGAAAATGACAGGAATTCAACTCGAACTACTACAAGATATAGACATGCACCTGTTCGCAGAGAGCGGAGTAAGAGGGGGTACCGCTATGGTGCCCACCAGATACGCTAAGGCCAATAACCCTTACGTACCGGACTACGATCACGAACGCGAAAACAATTACCTCCTCTACCTGGACTGTATAAACCTGTACGGCACCGCGATGAGACAGCCGTTACCTCACTCCGGATTCCGATGGCTGGAACGTGAAGAAATCGACGCGTTAGATTTGAGTACGGTTGGCGCGGAAGACGAAATCGGCTATATTCTCGACGTCGATCTAGGTTATCCCCGCCGGCTACACGACCTACATTCGGACTACCCGCTGGCGCCGGAACGCAGAAAACTCGGTGAGCACGAGTTGTTCGTGTACAGCAAACGTTTGAAGTATCTGAAGAATCTCCATTTGCCCTCCACCGGCACTGTCGGAAAACTGATCACCAGCCTCGAGGATAAGACAAACTATACCGTACATTACAGAACGTTGCAGCTGTACCTTAAACTCGGGATGAAACTGAAAGCCGTTAATCGCTTATTAGCGTTCCGACAGAGCGCGTGGATGAAGCCGTTCATAGACTTTAATACGGAGAAACGCTAAGCCGCGACGAACGATTTCGAAAAAAACTTCTTTAAACTGATGATCAACGCGGTGTACGGCAAATCGTTAGAAAACGTCCGGAAACGTACAGATTTTCGCTTAGTATCCAACGAACGCGAAATGATAAAACTGAGCGCGAGCCCGAGATTCGTGCACGCAAACGTGTGCAACAAAGACTTGGTAGGCGTGATGATGAAAAAGAGAACCGTGTATCTCAACCGTCCGCTGTAACTCCGATGCACCGTGCTGGCCATTAGTAAACACGTGATATACAGTTTCCACTTCAAGTTCATTGTCGTGAAGTACGGACCGCGTGTGCGATTGTGTATGACCGATACGGACTCTTTGCTGTATGATATACGCACCGATAAAATGTACGACGACATTAAGGAGAACCTACATCTATTCGACACGTCGGAATATCCCGCGACCCATCCCTGTTATAGCGCGGTAAATAAAAAACGCTTGGGAACGTTCAAGGACGAGACGCACGCGAACCTATCGTCCAATTCGTCGGGTTATGCGCGAAATCGTATTCGCTGCTGGTGTTGCAGGACGACGGTGAGAAAAAGGAGAAGCGGGTAGCGAAAGGAGTACCCCGAATGGCTATACAAAACCGATTGACTCACGCGGATTACAAACGCTGTTTGCTGTCACCGACGACAACGAAGATGTCGACTAACCGACAAACGTACACATCCGCGCAGATCATACGCAGCGAAAACCATCGACTCTACACGCGTCAGATAGTGAAACTGTCGTTATCGCCGTACGACGATAAGAGATACGTCTTGGACGACGGGCAGAGAGCGTTAGCCTACGGACATTACAGAATTCGCGAGACGGAAGAGGGACGTGCGACGGTTCAACGACGGGCCAGCGTGATACGGACCGCGAACCGCGAAAGCGTGATTCGGTACGCGTGAAGAGCATTAGAGGCGGAGGAGGAGGAGGGGAAGAAGATATATATATTGTAACGTGACGTTTCTTCCCCAACCCTTTTTCCCATAATAAAATAAGAGTATGATAAATATAAAAGTTGAAGAACAAAAAACATACCTATAAGCATAATTAAGAGATGTAAAATAATATAGAAATGTAATTATAATGGTAGTAGTAGATGTTGTAAAACCAATATAATAAGACAAACATAGAATGAAAACTTTTAAGAAACCCATGGATAATGTTTTATATGTAAGAAGAATCAATAGTGTTAAATAGTACAAGTAATATGAACAGTGATATTACTAATATTGTATGGCTTTAAAAGGTATTAACCAGTGTATTGACGAAAGACGTAGTAGTGTAAACTAACTATGGTGATAAAAATAAATGAAATGTATATTAAAAAAAGTGATAAATGTATAATGTGGAAAAACTATGGCATAATAGGCCTATCCAAGGGGAATATGTAAAACAGATGTACATAATTTAATGTAGGTATATAACAATTAAAAGAATAGTTGTAGTTATTTGTACTTAAAGTTGTATGTAAGGGTAAAAAGGAGGTTATGAATAATTAATTGTATGACGAAATATAGGTTAGGTGTTATGGACTAGCATTTACCTAGAATGCTAAAAAGGATCATTTAGAGTTAATTAATTTTATTTATTGTTATTATGTTTGAAAGATGTAATGTTCATAAACTAAAAGAATTTATAATAATAAATGTGTAATTAGAATCAGATACTCTAGGCCATAGAAAGCCTAGAGTAAAAACAAGAAATATGTAAAATTTAATGTTAAACCAATATTAATTGATTGCACAATGGATGTTATCATCTTAGATTTGATTGTATAATATCAGAAAAGCAAAATGTGTACAAAATAATTAGTTTTAAAGTAATTAATATAAAAACAGAATTGTTAAAATAGTAAATCAGTGAGTACTGGACAAAAATCATTCATGTTTGATTTCAAATCAATTTATGTAAAGAAAGCAAGACAATGATGTTATTGTATTAGTAATTCAAAGTAGTATAAGAAAGGTATGCTAACTTATAAAATATTTGTTAATTTAGTAAAATTTCATTAGCAACATCTAACAATGTAAACATAATTTTCCACCAATGAGAGCATGAGGTTGGCTACCTTGACAACCAAAGAATAACAGAAAAAACGGTTAGTCCAATTTTAGATTCAGAGTAGAGCAGATCAAAAATCATATGCAGCTTAATATAATAATATAAAATAATAAATCAAATTGTAATGAACACTAATGAGATGAGAAATAATAATAGTATGACATGAAGAAATAGTGAGTTCATTATTATATTCAGAGAAGAAAGGATTAAAACTTCCATATAACCAGATGAAATAAAAAAGGATATTGAATGAAAATGAAATGATGTTATGAAGAATAATAATACAAAAAGAATGAATTCGAACTAAAATCATATTAAATGAGAATAATAATTTCAAAAACAGTGAATTATGTGTTGAACCTCAACTTGAAGGAAGATGATAAGTATAACATCAAACTATAAAAACTACTCAGTCTAATAAACTATGATACATTGATACGCAATTTTGATCACATATAAACTATATTTCACTATTTATTTGATAAAGAATAAATTAATTAATATCACTATTTAATTATTAATCCATGGTGATAGACTTATTGGAAGTGCAATAATTTGAAGAACTCATTTAACCTACAAACACTGACTGTTGAAAACCAAATAATTATAACCTTATATTTAAGTTGTTCATAACTTATATAATATTTAATTGCTATTTATGTGAAGATTTATACTTCTTAAAGGGTGTTTTTTGTTAACTTTCTGTAATCCAAAGGACCTAACAAACTAATTTTAATAAGCAAAAATTGGTTAATGCCACTCTGATAGTCTTGTTGCCAACCGCTGAGTATTTAAAACATAGCTGGAGTAAATATGTTATTATAAAATTATCTAATTATTTTAAAAGAAAGTAATACACAATAAAAAACCAATAAAACCAAGGTTGAAGATTTTTAATTGTATGGTGAACTTATTTCTATGTTAATAATATCTTATTCCTTCATACAGCAGAAGGTGAAATTTTTTTATCAAAAAAGGAAGTTGGTAACAATTGTTTTAGGGACGAAATTCGAATTGAGTTATTAAAAAGGTAAGTCGACCAAATCTAATAAAGAGAAGATGAATAAATAAAACAGAAAGTATGTAATTTTAATTGTTTTAATCACAAAACAATTTGGCGCCTCAATCGGGAACAAAAAATAAGTAAAACCATATAAACCATTAAGAAAAAGAAGAAACAATTTAAGAGTGGGAAACAACGTACAGAAAAGGTAATTGAAGACATCGGGGCTTTAAAGGAAATATTTAAACACAAGAAAGAGATAAAAGACAGAGTTCAAAATGTATGTTATAATATATATATATATATATATATATATAGGAAGCGATTAAGTGTGTGACTGTACACTACACAATGCGATGTTGCCTATTATAAGTACTGTATGTGTATAGTAGTTCAGTATATACGTTTGTGTATCGGGTAGGATATCGAGGTGCGTCGTCCGAGTTTGTTCACGTTTTGAGCGAGAGAGAGATGAACGATTGCAACCGGCTACGTCACTGTCGCGGTAGAAATACTCATAAACGTGGTCAGGCTATCCAAGACGAGTCACGGGCACAGTGGAAACACCTGTAAACTCGTCTCGATTTAACAGAATCTTGTGTGTGCGATACGTGTAAAAAAAGACGCTTTTCGATATTCCAACCGTATACCGAACTATTAGTTTAAGTAAAAAAAAAAAAAAATAGCTTTAGTCAGCATTGTGTAGAGTACGTTTGATTTTTTTTACCCAACACTGTACACGTTAAAGGTTCTGAGTTCTTAGCGTGTTAGGTGTTTGGGTAACGCTGGAGTAGGCCTGTTTCGTATGTCCGCGAAACGGGGAAACCACGTAAAAAAAGAGAATCATATCTTGTCTCACCTCATGGGTCGCTTGGAATGGACGAGAGTACATACCGTTATTGTAATTATACGTAATTATCACAATGATATGTATGACCCTCATTACAAAATTCACTACAAAAAAAAAATTTAAGTCAGTGTATTTCACAATACTCGGCCGGCTACAGGATAAGTACTGTTGCACCATCTCACCATGACACAGTATGGCGCAGCAATTCAATCGATAGAACTGTTGCATCATATCGTTGTTAAACAGTATGGTGCAATACGTGTTGACAGGACGTTGTGCAATAGTTACACGCAACAGTAGTACATGGAGGGGGTGGGGATCGTCCGTCTATATAAACGGGAGCTTGTTCGCTATACCGTTCACTCTTGTGTCGACAGTCGCAAGCAACGCATCGCAACCAGCGGACCTACTAAGCAAGCAAACAAGCAAGCAAGATGGAATCCTTTATACAGAAATTTGAGAGCGTCACCGTTTATGAATACGTACGACGTCAGGACCTACAAACGGGGACGAAGCATCCGATTCGCCTGTTACAGAACGAGACGACGCGGTACGGACCTTCTCTGACAGCTTTTACAACTAGGGAAAAGGAAGGCACGGGATTACTCAAGGTCTACCTGCCAAAGAGATACGCGAAACTGTTTATGGACGAGGAACTACGTGACGTACAACCGGACACGCTCTACCTACAGTAGACATTACGTACAACGGACATTACTATTGCAAGATTGTAAAATATTGTTTGTATGTAATTTTGTAACACTTTTTTATTTGTGTTTTTTTTTGACAATACATGTATTGACTAGCATTATAAGCGTTATTCTTTTTCCCCTCCCCGTTCCTTTATCGCCCTTCCACCACCACCACCACCACCACCACCACCACCACCACCACCACCACCACCACCACCACCACCACCACTACCACCCCTTTAATACAAGCGACACGGCACCGACTTGGGTCAGTGTTTCGTTCGCCGTCGGCGAAGAAAAATCTCTCCGAGGACCGATCGAACCACACCTACACCAACAGACACACACAGAACAACACGGAGAGAGAAGACGACTCACGATCGATCCTGACTAGAACATGACATCACGCTCGGCCGACATTACTGACGTCATCATCAGCTGTCCGACAGTGGTATAACAGTCCGAGACACGGGAAGTTTCAAGACAGTGACACGATGGAAGGCGAAGCGAACACACCTCGACGCAAGAGGAGAGTAAAGTTTAATGACAACCTCCCGTTCTATCCTGTACCGTACTACTGTGAATCGCGTTTCGATGAACTCGTAAGAAGACACAAGTATGCAACGCATGATGAAGAAGAAGAAGAAGAACAACAACAACAACAACAAAAATGTGGAACCGGTTCGCAAGACTATCGCGATGGAGCTGCACAGACCGGTGAGAAGGAATTTCGTGAGACGTGCGGTGGAGCTGAAGGGACTGTGCGACCTCTACCAAGCTGATTTGGTGGAGATGATACCGCACGCTAAGGTGAACAAAGGCTACAAGTATATTATGACTGTTATAATCGCGTTCAGCAAGTACGCGTACGCCGTCCCGTTGAAAACTAAGACAGGAGCAGAAGTGGTGCGCGCACTCGAACCGATACTCAAAACCAACAGAATGAAATATCTGCAAACGGATAACGGTAAAGAATAATACAACAGCGCTGTACAGTCTCTGTTGGAAAAATACAAGGTAAAGCTTTAGTCGACATTCAGTGAGAATAAAGCGTCGATCGTGATACGTTTCAACAGAACGTTGAAGACGCGCATGTATCGCGCATTCAGCCAACAAGGACATTACCGTTGGTTGGACATGTTGCCCGGACTGGTGAAAGCGTACAACGACAGCGTACACAGAACGATCGGTATGAAACCCAACCGAGTGAACGAAAGCAATGAGCTGGTAGTGTTGGAACGTATCAAGAAGAACTCACGGCCACGCGGTGCGCTCGAGAAGAAACCGAAATTCACGGTCGGCGACCATGTTTGCATGAGTAAACACAAAATGACGTTCGCGAAAGGGTACACGCCCAAGTGGACCAATGAAAGTTTCACCGTACACGCGGTGAAACCCACCGTTCCCGTCACTTACCGTCTCAAGGATCACGCTGGTGAAGTGGTGCGCGAGCACGGAAGCAGCAAGTCGAGCGTCGGTGACGTTTACTTGGTGGAGAAAGTGTTGCAGCGCTAAGGCGACAGAGTGCGCGTGCGTTGGCTCGGTTTCGACGGTAAACACGATTCGTGGATCTGATATAAAACACGGCATGGCATCAACGCGTAGCGTGGCACCAGTACGCGACAGTACGTTACGATGACAACATCGTCATGTCGGCAGCGGCGGTGGCGAACACTGTGAACGATGTCATCTTACATCCAGCGTACAAGAAGTACATCTTGAATACAACGAACGAAGACGTCGAACGCATGCGTACATTCGTCTCTCTACACCAACATTGGCGACGGGTTACGAAGCGTGTGACAAGTTGCAAGCTCAGTATAAGAGTACCGAGTAGCACGAACGGTGGGTTAGATCACTACAAAGAGTGCGCGTGGTCGAATCCCGATTGTCAAGAGGGACCGGACACTTGCGTGTGCAGTACCGTGTCCGGTGAGTGTTACGACATAATACAACTGCTCAATAGACTGTGGTCGAACGAAGAAGAAGAAGAAAATGAAGATAGTACAACAAGCCCGAAAATTGAAAATAAAAAATATGGACTTGTCGCAAGGTTACACGAATGGTGGTGGTTGGGGCGGAGGAAGAGTAGCGAGGAGGAGGAGTAAGCACGGACCACTTCTGCCTGATTCTATATGTTCTATCATCTGCGGACCGTCCGCGTGCGGAAAGACGAACGTGATGTTCAACCTGTTGTTCGACGTGAACGGGGTACGTTTCGCAAACCTGTACGTGTTTTTAAAATCACTGTTTCAACCCAAATAGCGGATGTTGGAAACTCTGATAACACAACTCGTCGACGACGGACTGGGTTATCACGCGTACAGTGAAAACGAAGAGGTACCGCCTCCCGACAAGGTCTTCACCGCTTCCGTTATGGTGTTCAACGAAGTGTCTTGTGAAAAATAAACACAACGTACGCAAGTACTTCGCTATGGGACGACACAACGATAGCGATTTAGACACGTTCTACTTGTGCCAGACGTACAGTCAAACACCGAAACAGCTGATTCGTGACAACGCCAACCTCATAGTCTTGTTCAGACAGGACGATCTCAACTTGAAGCACGCGTACAACGATCACGTCAACACGGACATGAAGTACGAAAGGTTTAAGAACTTGTGCACAGAACCGTGGAAAGACCGCCACGGTTTACTCGTCGTGAACAAAGACTCGTTCATCGATAACGGGTGGTACAGAATCGGTTTCGATCATTTCATAGTAGTACCACCGAACGAATAAACAAACGCCTGTAGACTGTTTGTGTAAACGGGCGTTGACAGTTTCCGAAAAGGGGTTTTTATATATCCACGACAAAGACTGTATGTAAATACACGTGTTCCGAAGTCAATACGTTAGTCGATCTACTGGCGTTCGTGAAGATGGAAGACAAGGAGAAACGGGTCATTCGAGATATCGAAACGATCAGCAATAACATACGGAAGAAATACCGTGTGTTAAAATACGGGATCCAAGAAGGGGAAGAAAAGCTAACAAGAAGTTACAAACCGATCTTGAAACCGTTGAAAACCATTTCACAAGCGTTGGTCGAAAAAAAACGTAAAACGACTGCAAAGCCGATGGTGACGATAACGGAAAGTAAGAAGAAACAAGAGGAGGAGGAGGAGGAGGAGGAGGATAAACAGCTAGTAGACTCTAAACATGACGGTACACCGCGTTTCCTAGACACATCCGTAGTTGGCGAGACGACGACGACGGAAGTTGATGACGCTAGTTTAACAGTTGAAAGTCTGTTGAACACACCCGAAGGAAGACGTGAAGCACGTAATTATTTTCAGAGCCAATACGAACCCAATTCACTAGCGTACAAATACATGAGTATAACCGTATCGGCTGATCGTGGTCAAAAGATGGATTATACGTACGGTGTAAGACACGAAGGCGGTAAATGGATGATAGGCGATTCACAATTGGAAATCGATGGTAACGATCATTTGTTATCAATGGTGTACGATACAAAGGCACGCCGGGACTTTTCGAACTGGTGTTCATGAAACGTCCGGATACTGGTGTTTACAACAAGGACGATCTCGCGACTTACAAGCGTATACTGGAAGCGACTAACGCACACAAACAACACTATTTACCGACAATGCGAAGATACGTGAACAGAGGACCAAAGTATACGAAGATAATAGGTCCGTTGTTTCGAACGATATGTACGGGACGCGGACACGTGAACAACAACAACTACATCCAAAACGGAAACAATATATACATTGAAGTAAGGAGAAGAGGAAACGATAAAATCGATTACGTGCACTGGGACGATCCGAACGAACTGGTGGACAGACTGCGATTGTTGATTGAATCCCAACGCGCCGGCAATAGCGGCCACACGAACGAAATCGTCTCCATTGTGAAAGAACTGCGTGAAGCCGACATCGTTGTATAAATCAGTCCCATATACCAGCACGTATAATATGTATATAAAAAAGTGTACAGAGTCGATACAGTTCATTCGTATCTCGGCACGATGAGTGTTGACAAATTCGGCAGACACCAGAGCACCGTCACGGTGCGACGGAAGACGCGACGCAGTCTGCGGGAGGATATCGGTATCGGATTGACGGTGGACGGAAACTTCGACGTAGCGGGGAAAAAGTACGCAACTTGGGCGAACCGCTCGATAGTAACGATGTCGTTCGACTGCAGTTCGTGCAAGACCACTGTCTGTTAGTTGACGACGATTCGACGCAGATTCCAGCGGTGGTGTCGGCAGCGTCATCACAAGAATAGACGTCAAAGGTCGTAAGCTCGCCAACGTCGGAGCTCCCGCCGATCTCAAGGACGCCGTCAACAAGCAGTACGTAGACTACACGTGCTTGCGTTTCACAACACCGCCACTGAAGAAGAAGAACGGGGCCGCCCTCGTCGTCGACGCGCGCGACCACCGCATACAATCTCTCAGCGAACAGATTCGTGCGAGAGACGCCTCGACCAAAGGATACTTAGACGCGAAGGTTATACCGCGGGACGTACAATCTAACCTATCGGTGTGGAACGTGCGGATAGCGCAGTTAGCACCGCCTGTGAACAAGAAGGACGCGGTGAACTTGGAATTTTTGAACGAGCACACGATCGCTTCGTTGAACGGAACTTGTTTCAACGCGCAAGGAAAGACTATTTTAAACGTCAGCAACTACGGTCGGGTCATGAACGCCGTAAACGTACGTTAATTGGAGGACGTTAGGCGGTACGCGAAGAGCAAAATGTACAAACTCGCAAACGTGTTCCAAAGACGATGGGAGAAAGTAGTTTCGTACATCTATAAATTGCATGCGGACGCAGCGCAGAGTTCACTCAACGCCGAAGAGGCAGAATTGATACAAGCTAACAACGAGGAGACGAGCGAATTAATAGCAGAATTGGATAAGGCCGGAGGGAAAGATAAAGATTGGAGATTCGTTTACAAGGTCGAAAATAGTAGTCATGTACGAATTACGTGGTCATAGTGTTAAAAATGAAAAAAGAGGGCGTATTCCTATCAGAAAAGTGCTTAAAAGCGTGATACCTTTCGTCACACAGTCAGTACCGACTCTGATCAATCGAGCGGTGGACGTGTTACCGGTGGAACTGCATCTGCCCGGATACAGGTTCTGCGGACTGGGAACTAGACTGGAGGAGAGATTGGCACGCGGCGAACGCGGAAAAACGAGTTGAACGAAGCCTGTCGTAAACAGACATCGCGTACGCCAAGTACAAGGACAACGAACGGAGACGCGCAGCGGATCGCGTGCTAGCCGACAAGGCGTGGGAACGAGTGAAGGCTTTGAACTCGGGTATCAGCGAACGAGCGTACGCGACCGCGGTAGCTGCAGCGATGAAAGCGGAATCAGCGTTAGGCGGCGGCGGACTGTGCAGCGGACGTAAACGTCGTCGTCGCAGCGGGGCGGTCGTTAAGCGGAAAAAGCCAGCACGTACGACCGGGATGAGGAGGAGGGGGAGGAGAACGAGGACTAGGACGACTGGATCGGGAATTCGACGTCGACGGCGACAGAACTGAGGAGGAGGAGGTAACCGTAAAACAGCTTCAGGACTGTACCTGCGTCCGTACCGAATAAAACTAGTAGAAATACCCATGCGCCCGTTGTCCGATCGTGATCTGTACGCGTACGCGAAAAAATTGAACGTACCCTATTTCAGAGGCGTGTACATGCGCGACGCTTTACCGCGCTCGCCGCCGTGGAAGAACGAAAGCGCCGTCGTGAATCTCGACGATACCGCAGGACCGGGCACGCACTGGGTATTCTACAAGAAGCGAGGCGATAGTGTCTTGTACTTCGACGGGATCGGCAATTTACGTCCGCCGGTCGAGCTGATGCGGTACTTCGGATCGAGTGTGACCGATGTGCGTTACAATTACGCGCGTAAACAACCGCCGGACACGGTCGTCTGCGGACATTTATGTTTAGAGTTTTTGTCGTCAAACGATCAACAGACGACGAGATGTCTTCGCTTACGGTCACCGTCACGGGTACGGATCCGAGCGCTGTCGTCTGTGACTTTTTTCCACCTCTCGAACGGACGGCGGGTGAATGGTACGCTGGACTGTTGGATTTCACAACGTACAACTCTATTCCGAACGTGGAAAGCGGTAGAAACAACGTCTTTCCCGTACTGAAACGCGGGGGTGGTGCGCGTAAAACGTTAGAACTCATCGAATTACCGACCGGTGCGTACGAAATCGGTGATATCGAAACGTACCTGAAGAAAGCGCTAGTCGACCGAAATTCAGTCTGCGCGCCAACAACAATACGCTGAAATGTGAACTTTACTACGAGATCGATTTCGGTAGTACACAACACGGAATCGGTGCCATGCTGGGTTTTATCAAGAAAACCAAGTTGGAAACGTATAAATTACACACGTCGGACACGCCCGTAAACATTAACAAAGTGAACTTTCTGGAGATAAGGTGTAACGGCGTGCAAGTTTCGTACAAGGACGGACGAAACGAGCTCATTCTGCATTCGTTCTACCCGATGGTCGAGCCTGGATTCAAGATAGTCGAAACGCCCAGCAACGTCATATACCTTCCGGTGAACGTACAAAGTTTACGTAACATTACCGTATCGGTACACGATCAAGACGGTGGTATCGTGAATTTTCGCGGTGAAGTAAACACCGTGCGAATCCACCTAAAACGGATGTAACGATGGGTTTTTACTTCAACGATAGTTGTTTTTCTGTTGCACCGTTATCGTCATCGCGCGCAAGACTTGCGAAGATAAAAGAGGAGCGTACATTCGGGAAACCCGTCAGTCGACGTTCGACAATGAAGCGGTTAACACCGGCGAACCGACGCTATCTGATTTTACTAGGTTTCTAAGTCAAGAAAAACACGTAACATGGCGGTCAGCGGTATCCTGGCGGTCGATCGAGGTCCGCTCTTCGACGACAGCATCACGCATTACGAGTACTACAGTCTCGCGCCGTACGCGCCGTCGCGGTACGGTAACAACGATGAAATACGTATACCCATACTGCAGCACGACGTCTTCACTCTGCCGATGGAAAGTTTCCTGTACGTCGAAGGCAAGTTGAGCAAGAAGAAGACCGGAGTGAGTGATACCGACGAAGTGAACGTGAGACTGGTGAACAACGCGATCGCGTTTCTCTTCGAAGAAATCCGTTACGAATTGGCCGGTGTGGAAGTCGGTTGGACAAGAACGTCGGCATCACGTCCACGTTGAAAACCATGCTGTCTGTCGGCAAACCGGACGTTGATGCGATGAAAAACGCCGGATGGCTGGCACCGACGACTAACGAGATAACACCGAAAGGGAGCTACGGTGAATTCAACTTTTGCGTACCGCTGAGGATGTTGATGGAATTCGCTGAAGACTTTACGCGGATCATTTTAAACATGAAACAAGAACTGATACTGTTACGCAAGTCCACCACCGATTTAAACGCTATGTTGATGACGACGACGAGCAGCGCAATTACGGTTATAGACACTAACGCCGATCTCGAACTGACTAAAATCTTGTGGATGGTTCCGTACGTGCACGTGAACAACGATACGCGGTTGGAGCTGATGCGGAAGGACGCACCGCTGTCCATACCGTTTCGCAGTTGGGAACTCCACGAGTACCCGGCATTGCTGACGACCAGCAGGCAGACGTGGACGATCAAGACGTCGTCACAACTGGAGAAGCCGCGGTTCGTGATACTCACCTTCCAGACGGGCAGAAAGAACGATCTGATAAAAGACGCTGACAAATTCGATCACTGCAAGGTGACCAACGCGAGACTCTTTCTGAACGACAAGTACTACCCGTACGATAACCTAAACTTGTATATCACTAACGGACGCTACGCACTGCTGTACGACATGTATTCTCGTTTTCAAAAATCGTACTACCAAAGGACTCAATCCAACGTACTTCTATCACCGGACGAGTTCAGAGGTAAAGCACCGCTATTCGTCATCGATTGTAGCAGATAGGACGAGTCGCTCAAGTCTTCACCGGTCGACGTGCGACTGGAATTCGAGTCCTCGGAAAATTTCCCCGCGGAAACAACAGCCTTTGCATGATACTTCACGATTCGCTCAACCTATACACTCCGATGTCCAACACTGTTCTCAGACGCACTTGATTTCGTCCCCCACTACTACCACCACCACTCGGGTAGTTGTCTCCTCCCCCCACCACCAACAATAAGTCGTGTCCTATATACATATTACCGAGTTTTGCATCATCCTGTGTCAGTTGAGAGTGTGCAGTTGACTGGGGACGTTGTAGTTACTGTGAACGTTGTGACTGTGTGTTATTACACAACAACATGGCGTCGATAATCGTTGGATTCAACCAGCAGCAGCATTTGCAACCGATACACCGTGACGTGTCCTTAGGTCTAACGTACCCGTTGTCGCACAGACGATACGTAACAGCCGGAGTGTTTGAAGACCGCGGACATGATGTGTGCGTTTCGTTTACGAACGGTGCTCGTCAGCAACGGGTGCTATTCGATTTCACCGTTGGAACTTGTTGATTTTCCTACAGGAACGAATTGCCGACGGTCTTCGATATCCTCGTTCGTCCGACGTTAAGTTAGTTTTGTTTCAGGACAAGGACAAAGGAGACGAAGACTATAGAATTAAAAGTGTTTACGTGAACCGCGGATATGTACATTTGAAAGTCAAGAAGAACGGTTCGATCGTAATGAACGACAGCGAGTGGTCGTGTTTTGTTCGGTTAATACCGATAATTGAAAAGTACGTTGCGCTTTTGTTTTATGAACAAGAGAATATTAAACTGTACATCGATCGCGTGGTATCGAGTGCGAGAGGACAGTACGTGTGCCCACCGGACGTGTTTTGCGATATCGTGATGTAAGACCGGTTGTACAACGAACTCGTTATGTAAGGGAAAGCGGAACCTGTGATACCGGATAATACCGTAATCGAGCTGCTACGTAACCTTGAACAGGACAGAGAATGTTGAAGGGATAAAAACAAAATGGCGGAGTGATTATACAGCATCACGTACGCGTTAGAATAGTTACACATGTGGTCGCAAGGAGAAGACGAGGACGTACGAACCGCTGTCGTCGAGTTTCAAGCGTTCCGCGGTGTGCAGAACGAGTACGTTGTCAAGGAGTTCGCCGCGGTTGACCTGTCTACACGATGTTTTACGGTGGCGTTTTTCGCGTCTCACCGCGAAGACGATAAGAACCAACGAATGGTTGGAACGGTGCTATCACCGTCTGAGATGGGATGACGGTTGCATTCCGTACACGGACGTGTCGCGTACGATCGCGCAAATCTGTGCGAATTTCACCACGATCTACACTAAAGGGTCGGAGGAAGCAGCTTTTCTACGCGTCCACCACTGCAACGTTATCGACCTCAACGAAATGAACGCGCCGACGGCGAGCGACCGGTTAACGAGCTCGTTACAGAGCCCTATCGTGCAACATCAGGACAACAGCGGCGGAACGTTCACCAGGTGCGCACTGCGTAGAGCGTTCTTCTACAGCGAGTGGTTGGTAAACGTGAGAAAACAACGTGCTTTACAACTGTGTACTCTGTGCACGAACGTTATGTATATCAAAATATTTTAATGTGTGTGTTTATGTGTGACCTTACGCTACACAATGGGATGTAGCCTATTATAAGCATGTATATAGTAGTTAAGTATATACGGTGTACTCTGTGCATGAACGTTATGTATAACAATATATTTTAATGCATGTGTGTGTGTGTGTGTGTGTGTGTGTGTGTGTGTGTGTGTGTGACTTTACACTACACAATGCGATGTTGCTTATTATAAGTATGTGTATAGTAGTTCAGTACATACGTTTGTGTATCGGGTTTGTATATTCCAATTGTATCGAGGTGCGTTGTCCGAGTTTGTTCATGTTATGTGTGAGAGAGAGAGATGAACGATTGCAACCGGCTACGTCACTGTCGCGGTAGAAATACTCATAAAGGAGGTCAGTTTGTCCGAGACGAGTCACTGGGACGGTGGAAACACCTGTAAACTCGTCTTGATTTAACAGAATCTTTGTGTGTGTGATACGTGAAAAGAAGACGCTTCTCGATATTCCAACCGTATTCCGAACTATTAGTTTAAGTGAAAAAAAAGAAAAAAAAACAAAAAAAATTAGCTTTGGTCAGCATTGTGTGGTGTACGTTTTATGTTTTACCCAACACTGTACACGTTAAACATTCTGAGTTCTTAGCGTGTTAGGTGTTTGGTAACGCTGGAGTAGGCCTGTTTCTTGTGTCCGCGAAACGGGGAAGCCACGTAAAGAGAAAGCGAAGCATATCTTGTCTCACCTCAGGGGTGGCTTGTAATGGACGAGAGTACATATCATTGTTGTAATTATACGTAATTACCGCAATGATAAGTATGACCCTAATTACAAAATCCACTGCAACAAAATTTACGTCAGTGTATTTCACAATACTCGACCGGCTACAGGAAAAGTATTGTTACAACTTTTGCACCATATCACTGTGACACAGTATGGCGCAATTCAATCGATAGAACTGTTGCATCATCTTATTGTAAAACAGTATGGTGCAATACGTGTTGACAGGATGTTGTGCAGTAGTTACACTCAATACTCGAACAAGAGGGGGATTATCCGTCTATATAAACAGACCTTATTGGCTGTCGCGTTCAGTCTTGTCTCGACAGTCACGAGCGACGCATCGTCCGCAGCTCGAGCTGGACCCCGGCGTCGACCCCCAGATGTTCGAGACCGAGGCCGAAAATGAAAGAGAGCGAGATCGAAATGATCGAGTGCGAATTATTTTGCGAAAAATTCACACACACACACACACACGAGCGCGCGCACGCACGGTCAAGTACGGGGGGGTTTCGAAACAGGAAGCGTGATGTCACGATCTACTCTGATGACCGGATCAACGACCTCACGATCCTGACCTACCTCAACAGCCTGTGACGGCATTAAAACAATAGCGCCACTGAAACAATAGGCGCTACTGAAACAATAGCGCGAAGAAAACAATAAGCGCTACTGAAACAATAGCGCTATTGTTTCAACACTGAAATAATGGGAGCTACTAAAACAATGATCCCATTGTTGTTTCAGTGACGTTACTGGCTGTTGAGGTAGGTCAGGATCGTAACATCACTACTTCCTGTATCGATACCCCCCCTAACACACTACTTGCAATAACAAGATGTTTAAGGTAAGGGTATCACATAGAACCTATTTTGATCAAAATTTATATTAACGCAGATTAAAGTAGGTTTTGAGACAGGGATGGGAAATACCTTTAACATTCTTCAAGATTTTTTAAGAGCGTTATTCAGGACACTATTTTTTAATGAATGACGATTACCTTTGCACGCTTTTCTTCGCGGATGAACAAGTTGTGGTAGCATTGGACGAACAGGACTCCAATTACATGACCGAAAATTCCATGTAAAATACAGATTTTGGAGCTTCAATATAAATTTTGGATAACCAAAAAGCTGGTTATTGGAGGTGAAGATTTAATAGGACAGTGGGTTCGCACGTTATAAAAGACAGTGGATTTTTTAGGTATATTTATGCGACATCATCAAAACATGGTAAAAGCGATAAAGGTATCAACTGCAAAAGGAAACAAGGTAAAGTGGTGATAAGGCAGCTGAATTCTGTGCTTTGCAGTGGGAAAGTAACCCACAAAACCAAAAAGATGACTTACTCTATCATCTTAGAAACTATAGCCACCTGTGGCTCTGAAACTGGGTAGCTATACCAAAGAAACTCCCGAAGTCTCCAAGCAGTGGAAATGGACTTGTGGAAGAAGGGCTTGTGGGGTGTACAGGCTCCAGTGTATTAGAAGTGAGGATATCAGGAGGCAACGTGATGTTGACAAGTTAATTTTAGACACCAAAGCCTCTCGTACGGTACGGCCTCGTGTAGAACGGATGTATCAGGATCTTTGACCAAAAAAGTAGCTAGACTGGATTCCATCTTGACGACTGAAACGGGGTAGGTCCAGGAGCCAATGGAAAGAGGACTCGGGGAAAGGATGAGAGGGTGAAATGAGACTTGCAACGTGGTAGTTGGTACAACAGACCCTTTGGTGTGCAGTATGTGAGAGAAGTCAGTAGCTGTAGAAGACTCGTATAATGCCTGCTCTTCCAGTTGCTCGAGATTTCTCATCGAAGGATATTCGCATGTTTTTACGTTGTTCAGTGCTTCTTGGAAACATGCAGTTTTAGTCTTTGAAACTACAAAATTTAATTTTTTTAGTAAATTTATACTATTTTTTCTTTTTGTTTAGTAATAAAAACAAAAAGAGATTCACTGAAACTTTGATGGGGATAAAGCGATAAGAGCCGAAGGTACAAAAAAAAAAAAAAACGATGGAGAGCCATCGATGGAAGAAAAAGACTCGAGGAATAACCAGAAACGGACGTTTAGGGTACGAGATACACAGGACGCTGTAGTTCAACTGACACGCGCGTATGGTTCAATAGAATCCGCTGGATGAGCCGTACAGCATTTTCAGTACCTTGTTTAAAATAATTTGTTTTCAACATTCACAAATACCGCAGTAGCGTTACGAATATCATTTGTATTATCGACGTGAGCTGCAGCTGGCGAAAGATCACACTTAAAATGCAATTTAAGATCGACTGTGGCTTGGAAACATTGAGATAGGAGACAGACATGGGTGGCAAATTAAAGATTGCAAGTAGGCGGACGAATGCCTAGCGGCTGTTGTGTATATAATTAATGTAACGGTAAGAAAACATTTACTGTTTTAAATTTCATTTTTCTTTGTACAACTTAATGCTCTCCACTAGTCAAGTGACTCCTGTTGAGCGTTCTTGAACGATTTAATTAATAATCATCATCAAAATCATCAGATCGTATTGAAAACCAAAGTAGTGATGAGCTGAATAGTTCAAAAGCGCTTACCGGGAGACATCAGACTGACTCGTTAAAGGCAGGCAACAAGTGGAGTTGAGCAGATCTATAATAAAAGTCTACAATCTAATAATAAAAAGTTCGTTGATTAAAAAAGAGTCTTATATCGAAAATGTAAAATACAGTTCAGGACGCTTCAAAACGCCGTTTTTGATTATATATATAAAAAAAAAGAAAAAAATGGTTTGATTTTCTCTTAATAGGACTATGCAATAAGCTTTTATAAAACCTGTCCCACTGTCCCACTCGCGCGCGCACTCACACGCACACACGTGTGTATAATACCAATAGTTAGTATGTGTTGAATTATAATTTATGTACTATAGAAACTAATTGGCAATATTTACTGCTATGAAAACGTGTAAACTTCACACCCTAGTCAAATTATAAATAAAATAAATTATAATTAATGCTTATACTAAGACCATAACTTGCCCTCGAGTCCAGAAAACGCCTCGTTGTCAATGTGTGTTATCTGGTTTCCATCGAGTTCCAATGAATTTAAGACTGTCAGATGAGAGAAGGCTCGAGCAGGTACTGTACGTAGGTGATTGTGTGCTAAACCAAGCGAGTCTAAACTTTTCAGTCCTATAAAACATCACATCATTACAAATAAACTGCTGTTACAGCCTAAAAATGTATTATACGTATTATTCATAATTATAGTATCCAATATCTATGAGTAACGACGAAACAATCTGCTGAATGAAATTTGGTTATGCAATCTACATCTGTGTCTATTGTAGGTGATGAAGCCTACCTTCTACGCAAACCTGTTATATAGTTCTCATGTTTGAAAGGTATTTGTAACTTAGTATACTTTTTCTATCTAAGGTACAATATTTTTTAAATATTTAAATTGAAAATTATTTAAAATATTTTCCTCCAAAATAATGAAAATTACAGTTATTATATTGAGCTCATGGGGAAAAGTTACACAGCAAGATGGTTTATCGGTTATGTAAGTATAGGCATTTATGTATGCCTATTTATAGGCATGTGTGTAAGCCTACATTCTGTGTGTGAAGTATGGCAGAGGTGGAGCCCCCCGCTGTTTAAGTCATTGCTCCCTCTTTATCCTCCCTTACACTCCACTTATCCTTTGTGTTATTACGTCACTTTATTATTAGGAAACCTCCAGGTTTTTTAAATAAACGAGAAAATATTGCATTATTTATCTTATACCCTAATATTGTTTCCTTATAAAACATTAAATAGTCATATCTTTGGGTAAAAAGTCTAAGATCGTTTGTGTTTGTGTGTGTGTGTGCACGCGCGCGTACGTGTGTACGTGTGTACGTGACTGTTTTTTCTATATTGCGCTTTTAAGCAAGTCTGAACAAAAGAATAAGAGTTAATCGGTATGGAATAAACTCCAGGTATATTTAAAATGCAAAAGAGTACTTTTCAATAGCTTAAAAAGGTGATTTTTAGTATTTAAAATTAAATAGTTATTCTATCTAGATAAGTGTGGTCTACCTGTACAAATGCTATGCTTATCAAAACTTACCGGGGAACATGTCCTGAGGATTGTTGAGTACTCTAAGATATATATTTCAATTTTAAATAAAATAAAAAACGTCTCGAAAATATGGATAAGGCAAATTTCGATGTAACTAAGTGCTTAGTGGATATTGCAAGTTTTCACTCAACTTGGTTAATGGATAAGTTTCACAGAATTTATTGATTTTTTACTGCTTATTTGAATGGGATTAAAACGAGTTTGTGAATAAATCTTTTGGGGCACATGAAGAGAAGTATACCTTGAATCAAAAACCACTGATAACTCGCTTTCTTCAATTTTTGGATGAGACAAGTTTGTAACTCAACAAAAGAATTCGGAAAACAACACTTTTTGTGGGGGGGGGGAAGATTTAGAATTGTGTTTAATAATTGTTTTAACATAAGTACCTACATTTTAATGAGGTTACGTAGGTGTGTTCTAACTTATTGAAGACGGCATGTCTGTAGTAATCTGTGTAGCAGCTAATCGCAGTGATGACTTCAGTTACTAGTGTGACATTTGTCTGTTCAATTTTTAACATTTAAGTGGAGAAAATGTACATTTATTTATGTTTTAGAAACTTTCTAAATTTCTTCAAGGGCCGGTTAAAATGCCTATGGCCTAGGGACGCCAGTTGGACTACAATTATCTAAATAAAACTCTTGTGTTTTATTTGCGAAACATATGTTGATATTACTAATATAGAGAACAAGAGGGGGAGTAATAAGAGAAAGAGAGAGAGAGAGAGCGAATGAGAGGGGGAAGAGATA
Organism: Magicicada septendecula; assembly: GCA_034769895.1. Classification (NCBI taxonomy): domain Eukaryota; kingdom Metazoa; phylum Arthropoda; class Insecta; order Hemiptera; family Cicadidae; genus Magicicada; species Magicicada septendecula. The sequence continues at coordinate 1,118,639,744 of CM068367.1, read as the reverse complement.
AGGGGAGAAAGAGGGAAGTGTGTGTGTGTGTGTGTGTGTGTGCGAGAAGCGTATACGTACGTGCACATTAAGGTACAGTAATGCTGCTGTGTTGTGTTAATGTCGCAGTGCAATATTTTACCATAATGCGTCACATGCACTATACAGAATACTGCACTTTATTTTACATAATTTGGAGTAATTATGTATTGTCAACGAAAGTGTATAATGCATCAAATCTGCAACTTAGTGGATATCAATAAGTCTGTCGTATGACAAAACAAAAATAGTAACAACAGTGTAAGTATAAAATTCTGACCTTCAAAAACACTTTCACTGATGGAAGTAATTTCATTTTCTTGCATTTCCAACTTTTTAAGCGAATCGAGGATAGAAAGTGCATCTTGAGGAACAGATGTTAGTTCGTTTCCTCCCAGATTTAACCTCTTCAATTTCCTATAAGAGATTAAACAATAAAAGTAAACAAGATTTATAAGCTTAACTCGAATTCTTTAGTGAAAGAACACTATTTCTTTGGTCGTTATTACAAGATTAAAGAATCTGTGTTATTATTATTAGTGTTAATACTTTATATGTATTAATTGTATTAATACAATCCGATATGTAGGATTGTACAGGGCTAGATTTGTTGATTACAGTTAACATACACCAGCAATTTGTTATTTCCTAATTAGATCAGTACTAATTCTATAATTTCTACTGACACAGATAAGACCATAATGGTACCCATGCTTGAAGGGCTGTGTGTATATATGTGTGTGTGTGTGTGTGTGTGTGTGTGTGTGTGTTTTATTTTTTATTCCTTTTGTGATGGCGATCGGTAATTTCACGCGTACTGGTCAAAGTGACTTGACGTGTAAGTAAATGAGCTGAAAAGTTCAGTTTAAACCACGAATGGAAGGGTTCACACATTGTGCCTGTCTGACATTTTTATAATGTTAAACATGTTAACATTTTAAATAACGCGAAGAATTACGTATTAACGTATAATAATATTAATAATAATAATAATAACAATAATAATAATAGCTAAAGTGTACATTATAGTTATGACAAGGTGACACAGATCTGCATGCTTGACTAACCGGTTGCAACCACGTCGTGGATTTGGGATTATAACGCAGTGGCGTTGGTCCAGGTATTAATCAGTATTAACCAGGGGGGACTTATACTTTACACCACTATATACTTTCGACATCAAACTGCGCGTAAAGTAAACTCAGGGGTGGGTTGCACGCCACGGTTCGTCGCAAGTACTACTTACAATACCGGTACTTCCAAACCTCTATACCGATGTGTAACTATCGAAATTAAAAATACTTAACAGTATATTATTATTGTTACCACTGTATTTTTTTTTAAGAGGGGGAAAAATTTTTTATACACCGTAAGTGGAAATCGTCTATCCTCTGGTGCGTGGGACTCGCACCCACTGAAAACTCACCTCTAATTCAGGCATTCATATCCACCCTGGAACCACATAGCTTATTACTTCAAGGTGGAGCCTATTGCGCCCTTATCAGGCTCCTTCTAGTTGTTTCTTATGTGCTAGTGCTCGTTGGTTGCAAGTTGAGCCTGTCTTTTCATTTCTTGCTCTCCGACTTGCTAGGAGAGCTTCGAATTTAGCCTCACCCCTAGATATTTAACTGCTCTTTTTGAAGTATAGCCTCAGCTTCCACTTGGATCTATATGATTGTAAGGATCCGTCGCTGGGTAAGTAATACTATTTTCGACTTTTCGGTGGCTAGCTCCAGGTCGTGTTCTTCAAACCAAGAGCTCAGTTATCGCATTTCCTGATTGAGGCTTATTTGTACATCCTCAATGTTCCGTGTTACAATCACTGCCGCGATATCATCTGCGTAACACGCCAGGAAAGTGTCTGGTGGCATCTCCATCTGTAAGATTCCAACGTAGGATACGTTCCAGAGGTCAGGCCCAGGACCCAAAACTTGAGGCCCAGTGGTAATTTCCTTCCTACAAAGTCCATTTGTCGTGTCATACGTTAGTACCCTATCACTCAGGTAGCATTCCATCATCTGGTGGAGTTATTGTGGGATTCGGAAGAAGTGTTCCAGAGCATGTCGCTTCAACAGGCAGAATTAAAAGGATCTTAACATCCAGAATTGCTAACAAGACTACGCTTCTTGAATAGTGATTTCTCTGCTGGGTCACATGAAAAGTTCTGACTGCGTCTTCCACTGCCCCAACAGGTGATTGGTCTTTCCGGAACCCATATTGTCTTTGTCGGACAGGTCTCCTGCTCTTTGGATGGCCGCTGGCAGACATGGCTTCAGCAATATTTCCAGACACTTTCCAGTTGTATCCAGCATGTCCAAAGGCGCCTGTACGCTGATGACGTGGCCGAGTCATCCTTACTTTTGCTGGTAAGTACCATACTCTGCACTTAACACTGTTTTAGAAAGATTTCTTCCCTTAGGAAGTTGCTACACATATTAAGGAGTATTCATGGATAGACACGAGCAATCACCTTTAGACTTCTGAAGGAACACTGTCCGGCTCTGGGGATTTGCCACACTTCATCAAACCAGCGGCCTCCTTCAGTTCTTCGTTCTTTTTCACTAAACCGCGGCACTTCATCTGCTGCAACGGGACGTAGCTCATTAACCTTTATTGGGTAGGTCGGAAAGAGTGCATCCACGTTGCGCATGACGACCATATAACCCAGCCCCCAGGGTCACTATTCACCTCAGACTATAGATCTTCCCACTTTCTATGTTTGGTTCTAACAATAGCCTTTTTAAGGTCTTGCCTTGTTGCTCTGTACTGTGCTATTTTTTGTTCTGCTCTGTCGTCATTCTTTTTTTCTCTGCCTGGTAACAGTCCGCCTAAGGCAAAGACACCTGCTCCTCAAACAACGATATCCTCAGGGCACCAGCAGATCGCCTTTCTTCTCCCAGATGACCTTCTTCGCCGAGGCACTGAAATATCGCAGGCCTGGCGTATCAGATTAATTGTGGTCTCGATTACTGACTCCGCGGGACTGGACCTCTCCAGCACGTAGTCTTCTCACCTCTCTATTTCTGATACAAGGGTTTCTACGTTTAGTTTGCCAATATTCCACTTAGGTTTTTACCCATCTTTTTCAGCACCTTGTTTTCTTTCTTCCTGGAGGCTAAACACTATGTATTGATGATCAATACCAGCATATTCTTCCCTGACTTTCCAGCCAACAATGACTCTGACGCAAGCGTAATATTCGGAAACGTCTCCGCATTTCTAACATTGATCACATTAAGTGACAATGTGCGGTCAATTCAAGCAAGCGTCTTCCCCTTGAATTCGTATTCGGTACGCCCCATTTTACCACCCTGGCGTTGAAGTCTCCACCAATAACGGTGGCTCCTTTCCATTCCCGCAGGCTGTTTTCTTGCATGTCTAGTTTTTCTTGGAACTCATATATACCCTCGTTAGGGGTGACGTGTACAACCTCACCACTTCTAAACCAAACTAATCCCCTACCAAAACCGTGACTTCCTACCAAGATTTCCCCCATGTCTGGTATCCAGATAGCCGCAGTACCTAAGATATCGGAATACCATCCTGCTACACTTCTGTCTTTGTATTGTTCGCTGATGAACAACAAAACAGCATTGGTATGCTGATTGGTATTGGCCCGCTGGGCCTGCATGAGAAGGTCATCCGTGAGTCTGGTTCTACTCTGCTATGTTGACTGTCTTGCAGAAACTTCATATTTTTTAATATTTTTTTTGCCTCATCCAATACTTTCCTGAAGATAAGACAATTTCTCGTTCCTGGGACATGGCCTATGTGGTCTTTTCAGTACACAGGAAGCAGTTTAGCCAGTTTCTGGAGCCACTTTTCTTGTACCCTGGTCCTCCGCATTGTATACACAACCCCAGCTGCTTTCTGTCCCTTGCAGTTGGCCTGTCGGTAACCATAGGCAAGGGACGAGTAACAGCGTTGGACCGTTAGGCTACGTCGAACTCTGCAATTCATCCAACCAATTTTGATGCTCTAAGACTTCAGTAGTTCTTCTGCGCCTTTTTTGTTCATTTCCACAATGGTCATCTTTTTTCCCCTTCTGTTGGGACCTGTCACTGTTATCTTTAGGTAGCCTATAAGCTCGCCAACTTCTCTTTTAATCCCTTCAGTCACTTCTTCTGGAGTGGTGACGCTGTCGAGACCTCTTATTTTGAAAGTCTCCTTCGGCTCCAGCTTCCCCCAGCTTCCTTTGACAGTGGCATTTTCCCTAAGATGTTCTTTAGGGTGTCACAGAAAAGTATTATTACTGTTGAAGGTAAAATGTAATAATGTCAGGATGTATGAAAGTTAATATTTAAATATTTAAATAAAAAATAATCTCCTTCCTACGAAGTCCATCTGTCATGTCATATACCCCCCCATCACTCTCTCTCTCTCTCTCTCTCTCTCTCTCTCTCTCTCTCTCTCTCTCTCTCTCTCTCTCTCTCTCTCTCTCTCTCTCTCTCTCTCTCTCGAGCTCGAGCTCGCGCGGCCTCCCTCCCTCCAAACACGTGCGCACGCGCACCAGGTACATGTGTATGTATACTTTCTTACTCATGACAGTCTTATCACAGGAACCCACATTATATTATGCATACCTTGTTTATGCTACCTGCATTAAGATAACAATTCTTTTCCCTCTTTATTTTCCTCTCTGTCAGTCTATCTCTTCACTTTGCTCTTGTGTCACCCTTCCGATGTTTTCACCCTCTTATTTTTTATTGCTCTGTATTTTTCTTGATGTAATAAAGAGAATGAGACTAATAATACTAGTAAATACGATACGAAATGATTCTTTATAGGTCCAAATATGAGCATGTGTAGAAGAGAGATACAGAGAAGTAGATAGATACAGAGAACCGTTAGTAGGTACAGAGAAGAATGTGAGATCAGCGGGTATAATCCGGAAGCAAAGCAAATCAATTTGATGCTAATGTTAACAAATATTACAGTGATTCAATATAAAGGAATGATAAAAACAATTACTTGTAACGGACATTGCGGTATCCATCAATTTTAATGGAAACAAGAGTTACAGACGTTTACATAAGTTTTGTAAAACTAGGTTCTCAAACTCAAGTGATATAATAGGAGAAATGGAAGTATTAGAAAGGAACGCGGAGCATGCGAATATGATTCAGATTACAGCTGAAACAACAAATCTTTAGAATCTGAACTCAAGTGATATAATAGGAGAAATGGAAGTATTAGAAAGGAACGCGGAGCATGCGAATATGATTCAGATTACAGCTGAAACAACAAATCTTTAGAATCTGACTCATTATAGTTGGTTATAGTTTGCAGTTAAATGAAAATGTTTATTGTCAATTGCACATTGTGCGTGGTCTAAATTAGAGGCGTGTAGCTTTGATGTATTCTGGAATATGTCCGCGACTTGCATTGTGTTGCACTATGAACGTCAACCGTCATATTTGTTTAATAACACATTATTAATAACAGAAGTTTATTAATAGAAGACCAGTTTAATAATAAAAGAATAATAGCTGTAATAATAGATTCATGATTCAGATGATTAATAAATAACGAACAGACGTTACCACAACTAACAAACTTGTACCATGATTAATATTAAATTTGCAGACAGATGTATTGTTGACGGCGATCGCAACAAGATCGTAATCTTTAAACAGTGGAATAAATTATTGAACGCCAGACAAATCGATACTCACAAATTATAAAACACTTTTATGAAACAAAGCACTCGTATTACAATAGTTCTAGATGTGCAATTGTCCAATACATACTATCACAACAAATAATAAACAGCACTAAAATTACAGTAGAATAATTTGTTGGAAACACAAGACCCCATTAAGCGAATCTCTTGCCCAAACACTAGTTTTACTGGAGTCATGCCCGCTGAACTCAGTCTGTTTGTTTGGTTCTCGTCAGCCATCACTGACAGGTGCTACTTCAAAGTCCTGTTGAATTTCTCAACCGTTCCGTCGGACTGAGGTTGGAGAGGGGTTGTCCGGGACTTTAGAATACCAAATAGGCGTCATATTTCATTGAAGACTCCCGACATTTAAACACCAACCTTTGGGACTCTAAAACGGCATAAGCAGTTTGCGATGGCATAAGCTTCCGTATGCTTAATAAAGAAGTTACTACAATTACGATCATCGTCTGGTTATGAACAACACGGTTTCCATCATCTGGAACGGGGTAAGTACCTGCAATTCGGCAACGTCTATATAGCAATTCTGTCGAACGGAAGTGTCACATTATACTGCCTCAGCTTCCATTGTTTCTGGCTTGTGGGCTCTTATTTGACCTTACTTTATTAGGATCCAATGTAACACATTTCCCAATCTGGTCTCGGAGGTTCAGATCCGTTAGTACAGAGGTGTGCAAATTATTATACTCATTGCCTGTTTTCTTATATTTTTGTAGTTTCATAAATTTTTTGGCTACATATTAAGACTGTATAATTGTTATGCGTTGCTGTAAGACTTTTTCCATTTATTACTTATGAGCATTGGTAGTCTTGTTAAAAATGCAGTTGGGAAATTGTTGTTTTTAAAAAATTCCTCGAGTGTACCAGGTGTGTTTGTAAAAACTTCTACATCAACTGTTTGATTATTGTAATAATGCATAACTGATTACTATAATGTACTTGTTTTGCGTTTTGTTTTATAAATTATGATAAACGTATGTGTTTCAGTGATACTTGTACTCCTTCAAGTGAATAAAAAATATTCTTTCTGCTTTATTGAAGCCTACGTCCTTAGTTGTGTGTTTAATAAAACAACAAAATGTGATATGTCAAAAAAACTTGATGTTTCCAAAATCAGTCAGCCTTTTTTTTTTTTTTTTTTTATATTTGATCTTTGATCTTGCAATCAAACGTGGTGAGGCTCTAGGTCCGAAACAGGAAGGCAACTGCGGTCGAAAACCCTACATAATCCCACAAGTGGAACGAAAACCTGTCCAGACAGCTAAATCAAATAGAATGCCAACCAGCAAAGACATTTCTAACTATGAAAAATAATATGGTGTGGAACTGTTCAACTATTGTTCAAAGATGCAGACTACATAAAAAACCCAAGTTTATGCCTTCAGTGGCTAAGAAAAGACTAATTTGGACTAGGAAAGATATAGAAAAGATCGGAAATGAAATTCTTGAGTATACACAATTAAGGGCCTAGTCTAACATTAGATTTTTCATACTTTTTTAAATAGGAAAGTTGACAGAAAACTGAATGCCAGCAATTTAAGACCGGCCATGCAGACAAAATATAGTTTTCTTTTTTCTTTTGTATTTTCTGACAAATCTGTATTCTAAATAGATAAAAAAAGTGGTCAATGTGTATGCCGATTACACGTTGAGGTGTTTTAACCTCAGTGTATTGCAAGCATAGTAATAACACACAACCACAATAATGATTTAGAAATGCACGCCTTCTAAAGAAACTAGAAGATTATATACTGTACAAGGTATTGTGAAGCAGAACCAGTACAAAAAAGTCCTTAAACCCCAACCATCTCCGCAATTTAAGGACTGGTTCATTAATACAGACTTTATTTCAAGGAAAATGGCATATGTGTCCTTCCTTGGCCAGTCACTAGCCCATATACAAATTCTGTAGCGAAATTTTGTCAATTATGAAGAAAATATCAAGAATAAGACCTTCACTACCACTTATAGCTGAACTTACGTGAATGTGGCACTCAGATGAGGACGTCAAGAGAAACTGTAAAACTTATCAAAATCATGTCAAACCATATAATAATGATTATAAATAAAAAAGGATCAATTAATATGACTGTTACATATTAATAGGAATCAGCAATATGTTAATAAAACAGATAGGCCTATATTGAAAAAAATTAGGTTTGTTTTAAATTTCTTTTTTGAGTCTAATAATTTGCGCACCTCTGTACTTAAAAAATGACTGGTGTGTTACAGAATCTAAATAGCATAACTGGAAATAATTTAAACTGGAAGAGACTATTTGGGATTGAGAACGTTGTCTTTTCCTAATCTTTCTGATGAAATCCTACTTGAAAGTATCCATTCTTTACGTCCAATATGATAAGTCATTGGGTTAGTATGCCAAGCCTTCGGCCAGCTCGACGGGAGATAACGTAGTGGATAGCAGTTTTCTTTGTTTTGTCATTTAGCTTCCGGTATCTACATAAAAACGTATCCAGCAACCCTACAAACACTACCGGAAAAGACCAAACGGTCGACTAAAGCTCGATAATTTCCTCTGTCAATATAACCTGCACTACTAGAAACATTTCCTTCTGCTTAGCTAATGAAGTCTTCGAGGAGGTTGGAGTGTTGGTGTTGTTTCTCCAGAATTGATGTAATGTCGAACAAAAAACGTTCTTTCCTTCTAATGGCTACACACCGCAAATATATCTTCAAATCCTCGTAAAAATTTTCTGAAATCTTCAATATTTTCTGAAACCTTCGGAAGGTTACACGAGCTGTCTAACAGCTGCTCTTGTTCTTTTGGAAAGTAAAGTATTTGATGACTTGGGAATTTGATGTCATTCTGGTTACCCAAGCACCAGGAATAGTTTTACCCAGATGTCTTATGTTTTGTAAAGCGGAAGCTGGTCTACAATATTTGACCACCTTAACTGGAACACTTCCTGTCGCGCCTGGTCGCATTAATCTTCACCTGGTGTGGAGACTAATTCCGCTTTGCATATGGAACACTGGCTGCCTGTAGTGTCCATCGCTATTACATCGTGTCTTTATGTAGAGGGGTAAGTAGATACATTATCACAACAATTAATAAATGTTACCAAAATTACAAGAGAATAACAATAGTCCGTACTCAGTTAAATACTTGTTATTAATAAATACCGCTGTTTAATAATACGTCGATTTAATACGGCTTTAGTAACGCGGTTACTAGACGTTTCTTCTAAAATATATTGATATTGTGTAAATTATGTATTCATGAATTTTAATTTTGGATTTATTAAGATTATGTGTCCTCCAGTAGATTAGTATTTTTCCCTCTTCGGTGCCTCCTCTGTACACAAGTGTGTCACCTGAAGACTTCCTGTAGTGATAAGGGAATTTTTGGTAGAAATATTGTCTGTATACAATTTTAAATCAATTAAAATATGAATAAACGGGTAGAAAAATGAAAATGACAGGTACAAGTAAGCGTTGGACGTGTATTGAATGTTGCATGCGTTGTTACGAGTACAGTGCGGCCTATAGCTTTCGTTGCGTGCCAACTAGGCTACATAATGCACGATTAATCTGAACTTTAACAATATCAAGAGCTGAACTATGTTAAGAACAAAATACACTTGGGTGTAATGTAACGTTCCATTGGAGAAGTACTACAAGTTATGTCCCATGTGGCCTGTGACTCTATCTGCTAACTAAGTCTGAGCACCACGTACTGGGATAACTGATGATCGTTACCGGTTTGTTTGTGACCGGGTAAATATACATTTGTTTCTGACCTTGCAGTAAGATATATAATTGGGAAAATATTAAAACCTTATGCATTAATTTGTTGTAGCATTGTCATTCAACAGGAAGGGGGAACGAGTAAACAGCAAGATTCCTTTGCGATAAATTTGAAGGAACAAACTTTAGAGTTTTCAGAAAATTGAAAGAGAAGTGCATGGTAATAGAAAATTAACTTTCTTTTCAATACTTTCTAGAGAGTACCCGATTTAACTGTTGTGTTCTAACATCGAGTAATCAAATATGAACGATGTTTATCGGTATACAAATAATATAGGACATATCATATCTGTACTGTTACAGTATTCCCTCCATCATAATTTTGCGTCAGTCACTGAGCCTGCTGAACGAAATGTTAAAATTCTCGCCTATATAAATATTGTTGATACATTTATTTTTAACAGCCTGAAAGCCTCGATGCTGAATTTATGCGAGTCTCTGTATGTAAACTAGTGCGTGGCGTGAAGTTTTGGAATAAATTATTCATTCTCAGGCTACAGTAGAAGCGAGAGATGCGTCTAAATAGTTACAGCACAAGATATCCATAAATAGTAAAAGTTTTATTTACTGTGAATTACTGTTACGATTTCCATACTTTCGTTTATTTTATCAACAGTTTTCTATCATTACTGTTATCATTACAAGTTAGATTGTGAACATGCTTTGCAATAATATGCTTTACTTATTGAAGTCTGTTTATTTGAAACACAATTACTACTTCATTACCGCTTGCTGTACAATATTAGAATAATTTTTAACTGAATTTATGCAAATTAAATAATATTTTAAAGTTCAACATTATCAAATTGCTTTATCTTGAATGTGTTGTTGCTTCTAAACGACTCAAATGATTGCTGTTAGAAGAAAAATTATAAGATTTATAAATTTGTAATTTCTCAATTTCTAAAAAGTATACATGTACCAAATTTTGGCTACTGTTTTCCCAGATTTGTGGTTACATAATTAAATTTCTTACCTCACTGACGCATTCCTAGAATATAAAGAATATAATAGTAAATACCAAAACAAGTTAAAATTACACTTGGGCCCTTTTATGGAGTTACAGTGTTTTTACTACAAAGTACCATGGTGTTTATTTGTAATTTGTAATACCAAAGGAAACGCACTAGCATACAAAACGTTATATAGAATAAAACATAAAAAATATGATGGTTATTATATTAGTATAAAATAAAATCGCTTTGTTTCAGTTTCTGACAGTTGCTTGTTAGTAAACAACTTATTATTCTCACAGTGATTGCGACATTGAAATTAATAGGCTAAAAAATAGCAATGCTACAAAATTGTTGACATAGTATATTACTTCTATTAAATGGATTCTTAAGAATCAGGTTTGAATAATTTTAATTTTTGAAGTGATTAAACAGGACTTCTATACCAAATATAACTCGTCAAGTTTTCTGAACGAGAAATTTACGTTTCATCTATAACAATATTAAGTGAATAATAAATATTTTACTTACTTTTCAATACCTTTGAAAGCATCAGAATCGATAGAGGTGATTTTGTTTTCGTAGAGTGTGAGTATTTCAAGGGTGTCGAGACCTTCAAACGCCCTGGGATGCAGAGAACTGATCTTGTTGTGATTGAGGTTGAGGATGAGCAGATGATGGAGGTTGCGGAATGCTGCTGACGGTACCACGCTTAACCAGTTCTGAGATAGGTCCAGTTGGGTTAAACCTTTACCTACAACATCGTAACGGGTCTTTCTTCACAGTTTTAAGTTCGAAACTTATCTGGTTTTGTATTTAGTAATTTTAATTTTTCTTAAATTACGTAATAAGTGGAAATAATTTACTTACTTACTTATATACTTACTTCATCCTCCTCTTCTACCATTAGGTGTCGAGATTTTGCAGAGAGCATGCCATCTTGTCCAATGCCAGATCAGTTCTCTAGCCCAAGCCTTTCCTTTCTATGTTTCCTTTATAATACTGTCTTTCCACTTAAATCTGAGTTTTCCTCTTCTCTTTCTATCTTCCGGTTTTGCACTTCCGAGGCATCGTCGGTCTTCCACTCTAAAGAGACTGCCAAACCATCTCAACTGTGAGTTTCATATCGTATCAATTATAGGGATCAAGCCGAGGTTCCTGCGGATAGTTAGGCTTCGCATTCAATATCGTGCCTAAACTTCTAAGAAGTCTTATCTCCATTGCTTTTATCTTCCATTCAAGGGCCATATATCATTTCTGGGATATATACAGACTTGTAGACTTCCAGTTTAGTCCCTCTCAAGATATTTCCCTTTTCTCAATAAACACGTGTTTTATGGCTCCATACAGTCTGCTGGCTGCCAAAATAAGTGAGTTTAATTCTGTTCCAATCCTGACATCCTCACTAAACAGTGCATCTACCTGCTCGATCTCACTGTTGCAAGCAACTATATTATGTTGTTTCTCTTGTCTGCTTCTTCACATTCTTTATATTTTTGTGGAGTTAGTGGTCATGTTTATCTTAAGCAAAGCTTTTTCCCACATATTCAGATTGTGCTGCAGAATTTGTCCTGAGCAGATACACAAGCTAGCTATCAGAATAATATCGCCAGCAAACGCTAGATTTGTAAACAACACAGGCTGTAATCTTCAGATACCGAAATTAAATTTTTTACTTGTTTGTTGTCTCTCTTTGACGAGAGACATCCATGTAATGACATAAATCATTACAATAGAAAGATAGACCTATGGCGAAAGAATATCACACTGTTTCACCCCAGCTGAAATTACTTACTTGAACTGTTAGTAGAACTGCATAATTTCGGCTGTTTTTGTAAAATCTGAATAATTCAGTTACATTAACATACATGTCATTACATTATTTACTTGTATAGTTGTTACTGCCAGTAACGTCATTGCTGCACTTAAGATGTAGGCCTACTTTCGCTTGCGGTTTTCTGTTACAAATTAATTATAATGTTATCTGCGTGGGAGCACTATTTTATATAGGTGAAGCACATTAGCTATTAATCCAGATTTATAAAATTATGTTGCATGAATTTTATAAAATATTTGCTTTATGTCTTTGTGGTTAATGAAGCTCATGTTGTGGATGGTCAAGGCGATTAATTTGTTTTCCCACTGAAGTCACATATACAGAAACAATGATATCCAAATCATTACTGAGAAGAATAAAATGGGAAAATTTTGTCGGAGGTGAAAATATTCCCCTTTATTATACATGATGCTAATTAATTAATATTTTTAATAACGTTATTTAGGTATTGACCTGAATACTGGTATTTATCACAAATATTTTAACCATTATAATTAATGTTTAGTTCATTATTATTACGATTAGTGACTCTTCATAGTCACATATTACAAAGATAATATATTTAAACTGTCCTCAATCTAAACTAATTGAAACAAATAAATAACTGTAATAATTATAAAAACAAGGCCCATAAAAATGCAAAACTGAGCTTTGTATGTTAAAATGAAAAAACATTATCAAGTAAGATAAAGGTAGTCTCCACAGGCAACATAATAAATGTTCTTAGTTTTCTTTCAATGTTTAGCTAATTAATAAAATAAAAATTGTTATTAATTTTGTGAGGATTCACTCCCTCCTCACTCACGCTCTTTGTCACTCTCGCAAGCACATAACTACCCATACTCAAACAAACATTAATATTTGTTAAGTAAATATAAATATAAATATAAATGTATATATATATATATAGGCCTAAATAAAGTAATATCGTCTTAAGTAAAGGGATAAGATGATAGAAATACGCTTATACTGTTTCACTTACACTTTATATCATCTATATAATTATGAATACCGTACTTCAACGGGCATAACACGCTCTATTTTTTTCAAATTTTCTCTCAAAAAACGTGGGCGCGCATTAGATACAATAATGTAATTGTACACATGTACGGTGTGAGTGCATGTGCGTTAACATAGGTACGGGTGGAAAGTGGTCTATACTTGTCATATATTTAGGCTTATTATTCTGTTACAACGTTCTGTTCATTTAACTTATCTAATCCTCTTTCATCTGTCGTTTTCATAGTGGTTCATTATTTATGGATTGTGAATGAACAGATTGTACTTTCATAACGAGTGTAAAAATAACCCGCTTATCATACAAGGCAAAATTTAATTACATAGAAGAAAATAAAATACATATAACAAGTGGTAATCAGCCCACGTCGCGTAAATGTGATATGCCAGAATTTAATATACGGTAATGGAAAAAAAAGAATTGAGTTTTAATAGTTTTGATTGGCGCTGTTCCCTGCTAAAAACGTTTTGTCTCTGGAGACAGGAAAGCAGCCTATTGAATTTATAAAAGGAAAAAATACTGAGCTTTATCCGTTACTGCTGAAATGATACAGACACAAGCTTGACGTTTACGGAATTTCGCACCAGTCTAAGTTGGCGTGTACTGTCAGTATCCTCACATAACTTCTGTCTTTGTAGGTCATTCAATTCGCACAACTATTTTTACACAATTTTTGAAATGAAAAACCTCGAGTTCTATGAATTATATTAGTTATACATTGTTCTAAAGTTTAAAAGACTTGCAATTTGTATTTGTGTATTCTAAATAAATAAGTTTCGTTAAGTACACTTTCTGTGTTTTTCTTTTAATGAATCACAATCTATTTTATATCAAAACTTTACATTTTCATACATTTCTACGAAATTGTTTCAACTATTTCTCGTAACAACATACTTCTAATTTTTTTAACATTTCACTTAATTTATCCAATAAAATACGAGATGAATTTTATACTCACAAAAATACATATATATGTAGTTAAAAAAATCAACTTAATTTTAATTTTCATATCACTCTGAAAACTTATCACAATCATACATACTAGGCGAGAAATTTACCCAAACGCTTTGCTGATTGTTCTTACCCATTGAACTTAGGGAAGATTCCTCGACCACCGCCAGAGTGCTGTTGTGTATTGTAAGATGTCTGATGTCCATGCCAAGGAATACAAAACTCTGTAACTTGGGTAAGTTGTTATGTCGTAGCTTGAGGTAGTAGATAACAATAGAAGGTTTGCCTTTGAGAACCGCCATTGCTCTAGAAATGTGGGAAAGGTCTGTAAACTCGCACATAATGTCTAACCCATTTTTCTTGACAGTACAGACGCAAGGAGCAAGTTCAGCGAGGGCTGGACAGTGCTGGGCAGTTTGGCCGGACGTGACATGCAGTGCGCACAGCCAGCAGCATATCCAAACCCACGGCCCGAGTTTCGTCATCGTGGACTGCTCTAAGCCATTATCATCTGAAACAATGTTTATACGACGCTGACAACTAAGCAGTAATTACAACAGTCACTTAAACTCTTACTTACAAGCCATACTCATTTAATTAATGAATACGAATGTGGCTGTTAATTGTCTAACTCTGACAGCTGAATCATAATTTTATAATACAGTTGTTCCAGTTGTTTGTTTTAATACAAATGTACAGGCCTATAACGTACGTTACAAAATTTTGAAAGAATCGCAAAAATCCACGTGGGCTATCAAATTAAAGAGAATTTTAACTTAAATCTACAGTTAGTGTTAGATTTTGAAATTAAAAAATTTGGGGACGTCAGAGCTCAGAAAATAAGTCAAAATTTTAATAAATCGGATATTTAGTATTCGATGATGTAGCCATTTCCAGATTATAGGGAGGGGGGTCTGATATAGAAAATCCCTCTATATTATGGGGACTTGTGGACTGCTTAATTTATACGTATGTTTTGAGTTATCCCCCCTCTACTGTACAGATTTTTATCATATTTACTACACGGAATCTGCATGGCTATGAGAACTTACATGAAGTTACTGTTGTAAAGCACTGGAAAAAACAAGTTAGAAAAATAAAATATAAAAAGTTAATAACAAAAATATCAAATAATAATACAAATTAAGAGACTCATATTTTGAGGTTTCACTATTTAATTGACGTTATTTTTTAAAATATTTTTTCTGTAATTTGTCACTTTCAACTTATTAATCTGTATCTTGTAACGTGCGTACAAAACTGGTCAGTCTTAAATTAACGATCCGGAAAAATTTTAGTATTCGTGGTTGGGACGCTTTAATATTAATTGGGTCAACCATACTGTTTGTTTTCATAACAAGGAGCTGATTTAACAGACAACACCTTACGACACAGTGAAGAGTGTGTGTTTACCACTGACCCATATTACTACTGTTTTACAAACTTTAATTTATTTACTCTTTATTTAATCAAATTTTTTAGTAAAATAAAATGTTTGTTTGTATTATTTTGCTATGATTTTATTTTTCAAAAATTAAATGCAATAACTGAGTTTGAGTTTGAGATTATGAATCGATACGATAAGAGGTGTTATTAGTTGTAGCTGTGAATTTGCTATTCAGGGTGCTTCATCTTGTTTAGTGTAAAGCGTTAATTGAGAATAGGGTGCGGAAATCTGTAATTGGTGACTTGAATTACTTATCGCTAGAGTGTTAATAATTAGCTAATATTTACTGTTTTTTACATTAGTGTCTTAAAAAATTGTTGTATACAAGTGTCTTTGTTTATTGATACTGGTATAAAAGTTGTGAGTAGCATATCGCTGGTGTTCAGTTACTTTATTTACACTGTTTAAAGACGGAAATCGTAAGGGTATTTTATTTTAGATAAAAAATTATAAACAAATAAATGGGAAAAATACGCAATATAACATATAGAAATCTGTGCGTGTGTCTGTATGTATATATGTTTACAGAGAGAGAGGGAGAGAGAGATAGAGATCAGGACTGTCCGCAAACTGTCCAAACTAATAAATCCGTCCTGAGAAGTCCAAAATACTGAATCTCCTTAGAAGAACAAGGGATATTATGTAGTGAACGTATGGAACATATATAGCGTATGGAACATTAAGCTGTCGGACAACGAAAACAACTAAATTGCAAATGCAAATTGTTGAATAATAAAAGTCTCGACAGCACATTTCTGTTCATCTCTTTTGGAAAGACAAATTTGTGTAAAGTTGTGTTGGAAGGACGTTTTCACGTAAACTATATGGGTAATAATAGAGTCATTTGTGTAATCGCACTTTGTAGGAAATATTGATTTGTTCAAGTATGAAGAGTTTGTGTGAGAAAATATTAATTACAAATCGAAACATAATATATATTATTAAGGTAATTTAAAATACACATTAAGCGTATATATACTAAGAGCACACAGACAAGGTACACACACACAATTAAACTATAGTAATCAGCTAGTAATTTGATTACGAATAGTGTAGTTTGAATGCTGTTATAGAATATTCTATCCACATAAGTTTGTTATTTGCTTCCACACAACTGCAGTGGATGATATTAATTATTGGAACCGACAGATGTTTTGATGGACGAGGAACCTGCCCCGGAGGTAGTGGAGCAAGTCCCAGAGAGGTCAGAATCCCCCCCTCCCAAGGCTCGCTACACCCCTAAGAGTAGGAAGCAGAAGCAGAAGAAACAGAAAAACGCTGCTCCCGTTGCCCCTGCCCAGAAACCAAAGATCAAGCCAACACAGCGCTCCGGCGCTGGGGTTGCTCGGCAGTCCACAGTAGAGCCCCGTCCTGCAGCTGAAAGGACCGAGCGCCCATCCAAAAACATCTCATCTCGGGTGAATTCAGCCCGCAGCTATGCTGCCGCCACCCGCAGCGACCCTGCCCCATCTGCTTCGTCGTCCACATCCCCCTCA
Source organism: Magicicada septendecula (assembly GCA_034769895.1). Classification (NCBI taxonomy): domain Eukaryota; kingdom Metazoa; phylum Arthropoda; class Insecta; order Hemiptera; family Cicadidae; genus Magicicada; species Magicicada septendecula. The sequence goes on along the minus strand of CM068367.1, from coordinate 1,118,622,573 downwards.
GCTCTAGCCAAGGTAAAATCCTTCCTCGAGGAATATGACCTCGTCGAAGTGGCCCGATTATATCGTTCCATCCGGGTGAGTCTTCGCACGGCGAACCCGACTGAGAAATTCCTGATGCTCGCGGAAGCTGCAGCCGCCATAGGTCTTCTGTAATGCTCCACGCTAACAGAATTACCTCCATCCAACGCGACCTAACCATCATAGCGTGGAACGCCGACAGCCTTGCCTTCGACCCAAAATCGAGGAACTTAGAGAGTTCCAAGCCCGTCGCAAGCCCGATGTGCTTCTCCTCTCTGAGACCTGGCTTAGGGCCCATGACACAGTGAGATTGCCCAACTATGCGCTTTACAGGGACGATAGACCTGGGCGGAATGCGGGGGGAGGCACGGCCATAGCGGTGAAATTTTGCATTGCGCATCACCGCGTGGTTCTGCCTCCTCGCTAAAATATCGAGGCCACCGCCGTTGAACGCCCCGGAGTTCTCGGAGGCGTCCTCCTGTTTTCGGTTTACAAACCGCCGACCGCTCCAGTTCTAGACGCCGACCTGTCTGTTCTTTTCGGGGCGCATAGGAAGGTTATTTTTGCAGGTGACCTGAACTGCAAACACCCCGACTGGGGTAGTCGTCTGACTACACCATCCGGGAGGGCGCTTAGCAGGTACCTTCACGACCACCACCTACGAGCCTATGGACCCGGACTACCGACGCACTATCCCCGCCGACCTGGAGCCCGACCTGTCATACTTGACATTGCTGTTGTCAAGGGCGTTGTTACCCAGATTGAGGTTTCCGTGTTAACGGAGCTGTCCTCTGACCATTGTCCCATTGAGGTGCACGTACCTACCCGACACACGATTGGGAGAGCAGCACGACGGGTGGTCGAGTGGGACCGATTCGGGCCTGCCTTTTGTAGCAGACTTCCCGAGGAGGTTCCGCTTGATACCACTCAGCACATCGACGAGGCGGTAGCTGACGGATGAAGCCCAATCTAACGCCCGATTACCACCGGATCCCTGAAGAAGTCCGTCTTCTCGCTTTAGAGAAGAACAGACTTCGGAGACGGTGGCAGCGGACGCGAGATCCGGCCGACAAGGCCAGCTTCAATCGGGCGGCCGGCAAGTTACGTCGTGACTTACAGGCCTTCTGACGAAGCTGCTGGGAATTTGCGGTCACCGAAATGGCTGACGATGCACCGGAGGAAAGCTCCGTTTACAGGATTCCTTCCGCGTTGACCGGGAAGAGGCGCCGTCCTCCACTCCCGGCCATCAACGGACCTGAGGGACATCCCCTTGGCAAGCCGGACGAGAAATCTGAGTTCCTGGCCGGGCACCTGGAGCTTCAATTTGCTCCTAACCAGTCCGGGGACCCAGACTCCGATGAGGAGATTGAAGAAGAGCCCTGGACCGGACGGTGTTACTTCCGGACCGGGGAGTTCGCTTCCTGGTCGATTTGTTCAATGCCTGCTTCCGTTTCGCCTACTTTCCTAAGAAGTGGCGTTAGGCTACGGTCACGATGATCCCGAAGCCGGGCAAAGACCCCAAGTTTGCCGAGAACCTCCGGCCTATCAGCCTGCTGTCGTCCACTTCGAACGACTAGTCCAGCGGCGACTAGCGGATCACCTTCAACGGTTCGATATTCTGGTCCTCGAGCAATTCGGTTTTCGTGCTGGGCACTCCTCGACGCATCAACTAATGCGCTTCGTGGAGACCGTGGCCGAGGCCGGTTGCTCGCGAGAGCAGACCGTCGCCGTTTTCCTTGATGTCGAGAAGGCTTTCGATCGTGTATGGCATCCAGACCTCCTGTACAAACTCACGGAGATTCTGCTTCCGGATTGCTACCTTCATTTGATTGCTAGCTTTCTTCGGAACAGAACCTTTTGCGTGAGAGTAGATAACACCCTTTCTTCGACAAGGGCTATTACGGCTGATGTACCTCAGGGAAGTGTCTTGGGCCCCCTGCTTTTCTCTGTGTACGTCAATGACGTGCCCAAGTTGCCTGGCACCAGGTTGGCCATGTTCGCTGACGACACGGCGGTGTATGCCGTCGATCGTCGAGCTGAAACGGTAGCTACCTGGCTCCAGGAACAATTGGGCGAGTACGTTGAGTGGGCAGAGAAATGGAGGGTTGCCATCAACGCGGCCAAGAGCACAGCAGTAGTCTTTTCCAGACGCTTAAGGCTCCCTGGCAGACTTTACGTAGGCGATACTCTGTTGCCCTGGTCTCGAGAGGTCAAGTACCTCGGGGTTCACCTCGACCGTCGTCTTACTTGGCGGACACACTCTGCACAAGTAGCCCGCAAGACCGCCAATCGTCTCCATCAACTCCGTCCCGTGTTATGCAGCAACGCCATGACCCGCCGCCTAAGGAAGCTTATCGTCTCCACCTATGTGGTACCGATGGTTACCTACGCGATACCCGTTTGGGGCTACTTGGCCAAGACCCATAAGCGAAAGCTTCAGTCTCTCCTTGACAGAGGATTCCGCTGGGCGTGTAAAGCCCACTACCTGACATCTAATAAAACGATCCGTGACTCCCTGCGCGTCCGTTCCCTGGACGCCACTATACGGACACTGTCCCGAAAATTTTATCGCCGCACCGCCCGATTCCAGGGCAACCACCTGATCAGCGCCCTCGGTCGCTACCAATCTGTGCCAGGAGAATCTTGGACCCGGCCTCTGCGTACACTCACCCTCAATTAATTAATTAATTGAAAACCCACGGCCGGTAGCAGGCCACACCCTAAATCCAGACCCTATCAGTTGTAACATGACATAAGGTAGCAGAACGGTAAAACAATTACCATTAGAAACTACGAAAGAATTGATGGACAGAATTTAGAAAATAGAATCAATATGGACTATACAATGACTATTACTACGACAATACCCAATTGATTGGTGGTGTGAGTGAGAAACATATTTAACATTATGATTATTCCCCAACCTCTTTTCACATAATAAGAATATGATAAACAAAAGTGGAAGTACAAAGCTGTAGATAAAAAATCTGAATTAGAAAATAATAATCGTTCCATGTAAAACTCTAGGGATATAGAGGTAAACTAGTTAATGATAATGACAGTCATGTTAATAGAATCTAAAAGAATAAAACTATTATAAATGTACAATGTTTAAGGGTAAGTTAAGATATGTGATTAGCTTAAAGGGAATAAAAGGAATGTGAACAGTGAGTGCTATAAATAAAGAGTGTATAGGAACCATGAATGTTATACTAACTGGAAGTCAGTAGTAGAAACAAAATATAATTTTAAGAGTAACTAATACTTAATAAAAGAAGGGATAAGATATACTGTGAAATACTAAAAACAATATAAAAGTAAAAAAAAAGCTTAATGAATGATTATTAGTAGGATAAAGAGTGTATGTTATGTATTGAAAAATGGTATTTGTATAAAATGTTTAAAAAGAGTTATATTATGTTTGAAAATGATTATGAATAATCAAATGTTGTGTATTAGTTGATTTATTTCATTGTATTTGCATTGTAAGGTGTGTAAGGTTGATAAAAACAAAGGAATATATTATAATAAATGTATAAAGAAAGTAAGAAAAACTAGGCCTTAAAAGCCTATAGTAACATTAAGAACTTTGGAAAATTAGATATTAAAACAGTAGAAATTATTGGTACCATGTATATTATCATATTAGGTTTGATTATATAATTTTAGAGAAACAAAATGTATACAAAAGAATTAGTTTGGAATTAATTAATGATAGAAAACAAAATTAGCAGCCATCCTTACTATTTCTTTTATGAATTTGCTAACTGCTATAATTTTTATTGTTCGACTAAGCTTTTCGTCATCACTGACATCATCAGGTCTTAAACAACAGCGGTTGTTTAAGACCTGATGATGTCAGTGATGACGAAAAGCTTAGTCGAACAATAAAAATTATAGCAGTTAGCAAATTCATAAAAGAAATAGAAAACAAAATTGTTGAAATTGTAACTTTGTAAGTACTGGACAGAAACCATTCATGTTTGATTTCAAATTAATTTATGTAAAGAAAGCAAGACAATGATGTTATTATCTTTAGAATTAAAAATAGTGTAAAAAGATTATACTAATTTAAAGATATTTGTTAAGTTTGTATCAAAAACAGTAGCCATGTTTAACAATGTAATAAATTTTCAACCAATGAGAATTATATACCTTTTGCCTTGACGACCCAAAATGTACATGAAAAAGTAGTTAGTTCATTATTGGATTCAGAGAAGAAAGGATTAAAACTTCCATACAACCAGATAAAATAAAAAATGATATTGAATGGAAATGAAATCATGTTATGAAGAATAATAATATGACTAGAAGGAAATTGAAAGTGAAATCATATTAAAATAGAAGAATAATTTCATAAACAGTGAATTATGAGTTGAAACTAATAATTGAAGGAATGTGATAAGTATAATATCAGATCATAAAAACTAATCAGTATAATAAACCATAATACACTTTTACACATTTTAAATCACATATAAACTATATTTCAATATTCACTTGATAAAGAATTTGTAATAATTAATTTGTATCACTATTAAATTATTAATCTATAGTGATAAACTTATTGGAAGTGTAATATTCGTCAGGACACACTTAACCTACAAACACAGACTGTTGTTAAACAAAATATTTATAACCTTAAATTTAAGTTGTTAATAACTTATGTAATATTTAATTGCTGTTTATGTGAAGCTTTGTACTTCTTAAAGGGTGTTTTTTGTTAACTTTCTGTAGTCCAAAGGACCTAACAAATATAATTTTAGTAACCAAAAATTGTATAATATCAAACTCTGAAAACCTGAGCCTTATTGCCAACCGTTGAGTATTTAAACATCATAGCTGGAGCAAATATATATTATTATAAAATTATTTAATTGTTTTAAAGGAAACAAATACGCAATAAAAAACCAATAAAGAGAAGGTGAATAAATAAATAAAGTGAGTAATTTTAATTGTTTTAATGACAAAACAATTTGGCGCCTAAATCGGTAAACAGAAAAAAAATCATTAAAATAAAGAAGAAACAATTTGTAATTTGGAATTATATGACAGATTTATAAACACTTGCAAGAAAAATTACGTCGTCGTACAAAATTGACGCAACCAACGTGTGGCTTTTAACCCATATCACGTTATGTTACACAGTAGACCCTGCGGCAGGAGCTCTATTTGAAGCTCGGGACGTAGTATACGAGCGGGCGACGGGCAAGGCCTTCATCCCGTACAGCCATTGAACTTGTTGATGTTTTGAAACAGCCCATCAGAACTACGGTGCCGTGAATAAGTTATCTTTGCTGCTGGAAAAGAACAACACAGCTTCCGGCCCGTTCTGTTAGTTTTGAGCCGATAGAATTTGTTGTTGCGACATACTTTTGATAAATTACTGTTACAAACAACAAATATAAAATAAAGAAAATAAGTTGCAGAAACTAACGTACGGATATAACACGGCTAGGCCTATATTACAAACCATAGCCATATAATATAATTATATATATATATATATATGTAATATAACACGTGAAAATAATAAACGAGGCTTAGTGAGTGTTATTTGACAATGTTTGCGTCAAAACGTTGCCAGACGTAGTAAGGAATAAGGGTAGAACTAAGTGTTACTAAGTACAGCATATTAAAACAAAGGCATTGCAAGAAAATAATGATGAGAAATTTTTAAATAAAAAAACACACACAAGAAGCAGACAAGTATGTGCCAGGCCGCACGTCTAACTGTCTACTAAGACTGTTCTTGTCAAACGGTTAAAAAAACAAAATTGAATATAAATTAAAACCTTTGCGCTGTACAATTGAATCTCAACTGCAGAAATACAGATATCAAAAGTGAATTCAGAAACAAAAAACTACAAACTGGACAGGAAAACCAATTTCTATTTGTGTAAATGCAAAACAATTAGCATTAAGTTAATGTGCTGGGCCACTACGGGAGAATCCATAGCGCGTTCATATTACTATTTGCTGTAGGTCTACTCACAACCACAGTCTCGTCCACGCACCTCAAATTTAAACACTACTAGGCCTACCATTTTAATTTTGAATATGCGACTATAGTAAACGTACCATAGTTAAAGTACGATTTGAATCAATACAATAATGTATAACCAGTACACTTGAAATCTGAAATGCGAATATAATGTCAAATTTTCGGTGATAGATAGATACCGTTATGACGAATACTCTTTACAAAATAGTAAGTTATGAATGACTCAATATTGTAATAGTGGAGTCTCACGTAAGTATCAATTTTGGAATAAAATTTATGTCCTGTAAAGACAATACTTTGTGCACTCCAGTGTGCTAGTGTCGATTTCTCTGTAAATACTTTCTTGGGTGTGTGTTTTTGTTGATTTTCGTCGTGCTAAATACTTTTACTGTATCTCGTGCAAACACTTCTTCTATTTTTGTTAAACTAAAGGAAGATCGGAGCGAAATATAACTGAACAAAACATAGAGATTATTTCCGTGAGAGACACTGTCGACTTCTTCTAATTTAATATAACAAACAAAACCGTTTGTTTACACAGTATAGTAGAAGACTTTAATGTTCTTCTACAGATGGCAAAACTATTATTACAAGGATCGCATGGCTCATGATTATAAACAGTAGAATAAATTAACGAAATTTTTATTAACACTTCCTCTAAATAATACACTGGAACTACAAACATTGTACACATATCTAACACTCTCTATACACAGTCAATAGTAAATGTCGCAAAGTTAAACAAATTGCGATACCTCAATCTATAAATGAACACCAACAACACTCCACTAATAATGCATTGGTATCAAGGTGCAGTAGTAATCTCTTGTGTACAAGGACTGAACCCAACTGCGGTCTCCGCTAGACCTATTCGTTTATTGTCATACGAGGTGTAATGTTGATGAGAAACTTCCAGATGATTTCCTTTAAGCCCATTATTCCCCATTTGGCAAGTCATTCAGTGTGCTTTGGTTTCAATCTTATTTTTAAAATCTATTTTTATATATTCCAGAGCACTTTCTTCATCACTCACAAACACATCAACTTCAATTATATCTTTCCAGTTCATCCTCAGTCTATTGCGTAACATCCTCGTTATCATCCCCTGCAGAAAGGGCTATTACGGTTGGTGTACCTCAGGGAAGCGTCTTGGGCCTCCTGTTTTTCTCTGTGTACGTCAACGGTGTGCCCAAGTTGCCCGGAACCAGAGTGGGTCATGTTCGCCGACGACACGGCGGTCTATGCTGTCGAGCGTCGGGCTGAGACAGCCGTTATCTGGTTCCAGAAACAGCTTAACTCCTACGTTGGGTGGAGAGAGAAATGGAGGATCGCTATCAACGCGACGAAGAACACAGCCGTAATCTTCTCCAGACGCAGAAGGCTCCCCGACAGACTCTACGTAGGCGATACTTCCCTGCCCTATAACGAGCAAGGTCATACGTTGTGTGTGTGTGTGTGTGTGTGTGTTGTACATCGGGCTTCACCTGGGTCGTCGTCTCACCTGGCGGACACACTCCGAGCAAGTAACCCGCAAAACTGCCAATCGCCTTTACAAAATCCGTTCCCTGCTTTATAGTAATTCCATGACCCGCCGCCTAGGGAAACTCATCGTCACCACTTATGTGGCCACTTGTATGTGTATATCTACGCGATTCCTGTACGGGGATACTTTGCCAAAACCCATAAGAAAAAGCTTCAGTCACTCCTGGACTGAGGATTGCGCTGGGCATGTAAAGCCCACTACCTGACTTTTAATAAGACCATCAGAGGACTCCATTCGAGTCCATTCCCTGAACCCACCATACGAACACTTTCCTGAAAATTTGATCGCCGCTATGCCCGCTTTGAAGGCAATCACCTAATTAGCGCCCTCGGTGTAATGGCAACCCATCTGTGCCAGGTTAATCTTGGACCTGGCCTTGGCGAGCACTCACGTTTAATTAGATAACTAATTGAATCCCCACGGCCAGTAGCAGGCCACACCCTTAAAATCCAGAAAATCATGGTCCTCACGGCAGGAGCTCTGTAAGGAGCTCGGAACGCGCCATACAAGGAGGCTCCGCGACGGACAAGCCCATTGTTCCGCAAAACCACCACGGGCTGGCTGCTTCTTCATTTTGACGTTGAGACACACGCTTTTAGCAATTATTTTTCCGTGTTACCAGCCAAAGTGCTCTCTTGTTTTTCACTGAATCACTAACAACTAATCAAATCACTAATTACTTATCAGTAACGTTATGAGTAAGATGAAACTGTTTGACATAATAACCATTAATGTAATGTATTAAATATGCTGACGTTCTTGACAAAATTATCATATTTCCTACATTAACTTAACCTAAGGGCAACGCGCTAATTATACCGATTAATAAAAATTAAATAAATAAACGAGTTTGAAATCTTATCCATGTTGGAGTGGTTAGTAAGACAAAGAACCGAGGAAATATATTACGAAACATTTGTTAAAAAGAACTGGCTTTTGGGAGTATGACTTTACGTGTAAGTAATGTTTGTTATTTGAAACAACAAAATTTACAATAATCTATGGCACATTTGTATGATTACGAATATAATCAAATTAAGTTTGTTTACTGTCTTAATCGAACTGAAACCATTCTAAATTTAAACTGAGAATGACGCCTCATTTTGAATAATATTTTTAATTAACCATCGTTATTAACTGATTGTGATTTTTGTGTGTGTGCATTATTGGGTGTTACGTAATTTGTGCAAAGTGCGTGAAAGTCGTTATACACAAAACTCCCCTACCGTGCAAAAATTGATAAATGCATATTAAACAATTCTAAAAGTTTAATACGTAATGAATTTTTTAACCAAATATTTTAAACGGTTTTCGATAAATTTTAAAAGAATTAAAAATCTGTGATAATTACTGGGATATTCTGGCACATTCCAAGCGATAAGCCATTCCACCCCCCCCATATTTGTGTACTTGTAAAATTGGTTTTCAGACATGGGAAAAATTAAAGGCGCGAATATCCGTAAAAACTCATATTTTTGGACTCGACACGTAACATTTTGTTCCATCTAGGAATAAAGGAAACAACTGAGATGAAGGATACATACCTGTTTAGTAAGAAATGAAGGGGCGAAGAGCCACCATTAAAATCATATGTATAGAACGTCTTGAGTAGTAGAGTATATATATATTCATAATACCGTCTGCTTGTGTGTGTGTGTGTGTGTGTGTGTGTGTGTGTCAGTGTGTCAGAGAGAGAGAGAGAGAGAGAGAGAGAGAGAGAGAGAGAGAGAGAGAGAGAGAGAGAGAGAGAGAGAGAGAGAGAGAGAAGCGAACAAATTTACAAGCGCACTTACGACAGTTACTTCTGTGTGAATGTGTGAATGTAATGTCCTACACTACTCATTCAGTTTAAGAAGTATGTTTACATTTCTTTACATCTAATGAAATTTGCACTGTCGTTGAGGCAACCGTTTTTTCGAAGTACTGTAGTTGTAATGTTGTAAATACAAATAAATGAAATAAGAAAATAATTTGACGAAATTACAATCGCAGGTATGAGTATTCTGACGACCCTTAACCTCATTCTGACAACCTTTATAAACATCTAATTCACATTGGATAATACTGTATACGTACTATAGCTGTTTCAAAAATTAACGAGCGATTGTCTGTTGTAAGGCCGTTTGTATTGCGTATTCTTCAGCTGTAAGATAATAAAGTAATCTTAGAAGTATGTACCTGTATAATGCTGTATTCGCTCTAAACTACTTTTTGGAGACAAACTTGTTCTTACAAATTTATTAATTTACTTGAAAATTACGATACAATTAAACTCAACGGATTTTAACCAATTACCTCCTGTAATTAAATGTTAAGTGTTAAAAAATAAGAGGTTTATGAAGAACAATAGTGTTTATAAATTATAGTGAAGTACAGCTGTACGTGGGGGAGACAGTGCAGCACTTCATGTACAGAATAACAAAAGACAACTGTCTCATGATACATTAATCACCCGGGTTATATATAGTAGGTAACACAAGGCTTGCAACGTTCATCATGACAACAAGAATTTAAATACTTAATAGTACTAAAATTAATCGAAGAGCTTAATGAAAACGTCATAAGTGAAACGACCACAATAATTGTGATCCTGAGGATGCAGGACTAAAGCTGGCGCTCGTACACACGCGCGCGCGCGAGCGCGTACGTACGTACACAATTTTTAGAGTAATTTAGTGGTGTAATCTTCTAAACCTATCGATCACAGTTGGATTCCACAGATTTGAGAATCAACAAAAAATTCAGTCCAGAATCTGAATTACCGAACATATGGGCAACGAGTAGGTTATACTCACTACACTTACTTAATTTTGTGAGGATTCTCCCCCTCTCACTCTCGCTCTTTGTCACTCTCGAACAACGTAACTACCCATACTCAAAACAAATATTAATATTCCTTAAATAAATATAAGTATAAAGTAATATCGCCTTAAGTAAAACGATAAGATGACAGAAATACGCTTATACACTTTCATTTACACTTTATATCGTCTATGTAATTATGAATACCGTATTTCAATGGCCATAATACGCTCTATTTTTTCAAATTTTCTCTCAGAAAAATGTGGGCGCGCGTTAGACACAATAATGTTAATTGTACACATGTACGTTATAAGTGGTACACATGTGCATTAACATACGAGGTCTGTAAGTTAAGTAGTAAGACTAATTCAGAAAACCTTTTATTTACAATAAAACTATATCTAGACTCTAGCACCATCAAAGTAGATCCCCTGGGAAGTCACACAGTGCTTTAGCCGGGGTTTCCGCTCTTCATAGCAATGCTGGAACTCAGAAACTGGAATCTCCTTCAACTGGTCGGTTATATTTTTTTAATGTTGTCTGTCGTCCCAAAATGGTCTCCTTTTAGATGTTTTTTTCAATCTCGGGAAGAGAAAGTAGTCACAGGGACTTAAAATCAGGTGGGCAAGGTGACTGAGGAACGACAGGAATATTTTTCTTTGCCAAAAAGTCATTAACCGAGCTTTTGTGGTGTGTGACAAGGTGCATGAGACCAATCCAGGTGTTCACAATGGTTGGTCTCACGCGGGCAACTCTTGTCAGCAGCCTTTCAAGATTTTCTCAATAAACATGTTGATTGGCAGACTGTACTGTAGGCAAAAACGTCTTATGGAATATGCCATTACTATCAAAGAAACAAATGAACATGGTTTAGATTTTGGATTTTCTCATTTCTGCTTTTTTGGGATGTGGTGAGTTTGATGTGTGCCCACTCCTTGCTCTAGCGTTTTGTTTCTGGATTGCACTCAAAGATCCATGATTCATCACCAATAATATCATTTTTTAGAAAATCAGGATCATTTTCAATTCGTCCTAGAAGATTACGGCATACTTCCATCATGTTGTCTTTCTGTTCAAGAGTGAGATGTTTTGGGACCAATTTCGCACAAACGTTTCTAATTCCCAATTTGTTTGTCGAAATTTGATAAACTGTAGTATGGTTCAAATTTAATTGTTCTGTGATGATTCTGACGGTTAATCGACGGTCAGACCGCACCAAGTCCCTGATTCGATTATAACTGTCATCAGTTCTTGACGTTGACGGTCTTTCAGACTGTGGATCGTCCTTAATTGATTACCGGCTGCCTGAAAATGCTTTAAACCATCTGAAAACCAGTGCTCTTGACAAATCTTCATCTTCAGACGCCTTTGTCAATTTTGTAAAAGTCTCAGTAGCATTGTGCCCGAGTTTAACAGAACAATTGATTGCACAACGTTGCTCTTAATTGATGTCATTCATTTTTATAACGCACAACAAAAACCCACTTCACGAAAAGCTTGTTTACGTTTCACGTGGCAATAATAGACAATAAATATAATACACAGTATCAATCAGGTGTTTATCTAACCATTTGTGTTAATGGAAACCTTACAGTAATGCCGTATTGACTGCTACATTATTAGTCTCATTACTTAATTTACACACCCCGTAGGTACGTAGGTACAGGTGGGTAGTGGGCTATACTTGTCATATATTTAGGCTTATTATTCTGTTACAGCGTTCTGTTAAATTGTCCTATCTAGTCCTCGTTCATCTGTCGTTTCATAGTGGTTTATTATTTATGGATTGTGAATGAACAGATTGTACTTTCATAACGAGTGTACAAATAACTTTCTTATCATACACGGCAAAACTTAATTACTTAAAAGAAAATAAAATACATATAAGAAATGGTAATCAGCCCGCGTCGCGTAAATGTGATATGCCAGAATTTAATGCACGGTAATGCAAAAAAAAGAATTGAGTTTTAATACTTGTGATTGGCGCTGTTTTCCTGCTAAAAACGTTTTGTCTCTGGAGATAGGAAAGCAGCCTATTGAATTTATAAAACGAAAAAATACCGAGCTTTATCCGTTACTGCTGAAATGATACAGACACAAGCTCGACGTTTACGGTATTTCGCACCAGTCTAAGTTGGCGTGTACTGTCAGTATCCACGCACAACTTCTGTCTTCGTAGATATTGTCTTTCGATTCGCACAACAACTATTTTTGCACAATGTTTATAATGATAAACCTCGAGTTCTATGGATTTGGAGTTTTTAAAACGTTGGTTCATTATAAGATAAAAGCTTCAAGAAGTAATTATTACAAATCAATAATTATCTGTTTTGTCTTGAAAAAAAAAATGTATTTAAATTAAAATTGTGTAGTATATGGGCTAGTAACCTAGTAGCGGTTGTTGCGCATGAACATTGGTGCGTATTCTGGTACTGAAATTAGGCTACCTTCTTACACGACATACACGTGTTGGTTATAAAACGTACCAACACATCTACAGTCCAATGTACATGTACCGGTGTACCGGTCTACAGTTGAAATAAAACAGTTTAAAAACATAACGGGAGCTCTTAAAATTTATGTAATTTGTACAGAAATGACATTTGGAAAGCAATTTACGTTCAACCGTATGTGGGCAGTAGACGCTACAGAATGCAATGATACAGTTATAATCAAATTTAATTTTTATGTGACTTCATTCTGTCCTCTATAAACAGTTCGGTTTTAATTTGTGGTTTGAATTTCATTTTAAATTTCTACTTTCAGACAGGTTTACATTTTCAGTATCTCTACAAATCAAGATAAAACATCAGTTACTGATAATTCAGAAACGATGATCAAAACCTAGGGCTGTTAACTGAGCTTCAGACATTCCATTCTAAATAGCACATATAAGTTAACTTACGCCATGTGTATTGAATCAGAAGTTTTTCCACCTAATAAATAGACATTTACTTTTAGTAAAGTTATAGTGACACCATCAGCTACCTCCAGGCAGTACTGAATATGTGAAACAGGCTGTAATCCGCAATCGATGTCTTAAAACGTCAAGACCTTTGATCGTGTGACGTTAAGAAATTACGACATGTCTTATTTAATTATACTTTATACACTAATGGAACACTGAGAAGACTTAGATGGCCCTTAAACTTAAACAAAAAATCGGATATTAAGGTGACTGATTATTTGAGTAAACAAGAAGCATTTAGTTTCGGAGAGGGTAGTGGTGTTATATTTACTTAAAAACGTAAACAACGAACTTCGTAAGTGTTCTTTAACATTCAAATAGCTTTAAAGTTACATGTAAACCTTAATTTTAAGGCAAAATACTGAACTAAAATAATTAATTGATCTGTTGAAAGCTCGCAGAGTGTATGGTTGTGAAAGGCAAAACTATTTACAATAGTAGTTAGTTCTTTCACTATCTTTACAAATTTTCTCATTATATAATTGACGTATTTTATTAATTTTTACGATTAGAAATCATTAGGACTATTGAGAGTAATTAGAGAAACATTTTCTTATTTATATTATTCAGATAGAATAATATAAATTAGCACATAAGCTGTTTTAAGATGTTATTATAACACAATATACCGCCACAAGCATTTTAGGTGATAGAATTCCTTGTTATCAGCTTCATGTTGAATAATGAATGGAATACGATTCACTCTAGTTATTGTTTAATAACAGACAATTTTAATTCAGAACAAAACTTAAAAAATTCTGAATACATTTTTTGTATTTTTTCTGAATATGCTTTCATTTTGATGTTATCACGCAAAGGAAATAAAGAATACCTTAAATTTGCCTGCTGATCCTGCTCAAAGAACTCGCAAATATAAATATTACTAAACAATTGTATTATCGCGTAATGCTGTCACATTAACAAAATGTCCTTCATTTAGATTAAAGACACAAAACAGAAATTTGAATACGTATTTACAATGTCTGGGTTTTATCCAGCTCTAATTATTTAAATACATGTAACTTGTACATATAAGTGTACGGTGTGTCCTATCACACGTCAAAAAATGTGTTTACAAACGTCGATTAAACCAAGAATAATCTGTGAAAATGTGTGTGGTGCGCGCGCATGCGCATGTAAGGATACGACGAAATACTATTCACTGGAAGCACTGAAACGCAATACTTTGGCACGTTACAACTACACTGTTTTACACTAAATCAAATGCGGAATTAATTTTTCACGGTTCACTTATGTAGACGCACGTTCGAGTGAGACGACTTCATTAATGTTACGATGAAGTAACTACAAAGAGTATACTGTATAAAAATTACTTGGGCAAAGTACATCAATCGGAGAGAGAAGACAGAGGCGCAGAGATTTGGCCACACTACACAAGCACAGCACAGCACACAACGAGCAATTGACAGACAATGCGGACAGTAAGATGACTGTCAAGTATCAAACTGCGCCGACACTAATCGGCAACATCCGTTGCTCGCCATTGCTATTGTACGCCACTCAGCCTTCGACAGCATTTGTTTCTTAATATTAAATATTACGTTTGTATTTATATGTAACAAAACACGTGTAACTTTGAAATGCCATGAAACGCTGTAGAACATTCCTTCCTTTTGGCGTTACTTCATAACTGACCAGCTTAAGTTTCGGATAATCACTTGTTTGATGAATCCAACTATCTTACTTACCTTAGTAAGTTGATAGTATATAATAATCTATAACCAACAAGAATAAATAACAAAACAACTCAAGTGAGTTCCTCAGAAACTTACTTTGCATATCTATATTGACAAATCTGAAAGGTGAAAAAGTTTGGCCGCGCTGATGGACGATTTGAATGAAACTGCACGCTTATAGTGTCTACTTTGAAGAATGTTTTAGACATTGTTTCATTTTGATATCTCAAAAAGAGCTGAGTTAGATAAAATAGACAAATCTTGTATCTCACAGAAATGGTCATTGGTTTAAGTCCAGCAAGATATTCAGTATTCTTAACATACATTCATGTCATTGCTTAGATGGGTAAACTAATCTATGCCGCATTTTCGACCCTCTCTCTCGTCCTTACCAATTACTCGAGTTATTAGTAGTAGGGAGTACTTTATAACGAGTGAAAGGGGGATTATTACTGGAAGGGAGAGATGATTTTAATGTTTGTTTTCAAAGTGTTTCTTATTCGTTTGATGTGTAAATATTTTGCTTTTCATTACTTTTGTGAGCGGTATTCATTGGTAAGTCAAATAACGTTCGAAATAGTAACGCATAAGATTAATTAATGTGTTTACGGCAAATATTTTGGGTTTCAGTTGTTGATACTTCACAATGTCAAAGAAAAAATCTTTTTTAGGAAGGTTGACGATAAATGCAAAACGAAAAGACTTTTCATAACATCAGAAACACAACAATAACGTGACGGAAGGCTTAAAGCTCAACGAAGTAAGCAAACAAATGTTTATTTGTTACTGCAATAGCTAGACAAAATTTTTGAGGTGAAAAAATAAATTAAATAGTGGTTTAATTAAAATCTATTCATCAACTGCGCAAATAGAACTGACATAGAATCGATGAATATGGTTTATCCTCACTGTAAAGCTTTGAAGTGGAAGGCGAATCGCTCAGTTTATGTTGTTCTCCCGGAAGAGTACGATTAGATCCCATACTTCCACCTCTATAACCTTTAAACTTATTATTGAATGGATAACATCCTTTATCGAAGCACTTTTCAGACGCCTTATAATCTTACAACTCAGCTTTTCTATGTCATTCGGAGTCAGTGAAAATAGTCGAAGGCAATTTCATGCCTACTTTCAAAATTTAAAGAGAAGTATATCATGTCATTGGGGAATTACAACCGATAAACAACGACGTTCTTAAATTTCTTTCAGTATACTTCATCGCAGATTAGTGTACTTTTTATGTTATTATATATTTGCAACAAGCTCAAACGAGAATGGATTAGTAACTTAGATCAAATATTAGTAACAGAGCTTCAAAATTTACTTCGCGAAGTAAACCCGTACGTTCGTGAACTGAAAAGTGCTTTTAAATTTGTAACTTCTTCGAAAGATAATAAATATAATAAGTAAGTTACGCTGATCGAAAAGTGAATAATACGGAGCACAGAGGTCACTATAATGCACCTACAACGAATGAATGTGCGGTAATCAAGAGTGTGACAAACGCGATGTAGTAATTCGTGCTAGGGATGATAGAATACATCGGAATGAAGAAACACACCGGGCTTACGATGATTTGGAATACGGTACCATTTAATGTTTTGTCGAGGAGAAGATTGGTATCACTCAAGACTGAAACTGAGAGATTATAATACTGGACGAGAAACAAAGAAAGTTTCAGCTTTACAATTTTATTCGTAGAGGCTGATGGTTAGAAAAGCGACATTTCAGGTTATTTAAAGCAACTGTTGAATCAATATTTATTGTAATTATTGTAGACTTGTATGCTAAAATAGAAACGGAAAGACTTATATTCATTCGTAGAAATAAAACTATGTTAAGAACTGAAAATTACATACATTTGCAAGTCGTATTGAGAAATGATGAAGGCATTGAGACTTAGGCCGTTTGGTTATTCTTCTGTCGAGTTTTACTGATGGACCCGACACAGACTATGTCACGAGAGAACTCAAGACGCTTTTTGCTATTTTCAAAAGTATTCCCATTCTGATTTATTTATAACGTTCACTACAAATCCTAAATGGAAAGAGATTTGCGCTTTATCCATTCTTTCTTAGATTACATTTCCAGAGTCGACAAGTAATCCCTTATAAGATCTTATGGGTATTACGTCTATCTTGTCTTTATCTTTTCTTATCTTTAAGGTTATAGTTACTTGGACGGCATTTGTTGTTTGCTGATCCAGTTTTTCATGTGTTCATTAAAAACAACTTTTATTATATTGAGCTCCTACAGAGTTTTCCTTTCTTTGAAGCTTGCTTTCCTGCAACTTATTACTCTCCGTCGCCTGGCGGTCCCAGGCACGTACTGAAAGTACTGTACGAGGTTATTGCGTTTCATATTGTTACCACTGTCTACTTAATCGTCGTAGGTACAGTGGAAAACAAAATAAGTACAAGACGCCAATTAAGTCACTAATCACCAGCTTTAATTTTTACAGTTAAACAGTTCGTAATTAACAACACAGTCTACTACAACAAATCAAATATAAATTGTTCACACGCAATAAAATGTCACTAATATTAAACACAATTGTATTACAATTATACCGCCCTATTATAAAATGCAACACTTAACTAATAACCACTTGAACACGCACAGTAATCTCGCCCGATAATAACTCGAACCGAACTGTAAATATATCGCTGCTATACTCACTTAAGTGTCCCTGAGTAATTGTATTTATAGCCGCCGAAAATCTAGACGATTCCTAATTGCGTCTTAGCGTCCGTATGAACTACGTAATTAACTGCGGCCTTTACATAGTCCGCACGGCTGTCGGCATCGAGAAGGCTCTCGCAAATGCGTCTACAAGCACGTACGCCACACACAGTAGAGCGAGATTCTTCTGGCACATTCGACAAACACGTAGATTGTTCTGCGATATCGTAACAATATAAATTAGTTGTGACTGGCAAATTTTCGTCTCCCACTGAGGGTTCTATCACTTCCACCGCAGGTAACATTATTTCTCTACCTCTGGTCTTCAAACGTACATGTTTATGCTCTTTGATGTTTGTAGTACAAAAAGCAACAAATTACTGAAAGTATCACATAAAACAAAAGAGACGTTAATACAACATTCATCAGTTCTTTTCTTTCTAAGGCATTCTGTTGCCTTATTAAGCTTGCCGAGTCTTCCGTCGTTAATCAACTTTCAGACAAATAGAGCTAAATCAGTCGACATAGCTGGAACGTGTACATAATGGCTTTCTCAGAAATACCAAAATTAGATTTAAAATAATGATTGACAACACCTAAAATAATTATTGACAATAAGCCATTGGGAAAACCAAAACAATTTACACTCATTAAATACCGGTTGCTACAGAGATTGTATAGAAAACGGATCTTACTTGTGAACTGTGAAACGTAACGCACTTTGCTCCTACCTTGCTTTTGTACATCTTCCACACTTGTCTCAACTTTACAGTTATAGTACGCTAGACACCATTTGTTTTATGTCGGTCAGGGTTTTCGGATCTTTATTCCTGTTTGAAGCTAGTGTTTTACATATTTGTATTTTTATTGGTATAAGTAAGCATGTTAAGAGAAACGGATTCCATAGTCCAACCATGTGGTACAATCAGAAATACAAAGTTTACACAATAATGGCAGTACACAGCAAAATACTACACAAAAGTAGCTTATTGAAGCGATAAAACAAAAGTATTCGATAATTGCACAAAAAGAAACAGAGAATCAAGTTTTGACAAAACACAAATGATTTACCGCGAAAACTGCAACGTCTAGAAAGACAGAGAGGACTGAAAAACACAGCAGCAAAAGACAGAAAAAGAAAAAGAAAGCGATTCAAATGAAAACATTGTCAATAAAGAGACTGTGCGAATACTGGAGGAAAATAAGAAAAACAAAAAAAGAGAAAGATGACTAAATCTTCAGAACATTCATAGAAAAATTTGCTGGTTGACACTCCGGGAAAAGAAAACATACACATCTAATAGAAGCAGGAAAACAAAGAGGAAGCTAAAACAAAAGCTGTTATACCACATTCATTAACCAGTTATACTGAGGTTAATGAATAGGAAAAGTCAGCTGTCAATAACAAACAAGTTATTCATCTACAAGCAAATGCTGAACCAATACGGACTTACAGCTCACAACTTTGGGGTGTGCTAGTAAGACCTCATATCCTATACACAAAATACAGAATTCTTGAACAAAGTATTTTGAGTAATGGTCAATCCGGAGTGTTGACGTCTACAGACACTTGAGAGCGTGCCTAGAGTCGACGAAAAATTAAAAACTTCGTGCAAAACACGATCAAAGATTGCAAGACCCGAGAAAAAGCAGCTCGTACACAATCAACACCTAAGAAGCAGTGTATAAACAGTAATTTGGGTTAGTGTAGTGTTTAGCGCAAAACACGATCAAAGACTTCAGGACCCGAGCAAAAGCATCGAGATCCTGCAGCTCGTAGACAATCAACACCTAAGAAGCAGTGTATAAACAGTCAATTGGGTTAGTGTAGTGTTTAGCGCAAAACACGATCAAAGACTTCAGGACCCGAGCAAAAGCATCGAGATCCTGCAGCTCGTAGACAATCAACACCTAAGAAGCAGTGTATAAACAGTCATTTGGGTTAGTGTAGTGTTTAGCGCAAAACACGATCAAAGACTTCAGGACCCGAGCAAAAGCATCGAGATCCTGCAGCTCGTAGACAATCAACACCTAAGAAGCAGTGTATAAACAGTCATTTGGGTTAGTGTAGTGTTTAGCGCAAAACACGAGCAAAGACTTCAGGACCCGAGCAAAAGCATCGAGATCCTGCAGCTCGTAGACAAACAACACCTAAGAAGCAGTATATAAACAGTCATTTGGGTTAGTGTAGTGTTTAGCGCAAAACACGATCAAAGACTTCAGGACCCGAGCAAAAGCATCGAGATCCTGCAGCTCGTAGACAATCAACACCTAAGAAGCAGTATATAAACAGTCATTTGGGTTAGTGTAGTGTTTAGCGCAAAACACGATCAAAGACTTCAGGACCCGAGCAAAAGCATCGAGATCCTGCAGCTCGTAGACAATCAACACCTAAGAAGCAGTGTATAAACAGTCAATTGGGTTAGTGTAGTGTTTAGCGCAAAACACGAGCAAAGACTTCAGGACACGAGAAAAAGCATCGAAATCCTGCAGCTCGTAGACAATCAACACCTAAGAAGCAGTGCATAAACAGTCATTTGGATTAGTGTAGCGTTTAGCGCAGAAGCATAGAACTTGTGTTGATTTCTTTGACAGACGAGAAGCGAGTGACTCCACTGGCTTAAGTGACAAACCTTAATTTAAGTTTAGCTTAAGGTTATTTGTATAGACAAACTGCTGGCTTCCTGAAAACAGATGGGTGCAATAAAGAATTGAGAGAAAAATTGTAGGATGCATAGCGTGTAATGTTACATGCAGTGGTGCCCATCCCCCCCAAGGCCCAATGCGCAAATTCCCCCCCAAAAATTCTCAGCACTCCCCCCCAATTGAAGCCTATACAAATTATTTTAGTTAAAAAAGTCATGAAAAACAAAACAAGATCCTACACTACAGTTACGATAATTGTTACAGTTGTTAAGTTGTTTTAAATTGTATCATTGTTTTAAAAGATAAGGCGCTACACTGGTGTGGGTGTGGATGAGAAGCAAAGACATTTGAGAGATATATTTTAAAACATATTGGTCATATTGGAACGTGGATGGCCAGTTTAAGCTTACAGAATTTGATCATTAGCCCTAATAATATTGTTTAGAAGTTTTGTATGTCATTACTTTGAACAAAACAGGCTAGATTCAAAGGGTATTGGAGTAATTAAAAACCAAGCAAATATTTTACTTAGCAAATTGTATTTAACAAATGTGTTGCTAAACTAAAAATACATTTTAAATAATTGTACTATTAAAACCAATACAATTAAATGACGTAAAATAACGTACAATGTAATTTAAATTATGATAGGAAAAATATGTTTGTGTAAAAATATACATTTACATTAGTTATCACCTTGTTTAAATGTCTTGTACAAAAGCAGCTTTTTTCTTTGTACACTTGTGGTTGCAAATTTGTTAATGATTTCTTCGTTTTGTATCTGCCTCAGTACGTTGTTTTCACAGGATAGAATCAACAAACTTGACAGCCAAGAGTTTCCCATGCTGTTCCGAAGCCGATTTTTCACTATTTTCAAACGGCTCAACGTTCTCTCTGCAGAGCAGCTGGTCACGGCAAGAGATAACAATATTCGATACATCATTGTCAGATTAGGTAGAGCCGAAAGGTTAAGGACACACCTGAATGGTCTAATGAATCCTCTCATTATCCATTGGTCCATCATCCTATATTTCTCACTTTGTAAATTTCCTTCCTTTACCTCCTCATTTTCACTGCCATCTGGATCCTCTGCCCCTGCCGGGATTCGCACTTCATCCTCTGTTATCTCCATCCTTTCAGCTTCAGAAGAATGTAACATGTCTGATATGTCGATGTCTGCGTGAGTGACTTTGTACACATTGCAAAACGTCTCCAATTCTGAAGCAATTAGGTCATTGTCCAGATTTTAATACTCACACAGCTCTTTTATCTTATCGGGGTTGAAGTCTTTTCCAGTCTCCAATTCATGTGCGATTTTCATAATTTCTCCATGAGAAACATAAGACATTTGTTTAACCATGGCAAGCGAGCTGTCCAGGAAACGATCATTCAGTTGAGACAATAATGAGTCTAAGACTAGGAAATAAACCTCAACCTTCATTTTCTTTACAGGGTCATCAATTTTTTTCGTCTATCGAAAGTTCGTCCATGAGGCGTTTCCGTTTTCGGTTTCGCTGAGTTCGGACTTGCGAGACGTTGTGCTGATCAGAAAATTGTGTTATTGAACTTGTAAGTTTGTCCCACTCTTTTTCACTTCTTAATGTCTTCAGTTTCGCCCTCGTCTCTGAGATAACTGCTGGTATCATGCCATAATCAACTGATTTGGCTTGTAAGCAAATTGTGATTGGAGAAAGAACTTTAAATATAGTTGAAGCAATGTGCATGGCACATATATTTTCATAATCTGACATACTGTTGATCAATCCTTTCGCAGACGCTTTAGTGTCATTATCAGATTTCTTGTCAAGACAGATTTCTTTGAGGGTCTCTTTGATGGTTTTGTAACATGTTAGCACAGTTTTGAGAGCATCACTCTTACTCGACCATCTTGTAGTCTGCACTCGTTTTACACTTTTCATTTTGTTTTGTGCTAGGCCCTTTTTCAAATTGTTGATAAACATTTGGTGACGTCGATGCCCAGACATGAAAACATACATCTCTTGAAGGAGGGAGAACATGTTTCGCATTAGAGGGCAAACATCAATAGACTTTTGTACCACTAATGCAAACCGGTGAGAACAAACACCATACATAAAATGCTCGGGAACTCTCTTTAAACACAACAGATTTTAAGCCATTGTACCGACCTCTCATGTTCCCTGCTCCATCCATGCTTTGCCCCACCATGCCATTAGGGTTGATCCTATGGATTTTAGAGTGTTCATTAATTCGTAGGCTAGGTTTTCCCCTGTTGTGTCGCCACTTGTGAACACTTTGATCAACCGTTCTTCCGGTTTTACTGATTGTTGGGAGCTCCTTGCTCATCTAGGTGCTCAGCATATCGGAGCGAAACCGCTGTGCATTCTTTTTTGCTTATGTCTTGTATTGAATCCAGGATGACTGAGTAGGTGTTACTTAAATTTATATTGTTGACTATTTTTGAGACTACAATGTTACTTTACATTTACAACATTAATCAAGTCAAATACATTTCGATAACTGAGAAAATTTGACCCCAATTTTCCCTTTTGGTTTCTGATTTTTCTATCTTTTCAAGGTACACTCTGGCATCGGGATTATACTTAGCTATCAGTGAGAACAGTTTCACCAGTTTCCCTTCTGAAACATCCTTTTTTCTAAATGCTAGCATTTCTTCACCTAAATACCGACAACAATCAATTATTACCGACAACACTTCTCTGTTGTGATGAACGAGTTGGTCAGATTCTTCAGCAAGTGAGGAGTCTATTCTTTTCTGCGATATCCACTGGATTCTAGCGACTTGGGAAGATAAATGCTGTTTTGACTGTTCATGCTGTTCTATGTAGTGATCGCCGCGATGCTCAGTCCAACCTCTGCAGCCAGTTGTACCCCATACCGTTCTTTCTCCTGGCAGAGCAAATAGAGTGCAATGCAGGCAAAAAACCGCATCTTTCGTCGGACTATAAACTAGCCAGTTTCTTTTACTTCTAGTCCCATCAGGTAAAGTGCTGATTTTCCAAGCTGGATTAAATTTTCTTCCGCCTGTTGAAGGGAAACTCATCGAAGACAAATCTTGATTTTCTAGTCGAAGACCCAAATTTGTCTCCTCCGCCGATAGTTTGATGTTGGCAAACGATGCAGGGTCTTCTACATCATGAACACCAGGTAATGGATCTGGATTATCTGGTTGAATGTTTTCTGGGCTCAGATCTGATCCTATTGATTTCTAACTCTAAATTTGGCGGTAACGATAATTTAGTATTTAAATTTGAAGTCACAAACGAAGGAGGTGCTTTAGCTTGCATTTTGTCTTCATTTTCACCCTCCACGATATCAAATGTTGGATTTATATCTTGGGACTCGTCTGGGAGTTTCGCACTTGAAGTTGATGGTACATCTATGTCCTCAGTTGTAGGGTCATCGTTAGCAACGTCACTGGTTACGTTTGACCTAAAAAAATACAACGATTTTAGAACTCTCCCCTCCCCAAAGTTGTTATTTTATTGTTAGCTTTATTTTATTATTTTTAATGTTTGCCGTATTAGTGGAAATAACAGAACAACAAATATAATAAAATGTTACCGGTAGTACAAAAATGGTAATAAGCCCGAATAAAAATTACTCAATAAAGCGATTCCTTTGTATCTTATATAAAGTTGTTTCTATTTTGGCCTATTCAAACGGTAACTGAACGAGACAAAAATAATTATATTTTACATACCTGGAATCTAAACTATGATGTTGACTGGTACTGGGGTCAGCAGAAGATTCAGCATCAGTGTATTTCACCCACGGGCCGTCACCGGACTTCACTTCAACCATTTTAAAACTAATGTTTAGGTTATGTCTAAATTTATAGGCGTGTTTCTTCTTACAAAAACCACTTGTCTTTTCGATGAGTTGTGTTACACATAACCTCCATACACTTATACTTAAACGATTGTTTCAGTTTTTTCAGCATTTTGACAACTATCACGAAACACGAGATTACATTCCAACCCCAACTCACACAAACAAAGCACCGCATTACAGAGTAAAACTCACGGGCAGACTGCCGCCGCGCGCCAAATCCAAGTTGTACGGAGCAGCAGCTAGTCGTGCTCCGGTGGTCGCAGTGTCCAGATGATATCCGATGACTGCATGTTGCCTGCTTGTTACCTTGACTAGCGTTCTCGCGCTATCAAAGGAATGGGACCTCTATCGATTTTATTTTGGAGGGATAGGATGATGTTATTTTTCTTGGACCCTGGGACCTCGAAGAGACCCGCGACGGCAGAATGGGGGAGGCCTCGAAGACTTTTCGCTTGAGTAGTAGGAATTACCCTCCCACAACGGGTAGGGCACCTCTACGCGCTCAGGAAAGTCGCCGAGGGCTGCCAAGCGGCAATGTCGGTGCACGGAAGAGAGCTTAGGAGGAGGCAGCGTCCACCAGAGGTGGCACTAAGCACACCTAGGGCAAGAGCAGAGCCCCCCCCTAGTCTGTCGCCGAGCGCCAGCACGGAAAAGAGAAAGAAGGAAGGAGTAGGAGTGTGAAAATACTCAAGATCGGGGGGATTGGGCAGACGTTCTGTAAACTGCTTATGGAGGGTCGTCGAGCAATGCTCGGGGGCGTTTGTGTCGTCTAGGTGGTGGGCCGACATCTGTGCTTAGTCGACGGATGTGGGGATGGGTCGAGTGAACAGTTTGAGGGCAAGGAACCGAACGAATTCGGTGAAGGAACCTTCAACCCTCGCCTGATGGCATCATTTCTGACAAACCAGGGAGAGTTGGAGATGTATCGGAGGGTTCGGGATTGGAAAACGTCCAAACGGGCGACAACGGATGAGCTGAGTAGTACCCAAAAGCGGGGGCTGCGTAAGTCAGGATTGCCCTAAGAAAGAGCAAGTAGATGGTGAGTTTAGTGTGCACAGGCACTGAACTCCGATGAGAGAGAAAGGGAAATAGTTTGGCTCTGACGCCTCTGGCGCGCTGGAGACTCAGAGAGACGTGAGATGCAAAGCTTAGACGTCGGTCAAGAGTGACGCCCAAGTACTTTACAGTCCGTTTCCATTCGATTGGGCTACCTTCAAGGGAGAGGGACTGGCATCGGGAAGGTAATTTATGGGAAAAGGCGATCGCCTCGGATTTCTCCGCATTGATCGCCATCCTCCACTTCCTTAGCCAGTCCGGAAGTACGGCGAGCTGACGTTGCACCAGACCAGCTGCGAAATCATGACTCGCTGAGTTGGCGTGGTATATGGCGTCATCCGCATAGAGCGAGAGAGTGACTCCAGGCTGAACAGGCAGGTCGTTCGTGTACACAAGGTACAGAACGAAGCCAAGGACAGATCCTTGAGGTACGCCTGAGGCGACTGGTCGGACGGATGAGTACGACCCATCGATGCATACCCGAAAGATGCGATCGCACAAGTACGATCGGAGAAAATGAACGAATGAGGCAGGTAGAGGGGAGTGGGCCAATTTGTAGAGAAGGCCTTCGTGCCAGACTCGATCGAAGGCCTTACTCACGTCGAGCAATACAGCGACAGAGGACAGATGCTTGTTGTAGGCGTCCGTCAAATGGGTAACAACCCGGACGAGTTGAAGGGTCGTCGAGTGCTCTCTGCGGAAGCCGAACTGCTCCTGCCGAATGAAACCATCCAGCAGGGGCGCGTAACGACCGTGCAGGAGTCGCTCGAGTACCTTCGATATGACTGGCAACATCGAGATGGGACGATGGTTTGAGGGGTCAATACGCAGCTTGCGAGGCTTGGGAATCATAATGATTTCGCACGCTTCCACAGGCTGGGGAAGTAATGGAGCCGGAGACATCCATTGAACAGCTCGTGGACCATGTTGATGAGGCTAGGGGGAGCGTGTTGTAGCGCCGCCGCTCCGATACCATCATCGCCGGGCGCCCGCTTAGGGCGGAGTCGACCAATAGCCGAAACAACATCGGCTCGGTCGAACGGGTCAGGGGTGTCAGCTGGAGGGCGGGAAAAATATCCAGATAGGAAGTCTGCGACCTCGGCCGAGTGGACGACCGCCGCGCGCGGTTGGTGGACCAGAGATAAGAACTGAGGACGCGCCCCCTTTACTACACTGCTCGCCGGTCTACAAGCTTAGCACACGCACACATTTTTACATTCACGATCACGGACCTGACTTATTGACAGGATGTTGCTGCAGGCTGCCAGGGTCAGTTTTCCAAATTCCAAAACAAAATTTACTACTAGTTGTACTGGTAGAGACATTTATACCGCCAGTTCGTTAAAACAATCATAAAGATATGCAATTGCTTTAGTTTTTTACTAATAGCTTAGTTTGTTGCACAAACACGGTAAAAATTTCCATCAATGTTGGATTTAAAAAGTTATTCTTGAAAAAATCCCCCCCCAAAAATTCTCAATGCGCAACTTGCGCTATGATCCCCCCCTGTGGGCACCACTGGTTACATGTAATGTAGAGAAGAGATGGAAATAACAACTAAATATACACCAACACTTACAGAACACTCATTTGAACCTAGGAAAACAAAGCAAGTAAAAGTAAACATGATTAGGTATTTGTAAAATAAAACTGTAGTTGCATGTAGCCTAACTTATGCTGAATGTTAGACCCTAAGGCTGACGAAATGTGGGCAGTTATACAAAGATGAGCGAGATTGATATTGTCACGTTAGATGAAGTTGATAAATAAAATGTGTTTAAATAAGATGATGCAATGACAAATAATATGAGAGATTTTACACGCGCGCGCGAATATTATGCCATAACATAAGAGAAAACAGTGAATAAATTAAAGGATTCGGAAACGTAATTAGAAACTTGCGTGTTAATGACACAAATGTACAATAGTAGGTACGATTGAAGAAGGAACATGAGTGTGAGCAAGAAATGTGAGTTATGTGTAATGTATGACTACGAAGAAATAAATCTGTAAGGCCAGTCAATTGTTATAAATAAATGTTTGCACAACGTGAAGAGGACTAACCGTCTCAAAGGTGATGATTCATATAAATTAAAGTAATAAAAGAACAACTGTTTTTGTGTTGAAAATTTTACGTCAGTAGAGATGAATACATTTTTCATGATTTAGGTGGCTGTATCAATAAAACGGTATTTATTGCATTTTGTGTAGGCGTGATGGTGACGGGGGTCGGCGGTTAAGTGCATTTCAACATTTATCCAGTTTATAGCTTTTGAAATAATTTATTGTATAGTATAGCCGGTTAAATGACAGCAATAACATTAATCCTACGAAATGTTTGGTAACAGCATGAATCTGGCATTAATTCATCCAAATCTACTCTTGACGTTACTGAATTTTATAATTATATATTTTCATGCGTACATGAATAATTGTGTTGATAGAGTAATTATATCTTTAACGAACGTAAAACGTTTTGTTTCTTGTCAATAATATTCAAGTATTAGCGAAACATTTACAAGTATATTTGTAACAACACTTTTTTTCTTAAATTTTTAGGGCATCTGAAGTTGCTAAATATTTTAAATATATAAAATAAAACTTATTTTGTAAATGTTTACTAATAAAAGTATGTTATATACAAACAAACTGGGTCATATAGAGCGTACGTGTGCTATGTTGATTAAAAACGGGAGATAGCGCAATGGCAAAATATCTACAAAAACTTAAATGCTGTGACGTTTCAAGACTATCTATTACTGTATGTATTCAGGGGTGAGTGAATATTGTGTATTCGGTTACTGTGTGTTCATAGTTTTAGCAATGTACAACACTTTAAAAACAAGAAATATGTTACTACTACACATAAAGTAAGTAAAAGTTGTAGAAGCTTGTGTTTATATACTTTGTTGATCAGATATCTGATAGAACATGAACAGAATCATAAATATTTTCATAGGTTTTTTTATTATATAATCTCTCAGGAAACTGTCAATAGAACACAATGCTAAGAAAATCTATCGATAGTTCTCATCTTATTTCAGTAATCGAGTATTGCACGTTATCATGGTTGTTTCTCACCTAAATACAATCTTAGCTTAAAAATGGAAATAAAAAATAGAAATTGGTGCACACATAGACGCAAATCAATCCTGTCAAGCCGATACAGTAAACTTGCTGCTCCTGGGAAGGACAGAGTTCTGTCTGCCGCTAACTATTCATTGCCGAAGTCCCATTTCACGTTACATTTCTCCTCCGTATCTTTGCCGGAGTTTGGCAAGAGTCTTCAATTATATACTTCACCCTAAGTGCCCCGCCACAAGTGCATATGCGCCACAAGTTCTTGTCGTAGCAGGAGATAAGGAGATGTTTGTAGGTGTGACCAGTTCACACTTTGGTGATGCAGAGATGGCTCATGTGACCAGTTCGCACTTTGGTGATCCAAACGTGTTCACGATGACTGCAATCTCCAGCTATTTGCCATTTACGGACGTTCTGTTTAACTGCATAAAGTTTGAAATACACTGAGTTCCATGTCAGCCACCACACATTTATAATGGTGGTTGTAGCATCTACCTTTGCGTCCTCAGGTCTTATGGCAACTGCATCTACTTCTGGGCTCCTGCAGCGTTTATCGCTGCAGCGTCAGCTTCTTCATTTCCTTCGATTCCTACATGACTGGGACCAAACAGATCAAACAGAAGTAGAAGATAAACTTAGATTGTCTAGCACGTGGTGTAATGCATTATCTGTTGTAATGGAGAACCTGTTGTGCCCGGATTGACCAAGGCTGTTAGAAATCTCAGTGAATCCCGTACAGATAACAAATTTTCTCTCACCTCGAACAGCTTGCATATAAATTTTTACAGTACTGAAGAACTTGCCATACTGCACAATGTAAAGCAGTGTATACACTCGCCGTCTCGGGCAGCGTTCACAAGTGGGAGGCACTACAAACATACTACCCACTCTGCTCTCCGTCTTCGAACCATCAGTGAACACGGTAGTATGATCCTCAATGTATTCCTCTATGACTGATCTAAAAAGAAGTTTCAGTTCAGTTGGTTTGAACAATTTCTTGCTTCTACTAGCAAGTTGTTTGCGAAGCAGTCAGGGCGGCACCTCGCATGGAAAGCTCGCTTGGATCATCGGCGTCAGGATATTGTAATGTCCGGCTATTTCGAACGTACGGTTGCTGTCTGGTTGAGTAAACGTACAAAGGCGGTGTATGTTCTTGTAAATCTGTGTTTTGTAATCAATACATGGTTTAAGTGACTCAGTTGCGCTAACATTTTAGCCAGTATCTCAACAGTAACTGACAGCTTGACATTGTAAGCTTTGTGGTGGGCCAGTGCGGAATCCCACTGTGACGTAGCGCACCCCAGCACTGCATACAAAGGATCTAACTGTATCAAACATGACCTCTTGGCCGAAGAGTACACCAAGCATCAATAATCCATTTTGGATCGCAATAACGCGGGTACAGGAGCAATAAATCTCTTTACTAGCTCCCCAGTTCATACGGGAGATCCACTTAATGATGATTTAATGGTGATTTGATGATGGTTATTTAATTATGGTTTTCACCTAGCAGCCAGATCTTCCGCTTGAAGTGTCTGTCGAAAGTTAATACTAAAATTTTAATTTCTTTTATATATTACAGCCGAACACCGTATATAGTTAGCATCGGGTCCGGGTGCCTTCTTCGCTTTCGACAGAAGTAGTGAAAGGTCGTCTTTAAAAGCTTATACTTTTAGGATTTTTGTCCAACGTGTCTATAGTGCTTTGCATTTTGCCCAAGATCGTAAACGTACAAGCACTTTGCAACTGATGCTTCTATAGGTTACCTCAAAGACTTATAGTAAAAAGCGTACCGCGCCGCGTGCTACTCCATTTGGGCCGATAGTGTTTGACCGACCTGAATACGGAAAGTTCTGAGAAAGCTAGAAATGAATTTGGGCAGGTTACCTCTGAACCGCCAATTGTGTAATTTTTTTAGGATATTAGCCCCCATGTTTTCATCGAATGCTTTCTCCAAGTCGAAAAATACAGCAATCATGTTTTCCTGCGATGGAACTGTTTTGAACTGCGTTCTACAGATATATCATTTAGTCAGTAGCGGAATGATGCTTTCGGTATTCACACTGGAGTACGGTTAGTAGGCCGAGTGTTTCAAGACACCAGGTAAACTGCTTGTTAACCATACTCTGCAATAAGTATCGCAAATATCACGTCAACGAAACTGGACGATAGTTTCCCAATTTTAGAAGCAAGCAGTATAACTGTCAATTCCGTCCACAGTTTTGGGTAGTCTTCTTGCTTCCAGATGGTGTTATAAATTGCAAGTAACGTAGCCATAGATACTCAGAGATTCAGTGAAAAATATTGTAAGGGATATCGTCCGGTAACGCTGCAGTGTCGCCGGCAGCACGGACAGCGGTCTCTATAATTTCTTCACCATGAAAAGCACGTTATATATTGCCTTCAGTGTCGAAGTCAAGTTCTTGTTTGACTCCGTCTTACTTTCGGGGGAAGTCTGGAAAATAGTTGTCCAAACAGCAATTTCATCGTGTTGCATATCAATTGTATCAGTTGCATCATCGTGATCTATACACATAATGGGCTTGAGCACTGTTGTACCAGCGACTGCTCCGTTCTTCTTCTTACTTCTGTCACTGAGATCGATCTGGTAATAGTCGAGATGTATATTTCCCAGCTCGATCTTTTCGCTCGATTGTTTGACGAGCGGCGGTTAGAAGTCGCTTAGAAATGACGCGACTGTCTTAGGTCTGCGCTCGTTTGTACCTTGTTAATGGCTCGCACGTCCTTTCTTATTAAGCCTCTAAGATCGGAATTTTCACGCTCTTCGGGTATTCTGGAAGAACGACCGTGAGATATGGTTCGTGGCTACTGATTTGATAGCAGCAATAAAACTGTGTACATCTGCTTCTGTTTCCATTACCTAGGTGGTATTGCCGCTGTGAAGCATGGACCATCAGCACGGGACACGCACCATCTTTTCGTCATGTATGTAATGCTCTTTGGCGTTTGCGTTGTTACGAGCACTGAGTAGTGTTTGCAGCCGTCTGCAGCCGTTTATGTTCCACTGAAGGAAGCTCTGCATGCTGGGTATCGAAGAACAGACTGTACCAAGCTGTGCTAGGTACTAGGTAGGCCGATGAAATCACTGGTGCCGGCAGTTGTACTGAACTCTGATCTAGATCTCATCTCCTGGTTGTCGGGGACATTTCTTGTCCCCGTTTTCAGTTTTAAGTCCTCCCTGGTGTATTTGGAAGGAGGGGGCGACCGTCGACTTTACCCTCTTGCCATCTCTCTCCCACTGCTACTAGGTTAGTTCCCGCACTTATTGGCCGGCGAGTTGTGGGTCTTTCAGCAGACCCGTTGTTTCCACCTGTATGCATGTCTGTTCCAGCCGCACTGTCTTTACCTAGACCAGATGTCTACTTCCAGCGTCGAATGAAACTGTAGTAATTCCACAAGCAAGCAACAACCTGTTGACAATACTTCTTGTAATGGAAACTAATTGTTCTGCTACTCATTTCTGAGTGGTGAGTTAATGTTATCGTCGAGTATTGGAGAGTCTTTCGACTGGTCTGTACACATACACACTGTCGGTACTGATCTGTACACATAATTTCGTCGAGTATACATTTTTGAACTTATTGTTCTAACATTTTTTAAGTTGAAAGCCCCCCCATGCTTTAAGCTGAAGCATAAAGATTTTTAAAATATTTATTATAGCTATGTGCCTGGTAGATAAACACATGCAATAAATTAATAATGTTTGTTTCTTTCGCAGTTATTACACGTTTCAGTAAAAGTATACATTTTCTAACACTATTTTTGTATATAATCCATGCTTAAAGATAATAAGCATGATGTAAGACAACTGTTTAAAAATGATATACAGAAACTTTTTTAGAGAATCAATTTCCATCTTAAGTTCCCAGAACAACACATACAAAATCAATCACACCAACACTCAACACTAATAAAAATCTTTTTGGAAGATAAGAGGGCGTAAAGCACTTGATTATCTGAAGTTCATCTGAGCTCTCCATTAACATAACCGCTAGTTTCTTTCGATGGGTACGGGTATGAACGCCATATTAGAGGCAAACATCTTGCGATCTCTTCGCTAACCGTTGGAACACACTAGTCACTGTGCAGGAGTTTGT
The DNA here is from genome assembly GCA_034769895.1 of Magicicada septendecula. Lineage (NCBI taxonomy): Eukaryota > Metazoa > Arthropoda > Insecta > Hemiptera > Cicadidae > Magicicada > Magicicada septendecula. The sequence continues at coordinate 1,118,590,124 of CM068367.1, read as the reverse complement.
TTGGAATGCATCAAGGTTGTTGTAGAATTTTAAAATTCGGGTTACTGGAAGAACCCCACTATGTGTATGTCGTAAGTTCATTTGAGCATCAAGGCAGGATTGTGTCAATTTTTAACTTTGAGTAACGATCAATCGGCCAGTACAGCTCATCGAGTTCTACTCCAAGTTGCTTCCGCTTAGGGAAAATATAGTTTTTCTACACAAGTCTTCGATTTAAGTGTAGTCCTAGTTATTTCATATGATCAGAATGAACCAGATGATTTCAATTTAGAGAGACTGGAGGAGAGTTTATTTTTCGTATGACCATGTGAATGTAATGTGAATAGGTTTGTCTTTTTTGGCTATGAATCTCCACTCGTGTGACTGTTTATCTTCTAATACGCTCCCTGATCTGCAGAATTCACTCACTGTTTTAAACGAAGTAGATTTATTATTACATAAATTTCAATATTAGATAATTTTTTAAATATAGGAAAAGTTACAAAAATCCCAGTTACTCTTCTATTACAAGTTATTCCAGTTACAAGTGTATAGGAGACAATCGTATAATAAACAGTAAAAATTTAAAATATTCGGGTTTGTGTTACATATCCTTTTAGTTTGACACTCTGTTGCATTTTAACAATTTCTTCAAATTTGCATCTCTTTTTTGGGCCCTAGGATTCCAAACATTTGAAGTTTCCCAAACTTAACACTACATTCAGACGCTGGTTAAAATTATCTTTAATTTGATACCCCACATGAGTTCTTGTGAGTTTATCAAAATGTGCACTCACTTTTTGGGCCTTAACGCCCAAAAATTTTGAAATTTTCAAAAACAAACACTATATTCATACTGTGGTTAAGATTCCCTTTAATGTGATACCCCACATGCGTTTTTGCGATTTTTCACAGTTTTAACCCCTTACATTTTGGTTTACTCCCCCATATTTTTGGGTGGATCAATCTAAAAAGAAAGGCAATAGGGTTCTGTAGGGCAAGAGTATCGACACGCATGCCAAGGTTTACTAAAATCGGTTAATGTTATCGTCAGACATACCTAGATGGATAGATAGACAGACAATACCAAACGGTCGAGTTAAAACTGTGAACTCGCTTCTCTCGTTTAATTATGTGCTATTAGAGGGACTAACGGATTGAGTTCTGATCCACAAGGTTTGTGTCGCCAGCGTATGTTGCAACCAAGGTGAGCTCGTGGTAAGAATATCTGCAGTGTAAATGAGATAAAATATTGGCCCCAAAATACTGTCACGCGGTTTAACAATAAAGCGTCCATCTGTTATATACCTTTTACTGTCTACATATACAGTAGTTAATAAAGAAGGGCAGTAACACATGACTGTATGCTAGACTTTGTTGAAGATCTGACTAATGTCTATGACTGCCGCAGAAAATATCTCTTGGCTATAGAACGTCGTTGATTTTATAGAACACTCGGTGGATTTGCTCAATGTACCGTGATTGGTTCGATAGGCAAACTGGTGGTTTGGGATTATTTGTTTCTTTTCCAGTTATTGGTGTAATTAGTCTGAGTATTTTTTTTTTAAACCATTCGATAACACTAATAAGGTTTATTCTTCAGATTTGTGTCTGCCTTAGACACCATAACAATTTCTCAAACTTGGAAAGCGGCTAGTCTGATGGATGCATTGAATATTTGCGTAATAACTTGGCACATCATCATTAGGTTTTTGTAAATGCTGCAAACCGTGACCAGTAAGAACATCAAAGTCAGCGTGGTTTTACAGTTAGTTAATTTAGGAGTTAATGTTAATTTCTCTCCGTCAGATGTTAAAATCTAACGTCAGATGTAAAATCTGGTATCAGGAGGCTCAATTGATAGGGACATTTAAGAACTCTTTAAGTAGTTTATCATATTCGACTATAGAGTTTCCAACGAAAGGTGAAAGTATATAATAAAAAAATAATAGCAATGTAAAAAAATGAATAATAATAATAAATTCGTTGAGCACTTGGTGAAGCATATTACTTACAAAGATTTAAATAAAGACAAACGCTTGGTAGTTTCAGAAAATTTATTGTTAAACCCTAACAATTGTTTCAGCCTATCAGGCTGTTCTCAAAGAGCTGGTAAGAACAACTCAGCTGCTTTGTCTTTGTTTAAATCTCTTTATAATAATAATAATAATAATAATAATAATAATATTATTCGTATTATTATTCATAATAATAATCGTACAACATAAAATAAGTCATAATTAATGTGGAAGAATATTATAGCAAGTGGTATCCTGCTTGTCCCCTATATACTGTAGTCACTGACTAGTACTTGCGAATTTCCTGTTGATCATTAAATACGAACAATAACACTAAATTAAACTGAGCTTCAATGTGTACATTTTATTTCAACAAAGGTTGTCAACAAGTAGTCACTACTCTAACCCTATTTGGGACCGCAAACTGGTCCGTGTGACAAATTGGTCCCCCGATTTAACTTTTATATCTGACGTAATCTTAATTGTGTACGGGATCGTCGTCTTCACCAACCCTCACGGAGAATAATGTTAAATTAAGCCTAGCATGTGTAGAAGGTCAACTAAGTATACAGGAACCTACTTTAGGAGAATTGTCAGTAATTGCGTATAAAGAAAACAAAGAAAACTTGTCACAACAAAATTTTGAAAGGAAATAGGAGGAGATTTGTATATTATTTGGACTTGTACATAAAAGTAGATGATGATAAGAATATAAAAAATATATATATATATTTGAAAATAAAAAAAAATTTTTGAGTCCTAAAATTACTGTTTTAGCATAGAAGTATGTTCTGGAAATAAAAACAACAAAATTAAAAAATAAATAAGGTAAAGGATGTAATAATGCGTAATTATTACCATTAAAAAATGGCATTACAAATTTTCTTTTTATTTTGTTTAGAGTGAATAACATTATACAAATGTTAATATAGAAATATATAAAAAATTATTAAGATGAAAATTATATAGTATCAATAATGTATAAAAGTGTGCAGACGATCCTGTTTAATATTTGATAATATTAAAAACATTAGTGCAGAAAAGATTCCGACGTCACAAAAAATTGTACTTGAATTTAAGTGTAAAAAATGTTTAAAAAATATATCTGAAAAGAACTGAATATAATCTGAGTGCGGAGCAAATTCATAATGTGTGGGGAGGGGAATGAAATAAGCAGTTTAATAACAGCTAGTCACTGAGGCAGCTAGTGACACATTAATTAACCAGATGAAGGCTGTTGAAGCGTCAAAGAAACAAGAACTAGAAATACTAAAGGAAAGAACCATTTAAAATGACTAAGTTTTATTCAGTTTATGAATAATAAGGTCAGTTTTTAAAAGACGTAATATTTTAAGAACGAACAATGTTTAATGGACAAATATTCCTAGAGTAAATAGTATAAACACATTTTAGACGTTGACAACAAACGTATTTAGTTTGGTTATGATGTGATTATTGATATCATAATGATTGGATATAATACAGTTGAAAAACCTATATTCTATAGTGAGGATCATTGACAAAGGTAGCTGAAGGACCGAAAGGCCGAAAGCTGTTTGACAGGGCCGGAAATGTCGCTATACAATGGAAAAGCCAGTATATTGATTGTTATAAGGTATTCATTAATAACAGTATTGTCTGTGCTATATCAATTTCAGATTAGTACTGATTGAAGGTGGTGACGTGAATTAGTACTGATTATTACTGAATTTCAGTAGATTACGTACTAAAAAATTAGAAAGTATGTAAATCTTAGAAACTCATCACTATAATCGTAACTAAACAACTTTTGCGGTTGGGATGGAACTTAGTGAATCGAGCAATATTTCACGTCACCACCTGAGCAATACGATATCTATAAAAACCCGTCGTTATTTAGGCTGTGGTTTTTACTTTGTGGAAGGCGTGATGTAACAGAATAGTGGTAGCCAATCAGCAATAGTGTTAATGACGTTTTAAAGAAGAAATTCACTCATTACCAGCGATAACCCTCTGTGTAAATAGTTTGTGGTTAACATTAAATGAGTTAGGACGAATGAATTCCAGCTTATCAGCTGATGAATAGTTTTTACGACGTTACGATTTCACGAGAAAAGAGAGAGAGAGAGAGAGAGAGAGAGAGAGAGAGAGAGAGAGAGAGAGAGAGAGAGAGAGAGAGAGAGAGAGAGATAGTGGGTGAAATAAATATCAACAACACGTATTTGCAAGTGTACGTTTGGGAACAGAACAATGTAGAATCACGGCCATCGAAGAACTGTCAGAACTATTCTTTAAATAATACTAGAGTGCAATTAATGTTTATTCAGCATAGAACAATACAACGGTTATAACTATAAAACTTGAACATAAATTCAATTTATAATGTGTACACATAAAAATATCATTTTAACAAGATTACTTCCCACTTAACTTGTACATCCTCATGGACATCCACATGTGCTGCACATATATATATATATATATTTTACATATATGAAAAAGTTATATATTAATTTCGCTTTCATGTATTTGTGACAGTGAATTTATGCCCTTTGTTGCCTTTCAATTTTACAAGCTTATTGGTGTAAGTAATTTAAGCTGCATTATTTTGTAAGATTATTCTTGTAACAGGCCTATTATGTATGATAAATGCAACAATTGAATGAAATAAAGTAGCGTAGACTACTGCAAAGAACAAAAGGTACTGTAATGTATTTAACAGATAATCTTTAAGAAAATTTTTTTTGATTAATGTATTTCAATGATTATGTTATTAATGAATTAAGTCAGCACAAATATAGCAAGTAGTCCATTGTGTTAGTAACGATCATACCTCAGGTTAGAATTGTAATACAGGCACGTGGTTTGTTTTGACAATCATAATTCGTAACATTTTTTCTTCAACTGGAAAACTGTAGGTTAATAATACGTCAAATATTTTTTGGGGGATAGGAAACGAAATAATTGAAACGGCTTTTAAGCAGCGATTTGAGCGGTTCTTTGATGGGTATTACTGGTCCCACAGCCGATCACTCACTGATTGAGTAACCTGTGGGGTTCTTTTTTATTAGCAGTGGACTGTATATTGTAAAACTAAAATAGTTAAAAGGATTTATTCTCATGTAATCAACAATGCATAAATATTAAGCGTTCACTGACCTTGTCCTTGTGCGTTGTAAGTGTCCCGTTGTAAGCAACACTTTGGTGATTTTCTAGGCAGTCCTAAACTTAACAATAATATTCCAATAAACGTAAAACACATAAAATAAACACACGAAATAAGCGGAGTTTTATAATAAGCGGAGTATAATACCAATAGCGGTGAATAGTCTTTCTATTCTTGCGGTATGCGTGTATAAACCAAAAAGAACTGAACTGCACGATATGCCTTACACTACAGGGAAGAAAACGCTCTAATCATGCCTGCTGATTACTATGTGAATTGTACTTTGAAACAGGTAATGGGAGTGCACTCTATTAGAGATAATGAAGTAGAGATAGGGTGAGTTTAATTATTGTTATGAAAACAAAATATCTGACATACCGGCCCCTTTGAACCAACTGGTTCAACAAGAAACATTAAAAGAACATAAGAACAAATTTGATGCTTTGGAAGAGTATAATAAAACTAAATTATAAGTGGCAGTAGCCAACTAACTGGTCAAGGATTTTAGTAAATGGGAAGACGGGAAACCTTAACAGAAGGACGGGTCAAGGTTCCACCGGCAGTTTTCATGTTGACGACACGTACTACTCCATCATTCCCTGGAGATACTGAGATGACTCTCCCAGAACTTCCACTTGAGGGGTGGCAGGTTCGTTTCATGAATAACGACTAAATCTCCTATTTTGAGATTTTCTTGAGGTCTGATCCATTTGGACCGTTCTTGAAGTGTGTGGATGTACTCCATTTGCCATCTTTTCCAGAGATGTTGTGTGAAGGCTTGAACCAATTTCCAGCGTTTTATGTGATTAAGTGGTGCATTTGTTAGCTGAGGTTCGATCAGGGCATTAAGAGGTCCTCCAGTTAGAAAATGTCCTGGTGTAAGAGGTTGAAGATCTGAAGGGTCATTCGAGAGAGGAGCTATCGGCCTCGAATTAAGGATAGCTTCAACACGCATAACTAAGGTGGTAAATTCTTCGTACGTTAAAATGTGTTCACCTATGACTCTGGTGAGATGATATTTTGCACCTTTAATGGCACGTTCCCAAAGTCCACCTTGGTGAGTGCACGCGGAGGAATGAAATGGAATGTGATACTGTTGTTCGTAGCAAAATCTTGCATCTCTGGTTGCTTCATGAGATCTTGAAAACATCTTTTAAGCGAAGAAGCAGCTCCTATGAAATTAGTCCCACAATCAGAGTTCAGGTCTGATACAAGACCTCTCCTAGAGATGAATCTCGTAAGGGCTGCAATGAAGGCGTCTGTAGTTAAATCAGTAACCACTTCCAAGTGTACAGCTTTTGTTGCAAAACAGATGAACAGGCAGAGGTACACCTTTATAGGCTGTATCCTGCGAAGTGTAAAAAATTTGACCGTGTAAGGGCCAGCATAATCAACTCCAGAAGCGTTGAAACAACGAGTAGGGGTAACATGATCACCCATGAGCGGAGACGTGTTTGTTGATTTTGTACGAAAACATCGTACGCATTTAAATATTCTTGAGCGTATAACACTGCGGGCGGAGAGGATCCAAAAGCGTTGAGATAGTGTTGCTTGGAGGAACTGGGGACCAGCGTGCAGGTACATGCCATGATAGTAATCGATGAGTAAATGAATAGTGACATGATTTTTTGGCAGAAGAATAGGATGTTTGGCATTGTAAGTAAGCGCAGAGTTCTTCAGTCGACCTCCGACACGGACTATTCCTGCATCATCAATAAAGGGTGCTAGACGTTGGATGCGGTTTGAGCATGTCCTTTTCTTGGAGAGTAGATCTATGTCTTCTGCAAAGTGAAGTCTCTGAATGAGCCAGCAAATGCGGTTACAGGCGTTATTTAATTCAGTTACTGTAAATGATCCACTTATGGTGGTTTTAAATTTCAAACGGGTTATAAAGCGAAGGACGTAAGCCATTACATGAAGAAGAGTCTTCCAAGAAGAAAACTTTGTAAGAAATCCAAATGTTGGGACTTCTTTTGTGGTCTTCATAAGATTAAGCACATTTGGTTTCATTTCGGGAATAGACTCTTCCGAAATTGGATGAAGGATAGATTGTGGCCAGGTCTGCGTTGATTTAGCGAGCCATGGTGGTCCTAGCCACCACTGGCTATGTTTCATCAGAACCGTGGGTGTCAAGCCTCGAGAAGCACAATCAGCAGGATTGTCAACAGTTGAAACATATTTCCAGACGTGCGGTGAAACTAAGTCTTGTATTTGTGCCACACGATTAGCAACATACACCTTGAGACGAAAAGATAGATTGCGTATCCAAGATAGAACTACTGTAGAGTCGCACCATGCTGAAATGTTGTCAATCTTGTGATGTTGTGAGAGCTGTTCTGTACAGTAATGTAGCAATTTGGCTAACATGTGCGCACCACAAAGTTCCAAGCGGGGAATAGTCACACGCTTCAGTGGAGCTACTCTTGATTTTGCGATCAGCAGTCGTATGTTGACATCTTCTGCGTCTTCTGTGCGCAGGAAGATACAAGCTGCATATCCGGATTCACTTCCATCTGAAAATCCATGAAGCTGGATATTGACTGCAGTTGCTAAGGATATGAAACGTGGTATCCTTAGCTTTTCTATTTCTGGAAGTTCTTTCACGAATCGTGACCACTTCTCGGAAATATGATCAGGTAATGGAGAATCCCAATCTAAGCCTAAGGTCCATACATGCTGCATTAAGACTTTAGACCAAAAAACTATTGGGGATATCCAACCACAAGGGTCATAAATCTGAGCAATTGATGAAAGTAAAGTTCTTTTTGTGTAATTACTTGAAGGTGTGTGCATGAAATATGAAAAGTCATCAATATCTGGGATCCATTTTAGCCCTAAAAGACTTGAAAATGGCTGTTCCGACGTGCGTAACATGAGGTGTGTCTCATGATTATCTTGCATGACATTTTCTAAGAGTTTAGGATTGTTTGAAGACCACTTGCTCAGTTCGAATCCACCCTTTTTCAAAAGTAAAACAACATCCTCTTGAAGGTGGAGAGCTTCTTCCAGAGAATTGCTCCCTAATAGAGCATCATCAACATATATTTGCTGTTGGAGTGCTTCAGCAGCAAGTGGATGATTTTTTCCTTCGTCCATAATGAGCTGTTGTACTACTCTATTAGCAAGGTAAGGCGAGGACGTCATACCATAAGTGACAGTAGTCAATTGGTAGACCTTTAGCGGGACTGAAGTGTCTTCTCTCCATTATATTAACTGAAAGATCTGATCATCTTTATGGATGGATATCTGCCTAAACGTGTGTTTGATATCACAAGAGAAAACAAATTTATGTTAACGAAAGCGAAGAATTATATCAATAATGTCATTGTGCAACTTTGGACCTTGATGTAGAATGTGGTTCAGTGAGACACCTGAAGAAGATGGTGCTGATGCATTGAAAACAACACGGATTTTCCTATCTTTAAAAACGCCATGATGTGGCAAAAAGTAATGCTGCTTGTTCAGAGACGGCAAAGATGTGCACAGTTTCATGTGCCCACATGCTAAGTAGTCATTCATAAAATTGACATACTTCTGTTTAAACTCAGGTTGAGATTCAAATTTGCGTTCAAGTGTATTAAACAGGCGTTTTGCCAAAGTTGTAGATTTACCTAGTTGAGCAGGGTTTTCGCTGAAAGGCAAGTGGCAAACATATCTGCCGGAGGCATCTCTCTTATGAGTAGAGACGAAGTGATCTTCACATTTTTCATCTTGTGGAGCGAGTTTTGTAGTGTGAGGTGGTTCCTCTATGGACCAAAAACGTTGCAATGTTGCGTGCAGATCACGATCATTCGTCGATAAAAGAGTCACTAAGCCTGAGTAAGGCTTAGACTTAAGTGAAACAGGTGTCGGACCAAGCACAACATAGCCAAAGATTGTATTGACAGCGTATGGCATATTCTTGCCGAGATTGATAAAGGTACCATTAAGAGTCAATGCAAATAAATCTGCTCCAATCAGAAGGTCAACTGGACCCAGAACATCAAAAGTGGGATCCGCTAGCATATAACCTTTGAGTCGCTCTTTAATTTCTGGTGGGAGCTGAACACGAGGCAGATTGCATGATATTGTATTAAGAATCATGACTGGGTGAGATTTTGCTAAAATATTCCCACTGAGCGAAGACAATGTCACAAAGGTAAGTCCCTTTGTTTTCACTGGGGCGGTAGAGATGCCACTAAGTTCTGGAACATCTGTTTGAGAGCGGTACAAACATAAGCGAGGTAAATTTACGGTGGGAGTAGGCGCAACTAGTTGTGATGCACCAGTGTGAGACTGATCCAAGGTTTCCTGAGGTAGCGATGGTAGAAAAGGAGCACACGAACTTTGTATAGCTATATTTAAGTCTGATATAGAATCTTGTAATCTTGAAATCTGTTCATTATCCAGATCTTCTGGTAAAGGTGTTGTACTAAACAGTTTATTTATAAGCCTTTCAAATTCAGCATATTTATTTTCTGCGGTGGAACTAAGCAAACTAACTTTTCGTGTTTGCTGTTCAGTTAAATTACCTATACCAATAACCTCAAGAGCAACAATTTGCTTGTTAATATTATGAAGCCTACTCTCAATCAGTTCACTTTGCTTCACAAAAGAAGATAATCTCATTTTGGTAATTTATTAATACACTCGCTTTAAAAAACAGATTCAGATGTAAATAACAAAAGAGTTCTAAGTAAAAGTTGTAATTCACAATGTTCTTCCAGTATTCAGTAATTTCCAGTCCAAATAATTTTAATTTATTTTTTTATCACTCTAAAATACCAATAGCGTAGATAACAGTAATAATGGTAATATGGTAATAAAGGAATATGGCTACTGTATTTTATAGAAACTAATACAGAGGTCGGTTTTGAAGAAACACACTACATTTTAGAACTATGCTTGCTAGATAAAACATGAAATAACACACGCTGCACAATGAATCAATAAAACTATGCTTGCGTGAAAAACATGAAATAATCATAACAAAATGAAAAGAGCACTGAGTATTGGCAATACTTGCCAGTAGTAAATAATTGTTTTAAGAGCGTAATAATTAATAAAAATCTTGCTTTCCAACGTGCTGGATTCAGAGTGAAAGATGCTATCCGGGCTGGACGGACCAAAAATGTGGGGTTCTTTTTTATTAGCAGTGGACTGTATATTGTAAAACTAAAATAGTTAAAAGGATTTATTCTCATGTAATCAACACTGCATATCATATTCATGTAAAGTACTTTGTTATTAAATCTACCAAAGCTATCCTTCGTTGCAACATTAATCAGAGAGGCCTGTAGAAGTTCTGAACATTGTTCTATCGAACACAAGAGAAAGCATAACAAAATCTAGACACATTTTTAACATGATCCGTAAGTGCTTATTAAATATTACAGAATTAACTATTGATTCAACAGTAACAGATAAATACTATTAATAAAAGATTGAGTAATGCATTAGTATGGATTCTGTGATTACCACAACTGAGTGGCATTTGTACTAAGAGAGAAAATTAACGACAAAAAGTCAATTGTCGGTATCATGTTTTTGTTAAATGGCGTCCATGGGTAATTAATAAACTACAATAGCAGGCTATTATAATAAATATAAATTACTTGGACTTAAATCTTACATATAATTAGGGACGTGACGCATTAATTGTAGCCCCGTGGTAGGTAGACAGTTTACTGCGCGTGTCACGCTTGCGTGTTGCGTGTTGCGTGTTGCAGCCCGTAAATAACGTGCTCTGTGATTGTGTTCCTACATGTAGTGTAATTGTCACGCACTGCGCCTCGCCAAAAAATGTAATGCAATTTCATAAAAACCGCAAAGCCTTTACTTGCTACCCACTGGCAATTATTTTTATTGTGTTAACTACTCAAGATAATACACAACTAGATATGACACACGCTCACACGGGCACAGATTTACGACATGCATTGAAACGACAACTCACCAGGGATACATTTGTATAACAAAAAATCTCAAATTACGTTTTATTCCATTCTCAAGTACGCGCGCGTGTGTGAACTTAGGAATCAATTTGATCTTGAAAATTCAATTATTTTTCACTTATCATTGAACTTTAACAGGACCTTTCTTGCGAGTTTGTAATGTGGATTAAGCAGGTATATATACTTTTCTACTTTATCGTACACGCTTACACACACACACACACACACACACACACACACACACACACACACACACACACACACACACACACACACACACACACACACACACACACACACACACACACACACACACACACACACACACACACACACACACACACACACACACACACACACACACACACACACACACACACACACACACACACACACACACACACACGCACACACGCACACACACACACACACGCACGCACGCACACGCACACGCACGCACGCACCCACACATTTGTTATATTAAACCGAACAAAAATATATTGGTGAGCTACTGCAACAATTAGCAGCACCAGTAATAATACTGAAGTCAGGCATCAGCGTCCAGCTGAATTACTTGTCGCATTCGAATCAGTTCCTTGACTTCTTCAATAACGTTTTGTTTTTATATATTTATTTAAAAATTTACAACGCACTTAGAAATACAGGGTAGTAAGTAAATGATCTGAGATACTCCAAGTATGTTCCATTCATTTATGCATCCCCTCTCTTCAGAGGGTCGTCTGGACGTAATACTGTATTAGCTACGAGATCGCTGACTAGTTCCTTGTCACTGAAATGCTGATTTGATAATCTCTTCTTTTACAATAAGTATATTAAGCATCATGTAGAGGGTTTGGTTACGTACCATGGTAGATTAATTATCGTGCGGAGCAACTTGTATTGTACGGTTTGTAGAATTTTTGTATTTGATACGTTGTGCAGCCCTGGAGTTGTTCAACAACTTAAATTTAATTCTTTTATAATTTTTAAGAATACATAACATAAGTAAACATAACCTTTTTAGTTTCTTTAATGATAACAAATGTACGTTGATGAAAACGCAGTAAATTCCCACCTGTTGTACGTAAAAAACTATATTGACAAATTAAATAAAATTAACAAAAGCAAACATAAAACACTATTAAATGTTCGATAACCATTTAATACACGTTTCATGACCAAGTTCCCAATGTGTATCTGCGAGTGTTTAGTCAAAGAAAGAAGTCTATCTGACAATATGTTTTAAATAATATTAAATAAATATTGTCTTTCCACAACAGAGGAGATTAAAATAATTCAGTGCGTTATCATAGTTTTAAAAGAGTCATAATAGAAACGAAATGATAACGGCAAATAATCATGTACACAAGGCATGGTGACATTTACGTGTTGAACTGAATCTCGAATCCCCCTGTGCTAAATTTTATAAGCAATTCCTAATGTAACAGGGCCATCGATTGGATGCAGAAAAGCTGTTGCGCTCCCGTTGGTACAACCTGTTGCCTACTAACACGATAGTTTGGAAATTCTTCACCGAGTGCTGAGTTAGTTTATTGTCAGGGAAAGTTTGTAGGGATATATTTATTACGGCAAGACATAATTTATAAAAGAATATGGTGAACTGCGGGCAACAAAAATGTAGAACTCAGCCCATTTACATAATGACCCATTATACAAATTAATATTTGTTCCACGCACATAATGTAGGAGATAACATGGACGTAGGGAGTGTGTAGGTAGCGTGCTGTGGAGTTTTGTTTCCGTTACACGTTTGCGTAATACCAGCACCTAACCGTATTATTCCGTCTCTCTCGTGTTCATAATCCGATGTGGAGAATTCTGTTTGACTAAAAAACCAAAAATATATTCGGCATCCCCAATAAAAATGGCCTATACAAAATAGAAAGCCACGATTGCAATAAATTTTACATTGGTCAAATGAAAAAAAAAGTACATGCCAGATTTCTTCAACACCTGTATGCGTTTTCAAAGCCTCGTATGTACGAGCCTAATTTAGCCACAAACTGTCTAAATAATAAACACAAATTTTTTTCAAATTTTAAACACGTAAAAATTATATAGAAAGGCAAAAAATATATAATGGAGAATCTAATATATATATATATTTTAATTATTGTAATTAATTACAAAACTTTTTGTACAAGAATATATTTTTTATTATTTTTTTAATATAACGCTGTTTCAATAGTATTAACTATCATCATCAGATATACAAAATAATAAATTTAAACATTTTAAAAATCAATTGCTCAAAACAACTGTTTTACATGTAGACTAAATATATTTTTTATATATCTATATAAAAGTGTTATATAACTAATTATAAAATATAATATAAATATTTTTTTAGTTAAATTAATAAAATAATAATTTATTACTAATTTAATGAAATAATAAATATTTATATAACATTTTACAATTAGTTATATAACACACTTTTATATAGATATATAAAACATTAAATTTAGTTTGCATATGAAACAGCCGTTTTGAACAATTTATTTAAAACATTTTTTAATATATTAAATTGTATATCTGATGATGATAGTTAATTCTGTTGAAACAGTGTTATATTAAAATAATAATAAAAAATATATTCTTGCTCAAAAAGTTTTATTATTATTAATAATGATATAAAAATATGTGCAAGAATAATTGAGTAAATATGAACACACACACACACACACACACACACACACACACACACACACACACACACACACACACACACACACACACACACACACACACACACACACACACACACACACACACACACACACACACACACACACACACACACACACACACACACACACACAAAATGCTACTAATTTACTATTTAAAGAACATATTCAAACAAACTCAAAAAATGATTAACTTTCTTGTTCAAAAATTCCAAAATTTAACTGCTGTTAAAAAAACAAAACAGTTTAAAATGTTTCATACAACTGTAAAAATAGTTGACTGCATAAACAAAACATTAAACATCACAACAATCGAAATATAAATCGATATTTCCATGATTCATGTTATAGATATTCCTGATGCAGATTGTTTCTACAAAACGTGCGTAAGGTGTCCTACTAAAATCTGTTTGTAGGGGAAATTTATTATTCTGTTGATGCAGTATGTGTGTATTGGAAAATTTAATTGTATAATAATATAATATTGTGTTAATTTAAAACCAGTTTCTGAAAAAAACTTCCTTTAATTCTGCAGGCGCTTTCGGGACAGGCGCTATCCCAAAGACCACTGTTTGGTAAGGTTGGTGCTTGGTAAGATGCTGTGTATAATTGAGGAACAGCGACAGGAAGTGTAGTACAAACATGTGAGAAACTGTAATAACACAGTATATTAAATAAAATTCCATTTACCCGATGGATCTAAAAAAGAACTGTACCAACTTAGTTTCTGACTCTGATAATTCAGATAACAATTCTGCGAAACGTTTGTTAGACAGTTCGATTTTTACACTTGGATACGAAACTAATTATTTACCGCTAATCTTAATGTAACTCGGGACAATAAGCGTAACAATAAATTCAACAACAATAAGCGTTCGCATACAAAACACACACACACACACACACACACATGTATATATAAAATTATATACCTTTTTTTAGAACTCCGTCTCTTATAGGAGGTTGGATATCATGTGATAATTTTTATTTGCAGCATTCCTAAGTAGCCGATTGGGCTTCAATCAAAACAATAAGTTCCTATGCCATTGTGGTCTGAGGAATTTGTCCTAATCTGCCAAGCTCCTAAGATCTGTCGGCTTGGCTTTTATTTTTCCTTTCTGAGTAATCTGACAATATGAGTATTGTTCTCCTCTGATTATATAAACTAATTACGTCGATAAGATTTTGTAAAAGATAATAGAACATATACGCTATTCCAGACGCGGGACTATGTTATTGATAACTTGATATCACATAAAATTTGTGAACATTAAACGTACGATCACATTTCAGGAGAACGTTAAACAGTCTGATGTGTAATATAAGATGTTTTGCAACTGGATGACTGAGATGTATGAGAAAGCGAGTAACTCGATGTGCATGGATCATAGAACCACCACCGTAGGGCCACAACAGCCTTCACGACATTCGGAACAGACGTGGTACCAGCAATTTTAAAACTTTCTTTGTAGTTGTTGATAGTACAGCGCAGGGAGCACAGAATAAGATAGAAAGGACATTTTCGTTTAACAGTATGCAAGGATCCGCCATATTGAGTAGTCAAAACACGCGAAAATCAGCGACGAAAATGCGAAAAATTCACATATATGCACTTAGAATGTGCTGTGTCATCACTGTATTAAATTTGCTTCAAAAACTTTAGATTTCACGTATTTCTAGAGAAAGAATCAAAAATGCTAATGAATAGTGCTACTTAAATACCATAGTTAATGCCCTTCGTAAAAAATAAATTATAGAAATTATAATACGATAATAACTTTAAAGTTGTGACAAGGGAAAACCACAATGTACGAAAGTTTTTTTTTAGGGTCTATGACATTTCGTAGTGGAAAAAGTGTGGAAAAATGCATGATTAATTTTAAAAAAGAACTAAATTTTTATTTGACGATTTTTTTAACACGGTATCCAGTTCTGCCGCAATTGTAGGTAGAAGTGGACAATAGAATGCTGTTAAAGTGACTCCCAGTGCCAAGCACCACATGCAATCCTCGTCACGCAATACTGAATGCCCGCACTCCCAACTTCTTACACTCTACATTAACATTACAATGAGCAATTTTTCATTGTAAACGTTTAATAAAAGACTACTAATTTAAACAGTTTGTTCTCTATGTAAACGATTTAAACGACTGCAGTAATAATCGTTAGACGACACAAAATGCCTACGAACAGCGTGGAATGCGATGCAGCCAATAACCGTTACTTTACTGTTATCATCATTGGGTATGACATACATACTGTAATATAATTGACATTCATATAGGTTTCGGCCATTGCGATTAGTATATAATAAGGGTTCCATGGTTAGACTTAAACACGAACATATCAAATTACCACTAAGAGCGCTACTCAAAAAATTGCAAACTATGTTGTTCAACACTGTACAGAGTTATTCAAAAAGAATGAACCGATTTCATAACGCAATATTTTATTAAGGAAAAGTAATACAAAATTCCAACCAAATCACAAGTATTCTACACATAATCAAGTTTTATTTCCTGTCTGACAAGTGTTCAAAAAGAATAAACCGATTTCGTGTCGCAATTTTTAATTTCTCGTGAACAAGGTTTATGGTCCCTTTTTCATGGAGGGAAACACCCTTACAGGACAAACCTATCTCGATATGTTTCAACAGTGGCTCATCCCGATACTACAAGCAGATTAAAATTACTTAATTTTACAACTCGATGGAGCACCGCCTCATTGGCACCGGCTGGTTCAACCTTTATTGAATGAAACGTGCCCCAACGATGGATGGTCGGAAGGTGGCCTAAGACCTTCTTGCTCTTTGTGCTTGGGCTGCGAGATCTCGAGATCTCACTATATGCGAATTTTTCTTGTGGGGATATGTAAGAGGTAGAGTTTTCCACCGCCTTACTGAGTTTTCCACTCAGTGGATCGTGATATGTTGCTACGCGTCTGGGAACAATTCTCATATCGCCTTGATGTCTGTGCTGCAAGTGGTGGCAACATTGAACACTTGTAAGACAGGAAATAAAACTTGATTATGTATGTATATATATATATATATATATATAGGAATAGGAATATATATAAATAACAAAATTCCGATAGAAAATTTAATTAGTGATGTAGAATACTTCATCCAACACAGTGTAATTGAAGAAGACAGGGAAGTAGTCAGAGGCCAATGTGTTAATGTGATTACAAATTATCAAAATCAAAATAAGAATAAATATCGGTATGGAGAACCATACATGACTTCCATATTCTAAGATTTATATTTAAAATCATTTTCAGCCAAACAGCCAGGCTGTGTCTTACCTGCCTTTTTATTGCTGTATTAAATGAAAAATATTATATTACATTAAAATGAAAAAATTATAATTTTATTGCCTGGCAACAAAATTATTTTATTTTTAACAATTACCATTGTTTCAAAAAGTTTAAATAAATTTTCAAGTACTTTACTCTTGTTAAAACGTAAAAGGTTGCAGGTAAACTACCCCTTCCCCTTAACCGATCTTCACCAAAATCGAAAGTCATTGAGACCTCTACAATTCAGGGACGTATACAAAAAATTATTTGATTCTGTTTGAATTTGCGGCTGTTATCGTTTGCCATAGAAAATACCCTTGTTAAAAAAACGTTCCAGGTAAACTACCCCTTTCCCTCAACCGATCTTCACCAAAAACAATAGGTCTTGAGAACTCTACAATTTAGGGCTGTATGCAAATAATCTTTTGATTCTGTTTGAATTTGCGGCTGTTATCGTTTGCCATAGGAAATACCCTTGTTAAAACATAAAACGTTACAGGTAAACTACCCCTTTCCCTTAACCGATCTTCACCAAAAACAATAGGTCTTGAGTACTCTACAAATCAGGGCTGTATGCAAAACATTATTTGATTCTGTTTGAATTTGCGGCTGTTATCGTTTGCCATAGAAAATACCCTTGTTAAAAAAACGTTGCAGGTAAACTACCCCTTTCCCTCAACCGAACTTCACCAAAAACAATAGGTCTTGAGAACTCTACAATTTAGGGCTGTATGCAAATAATCTTTTGATTCTGTTTGAATTTGCGGCTGTTATCGTTTGCCATAAGAAATACCCTTGTTAAAACATAAAACGTTACAGGTAAACTACCCCTTTCCCTTAACCGATCTTCACCAAAATCAACAGATCTTGAGAACTCTACAATTCAGGGCTGTATGCGAAACATTATTTGATTCTGTTTGAATTTGCGGCTGTTATCGTTTGCCAAACAAACAAAATTACCCTTGCTAAAAAAAAACCGTTGCTGGTAAACTACCCCTTTCCCTCAACCGATCTTCACCAAAAACAATAGGTCGCGAGTACTCTGCAAATCAGGGCTGCATGCAAAAAATTATTTGATTCTGTTTGAATTTGCGGCAGTTATCGTTTGCCATAGAAAAAAAATCTACAGACAGACAGACACACAGACAGACAGACACACAGACAGACAGACAGACACACACACAGACACTTTTCGGAAAACGACTTTTTTTCATGTTTTGAGTGTAGTAGAATCAGAATCTGCAATAATCTCGAACACGATTTTTTTTGCCATCACCATACTTCCATTCCTTAAGGAATATGGAAGTAAAAATGGTATAAAACATAGGGATGAACTGATATTAAAAAAAACAAAACAATTCCTACGCTCCAACCCAGACATATACATAACTAAAACTGACAAAACAAATCAAACGGTAGCAATTGATAAGGATGAATATATAAAAAAAACTCAGCAATTATTAAATGACCATAATACGTACAAAAAAGTTTCACGTAACCCCACACACAGCCTGATGAATGATACAAACAAGTACGTACGGTTCTTACAAAAAAACAAATACATAGATGAACATACTTGCAGAAAACTTGTGAATAACGCACCAACTTCCCCTAAGTTGTACTCTCTAGTAAAAAACCATAAGGATGGGAACCCAGTCAGACCCATAGTTTCGTTTATAAATTCCCCAACATATGGATTAGCTAGACATCTTGCCACTATTCTAACACGTCTCTCCACCTACAAATATAACGTGAAGGAGTCATTTGACTTCCACGATAAGATATCCAATGTTCAATTACCCCCTGGATATCAACTTATTTCACTGGATGTATCATCCCTTTTTACCAATATATCAGTACCAATAGTAACCAAAATTATTTCTGACAGGTTTGATGAACTCAGACCTCACACAAATATTCCTAAAAAACAATTCTTAGAAGCACTTCTTAAGTTATGCCTAGAGAGGGGATATTTTCAATTCAACAATGAGTTTTATTTACAGTTATTTGGATGCCCAATGGGCTCACCAATAGCCCCTATCTTAGCTGATATATATCTTGAGTATATTCTTGATAAAAAACTTCCCACTGACCATTTGATAAACCATTCCTTTACAAATTTGTTGATGATATTATTACAGCAATACCGATTAATATGCAGAATATAATAATAGATACATTCAATGACTTTCATCCACGTATAGTTTTCACTGTAGAATTAGAAAAATCTGACAACACAATCTCATTTTTAGATGTTTTATTACTCCACCAAGCCAATGGTATACTTGACACAAAATGGTGGCAAAAACCACAAACCTCAGGACGATACATTCATTACACGAGTCATTGTCCATACCACTACAAAATTAATGTTGCTAAAAATCTGATAAATCGTGCATACAGACTTACAACAGACATCTACAAAAAAGAAATTGATAATAGACTAGTAGACTTATTGCTAACAAATGGGTACCCCCACAAGATAATTTGCAAAATATTGCGAGAAAGTTACAGACATAATCATAACATGGTAGAAAACACTAAAACCCAAATAAATAACTTAGACGCGACTAATAACCAAATAAATGGTAATACACCTGTAGGACAGAATACAACATCCAGTAATCAAGATAACACTACTACAACTAAAAAATTTTTTTCCCTTCCATATGTCAAATCATTATCAGAAAGACTTTCCAAGATCCTCACTAATGCTAATCACAATACAAAAATAGCTTTCAAAAACGTTAACACTATCAATAATAAATGTTTTACGCATACTAAAGACAGGGATGAAATAGAACTAAGATCCAACATAATATATGAAATACCGTGTGAAGAAAACTGTGGAAAAAAATATTACGGTTGTTCTGAACAGTATTTAAAAAGACGTATTTATCAACATAAATATAGCTGCCAGAAAGTAAATACTAACAGACCTGATCCCACGGCCCTAACACAACACGCCCGTACACACGGTCACTCGTTTCAGTTTCATAAAGCTAAAGTAATTCATGCAGAAAGTAATCACTTTAAACGGTAATTCTTAGAAATGCTAACAATAGAGAAGAATAAACACCTTTCAGTTAACAAGAAAACGGACGTACAAAGTCTTAGCAAGTGTTATTCTAATCTTATTCACTCTTTTTAAAATGGACAATGGTTTACAGGTTATAGAAATACTGAACAACTTACTAGTTAAGGTACTATTAAAATTTTATATCGCTGGCAGTCTGTCAGATAACTTCATAACGCTAACACTATACAAATGTAATGTGTTATATGTGTATAAGTATGGAACAGTGATAAGTGTTTAGTGTAATGTGGTTGCTGTAGCTCATCTCACAGTTAATGTAAGTAAATAGTTATAGTAATGTATGACTTTACACACACCTATACACACTTACAAATAATATAATTGTAGTAAGACTATATTTTAATGTTGTAGGCATGATTATGAGAAGAATAAATCTCGAAACGTCGCAAAACTGAGTTTTCATGATTAATGACCGAACCTCGAAATCATTAACAGTATATATATAAACATGAGTATCATTAAGTGATTTATTTATATTACGTTTCATACTGTAATTTCAGTGTTGTTAAAATCTATCACATAAATATTTTCAGTTCAGATGATAAAACCAGTCAAATTAAAACTTAACAGTCTATAGTTAAACGTTAGGATTATGTTTTTTACAAATTTTGTGACAAGTATTTAATTCTTAAAATTTATTTTTCCAGAATTATTGTTATTCATATTCATTTTAAACATGAATTTCTAAAGAACTTAAAAATGTTAAAGATTTACAAGAATTTACATGTTCAAGTATTTATATATTATAGTTTATAACATACAAATTATTTTAGTCATATATTTGTAATTTATTTGTTTCCCTCGCTACCATTTGATTTTGCTTTAATAATAATATTGTCACTAGCACTTAATTACTTGATTAATTTCATTTTTATTTAAAACCACTTGTGTTTGTACAATATCTGTTGTTAATGACTATTGTTAGTTTTGTTATTTTTTCACTTTTTATCAGTTTAAGGAAGTTTTTAACATTGAATATTTCAAGAAATATATAAATAATCTATTCCAGATTATAACTATTTTTATAATAAACTTATTTTAAAATTCAGGTTCTTCTTTGCCTGAGTTATACTTTCTTCTGTAACTTTAAGCAATTTAAATTTATCAGAAATTTAATTTCGGTAATTTTGTGATATACATTAATTAATTACAGTATTAAGCTCTGATATAGAAAGTGTATTTGTCCAACATGAAACTGCATGCAATAAACACTTTAAAATATTTCGTGACATTAAAACTACAATTTGAAATAAATCGAGGGAAGGCTATGAATAGAATCAACATTTAAAAACTTCAAAAATAAGGAAAAGGAAAATGATGATTCTTCGGTGAAAAAGAGATTCCATCAATTTAAATTACTTTATGAATTACTATATGCTAAACACTCTGAAGACATTAGAACTTCAAACAGTGTTCCCAAATGTGTACGTAAATAGAAGTATATACAATTTAAGACAATGAGATGTCGAAATACAGTTACGGATTCTTGGAAAAATAACGTCGGGAATAAGATAATTTACGAACCTGAGCAATGTAACATAACAGATGTTACTTTAGGTAACGACTGAAACAAGTCAAACAACAAACCACTGGACGATAGTGTTACTTGTGATGACGCTAATTGAATGTTGGAGATACAGTCATTTTTATTCAGTGATTCACTAGTAATCTAAAATTATTAAAAATGTTCTGTTAAAGTCAATTAAGAAAGGATGACGCAACCAATCTGTGCACAGTATGTACGGAAATAATCGCTAAGTCCTTTAAGAAATTAACAAGCCTAGACTTAACAAAAGTTTGTGTGATCAATTTACGTATAGGCTATAATTCGTCTTCATCATTGACTGTTACTGATGCTGTTGCACGAGTTATTGTTTGGTACGAGTACATGAATGAGATAGAATAACTAAGTTAACAAATTGTTTTATTTCCTATATTGCATGCTAGTGTAAGAACAACAATAATAAGAAAAAGCATAAATAAAGGCATAGCGAGCAGGTGTCTTGGGGTTTATGGTTATGGCACGTTAACGGATGCCTTGAGGGAGCTTGCAACTGGGGTCGGCTGAAAAATTATTGAAGGTTCCCTCAGGACAAGACGAAATGAGATGCGAAAAAGGTTACCGTTCTCTACTGGTGCTGGTTATTACAGACTCACCATTTACTCACTCATACTGCTTACCCTCACATCTTTCCAGCAGTCATCTTTATCCTATCTGTCTTCTACCACACGTACCAGGTGCGCGGAGAAAACAGTATTTTGCTTTGAGAGTGTTACATGTAACAGCTATTTCAATGCTTGCCTACATTAATCGCAGTGACGATGGCTTTTATTTGTTAAATGTTGTTTTTTAAGGATTCTAGTGTACAAAATTTGTAAAACGCATTTGGTAATTAAGGTCTTGACTTTCTAAGGTTAAACAAATTAAATATTTACTGAAACCAGAGGCTTTAACCCGCCGACAACAAGGTATTATGCAAGATAAATATACAAGATTTTTTAAGATAGGTCACTTCATCTTGACATAAAAACTATTTACGATGTTGTTATAATATTAAAAGTCGATTAAAATTGATAACAAAATTAAAATTTTCAGATTTGCTGTAGTCGAAAATCAAAATCTACTTCAACAATTATTTTTTACTCATGTGCACAATGTATTTGTTTAGTCTGTATAGACTGAATTTCAAAGTTAATCGAGACTGTGTATGGGTATCGAGACTATGCATCTAATATAACATAATCATAGACATATATATTTTGACCTGACTTCAACGTGTTTAGTACTTACATTTCTCCACAACCGTACAAACTAAATTTGATGACACGGAACGTTATGCTGATTGAAAAATGGAATTAAAAATATAGAATTTTAATCAAAGTATGTTAACAAATTATTATGTTATAAAGTACAAAATAATCCTATAATTCTATGCATCGTGCTCTTCAATGCACCCATGTATAATATATAAAACACGTATAGCCACATATAATTCTTTCAATGTACTCTTCTGAACCGCATGTGATGGCGTGAAAGTTATATTTTAAAATAAAAATTATTTATCAAAGTTAGATTCAGAGAATTCTTTAATATTAAGATTTAATATTAATATTCTGAAGTTAAAACGTTAAGAAAAATTAATTAAATACATATTTCAAATATAAATATATAAGTCATGATTTATTTAAATAAAATTTCTTTAAAAAGTTTAGTACAAAGTCACAAAATGTTTAGACACTAGATCACATGAGCGGCTTAGGCTCAGCAACAATTATTCATTGCTTGGTTTTATGCATCCAGTCTTTCGTACTCTGTTAGTTATTTATTCACGTGTATGGAAATGTATTTCTAGATGTTCCCCATTTCCTCACAAAACCGATTGAAATCTATGTAGTTTTTCATAAGTAATTATTTATTTATATTTCTTACCAGCAGGCAGAATAGCCCTTCATGCGAAAACTTTAGTTTTACCATCTGTGTAAGTCAGGTGTAATTGTCCAAGTTCTTGAACTCTGTGAAAGTTATTACAAATAACATTATTTCTTCTGCAGTCTTCTTCTTCTTGGGTGATCAATCCGAAGATTTGTTGGCAGCAGTTCTCTACTCTTCATGTTCTTCCCCCTTTCCTTTTGTTTCTTCAAAACTCTTGCGTCTCACATTTTTCACAGTCTATTCCATATATTGCAGTAGTCATAGTCTTCCATTAGATCTTTTTCCATTCACATGTTTTTCATGGCCTTTTATCCTATTATTGTTTTTATGAGTCCCCCGTGTCTTATTAAATACCCGTTATGATGCACACGTTTATTCACAATGGATGTCTGTGTCTTACATCTTTTGCAATTTTATGAAAATAATCTAAACGTTAAATGTAAAAATAGGGTTAGTGTTTTTCTGTTTATCTAATATAGATAATATATCTTTCTTTCGAACATTCAAAAGAGATTATAATTTATGCATTGTACCATACAATAAAACTTGTTTAGAAGTGTTTTTTCTTCATTATTTGATATTATTTCAACGTGCGTTGGCTTGTTCTAGCATAAGTAAAATCGTGTACGTAGCTAGAAAAGTTATAAAAGGATCTAAAAACGATAACGGTAAGTTGTTTTTCTTGTATGTTTAAAGTTTAATCCGGTGTTAAGTGTTATTCTAAGAAAATTGGGCGCTTCAGTCAAAAAATGTTGGTAGCTTTAAATCCTTGATGGAATGAGATAAAGTCCTTGACTATATGAGTCGTTCTTGACTATTACGCATAATAGGTCGTAATTAAAGGAAGCTACTGCTTTGTACTAACTGTAGAAAGCAGGTCTATTACATAAACATAACCAGTTTTAAAAGGTTTGAATTGATATTGTTAAATACGCATAAAATTTACTTAATATTTAAAAAATACATTTCGCATACGATCAAAAAGAACATTTTGATGAGTGATTAACAGAGCAGGATATACTGAGAATATGAAAAAACAAAGTAGCTGTAAGCCTCAAGTGTGATCTAACCTGTCGACGATCGTAAGCCGCTGCTTGCAATGGTGATGGTAATGTAATGGTAATGATTATGAGTCCTTAATAATGATCATTTTACGAATATAGACCTTCTTTTTTTCAATTCTGTTCACTGAGTTCTTGCCTGCCTGCCGCGAACTTTACAGACTTTTTACGTTAGTAAACTTGAGAATGATATAAGTGTTCAACGACGTTAGCGGCAAACTTTACGTTTCAAGCAATGAGAGTGTAACTTTATTTGGACGAGCATCTATTACATCTATTACAGGACGTCTCAAGGTCAAAAAGAAATAAGAGAGACAGAGTAAGCACTTCTTTAACGATTTATAATGTAAGGTGTCATACAACTGAGATATGTTAAACAATTTTATATGATATTTAATTTAAATATTAAGATAGAAATAAGTTATGTGTCGGAAGACAAAGACACAATTATAATTTTATATGTCTCAAAAATTGAACTGATATTTTTGTTTATCACAAGCTTTGGTACTGCGTAGCCTAACGTAAAAATCTGAACATGTTTTTACGAAGTAATATTTAATTTCATTTTTAATTAGTTTGCAGAAAGTAAACATTTTAAATGATTTGAATGAAATTTTGTTAATAAGGAAGTCAGTGAAACAACAATGGAGCCAGTTTTAAGCAGTACTAAGATCGTTAACATTGTCAATGGGCGACATTGAGTCGACGGTGAGCGAATTTTATTTGGTCTTTCTGACTTATAACACGCTGGAATGAGAAGCGTATAACGCAAAAATCTATATCAAGGGACAAGAAAAACATTATAGTCGGTGAAAGTGATGACATTTACACGTACTGTAGCGTGCTATAAAGAGCCAGGGAACAGTCGTATTAGGGGAAAGTGTTGATTTTAGATTTATTTTTTAGGATATTGCGCCCGAACATAAAGCATACGTTAAACGATAGCATTTTCTTCCACATATTTTGATTATATTTACAAGTTCGTGGAATGAAGAAAGTAAAATTGTAACTTATTAAAATGTCGAGAGATATAATTTTTTAGTAACGTGACTTTATGAGGTACATTATTGTGGTGTGACGTTATGGTATAAATGAAAGTTAATAACATTACACAGATCAACTTGCTGTTTACTTCATATTAAAATAGTTAATATGGTATACATAACAAGACATTGAATGATCCGCTATTTATATTTTATGAGATTTAAATGTGGCAAGATACTTGGTAAAAGTGGATTGTGAAAAACATTGGAACTTCTAGGAATTACACTTAGTCATTTTATTTGTACGCTTCTTAAATAACAATTCTTGAAATAGCGTAGCGTTTATTAAAATTTAATTAACAAAAAAAAAAATGAAATCGAAATATTTTTTTATCTCAATTCTATGTGCACTATTTTTTACGAATTAAAATTTTAATGTTCTTGGGGTTGGGTTCTAGTTCCTTTGTCTAGATTGGCAGCTGTACTCTTGACGGCAAGCTGCGTTACAACCAAAGGAAGGTGGGCGCAGCAGTTAGAACGGACCCAGAGATTTGACGTGTTGTGTGAAGGAAAATGAAGACGATTTTGGTGAATAAAATTTGTTGAAATATGGTATTAACAAAGCCTAATCTGTTAAACATATTCATAAATTTAACGCATTCATGTTCTTTTCGGAAAGTGATTGGGTTATCTTAAATAAGCAAAATTAAATTTTTTAAAATTTTTTATTTTACTATTTAATTTTATTTACTTTATTATCAATTTAATTATTTCATAACTATAACATAATAAATTTTCTATAATATAATATAAATAGTAATAAAAATAATAAGTATAGTAATAAAAATTGCTCACTGTTTCATGTAGCCATTTAATTATCTATTACTATTTTTGAAATGTTTAATGTTTAAATGTTTCACTTTAATTTCATACGTAATAAAACCGTCCATTATTTTTAGAACACAGTAGTAACTGTTGAAAGATTTTCTACCTGTTTTGTGTTTAGGCGATTTTAAACAAAAGCACACAAAGAATAACATAGCACTATGTGTATGGTTAAGTTAGAATTTTTTTTACATTTAAAAGTTTGTGGGATGAAACAAAGTAAAATTTTAACCTAATAAAATGTTGAGAGAAACATTTCTGCGAAACTTGAATTTACGGCACATTATTCAGGACGCGTCTCGTTAATGTAATTTAACGATTGTAACAGCATTAGTCCATTTAATCCTATGTACCTTATTTTACTGAACAATCTTGCTCGACTGCACAATTTTTAATAAAACACGAAAGCACTAAAATTGATTTTAATTAGTTTAAATTTTCAAAGGACGTCAATTTTCATTTTGATATGAAAACGTGTTTAGAAAAGTTTATTTTTACCACAGGGAAGTATTTAAAGTTTCGCCTTTAATGTTTCCACCCTGCGGCTAATTGTTTCATTAAAGTAATGAGCGTACTTTCAAACGTCACTCTACCTTGACAAAGATCGAAGCAACTCCAAACCGAAGAGAATCCCTATACCTGTATCTTAATCTTTCAGTATGTTTACACAGTTTCTGATTCCAGTATCTATTTTAATGGCCAAACAAAGTTTTTATTTTGTTTAATTTTTTCCTAAAATTTCAAAACCAGTTAAATATCATACACTATTTATAAATTCAAATACACGTGGATGAAGTTCTTTATGAAATTAATGAGATAAATAGCTGTGCGGTTAGTCATAAGCCTTTGATACGGCTAAAGACAAGTCGCGACCTGTTTGAGACAGATGAAAAGATAATATTTAATATTGTTAAATCTTATTTAAACATAATATAAAACTTGCGTACATCATAATCAAGCAGTCACAAAAGAGGAGATTCATTCATACTAGGTTGTTGAAGTACATACTAATTACACAGAAGTTGAAATTGTTGAATTGAATGAAAAGTACAAATCTCCGTCAAAATAAACCTCTGTGTCATAATAACTCAGTACTGAATTGAGTATTGTATTGTATTGAGGCTGTATTGAGTAACGTTATTATGTTTTCAGAAAAAAAAGCAACAGTCATCTTAGATGTTGATGTAGTTAGTTATAAGCCTTTCATAGTTTTATGCATTTGGGTGACGTATCAGGACAGATCAAACGGACCAGTTTGACAGTTTCAAACATATAAAGAATACTGACTAAAAATCATTAGCTACATATCTAAAATGTTAATATGGCTCTAACAACGTTGAAAGACACCGTGATATGCGATTAGTAACATAAAATATCTTTTCGATAAGACTAAAATATCTGCTGCTTCTAACCTGAAATTAATTTCTTATCGTAGTTCAGTAACCTGAAACGGGATCAGGTTAGTTCAATAATTGGATAGAGGGATCTGCCTTCATGAAGGGATGACGGTGGACAATTCGTAACTTACATCACTGGCAATGGTATGACCTACAGCACAGATGGCAAATGTCGTTACCGCAAGAATAGAAGGCGAGAAAAATACAAACCATTCATATTATATAAACTTATTTCAACTCGACATATTTTGCTCCTGGTAGACTCCTCTGGAATTCGTTTTGAAAATATTTTGTTACCTTAATTTGTAATTAATACTTAAGGGAGACCTTATCAAGAAAGTTAATGTAAAAGTCCGAAAACATTGGTTCATGTTGAAACTTTTATATTTTTATTTACAAACTTATATCAGTTTACTTATTACAAACCATTTTCTTTATGTAATTGTAAATGAATAAATAAGAGGTTGGTAAGGTACAACAGAGAGCTGTTTGAGTTATATACATCGCCTGATATTGTGACATCAATTAGGAAAGCTAGGCTGAGATGGTCAAGACATGTACAGAGAATGAATGAGGAGGATGTTCTTAAGAGGATTATGGAATACACACCAGAAAGAAAGAGAGGACGTGGAAGACCAGCAATACCACTTCTACAATGACTGATGGATCCTATAAGATGTAAAAGTACTTGGAGTGAAAAATTGGTGGACATTGGCTAAGAATAGGGAAGTCTGGAGGAAAATCATCAGGGAAGCTGAGACCCACGGTGGGCTGTAGAGCTACTGATGATGATGAAATAAGAGGTTGCACTTATTCAAACTGAACACGATGGTTATGAACAACAGATGAAACTGGGACTACAAAAAATAAAGAAATAACTACATTGTTAATTAGATAATATGGATTTGCTTTTTAGTTGCGATCAGGAATTATAAATTAGTGAGATTCACATCACACACAGAAACCATGTTGATTTGATTTTGCCTACAATGTACTTTTTTGTAATTTTGTACTTACTACTTATTGACTGTCTAATGTTTTATTCTGCAGATAAGACGTACGTGTACTATCAGCTAGCAATTGCTATTGTGTCAGTCACAGTTGCTACAGACGTTCTGGTGTAAAACGTGGCATGAACCTAATACGCAATTGACACACCAGCGTTAGAGAATTAGTGGCTAGAGGTCAGATTCTGTGTTCAGTATTTCTCATGGAATACATATTTGTAAATTTCTTGTGTATTAATATTAGGCAGTTAATTAAAATAACTCCGCTTCCTAAGAAACTGCGAGTTTGTTTTACTCAGTTTATACGTCTTTTGTCCCCATACTATTGAAACTACTGCTATTACTACTACTACTACTGCTACTACTACTACTACTAATACTACTAATACTACTACTAATACTGCTACTAGTAATACATTGGAGCCTCAATTATCCGAGTTAATGTGGACACATCTACCTCGGATAATCGAAAAAGAAAAAAATAATTTGTTTACTATGTTCATTGTTCAATAAAATGCTATACATTTGAAATTTCATAAAGTAGTGTGCCTGTAGTTTAAAATAAATATGGAAAAAATCTTCAAAAATATTTTAATTTTCTTAAGATAATTATGAAAAATAATTTAATAATTTAAGCTAATATACGACTTAAAGATCATACTGACTGAAAACACTCTTTCTTTTTTTAAAAAAAAGCGATGTTTGTTTTTGAGTAGTATTCGCTTTTACTCGCTGCGATGTCTCTCCACTTTTTTAATAAAATTAAATCAAGTGTTAAGGCTTCGGGCTGCTGTTCTACTGATTGTAACGCCTGTTCCAAGGTAGCCAATTCGTCTACATGTGAAATGCGGGGAGCTGAACTATCTTCATCATACAAATCTTATGTTTTGGCATCCGACTGTTTCTCACAAATTGCGTTAATAATTTCTTCGTCACTAAATTTGTTTCTTCTGTCATTATTAACTCATTCAGTATCTCTTTTTGTGACATCTTCATACCCGGAAACCTTGTAGATTATTTCGTGTTGCATTTCGTTGGTCCAGCCTTCTTCACTATTGCTATTCTGCGCTGGATTTAATTGTTCATTTATTTTAAAAAGAACGTTTATTTATTCCACGAACGTTTCAGAGGTTTGGAAGAAACATTCATAGACCAACCAGTATACCATATGCAAGCAGTCGTATTTTAAATTTATTAATTTTTTTAATGTTCGGTAACGATAAGCGTGTCACCTTTGTCACTGTTTTGTAAATAGACGACAGGAGAAGTTGGCGATAGTATCATTTGAATGTTTTGATTATATCTTGATCGAGGAATTGAACGATTGAGGCGAGGTTTGACGGCAAAAAATTGAAAATTTTGTAGTGTTTCTGTTTCCCCATCCATTATTAAGAAGATCAGAAAGGACATTATCTGTTTATAAAGTGACTTTTTGTTCCAATTTCTTTTTATTTTAGAGTTTACTGCAATAATTTTATCAGAAAACCAACTCTTAAGCAGATTTTCATCAATCTCTAGACTTCTTTGATTTGTATAGTAAGCAGGCAAGGCTGACAAATTAGTATTTTAAATACCCTAGGTTTAGCCGATTTTTCTACACACACAAGTAGTAGGCCTAATTTGTGGCGTTTAATTTGTGTCACCTGAAGCGTTGGCGTGTAGAACAATCACTGTTCCTTAGAACGTTTTTCCCTGGAGCAGCTTATTCTTCTCTTGACGCTTGACACTTACAACAAATTTAATATCTTCCCCACAAAATTGATGGTTAAAGAATTTGTCTTTTTCTTGTAGTTTCGGTCCGGAAAGCGGGACATCCGTCTCCCGTTGTTCGGTGAACTAAAGAATCAAAGCTTCACTGACGTCTTCAAAGATTTCATACATTTTCTCGCCGAACTCGCTGAGGGTTAGTCATAGGCCAGCGTTCAAACTTCTCATTGGTTTCCAATCTTCTAATGTTACTCCAACTTTGTCGTGTTTACTTGCTAAACTGCTACTTGTCATGTTCCAGACGAGGCCTTTCAGTGTTTCCACCATTTTAAAGTCCTAAACCACGACCAAGTTTAGGACAAGACAAGTAGCAGTTTGGCAAGTAAACACGACAAGTTGGAATTACAGAGACTGCTAATTAAAATAACAAGATGAACTTCTAATGTTACTTCACCACCACCGATTTCGCGTGCTACATTTTTATAGACTTCCCCTTGTCAAGTCTTTAAGGCCACCAGTTACGTTTCTAATGACACTACCAACCTCTTTCTTTTCTTCGACGACGACACGTTAACTCATACGAGATTATATGTGCACAAACCCACAAAAATAAAGTTAAATTTTTAGAGCGTTTTCAATGCAAAAACTGATGAATCGAGGAGATCCTGTGCAAACGAGATAAGGAGTTTGATAAGGGGGTGTCATCGGATAAGGCCTGTTTTGCGTTCAAACCACAGAGAAGACATAATATGACAGTTTATGGTGGAGAGCGAAGCTGGAGTACATAGTCAACGTCTTACAATCCGAGTCCGACACGCGGCGAGGTTTGTCGTCTGCCGGAATCCTACGTAACACAGTTCAACACAGGAATTTCTGTACAGTGCGTAGTATCCGACACGCAATGCATTTTTGTATGTTCATTCAAAAAACAGAAAAAAGATGATGTACTTATAAAGTGTGTTACGAATGTATGTGTATTAAAAAAGTGAGGTACAGAAAAAAATGCCTCGGATTATGCGGAACTAGAAAAATCTACAACAACAACAACAACGACAACAACAACTACTACTACTACTACTACTACTACTACTAGTATCAAAGGACTTTTATGATTCTCTTTTAATTAAATCTGTGTGGGTATATTCACAGTATTTACAAATTGATTTACGATAATGCGTACTGTAAGTGCTAGAATTTACGTAAAATTGATCAATTTTATTATAAAGTCACATTTTTGTCGTAAGTTCACTTGTGACAAAGGGATGATGTTATATGTTCTAACATTAATTTTGAAATTATTGCTATTATATATATTTTCAAATATATATAATTAATTTTTATATATTATTAATTTTTTCTCTTACTTAATCATGAAGAGCTTTATCATGATTTTTTAGTGTCAGCTATAGAATTCCTTGCATAAGAAACAAATTTATATCGGCGTACTTTAACGTGCACATATAAATATCGTAATCACATTTAAGATCTTAAAATATAGTGTCCAATGTCTTGAATTTTACAGAGCCCTGCGTATAAACTTACATTGTATATTTAATATTATGTTAATAATCATTCAAAACATACTTTGTTGTATCAACGGAAGAAGCATTTTATCGTAAACACTGAGAAACATTTTATGCAAAGACTACGTAAAAAAGGATACAGGGCGAAAGGTGAACACACACACACACACACACACACACACACACACACACACACACACACACACACACACACACACACACACACACACACACACACACACACACACACACACACACACACACACACACACACACACACACACAACCCTTTTGCTTCCGAACTGTACGCATAAATACCACCAAAACTTAATATGTTTATACTGTACTACATATAGTATAATCTTGATGTGGAATCAAGATTATTGATCTTATCTTATTTATCCACGAGTAGGCCTAAATGTAAGCATGCGGAGTGAACGTACCACGTAGCCAGTAATTCTGAGTAGAAATTGCGATCGAGTCAGAAATTTCTCTTGAGAGAAATCGTGATGTTTTTATGATTGGATAGTCACCGGTAAACGCTAAGGCTACCCGCCGCTTTTGGGAGTTGCAGTGTAAACAAACGGCCTACCAATATGTTCCTTTAAACTCGGTATTTCTTTTACACGTGTCAATAAATTATATTTCTTCGTTCAGTTTTAGAAACAACAGTACTTCCTAACATCTTTTATTAAAGGATTTTACGTATAACTGATTTTTAATGTATTCAATTTTTATTTCTTATTTAGTGTATGGTTAAAAGGAATAGAGACGTTTTACAAAAGACTTGTTATTTTGTTTCACCTGGCAAAACAACTCTAGCATTCATTCTTTTCGAAGCAGAAGAATGAGTTGATTTTATTACTTATTTTGACTTTGAATTTATTACTTCTTTGTGTTATTACTTTTGGCATTTTCGGACATAATATTGGTTTAATACTTTTTCTTAACAGCTTAAAGAGCTTCACCTACATATTCATTAAACTCGATTCAAATTACGAGCATACTGAGAGCTCTTTTCAACAAATCTTAGTCACGTTAGAAATTTTTACTTGAAAATTTAATGAAATAATAGTTTGGAGCACGTTTTTTTGTTCCTCGGTATAAGCTTATTAAGCCTGTAGGGCCTAAAGAAGATAAATAAAATTAGTAATACAGTAGTAAAGAGAAATTCATAAAATTTAAAAATTAAATAAAATGTAAATTTATCATAAGCATCATTTGTTTTAAATTTATAAGTTTAAATTTGAGTTTTCAATTTATTGAAAACTACAAACACGTTTACATTATACAGAAAGGCACAGATTAAATTATGTTCGATACTAAGATGGGTAAGATGGTGTGTATTGTCGTGCAAAGGAAGGCTATAACCGGCTGTGTATGTACGTGGATCAGTATTATACAAAAATTTAATATTACGTTAATAAGCATTCAAAACATATTACTTTAATAATATCAACGCGAGAAGCATTTCTCGTAAATATTAAGAAACATTTTATGTAAAAGACTGTGAAACAAAAGAGTAGAGGGTAAAATGGTAACACACACACACGCGCGCGCGCGCGCGCGCGTTGCCTTCCATAGCAAGTCAATACATTTAGGCCCCTCATATCTTATGTAGGCCTATTAATCTTTGCGTTCGTTTTGTATTTACTAAACAAACAGTAACAACAAATACGTTTAATGTAGTATTTATTGTTCGGTTATGAAAGTACATTTCAGAATTCTTTATATGTATAGCTAGATTTCTCTGCCTTATAGTTACAGTTTTTAATGTTTCTAGGTACGCCTATATATTACCTTTGCTGGTTAGGTAATAAGTTATTTTCAAATCGAATTGTTACGGTAATGTTTTTGGTTAATATTGACGCAGAAAACCAAATGCTTCTGCGCATGCTCATTCGGCGTTCCATTTTCCCCTTTCTTAAAGAAAAAAACGGTAAAACCGTTTATGTTCAGTCTTTATTTTTTCCGTTGCAAACTTATTGATAACATGAAATTCTAAGTAAGAAAAATATAACCTATACTTTTACAGTGTTTTACTGTAAAGACAGATTGGCACTTTAGGTTTTTAATAAATAGTGATAAATTATTATCAAATGTAATGCATATTTTAACACATATAATATATAAAAAACACACAGTAGATACATATATTGAAATTCAATATATTTTATAATTGTTTCGTATTGAAAATGTATAGCCTATAAATTTTTATGCTCACTCGCAGAGCGATCGGTCGCAGGTGTGCAACAGGTTTCGCCTCAGTTGAATTACATTTGGTTTTCAGCACGGCCCCGTCGTTTAATGCTGTCTAACTAGCAAAGTAATCAATACTCGAGACAATACCAAGTTGAGCTCTGTGTTTTCTGTAGCCTACCGATACATTTAATTTAAATCGACATTCGACATGAACTTTAAATTCTTATGTTTGATATAATACAATTTTTTATTTACAAATGCTCATATTTTTCTTGTATATATTTTGTAATATGATTAATAATAAGGAAACTTTTTACAAGAATATATTTTTATTATTTTATGAATTACAGTGTTTCGATATTATCCAACTATGATAGTTGAATACTATCGAAACACTGTAATTCGCAAAATAATAAAATTTTATATCTGATGATGATAATTGAATAATATCGAAACATTGTAATTCACAAAATAATAAAAATATGTTCTTATAAAAATGTTTGTTATTATTAATAATAATATAAAATAGAACGTTTTATTTTCTTGGTTTTCGTTTATAATAATTGGTTTTTTAATATAATAATTATAATAAATATATTTATATTTTATATAATTATAATACTTTAATTTCCCGTAAATTTAAAATTGTTTCCAGAGACTCAGTTTAACTAAAAGTTTAAGAAGCATATGGCGTTGATATGTACTAATTAAACATATTTACATCTGATAAGTTGAAGCAAAAGATATTATGATCGCGGTTGGTAGATGCTGGATTTAATTGTTCTGTTTGTTGCTATTTATTGCAGATTACTTATAATTTATAAGTGATTTGTTAAAATATTTCAGAACAAATAGTTTTTATTGGGCCTTATGTTTACGCGTAATAGTAGCAGTAGCAGTATTACACGCAGTAGGCCTATAAATAACAGAGATTGTGCTAGCTTGTAGTAACAATGTTCAGCGACTGTTACCACAAATATGTGAATGTAGTAGTAGGTAGTTGTTTAATACGTAGGTATTTTCTGCTCTGCACTATGAAAGAAAAAAAGTGCAGTAATCGCTTTTGCATCTTATAGATACTCTTAACTGTAAACAGTTATATCAAATGAAAGGTCAGTAGCTCAAATGAAAGGTCAAAAATTAATTAAAAAATGATAATAATAATTGGTGCTGTCAGGGTTTGATATCACACTTGTAAGTCTCGTTGTTTGGACTAACCCTATTTATCGAGAAGTATTGTTGGAATCAGACGAGGTAAATACCAAGTTGTACGCATTTAACAGCAATTTATTAGCCAAGTTCTGTTGAACTGTTTCGAACTTCAGCTGTTTAAAGTAAAAATATGTGAGGTGACACATTAAATGTCTCAAATCAGGATGCGTCAGTGCTTTAAGCTGTCGGTAAAATATTTTGACCACATAGTTCCGTTTCCTTAATTTTAGTTTTAAAATATAATTTTTAAGTTAAAAACTTTATTTCCAGTAGGCTAATGTAGATAGGTTAGTAGGTTAATAAATATCTTTTTGAGTGAGGAGTTAGGTGTATCTACAGTTAGTAGTATCTTTCTATTTGATATAATTAAGATCTTGTAGATGTGGAAAACATGTGTATTATATAATAATGCTGAAAATACAGTAAAATACTGCAGTGTTTATGTACGCGTAAAGAGTACTAATAACCAGTTGGAGGGTAAGAGTGAGAACGGAATAAGGTGAGGAAGGTTGATGAGGGCCGTAAGAAGGTTCTGTCGATAAGGAGAAAGACGAAGTGAATAGGAAAATATTAAGATCTATAGTGTACAGAGAATGATAAATAAGGGGAAGATTGAGGAGAAGAGAGGGAGACGAATGATAAGGATGGGAATGATGGACGGCGATAGAGAGAGGTGAAGGATAATAAGTTTGGGATTCTTTGTTACCTGTGAAAATAGACATTTCCAATTGATGAGCACAGTCTGGATATTGTAAGATAATTATTTAAATAATATATTAAACGAAACAATTGTGTACTGAGAAGTGTTTCAGTTGGTGGCGCCCTGACAGTACAAACAACATCTGCATTATAAAAATTAGTGTGCAGTAATATTTTATGATATTGCATAATTCACTTTATTAATCATATTGTAACCTCTTTACATTGGTAGGACTTGAATGTAATTAAAATAAAAACGTGAATTCCATGAAAGTTTACTCTGTCAGTACAAGGAGGAGTGTTTTGTAAACTGGTTACATATGCGCTTGTGCGTGCTCGTAGAGACACACACGCCTCAGTACGCTCTTACTATAACCCAGGGGTTCCCAACCGGTGGTACGCGTACTACTAGTGGTACCGGAGGGATCCAAAGAGGTACGCAAGAAAACTAAGGAAATTAAGTAGTTAGGAAAAACGTATTTACTTACAAAAAAAGTAAATTAAAAGTATGTTCAAAACAACAATAAATTTTAATCGGACACGATTGAAAACGATTAAATAATTATACATAACTAGGAATAATAAGATATACTATTCATGTTGTATCAAGATTTTATTGAGAAAACTACCTTTTTAAGCTCCGGTGGTACTCGAAATGAACGCAGAAGACCAAAGTGGTAAGCGGTTCCGGAAAGGTTGGGAACCACTGCTGTGCCGAGGCAAAAATTTAAAGTTGAATTCCTCAGCCATATTACGCGCCGACAATGCTGACTGAATATCAGGACAAAGGTTGCGCGGTTGGAAGGGAAGAGCTTCGATATATCGGCCTTGACTGATATACCGTTACGGCGCGCGGCAGCGTAATCAGGACGGCTGCGATCTATCAGCTGTTTGTAACCGTTCACAATTCTCTGGAAGCTTTTTGTACTCTTGCTTGGCAGGCTGAATACGCTTGTCTTTTCATTTTCAATACTCCGACGGGGCGGTTCGTTTGACGGCTAGCATTTGTAGACATCTTTAAAATGACTTCGTAATTTTATAAAGTGCTTCAGGTGAGCCAAAGTATTGATGTATTAATATTATTAATATTAATTTAATAAGGGGCTTTTGTGTGTATAAGTAATAACAGTGTGTGTGTGACTCAACTCGTCATGTTACTTCTGGTGTGGCCGAGAACACGTGGCCGTCTAATTAAATGTGAATAAAATGTAATTGAATAAATCAAATAATCATCACTTGGCTGTAATTAAATGTGAATCTAAAGGCAAATGAATTGTGATATAAGCTGAAATTTAATAGTTCATTTAATAGTTAGTTTTAATAATTTGAAAATGTGAGCCTTGCTATTACTAATGACAAGCAGCAGTCGAAATGAGACTATAATAGTGTGTATGTGTGATCTGGGTTTACGGGACGAGAAAGATTTGGGGTTAAGGTGTTCTTTTTTGACTGCAATTTACAAATGGAATTTTTCCAGGAACGCCGCATAGTCGGGAGGTAAGGGGTTGCCAGAATGGGGACATTCCATCTATCCTCATCCGCTGAGCAGAACAAGTTCCCCGGCGCCGTCAGACCTACCTAGAGCCCACCAACACCCAACGGAACCGCTGTAAAAAAGAAAGTACACAACCCGGAGAAGCTCGCCCTTTCCTTCATCACAGTCATTCTCATCCAGGGTTACATAGCAGAAACTTCGATCATATGTGTCTTCTAAGAGCAGGTGGGAGGATTCTTTTTTATTAACCACACACACACAGCACTCCTCTGGTTGTAACGCAACAAACGAAAGACTCAGTTAGAAACAGTAGACTCTTACATCTAAGGGTTAAGATCCGTCGTAACATGTCCTATGCAGACATATTGTGCATGATGTGATTGCTGTGAGAGGGGTCTGCTTATTATACAGTTTTAGTAATTCATTTGTTAATCGTGGGGTTACATGTTATTATTACAACTTAAAAATTTTAGTGTCTATGAAATGAAAATAATTTGAACATAGATTTAAAACTATAACTTGAACATTTTTTTTAATGTCTATAAAATGAACATAACTTGTGTCTGCTCATTATACAGCTTTAGTAATTTCATTTGTTGATTATATTGTTAAATGTTATTAGTACAACTTGAAAATTTCCAGTGTCTATAAGATGAACATAACTTGTGTCTGTTTGTTATACAGTTTTAGTAATTTCATTGTTAATCATATTATTAGATGTTATTAGTACATGCTGAAAATTTCTAGTGTCCATGAAATGAAAATAATTGGAAAATAACTTTAAAACTATAAGTTGAAAATGACTTGAAAACTATAACTTGAAAATATTTAATGTCTATAAAAGGAACATAACTTGTATTTACTTGTCATACAATTTTTGTAACTTCAGTCGTTGATTATATTGTTAGATGTTATTATTATTACTTGCAAATTTTTAGTGTCTGTAAAATGAACATAACTTGAAAATAACATGAGCACTAATAAAAATGTTGTTACTGTTACACAAGTGTTTTATTGTAAGTCCTGTCACTATGGGCTCAGTACATTTTTTTCTTCCATCTAGGCCAAGTGTCTAGTTTTAAAAAATTAAGTAACGACCCCAATAAAAAAAAAACTGTTTAAAAATTTTGGGAGACGTTTCACTGCCATAACTGGTAACGGTACAAAGCTAGATTTACTTTACAACCAAGGACTATACATGTATTTACCTCAGGGTAGAATTTAATGTTACTTATATTAAATATAATGATATCCCAGAATCAAAATCTATATTTTTTAGAAAGTTCGTTTCAAATTAATCATTTCTTAACACATAAAGAGGTAAAATAGTATATACCCTACATCAGTAAGACAAGGCTAGATTTATGTGCAGTTTTATCAATAGTTTTCTCATTTTAAAAGTTTTACAACAGAATGTATGAGTTCCTAGAAGCTTGTGCTTCTACACACGATCCATCACTTCCGAAATCACAAACAATCTTCTGACACCTGAGATTATCATTTTCTTTCTCCAGGGATCAAATTTGTGATCGCATAAACGGGAACTAATGATACTAGACTTAGTAATTTTCATAGCTCAAGCTTATTTTCTTTTTATTTAGTTTGTGATCTGTAATAAATTACTAAAACGGAGTGTAATGTTTTGCATCTTTTCAGTATTCAAATACGTACGACGGCTATTCAGAAATTAACTTCTTGTTAACAGGTAAAGAAAAACAAAAATATGGACAAAATACGTAACCTGCATACATTGTACATGGTCACCTACCAGACACATATTATATCGTTGCTCCAGCCTTTGCCATGCTTGTTTGAAGAACTCTTCCACCAAGTATCCATCCAAGAATTGACGCCTTTAATGAGATCCTTATTAGTGTTAAAGCCCTTGGTGTCAAGGAGACGCAATGGCAACCTTACCCTGATTAGTGTTAAAGCACTTGGTGCCATCCGCCGTAGGAGACGCAATGGCAACCTTACCCTGATTAGTGTTAAAGCACTTGGTGCCATCCGCCGTAGGAGACGCAATGGCAACCTTACCCTGATTAGTGTTAAAGCACTTGGTGCCATCCGCCGTAGGAGACTCAATGGCAACCTTACCCTGATCAGTGTTAAAGCACTTGGTGCCATCCGCCGTAGGAGACGCAATGGCAACCTTACCCTGATAAGTGTTAAAGCACTTGGTGCCATCCGCCGTAGGAGACGCAATGGCAACATTACCCTGATTAGTGTTAAAGCACTTGGTACCACCCGCCGTAGGAGACGCAATGGCAACCTTACCCTGATCAGTGTTAAAGCACTTGGTGCCATCCGCCGTAGGAGACGCAATGGCAACCTTACCCTGATCAGTGTTAAAGCACTTGGTACCACCCGCCGTAGGAGACGCAATGGCAACCTTACCCTGATTAGTGTTAAAGCACTTGGTGCCATCCGCCGTAGGAGACGCAATGGCAACCTTACCCTGATCAGTGTTAAAGCACTTGGTGCCATCCGCCGTAGGAGACGCAATGGCAACCTTACCCTGATCAGTGTTAAAGCACTTGGTGCCATCCGCCGTAGGAGACGCAATGGCAACCTTACACGCGGTGTGGCGGTCTCGGTTTCCTGATCGTGCACGCACACGCACACGATCGTCCGCTAATCCCGTCTGTAAACTTTCCTCAAGATCGAGACTTAAGTACGCGGTTTATGGCCTATGACCCATACCAGAGTCGACTGCCTGACGGCTCAGCACCCCCTTTTAACCTTCCATTGACTGGGGCGTCGCCGTCCACAACTGGTTATTTGGGACACAGTCCCGCACAATCCCGGTAGGGCCGGACGGTCGCGTCGACTGAGAGCCTCGTTATCCGACGCCATCTAGTAGTTCGGGACACAGTCCTGAATGTATTCAGTAGACAATGAACGTTTCAGCGAAGACAACGACGAACTTACAGTTGGCGGGAGAGGATTAACTGGCTCTTTGTTTCGTCAGTCATTATTCGAACTCAAATAAACAAAATGCTCCGTAGATTTGCACATGACTATATAAAGTATACTAGTCTCTACTTCACATGAGCCTAGTGCAGATTAATTTCTGAATAGCCCTTGTATACATAATATTGAAACGAATGGAACTACCTAGAATAGCCGAGAGCGTCATCGACTCGTCCCCCGCCTAATATGGTAGGTGTTGCCTCAGTCAAGGCCGCGTTCAGGTACGTCCCAGAGTACTCTACAGAACACTTGAATACACATGAAGTGGCGTACACATTCAGTATGGAAGATTTCTAGAAGGCGTGCGCTACCTATAAAAAGCCATAGCAGCCGGCTTGTCAGTTCAGTGGTGTTGAGTGAATTCCTTAGCGCGGTCGAGTGTTTTTAGGAGTATTGTAGCGAAGTGTTGTGTTTTAATTAGTCCGGAATTCTTTATAGTTGACATTATTATTGCGTGTGGACAATTTTTACTTGAATTGTTGTAAGAGACTATCTTGTTAATTACAAATTATTAATTGTGGAAAATTAAAGCTGGTTATTAGTGATTTCATTGGTGTCTTGTATTTTCTTTTCCACTGTACCACACGACGATTGTCGTAACAGTATTATATTTATACTTATAATACATAAATATAATTTATGTATTATGTTATTATACATAAATTACGTATTTATGATAAACTTTTCTACATAAATTACGTATTTATGATAAACATTTTTGCATAAAAAATGTACATAAATGTTATTATTAATAATATAAATATTCGATAACAATAAAACATTACCAGTGAGAGTATTTTTGTTTTATAACATTACTACAAAAATAACACGAATAACATCCATAACATCAATACCAATAAGTAATACTAATAATGCCCCCAAGAAATACAGCCCTACGCCCGGCCTACAACATCTTGACCACGTGTTGACATAGCCGGCAACCGCTGCAACTCTTTAGCTAGCCAACAGGGCTCTGGTAAGTGAGTTTGGCAAGTCTGTGC
Source organism: Magicicada septendecula (assembly GCA_034769895.1). Lineage (NCBI taxonomy): Eukaryota > Metazoa > Arthropoda > Insecta > Hemiptera > Cicadidae > Magicicada > Magicicada septendecula. Next base: position 1,118,548,366 of record CM068367.1, on the reverse strand, counting down.
GTACCGCTTGAAAGCACACCGTAACCAACGGTGAAACTGATCGTGCCAATGGGTGGGTCGGTTAAATGAGTTGCGAATGATAGCCTCAGGGCACCAAGATACCCCTGTTGTATTTAGTCCTAGCCGTGGTACTCGAGAGCTCTGTTGCGGTGGTCTACACATCTAGACCTGGTAATCGTCGGAACTAGATGATGTGTTGTCAAAAAATAATTCTACGATAGAGGGATCCCATAGAATCGTCGTCCAGAAAAGAGACCTCCTCGAAGGGTGAAGAGAAGGAGACATTACTCTTCGGTAGACACTCTGACATCGTCTGCCAATATACCGGATGTACCAAAGAAACGCAAAGAAGGTGACTTCGCAAAATTGATTTCTTTCGTTACTGAAAAAGCTATCACCGGTTGCGCTGGATCAGACATACAGGATATTATAAAAGCCGCTGGTGGACTTATTATCGAGACCTTTACCCTTCAACAGAGTTCAAGGTTACTTAAGAAGATAGGGAACATAGATGTAGAAGTCGTATCTCACACCTCCCTGAACACCACAAAGGAGGTGGTAGCGTTCAGGGACTATTGAACTGCCCAGAGGAAGAAATTACGCCTAAACTTGCCCTACATCCTAACTTTCAACAGAACAACTTTGCCAGGAAAGGTCAGAGCAGGTATTCATAGGCTGAGTGTAAGAGAATTCATCCTTCAGCCGACGCAGTGTTTTCAGTGCTTGCGTTTCTGGTACACTGCATCAACATGTGCTAGGGTCAAGACATGCTTTTGTGAGAGAAACATTACTTGCGGTAACCCAGTTTATTGAACGATACTTTTCTGAAGTTTATAGAAAATGGGATAAGATAATGCGTCTGAAACAGACACGCAAAAGGTGTAAATGGATAGTGTTGACGAGTATACCAGCAGACCCATACTTCGTCCGCCAAGACGGCCGGATACAAACATTGTGGCTACCACCTCCAATGATGGCAAGACTTATAGCATGGCAAGGGTATACCGCCTTGCATCGGCACCGCTCCGTCCTGCCAAATATTCCAAGAACTTTTAAAAACCGAAACCGGGGGCAAAACCTGTCCCTGAAGATCAGAACATGAGCTCCGGATCAGAGTTCAGTTTGGTTGCCGATACCAATGATCTCACCGACCTCTGTGATCTGGCGGAACTCGCCAATCTGCGAAAATAGAAGAAGACAGACTGGCCGAAAGGGAAACTAAGGGAATAAGCACGGTTCCTAGCGACTGATGCTTCAACATCCAGCATGGAGAGTAACCTTTACTGTAATATAAACGGTTGTACTTCATTGTGAAGTGAAAATGCTACTGGTCAGGCATTCATCTACGTGTGTGTGCCTGCAGTAAATACATTTGAGGCCACAAGAACTTTTTAATATGATACAATTTGAGTCCTTCCGCTGTGATGTGACACCAAACATCAGAGCTAGAGGAGGCGTTGCTATGTTTCTTAGCAACGCATACCCCGTCTCTAAAAGCAGTAGTAATCAGCCACATATATTTAAACGGTCTTACATTTATTTACCAGATTCTGAATGGCGAGCAGCAGATCTGGAAGTTCTGATCGACCAGCTACCATTGCCATTACTTCTTTTGGGGACTTCAACTCCCACTTCGAGTCATCATAGGACGAACAACGCTAAATTAAGAGCTGAAAATCTATTGATTAACAACGGAATTGTCTTTTTAAATACAGGCGCGAATACACATTTCAGTGTTTGAAACTGTACTTTCTCGGCTATAGATCTTTCCATAGCCAGATTTGTCTCATGTCTGTCATGGAGAGTGCTTCTCAGACCATCACGGGAGCGACCACTTCCCTGTGGAATAGATGCTAATTGGACAGGCTTCAAGGCTGCTTGTACACCGACGGCCATCAGTGGAAGTGCAGCAGCAACAGAGCATATCCCGCGGAGCAGTGGACGTTCATCCAGAACACCGGTACCATGGTGGGAGCGACAAGAGAGAAGCGACGAGCCTTGAACAGATGTAACGAGTGTCGACCGAAGATAATCTCATCGCTTTTAAGCGACTTCGAGCCGCCGCTCGTAGAACAATACTCGCTACAAAAGATCGAGCTGAGAAGTCTACGTCTCAGCCATAACACGGTCGACCCCAGTGACACAAGTGTGGAAGAAGATCAGAGCAATCGCTGAGACATCAGTGTTCAAGCCGATCGCATGCATAGAGCACGATGGTGAATTGATTTGCATCCCCGATGAAATTGCTGACACCTCGGCTGCGAGATATGCTGAGGTCAGTAATACAGAAAGTTATCCTCTCGATTTGCTCGCAAGGAAAGATGAAGTCGAATATTACCTTGACTTTGAAATTCAAGGGTACAGGATCTACAACGTACCTTTCACGATGAGGGAATTGCAGTCCGTTATCCGCGCTGTCGGTGACACTGCGGCGAACCGGACGATATTCCATACAGCATTATACGTCAACTGCTCTGGCCACACTACTGGAACTCTATAACGCCATATGGATGCAAGGAGACCACCCGAAACGATGGAGAGAGGCGACTGTCATCCTGTTTCTGAAGGCCGGAAAGGATCCACTCAAAGCAGAAAACCAGTATCGTTGGCCAGTATCGCTGTCTAGGAAAATTACTGGAGAGGATTTTAAACAACCGGCTCACCTGTTGTCTTGAAAAACACAGCTTTCTGACCGCACATCAGTGTGGGTACCGGAAGCACCATTCTACTACTGATCATCTGGTTTATTTGGTAAACCACTTATCAAAACAGTTTCATCGAAGGCAAACACATTGTTGTAGTATTCTTCGATGTGGAGAAAGCGTTACAAAAACGTGGAGATACAACATCATGCAACCGCTACATAATTTGCGGCTCAGAGGTAACCAAATTTATCTCCAGCTTTCTTAGATATAGGACTTTCCATGTTAAGGTCGGACAATTACAGTCGATCTCACACGATCTGGAAAATGGAGTTCTGCAGGGATCTCCGTTTAGCAGCACGCTTTTTATTATCGTCACCAAGATCTTTGAGAGTATAGAAACGTCAGTTGGGAAGTGCTTGTACGTTGACGATCTTGCGCTGTTCTACTCGACCAAACAGACGGCGGTGATCAAACGTAAAATGCAAAGCGCTATAGACATGTTGGTAGAAAACAACGTAGGATAGACTTTTGCTCTCTCGGCAACAAAGACAACAGCTGTCCACTTCTGTTGAAAGTGAGAAAGCACCCAGACCCGACGTTAACAACAGACGGTGTCCGGCTGCACTATAGGTTTGTAATCAAATTTCTGAATCTAACTTTCGACAGACAATTAACATAGAATGCACGTGTAGAGGACGTGGCTGCAAGGTGCAGATCCTCATTAAACGCCATAAGGATCCCATATAACCCATATAACCTGGGGAGTAAACAGGGAAGTTTTATTGCACCAGTACACCACGCTAGTGATATCCAAAATGGATTACGGATGTGCGGTGTACTCTTCAGGTAGGAGATTATGCTTGAACTAGCTGAATCCGGTTCGCTACGCTAAGGGGTGTTCCCACAAAGCTTATATCCCGAATAAGGAATGACGTCCCTGTTCAAATTGTGAAGCGTGTCTGCGGTTGTTGCGATATGTGGCTAAAATTTAAGCCACAGACTACCAAATGTTGCTGGCAGACAGCAGAATGGCAAGAGTGTACTACCGCCGTTCTACGTTCACCCGACCAGCCGGTATCCCTGTGCTCGAAATAGCCCATCGCCACAACATCCAGGCGGCGATGGTCCAAGCGTACGTTCCGTTCGAAGTGCCTCCCTGACTAGTTCGCAAACAAAATTGCCGGCTATCGTAAGATAGTTTTGCGTCAGTGTGTAAGAATTTCCACTCTCATTAAGTAACTAGAACGTAGGTGAGAACCGAACATAGTTGAGTAACACTGCTGGTAGACGTCGTTGGGCTGAAGGCAATTGTTACCGAGCCCCTACAACTTAAAAAAAAAAATAATACCAATAATTGTAGTAGTAATAGTTGTAGTAGTAGTAGTAGTAGTAGTAGTAGTAGTAGTAGTAGTAGTAGTAGTAGTAGTTGTAGTAGTAGTAGTCGTCTAGTAGTAGTAGTAGTAGTAGTAGTTGTAGTGGTAGTAGTCGTCTAGTAGTAGTAGTAGTAGTAGTAGTAGTAGTAGTAGATCTGTAGTTAAGCAAGTCTTAAGACAAGATATAGAGCTCTCGACATACAAACATACACACGCACATATGGGGACAGATCTAATACTTGTATACGGAAAGAAGGAGAAGAAAATCGTACTTGAAGAATGAATAAACCAATTTCTTTTATTCGGCACAGATTATTATAAAATGAACTATAACTTACTATCATAATTACGTAGGCTATTAGGTAATATGTGTCTATCACTAGTGTATGTCCTTATACACACATGAACACATACCTCATGTATATGCGTGAGAAACTAAGCTCATATATGCCTACGTTTTTACCTTTAAAGAACGATGTCAATCAATTCAGTTATTTTAAATAGTTGATTATTCGTGGAAATAGTACGAATAACGAGTATAATGTAAACATCAAGTCGCAGAAGGTCTGCAGCAACGAAACCTCTTTCTTCAAACTAACAGTAAGGGAACGAAATAGTTTACTTGTTGGAGAGAATTAACTGGCCGTTGGAAGACTGATTGATTAAACTCCACAGATAACAACGTTCGTAATAAATAAACATAGGACGTTATAAACTTCGAGGAGTTTAGGAAGAGCAGGGTTATTTTCCTACAAAATGAAATTAAATTATAATTATTTAAATTAAATTTAAATTATCTTCACAACTATTTGATATCTTGCTTTGTACATCCCACACACCTAGTGTAAACTGTAGGCAATCGCCGCTGTTAGTTACACTACCTACCTATTCATACTCAATGTTTTCACTTTATTTTTGCTTAAAACAAATATTATTTAAATTCTATTTTCCCGTGATTTAAACTATTATATACCAAATATGCATTGCCAAACATTTAGACTGAGAGGATTTAAAAATTCTAGGAGAAGAAGTAGTTCCGCCACGGTCGTAAGAGGTAACCATGCAGACGCAACATAACCTACTTGCCTTTGTCAACAGATACGATTCTGTTAGTTAAGAAAACAAGTTCAGTTAACTCTATTATGTGTACTGTTTATATCTTATAAAATTAAAAGCTGATAAGAAAGATTGTTGTTAGTATATGTAATATATTAGTAATTTTTACAGTTACTTTTAGTATCATATTTGAATTGTAAGCTATGAAAGGAATACTGTTAATTGTTTACTCCTGATGTATAGATCATAGACTGAATCAGATTAAGTACCAATTTTTAACACAGAATTTTGAGGTCACCTACATATTTTGTTGAATATGTTAGAGCTCTCGTTACAATCCGACTCCATTGACATCAATCCCTGTGTCAGAAATGTTAAAACAGTCTGCCCAGACTGAATACACAGTATGTTAATACTCCTACGTTCCTATGTTAAAACAACGTCCTACGTTGAGTTTAAGTTTCACTTAAGTTGTGTATTAACATACCAACGCAACGTATCATTTGTGTATATGATCGCGTGGTAACTATTTTAATAATGTTGCAACAAAAAGTATCTACTTTCGTTGTGTGTTTTACTCATTGTAATGTATTAAACAAATTGTACATATACCTTAATGTGAGTGTGTGTGTGTGTTAGTGTCTAAGCTGATTACATAATCTTATTTTACACCATGCTCCATTAAAATTGTGTAACACTACATGCTAATTTTTTTCCTTATTTGAATTACAATGTGTTTATATACATTTACATCAAGTAATAACAAATGTGTATTCGATTTTGATTGCACTGATAAATGTTTTAAATTCTTTTAGGTGTTTCTTTATAAAATCTCCTTTTATAAGTGGTCAAGTTCCACATTTTTACACTATTAATTACATTTTGTCTCTGATTTTTTAACATCTCACACTCATATGATGTGATCCACTGTTTGTTCTCCTTGATTGCACTGGAACATCAGTTCCTTTATTATCTTGAAGCGGTGAAGGTAAGATTTCGTTTTCCCGTGGCCAGTCACTATTGCCGTGAAGTGGGGAGTCATTTTGAGTTTTGTTTATAATCTGTCTTTGATATTAGGGAAGAACATTTTAGTTACTGTACCTTTCGTTGTTTCCTTCCATTCGTTTTCCCACTGATGTGTAGTTTCTTCGGTTAATTCTTGAATCACTGGACTTTTGGGTATTCTGTCAAAAGAGATTGTCAGTTCATTATTGCGTGCTGCTGCTTTTGCTAGCCGGTTTGCCCGTTACTCCTACATGAGTCTTGATCTATTTGAAGTTTATTCTCCAGTTATTATTATTTAGCATCACTGTAGCTTTCCTTATTTCTTCTATAAGGTAGTTGTGATTGCTAGGATTGTTAATTGAATCTATTGTTATTCTGCTGTCCGTATATAGTTGGGAGTACTTAAGAATGTTCTCTGTCCATAGAGTCCTCTAAGAGACTTGTATTTCTTTCTTCGAAGGAAGATCCCCAAAGACTGTCACGCTGCTAAGACAGTCATGGAGATCGCTGAAAATGTGAAGAGTTGTTCTGAAGAGAGAAGGTACAGGGAGTCCGGTGGGGGGCCGAAACAAGGATACTAAAAAATTTCCCCATTTTAAAATTATTTTATATTATACAAATATTTCCAGGTTAAAATATAATATTTTTATATTACGGTATTGTATAGTATAAAATATTTAAGTTATATACACAATTTATATTATGCAGTTATATAATTTCGTTATGTACGTAGGATATAGCAACCGCTATTGTTAGTTTAAGTACTTGTAAATACATGGTCCACAAACTCTCCAGCTTACCGAACACAACGTCGTACAGCTGAACCTCCAAAACTGTATTGTACCTTTATGCTGTAGCCGACTATTTTTATTTGCTTATTAAAAAATGTATGGCTTCGGGTTGCGAAATTCTTTTTTACATGTGTCGTTATTTCCACGAACACTGTTATTTATGACAGGATGCCTATAGGGCGTAGAACTTTATTGTACGTTACAGAAGCCGTCCAACATCATGGGTTTTCGTGTTTCAATTTTACGAAAATAAAATGATTACTTCCGGGAATTATGCAGGCGTTGTGTTTTAAAATACTGTAAACACTGTTGTATCAGGTGACTGAAGTACACGAAAGCACCAAGGCAAACAGCTAAACACCGTCGCAATGGAACACATTACTGTGTTTGTATTCACAGCTTTATACAACTCATTATATCTGCAGTCTGAATTATTTCTCGACAACGTTAGGTGTACACAGTAAATATGAAAAACGTTACTTGTTTCTACCTGTGTATATTTAATACCCTCTTTAAAATAAATAATACTATTATCAGGACGACATTATAACCCATTTCAGTAATTAAAAATTTAATATAAAATCATTCCTTTAATAAATGTTTACGATGACTCGCACTAATTAATATGCAACTAAATTGTATAGAGTAGATTATTACCTATTATTGTGACCAAACACAACGCAAATTTTAATAGAAAATAACAATAATGGCATTACACAATAATGATGATAATAATAGAAATAATAATAATAAAATAACAATGATAACAAAATAGTAATACTAACAAATGTAATCTATTTGTAGTAATAATTGTGATGACGATGACTACGCGCATATTTATCTTCACAACGTGTTTGTACAAGTACATACATAGGAAATCGATATGTAAGAAGATATATGCTCAATAATATTTAATTAGAATCTGATCTGTTTCAATATCTAAATGTGCCTATAATATTAAAAATATTTATATTTAAAGTAAACATATCTAATGTATTAATTATTAAAATATGCAAAAAAAGAACAGAAAACCTTAATGTTTCCATTCTCTGACAATAGAAAAACGAAACATGAGTCATTTAAATTACCAAAGTTGGAAAAATATCTTCTACCTTGCTTGAGTTACAGGAAGCCCCGGGGGGGGGGGGACACTCATACTAAAAAATGTCTCCATTTAAGTACTGCTTGTTTTCATTTATAAAAAATTATATATTATATAAATATTTTTAGGTTAACATTTTTGCAGATTTAAAACGATTTCAGCTTCTGCCGTTTCAGTAGATGGTTTAAACAACATGTAGGCTACATTTATTTTGTGAAATATAACTACTTGTCCAACAAAGTACGTTAGAACGAGTACAGAGTCCAAATTGCATACATGTCTATTATACAATAAAAAAAAAGGTTGAGCGAACAAACAAATATAGGTGAAATAAAGGTGAAAAGGTGAAAATAATCCTACTGTAATTTCATTTTCAGAACTGTCGGGAAGAGACTCAGTTGTCACGTCACATTTTGAACGTTCACAAGTGAACTGGATGTGAAATACTCACGACGCTACTTATGCAATATAGAAGCACTGCCAAATATAATTTGTGTAGTAAAAAATGTTCAAAAAATTAAATCTACAGCATTGCATGTGAAAAAAACATTGTTAATCTAATTTTTCAACTCACGTTTTTAGCGTTCCTGAAAAGTTTCACCATTGATCCAAAATTATTGTAACATAACAAAAGTAAAACATTATAAAAATTTAGAAGCAGAGAAAAACCGACGTAGGTCTATTACGCAAATGTAATGTGTCATTATCAAGACGGCTCTACATATTGTGAACTTTTTCTGATTAAGGAGCACAAGTGAGAATAATGTGATTCCCCTATAAGTTAACGTATAGGTAAATTGCTTTTATTGTACTGCGATTTCAGCTTTTAAAATTATTGCTTTTAAATAGGACATAAACGGAGAGACTTACTGGACACATTAGAGCTGGAAAAAAACTATTATACGAAACTTTTGCTGTTTGTGACAAGAATTTCAAGCACTTGTTTTATATAATGTATTTTCGACTTAGTTTGAGTATGTAAAATTATGCAGAGAAAAACATTAAAAATTCTGTAGCAACACTTACGACGAAACAATAAATATCTTACACTAAGAAAAATGCATACAAAATATTAACAAAAGTTGAGCAATTCAAATTCTGTGTATTATAATTTCAAAATTCTAACGTGGATAAAGTAATTCTATTGTGATTCAGCGATAGTTTGAAACTGTTGACATTGTCATTAGAATCTGAACTGAAAATAAATTTCCACACTGTGTAGTGTGGAATGCTGCCTCAAGTCTTATTGCATTATAATCTATGACAGCACGTATGTAAATTAATACTAACTCACTATATAACTCACTAGTGTAATATAACATTATTTACAAGTTATTGTATGTTCAGACACCAGGGAAATCGAGTGTCTACAAGAGTGTCCTACAAACATACTGGTAATACGAACAAATCTTGTGCTTAGAAGTGAAACTAATGGTGTAACGGCGACGAAGATGGAACGTTATTTTTTTTATGAGGATAAAATATTTGCATTTTGGGGAATAAAACCTTTACGTGAGTTAAAAGAAAGAGTTCAAGTATCCCATCCGTACATCGCGACGTTGTATTTATTCGTCATTCTAAATATAAGTACTATTTACCGAATCGAGTAATTCGAGCTGTTTGTTTAACAAAATAAGGAATTTTATATTGACCAATGTAATGATATATACGTGAATGCAAACAAGCCCCCTACACACACACACACACACACACACACACACACACACACACACACACACACACACACACACACACACACACACACACACACACACAAAATTTTGAGCGCAGCTTGTTCCGTGCGTATGTATATGTAGGCCAAGAAGCGTATATGTATATTGCTTATATAAGCGTGTTATGTGTGTATATACAAAGTTTCTATCACAAGCAGATAACCTACAAGCCCAAACTGTCATCTAGAGTAGTAAATATTAATTGACAGGGATACTTCTTCTTGTTGGCAAGGGAAACAGACTGTACATAATACGCGCGCACGCGCCACCTTGTATATATTACTAAAATTTATTTTTGCATAAATTTAAAAACTTTAACACTAAATATGAACATTAGGTTTATACGTATTCATTAGAGCTTACAAACTGCAGTCGTAAATAAGTTCATTTGCGCTTATAAGATTTTAAATATTTTTAAAGGTATCAATTAGGTTTAATCAGGTTTCTGTGTGGTGTGTGGTGTGTGGTGTGTGGTGTGGTGGTGGTGGTGTGTGTGTGTGTGTGTGTGTGTGTGTGTGTGTGTGTGTGTGTAGAGAGAGAGAGAGAACAAGAGATAAGCCTACATATGGTACAGTGGAATATTCAAAACTGGGATTCGTAATTAGTGATTCCTTTTTATCATCTAAAATCTTCGTACTGTTTTCTGTACATTGCGTTCTTAGAGAATAATATTTGTATTCTTATGATTTTTTTTAATTTATGGCAAAAAAACATTTCACAGTCAAGGCCTCTACCAGATTGAAGAGTATAAGCTTCTAATGACTGGTCGTTGTTCAGAATCGATTAGTATAATTTACTGAGTAGAATTTAATACGTTTTGTTACAGTTCGTTCAACATTAATCATTCTCATCGTTCATCGACTGATCACCCAATCTACTGTGTTGTTTCCAAAGTGACATACGTGTGTTACTGTATGCACACGTGAATTTTATTTAAAAATTTACTACATTTTACACTTTACTAAGATGGAAGATGACAGTGTTGTAAGTAGTTCAATACTTTGTGGAGTAAAGATTTTTATAATTTTATATAATAAGAATGTTTTTTATTTACTCCTTTTTTATTCATTGTTTTTAATTACTTCTCATCACGGTGTTTCTGAACAGCGGTACAGAAAGTTATACGGTGAAACATATTTATTTTTCTTTAATGAGCGAGCCCCTGCCGCCCTCAAAGTCACAATTGTTGTTCAATTATAATGTAGGCCTCATAATAACTACTTTGAGACAAAAGTAATAATAGCCTAAATCTTTGAAACAATATACGTTTTGTGAATCACGTATAAAACGTTATGATAATGTTAGTTTGAAATGTTTCACTACTAAACATAATACGGTTCACAGTATTGAGCTTAGTGTTGTTTAGTTTAAACACATTACCTTAGAGCCGTCAATGTAAACAAGACATTGGCTGTTTGCTTTATCAATGTCGGACAATAAATTGCGCCAGACAGCTTATTTCAAACTACCATGTCTACTTACTGCGGTAGTGACTGTTGCATAAACGTGTGACAAAAACCTAAAACACTGTTGAGATGTGTAGAACTATCTGTTTTATTTTACCCAAGCCAGTGTTTCAGGGAAACATATTTTTCGCGCTATAAAAAGCTTTTCTAAATCAATAAATGCAATATTACAGAAAAATTACGACTTATAATGAGAAGTGGAAGTTAACATTTAATGAATGTGATTGTGAGTGTGTGAGGGAGCAACAAGTGTTGGCCGTGTTGCAGAGGCTCTGGCAGCGTGTCCTGATTACTGTTGACGCCAACGGGACACGTGCACCTAGCCAAATATTGTTTAATATACAAAGAATTTAGTCAATTTGTAAACACCCAATATGTCATAATTACGGCCGAGACCGTCGTAAGTCTCCTGACTTTAACGATACAAATCTGTAAATACTTCATGTATTTACACCAGTAATGACATATATTGTTGAATCACGTTACTATTTCTGGGAACTTCCACGGACCAAGTATTATCGTATGTTGCTAAACGGCCAAATTATATACTGGTAAACTATAAGGGAATATAGTTTTTGCAAAATAAAAATGCACCAAATGAAATTAAGGAAATTTTTAGCAAACTCTATCTCGTTCATTTTTCTACACAATGCTACTCTGACAGTACACAAAATTACTGAAATTTAATCCTAATACCGTAAACAATTACGGTGTAGTTTGTCTTATCACACAGATACTGTGGTGATACGGAATACGTGCTACAGGTGACTGAAAGCTTTTACACACGTGAACACAGGAATTTACATTCTCCATTTTACCAGTTTTGTTAGTGAAACGTCTGATGCTAACAATATGTAGCAGTAGTATATATGTATAAGCAAATTTAACTTTACCAGCGGATAAAAAATATTTAGCTCAGCCCCTGAGTAAACGTTGTTACTTAGTACGCAACCGTTGTGGCAGATCTGTTTGAAAAACTGCTAATGCACATATCTTTTGACCATTAATCAACCGCGTTCACAGGCGTCACACTATGCGTGGGAATAGAGGGGGTATTCAAATAGCTTACTGAAAGTACAGCGTTTTCCACATGAAAGTTACTTAATTTAATCTAGCCCAAGCTGAAAAATGTTATACATACACACACGCGCGCGCACATACACATGTTGCATACATATGTAAACGCTCGCGCGTACAGTATTCTGATAATAAATTTTATAATGCAAATGATAATGCAATTCTGATAGTATTAAATTCCGTAGCCGGAGTACTTTGTACTTTAGTTTATCGTAGGCCTAATGTAACGATAACATTTATTTTGTGTTGATAACATATAATGTTATGTTATAACATATAATGCTTAGCTTATAAAATTTCATAACTGTATGAAAAAAGTACGTAGAAGCTGTAAATATTCAACGAAAAATAGATTCTTATAGAAGAAAAATTTAAATATATGATTGTTATTAAGTCGTCAAAATATATTCATAAGTACATTATTTGAACAGACATATTATCGGTTCCTTCTTGTAGCGTATGGGACGATCGTAACAGAGTCTACGACAAACATTACTAACAATTTAACATTTGTACAGGCGATGGACAACTTACCTGTTGATTTAGTTATATCGCTGTGCGCGGTAGACAGTGTAGACCATCATCTGCGAGATGAACCCAGTGCCAGTTACAGATTTAGAGCTTTTCCAACAAAATACTTGTACCTAGACTGCGGCGCACTGATTGTCCAACTTGCTGATTCAGCGTCTCTTGTTGCGTCCATGCGTTAAGCGCTTCTAGCGGCCAAAACCGTAAGCTGCAGCTCTTCTCTGAACCTCTCTCTTTCACCTTTGAATTGGGTCAATACGGACTTCCATGTCTTTTCACCTCAGATTGAGTAATAACTGTCTTCACTACTACCCCCCACACAGTTTAATATGAATCATTTTGTTTTGGCGCACTGTTTAGTTATGTTGCACTTAAGAAACAGATTATCGACCCTTATCAAATTCACATTGCGTATTCAATACACTTTGCAAGTGCATACGCACGTACAATATACCCCCCTCCACACACGCACGCACACGCACACACACACACATGTATCCACGCTGGAGTTTTAAAGGTAAACGCACTCAAACAATACGATTTCAGAACATAAATGCATTTTATTTCAGTTCCGCAAATTCAGAAGTGGTTTTTCGTATAACTATATATCTCATAATACATTAACATAATAATAATATGACAGTTGAAATAAGCTAACTCTGCATATAATAATTGACTGTATCTTTCACAAATATTACTTGCCTGTAGGATTGTGCAGGTTAATTATTAAAAATAATTAGCTAGATAAAAGACTTTACTTTGAGAGAAAAGTGTATTTTGTTTTTAAGGAACTTCTAAACCTTATCTCGTGAAAAAATTTAAATTAAAAATATCTATTTATTAGCACCAAATGGTTGTAATTAATTTTTGAGATATGAATGGCACGGAAATATAGAAAAGAAACTTAATAGTAGTTAATAGTTAATATTGTAGGCCTACACAGTACTGTTACAGAGCGACAAGAACGAAGCGAATTCGCTGCGTTTTTGCTTGAATACTGAGTAATGGATAAGAACTGAGCTAATATAACTCGTTTTCAAAATGCGTTTACTTTGTGCGACGTGTTATTTCTAAACGGAGAGACTACTTACGTAGAATCGTGTAGTATGTGGACTAGTGATTAAACCAACTGATAGGCTCAACCGTCACCATCACACGCACAAACATCAAACTTGGATAAACGGGCACACGGTAGTATCAATAGACAGAGGTAAACAATTGGATCTAATAAGCTGTACCACGGAACATTATCGTAGTCAGGTAATTGGTTTTTGTAATCAAATTCGTGTATACCAGTCGATGTAATGCAAATGCACTTGTATTAACATTTGTGTTAAACATAATAATCTGTAATGTTCATTGAAAAAAATAATCAAACTGGTTGAAATAAATAATAATATAACTGATAATTACGACTTTGATATATTTAAATATGGACTTCATACATAGCATTTCATTAAGCTATTCCTAGAGTCTTAAAACAATACCCATTTTTCAGAAGAACTGCCATTGTTCCCCTGTCTATTATTGTATCTTTATTTATGGTTGAGATGTTTTGGTAGCCTACTGGGTTAACATATTAACGTACTCTTCAGCTGTCGAATGTTTTGAATTACACTTTCAGCCACCTCCATTTCTTTGTTTTTTTTTTTGCTACAAATTCTCCTACAGCTTTCTTGTGCCTCATTGTGATTGAAAATAATTAATTGTACTTGTAACATCATTTAAACATTAATTTTACTCGACTTTTATATACGCGGAATTTAGCTGAGACTTACTTTACGCACACTGAAATATTTTGTTATTTAATTTTAATTTATAGGGTTTCAGCATTTTTCTTTTATGATTAACGTAGTTTTACAAATAGTTTTCACTTAAAAATAGAAAAGTATTTAGAACCTATACTACTACGTAACACTCAACAGTCAAAAATGGAATCCTGAAATATTACTTTTTAAACTATTTTACAGAATTTACTGTATCCTGAAAGGCAAAGAGGATTTAAAAATGGACTCATGGCAAAGCCTCTATGTCAGCTCGGGATTTCAAGGCTCGGCCGCTAGAGATTTCACTGTAGTTTTTTGTGTGGGATAGTTTTATTGTCCACTGAGTAATGTTTCTCTTATCAACGCCTATAAAACATGTTTTATGGAACAATCAAAATATTTCCGTTTCCATTCTCAATCTTTTATAAAACATGTACCCATCATAATTCAGAGAAATAATTATTTTTAACAGTCAGCAACTCTCAGTGCAATACTTATTTAAATAAGCATTAGTAACAAGTATTATTAACTTATTACAAAACCTTTAGATTACTAAGCACTTGTACTTAACGTAATGCTTAAGCACATGTTTGAAACGTAACACAAAAATTTCTCGTAATCCAATCGTTCCAACACTGTACAAGGATTAAATTTTCTGGCTGTAGCTACCGTAATCAGCTGACGTATCAACCAAAAGATTATTGTCATCCAAGGAACAGGTTATTCGCAACCACTGTCATTATTCGGCCTTCGTACTTCTATAACGACCATAGTCCAGCCAGAAGACGAGTTATATTTCATATTAGCGTCGGAATTACATATGCTGAAAGACTAACATTCAACAGACATATTGGCTTACGTACACATACAAATGCGCACGTAAAAATATTAACTAGTCAGACTAAGGAGCAACACGAACTGACACAGCTTACAAGGAAGCTGTGTATAGTATAGTATAGTATAAGGGGTATAGTATGTATAGTATAGTATAATTGTAGGCTATATTAAATACAACGACTAAAATGGGCAGGAAGTCTAGAGGAAGATTCTTGCGCGGATCTCACTAAAAAAAGTGAAGGTTAAAATTGACAATCTTCTGTGATTGCACGCGGCCGCAAGAGATTAGGATAGTTTCAGAGGAAGCTTAAAGGATATGTACTCAGTATGAACTGTAGAACTACAGAAAGAAGAAGAAAATGAAGTCTAAGCGGCAGCACGTGTATGTCAAACACACAAGAGCTTTCACAAACCTATGGCTAAAGGCAATAAATGTGTATTGTATGTAGTGTACGAGGCATGAGTAAACAATACTGCACGTAAAGCAAGATTACTAGTTCACACACTGTTAATGCCTTTTGTTTTTTAATTTAATCTGATGTTTCTATCTTGGTATTCTAGAACGTAAGTCCGAATTCGTGCTCATATATACAGCAGTATAGTGATGTAAAGGCAAACAATTGTTACCGACAATTTTAAGGATAATCGTTAAAGACAAATTTTGTCTCTAGTTGTCTCCTATGCTTTCCTTATTGTGGACTGTAAATACACAAACGGCGTATGATGTTAACATAAGGTTTTACAAGAGAAACTTTCAGAAAAATTTCGTCTACAACTGGACTAAATTGTTTAGAATACTGCATAAAGTAAAAAAAAATAAATACTCAGTATAAATACTAGAGTCATAATTTTAACTCATTAATTTTCTTGTTACTGAATAAACTACTAAGTGTACAATGGGTGGAAAAAAGGGTATGTTAAATATTCCACATAAACAGTGCGTCAGGTAGTATTTATACGTAATATGAATACACATTACACTAGTAATGTAACTAGTAACACAAATAGTTACACTACATTACACTAGTAACTAGTGTGTATTTAGACTAGTACAGATTACGTTCGTAATTGTCCCACCAGTGTCCCAACACTGCTTCTCGCGAATCTTACGGAGAACCACAAACACCTTACCTGTATTTGCAGTTACTCTTCAGTGCACATTGCAAAGTGCCAATTGCAATATTCTCTACTGCCACCTCAGATTTCCCATATGCACACATGATCGTACTTTGTAAAAGTTTATACAGCTTTTCTTCTCATTCTAGGAATCTTTAAACGTCATTACCTCCTCGTCTCCATCCTAGAGACTAGACGATAATTACCATAAACACAAAATAATTTAGCTTGCTTATAATTTCTTGAATTTTTAAATTTTATTTTGCATAACGCAGCACTGCTGTAAGTCGAAGTCAATGTGTATCCAGTGTATAGATGGAAAACAATGAGAAAACAACACAGACACACACACATACACACATCTTCAGCTTCTCAGAGGAGTTAATATTGAGTGAAGTGTAGGTATTACCCGTTCCTGTCATTATATATGTACATTTTCTATAATTCTAATGTTAACTATAACTTCTAATGTTGACGGTATAGGAGTTTGTCGAGCACCAGACGTAACAGCTATGTCTGTTACATAATAGTAGCGTTAATAGTACTAACGTCTAGTTAGTACTGTCATTAGGTACATGGTAGCTGATGGTAATTTGAATATAATTTTGTAGCCAATTTTCACCACATTCTTCTATGTTTATAGTATCATGTCTTTAAAGTACAGTTGAAATGGAGTAGGCGCTAAACTATACAGAGAGGCGAACATGAATTACTCAGCAATTAAATTATTTTAGTGTGTAGTTGAAAAGAAGCGCTCTTATCACATAACTTACATGGATTCGCTTGAAGCATAAGCCGTGAGGTTTAATTTTAAGAAAGTGCAAAGGCAGATACTCAGAGCTGTAAGCGTGTGTGTACATAAGCGTTTTGTTTCCTATACCTTTCTTAATGTAATATCCTTTAAGAATAAGAGTGGATTGTTAGCACGGCAGGTTCATTCAGCATAAACTGCCAATGCAGCCAGAGAAAACTAGCGAATACAAGGAGATCATAAGATAATAAGGAAGAGGATTGACATTTGCTCTCACTTCCGGCAAGCCAAATTCCAAGTGGGAAATCGGGCCTACAATTAATTATTACGAGAGGTAACTCATATCTGTGTGTTCACGCTTGCCTGTTCGTGATATCTTCTTCGATTTGAGTAAAATCACTTTACTTTAAATGTTTAAATACTAAAGTTAATTTAATATTTTATTGGTTTTGTTTGTCTATGTAAAATATAACGTGAGTAATATTTTGAAATAAATTGCAAACGCACACCCTTCGAAGGTGTGAAACGTTTGTCGAGTATTCGATATAATGTCACATATATCATATGTCAATAACATAAACTTGCCAAATGTCACTTGATATCGCTGTGACCTATTACAATAAAAAATAAGTGCTACGATATAATTTGACAATGCTAACTTTAGTTTTCCCATGATATATTCAATTGATATGGAGAAAATAACGTTACGTAAATGAAATGTTCAGTGAAGCGTTTAGTTAGTACTGTCATTAGCTGCATGGTGGCGCGGGTTATTGATCGCAATTGGTATTAAAGAAAGCGATTGTGAGCTACTATTTACTCCCATTGTTTACATACCCTTTTTAACGCTTCAATTATGTCTGTTAATAGGTTAACAGCATTTGAGTTATGAGTTTCTAAATAACTATGTTTGTAATTCAATTTAAAATTAAAAACTTGAAACTAATAAAATGGATCTTATAAACAGACAAACAACAGGCATTCACTTTAACACTTTTAAATTCATTTTGTCCAAAAGTAATTAAATACGTGATGTAAAAAGGAAAGAAAAGACAATTAAATAGCTCGGGAAATTATTGTACATCCGTTATATTACACTATGAAAGAAACTTTGTTGTGAAATATGCTATCTAGGCAGTAAAAATGTGAAATTATATTGCAATTAAAACAGGGAAAAAAAGATAAATTGTGGTTTGGACTTTTTGATTCATGAGAGGAAAACAGTCTTATTATGTACTATAGTAAATGGCAATGGTGGGTTATAAAATTCCCACGACTTATCTCATTATAGGATTAATGGATACTTTTCCACAGGGCAGCCACTACCATATGTGCGAAATGTGCACCGCACACGGGCGGCCATACCAAAGTGGCTGCCGTAGACTGCCAAATTCATCAGCAGATATTGCAAAATAAATTAAGACATTAATACCGACTAGGTCTAAGTATATGACATTAACGTTTATTGAGTTGTTTTTGATATTTGTTTTGATAGCACTGTCGTAGTGTACTGGCATCAGCCTTTGTTTTGACTGCCAAGACATATTATATTTATTTATAATAGTGACAAATGTATTTATTTTTGTAAATTTTACTATTTATGTCTGTATCAATTTTTAATTAAAATAATAGTAAATAGTGTGGCAAAGTAGGGATATGAAAAGATATTCAGGAGAGCGTCAAAGTTAAAACTGCACGTGGGCGGCAAGCACCCTAACGTCGGCCCTGCTTTTCCATATTTATTAAAAAATTATAATAATATTTAATTAATAAAGTTGTGTTAGTGGTTATAATCAAAAACAGAAATTACGCTGTTGCACACCACTATAGAAAAAATCCCGACTACCGCTCGGAGTATCGGAATGAAGCTTGAAAGCATCTAATCTAATCGGGAATTTTTCTATAGTGGTGTGCAACAATGTAATTTTAGTTTAAAAAAAATTGAAAAGTATACGCATTAAATAGATTTTTAAAATTCCTGTTAATTTTAGATGTCATATATTTAATTTGAACTAAAATTGAAGGAAATAAATTTTTTTTAATTATCAGTTTTTTATCTTTTTACAAGAATATAATTTCTATTTTTACTGTAACTCCAATATTAAAAATGTAATAAAAAAGTACTTGATAAAAAGTTAAAAGCGTGTTCACCGCCTTTCTTCTGAAGACCTATCACGTTCATTAGTATTGACATCAGCCCACTTGGGATCAAACGCACATAAAAAGAGACTGCTCCGACGGAGTTACCGTAATCCCGTTAACACAATTAATATCTATCGTCCAGTCAAACCATATATAAATCACTTTTTATTATCATTTTGATTAGAAATCTCTTGGTATATTCTTCAAAATATTTGGGACTACAAAATGACGTTTTAATCGAAAATTGATGTTCATTTTTTAAATTTATATACAGTTCATACAAATTAATGAAATGTCCAAACTCCCAGTTGGATACTAATGAATATTAAATTTTATTTAATGTGTAATTAAATAAATGAATGAGTTCTCAATTTTAACCCGATTGTTTGGCATTTGTCTGTCTGTCTCTCTGTGTGTCGATCTATTTGGAGGCATGTCTCTCGATAACTTTTAAATTCATCAACCGATTTGCGTAAAATTTAGCATGCATGTCCATACTTTACTCCATAGAAGCTAATTATTGTTTTTGAGTATGCTCCTCCCCAAAATAGAAAGCGGGGGGGGGGGCAAAAATGTTCAGTTTTTGCACGACACAGGTTTGAAAAAATTGCAAATATCCAGAATTCAGTAGTTTTATTAATTTAATGTCAGACCAAGGTGCAGTTTATATTAAAGAAAACATGGGTTTTATTAAGGAATTAATTGGATTACTCTGTTTTAGATGAAATTAAGAAAAGTTATTTTGAAAATCAATCATTAATGGTAAATATAATTATTTCAGAAAGTTCTAAATTATGCACACATTTCCCGTCACTTATTTTAATTATTGACAGGAAACATTTTGACTTGAGTGGTCGGTATATTTGCAGAAAATTGTATAATTATTGTAAAAATTTATATCTATAAGTTTTAAAAATTAAGTATAATTATTTTAATAAGAAATAAGGAAAGGAAGTAATTAAGTAATAAAATATCACATTTATTTATATTTATTAAAGTAAAAGTTTAATAACAACATACTAATTATGTATTCGACAAATTTAATATAAAAAAATTTCATGATTTTAAAAATATTTACCTTTTTGTAAATGTAAAAACTCACTTTAGAGAAAAGCTTGAATTAATATTTTTTTTTTGCTTCAGTTTACTTTAAGACTTGTGTGGGCAGAATTATTAAAAAAGATTAAATATGCTCAAAAATCGCACTCTTGATAGCTCAAGAAGTTTAAAATTTTCTACCATAGATATCAACAAATAGTGTATAACACTTTTTTGTTAAAATACGTTTATTTCTTATGATTTTCATTTTCTAAGATAATATTGCTTCACACGTTTAGAAAATGCCAAGCGCCATTAATGGCATACTTTTTTATATTGATGTGTGTGTGTGTGTGTGTGTGTGTGTGTGTGTGTGTGTGTGTGTGTGTGTGTGTGCAATTCAAAAGGTCGGGGTTTGTTTCATTAGAACGATAACTAAAAATCTGCTAGAAAATCTTCATGAATCGGGGAACAAGCGATGGGATGACAATCTTATTGTGCAAATAACAATTATTGTTTCAAATTATAATCAATCTGAAACAATTTGAAACAATGGTTGATTGCCAACAACTGAAGTAACAAGAAATGTTATTTGACAAACCTGGCAAAGGGAAGATTATGAAATTTTTTCATTGAAATTGCTACAAATATTAAAGGTAAATTACTATATTATCTATATGTGTGATAGTGCATAAAATATATTTCATAAAGGAGAAATACAAATATTTCAGTTATCGATAACGAATTAATTTTGTTTACATTTCGGGGGAATTTTAAAAACCATTGTGAACTGCCTACTGAAGAAAAAGATGCGAAGAAAACGTTATATCAGAGTCGTATGGGGGAGGGTGAAAGTCAATGTACTTATTACAAAATACTCTTGTTGCCTCCGACATATGTAGCAACTCCACAACGCAGACGTGGTTAGATAATAAATAATAGTACAATCAGAATCAGCCGTTATCTCGAACACGATTGTTTTCGCCATGACCATACTTCCATTTCCTTATGGAACATGGAAGTAAAATCGGTATGGTTTGACTTCATGTTATAATTAATTAAAATGAGGAGTTGTGGGCAAGGATGAAGAATACATGGAAGAATTCTTATTTACACAAATAATAAGTTTGAATTGACCAGTATCCGAAAAACCTTCACAATTTAATTTCTGCAATGCTGGTTTTCAGGTTTGGTTGCCGAAAGCAGGAATTATATGTACAGCCATTGTCATGGAGTTTCACGTCTGGATTCGTACTTGCAGAATTATGACTTACGTTTAAGTGGCACTAGAATAATTCAATTTTAAAATAATATTATAATTTATTTGAATTAATTTGAATTTTTATTTCAGACATTTTGCAATAAAACGTGTGCAACAAAATTCGCCCAACACACGTACGTATATGTATCTGCCTATTTACCCTTTAGTGTGCCTTGACCTGTCTTTCATCCATTCCTACCCTTACTTTTCCCCCATTAGCTCACTGTCGTTGTTTTCAGTTTCTCCTAAATACATTCTTCGTAAACTTGGTCTTTTTCTCTTCCTAGACTCAAACTCTGGTTTTCATAATCCTTTTAAGCATAAAAAATCAAGTTTTTGCTCCATATTACCCAACCGTTGCAACTTTTGTGCTTTGACAAAACTTACTATACCCTTCATCTTTATTAATTCGTCCAGTTCTAGAATATATCCACTCCTTCTGTTACCATTCTTATGAATGTTATATTCAAAGGTCAATAGGTCTTCCACAAAATTTGATTCAAACAACTTTAACATATTGTTACGACGGTCTAGTGATCGTCGTATGGTACAGTAGAAAACAAAACACAAGACACCAATTAAGTCACTAATCACCAGTTGTATTATCACAATGAAACATTTTGTAATCAACAAGATAGTCTCTTACAACAAATCAAATAAAAAATTGTTCACACGCAATAATAATGTCAACTAATATAAAACACAATTGTATTACAATTGTCCCGCATAATTATAAAACACAACACTTCGCCACAATACTTCGAACCGCACTGTGTGGATCGCCACTTAAACGCACTGTTTAATCGCCCGACAATAACTGAACTAAGCGCCGCTGAAGTCTTGTATTTATACCCCTCTGAGATTCCAGCACATTCCATAATACGTGTCTACTAGAAACACTAGAACTTAATTGATTGCGGCCTTGAACCAGAGTGCGCGGACAGGTATGGCCTGGAAAAGTCTCGTTGCGGACGCGTGACAAATGCCACGTAATTGTCCTTCATTTCAAAGTAGCAGCAATATGTACGCAAACACACATTATACAAGCCGGTACCAACTTGAAAGCTTGACCTTGAAACTGTTCCGACAGGCGGGGTAAGGAAGGACGGGTTGTATGCAGTTGGAACTGAAAACATCCACTGTCAACGGCTTGCAAATGAGTGGACGCTCTGCGTATATAACCCCCCCACCCACACACACACATATACACACATATATATTATTACACATACACAAAACGATGGGAATGTCATGATTTTTTCTACATAAATTTATTTAATAAAGTCAACTAACGGCACCCACACGCAAACTATCACATCACCTAGCACAAATTCAGAAGATCGCCAAAACTCTTGTAGGTCTACCAACTGTCGGTTCAGTGTTACGTATACTAAACACGTATTACAGTGAATAGTGTATCTGAGTCATATATTACACAGAAATGATTTCTCCAACAGACTCTTTACAACAAGAAAGTAAAAGTATAGATTGATAACAAATTTAGTGACCAAATTATATAACTGTGTAAAAGTTAATATATTAGGTAACTAGATCACAATGGCACAGGACGCGAAAGAAAACAGTAGAACCTTAAAAAAAGAACCAAAGTGTCTGAAATGGTCTAGAAGATCTTTTCTTGCCTTTTCTCATATGGCTGCGTAAATTTTTGCGGATGTAACGTGTGTACTTCAGACAGCGGTTACATAAAGGAACATCGGATGGGTTGAGCCAAACTTGTTAACAATAAGACGGGTGGAAACAATGTAAAACGAGAATTTTCAATAATATTAGGTCGTGAATAACCTCAATGTTATGAAATAACGCAACACTAATGGAGGAGAACTCGGTAAGCATTCCTTTATGAGGAAATGCATCCCAGATAAACAAAGAATTTATTTGTTAACGATTATATTTAGCGGTTTTGTAATGTTGTTAATTTACTAAACAATTTGATTATTGCTACTGACTGTCGTACACCACCAAATAAGGAAACATCATACTGACTGATATTTTTATTACAAGCCCGATCGTTATCAAGATATCGAAAAAGGTACCCGTTAACTGACAAAATAGAAGGAAACTGAGAAACCATTACAAATTACAGTTTACAAAGTCAGCTATTGGATAAACAAAACAAGATTTGTCTGTACATGTTTTCTACTAACAAGAAACCAGCCAGCCACCTGCCTGTAGTTACAAACCAAATAATTGTATCACATTTACTATAAATTGTGAGCAGTGAAAATTAAATTTTATATTTATGAGAAAAAATTATTAGAACATATAGGTGGAAAATAAAGCGTTGTTTATTTCACTTTTTCTGAAGTCGGTTAATATTTTTCGTAAACTATTTCTATTATATAAATACATTAAGATACAAGGAATTCTAAAATAAAATTAAAAATCAGGTGTCATTCTGACTAAGAGATTGAAGTAAACATAAAACCTTTAATAATGAAAGAACTGAAGCAGTAGCTGTGACCATAATAGAATTTAATAACACCGGTAGAAAATCCTTTTAATATATTGCCAAACAAAAGTAGTGAATAAAAAATATAAGGTTAAACACAATACATCTTAAAGCATTAACTCAATGATAGTGATATGAAAATCCACTTCATATGTCTTCTCTTAAAGACGAGAAAAGTGTTTTCCCAAAATACTTAGTAACAGGAAATAGAGTTTAGCAATTTTGTTTTAAAAATAGTATAGCCTAATTCCAAAAATTCAAATTCAAACTACACAAAGTACCAAAAAAATACTATCGATTACCTAGGTTATCATTGTTATTATTATTACTGTTGAAGAGTATTCGGAGTGATAGAATGGAAAACAGGAATATATCTTTGAAATCCGAGGCCTGACAGATGATGTTGTGTTTAGTGAAAACGATGTACAGATAGAGAAGATGATTAATGAGCTCAATCAGGATACTGTAAAGGTTGGTCTGTGAATGAATATGCACAAGACAAACGTAACAGTTAATAAGGTTACAATGCTGAGAAGATGAAAATTGATGATAAGGCTCTCTGACAGGTGAAAATGATTCTGCAATTGTTAAATAAATTAGTATTATACTATTAGTGTAGATACTACAGCAGAGGGTCCATTGTTATCGCATGTCTGCTTCCAAGTGCTTTAGTTTTTATAGTAACCCTGTGTTATTAGAATAGTACAATATAATAAAAGTAATAGTACCTTCTTTGATACTAAATTATTCAATTATCCTCATGCAATACTTTGTAACGGGAACATACAGTTTCAAATAACCCCAGGCAAGGAAAACTCTTGCTTTAATTTACGTTATCTCAGGAATTTACTTATACTACACATTTAATGACATAGGTACTCTTTATTTTTATATAACGCACATCTAACGCTTAGGAAACCTTATCTGACATCTTGTTAGTTCCAACGTATTTTAGTTATTACTCATTAAATATAGTAAGGAAGCACTATTGTTAATAATTAATGTTTCTGTGTAGGAAAACCCAAGTTCTAAGCTTTGTATACAAGTTTCGTGGGTTTCAAACACAAATAGTTTTTGTTTAATATACTTTGAATAATAAAATATTTTTGTATTAATTGTTTTGGTCCATTAATTTAAATAGTATGTTATTTTTAACTGCATACTTATCGTGAGATGGTTGTTGTTTTAATTGCTGAAGCTTTGGATCTTTATCTTGGTCTATTGCTAAGTTCTGGAGTAGCTGTTTCACTTCGTCGTTTGCTTTATACTGGATATGCAGTAATTTTAAATCTTTATCATTGGAGAAATGAGTCTAAATTTGATGGCAGTTAATGGAAAGAGAAGGCTGCTATTGTAAAAAAATGGATATTTCATTCATAATTTTTTACACAACTACTAGTGTATATTGTGCATTATTCCAGTAATCTGGTAGTATATTATGAGTTTTATTTTGTTTGTATACTATTACGTTCCATATGAGTATAATTTTAATTTTATTTGCTATTTTATTCAAAACTACGTATAAACTGTAGGCGTGTCTATTTAATTTAGAAATTATAATAAAATAATTTAAATCTTGGAATCGTACAAAACTGGGTTAATCAGTTTTATACTTAAAAATATTGGATTTAGAAATATCACACTTAAGATTATGTATATTTTTGTTATTTTACAATATCTTCTGCCATTAGACAAATATATGTTGTAGGTTTTATAAGAATTTTTGTATTGGCTAGCAATATTTATTTTAAATTCCAGGTACTGAATTTGTTTATTATAGTAAGTAAAACTTTCACTTAACTATCAAATTATATTTGAAATAAGATAATTAGAACAGTATAAATAATACTTGAAATAATAAATAAACACTTGGTATAGTTCTACAGATGATATTATTTTCATGACAATTGTTTCACCAGTTACGGCAGCTTCAGAGGTTGGACTTGACTATACCAAATGTTTATTTGTTATTTCAGATATTAGTAAAATGTTCTACCAAGTGCCGAGCGACCATTCGATAAGTGTAAGGTATAAAATAATGTATACTATACGTACTATAATATATGTATGCCAATATATAGTTAAATATAATATATTTGTAATTAAAATATAATCTAATTGATTTATGAAAAGGATAGGCGTATTAATATTGCTATTTATAGCAATACGCTTGTAATACGTTGTATGAGCGGCAGAATTACGCAGCGTTCTACATCATTTCAGACCCGCCTTCCAGGCGTTGGTCGATTATTCTACCAGCATCCAGAGCGTTTTCTCACATACTACGCCACACCTTGCTTAATATATAGTGATTGTGCCTTACTGTGTGCGGACATCTGTAATTGGTGACTTCTAATATTTATTGTGTCACTTGAAGAAGTTAAATTTATTGTTTGTTACGTTCGCGTGTGTTGGACAATCTTAAACTTGAATAATTGTTGTATATAGTGTTCAGTGTTGTCTTTGTTTATTTAAACTGTCATTAAAGTTCTAATTTGGTCTGTTGTCAATTATTCGTTTCCACTGTTCAAGTACAACGATTCATGTGAACGTGTAACAATGTATAAACAATATGTAAGTTCTTTCTTCCGTTACGAGCTCTTTATTCATGTGTGCTCGCTTTCGTTTGATTCATACAATGCTAACAATTTTACGCTTTTTATGTTGCTTTTATGAAAAAGGATTTGGTACTGGTGTGTGCACTAAACTGTAAACCTATGTTGGGAAATATGCGACCTTATTGGGGTTGTCTTTGAAAAGTACAATTGCAGGTATATAGCTAAATCATTAAAATTTTGTTTCACCTTTCATTTAGTAGTAACCGTTGGGTATCCATCTTTTATACATAGTTTGCGTATACACTACCCTATTATTAGTTTAGAAAGCAATGGTGGTAACATGCTCGCCACGTCCTATTGGTTTCCAAATTATAATGTTTATTTTATCAATTCACTTGAGACCGGTGACTGTTATCGTGTACTACTCTGAGCAGGGCCTATTGGCAAATGAGTATCACACACGTGTGATCACATCAGTTGGGGTGATTGGACGTACCTAGAGGCATCAAATGTGTCAGTAGATACTGTAAAATAGATGTTAAATAATTAACATCAACCGGGTACATGACGTTAACGTGTACTAATGTTTGTTTCGTCAGAATTGCTGATTTATCCTTTGTTTTGATGTCCAAGAAAGCGTATACAAACTTATATTTATACAAATTTATATTTGTACGAGTTATGAATCGTTGTCGTCAGTAAAGTTGTAGAAAATCTCAAATTCCACGTAATAAACTCTTCAATGGTGGTGGTCCTAGATAACTTTAAGAATTATTTCGTTCGACTAAGATGAGATGAAAATGTTGAATTATTTCGACAGAAGGCAGGCAGATTGTTACAGAAGCTGTCACTAAAAGAATCTTTTTACAGGTCAGCGATATCACGGATTAAGAAACACAATTTGACTAGAGAAAGCAGATGAATCTACAACTTCTGCTGATTTGTCTTTATTATGAAAAGTTTATAAAGAGTGGCGGCAAAGGTAAGTAGAGACTGCTCTGCTGACTGTGGCACTGTCTAGAAGAAACTTTGTCAGGGTGAATATGGCATTTTATTAAAGTAAGAAAATTTATCTTTGAATAGAAAAAAAAACATCCAAAATTTCGTAGCAAAATACTGGAGTGCATTGCAGATCCAAATACCTGCAGTTTTCAATTCGTGTACGAACGAAACGATGACGTCTTCTACGTTTTGCTAAGAAGCATGAAGAGAATACGAAAATGTCGAGACGTTGCAATCTAGTCAACACCGAATTTATGCGATTTGTGCGACGGTTAAATATCGTGAACCCATTTGAATTAGTTAAAGCGTTATGTGTCAAGAGACAGTTATGACAAGAAGAAGGTGATTAGTTTTTTTTATAGAAGGATGTAATATTCTCACACTGTGAAATAAAAGTGAATGCTAAATTGGTAAATTCATTTTACAAATGCGCTCAGTGCAGTGCCAATGTAAAGGTTTAATTACTTTTTTTGAATGACCACAGAATTTTTTTATAAATAACAATATCCAGTATTTATGAAATAGTACTGGCGATCGCGTGGACATCATACAGTATATCTCCAGCATTACGCTTTACGCTTTACGTATGTTATTATTTATGGTATCCTGTAGAGGGGGTATTGGTTCGTGCATTGCAGATCCACGTGGATACATTATCACTTATGTATCTAAGGAACAACAAAAGTAAACTCCAATAAATTTTCGGTAAACTAAAAAAAGATATTTAAAAACAAAACAAAAAATCAATATAAAAATACAATAAAATTTAATAATATTCTGTTAACTAATTTACGTTATTTCCAAGAATTAAATGTTGGATTCAATACTCGCTGTTTAAAAAAAATTGTTTTAGTGGCATGTTTCTCAAATCAAACATTTTAGTAGCATAATGTCATTAAATGTTTTGGATTCTATTCAATAATCTTCTTTAACACACCTTCAGAAGTAGGACTAGATCATTTATTTAAGCAAATTAAATATTTTCTTAACAATAATATCACATAATCAGTTTTCATCATCATAGTTGAAATTATTTACCTTATCATATGCACATATTGGACAAGCTAATGTTTCTTCTTAAAAGTCTTGTATCTCATCATCACGTGGTATGTAATTCAGAAGTTTACGGACGTTATCAATTTTCCTTTTATTAATGTGAATCTTACCTTCTGGATATGGAAGATCAGTTGGCAAGTAAAGATCATTTGCTTTTAGTTTTAGAGCCCTAAAGTGGTGCAGCACTGCTCCGTTTATGTGATTTCTTGCTACAATAAGACCAGGTGTATCACTGCAATAGCTAAAATGCATAAATTTGAGTGGTTTAAGACTTTTAATCAATTGAAAATAATGTTTTAGTGGGTTTCACTGGAAAGCATATTTCATTTAAAAAATTACATGGCCACCATTTTTTGAAATCAATATGTCCTCAGAGGACAACAGTTAAAGCCCCTATCCTTTCCGACGTTACTATTAATTCTACATAGTCTTTAATAGTATAGATGCTATCACACTTTTAAATATTTTCCTTCAACAACAAAATACCTGTTTCAGAGCAAACATGAACGCCAGTAGTGACCAATATTTTAAAATGTATGTAATGTCGTCAGAATGGCCATCACTCTTATCATTGTATGGTTCTTACTTTGTGCTCTTGAACCATCTGAAAAATATGTAATGACTGAACATTTTTCATTTCGGTACCAAAATACTGGCAAAGAAATGAACATACTTCGTTCGGCCCCTTGGTACCATCGCCTTCATGGTAAGTGTTGCAGAATCATCTTTAAGATTGTGTGAAGAAAACACTAACAATCATCTGTCTGAGGTAGAAAACCTCTTGTACAGGTACACCTGGTAAATAAACATTTTGCATGAAATAGATACAAATGGCTCCTGTTTGGGCAGTCTTATCTGACTTAACTACATTTCTAATCTATTTAATTTTACTAAACAATTTTTTTGCTCTACGTTCATGCACTACTTTTTCCTTTCTGCTACTTTTCTTGCCCTCTCGTCAAAGATAAACTTTAAAGATAAATCGAGGTCCTCGCACTTGCAACAAGTGTCGACTTGTGGCCAACCAAATTACAAGGATAAATTTTCTTTAATACTTTTTGATAGGAATGATAGTTTGCTTTAATAAATTCTGGATGGTTATTTCTGAACACAGACAGGATATTAGATAACATTAATATAGTCTGCGAACTTGTGTATCAGAAGCAGCACGCATGTTTAAAAGCTTTTTTTTACATACTTGAAATTTTCCTAATGGTGGTGACATTTCATACACATAACTTGTTCCCTGTCTGGCTATTCTGAATCAGTTTCTGGAATTTTTTGTCTCCGTCTATGGACTTTTGTAATAGAAACGAGGTTTTGGAGATAACTATCGTGTTCATTCTGTGTCTCAAAGCTTTCAAATTTTTTAAAAACTACTTCTTGTTCCTCCGCAAAGATAAAGCTGTAGCATTTCCTTTTGCGCCTGAAACAAAACAAATTTTTAGAGTTTTTAAAACAAAAGGTTTAATAAAAATATTAAGTTTAAATCAGGAAATAACAACTCATAACAGAAAATGTAATGTCACAGTTCATAACACTACAAATATTTATCAAATAGTTCTAGTGTATCACTGTGCTCACCTTTATACGTTATGTTACTTGTTATGTAACAAGTCTTGTTATGTAATAGGTCTATGCCCATTTAGCTTAACAGTAATATAAAGGAAACAATAAAATAGCATTTAGTTTTTAATATTAGCATTGTCTAATATTTTATTAGTTTTTTAATAAAATATGCATAAAACTAATAAAACAATTCTTATTTACAATCTTCTCTAGTTTGTATTGTAGGAATACATTTGCCAGTCTAATTCTTGTACGGTTCAAATTTAATCCGAGACCGTTTAATATGGAACATAATTATCATTCTGTTTTTGAAGTCTTCTTTCGGTATGTACCACGTCAAAAATGTACGACAGCACTGCATACCGCTAGAAGATTTCAAAAACAGAATGGACACCGGCAGCGGAAACCTGCGTGAGAATATGGAAAACACCAGATTATACAAAAGGGTGGACTTATGTTGTTTCTCAAATACATGAATAGTCGTAGTAAAGCGTTTAGGGTTGTGTGACTAAGAATATTTATTTGTCATTGTTGTTCACTGTTTTTGAAAATAAAATATTTAAACCATATTACTTGAACATTTTTAGAACGTATTTGAAAATGTGTGTTATTTAGTAACATATGATACTTTTACATATGGCATTTTTATAAGTTAAAAAATATCGTATCCGCATACGAGACAACAGGTGAATATTAACGGATACAAACCGAGCTCCCATCCGAATTGTTAATCGGTAGTTAAAAATCTAATATCTGGGAAAGCTCCCAATATTCTCTCTCTTTCTCTCTCTCTCTCTCTCTCTCTCTCTCTCTCTCTCTCTCTCACACACACACACACACACACACACACACACACACACACACACACACACACACACACACACACACACACACACACACACACACACACACACAGATAACAATACAAAATTGAGCATATAAAATACAAAAAAAGTTTATATAAAATACATGTTAACCGGAAAGTGTAAATGTTAAAATATTTAATAGTCATTCTGTATTTTGAATAACAGGCACAAGTAAATATGTGTCACCTGATTTAAATCAGTGGAGTGAGATTGAAGCGTACCTGTTAAATACGACAGTTGTGTGTGTGTGTGTGTGTGTGTGTGTGTGTGTGTGTGTGTGTGTGTGTGTGTGTGTGTGTGTGTGTGTGATCTGTACAGAGGGTATTCTTTACCATCATAAACAAAGACGTTTATCGCGAATAGTGCAAAAGTACGCAGTGGACTGCAGGAAGGAAATCTACCGATAGGCCTACAACGTAATGATAAGACCAATTTATCAGTTACTCCGATAATAACATAACTACGCAGCAAAAAAAAAACACTGTCACGTACTGAAATAAACATTACACGTCAGTTACAATTACAAACTGCGCAAACATCAGATGAACGCAACGTATTGTAATTTGTAAGAAGTTATGGCTGACCTGTTCTGACAATATTAGACACTTTTGGAATTGCTTAAAACAATCGTTGACACAACTGAAACACGAGACTCCATATATAAGACAGACATTGTCACAATCAGCTCAACGAGGTGTGAACGTCATTTATCACGGTTTTGTTACCCGACGTGAGGCTATGTAACTCGCCAGACTGCCCTCAGTGTGTTGCATCAAGACATATGGTCAATGCTGGAAAACTCACACACTCAGCTTTCTCTGGGCACCGTGGAGATCAACGTGGACAACACACACACACACACACACACACACACACACACACACACACACACACACACACACACACACACACACACACACACACACACACACACACACACAAAATTAATAAAGGCGAAAAACGAAAGGAAGCAGAGAAACTGATATCAAACTAAAATAATTATAAATAAATCTTAAATAACGTAGTCAATGTAAACTTTTTAAGAATGAATGTTGAGTGATTTAATATAAAAATTAAAATTAACGTATTTCATGCTGCTAGGTACTTAAATATTTGCTTAGGTGCACATCGTTTCTTGTAGTGTGAGTTTTAATTAACAAAAAAAATACAACCTGATTGATTATTTATGTTGTTTAATTTTATTATTTTTGTTTTGATTTGTCAACTACCAAATTTCAAGAAAGTTTTTTGACTTTGTTTTTAGGTTAACGTTATGTTCTTACTTTCAGTTTTAACCTGTTATATTTGTTAATACTGTAATTTGAATATTTTCGTGTACGATGACTATATTATGTGTAGCCGCATACGTACAAAATGACACATTTAAAAATTTTGTTTTTATAATTAAATAAAATCTTATTGTTTATCTAACATAAAATATTGATTTCTTCACACAATACTCTTCCTCTCCACAAATTTTTTACATGTAACGTAGTACTTTGACGCAACTCAAATAACTCAAAAACAGCAAAATCATATCCCTGGTTAGGCGCGATGTAGGCCAATACGTATTAGACATATATTTAACATACACACGTGTACATAACACGCACACGTGCCGTCTTATTGTATGTGTGTGTAGCATTTTATTGTTGTAATTAATTTTATAAATGTACTCACATGTATGATGAATAGATATCCGTAGATATTTCCATTCACAAAATACTCCCAAATCGCCTTTGTAAATTTTTAGCTAATTATATTTAACTACATGTTTACGTAACAACGTAGTTGTTCGAAGCAGAAACAATAGATAAATACAAGAAATAAGTAAAATTAAAAAATTTATAAGACCTCGTACTTCCAGTTCCACAGGTACTCTACGCTATATAAGACCTCGTACTTACAGCTTCACAGGCACTCTACGCTTTATAAGACCTCATACTTACAGCTCCACAGGCACTCTACGCTTGTACGCTACGGTACGAGCTTGAACTGTAGTTTGTATCTACTGGAATCACATATTGGCTCGGTACGAGCTGGAACTGTAGTTTGTATCTACTGGAATCACATATTGGCTCGGTACGAGCTGGAACTGTAGTTTGTATCTACTGGAATCACATATTGGCTCGGTATGACCTGGAACTGTAGTTTGTATCTACTGAAATCA
Source organism: Magicicada septendecula (assembly GCA_034769895.1). NCBI lineage: Eukaryota > Metazoa > Arthropoda > Insecta > Hemiptera > Cicadidae > Magicicada > Magicicada septendecula. The sequence continues at coordinate 1,118,514,988 of CM068367.1, read as the reverse complement.
CATATTGGCTCGGTACGAGCTGGAACAGTAGTTTGTATCTACTGGAATCACATATTGGCTCGGTACGAGCTAGGACTGTAGTTTGTGTCTACTGGAATCACATATTGGCTCGGTACGAGCTAGAACTGTAGTTTGTATCTACTGGAATCACATACTGGGTCGGTACGAGCTGAAACTGTAGTTTGTATCTTCTGGAATCACATATTGGCTCGGTACGAGCTAGAACTGTAGTTTGTATCTACTGGAATCACATACTGGCTCGGTACGAGCTGGAACTGTAGTTTGTATCTACTGGAATCACATACTGGGTCGGTACGAGCTGGAACTGTAGTTTGTATCTTCTAGAATCACATATTGGCTCGGTACGACCTGGAACTGTAGTTTGTATCTACTGAAATCACATATTGGCTCGATACTAGCTAGAACTGTAGTTTGTATATACTGGAGTCACATATTGGCTCGGTACGAGCTAGAACTGTAGTTTGTATCTACTGGAATCACATATTGGCTTGGTACGAGCTGGAACTGTAGTTTGTATCTACTGGAATCACATACAATTCGAATCGAAAAGGAAAATAACTTAATAAAATAAAACGAACACTCAGAAGTACAGGTTGTACGGTGACGAAAACTGTTAAAAAGTTTTAATTTCAAGTGTTAAATTGGAATTAAACGTGGGCTATACGTGCAACGTGATTCACGTATTCCATTGTAAGGAACTCAATATGACAAAGGGTGTACAACGGAATAGGTTACTCTAATTACCTCAATGTCGCGTTTAACATGAAAAAGATTTTGGCGTGCACTGAAATACAAATAGAGCGATTCAGTGAAGTTTGAAACGTTTAGGCCGGAAACAAGCGACGTGACTTGAAAATCTGTATAGTCCCGGAGCTTTTGTTGATAGTGAATGAACAGTAATGATGTCGTTATCCAAGGACGGGGAATAATGGCTTCCAGTTCCCATGTAAACCCTAAGAGTTTGAGCATCATAATTCACAGTATCTATTCATCGAAACAATGCGTTTAGCGAATCAATAAAATGAGTTCACAGACCAGTTACCTTAATAAATAAAGTTAATTGTATAGGTTTATTACTATCAACAAACTATTAAATAATAGTGTAAATCATAACAATCTTTATAAAAAAATTACCGTGTTTTCTTTAGGATTAAGATTAATACAAGATTATCTTACGCCTTTATTTTAATAGGTTACGTCAATATTATTATTATTTTGTACACGTTTCCTAAAATATTTACAGTTATTTTCCATTATCACTGCCAACAGTTATTTCAAGTCAGTCATTTGTTTCAACGTATACCAGTACAAGTAATGTTAAAACCTATTTTGAACTATATATAAAAGTTTCCAGTTTTATCCAGTTTTGAACGTACGAGAGAATTAAGTCAACAAACATAGGGTAGTAGGTTAGGGCTAGGGCGTACTTTATGACATTCAATGTGACTGAAGGAGCACTACTAGGCAAATACAGGTTTACGTAGTCATTGGAAGCGCACATTATATAGATGTGTAAGGATAAGATAACTCTTCAAAGTTAACAATAGAAGTGAGATATGACTAATCACTGTAATGCGTATTTTCCCCGACACTTTGTAATTTAAGGTAACATTTCACAAATTAACTGATATCAAAATATAACTTATTAAGCGAAATTTATTATCCATTATTCAAGTCATATTTACGCTATCGTTATTAATCACAGGACTAGATGTAGCACGCTGATCTACAGTAGACCTATGCCTTTAAACTTTATTAATACGAGGTTGTATCAAAAAGTTCCTAGAATAGGTCTATTTACTTCCTAGAAAGTACTTACTTTACTCAAGTATGGGCACCATTGCATTCAAAGTAGTCCCGTTGTGCACCTATACACAATCCCAGAGCACAACGAAATAGGTTACTCTGATTACCTCAATGTCGTATTTATTCACTTTCCTCACTTCTGAAATACTTCTAGAAGTCATGTTCTCGAAGCGTGTCGATGTACGATCTCTTAAACGGCTTCAAAAAACGGTGACCCTTAAGCTTGAGTTTTATCTTTGGGAAGTGGAAGAAGTCGCAGGGAAACCAAATCAGATGAGTAGATCAGGTCAGGAATGGTAATTACGCTTTTGTGACCTATAAAATAGTTTCCAACGCTTTGTGAGCAAGCGCTTTGTCGTGATGGGCACCCAATTCCCTTTGCGCCACAGTTCAGGTGTTTTTCGTCGAATATCCTTCTTCAAACGCCTCAGAATATTGCAATAAAACTGAGCATTGACAGTTTAACCCTCGAGGACGAATTCATGGTGGACAAACCTACGAATGCCAAATAAAATGATAAGCATACTTTCGTCGCGCTCCCGACTTGCCTGTGCTCTCCTATTACGAAAACTCTTGTTTGGTCACTAGGTCGTAATCGTAGACACAAGTCTCACCCCAGTGATGACCCTCGACTTGCTCACGACGTTCGTAACAGAGTTTGACGCTATGCGCAGTGGTTCTGTGCCGAGGTTAGAAACTTGGAGTAACGTAAATTAGACTTAAGGATTGCTTGAACTGTACCATAAATACAGTCGCAATAACCTCAATGTCCCCTGAGTGTTTCTCCGATGATCTTCATGCGCAAGCTTCCTATTTTTTCAACATTTCTCAGGGTTATGCTCGTCGAAGTCTGACCTTACCGCTTTCCGTCATCTAGAGAATTTCTCCCGTTCTTGAAGCGCGAGTGCCATTCAGAACACCTCTCACGCCTCCTTGCTACATTGTAATAAGTTTGCTGAATCACATGACAGGTTTCAGGTCCAGTTTTACTAAGGTTGACACAGAATTTGATGTCCGCTCTCTCTCCTCTAGTCTGTAGCAAATTTTGTGATCCTGCATGTAGAGATAAACTCGTGTAGCACAGCTTCCGATATTCACCGATTAAGTCACTCGTTATACCAGAGTTATACCAGGTCAGTCTTATTAAACTTCTTTTCCCTACATACCTATTCAAAATTTCCCCACTTTAGCATAAAAATCCCCACTGCCGAAAATTTGTGTGTTTTATGCAAAAGCGTGGCCTAATATTTAAAGAATGCAAGTATACTATAAATGTTTAAATAATTTTACAAGAATTACGTAAATACTTTAAAAAATAGTAATAAGCAAAAGAAAATGTACTCGCCTGCTGAGAGGTAGAACTGAATACTTTTGAAATTCTTTTCTTGTACTTAGTTCATTTACACAACTTTCTAATAGTCTAATTATTTATAAAAACATTTTCATTAGTTGTTATATTTATATACGTAACACCTAACACCTATACATAACAAAAACCCTATTTTTAGTTTATTTACATGCAGTTGCTATGAGTGGCCAGCATTGCACCATTTATAAAGAAATCAAAATAAGATGTACTACGTATGTTTGCTTAGGATAAGTGTTTTAGTATACCTAATTTACTTCTGATTTTATTTTTATTATGGTTAAGGACACTAACAATTCTCTCCAGACACCCATTATTAAGTGTTAAAGTAAATATATATGCTAAAAACCTTTCCAAAGTAGGAAAAACTTGAGAACCATTACTTTGTTTGTATTTTTCACTTCCCTCTAAAAGCTTAGTAAACTTCCACCGCCACCTATATTCCTACGGACACTCCATTCCTTGTCTAGGTCTACAATGCCTATTTCAATGCTTTCCTAAGAGGCTGCTGCTGCTGAAGCAAATGACTGAATGCTTTTAATTTTTTCTGTCAAGAAATTCCAAACATTTGAGGCTTTGAACATTGTCACTGTGGACCCCCCCCCCCCCCCCCAGTTTCCCACATAGGATTATCAGCTTTCAAATTTCGAAGTTTCGCCACTGTGAGGAAAAAATCGCCACACCTGGTATCCTTATACTAACTGAAGAAAGGAGTGTTGATGACCGTTAACCCCGTGCTGACATCTGTTTTCGCGTTAAAAACTAGGAAATTCGGAACTTTTTGATACCATCTCGTATAAGAGAGTTTTCAATGCTTTATTTGTGTTTGTTACAAGCCTATATGTGGTACACTATGTCGGCTTTATTACCTAACATTAAAGGTCTTATTTACAACCAATTTCGTAATCGTATACCTGATATTCAGACTTGATTTTGAAGTATTACATGATTCCATCAATTCGGTACTTTGCCTGTAGCGTGTTTTTGTACCTTAAACAGCACTTTAGTGTTTTCTATGTTTGACGTTTTAGTTTATTTTTGTGGTTAACAATTTCTGATTTATTTTCCGCCCCCTCTGTGTATCATCACCGCACCCTACATATTATCATCTATGAACTCACGCACTATAGAATCATCCTATGTTCATACATCACAAACCTATACATACATTTTTAAATGTGCCATTACATTTCTTATATTCACTTTTCGTTTTAGCTTACGGCAGGAGCGTGAAATTCTTTATATTAAATGTGTTAAATTTACTTTTAATACTTATAAATATTAATATTGAGAGTTCGCATTTGTTTGTGGTAGACTACCACTTTGCTTTACCCAGTTAGTGACTAAAACGAAGACCCATATAGAAGTAAAACAACAGAAAATTTTCTGTTTAGTACTCAAACCTAATACTTAGTACAACCAACTCTTCTACAGGGAAAGAGCAAATAGCGATAAAATAAATTGTCCAAACAGCAATACAATTTATTTTAAATCGGTGTTTAACCTACATTACGTCAGGACCATAATGCGTACTACATGTACGTAGAATTTTGTTTATACAACCTACTTTTCATTCAACAGAAAAAATATCATTAAAGGTATTTAAAAATTATGTGCTTCGTTCAGTTACACGTGAACCGTACTGATAACGAGGCTTGCCGATCCTGACCTTAGGGTTGTGTAACTTATTAACCTAAGAGAGGATGTGTGTAGAGGCGTAACACGTTGGCAAGAACTTGACAGGCCTATTAGAGCTTATTTTACAAATTATAGGTATGCGGTAACTCGGAAGTACCTAACTACAAGCGATATAAACAACATATTTTTTTAATAACATACACACAATGTATTCTATTATACAGGTGACAGAAACTCATACAAACCAAATTTTAAAGTAATATCTACCTTTTATTTGCTCATAAACGTTTATAAGGTTTCAAAAATGTTACAGATTTATTTAAAGTAAAAATATATTTAAACCTTAAAACAGGAGCTGAAAATGGTCACCAGACTTTTCAACACTTTTTAACGTTGGATGAAACCATTAGTAATGTAGCTGAACTGATGTTCAAAATACCTTCACAACATTGTTTTCAACTCATCAAGTGTATGTGGGTTCACACACTTACCATCTGAGATGAAAGTTTCGTAAAAAAAAATCTTGTCTAGAACAGACATGTCGTTTTGAATGAAACTTCTAAAACACCGAGAATAATTCAATCGTTTCTCCTTCTCGGAGTCGATATATTTATGTTCGTGCGGTATGGTGTAACTTTGCAAGTGTGTAGCTTTGTGGACTTACAAGCATCGTCTTTTGTAACTAGTAAGTTTTCGAAGAATCTTAAGTCCACATATAATAACTATATGCTTCATGGCTGTCACCACATTAATTTTAGTCAAAACACTTAGAGGGCTGTATCGATTACGATAACAACTTCCTGTTTCCCAAAACGAGTTTCTGAACAACATACAGTGGAATTGTTTGGTAAATTAATATCTATAAAATCGTCTAAAAAAGGTTCCAACTAAAAGAGTGGGGTTTGTAAACTCTGAACAACAAAGGCGCGTTGTTTTTCGTGTAAGAAAGGCATAGATGCTCGGACCAAGAATTGCAGATACCTGAAAATTTGTCCAAATACCATAATAGCATGACCTAGTATTGTTGTCACAAGTGGTACTATTACAGGAAGAAATCTCCCTATTTTCAAATTTAACTGTTATTCCTAAATATGTTGAAATTTAGTTTTCGTGACTTTGCGATTTCTGTATATTATGGTTATTCTCAAAGTTAAATTATTATTATATGAATCTGTTTCCCTATAAATCTATGTACATTTAACATAGGCTAATGGGCGAATAGGCGACATGTATATTCGCCCTTTAAGAAGAAACGTGTAGTTTCTCTATTACCAACTGTACAAAAACCTGTCCGATGACGGGTTGCTACCTGCAGCTATCTCCATTCTGCAGGAAGATTGTGTTCTAACCCCATTACGACCCCAAGCTCAGGCAGTCATACTGGAAAATCGGCGTACGAACCAATCAAATGATCACCGGCGGTATCCTTAGCCTTAATTGGCTGGACCAGTGGTTCCCAAACTTTTCGGTCCGCGGACCCCCCAAAAAAATTAAAAATTTCACGGACCCCGTCTGAATTCTGAAATAAAACAAACAGTAAATATGATACAAAGTCTTATATTTTAATTAAAATGAATTAAAATCAAAATTCTCTTAACTTGCAAAATTATAGTATTAATGGTATCAAATATAGTTTATTGTGAACAATGAAGCTGCTTTTCAACAATTAGCTCTGCAATATTGGATTTAATGTCTGATAATTTTAATGTTAAGTTTTTAAGTTCCGGTTGCGTAACCAGCGTTGCCAACCTCGGCTCTATCCAGCCAACGTGTTGAAATCCAGCTACTTAGGCATAAAACCAGCTACATGGAAAAACGTTTTGCTTAGATACAGTGCTTATAAGCAAGATACAGTGCTTATATGTGGACTAATACAGCGTGATCAGTTCTGCGTTGATGCGGCGCTCTAGTCAGTTCGGCTGACAAACAGATCTGCTACACATGATTTAAAGACATTATTAAAGCCATTAGTTTGAAATTACTTTACAATTACAATTAGTTTGTACCAAAAAAAAAAAAAACTGGAATCTTCTATTAATTGTTTTAAGATTCTAAAATTTAGATTTTAGACTATAAAAATCGGAGAAAATTACGGTATATCCTATTTTTTCTTAAAAGTGTCCGCGGACCCCCTGAAACCTCCTGGACCCTGGACTTTGTGTCCCCCTGGACACAAAGTGACAGTATCTTTATCTGTGCAACAAAGGAACCAGATGCTCTCTTCCTAGACACTAACAAAATTCAGCGTCTTCAATCAAAGATCGGTTATAGGAGCTGGGAGACAAAAAAGAACTGAATAAGAACTGAATATATATTTGATGTGTAATACATTAATCAAACCTGTTATGCAAACGTGAAAATACACAGGAAACACATAAGAAATGAAAATTTTAGCATAATACTCATTACATACTCTGACTTTTTTTAATGTTTTAATTTTGAAAACGCATACGTTTTTTAGAATAAGTAAAATAATATTCAAATAGCATCAGTTTAAAATTAAATAAACGTTTATAATTGTCTGAAAAATGGACCAAATCGTTAATAGTTATGAACTAGTAGATTCATATATTGTGAATTAAATATACGTTATAATTTAATAATAATGTTATTAATATAACAGATAAACAATGGTTTGCATGGTGTGCCGTACATTACCAGAAGAAGAAATTTCTTACATTTTTTGTTGTGTTTCTTCTTCAATAAAATTTGATTTTGTATAACTTTCATTTGTTTTTTGTTGACCCTATATACATAAACATTTTCAGAATTAAATTCTTTATAAACTGTAGGCCTACTACAAATTTGTATTTATTATTCGCAATTTAAACAAGTAAATTCACATCATACGTAAAAAAAGGGGTTTTCGACAAAAAGTTTTTGAGATTTACAAAACATTTCTAAAAAATATCAATATACACTTCTGAAACCCTTTTTTATTCTTTTTCAGGTGAAAAACCATACGACCCTTCAAAATCATAAATGTAACGTAAAGTGTAAATGTGTAAAGTCATAAAGTGTAAATATATGTAAGTCACGTATGTAATGTGTGTTTTAAGGGTCGAATTGACCCTTTGATTTAAGTTTCAAGAATTTCTGTAGGGCTTAATTTTAGCCTTGGATCAGAAATCAAGGTGAAATTTTTCGCAAGCACTAAATCGAACACAAAGCGTTTTCAGACCTATGTTTATATGAAATCTCTTCTTTATGTCAGCCTGTTGAATGCTTTCCTGAAGTATTTCCCCTTTTCTCATGGGACACCTTGTATAAAAGTGAAAACAGAATAATAGCTAGTTCAGACTCATACACGCGACGTCCAATGAAAGAAAAAGAATAATAAAAATCTTTCCTATTAAGGGTATTAGAATAAAAAAACGTTACTCAGATCCGAATACACAAAAATGGGGAGACCATTTTTCTGTTGTTATCTGTATTCTATATATTTGCGGGGTGTGTAACTAGTAATATATAACAAAAATACATATTTAAAGGTAATTTATGTTTAAACAAAAGATATCATGATAACGCAGAACTACTTTTGAAATACACCTCAACACAGCAACAATAACGAATTTGACAAAGCATCTGAGTTTGACAACTCAACTTTTGACAACAAATGTGAAAACGAAGTTTAATCGTTAAATCTATCTTTTACAAATGTAAAAATTTTAAGCAGGATTCAGAGCAGGCTTATTTAAAAACAAATTTGTTTCTAGTAGCAAGTTTTGTTCTTGTTACTTCGTATGCTGCGCCGTTTCCAACTCCCTTACTCAAACTCAATTTTAGTCTGTTACAACACCTGAGCATATTCCAGCTGTATAAATTGTTTGCAACTGCCGTCAAATTATTCTTATACATAAGACAGAGTTACAGAGCGTGGATGTTAGTCAAGAATTACCGAGTTGCAGGTGTGGTAGAGACGAAATTGTAGCGGATCTCGAAATACGTTATGAAGAAAAATATTGTTTTCTTGACGAATTTGCTTTCATGTAGAAAATTTAATAATATTTTTATACCTTAACTTTGACGTATGCAATAACTTTTTCTTCTTTATTTGATCTTCGCTTTTAGCCTAGGTTTTTATTTTCTAAGAATATGGTTCGCTGCATCGACGTTTCATTGCATACAATCGATGCTTTTTACGATATATAAACTAAAATACCAATATAACACTATTGATTACTATGTTTTGTTGTTTGTGGTTATTGCGCCTTTTTGATTTTGTTTTCTCGTACCCTGTAAGTTTGTTATATATCCTTTACTACTGTCTGTAGTAAGCCATTCTTATCTTAAGCTGCTGCTGCTTCTGCTGCTGCTACTACTACTACTACTACTACTACTACTACTACTACTACTACTACTTAAGTCACTTTTCAGTCATTCATATATGCACAAATTTCAACTGAAGCCATATTTAAAATATGCATTCTTATATCAATAAAGCTGTTAAAAATTTTAATAATACTATACAACATTCTACATTTAAGTATTAAAGATGAAACTTTAATGTATCTGTGTTTGAGCGCAGGCGTGTGTTTTCGTATGTATAGTGATTTGTTTGTTTTTTCATTACATTTTTTAGTTTTCGACTTATTACCACGTCAACATAACCTGACTGACAACGCAATCAAGATATATATAATAATTATTATATATATATATATACTAAAATATATTATAATAATTATCAATAATAAAATAATACATAGGCCAGACGAAGAAAAACCTGTCCGAGAGATTCAATCAACATCGCAATGCGTTTTTAAAACCTAATATTTACAAGTCTAATTTAGCCACACACTGCTTTAATAATGAACATATATTTCCAGACATTCAAAATGTCAAATTAATTAAAAACGTACAAAAAGGTAACAAAATGAATATCTGGAAAAATCTTAATATTTATAAACACAATATTAATAATCTAGTAATTAAAGAACAAATTCAAATAAAAACAAAACAAGATGACTTATTTAAAATCATACATTTATTGAATAATACAAATACAACATTAAACATGTAATAGCTGACTACGCAAACATACAACAATCGAAAATATGAATCGAAGTAATATCGATTATCCGTTAACTATATTGTAATCGAAATATTCAATTACAGTTCAAAAAACCTCTGAAGATACAGAATAATTTCTGTGAAACGTGGGTCAGGTGTAAATAAACCTACTTGCAGTTGTAATTATTAAAGATATTACATGGGAGACCTGCAGGAAACATATTAATAAAATAATAAACAATTATTTTCTATTATTGTTAATCTATTTACAGTCTCTAAAGATACTGAATATAACAGTGAAACGTACGTCAGGATAATTAAAATAATATCTTTAACTTGCAGATGTAATATAATAATATACTTAATTATACTACAATAATATACCGAAATATATTAATTTTACAATACACACACACACATATTGCAATAAAACAGTATTGCCGGAAAAGTCATTTTAGAAATGACTAGACGCTATTATACACTTTATGGCGTTATAGATAGTTTTAAATTGATTTTGTTCAAATTTTGTAAAGTAGCTGTAAGTTTTGAAATAAGAGATGAGTAATTATGTATTATATGTCAAAATGCCCATAAACTTATTCTCGTCGTCAAGTGCAAGTTTTGTGCACGAGTGCGCGTGTGCGAGTGTTATTCGCGTTTTACCGAATAACTCATATAATAATTAACGTATCGAAATGAAACTTGGACAACGTATGCGTCATAAATAGCGCTACATTTTTCGTATGTCATAAGCTCGAAACAGATAATTTTAATATGTATTTTATAGCTGAATTCATTTTTCTATAAAAGCCTTATCTGAAGAAAAGTCATAAAACGTTTAGATAAAATCTATACAAGATTTTGCAGACTCTGGCATTGTCATACCAGTTTTCTTGCTATCGAGGTAGAAATCTATGACGTGTTCTAAATTTTAACCAATCAGAAGCTTCAATTTTCGTTTTCGATGTGCGCTGGTAGAGGAAATTTCGTTCAGTTTTCGTCTAAAACTCGTCCTATTCAGACGTACTCTCTGTGCGAGTTCTTCTACACGTTTCTATATAAGTGACGACCGTCCTAGATTTTAGCTACGAGTTAGCCGTAAGCTAAATCAAGGGTTATTAGAACGTAGAGCAACGTATTAGTGCTAACTCGTGCTAGTCAAGATTTTCCGCTTAGGGCAGTTGTACTCGATCGGAGTACAACTATATGAACGCGTGAACACTTCAAGATAGACGGAAGGTGTAAGCTAAATACACCGCATTTTAAATAATAACCACTAACCCAATTATCGAACATGAGATTGTAAACCTAAAACCACATCAATCAGATAAACGGGGTGCGTTTGTGTTCGCGTGTGACAGCAGCAGCGAGACCAGGGTCGACGTTAACTCAGCGGTTTTCAACCGGACGCCAAGAAGGAATTCGACGATCAAGTAACACAGACGATTGTTCAAATAAACATTCATTCGAACTTAAAGACAATATATAACTAATAAATAATGTATGGAAAGAATTTACAGACAAGATTTAAATTTGTTTTAGTCTAATAAATTCCTATCTCCAGATAAGAGACTCTTATATATTATTAGTTCTAATACACATCTATGCATCCTTAATTTGCTTCGTTGCAATATATATATATATTACAACGACACATTTTGTGTATACAAATTTAAATTAATTTAATTTGTGTAGCCCCACGCTTTTGGGAGACAAAATTATACAACGATTTAACGTATTAATTAAATGTAATCTAATTTGTGTAGTGGTATAACTCATACAACATTTTTTTATAACATGTTAATTATAAATAGAGTTTGGGTTGCAATCATAATAAGAGTAGACCTTTTATAAATCGTAACATGTTTTAATTACTTTATTCAAACGAAATTATAAGTGAAAAAAAACAATAATAATATTTACTTCGCCATAAAATATTCATTATCAATTGTTTCAACGTTTCTTTGTTGCCGTACATTCATCATAAAATAAATCTTATATCTTATATCAGCAAAACTCTATGTTAAACATATCTTTGTTACACTATAAATTCTCGACTGCTCAGTCTGACTGTGTGCTTTATAAGTTTGTTCTTATTTACATTATTAGTAGGGGGAAAATGAGAGTTCTAACGCGGAAGTGACGTCACACGGCGGGAAATTCAAAAATTGTGGTGGTGGGGGTAACCATGCGGCAGTAGTCTGTCGGCCATGTTGTCGTCGTCGCCGCCTAAAGTGGGGTAATGTGTGCGTTGATTGGCGGAGGCGTGGCTATGTTCGCCGTTCGCCGTTCGCCGTTCGCCGTTGACGTCGTCGTTGACGTCGTCATCGTCGCTGGGCGGCGGCCTGGTGGTGGCTTGATGGCCGCCCGCCGTGGTGGGGCGCCGGCGGCCATGTTGGAAAAGGTGCGATGTTGTCGATTGGTGTAAGAGTGTAGTGGTTAAGGTACGGCCTGGTTGCCGATTCGTGCGTGTGTTATAGTGTATGGTTATGTATATGTAAAGGGTTTTTCCGGAAGTTCGGCCATGTTGGAAAAGCGTCGGTGTTGCCAACTGTTGTCGGCTCGGTGTTATAGTGTACGGGTTGAATGTATGTTTCGCCATTGTTGCCAACTCGGTGTTATAGTGTACTGGTTTCGTATATATTTACCCTGCCGTGCCGATATCGTCGATGTTGTGTATAAACATGGTTACTCCCACCACCACAATTTTTGAATTTCTCGCCGTGTGACGGTCCACGTTAGAACTCTCATTTTCCCTGTAAGAAACACACATGATATGCAGTGTTCAATTCACTTATCTGAACGATTGCACTGTTGACAACAGTGTGTTTATGTGTTAAGTAAATTGTAGTATGCTAAAAGGATAGTTGTAAATAAACACTTATACAATGAAAAAATATGTACAAGTTTATTATAAATACACAAAATATAAACATAAAAGAAAAAAATATCTACAAGTTTATTTTACAACTATGTTTACACTGCCGCCATTGTTGCCAACTCGTGCGTGTGTTATAGTGTACTGGTTTCGTATATATTTACACTGCCACGTCGATATCGTCGATGTTGTGTTTATGTGTTAAGTAAATATATAAACAGATTGAAAAAAATACGTTCGCAGCAACCTGTTGGTCTGCGGCTCGCTATGTCTAGCCCTACATTTGATGTTGTAAGAAACACACCGCTATGTCGAGCCCTACTTGAAAGAAACACACATGATATGCAGTTGTCAATTCACTTATATAAAACACATGCACACGCAATATTTATGTAATATCTGAATAATAGGACGTTGCAAATGATGTAATCGTCTCCCACCATGATTTTCACATGTGGAGTTATTTTTTACAACAGAATGCTGACAGACCATCTGTTATCATTGGTGGGTATGTAATATTTAAATATTCTTTAATTTCTAAAGTATATTATAATCATGCAATTATTGTTTAATAAAATTGATTTTTTTAGAATATTGTTAATGTTCCAAGGAATTTTGAAATTAAAAACAATAAAAAGATTAAAGCAATACTGTTTAATTACAAATAATTAAAATACATGTAATCAAAATATATTACAATTTAAAATACATAATATGTAAAAGCACACAGTAGTGAAAATTACAAAACTCAATTGCGCTAATAGTTGCAATTATACTTTCTGGCACGTCTCTCAACGAATGAACGAATAACGCACGTGCACAGCGGAATATATAGGGAGGTAGTTGTGGAGGTGGAAACCGGAGAGGGGGGAAACCACGCAACGCACAGTAAGCGTTTATTTTTAACCGTGTGAAGAGGACACGAGCTGATTTCTCACGGTTCGATGGGAAGGTGGGGAAGAGGGGAGTCGGTTATTTTTTATACGTCTAGACAGCACTCGTGCTTGTTCGAACATGTCGACGACGCTAATTTATTTTTAGACAGGTGATGTATTTAACTGTGTGAACAGGATACGACTTGATTTCTCACGGTTCGATGGGTAGGTGAGGAAGAGGGGTGTCGGTTATTTTTATACGTCTAGACAGCACATGTGCTTGTTTGAACACGTCGTCGACGCTAATTTGTTTTTAGACAGATGATGTAATAGATAGAAAGGCGACGACTGTTATTTTTTACGTAAGCGCTAAACAATAATGTTAGTAATTGATCAGAAACTTATTGATTATTCTAAAATCTGATACAACCCACTCGCGTAAAGCGTGTACTCTAGTATTTGTACATATTTCCGGAAATAAGCGGTGCGCGAGACAGGCTGTTCCATGTATTGATTGTAATTGATCAAGTTTGGGACAACCGAAATCTTCTAAATTTATAATATTAAAATGCACGATACGCTTCTGTAGAAATCTTTTTTTGCAATCATTTTACGAACACGAAGTTGTAAGGAAACGTATACTTTTCTAATATCGGTACAAGATGTTCGTACGATGTGTCCCCGTCCGTCAACGTTAGTCCATGATAATGGTCTGTTAACCATCTGTTTGTACTCACATGTTTGTGATTCGAAACAATCGTGTCTATTGGATGTGTAAATATCCAATGCCTGCTGGCAAATGCGGTGACGTCCATAACGGCTAGTTCCTTAACGAGTTCACTTCCATCGTTGTCGATGAAACAGTGAAAGTCAAGTTGTTGTCGGTATGTGCGTGACTATGTTGGAAAAGCGGCGATGTTGTCGGGTTGTGCATGTGTGCTGGTTAAGGTTCGGCCACGTTGCCGATCCGTGGTGTGTTATAGTGTATGGGTATGTATATGTAAGGGGTTTTTCCGGAAGGGTGTCCATGTTGGAAAAGCGTTGTCGGCGTTGTCAACTTGTGCTGGTTTAGCGACGTTGTCGGCTCGTGCGAGTGTTATAGTGTATGGGTTTAAGATATATTTACACTGCCACCGGATATCGTCGATGCGAAAAGGTGAATTGCATTGTTGCCAACGCGTCGACCACGTTGTCGGCTCGTGCATGTGTTACGTGGTGTGTTATAGTGTACGGTTATGTATATATAAGGGGTTTTCCAGGAAGTGCGGCCATGTTGGAATGTTTACACTGCCGCCATTGTTGCCAACACGTTGTCAACTCGGTGTTATAGTGTACTGGTTCCGGATATATTTACACTGCCACAATTTCTCGATATCGTCGATGTTGTGTCTATGTGTTAAGTAATTGCATTATTGCCAACTCAGTCAAGTAGTGTAAGAGTGTGCTGGTTAAGGTTCGGTCACGTTGGCGATTCGAGCGTGTGTTATAGTGTATGGGTTTGGATATATACTGTGTTTTCCGGAAGGGTGTCCACGTTGGAAAAGCGTCGACGTTGTCAACTTGTGCATGTGTGCTGGTTTAGCGTCGGCCACGTTGTCGGCTCGTGCATGTGTTATAGTGTACAGGTTTCAGATATATTTACACTGCCACCATTGTCCGGATATCGTCGATGTGAAGAGGTGAATTGCATTGTTGCCAACTGGAGAACTGTACTGGCATCGGTCACGTTCTCGACTCATGCATGTGTTATAGTGTACGGGTTTCAGATATATTTACACTGCCACCCCATTGTCCGGATATCGTCGATGTGAAGAGGTGAATTTCATTGTTGCCAACTCGAGAACTGTACTGGCGTTGGTCACGTTGTCAACTTGTGCATGTGTTATAGTGTATGGGTTTAGATATTTACACTGCTACCGTTCGGATTTACTACTGCGGTGCAAAATTGAATATCATTTCACTGGTAAAAATTGATTATCGTGCATTTGTGCAATTGTTCTGATTGACATTTCACTTATGAAACATGCATGATGGAAGGAAAAAAGGATAGTTGAAAATAAACAACCAAGCAAAGCAAAATTTACATACACTGCCGCCATTGTTGCCAACACGTTGTCAACTCGGTGTTATAGTGTACTGGTTTCAGATATATTTACACTACCACAATTGTCTCGATATCGTCGATGTTGTGTCTATGTGTTAAGTAATTGCGTTGTTGCCAACTCAGTCAAGTAGTGTAAGAGTGTGCTGGTTAAGGTTCGGCCACGTTGACGATTCGAGCGTGTGTTATAGTGTATGGGTTTGGATATATACTGTGTTTTCCGGAAGGGTGTCCACGTTGGAAAAGTGTCGACGTTGTCAACTTGTGCATGTGTGCTGGTTTAGCGTCGGCCACGTTGTCAACTTGTGCATGTGTTATAGTGTATGGGTTTAGATATTTACACTGCTGCCGTTCGGATTTACTACTGCGGTGCAAAATTGAATATCATTTCACTGGTAAAAATTGATTATCGTGCATTTGTGCAATTGTTCTGATTGACATTTCACTTATGAAACATGCATGATGGACGGAAAAAAGGATAGTTGAAAATAAACAACTAAGCAAAGCAAAATTTACATATATTGTAATCAAACACACATAAAAATATACAATACATTACACACACACACACATACACTCTCACACACACACACACACACACACACACCACCGCCGCTAGATGTTCGAACGATGTGTCCCCGTCCGTCCACTCTAATCTATAATAATGCTCCGTTAACCAACGGTTTGTCCTTACGTGATTGTGATCCGAAACGATTGTGTTTACTAGAGGTGCAAATATCAAATGCCTGGTGGCATATGGATGATGTCCATAATGGGTAGTTACTTGCCGAGTTCGTTTCCATCGTCGTCAACAAAACAGTGAAAGTCGTCAAGTTCATTGAAAGCTGTCAGACTAAGGTACAGCATGCCATAACCGATCGTAACGATATACCCATAACCGCAATGTCAACTGCCTATCGTTAACGAAAACATTGCCACGTTCATTGAAAGCTGTCAGACCAAGATACTGCATGACATGCCACGTTCATTGAAAGCTGTCAGACCAAGGTACTGCATGCCATAACTGATCGTAACGATATACCCATAACCGCAATTTCAACATGCCTATCGTTAACGAAACCATTGCCACGTTCATTGGAAGCTGTTAGACCAAGGTACAGCATGCCATAACCGATCGTAACGATATACCAACAACAACAATGTTAACCTGTCTACAGTTAACGAAACAATTGTTACGTTCATTGAAAGCTGTCAGACCAAGGTACTGCATACCATAACCGATCGTAACGATATACCCATAACTGCAATGTCAACCTGCCTATCGTTAACGAAATCATTGCTACGTTCATTGAAAGCTGTCAGACCAAGGTACTGCATGCCATAACCGAACATAACGATATACCCATAACCGCAATGTCAACCTGCCTATCGTTAACGAAATCATTGCAAAGTTCATTGAAAGCTGTCAGACCAAGGTATTGCATGTCATAACCGATCGTAACGATATACCCATAACCGCAATCTCAACCTGCCTACGGTTAAAGAAACCATTGCCAATTTCATTGATAGCTGTCAGACCAAGGTACTGCATGCCATAACCGATCGTAACGATATACTCATAACCGCAATCTCAACTTGCCTATCGCTAACGAAACAATTGCCAAGTCCATTGAAAGCCGCCAGAACAAGCTACTGCATGCCATAACCGATCGTAACGATATGCCCATAACCGCAATGACAACCTACCTATCGTTAACGAAACCGTTGCCACGTTCATTGAAAGCTGTTAGACCAAGGTACTGCATGCCATAACCGATCGTAACGATATACCCATAACCGCAATCTCAACCTGCCTATGGTTAACGAAACCATCGCCAAGTTCATTGAAAGCTGTCAGACCAAGGTACTGCATACCATAACAGATCGTAACGATATACCCATAACCGCACTTTCAACCTGCCTATCGTTAACGAAACCATTGCCATGTTCATTGAAAGCTGTCAGACGAAGGTACTGCATGCCATAACCGATCGTAACGATATACTCATAACCGCAATCTCAACTTGCCTATCGCTAACGAAACAATTGCCAAGTCCATTGAAAGCCGCCAGAACAAGCTACTGCATGCCATAACCGATAGTAACGATATGCCCATAACCGCAATGACAACCTACCTATCGTTAACGAAACCGTTGCCACGTTCATTGAAAGCTGTTAGACCAAGGTACTGCATGCCATAACCGATCGTAACGATATACCCATAACCGCAATCTCAACCTGCCTATGGTTAACGAAACCATCGCCAAGTTCATTGAAAGCTGTCAGACCAAGGTACTGCATACCATAACAGATCGTAACGATATACCCATAACCGCACTTTCAACCTGCCTATCGTTAACGAAACCATTGCCACGTTCATTGAAAGCTCTCCGACCAATGTACTACATGCCATAACCGATCGTAACGATATACCCATAACCGCAATGTCAACCTGCCTAACTTTAACGAAACCATTGCCAAGTTCATTGAAAGCTGTCAGACCAAGGTACTGCATGCCATAACCGATCGTAACGATATACCCATAACCGCAATGTCAACCTGCCTAACGTTATCGAAACCATTGCCAAGTTCATTGAAAGCTGTCAGACCAAGGTATTGCATGCCATAACCGATCGTAACGATATACCAATAACCGAAATATCAACCGGCCTATAGTTAACGAAACCATTGCCACGTTCATTGAAAGCTCTCAGACCAAGGTACTGCATGCCATAACCGATAGTAACGATATACCCATAACCGAAATCTCAACCTGCCTATCGTTAACGAAACCATTGCCAAGTTCATTGAAAGCCGTCAGAACAAGGTATTGCATGCCATAACCGATCGTAATGATATACCGATAACCGCAATGTCAACCTGCCTATCGTTAACGAAACCGTTGCCAGTTCATGGAAAGCTGTCAGACCAAGGTATAGCATGCCATAACCGATCGTAACGATATACCCATAACCGCAATATCTACCTGCCTATCGTTAACGAAACCATTGTCACGTTCATTGAAACCTGTCAGACCAAGGTAGTGCATGCCATAACCGATCGTAATGATATACCTATACCCATAACCGCAATGTCAACCTGCCTATCGTCAACGAAACCATTGCCACGTTCATTGAAATCTGCCAAACCAAGTTACTGCATGCCGTAACCGATCGTAACGATATACCCATAACCGCAATGTCAACTTGCCTATCGTTAACGAAACCATTGCCAATTTCATTGAAAGCCGCCAGACCAAGGTACTGCATGACATAACCGATTGTAACGATATAGCCATAACCACAATGTCAACATTCCTGTCGTTAACGAAATCATAGCCAAGTTCATTGAAAGCCGTCAGACCAAGTTACTGCATGCCGTAACCAATTGTAACAATACGCCCATAACCGCAATGTCAACCTGCCTATCGTTAACGTAACCATTGCTACGTTCATTAAAAGCTGCCAGACGAAGGTACTGCATGCCATAACCGATCGTAACGATATACCCACAACCGCAATGTCAACCTGCCTATCGTTAAAGATACCATTGCCAATTTCGTTGAATGCCGCCAGACCATGTTACTGCATGCCATAACCGATCGTAACGATATACCCATAACCGCAATGTCATCCTGCCTATCGTTAACGAAACCATTGCAAAGTTCGTTGAAAGCCGGCAGACCAAGTTACTGCATGTCGTAACCGTTCGTAACGATATACCCATAACCGCAACTTCATCCTGCCTATCGTTAACGAAAGCATTGACACGTTCATTGAAAGCTGTCAGACCAAAGTACTGCATGACATAACCGATTTTAACGATATAACCACAACCGCAATGTCAACCTGCCTAGCGTTAACGAAACCATTGCCTCGTTCATTGAAATCTGTCAGACAAAGATACTGCATGCCATAACCGAGTTTAACGATATACCCACAAACGCAATGTCAACCTGCCTGTCTTTAACGAAACCATTGCCACATTCATTGTAAGTTGTCAGACCAAGGTACTGCATGCCATAGCCGATCGTAACGATATAGCCATAATCGCAATATCAACCTGCCTATCGTTAACAAAACCACACCAATTTCATTGAAAACTGTCAGACCAAGGTACTGCATGCCATAACCGATCGTAACGATATACCCATAACCGCAATGCCAACCTGCCTATCGTTAACGAAACCATTGCCATGCCATAACCGATCGTAACGATATACCCATAACCGCAATGACAACCTGCCTATCGTTAACGAAACCATTGCAAAGTTCTTTTAAAGCCTTCAGACCAAGGTACTGCATGCTATAACCGATCGTAACGATATACACATAACCGCAATGTCAACCTGCCTTTCGTTAACGAAACCACGTCAAGTCCATTGAAATCTGTCAGACCAAGGTACTGCATGCCATTACCGATCGTAACCATATACCCATAACCGCAATATAAACCTGCCTACCGTTAAAGTAACCATTGCCACGTTCACTGAAAGCTGTCAGACCAAGGTACTGCACCCCATAACCGATCGTAACGATATACCCATATCCACAATGTCAACCTGCTTATCGTTAACGAAACCATTTCCACGTTCACTGAAAGCTGTCAGACCAAGGTATTACATGGCATTACCGATCGTAACGATATACCCATATCCGCAATGTCAACCTGCCTGTCGCTAATGAAACCATTGCCTCGTTCATTGAAAGTTGTCAGACCAATGTACTGCATGTCATAATCGATAGTAACGATATACCCATAACTGCAACGTCAACCTGCCTATCGCTAATGAAACCATTGCCAAGTTCATTGAAAGTTGTCAGACCAAGTTACTGCATTCCATAATCGATCGTAACGATATACCCATAACTGCAACGTCAACCTGTCTATCGTTAAGGAAACCATTGCCAAGTTCATTGAAAGCTGTCAGACCAAGTTACTGCATTCCATAACCGATCGTAATGATATACCCATATCCGCAATGTCTACCTGCTTATCGTTAACGGAACCTTTGCCACGTTCATTGAAATCTGTCAGACCAAGCTACTGCATGTCATAACCGATCGTAACGATTTACCCATAACAGCAATCTCACCCTACCAATCGTTAACGAAACCATTGCCAAGTTCATTGAAATCTGTCAGACCCAGGTACTGCATGGCATAACCGATCGTAACGATATACCCATAACCGCAATCTCAATCTACCAATCGTTAACGAAACCATTGCCAAGTTCATTGAAAGCTGTCAGACCAAGATACTGCATGGCATAACAGATCGTAACGATATACACATATCCGAACGATATACCCATAACCGCAATGTCAACCTGTCTATCGTTAACGAAACCATTGCTACGTTCATAGAAAGTTGTCAGACCAAGGTACTGCATGCCATAACCGATCGTAACGATATACCCATAACCGCAATATCAACCTGCCTATCGTTAACGAAACCATTACCAAGTTCGTTGAAAGTCGCCAGACCAAGGTACTGCAAGCTATAACCGATCGTATTGATACACCCATAACCGCAATGTCAACCTGCCTATCGTTAACGAAACCATTGCCAGTTCATGGAAAGCTGTCAGACCAAGGTATTGCATGCCATAACCGATCGTAACGTTATACCCATAACCGCAATGTCAACCTGCCTATCGTTAACGAAACCATTGCCACGTTCATTGAAATCTGTCAGACCAAGGTACTGCATGCCATAACCGATCGTAACGATATACCCATATACGCAATGTCAACCGGCCTATCTTTAACGAAACGATTGACACGTTTATTGAAACCTGTTAGACCAAGGTACTGCATGTCATAACCGATCGTAATGATATACCCATAAACGTAATATCAACCTTCTTATCGCTAACGAAACCATTGCCATGTTCATTGAAAGCTCTCAGACCAAGGTACTGCATGTCATAACCGATCTTAACGATATACCCATAACCACAATCTCAAGCTGTCTATCTTTAACGAACCCATTACCAATTTCATTGAAACCGCCAGACCAAGGTACTGCATGCACTGTCGGACCAAGGTATTTCATGTCATAACCGATCGTAACAATATACCCATAACCGCAATGTAATCCTGCCTATCGTTAACGAAACCTTTGCCAAGTTCATTGAAAGCCGCCAGACCAAGGTACTGCATGCACTGTCAGAACAAGGTACTTCATGTCATAACAGATCGTAACGATAACCCTTTGTTATGGGGGTTCGAACCCACTATCTTCCCCATGAGTTCGAGTGAGAGCGAATGACATGTGCAATGAGTGCGAGTGAGATGGAAGATGACACCACTACCCCCCCATCCATCACCACCCGCTACCGCAGAAGTGACGTCATACGACCATGTTGTCGTCGTCGCCGCCTAAAGTGGGGTAATGTGTGCGTTGATTGGCGGAGGCGTGGCTATGTTCGCCGTTCGCCGTTCGCCGTTGACGTCGTCGTTGACGTCGTCATCGTCGCTGGGCGGCGGCCTAGCCGCGGCCTGGTCGTGGCTTGATCGTCGCCCGTCGTGGTGGGTCGGCGGCGGCCATGTTGGAAAAGCTGCGATGTTGTCGGGTTGTGGATGTGTGTAGTGGTTAAGGTACGGCCAGGTTGCCGATTCGTGCATGTGTTATAGTGTATGGTTATGTATATGTATTGGTTTTTCCGGAAGTTCGGCCATGTTGGAAAAGCGTCGGTGTTGCCAGCTTGTGTTGGGGTTAATCGACGTTGTCGGCTCGGTGTTATAGTGTACGGGTTGAATATATGTTTACACTGCCGCCATTGTTGCTAACGCGTTGTCAACTCGGTGTTATAGTGTACTGGTTTCGGATATATTTACACTGCCACAATTGTCTCGATATCGTCGATGTTGTGTCTATGTGTTAAGTAATTGCATTGTTGCCAACTCAGTCAAGTAGTGTAAGAGTGTGCTGGTTAAGGTTCGGCCACGTTGGCGATTCGAGCGTGTGTTATAGTGTATGGGTTTGGATATATACTGTGTTTTCCGGAAGGGCGTCCACGTTGGAAAAGCGTCGACGTTGTCAACTTGTGCATGTGTGCTGGTTTAGCGTCTGCCACGTTGTCGGCTCGTGCATGTGTTATAGTGTACAGGTTTCAGATATATTTACACTGCCACCATTGTCCGGATATCGTCGATGTGAAGAGGTGAATTGCATTGTTGCCAACTGGAGAACTGTACTGGCATCGGTCACGTTCTCGACTCATGCATGTGTTATAGTGTACGGGTTTCAGATATATTTACACTGCCACCCCATTGTCCGGATATCGTCGATGTGAAGAGGTGAATTTCATTGTTGCCAACTCGAGAACTGTACTGGCGTTGGTCACGTTGTCAACTTGTGCATGTGTTATATTGTATGGGTTTAGATATTTACACTGCTGCCGTTCGCATTTACTACTGCGGTGCAAAATTGAATATCATTTCACTTGTAAAAATTGATTATCGTGCATTTGTGCAATTGTTCTGATTGACATTTCACTTATGAAACATGCATGATGGAAGGAAAAAAGGATAGTTGAAAATAAACAACTAAGCAAAGCAAAATTTACATATATTGTAATCAAACACACAAAAATATACACACAGCTTTTCCAACATGGCCGCCGCCGACCCACCACGACGGGCGACGATCAAGCCACGACCAGGCCGCGGCCAGGCCGCCGCCCAGCGACGATGACGACGTCAACGACGACGTCAACGGCGAACGGCGAACGGCGAACATAGCCACGCCTCCGCCAATCAACGCACACATTACCCCACTTTAGGCGGCGACGAAGACAACATGGTCGTATGACGTCACTTTTGCGGTAGCGGGTGGGTATGGATGGGGGGGTAGTGGTGTCATCTTCCATCTCACTCGCACTCATTGCACATGTCATTCGCTCACAGTCGCACTCATGGGGAAGATAGTGGGTTCGAACCCCCATAACAAAGGGTATATCGTTACGATCTGTTATGACATGAAGTACCTTGGTCTGACAGTGCATGCAGTACCTTGGTCTGGCGGCTTTCAATGAACTTGGCAAAGGTTTCGTTAACGATAGGCAGGATTACATTGCGGTTATGGGTATATTGTTACGATCGGTTATGACATGAAATACCTTGGCCCGACAGTGCATGCAGTACCTTGGTCTGGCGGCTTTCAATGAAATTGGTAATGGGTTCGTTAAAGATAGACAGCTTGAGATTGTGGTTATGGGTATATCGTTAAGATCGGTTATGACATGCAGTACCTTGGTCTGAGAGCTTTCAATGAACATGGCAATGGTTTCGTTAACGATAAGAAGGTTGATATTACGGTTATGGGTATATCGTTACGATCGGTTATGACATGCAGTACCTTGGTCTGACAGGTTTCAATAAACGTGTCAATCGTTTCGTTAAAGATAGGCCGGTTGACATTGCGTTTATGGGTATATCGTTACGATCGGTTATGGCATGCAGTACCTTGGTCTGACAGATTTCAATGAACGTGGCAATGGTTTCGTTAACGATAGGCAGGTTGACATTGCGGTTATGGGTATAACGTTACGATCGGTTATGGCATGCAATACCTTGGTCTGACAGCTTTCCATGAACTGGCAATGGTTTCGTTAACGATAGGCAGGTTGACATTGCGGTTATGGGTGTATCAATACGATCGGTTATAGCTTGCAGTACCTTGGTCTGGCGACTTTCAACGAACTTGGTAATGGTTTCGTTAACGATAGGCAGGTTGATATTGCGGTTATGGGTATATCGTTACGATCGGTTATGGCATGCAGTACCTTGGTCTGACAACTTTCTATGAACGTAGCAATGGTTTCGTTAACGATAGACAGGTTGACATTGCGGTTATGGGTATATCGTTCGGATATGTGTATATCGTTACGATCGGTTATGCCATGCAGTATCTTGGTCTGACAGCTTTCAATGAACTTGGCAATGGTTTCGTTAACGATTGGTAGATTGAGATTGCGGTTATGGGTATATCGTTACGATCGGTTATGCCATGCAGTACCTTGGTCTGACAGATTTCAATGAACTTGGCAATGGTTTCGTTAACGATTGGTAGGGTGAGATTGCTGTTATGGGTAAATCGTTACGATCGGTTATGACATGCAGTAGCTTGGTCTGACAGATTTCAATGAACGTGGCAAAGGTTCCGTTAACGATAAGCAGGTAGACATTGCGGATATGGGTATATCATTACAAACGGTTATGGAATGCAGTAACTTGGTCTGACAGCTTTCAATGAACTTGGCAATGGTTTCCTTAACGATAGGCAGGTTGACGTTGCAGTTATGGGTATATCGTTACGATCGATTATGGAATGCAGTAACTTGGTCTGACAACTTTCAATGAACTTGGCAATGGTTTCATTAGCGATAGGCAGGTTGACGTTGCAGTTATGGGTATATCGTTACGATCGATTATGACATGCAGTACATTGGTCTGACAACTTTCAATGAACGAGGCAATGGTTTCATTAGCGACAGGCAGGTTGACATTGCGGATATGGGTATATCGTTACGATCGGTTATGCCATGTAATAACTTGGTCTGACAGCTTTCAGTGAACGTGGAAATGGTTTCGTTAACGATAAGCAGGTTGACATTGTGGATATGGGTATATCGTTACGATCGGTTATGGGGTGCAGTACCTTGGTCTGACAGCTTTCAGTGAACGTGGCAATGGTTACTTTAACGGTAGGCAGGTTTATATTGCGGTTATGGGTATATGGTTACGATCGGTAATGGCATGCAATACCTTGGTCTGACAACTTACAATGAATGTGGCAATGGTTTCGTTAACGATAGGCAGGTTGACATTGCGATTGTGGGTATATCGTTACGATCGGTTATGGCATGCAGTAACTTGGTCTGACACCTTTCAATGAACGTGGCAATGGTTTCGTTAAAGATAGGCAGGTTGACATTGCGTTTGTGGGTATATCGTTAAACTCGGTTATGGTCTGACAGATTTCAATGGACTTGACGTGGTTTCGTTAACGAAAGGCAGGTTGACATTGCGGTTATGTGTATATCGTTACGATCGGTTATGGCATGCAGTACCTTGGTCTGACGGCTTTAAAAGAACTTTGCAATGGTTTCGTTAACGATAGGCAGGTTGTCATTGCGGTTATGGGTATATCGTTACGATCGGTTATGGCATGGCAATGGTTTCATTAACGATAGGCAGGTTGACATTGCGGTTATGGGTATATCGTTACGATCGGTTATGGCATGCAGTACCTTGGTCTGACTTTTTTCAATGAAATTGGTGTGGTTTTGTTAACGATAGGCAGGTTGATATTGCGATTATGGCTATATCGTTACGATCGGCTATGGCATGCAGTACCTTGGTCTGACAACTTACAATGAATGTGGCAATGGTTTCGTTAACGATAGGCAGGTTGACATTGCGATTGTGGGTATATCGTTACGATCGGTTATGGCATGCAGTAACTTGGTCTGACACCTTTCAATGAACGTGGCAATGGTTTCGTTAAAGATAGGCAGGTTGACATTGCGTTTGTGGGTATATCGTTAAACTCGGTTATGGCAGGCAGTATCTTTGTCTGACAGATTTCAATGAACGAGGCAATGGTTTCGTTAACGCTAGGCAGGTTGACATTGCGGTTGTGGTTATATCGTTAAAATCGGTTATGTCATGCAGTACTTTGGTCTGACAGCTTTCAATGAACGTGTCAATGCTTTCGTTAACGATAGGCAGAATGACGTTGCGGTTATGGGTATATCGTTACGAACGGTTACGACATGCAGTAACTTGGTCTGCCGGCTTTCAACGAACTTTGCAATGGTTTCGTTAACGATAGGCAGGATGACATTGCGGTTATGGGTATATCGTTACGATCGGTTATGGCATGCAGTAACATGGTCTGGCGGCATTCAACGAAATTGGCAGTGGTATCTTTAACGATAGGCAGGTTGACATTGCGGTTGTGGGTATATCGTTACGATCGGTTATGGCATGCAGTACCTTCGTCTGGCAGCTTTTAATGAACGTAGCAATGGTTACGTTAACGATAGGTAGGTTGACATTGCGGTTATGGGCGTATTGTTACAATTGGTTACGGCATGCAGTAACTTGGTCTGACGGCTTTCAATGAACTTGGCTATGATTTCGTTAACGATAGGAATGTTGACATTGTGGTTATGGCTATATCGTTACAATCGTTTATGTCATGCAGTACCTTGGTCTGGCGGCTTTCAATGAAATTGGCAATGGTTTCGTTAACGATAGGCAAGTTGACATTGCGGTTATCGTATATCGTTACGATCGGTTACGGCATGCAGTAACTTGGTTTGGCAGATTTCAATGAATGTGGCAATGATTTCGTTAACGATAGGCAGGTTGACATTGCGGTTATGGGTATAGGTATATCATTACGATCGGTTATGGCATGCACTACCTTGGTCTGACAGGTTTCAATGAACGTGACAATGGTTTCGTTAACGATAGGCAGGTAGATATTGCGGTTATGGGTATATCGTTACGATCGGTTATGGCATGCTATACCTTGGTCTGACAGCTTTCCATGAACTGGCAACGGTTTCGTTAACGATAGGCAGGTTGATGTTTCGGTTATTGGTATATCGTTACGATCGGTTATGGCATGCAATACCTTGGTCTGACAGCTTTCAATGAACTTGGCAATGGTTTCGTTAACGTTAGGCAGGTTGACATTGCGGTTATGGGTATATCGTTACGATCGGTTATGGCATGCAGTACCTTGGTCTGACAGCTTTCAATGAACTTGGCAATGGTTTCGTTAACGTTAGGCAGGTTGACATTGCGGTTATGGGTATATCGTTACGATCGGTTATGGCATGTAGTACATTGTCGGAGAGCTTTCAATGAACGTGGCAATGGTTTCGTTAACGATAGGCTGGTTGAGATTGCGGTTATATTTTAATCGTTACGATCGGTTATGGCATGCACTACCTTGGTCTGACAGCTTTCAATGAACTTGGCAATGGTTTCGTTAACGATAGGCAGGTTGAAAGTGCGGTTATGGGTATATCGTTACGATCTGTTATGGTATGCAGTACCTTGGTCTGACAGCTTTCAATGAACTTGGCGATGGTTTCGTTAACGATAGGCAGGTTGAGATTGCGGTTATGGGTATATCGTTACGATCGGTTATGGCATGCAGTACCTTGGTCTAACAGCTTTCAATGAACGTGGCAATGGTTTCGTTAACGATAGGTAGGTTGTCATTGCGGTTATGGGCATATCGTTACGATCGGTTATGGCATGCAGTAGCTTGTTCTGGCGGCTTTCAATGGACTTGGCAATTGTTTCGTTAGCGATAGGCAAGTTGAGATTGCGGTTATGAGTATATCGTTACGATCGGTTATGGCATGCAGTACCTTGGTCTGACAGCTTTCAATGAACTTGGCAATGGTTTCTTTAACCGTAGGCAGGTTGAGATTGCTGTTATGGGTATATCGTTACGATCGGTTATGACATTTCAATACCTTGGTCTGACAGCTTTCAATGAACTTTGCAATGATTTCGTTAACGATAGGCAGGTTGACATTGCGGTTATGGGTATATCGTTATGTTCGGTTATGGCATGCAGTACCTTGGTCTGACAGCTTTCAATGAACGTAGCAATGATTTCGTTAACGATAGGCAGGTTGACATTGCAGTTATGGGTATATCGTTAC
Source organism: Magicicada septendecula (assembly GCA_034769895.1). Lineage (NCBI taxonomy): Eukaryota > Metazoa > Arthropoda > Insecta > Hemiptera > Cicadidae > Magicicada > Magicicada septendecula. Next base: position 1,118,486,590 of record CM068367.1, on the reverse strand, counting down.
GATCGGTTATGGTATGCAGTACCTTGGTCTGACAGCTTTCAATGAACGTAACAATTGTTTCGTTAACAGTAGACAGGTTAACATTGTGGTTGTTGGTATATCGTTACGATCGGTTATGGCATGCTGTACCTTGGTCTAACAGCTTCCAATGAACGTGGCAATGGTTTCGTTAACGATAGGCATGTTGAAATTGCGGTTATGGGTATATCGTTACGATCAGTTATGGCATGCAGTACCTTGGTCTGACAGCTTTCAATGAACGTGGCATGTCATGCAGTACCTTGGTCTGGCAGCTTTCAATGAACGTGGCAATGTTTTCGTTAACGATAGGCAGGTTGACATTGCGGTTATGGGTATATCGTTACGATCGGTTATGGCATGCTGTACCTTAGTCTGACAGCTTTCAATGAACTTGACGACTTTCACTGTTTTGTTGACGACGATGGGAACGAACTCGGCAAGTAACTAGCCATTATGGACATCATCGCATATGCCACCAGGCATTTGATATTTGCACCTCTAGTAAACACAATCCTTTCGGATCACAATCACGTAAAGACAAACCGTTGGTTAACGGAGCATTATTATAGATTAGAGTGGACGGACGGGGACACATCGTTCGAACATCTTGCGGCGGTGGTGTGTGTGTGTGTGTGTGTGTGTGTATGTGTGTGTGTGTGTAATGTATTGTATATTTTTATGTGTGTTTGATTACAATATATGTAAATTTTGCTTTGCTTAGTTGTTTATTTTCAACTATCCTTTTTTCCGTCCATCATGCATGTTTCATAAGTGAAATGTCAATCAGAACAATTGCACAAATGCACGATAATCAATTTTTACAAGTGAAATGATATTCAATTTTGCACCGCAGTAGTAAATCCGAACGGCAGCAGTGTAAATATCTAAACCCATACACTATAACACATGCACAAGTTGACAACGTGACCAACGCCAGTACATTTCTCGAGTTGGCAACAATGCAATTCACCTCTTCACATCGACGATATCCGGACAATGGGGTGGCAGTGTAAATATATCTGAAACCCGTACACTATAACACATGCATGAGTCGACAACGTGACCGATGCCAGTACAGTTCTCCAGTTGACAACAATGCAATTCACCTCTTCACATCGACGATATCCGGACAATGGTGGCAGTGTAAATATATCTGAAACCTGTACACTATAACACATGCACGAGCCGACAACGTGGCCGACGCTAAACCAGCACACATGCACAAGTTGACAACGTCGACGCTTTTCCAACGTGGACACCCTTCCGGAAAACACAGTATATATCCAAACCCATAGACTATAACTCACGCTCGAATCGTCAACGTGGCCGAACCTTAACCAGCACACTCTTACACTACTTGACTGAGTTGGCAACAATGCAATTACTTAACACATAGACACAACATCGACGATATCGAGACAATTGTGGTAGTGTAAATATATCTGAAACCAGTACACTATAACACCGAGTTGACAACGTGTTGGCAACAATGGCGGCAGTGTATGTAAATTTTGCTTTGCTTGGTTGTTTATTTTCAACTATCCTTTTTTCCTTCCATCATGCATGTTTCATAAGTGAAATGTCAATCAGAACAATTGCACAAATGCACGATAATCAATTTTTACCAGTGAAATGATATTCAATTTTGCACCGCAGTAGTAAATCCGAACGGTAGCAGTGTAAATATCTAAACCCATACACTATAACACATGCACAAGTTGACAACGTGACCAACGCCAGTACAGTTCTCGAGTTGGCAACAATGAAATTCACCTCTTCACATCGACGATATCCGGACCATGGTTTGGCAGTGTAAATATATCTGAAACCCGTACACTATAACACATGCATGAGTCGAGAACGAGACCGATGCCAGTACAGTTCTCCAGTTGGCAACAATGCAATTCACCTTTTCACATCGACGATATCCGGACAATGGTGGCAGTGTAAATATATCTGAAACCTGTACACTATAACACATGCACGAGCCGACAACGTGGCCGACGCTAAACCAGCACACATGCACAAGTTGACAACGTCGACGCTTTTCCAACGTGGACACCCTTCCGGAAAACACAGTATATATCCAAACCCATACACTATAACACACGCTCGAATCGCCAACGTGACCGAACCTTAACCAGCACACTCTTACACTACTTGACTGAGTTGGCAATAATGCAATTACTTAACACATAGACACAACATCGACGATATCGAGAAATTGTGGCAGTGTAAATATATCCGGAACCAGTACACTATAACACCGAGTTGACAACGTGTTGGCAACAATGGCGGCAGTGTAAACATTCCAACATGGCCGCACTTCCTGGAAAACCTCTTATATATACATAACCGTACACTATAACACACCACGTAACACATGCACGAGCCGACAACGTGGTCGACGCGTTGGCAACAATGCAATTCACCTCTTCACATCGACGATATCCGGTGGCAGTGTAAATATATCTTAAACCCATACACTATAACACTCGCACGAGCCGACAACGTCGCTAAACCAGCACAAGTTGACAACGCCGACAACGCTTTCCCAACATGGACACCCTTCCGGAAAAACCCCTTACATATACATACCCATACACTATAACACACCACGGATCGGCAACGTGGCCGAACCTTAACCAGCACACATGCACAACCCGACAACATCGCCGCTTTTCCAACATAGTCACGCACATACCGACAACAACTTGACTTTCACTGTTTCATCGACAACGATGGAAGCGAACTCGTTAAGGAACTAGCCGTTATGGACGTCACCGCATTTGCCAGCAGGCATTGGATATTTACACATCCAATAGACACGATTGTTTCGAATCACAAACATGTGAGTACAAACAGATGGTTAACAGACCATTATCATGGACTAACGTTGACGGACGGGGACACATCGTACGAACATCTTGTACCGATATTAGAAAAGTATACGTTTCCTTACAACTTCGTGTTCGTAAAATGATTGCAAAAAAAGATTTCTACAGAAGCGTATCGTGCATTTTAATATTATAAATTTAGAAGATTTCGGTTGTCCCAAACTTGATCAATTACAATCAATACATGGAACAGCCTGTCTCGCGCACCGCTTATTTCCGGAAATATGTACAAATACTAGAGTACACGCTTTACGCGAGTGGGTTGTATCAGATTTTAGAATAATCAATAAGTTTCTGATCAATTACTAACATTATTGTTTAGCGCTTACGTAAAAAATAACAGTCGTCGCCTTTCTATCTATTACATCATCTGTCTAAAAACAAATTAGCGTCGACGACGTGTTCAAACAAGCACATGTGCTGTCTAGACGTATAAAAATAACCGACACCCCTCTTCCTCACCTACCCATCGAACCGTGAGAAATCAAGTCGTATCCTGTTCACACAGTTAAATACATCACCTGTCTAAAAATAAATTAGCGTCGTCGACATGTTCGAACAAGCACGAGTGCTGTCTAGACGTATAAAAAATAACCGACTCCCCTCTTCCCCACCTTCCCATCGAACCGTGAGAAATCAGCTCGTGTCCTCTTCACACGGTTAAAAATAAACGCTTACTGTGCGTTGCGTGGTTTCCCCCCTCTCCGGTTTCCACCTCCACAACTACCTCCCTATATATTCCGCTGTGCACGTGCGTTATTCGTTCATTCGTTGAGAGACGTGCCAGAAAGTATAATTGCAACTATTAGCGCAATTGAGTTTTGTAATTTTCACTACTGTGTGCGTTTACATATTATGTATTTTAAATTGTAATATATTTTGATTACATGTATTTTAATTATTTGTAATTAAACAGTATTGCTTTAATCTTTTTATTGTTTTTTAATTTCAAAATTCCTTGGAACATTAACAATATTCTAAAAAAAATCAATTTTATTAAACAATAATTGCATGATTATAATATACTTTAGAAATTAAAGAATATTTAAATATTACATACCCACCAATGATAACAGATGGTCTGTCAGCATTCTGTTGTAAAAAACAACTCCACATGTGAAAATCATGGTGGGAGACGATTACATCATTTGCAACGTCCTATTATTCAGATATTACATAAATATTGCGTGTGCATGTGTTTTATATAAGTGAATTGACAACTGCATATCATGTGTGTTTCTTTCAAGTAGGGCTCGACATAGCGGTGTGTTTCTTACAACATCAAATGTAGGGCTAGACATAGCGAGCCGCAGACCAACAGGTTGCTGCGAACGTATTTTTTTCAATCTGTTTATATATTTACTTAACACATAAAAACAACATCGACGATATCGACGTGGCAGTGTAAATATATACGAAACCAGTACACTATAACACACGCACGAGTTGGCAACAATGGCGGCAGTGTAAACATAGTTGTAAAATAAACTTGTAGATATTTTTTTCTTTTATGTTTATATTTTGTGTATTTATAATAAACTTGTACATATTTTTTCATTGTATAAGTGTTTATTTACAACTATCCTTTTAGCATACTACAATTTACTTAACACATAAACACACTGTTGTCAACAGTGCAATCGTTCAGATAAGTGAATTGAACACTGCATATCATGTGTGTTTCTTACAGGGAAAATGAGAGTTCTAACGTGGACCGTCACACGGCGAGAAATTCAAAAATTGTGGTGGTGGGAGTAACCATGTTTATACACAACATCGACGATATCGGCACGGCAGGGTAAATATATACGAAACCAGTACACTATAACACCGAGTTGGCAACAATGGCGAAACATACATTCAACCCGTACACTATAACACCGAGCCGACAACAGTTGGCAACACCGACGCTTTTCCAACATGGCCGAACTTCCGGAAAAACCCCTTACATATACATAACCATACACTATAACACACGCACGAATCGGCAACCAGGCCGTACCTTAACCACTACACTCTTACACCAATCGACAACATCGCACCTTTTCCAACATGGCCGCCGGCGACCCACCGCGGCGGGCGGTCATCAAGCCACCACCAGGCCGCCGCCCAGCGACGATGACGACGTCAACGACGACGTCAACGGCGAACGGCGAACGGCGAACGGCGAACATAGCCACGCCTCCGCCAATCAACGCACACATTACCCCACTTTAGGCGGCGACGACGACAACATGGCCGACAGACTACTGCCGCATGGTTACCCCCACCACCACAATTTTTGAATTTCCCGCCGTGTGACGTCACTTCCGCGTTAGAACTCTCATTTTCCCCCTACTATTATTATTCTATGCTTGGCATACATTTTAATGCTTTATAAAATTTTAAACATGCTAATCTAATCGTTAGACTTCTTCTATATTTCCAATTACTTTACTTCATACATTTCGTGTGATATTTTTACGTTGATTACTTTACACACTTTAAATGAACATTTAAAATTATTAAATCAATTGTTAATCATCCAAGCAATGATTGAAGTTATCTGTAAATTAATTGGCCATCATTAAAGAAAATTCTTACTAAAGTTAAATTACATTCTCTTATCTCTATCTACATATGACATAAATTTTCTTTATTTTTCAAGTTTTAAAAATGTCTTTTCAATATCTTTATTTTTTCATAATTATAAATTGGTTATTTGTCACCTCAAATCTGCAGATTGTACCCATGTCCTCCGGTGATCTGTTCGTCCTCTCCTACTGAATTTCCTCTTGCGTTTTCCGGTTCCACTGGTCGTCCTCCAGTCACTCGTCCTTCATGGTTTCATCTGCTGGCTGTAGAATGAAATGAGATGTTGCTCTGCATCAGCTGCTGTTGTTCTAGTAACCGTCTCTATTGCTCTGCATATCGTTCCTCTGCTCGATGTGCTCTCGCCATTTGTCTAGAGTGTTGACGTTGTGGTTGTAGACTTGTTGTAGACGTCCGATAATTGTAGTTAAAAATAACCAAACTAATAGTTACTGTTTTTCATTACTTGAATTAACGTATTGTCCATTAGACTTTACAGTTTATGAACAAAAATCTCGTAGATACTGGACATAGCGTCCAGCTTTGTCTGAAGACTGATTAAAATTCGCGTCGCTGACGGACAGAGCTTACCGCTGCAACTGAAAACTGATTGAAGAGTATTAAAAATTCTCGTCGCTGATGGACATACCGTACCGCCACGACTAAAGACTGATTGAAGAGTAAATTTGGCTCTCCTGGGCTCGTATTTATACCAAAAAAACCACACCTGTCGGCTCATGATTCTGCAGGTCAGAAACTGTCAGTGGCGTCAGTTCTCCCACTATCGTCCAATTTCACATATTCGCACATTTTGCCAATTGCAATGTCTAATGCGGATTTCAAAGTGATCTGACATTGTCTGATTTAATTACACATATTATACGTAATTATCATAGTGATCGCATCATTAGTGTAATTACTGTGCTCTTAAAATCGCACAAAATTCACACTGAACGTCATAATCACACCATTTTCGCACTGCACATGTGTCTGATTTTTATGCATATTTAGAAGTCTTTACAACCTTCCTAACATTTACGGTTTGCTTATAATTAAATAAAACTATAATTTAGTATCTATTTGGGGTGAGATTGCAAACTTGCAGGCTTAAACAGGCTTCACACATACACACTATTTACTGCTGTACACTCTCTCAGCAATAATCGCGTGATCATGTATGTTCATTCCTGCGTCTAACTCAGCTTTCAACTTCACACCTGCTTGTCTATTATATATTATTAAAATTAATCTAAATATTTATTGTATTTAATACATGCACATTTCAGCATATGCTTGTATTGTCGCAATATATATATATATATGTATATATATATATATAATGTAATTCTAAATTTTGTTTATTTCTTTCTAGTTGTGTTGTAATACCAATTTATATTTTTTAAGATAATTTTTTATCTCGGGTAATTGGTTCCAGTCGCACCTTACGTGAAGTATACGTATTCAGCTCCACGTTGCTGGTACCAATTATGTAACGAGACGTGTTTCTTTACTTAATATGTGAGTGAAGTTAAATTATTTCAACTTTTATTTATTAACGTGGATTACTGTTTGTTTGGGGACGGGTTTTGGTTTTCGTGTTGAGTTGTCAAGATTGAGGTTACCAGACTCACTTACCGTAGGTTATTACGCTTGACGGAATTACTTACGTCGTCGTGGTCGGGTTCTATCTTCTTATTCTGAAATAAAATTCGTTATTTCTATTTTATTTTTTTAATAAAAGACAACTCGCATCAATTAGGGAAAAATATCATTATTTATTTTCATAAGTTACTGTCTTCGTTGCTCTAATGTCTGTTTGGTAGAATGCACAAATCGATTCCTAATCACAGTTCGATTCAGAGTTACACTTTCGATAGTTATAAAAACGCCTGGGTTCTTTTGACTGTTATTAAAAAGTATGAAATGCGCACTAAGAAGTACAACATATTACAATTAAAATAATTCTTACCTATTATTACATGCATTGAATTATCCATTATGTTATTATTATCCATTGAATTGATTCTGACAAAGTGAAGAACAACATTGACATAAAACAAACATATTACCATAATGTTAGGCCATTATGGTCAAACTCAAACCAACTTTAAACAATAAAACTTTCCACTATATGGAAACTTTCCAATAGTTACCACTATTATTAACAGTCCTGTCTGTATAGTTAGTAACCAACATCTTACATTTACATTTTACACTCAATCACTTTTTGTTCTTGTTGTGATTACATTTTCTTTTTACAATTAGTTATTATTGCTATGAACACTCACTTTTAATGGTTTAGAGTACATATTTGTTCTACGTTAGCTTATATTGTACTTCTTTTTGCTTATTTTGGGTTTTAACCTTTCTCATTGGTTTAGCAAGGTTAGGTATATTGTTTAGTTTATGTCATATTATATGGGGGTTTATACACTTATTGGGTTATCCTCATTATGTCGCATTACAATATATATTTTTTTCGGTGAAAGGTTTGTGAGGATCGGTAAAAAATATAACACTAATTTTAACTTATTTGTGTCGATGTTTCGACAATGTTCGATCAGGACAATTGTTGCTGACGCCAAACACACAACTGTTTGTGTGTTTGGGGTCAGTTGTGTGTTTGGCGTCCTGATTATATGACAATAAACATTGTCGAAACGTCGACAGAAATAAGTTAAAATTTGTGTTATATTTTTGACCGATTTTCACAAACCCTTCACCGAAAAATTCATTGATTGACGGTCACTACGAATTTAAGGATATATATTGCAACAGATCAAAGTTTATTATACTAATAAGGATATAGTGAGTGTGTAAAATCATAAACAAGTCTATTATGGAGGAGATGAAAAATTATTTATTATATACATAAATATAGTTTTTAAAGATGTATATTGTTTTTTTAAATTATCATTTATTGATAATAGAATTAATTGTTTGTATTGTTCGATAATATAAATCGATTAGACTTGGTTTCTGCAACGTCCTCCTTGATTCGTCGCTCCCGTCCTGGCGTCCTCTTCTTCAGCGTCACTCTGGTGTCCTCTTCGTCCTGGCGTCCTCTTCTTCTCGTCGTCCTCTTCTACAGCGTCACTCCTTCCTAGTGTCCTCTTCGTCCTGGCGTCCTCTTCGTCTTGTCGTCCTCTTCTACATAAATTGTTCACTCACAATGCTTATAAATTCCACTCATACAGTTTATTATTAATTTATATCTTATATTTTCTTAACCTCAGGATTAATCTGGGTATTACTTAATGCGGTGCGTATAATGTACACCTTCCACGATATCTTGAAGTGTCTTTAAATTCCCTAAGCGGATATCTTAACTTATACGAAACAGCACTGTATTATATTTTAAATTTTATCTAAATATTTTACCCTCTCGGTTCTCAAAGCAAAACTTCGTTAAGAATTTCCAAGGTTTATTTTATATACGATATTTCTACGTTCGTAAGAGAACAACTCTCTTCACCGGGCACAACTTCCCCTTGCAACTTCTACAGACAGACTGTGTCCATCCTAGCTCTACAACGTATGAATCTCACTGAATTTAGTGTATTCTGATAGGCTAAGCCCAAGTCATATGATTGATGGAACAGATACACGAATTTCATGAAAAATTTTGTATAATTTAGCAAAGTCCTGCATGGGAATTATCTACAATTTTTATTACCCTATCTTTGATAAGAGTTACAATTGAGTTTTTCTTTAATTAAAAAACCATATTTCTAAAATAGTTATGAACCTCAGAGTATACTCAAATTGAAGCTATTTACCTAAATAATTCCTTGTCAAAGTTTCACGTCAATCGTTTAACTACCCCTGAAGCTATAGCGATCGCACATTATCACACTCGCACACGCGCACAAATTCACTCAAAAAATACATGACAATATAGAACACCTTTTTATGAAGAGTTTGGTATACCCTACATGCTTATCCATTTCTAAATACAAAACTTACGACCAAAAGACAAAATATTACAGCAAACAAATTTAAACAAGAAAATGCTCGTCATCCATGTGCTCTGATATACACAACATAGCTTATCATCCTGTGTTCTGTTGCAAAATATATAGTTATTATAATTATTTTTACCTTCAATATATGACAATGAAAACATCAATATTTAAATAAACTGAGTCTTTTATGTTTAATTATTGCAAAGTGGTAAATTGAACGTGTAATGTAGTAAAGAATAGCAAATATTTGGAAAGAAACAAATAGTATATGTAGATCTGTTATGAGTTATGAATTATGTACGTTATGAGTTTACATAAGTTCTTGTTAGTTTTACTAATTAAAAAAGGTGCCATGCCGATGTAATCGAATGTGATATTCATTGGTGTCATTCATTAGCGTCGGAATATTTGACGCTTGGCGGCACATGGCCCCAGTAAAACAATTTGGAAGTTATGAGATTTATAATCAATATAATTTTTTTAATTAGTTAAATACATACGATTTATGTTAAATATAATATTATTCATTATCAAAATTATTTACTATAAATTCAGTAGATTAACAAGCGCTCTCTCCCTCTCTCACTCACACGCACGCACGCGCGCACGCGCGCGCGCGCACAGACACAAACACATGTACATTGATGGATTTATTTTAGGAGAGTGAGATTTTAAAGAGTTATAAGATAAAAAGGAGCTTATGAGATTATTAGATTTGGGAATTATTTAAAACTAAATACAGATACATCATTACAAATATAAAATTATTTTAAAATTAGCAGAACGTATTTTAAACGTTACTTATAAAATGGAAAACAAAAATTGTAGATAAATTATAATAACAAAATGAATAAATAATAATAAAAGTGTAATAAAAATTAAACTGTATACATCTAGGGTGTGAAATTATATTTCACGAGGTAAATCAATACTATAAAATATAAACGTTGTGGAATAAATGTATATGGTCACGATACATATTCAACTAAAACAGAGATACTTCAGTAGACTATAAATCAACATGATAAGCATACTGCATGATGTCCCAAACAATGTATTTATACAATATTAATTTATTAATATTTACATACAATATACGCATATTACATATATTATACATATATTATACATATATTATATATATACACCACACACACACACACACACACACACACACAAACAAGTATACATAAATTATATATACCGCACAGTTGTTAAAACACAATGGTGTGTGTGTGTGTGTGTGTGTGTGTGTGTGTGATAAGATGCGCGAAGAATATAAAGTTTGTTAGTAAGGCGCTAGAAATCTTAATAATGTCAAAGCTGGTGAATAGAGAGACCTTACTCAATTGTGAATCGCTGCACTCTATTGTAGTGAACGTGCCTCTGCGGGAATATGGCGTACCTACGAGTATATTAGCTGTGCACTGGGGATGATTGATATCGTGAAGGCATGACCCTGGGTCATTCTTCTTTCTTCAGTGCACGATCATTTGCTTTACTACAAATGAATGTAATTCCCTCACAATTTGCCAACAGCCACTCACCATTTCCTGTCTCCTGTATTTTCTCTCTCCCCCTCTTTATCTCCATGGCATTCTGCTTTCTAGCCCCCCACTACACTTGAATCCTTTCTCCTTAAAAATTTAAATACGTACATAACACATACGTAATAACACAATAGTTCCACCCTACAAGTTATAAAAAAGAAGTGAGAAATTGTTTATTGCAAATTTTATTCCGTTAAAAACCAATATCCAAAGTCTCACCCATTTTATACATATTTTTAGGGCTTCTGATCAGTGTGGATCAGTTGTATGTAACCTTACAACACATAAAAATGAGTCAATATGGCCAACACAATGAACGTAGTTATATAATAGTGTTCGAAAATTTCTCCATCAGTTGAACACACTGTTATTAATTTTCACAAACTTTGTCCTCATATTAACAATTAATAGAATACATAATTATATTATGTCTTATGTAATGTATGTGCAGTAAACTGAGAAACTGAGTCGAGTAAACCTCTTAACTTCATTACTTACTTAACGTATTAATAAACTGTATTAATTAGTACAATCTCTGGCCAAAATCTTAGGCCACAACAAAAAAATATGTACGATTTAACAATTATTTTGTGTTTTAGTTAAATAATACATAATAAAATAGTCATAAGAATTAAAAACATTTATTTTTAAATAATATGAAATCATTAGTCTCACATAAAATTGACTTTCTGCAAATAATATTTAATATTTCTTCTTTAGCTTGATAATATTTTTAATTCCCTTGAAAATCTTTTCAAAGCTGTTTAGAGCTTCTTTCTTTAGTAGTAATTACCAAATTATTATAGCAAAGAGATGTTTCTTATTATTGTTACTTTCTTACTCTTTCTTGTTTTAAAAGGCTCTTATACGTCTCAGTTGGATTTATATCTGGGGAATTTCTTCAGCAGTCAATAAGAAGTATTCCATTCTGGAAAGAATATTTGTACACTTTTTGCGATACGTAAGGGAACTAAATGCTGCATGAAGTAAGTTGGAAATCGTTCACTTAATTAAGGCCTCTGAAGGACTTGTATATGGGTGTCGTACCAAAACTTATAGCTGTCTTAGTCCTTTAGTGTTGATAACTGGCCAAATCGTCACTAATAATAATTATTATTAAACTGATGTCTGTCAATTTTCATAACATAATTTTTCAATTTTTATAACATAATTTTTAGGACGTTTTTCTCTTGGTGTTCGTTCTACGTTTTTGTCGCTGAGGATTTGAAAAGTGAGGACACCCGTAAAAAACTATGACTGTCATTGATATCGGTATTTATAACAGTTTTTGAAATGATTTTTATCCAAAGGCAAGCTGGCGCAATATTATTCACTTAACGCTGTTACCGTGTTTGTCTTTTGCCAGTCTTTATAAGTGAATATCCTGTAGTTCCTGGCCTACAATAATCTCTTCTCGTTTACATTAACAGTCAGCTTGGGTTCTTGACAGATCACTGGCTTTTCGCTCCGAGACTTCGACAAACCATGACTTTCAGATACTACAATGTCAGAATTATTTAATTCTTTTGTTATAGTCGCACCATAGTGGCACCTTATGTTGTTTCATGCTTTTAAATATATAAAGCAAAAATATAAAACACATATGTATTATATTAAATACAAATATGTTTAATATTACACAACAAACAAACAAGTTCGTGTAAGTCTTTGAACTCTTGGTCTCAACATTTAAAGAAATTATCATATTTTGTACTAATTTGTGTCTTAATGTCTGCTTTAATAATTTTTTTATATTTTAAAAGTAGGCTTTTCTAAATGTTTATTTTTCTTAGTTTGACACATTAATGACTTTTTTAACATTTAAATAGGAAAATGCGTGGAATTTAAGAATTATTTATCGAATGTGTGGTCAAATTATATATATTGCAATAGGTAGAATTTGCATATGAATTAGTAGTTTAACTCTAAGCGTACAATAGCATGTTCCAATGAAAATTTATCTAAGTAAAGACTGCAGATTTGGAGACTGTATGACAGCAATAAGTTACATGTTAAATTTGTTTGTTTAAGTTAATTTTTGACAGTAAACAAAAAAAAAACAAAAAATAAAAACACTTCTATGAGCGCTTACAAGCCTCTCGGCTCATGAGGCTTGTAAGCGCTCATGGAAGTGTAAGTGTTTATTAGTATTATTAGTATATTAGTTTATTAGTATTTATTAGCAACACAAATTTAGCAAAAAGTTAGACTTAACCACTAAATTGTATTTATCGTTAAAAAAAAAACCAGTGTTGTGAAATGGAGCGAAAATATGCGTAGGCATATGGCGAGTGCGCGTGTACGAGTATATGTAACTATGTTATATGATAATAATAAAAAACATATTAAATTAAATAACTTTCGTGAAAACATAGATTCTGACATGAAACGTACACCAAAATTCGCATAAATAAAATCCTATCGAGCTGTAATATTTGTTTATAAATTAAAGAACTAAATATATGAGGTTTTTTATAAAGAAGGTTTTATGACTGAAGAAAAGTAATAAAATCAGACAGGTTTTTTTTGCAAGCTCCGCTTTGTTCGTAGACAGACTTTTACAAGAATTAAGTTATCTTAAGGGAAAGGGAATATTGCAGCCAATGAACGCCCGTGAAACTGGCGGAAATCTCAGTTGATTTTGTACTCCGTATCGGTCATCCAGTCTCTCTGAGAACCTGAAAACGTGTGGGTCGTATTTCTCGAGTTTAGACGATTGGTCTATGGCAGCGTACGAACACAAGTCCAAAAGTTTGCCAGTTGATTATTAAACACCGAGTGCTAATCCGGTAAAGTACAAGATCGTCCGCATAGGCATTAAAAGACACTTGAAGTTTACTGGATTATTGTGTATGTTTAATACACAAAATAAATTACAGTTAAAATTTAATTAACTACGATTTGTAGAAGTACCCAGCCCGAGAACGACACTGAACGCCGGAAAACAGGAGCAGTTCGCAGCGGTATCCTGAACTGGTATCCTGTACCTATCTTCTGGACATGTCGTCATTCATTGGAAAGGGAAGTGAGTTTATTTGTTATAAACATATTTAAAACACTTACAAACTGAAAGACAAGGAACTCATATAAATAAAATAAAAATTTACGTAGTAGAATATAAGAGAATATTATTTTTAAAATTATAAAAATATCAACAGATGTAGTATAATTAGTTTTATTTTATTGTTATAAACAGTATTAAATTATTAGTGCAATTTGAAATTATTAATAAATCCGAAAAGCATTCCAATATACGATATAACCAACTACTTATTCTATGCGACCCCTGTACATCGCAATATATGTAGTATAACAATATGACATTGCAAATATAATATAATTTAAATTTGTGATGCTCCACGTTGGAAGCGACATTTATTATGCAACGATACATAAACATAAATACAATTTATGTTGGGTTTCAGGTGTATCGGTAATAAGAACTCTATGTAACTTGTAACGGTATTTCAAATTTATTTGGTATTAATAAAATCGTGCGCACGGCACTTGATTCGAATTAAAACATTCGTTATTACTTTGTTATTATGCCGTAAGGCTTATGCTATCTACATCCTTACTGACTAAATATTCTATTCTACTAACTATCGTATTAAAAAAAATCTCATTTCCAGACTACTCAGTCAATTAGTGTGCTTCGAAATATCAATGTTTAATTATCTTTTTATATATTGTAATATATACTCAAAAATATTAACAGTTACTGAATTTATTTTTCTTTTCTCAGTACTGATTTATATAAAACGCTAATTTTTACTTAAATGCTTTGCATTCTTTTCATTTCAATACTAATTTGAGCTCTTGTTTACGTTAATCTTACTTCAATAACATCTATGATTTTAATTCTATATTTACAATAAACATTGGCTCTTACTTTTAAATAGAACAAGAATGTCTTTAATTGTCTTTGAGTTAATTGTTCGATTAAGAGATAAATAAGTTGTTTATCACCTTATTGTCGTCAATCATACTCAATCATTGGATCCATCTGTAATCGTCCTCGTCTCGAACTCCAGCATCACTTCCTCATGTCCAGCGTCGTCTCCTCTTGTCCAGCGTCGCTCCACTAGAGTCCAGCGTCATCTCTCTATTGTCCAGCGTCGTCTCGCTCTTCTCCTCTTGTCCAGCGTCGCTCCTCTCTTGTCCAGAGTCGCCTCGCTCTTGTCCAGCGTCGCTCCTCTCTTGTCCAGAGTCGACTCTCTCTCTCTCTCTCTCTCCAGCGTCGTATCGCTCTCTGGAACTTCTCCTCGTGCTGTTTCGGACGTCAGTTGATCTTCTTATGTGGATCTTCTTATTTAATTTTGTTACTACTAAAAATTGTTTGTTCTACAATCCAGTTACATAACTGTATGTAACTGGAAGGATGAAACTATTTACAAAAAATTAAATATTCTGTGCGGACGGGCAGAAGCTCCCGCTGCACTGTGGGTGATTGAAGAAAGAGAACAACAGTAGCGTGTGTGTCCTATTTATACCCATGTCTTGGTCAACACCTGCAGTTGTACGAAATCGACATGTCAGAAACTGTCTCTGGGTTGAGTTCCCCCACTCTTTGTCAATTTCGCTATTTCTTATACTTCTGCGAATTGCAGAGTCCTGTAAGTATACTCTTATACTCATCTTATAACTATTCTCACTACACATGTTCACTGTAATTTTGGACATTGCAACTTAACCCTTTCGATTTGTACACAGTTATTTCACTACTACACTTGTACGGTGTGTCACTTTCACGTGGTTTTTGTACACAGTATTTATTAAATTTTATTACATTTTATTGTGTTTTTGGATTTTACTCCTTAATTATAGTTTATGAATAATTACGAAAAAACAGTAATTATGCAATTATTCATCTTGGGGTGGTAAACTCGCCTGCATAGACCTGCGTTCACACACACTAGCAAAATACTGGTGTACACACTTACAGTTACATTTGTGTGTGTGTACACGTCGATTCAGGTCGAAACACCTGTTCATATTTTTGTCTGAGCCAAGCTTGCAATCCCTGACATGCTTATTTCTAATACATTATTAATTATTTACAGTTTATTAGGTATATTTAAATTTTTATATTCAATGCTCAGCACATCACTTATTTGTACTGTCGCATTATCCCTCTGCTTGGTAATAAAAAAATTTAATAAATTTATTTATTAAAAAATTTTTTTTAATTATTTTATTATTACAATTGTGAAAAAATGTAACAAATAATAAAGAATAATATTCGTCATTTCACCCTTAATTGGAGTGTATACAAATGTCTTACCTCCCCTCTTTACACGTTCACTGCTCGTGACCTTGTAGTAGGGTGGCTTTATCAAACAGCTGATTTGACTGGTTTCATTGACCTCGTTGTTTTTATGTGTAGAACTTCCTAAATGACGTTGCGTGGAATTTACCAATTTCTTTCTTCTGTATCTCATCATATACGATGAAAGTGTGTTGTCCTACACGCTGTCTTAACGTATACGGTCCATTATAAAGTCTGAAGAATTTCTTCGCCGTATTATCACTTCGTTTTCTCACTGGATTAGCTTTGAGTAGTACACTTTCTCCCACGTTGAATTGTTGTAGCTTGTGAGTTAGATTAATGTCTCTACTCTCTTGTTACCTCTTTCTATTATCCGTTGCTTTGCGTATTCAATTTTCACACTTATTGGTACAGGTACATTCTGGTTATTAGGTTTGTTTATATACTTGGTCCAAAATCTGTCTGGCTTCTTATCTTCTTCCAATTCCATTGCAGTATATCCTGTTGCTTCACTATAATTTTCGTTGATGTCTTTTTCAAGAAATGGTAAATATTCTGCCCATTTATTGTGTTGATCATGGCAGTATATTCGTAAATATTTACCTAATTCTTTGTTAACTCTCTCAGCAAGGTTTCCTTGAGGATGTCTTATGGATGTGAGTACAGGTTGTATTCCATTTTCCCTTAACGTCCTCTCCCATTTTTCACTCTGGAATTGTACACCTTGATCACTGAGTACCTTCTTCATTTTTCCATATGACGGATATATTTCTGCAGTAGTATCTTTAGAACAACTTTGGTTGTTGGTCGCATAATTGGGTACAGTCGGACTGCCTTGGAAAACACATCGATACATACCAATATGTGCTTCACACCTCGACTTGATCGTGGTAGTGGTCCCAGAAAATCCACTGCAATTAGCTCTCCCTTGTTCTCCTTCTGGATGCTCTGTAAATTCGGTCCTTAATTTTACATTATCTTACTCATACATTCTTACCTTCGCTTCTAATCTTCCTTAACTCTTTTCTTAACATGACATTACTTTATCTTTCTTAACTTTTCTTATACTACTTATACAATACATTAACATTCATTATCTTTTATTACATTTCTTTATCATTACCTTTCTGATCGCTATTACTTTCTTGAAATACACTTCCGTAACAGAATACTCTTTTAGCTTTGTAGTGTGTCGCATGATCGGTTACAGAGGAACTATCTTGGAAAACAACGATATTTTTCTCGAAGTCTTTAATCCTAAGTAGTCTCTGCCCTTTTGACTTTTCACTCTTGCTTTCTTCTGTGTCCTTGTATCTCCATTAAGTGTTCGCTTGATCAGCCGTTCTGACAATTATAGCAATTATTTTCCATTCCTAACCCTTTCTTCATATTAAAAACAACAATAACATCTTTTACCATTACTTTCTTAAATATTTCTCTACACTATCATTCCTTACCATTAATAATACATTTCTTAATTAACCCTTTAAAATAATATTCCTTATTTCTTTTCACTAATATTTCTTTTTATTTGCTATCATATCCTTAATAAATAATATTTCTTAATTATATTCTCTTATCTTATTATCAATAATTAATAGTAATATTATTTTTCTCATTTAAAAATAATTATTTATTTTCGTTTGCCTTGAGTTATGAGTTGCAGTGTCGTTAGATCTGACACCCCTCTTATTATAACCATTGGATTGTCCGTCATCTCCCGGACGTAGATTAGTCGACGTGTACAGTTATTTCCGTCGCACACCCTCATTGTGTTAACGTCCCATTGTATTGCTGCGACGTTTGTTTTTATCGTGGAAGTCACCTGTTTATAGGGTGAAAACTTTATTCTCCCTCTCTTTCTCTCGTAACGGTCACATTCCATCGCAACAGTTTGCTCGCGTCCCATATAAACAGTTGAACCTATTTTCGTGCGTCTTTTGTGTTAATATTCACCGTAGTTCTCATACTTACAGTTATAATTATCGTTACTATAAATATCGTTCACTTTATATTTCTCGTGCTTATACCTACCGTCATATTTACCACAATTTTGTGTAGTGTTTCGTCTAGATAATTACTACGTTTCTTGTTAGGTCTACAGTGATATTTATCTCCGTAAGTGTGGTGTCTTAAGTGTTTCACATGTGTCATCTTGTGTGAATTACTATTGTGTGTGTCTCACACTTGGGATATCGCTATTAATAAGGTACGTTTCATTAACCTTAATTTGCTTCTCTTCCTTAACGTTAATTACTTTATAATTATCGTTAGTAATTACACACGTATTTTCAACTACTATGAATTCTTGACATATTATCTTTTCACATATTAACTCCGTTTGTTTATTAATTATTCCACAGACATTTTCTGCGATCGTGTCAATACGTAAATTTGTATTAACAATTTTTTCGGTTAACTGTGCAGTACCGTTTATTATACTTTGTTTTATTTCAAGATTATCAATTTTTAATTCTTCTAGACTTTCTGAAATTTTTATGGTGTCTTGTCTAAAATTTTCAGTTTGTTCTTCTAATTGTTTCTTATTAGATTTTTTTTAATTCGTCTATTCTAGCATTTAAATTTTCTGTCTGTTTATTTAAATTTTCTTTCTTTTTTGTGCTTAATTCATCGACCCAGGTACGCATCATCGATTGAAATGCTTCTACGTCCAAATTTCCTGGAGTCGTCATGTTGAAGTATTATTTAAAATATTTAGTAGTTATTCTTTAACAATTATTATTGATAACCGTTCCCTACTTATTTATTTACATCTGTATTTGTATTAATAGTTATTATTAATACTCATTACAGTTACACCTGTTACATAGACAAACAATATTATTTGTGGGCGCCAGCTGTGTTATTACACAACAATTAACATTACTATTTCTTTTATGAATTTGGTAACTGCTATAATTTTTTATTGTTCGACTAAGCTTTTCGTCATTACTGACATCTTCAGGTCTTAAACAACGACCTGAAGGTCTTTGTTGTTTAAGACCTGAAGATGTCAGTAATGACGAAAAGCTTAGTCGAACAATAAAAAATTATAGCAGTTAGCAAATTCATAAAAGAAATAGTAAGGATGGCTGCTAATTTAAACAATACGAAGAATTAACATTACATTCAGTTACTGTTTAATATAAATAATTATTACATATAATACATTTTTCATTTAACACACTCTTATATTTTAGAACAACCATTTAGCTACATAAAAAATTTTAATAGTTAAATGGTGGGGATCGGGCCATACGTTCATGGGCTACAATTTATGTAACAAATTTTTGTACATAAATTTAGGCATGTCGTGCCCCACGTCCAGGGCGACATTTCTTATGTAACGCTACAACTGCAAATTCAAATTTATTTGTTTTTGCGGAGCCCCACGATCTTGGACGCCATTTCTTATATAACAATATAACATTGCAAATATAATATAATTTAAATTTGTGATGCTCCACGTTGGAAGCGACATTTCTTATGCAACGATACATAAACATAAATACAATTTATGTTGGGTTTCAGGTGTATCGGTAATAAGAACTCTATGTAACTTGTAACGGTATTTCAAATTTATTTGGTATTAATAAAATCGTGCGCACGGCACTTGATTCGAATTAAAACATTCGTTATTACTTTGTTATTATGCCGTAAGGCTTATGCTATCTACATCCTTACTGACTAAATATTCTATTCTACTAACTATCGTATTAAAAAAATCTCATTTCCAGACTACTCAGTCAATTAGTGTGCTTCGAAATATCAATGTTTAATTATCTTTTTATATATTGTAATATATACTCAAAAATATTAACAGTTACTGAATTTATTTTTCTTTTCTCAGTACTGATTTATATAAAACGCTAATTTTTACTTAAATGCTTTGCATTCTTTTCATTTCAATACTAATTTGAGCTCTTGTTTACGTTAATCTTACTTCAATAACATCTATGATTTTAATTCTATATTTACAATAAACATTGGCTCTTACTTTTAAATAGAACAAGAATGTCTTTAATTGTCTTTGAGTTAATTGTTCGATTAAGAGATAAATAAGTTGTTTATCACCTTATTGTCGTCAATCATACTCAATCATTGGATCCATCTGTAATCGTCCTCGTCTCGAACTCCAGCATCACTTCCTCATGTCCAGCGTCGTCTCCTCTTGTCCAGCGTCGCTCCACTAGAGTCCAGCGTCATCTCTCTATTGTCCAGCGTCGTCTCGCTCTTCTCCTCTTGTCCAGCGTCGCTCCTCTCTTGTCCAGAGTCGCCTCGCTCTTGTCCAGCGTCGCTCCTCTCTTGTCCAGAGTCGACTCTCTCTCTCTCTCCAGCGTCGTATCGCTCTCTGGAACTTCTCCTCGTGCTGTTTCGGACGTCAGTTGATCTTCTTATGTGGATCTTCTTATTCAATTTTGTTACTACTAAAAATTGTTTGTTCTACAATCCAGTTACATAACTGTATGTAACTGGAAGGATGAAACTATTTACAAAAAATTAAATATTCTGTGCGGACGGGCAGAAGCTCCCGCTGCACTGTGGGTGATTGAAGAAAGAGAACAACAGTAGCGTGTGTGTCCTATTTATACCCATGTCTTGGTCAACACCTGCAGTTGTACGAAATCGACATGTCAGAAACTGTCTCTGGGTTGAGTTCCCCCACTCTTTGTCAATTTCGCTATTTCTTATACTTCTGCGAATTGCAGAGTCCTGTAAGTATACTCTTATACTCATCTTATAACTATTCTCACTACACATGTTCACTGTAATTTTGGACATTGCAACTTAACCCTTTCGATTTGTACACAGTTATTTCACTACTACACTTGTACGGTGTGTCACTTTCACGTGGTTTTTGTACACAGTATTTATTAAATTTTATTACATTTTATTGTGTTTTTGGATTTTACTCCTTAATTATAGTTTATGAATAATTACGAAAAAACAGTAATTATGCAATTATTCATCTTGGGGTGGTAAACTCGCCTGCATAGACCTGCGTTCACACACACTAGCAAAATACTGGTGTACACACTTACAGTTACATTTGTGTGTGTGTACACGTCGATTCAGGTCGAAACACCTGTT
Organism: Magicicada septendecula; assembly: GCA_034769895.1. NCBI lineage: Eukaryota > Metazoa > Arthropoda > Insecta > Hemiptera > Cicadidae > Magicicada > Magicicada septendecula. The sequence goes on along the minus strand of CM068367.1, from coordinate 1,118,465,226 downwards.
CATATTTTTGTCTGAGCCAAGCTTGCAATCCCTGACATGCTTATTTCTAATACATTATTAATTATTTACAGTTTATTAGGTATATTTAAATTTTTATATTCAATGCTCAGTACATCACTTATTTGTACTGTCGCAATAGACTATATAATATGCATGTATCAACGGGAAATTTTGTTGCATATGTTTTAGTAAGATATATATGCGCACTCATGAATGAAATAAGAGTTGCATGTGGGAATCTATATTGTAGCTTGTAGGCAACTTGTGTAATTTAGACTTACATATAAATTATTTAGCAGCAAATATGTAGGTCAACAAAAGAAATGTGCATAATTATCGTAGGTTTGTATTACTATAGTAGAATGTGCTTGTTGACGGTAATTAGATAAACTATTATAGCGCCCTTATTAATTCAATTTTCGTGATAGTACTTGGACAAGAATGTAATTTATATTGTAACAAACAATTTGCTGTAATTAGATGTACTATCCGATGGTTGGGAATGTTTTTCTTTTTTTACTATCTGTAACTATCTATAACTCATACTAGAGAGCCATAAAAAGACAAAAAAACCTAAAACTTTAGATAATTTCTCTGCAAATTTAGAACTTTTCGTGACCAGAATCAGTAGAAATTTACACCTGTTATTTATGACCTATTTGCAATTCCTTCACTTAAATTAGATTTCTGTAGAGAAGGAGTAAGCGATTGACTAATCAGAGTTTAGAATTTCAGTCAAGATTTAGTAAAGCTTCGTGCAAGTTCAGTTCATATCGGTTATTCAATCGTGACGCACGTGGCCTTCTCTACAAAAGTTAATTTTGTAGGAAAAACATGTTGGCGATACAAAACATTTTGGAGAAAAAGTCCACCTGGTTGAATGCTGATGATTTCGGAGATAACGTCTAGGTTACGTTAAAATTATTAACAATTGTAGTTTCGACCGCAGTTAAACCGAGTGCTTTGTGACTTTGTAGAAGATTGTCCGAGTAGTTTTGAAAGGACACTTGAAGCGAACTGGCTTTGGTGTAAGTACAGTACACCACGGTCGTACAGATTTTAAACCCGAAAGCGATCCTCAGAGACTCTACCATCCACATTATTACGGGCGTACACACGGCTGTAGAATGTGTCACTGTAGATCATCAGGTCACCACACTCCTGCTACTGACATCATTCTTCAGCGTACATTCAAGGGAAGTCTCCAAATTATAGTATGTCCAAACTTGAATGACAATTATTATAATGTCAAAATTATAAAATTAATATTACATCTTAAATCATGAGTTCTAAAGAACCTTTAAAGATTAAAGACTGTAAAACGAACGATTAAAGGACAATTTTAGTTAATTTTGTGTTGGTCAACAAACTAATTTGTAAAATAAATAATAAGTAGTAAGAACTTCTAAATTTCAACCATTATTCAATTAATTAAATTTCAATAAACCATCATTCCATACATTTTCCTCGGTAATATTAATTTATCTATGTTTATGCAATACATCGCAATATATGCGCGCGTGTGTGTGTACGTGTGCACGTGCGCGCGTGCGTGAGGTTTTATTTACGCATTTAATGGTTTATACTATAGTGGTTACAGTATCATAAACCATTAACAATTATCCGCAACCGGAAAATAAAAGTAACCTAATATTATAAATACAAAATTAAATTTTAATAAAACAAATTCCATACAAATAAACAAATTTATAATATTTACTTTTTATGAAACAGTAAGCCACAAAATTTCAAAAATATTCAAAAATAGTAATTTAAAAGTATTACATAATAATAATGACATAATTTTCAGTAAGATTAAACCTAAATATAATATATTAATATTCAACCTTAATCAGTGACGAGGCGTGAGTTTTCAGAATGTGTATGCGGTAAACATATTGTTGATCCTATTATTGGATGGAACTCAGCCATCAACAAAAAAACTCCTTCTTCTCCCTCTCCGTATGATAATCAAACTCGGTCAACAGTATTAACAACAGATAAGAAAAGAGTAAATATTACAATTTTTCCGTTTATGGAGGTCTAATAGAGACCAATATAATAATAGTAAATATATAAAATGTTTTAGTAAATCAAGCAGACTGTATTAGGAACTTACCAGTACGATGAGTGGCGTCTGGTGGTACCGATTCATCTGTTATTTCCACTTGATTTAATCACATAAAGTCACAGAATTCATAAATAAACACACTGCACAATTATTTATTAAAATAGTTCATAATATCTTGTATCTGCTTTTTAGTGTCATAAGTAAACAATACTGATTCATAATGGTAATTAAAATCCTCCGCAGCGACACTAATTCATTCACTTTAACGGCTTACAATAATTTATTATTCACGTTATAATATTATTAGCTGTTATATTTCAAAAAAATATATAGACGACATTAATTATTATGCGTTAGTTGTAGTAGTTATTTTTTAAACGTTAGTTCTAGGTGCCTGGTTTTTTGAGCGAATAAGTCAACAACCGTATCGTAAACAGCAGATTTAATTTCAGTTTCAAAAGAAGCGGTTTTTCAATAGATAACACTGATAGACCTGAGAGTCTGTGTTCAATTTGTGAGTTACGCAAACACATTTTTATTCTCTTCAAGGCTGAAAACATCTTTCTGTTGAAGAACTTGTAACTGGAATTGTCATTATAAGGTTTACAAGCCTCCACACTTGAGGAATGGTGTCACTCAGATCTGCTGACTTTAAGTACTTTACAAGTCACTAACACTATTTTTACAAAACTGCTAATTTAAATAACTACAGAAAACTTACTTTATAGTAACGGAAAATCAAAATACTGGCCATAAGAGCGTTTAGAGATGCAAAATGCTCTTCTGAAAATTTTTTAGAAAACTTTGGAAAACGTCGTGATTCTAGTAGAGCGATAAAATCGAGCTGATCTACGTCTGAAAAACCTCTGATGAAGTCTACATTTTATTGAATCAATCATTTCATAATACAGCCTACGATAAGAGCTTTCCAAATTCGACATGTTATCAATACGCAATCTTTTACTTCTGTGAGTGCTTGCAGGCTGGTCCCACCTCGCTGTTGAAATATTCTGAATTTCATTCCTGTCACTCCAGAATGTGTTGTTGTAGTTATTCCTTTAATTATTGAGATATTTATCAAAGTCTTCAACGCGTTTCATACAAAAACTGATTTCAGAACTTTAATCTGAAAAATTTTGGATATGGAATATTGCTCCAGTTATAACTTTCGTTGTCAGCGTTCTCAATCATAGAGTCGAAGAGATTTTATTCTGTTACAGTGGCCACTAGTCTTCTGTTGTAGTTCCATCTAGTAGTTGCAACTGATGGAAATCGCTTCTTCACTTCTTGGTCAAGTGCGTAAGTCGTCCAGAAGATTTTGAAAAAAAAACGAAACTAGAGCAGATAACGTGCTAAAAAATATTTTACATTTTTAAATGTGATCTGAAATTTTTAAGACCAAGTTCATTTTATGAGCATAGCAATGGATAAATATTGCTTGGTTGCACCTACTTTTGACCAAGGCCTGTAACCCTCTATGTTCACCAGACATAACAGCAGCACCATCCTACGTTCGTACAACTAATTATTTTCAGAGTTGTATTCAGTCAGGACATTAAATACATAGTTTGCCAACGCGTTAGCTGTACGATCGTCACTAAAATCGCTAAAACCAATAAATCTTTCTTGAACGGCTCCAGACTTATCGACGTAACGAAACACAGTTGAACCTGGCATGTATTTGTGATATTATATGTTGTTTTGTCCCTTATTATTGCTACAAAGGGACTTCGTTTTATTTCATTTTTTATTTCTGTTAATAAGACTTGAGAAATGGAGTTAATCAAGTCATTTTAAATATCGCTAGACAAACCAGAATAGTGTAGAGTTTTTAAGACGGTTGTCTAACATTCCGTCGTAATTTCGTAACAAATTTAACAGCCCTACATAATTTCGTCGATTTGACGATGCCACAGATTCGTCATGTCCAAGAAAAAGGAGTTCATTTTCAGCCAAAAACACACTACATTAATTAGACAAGGAAGAATGTACCGGTTTTTTTTTACCACGTCACTGTGCTGTTTGATGTTAATTTTAAATTGTTCACTAAGGGCATACTCAATTTTGGTTTTGCCGAACTGTCTTACAGAAAGAAGGGAAGCAACATGACTTTGTAAAATCTCATGGCTTTTTGTAAATTAAACAAGTTGTTCAAATCAGAAACTCCTGAATTTATCCATACATTTTTTTGAAAAAATAATGCATTACCAACAGTATAATTTGGAGGTTTTTCTACAGCCGCAAAGCCACGTTTTTAGTGCATAATGTTCCTTTAAATGTGGTGTATAATTTGTTGTTTTTGACGTTAATGTAGGAATTAATGGGGCTGGTATACAAGATAATGTTCAGTTTATCTATAAAACTTCTACTACTGAATGGCCGTATAAATAAACTTTCAATTACACAATTGCACTCAATTACACACGACGATGACGTTCCCGCCACAAACAAACTCATTATTAAAAGACTTTAAACAACAGGGTACGCACTAGGCCTATGCACTGTATATGCAGAAACAGTAACGCATACGTTACCGCTATTCACAGTGTACTAACGTTGGGAGGGGGAGCTCAAGTCAGAACGCCTGCCTGTTCAAATCTGCTGCATGGATTAATAACCGCTGTCGAGAGAATGTATTCGTTAGCTTAGGCTGGGTTTACACGTTGCGTTTTTCGACGGCCGTTGCTGCGGTAGGGCCAACGGCCGTTGATTTTTCTGCTTGTTCCCACATACTGCGGTACCGCAGTCCGGTGGGAGAAACCTCTCCCTACCTAGTCTCGTCTTACAATCAGTCAGTCTGTATATTCCTGTGCTTTCGCTTGAATGCAGTTATGAACGCGTATAGAAAATGCTTATTAGTATTGTGCATAGCAGAGACATCAGGTTTCCTAGATGAACCACGGCCAGTAAGAAGAATGCAGGCAATTCTTCCCATTTTTCCACAAGTCCTCCAGCTACTGCCAACCAGCACTTTTCTTTTACAGTTAGGTCTTTAAAACGGTTGTGGCTTTTGCCCTAAAGCGGAGGTTGGTCTAATGCTATTAATTTGTCACAATCCATGGCGAACAAACGTTTGAAGTGCGTAGGAAGTGTGTCACCGACGCGACGGTCGGTACTGTGGGATCGGCTGACGTTGACGCCGCAACAAGCTCCGTTGGAAATTATTTCCAACGGCCGGTGAAAACACCGCACCGGTGTATGTGGGAACCGCCACTCTACAATAAACGTGTTGACTCTTCTGCTCCGTTACCGCATCGCAGCAACGGCCGTCGAAAAACGCAATGTGTAAACCCAGCCTTAGAAGCATACTACAGTGCGCCTGGTGTCATACTGTAATGCTTTATTAATTGTCGCTGTATTGCTCAAGTGAAAATTAAGTTTTGGCTTTTGAGGTGACAAAATTTTAGACTCGACTAATGTAAAATTAATTACATAACTTTATACGATTGTATATAAAATTTTAAATTGAATGCGCCGCATACACCGCATATATGGACGCTTCGCCACTGACCTTAATAACGTTTACGAAATTCATTGTCCCCATTACATCAACCATTATGTAGAACAAACAAAAACCATTTAAAAGACAGATATCAACAAGAAACGCGTATATCAAACTGTTTGTATATAAAGTAAATTGGGCCAAACATTCGACAAATGATTCTTACAAATTTTCATATTTTCCATATGAAATACTTGTTAAATAAAAATTATGTAACCGATGTAAAATGTAAACAAAGTGGAAAACAATTTTAAAAACAAAAACTGACAAATTTTTTCCCTAATTAGCCTGGTCTAATGTGTCTGTGGTCATATTGGCCTAATATGTAGGCCTAATTTGGCCAGTAAGTCTGTTCTGCTTCTAGTAGTAGGTAAATATCGGGCGAATCAAAATTTTAAGGAGTCCATTCGAGATTTTGATAGTCCATTAAATGGTTACAATTTACCATCGAGTTTTTACACATACCCTTTCATTTCGTAATAAATTTGTTATAGGCAACTGTAAAATGAATGGATACCATTTCTAGGTTTCATGCGATTTTAAAGGTCTCGATAATATTTTCTGGTGTATATAGCCTGGTGTTTTTTTTTCTAGACACAATATTATCTCAACAATGCGCGCACAGTAGGTGTGTTAGATGAAAAGTTAGGATTGTCGTCCACAATAGGTTAAATGTTGAGAGTAAACAGACTGTCAAATGCAATACAATCCTAGGATAGAGTGCGTAGTAGGTAATAAGTTTAAGAGTGAGGAGGTGTAGTGTGATAAATACGAGAACGATGTATATACGTGACAGAAGTGAACAGATACAATGATATACGCATTATCGTTAGATATATTACAGGAATTAATATAGCCCTACAGTGTGCTCCGGCAGGAAAAAAAGTTTAAGGAGATTATTCTAGAGCTAAAAATACGAACAAAATATTTAATTTTTTGTAAAATAACGATTTGTTTTCGAGTTATGACCATGAAAAAATTAAATCTACATTTCTATTTCGACGGAGTAACAATTCAATATAAAAATTCCTGCTAGACGAATTATGGAGCAAAAACACAATTTGTTTATTTTTAGCGTAAACTAATTTTGTTTAATTACTGGTAAACAATACAATTAAGTAATTAGATCTGTAGGGAATTTTATTCTAAAAACACTGATATGAATAACATCAGTGAAAAACAAACAGAAGTTTGAGAAATTTGACTTGGGTTAAATAATGTCGTGGTAGTAAAAAGAAATGTTTCTGAATCAAATTCAATATAGCATATGTGTTATTTACAAAACAGCTAAAATATTATTAAGTATTGCTGAACGAGTAAACCGACTTCTAGTTTCGACTCGATTGTATGGCATTTGTCTGTCAGTCTATCTGTCTTACTGTTTGGGGTATTTCTCACGATAACTTTTGAACGCATCAACGGATTTGTGTAAAACATGACAAACGTATCCACAGCTTTATCCTACAGAACCCTGTTGTTTTTTAGATTGATCCACTCAAAAATAAGGTTGCCGAAGGCAAACATATGAAAAGTCAAAATTGTGAAAAAATCGCAAAAGCCCATTTGGGAATTTTAACCACAATCTGAATATCGTGTTAATTTTTAGAAATAGCAAAACCTTTTTGGCCCTAGGTAAAAAATGTCACCAAAAACTTGAAAATTTTTTTTAAATCCAGCCGAATCTCAGATTAAGAGAAATTTTAACACAAATCCGTTTGTCTGGAATTTTTATCGTTTATTGTTGGTTGCTCTACAGTTGTTACGTTACTAAACAAAAAATAGTAAAATCGACTTCGTTCAAAATAATGAGCGAGTTCTGCAACTCAGGGAGCATACTAGTTATTTTAATTTTATTTTATAAAATTTTAGACATCTTTGCCGTGTAGCGTAATGTTTCATTAAGAAAAAGCTAATTAAGAAAAAACTGGTTACGTATTAGGCCTATACCGTGACCACATATGGGCTGAAAATCTGCTCTGAAAATTTGAATCCAGTGCAGCAATAGTGAGAATTTCGGGTTGATACCAACACAGATAATAGTTGGTTCATCTGTAAACAGTTATGGTAAACATATGCAGTGATTCGTACTAATGCATTCCCAAAAGTGCGCTGCACAGTATAATGTTCTAGTCACAGGTGCTGCATCGCCTCACACTAAGTTAGACATAACAACTTAGTGTTCGTCGTACACTAGGCAATGCATTACGTTACCTAGATTCTGTACAAACTTTTAGTGGAACTACGTTCAACGGATTGTAGAATATTTTAAATTTCATGTTCATGTTTAAGTTATAGTTCACGTGAAATATGAATCCAAGAAAGAGTACCATTTTGCCGCAGGTTGTTAAAGTCTCTACAAAGTACCTTACTATACGTGTAGAATAACGAAAATGCAAATCAAGCTCTTGCATTTCCATTGTAAACTCTGTGCAGTTAATCCATATCAGAGTAATAAGGGTGAATGAATAAATGAGGCATTTTTAAAAGACAATTGAAATAGAATTTTAGTTCTTATCAACACAAATGATTAACTATGTGTGTATGGTATAATAAATAGAGAGAGAGATAATTGGCCCTTCATACTAACACATCGCACTACGCACCAAAAATACCTAGAATTTGTAGAACCTACACTAAAAAATAATTTTTAAGTAAAATTTTTATAACTGTTTGCTGTTTTGTAAATAAAACAGTTGATATTTTGTGTTTAATTTAGACACTGATATATTTAATTCAAGTCGAATTTCTAAAACTTGCATTGATTTTATTTAATATTACTCATATTAATTTTTCACAATGAAATTTTATACAAATCTAACTTCAAAATTTGTATTGTTTAATAAATATTTAACAAAGTTGTACGCTAATCCTAAAAACTTGTGTTGTTGAACTCAGTTTTGTTATACCTTTCAGCAATTTTCTTGCAAAATACTAAAGATAGATCTCTGGGATCCTTTTCCGTTAATATCTCGGGTTAAACAACAGACGGAATCACTAATTTTGCTCCATAATTTGTCTTTCTGGAATTTTCATATTGGATTATTACTGCTTCGGGACAGAAATATGTAATAAACTTTTACCTGGCCATAACTCAAAAACAAAACATTTCAGGACCCATGTGTATGTAAATACTTTTTTATTACATTTTAGCTGTAGAATCGCCTTTTGTAATATTTTCCTTTCCTCTCGGAACACTCTGTATAAAATGCTAGAGTATGCATTAGGTTAGGTAATTTCAGGGTGACTGATGATTGATACGTCGTTGAGTGGAATTGTTGGAACTGCGATCCTTGATTAACATGTTAGTCAACAAATCTAACTGGAGGAAGACTGTCAAGTTTGGAAAGGTCAACTTGAGCCATAGTGTTATAATAATAATAATCACAGCGACAACAACAATAATGCTATGGAGAGACGATATTCCTTACAGCATTATACAACTGCCGGATGTAGCTATGGCTATACTACAGGCACTTTTTAACGCCTTGTTGACGCAAAGGGACTACCCAAATCAATGGAAAGGGGCGATCGTCATCCCGCTTCTGAAGGCCGGAAAGGGTACCCAGAAAGCAGAAAACTATCTTCCATTATAGTCGACGTGATTTTTGAGAAAGTTAGTGGAGAACATGGTAAACAGCCAGCTCACCTAGTGTCTTGAAAAACACTGCCTTCTGGCCGCACATCAGTGTGGATTCTGCGGAAGCACCACTCTACTACTCATCAACTGGTATATATGGAGAACGCAGTTCAAAACAGGCTCATCGAAACCCAACATATTGTTCCAGTATTCTTCTATTTGGAGAAAGCAAAATCTATTTCGACAAAACGTGGAGATACAACATCCAGAGTAGACTACGTTATTGGCGGTTCAGGGGCAACCTGTCCAAATATATCGCCAGATTTCTCAGAGACAGGACTTTCCGTGTTCGCGTTGGACAATCATTATTGGCCCCACACAAGCTGCAAAATGGAGTTCCGCAGGGATCTCCGTTGAGCGGCACGTTTTTTTCACAATCTCTAGAAATGGGGTCTTTGAGAATATAGAAACGTCAGTTGGGTGCTTGTACGTTGACGAACTTGCGCGGTTCTACTAGGCTAAAGCAACGGTCAAAAGTGAGGCGCTATAGACACGTTTGCTGAAAAAGCTAACAGTATAGGCTTTTCTTTTTTGGCAACAAAGGCGACCTGCGTCCACGTCTGTCGAAAGCGAGGAAGGCACCATCAACGGTGTTCGGTTGCACTATAGGCCCAGGAACACCGTTCAAATTTCTGAGCCTAACGTTCTATAGACAATTAACATGGAATGCGCATGTGGACGATTTGGCTGCGATGTCCAAATCCTTGCTAAACGCCATCAGATGCATCTCTCGTATGATCTGGGAAGAAAACAGATAAGATTTATTGCGCCTGTATGATTTAGTACTATTTAAAATGGATTATGAGTGCGTGGTGTACTCTTCAGCCGTGAGGTCGAGCTTAACAAAGCTAGAAGAGGGCTCTGCCGCGGTGGTCTGTTATTTCCCCGGTACTCGTGAGACCTACATGCTATTTTCCAAAATAATTCTGGGGTTGAGGAATCCCTTAAAAACCTTCGTCCAGAAAAAAAATCCTCCTCGGTTGGTGAAGAGAGGGAGGCATTACTTCTTGGTAAATTCAGAAAGATTTCTAGCATCGTTTGCTAATGTGCCGGCGGTGTCATAGTATCTTGTCGTTAAAAGGAAAGAAGATGACTTAGCAAAAGTGAGTCCTTTCCGATTTAAAAGGCTATCACCAATTACACTGGATCAGTCGTACAGGAAACTCTAGAGAAGCCTTAGGTGGATTACTCGTTGAGACCCTAAACGATGAACAGGGTCCAAGACTACTTAAGCTACAGAAGATAAGGGACGTTAATGTAGACGTCGTACCTCATAGCACCTTGAATGGGGTGGTAGTATGCAGGGATCTACTGAACTGCACAGAGGATGAAATTACAACTGAGTTTACGGTGCAAAGGGATGGACAGACATCTGCATCCCACAAGACAACTTTGCCAGGAAAGTTCGCAGCAGGCAATCGCTATCTCCTCACACAATGTGGAAAATGGAATACCGCAAGGATCTCCGTTGAGTGGCACGCTTTTGACTGTAGCGATCAACGGTATCTTGGAGGGTGTAGAAACAGCAGTTGGGAAGTGCTTGTATGTTGACTTGTTTACCATCTTGCGATGTTCTACTTTACTACAGCAACGGCAATGACGAAGCGGAAAATGTAAGGCGCTTCATACGTTGGTTGACTACTAAAAGTATAGCCTTTCCTTTCTCAGAAACAAAGGCGACCTGTTTCCATTTGTGTGGAAAGTGAGGAATCGATGTTATCGACGGTATTCGGCTGCAATATAAATCAGAAATTAAATTTTCTGGACTAACCTTTGAGAGACAAGACGTTGAATGTGCATGTGGATGTTCTGGCTGTGAGGTGCAAATCATCGTTAAATTCCACTAAGTGCATCTCTAATATGTTCACGGTAAGTGATATAAATGTCTTACTACGCCTGTACATCGTATGCGATCTGCTGTAGCATCGTATTACTGCTATCCAAAGTTACTAGTGATGTGCGGTGTACTATCCAGCAAGGTGGTCACGATTGATAAAGATAGAACCTGTACACAATGGTGAGGTGCACTACACCACAGGAGGACTCCGGCACTAGCCCAACACAATGTTTATATTGTGAAGCAGGGATAACGTCTTTATCGTTATATCTAAGATTCAGTTACTGTGAATGAGATATGTAGCTAAACTTTTAGCGCTACCGAGCCAATAAAAACCACGTGTGGTTCCGAAACACGGATTTGCAAGAACATATAACCGCCGTCATACTCGACTATTCGGCATTCCTGCGCTAGAAATAGCCTGGCGTTACAACATCCACACTTCATGCGAGGCGCCGCCCTGGTTGCTCCGCAAACCACTTTGCCGGCTGGATGTTGCTAGCAGAAGCAAGGCGTTGTGCAACCAAATTTAATTGAAACTCCTTTTTAGATCAGTCCCGGAGGAATACGTTGAATATCATACCATTTTGTACACTGATGCCTCAAAGAGAGAGAGAGAGAGCGCGGAGTGGGTAATGTGTTTGTCGTCGAGGGTGCCTCCCACAATGAATATTACCCAACGTGGTGAGTGTAGTATAATGCAGTGTGGCAAGCTCTTCGAGACTGTGAACACCGAGGTGAGAGAAAATTTATTTTCTCCCTGCCTTGGACAGTCCGGGCACAGCGAACCCCTAATACAATAGATAACGGCACTATGCTATGCATAAGATAACCTAGGTTCTTTTTTTACTTATGTCTGGTGTCCGGGCCATGAAGGTATTGAAGGTAATGAAGAAGTTGACTCTGCTGCAAGACACGCTGCAGGCAGTCCAGAAGTCGATGCAATTGATACACGACCTGAGAAAGCAAAGGTAGCTGCCACTGAACGGAGTGCGTGGCAGCAAGAAACCGTCTACAACGAAACAGAGCGTGGCAATGGCAGGTAATCGCAGTTGTGGATATTTGGATTACCAGACTGCAAACTGGTTACACGAACAGTTTTCTGAACTCCTACCGAGTCAAAAACGACCAGTATGCGTTTATGTCGGAGCACTTAAGGTGAAACATATAATTGAAGACTAGTGCTCTTACCAAACTCAGAGAAAGATATGGACTAAAAGGTAACTTGAAAGTGGACTTAGGAAATGAACAGTTTGCAATAAATAGAACTCTGTCCTTCCTCCGTTTACTATATCGACTTTGTCAGCATATGTACAAATTTCATTCTCATTGTTAAGTTGGAATGAAGGTGAAAAACTGTTACTAACTAAACGGTCACGAGCAACAGCCCTGGTCAACGTCATGAGAGTGAAGGTCTTAGTTGCCAAGCCCCCCAAACATAAAAGAAATATTAATAAGCAATAAATGAATACTCTCACCATGATACTGAGATCCTTGGCCCTGAACGTTACTCAGAATTTCACTGATATCCGAAGAAAATTTGCTTGCATACACCTTAAATAGTCTTCCAAATGTGAGTAACTTAATCTTGATTGTCCTTTGTTCTTGATATGTTCATTAATGCGAAATATTTTCCACACAAGTAGGATGACCCAACCCAAACATCACCCAAGGAATATTTGATCCTCTTCTTTTCATAAGGTCGAAGGCTTCAGAGACATCTAAAAATTTAATTTCCGCATAATCTGAATTTTCTTAGCGAGTCCGCGTTGAATTGAAAGAAATGTCTTCTTCTTCTTATTCTTCTTTTTCTCCTCAAACCACAGGTTGGTGAGCTTACAATTTCTTCCTTTTTGAAGACAGTCTTTTAATCTCTGCATATTTTCTTCTTCTTTTGACTTCATCCATATATTCCTGACTGAGCCTTCCCTCCCACTACGCCCTTCAGTCATCCCCTCGGTCAGGGTGGTGAACCAGTTTAAATTGCGTACTAGGTGCCACACTGATACTGCCCTACTACTTTGTATAGCATTACAAACCATACTGTTTCTCCTTTCCACGATGGTTTTAAACAGTGACCTTCTTTCACTTACTCTTTTCAGTATCTCATCGTTAGTCACTCTTTCTGTCCACGGTATTTTAAAATCCTCCTCCTGCACCACATCTCAAAAACTTCAACGTAGTTCCTTTCCAGTTCCTTGTTTATTGTTGTGTCGCATTTATCATTTAGGTTCTTGTTCATTCTGTATTTCCCTCTCGTTGATTCCCTAGAAGCGCAATGTCATTTGCAAAACGGATTGTTTTATATCATACACCATTTAGTTATTATTAATATTTAACTAGCAACTGCTTAACCATATTAGACTAGAGACTAGTAATTCTAAGAATTCTTAAACAAGGGATAGCCTATTATACGTTTAATGAAGTGGTTTCCCGTTGCCTTCTCTACTCTACACCGTTGGCCTGTTAATTCTTCTACCTTTAGAATGGCTTCCCGTCCTAAGGGCAACGGAGTGCCCTATCTTTTAACCCACTCATCCGCCCTACTTGGAGGATGTTGGTACTTGGTAATGCTCGATCTCTGCATTCGTTAACCGTTTGTTTATACAGTATGTATAAGCAAATGCTGCGTCCTCTCTACCGCGGAGAGGTTAACGCCAGGGGTTTCCCTTCATCGAGTCCAGAACCGTAAAAACGAATCTTAAACAATATGAAACAATGGCCCACTTTCTTCAAGAACATGAAAACGTACAAAACTCTTTTAACAAATCTTGAACAGCAGAACTTCAATTTTAGGAGACTCCGATTGGAGGCTCGAGAGTGTATGTGCTATCCAAGAAAATGAATTAAATATATTACTTGCTGTAACGAGGAATCATTTTATAATTTTTAACAAGAGGAAAATATATCTTTCAGTCTACAGATTGTGTTTTTCTGAATATGTTTGTAGTTCAGTTCAATGAGCTATTGAAATAGCTTGAAATGATCTTGAAATAATCCTCGAATATTTCGGTAAACTTAGTGACATAATCGTCGGTGGAAATAAATGCTTTGGTTACTTCAAAAACCTTCTAATTGTATTTCTTGTAATTCTTTCTTGTAATTGCTTCACCATCGAATGTCCGCGTGCAGGATTTGTTGTGAATGTGGCACTCAGAAATCGTGCAAAACGACTTTCAGTAAGCGTTTGTTCAGCGGTTTGTAAACCAAAAACTTGATCAAAATAACTATCAATCCTGAAATTTTAGGAGCGGAGGCTTTCAAAACGAATTAAGTATTGATAGTGATCAAAAGGACGAAAACGATCACTGTTTTTCAAAAGAGATGTAAATCTTTTATTTTTACCCACTGTGGAAGGCATGCCATCAGTAATTACACAAAATATATACAGTGGCGAAGCGTCAGGGGAGACAAGGTAGACAGTGTCTCCCCAAATAATTTATCCATAAAATAATTAATTTTTATTTATGAATTAAGTTGTGTAAGTTACTAAGAAGGATATAAAACTAACTTAAGAAGTTAAATATCACGTGACATGACGCGAGTATGAGCCATGGAACCTTGCAATTGTACGGTGAGTGTCACGTTACTTGAAATGTCATTTTAACAAGGCTGGAGGTGAGGAGGACTTCGGTGGACGACAACGAGAGCGGACCTGCGCGCGCAGCATAAAAATTCGTCCCGTCATCACACCAGAAGACACGTCTCCATCACACTAAATCTAAAGAGCACAGAGTTCTCGCCTGGCCACCTGTGTTTGTTTCATTGTGCTCGCGTATATTTGTTTTTGTTGAGTTTACAAACTATTTTTAATTTTGAAAATAGTGTTATAGACTAAGAACTATGTAACCATTTACGTACTAATTATTTATTAATACATTGTTTTAAGTGTCATCTTTTGAGTGCTCTAAACATATTGTTTACTTGGTTTAAATGAGCAAAATAATACAGTTAGTATCAGTTCTACCGCAGAAGTATTTGATATAAACTCTGACAACTTTAGTTCACTAGAATTTTTGTTAAAATACGAAATCAGTATGTTACATTTAGAGTGAAAGGTATTGCTAATGTTAAAAATGTCTCGGGCGTTTTTAGATTTGTCACAGAAGGATGGAAAAGTTGTAAGAAAATTTCAGAACGTTTTGTATATGTGGTTCTCTGGTTGTAAGCAAAACAAAACTCTGCACTGCTATTATTGTTTGATATTTAATGAAGAGGAACTATGGGAGAAAAGTTGGAGTAGGCACTATAAAAATGTTTGAAGCTAAAGCCGCTAAGCATGCTAGTAGCAAAACTCGTATAAAAAATTCTGACATGTTTCACATGCTAAGACGTAACAAAATTGAACATTGTTAGTCCGAAACACCTAGAATTTAAGCAGTACAGCACAATGAAAATGTGGCCCGAAATCGAAGGATAGTAGGCTGTTTCAGTGGCGTAGCTGGGGGGGGGGCGAAGGAGGCGGCAAACTGGAAAAAATTAAACTGTACATTAAGGTGGTTCTTGGGAGTTTTCATTTCGCCTAAATTTGTCTGAAACTTTGCAGTCAACTAAACAAAGCTATTTCACGTGTACTGTTAAAATTTCGGTGCGATTGGCCGTTCGAAAGTTGTTGAACAGTCATAGATGTGAGCGTGGCGCTGTCTGAAGCATAGAGGGGGCAAAGTATAGGCGCTCGTGTAAGTGGAAATGTCCACGCAGAAACATTCATAGAGGTCATTTCTATCCTTTCTACTGACGCATGCGCGAGAGTGGAACTCGCGCGGATCAGCTGATTCAGCGTCAGTTCAGAAATGACCCCTACGTGATTCCATCTCTCTTTTCGAGCCGGACGGTTTCTCAGCCAGTTCACCACCTCTATCTATATACCTCTATGGTCTGAAGTCAACTCAGTCTGGTACAGACGTGTATAGTAAGTAATAACCTCAATTCAATTCGCACTTATACTTATTTTTTGCATAAGCCGTAATTGAACACCTAAGCATAATTTACTTTTCGTTGTCAAAGTAACTTAAAAACTAATGCGATTTTCATAATATTGAGTTTAATATCTTAAAACCTTTTGTTTGGTAAGTCGTGCCTAAATATATATATAATAATTAGTTGAGGCATTGAGCTTTATTCAAACTCAAATTAAGTTTCGAATTGAATAAAAAATAATTATAAAGAGTATTCATGGATAAGATAGGTAAAATGCTCTTAATTTTTGATTTTAAAATACACCTGATAAGATTTTCGTTTGATCTTAAAAAGTGATGTACCCATGATCCATACCTCAAAATTTCCCCTCCCCCACCCCGTCTTTGAGTCAAATCACCTCAATTCTGGGCGCTGCGCATGCTCGTGAAGATGGCATTTATGCCCAAGAGGCATAAAAACGTATTTAATTTAATGTATATAAAGAACACCAAATATTTTAAATAAAAAGTACATTTTTGATTAGATTCGCCTTAGTATATGATATACTAATAACGTAGGACAGAAGATTAAAATTGTAGTAATTTTCTTACGGAATGATCAGTTTATCTGAAATTAAGATATGTATTACGTTATACTGTGGCCGTTGCTGGTGTAAATCGCAAAAAATTAGAAAAAATGCAAAAAAACCAAAACTACTCGTGAACAACCCTACATTCATGATTTTTTTTATAGAGCGTGAACATATTTTATTATAAAAAGAAAAAAAAAGAATTGGGAAAAGCACCATTTAGCCCATGGAACGGGAGGAGGGGTAATTTTGAGGTATTTTGTTTATCACACGTCAACGTTTCAACTGTATTCGCCCGTTAACGAAACCAGTTAACGAATTAACTATAGTTGCAGTGTTCGCAGGTCATTGTCTAATTTTTTGCGGGTTTCCAGGTACTAAAACACCTACAGAATGAAAGGAATCAAGCCAAGTGGTGCTCAATTTCGAAAGATTTGATTAAAAAAATTCAGTCTGCTGAGAGTTCAAAAAATTTAATGAAAGCTTTTATTGAGAGAAGCTCGAGTTTGAAAAACAAGGAAGTCATGAAGTCGACCCACCAAATCGTGGATCAAGCTCTTCGACTGACGAAGGACACAGCAAAGACGATAATAGTGGAGAAAACAACGAGGGGGGAAAAGTCAGCGACTCCAATAATGTAAATAACTTAATTGAAACTTCTGCTACTACGTCTGAATTAAACATCATTCCAGAAACATTACTTGAACTTCAAAAAAATTCTGAAGAAGAAAATCCATTACGAGCCAACGAACATGACGATAAGAGACTACCAATAACACAGAGTGACAACTTTAGTATGGATGTTCTGCAAGATATTGGACGGTGGCCTGAAAACATTGCAAAACAGTTTCGAGACCTAGTCGTAAGTCAAGGCACCAGCCAACTGCAAAACAAAGACAGTGTTTTTCCTTCCGATACTACTGGAAGATCCATGAATAAGTGTTGGTTTGAGAAACTCCTTAAAAATGGAAGGAAGATTAATCGGTCATGGTTATGCTATTCTCCATGTAAAAACACACTGTTTTGTGTTTGCTGCACATTACTTCAACAAAAGAACTACCAGAGCCAGAGCAGTTTTAGTAGTGTCAGTGGTTTTTCGACTTGGCGTAAGCTGAATCCTCGCATCCAGGATCATGAGACTAGTGCTGCACATCGCTCAGCATTTATGGAATGGAAAGAATTAGAGCGTTCACTGAATAAAGGAGCAGCCATTGATAGCCATCTTCAGCGACAAGTTTGTGAAGCTGCTAAGATTTGGAAAGAAATCTTGGAAAGAGTAATCGCTACAGTGCAAACATTAGCTCAGCAGAACCTATCTCTAAGAGGACACAGAGAATCAATTACTGATAGTGCCAATCCTGGGAATTTTCTCGCACTTAACAAGTATCTTGCTAAATTCGATCCTGTAATGAGGACTCACCTGGATTAAGTTTCAGGAAATCCAGGAAAATTATCTTACCTCTCCCCGGATATACAAAATGAAATTATTTCCATCTTGGGTGAACAAGTGCGGAAAACCATAATTGCCGCATGTAAAAAGGCCAAGTATAATGTTTGACACAACGCCAGACCAATCACATGAAGAGCAAATGCCTCAGATCATTAGATTTGTTGACATTGATGAACAGTCAGTTGAGGTAAGGGAATCATTTATAGATTTTATACCCGTACATGATAAGACTGCTGCTGGTATAACGGAAGTTATAACATCCAAACTAGAGGAAGATGGCTTAGACCTGAAAGACTGTAGAGGCCAGTCATTTGACAACCAGGCAACGATGGCTGGAATTCATACAGGGGTTCAAAAAAGGATCTTAGAACTAAATCCATTAGCAATATTTGTTCCCTGCGACAACCACAGCCTTAATTTGGTAGGAGTGCACGCTGCCCACGTCAACCCTCGAGCAATCACATTTTTTGGGATCTTGGAGAAACCTTTTTACATTCTTCTCTTGTTCTACACACAGGTGGAGTGTTTTGAAAGAACATGTAAATATTACAATAAAAAGACATGCAGAAACTAGATGGAGTTCAAAAGCAGATGCTGTTAAAGCAGTATCTTCTCAGCTAAACGAAATTATTGCTTGTCTCGAAAAACTCAGAGACACCCCTTCAGAAACAGTTGAAACACGGGAAGATGCCGCAATACTCATCAATGGATTGGAGACATTTGACTTCATGTTTGTTGTATTTTTGGGCAGAAATTCTCCCTGCAATAAACCACTCTCAGAAAGTATTGCAGATTGAAGGAGTAAGCTTTCACAGTGCACTGTTACTGCTGCAAACTCTTGAAGATCAGTTAGGAGATTGGAGAACGAATCTTTGTGACATAGTCATTAAGAAATCTGTGAAGAAATGTTAGGAATGGGGCGTGGAAACAGATAAGAGGCCACGGAAAAAACGTAAAATGCCTGGAGAACATGCTGATGATATTGTATGAAACAGCCTGACAAGAGACAAAACGTTGTCTAATTGAAATTATAGACAAATTGTCAGCAGAGATGAGAGACAGATTCACACATCTTTCGGAGCTAGAAAAACGATTTGGTTATCTTTGCGAGATTGAAAATCACCTCAAGAAGGGAATCAGCGAAGAAAATTATCTGAACACTGTAAAATACTTGCAGAAAATTATCCACATGACATTGATTTTGAAGAGCTACTAAGAGACACTAAAGATGTTTTACTGTTGTTGAAAAGAGCAACCAATAATGGCGAAAAACTAAACTTGAAACCAAAAGGTCTATTGCCCTTTTTTTTTTTTATTGATTAATTCGATGGGTGCAGAATCATACAAGTCCCTAGCGACTGCCCTTCAAATACTTCTTACAATTCCAGTATCAGTAGCCTCGTGTGAGCGCTCATTTAGCAAGCTTAAGTTAATAAAAAATTACTTAAGGTCTACAATGACGGAGAATAGACTTACCAATTTAGCAGTTCTATCAATAGAACACGAAACTGCATCGTCACTTGACTACAGCAAAGTTATTTCCGATTTTGCAGCAGCAAAAGCAAGAAAAGTCAAGTTTTAAATTGTTTTCATCTGTAAATAATGCTATGTACTTTTTAGTTGCTATGTACTTTCAGCTTTTAAGACTACGATTGGAGTATTTTTGAAAAGTAACATGTAAATAAAAATGCTCAGTTAAACGCAATTCTTTTCTTTCCTGTTATCCTTCATGTGTAACATCGTTCATGTTAATGTTGATGACATCCTTCATTTTAAAAAAGTTTAACCTCCAAACGGGTAGAAAGGCAAACTAGCTAAATTCTAACTTCCGAACTGACAAAAAGGTGACCTAGCAAAAGTTTAACCTCCAAACGAGGAAGGAGGCAACCTAGCGAAAGTCTAACCTCCAAACGGGCAGAAAGGCGGGCTAGGAAAAATGCTAACTCCTTTCTGCCCGCTCAAAGGTAGAAATTTCGTTGGCTCATCTTTGTGTCTGTTTGGAGTTTGGAGGTTAAACTCTCACTAGGTCGCCTTTCTGTCCGTTTGGAGGTTAGACTTTCGCTAGGTCGCCTTTCTACCCGTTGAAATACATATTATTCTTTATTTACTGTTTAAATAAAGTACAGTGATAAGTCAAAAAATAGAGCGCCAATCAATTATTTATTTATTTTTTTTTTTTTTTGCTTGTCGGCGAGTGGCAACTGAAATGTGTAGGGGGCGGCAAACTGACAGGCCTCCCCGGGAAGTACTAGCTACGCCACTGGGCTGTTTGATAGATGTTTGTTATTTAGGGACGAAAGAGTTAGCTTTTAGGGGTCATAAGGGAAATGAGAATCTCTTAATAAGGGTAATTATTCAGAAACTTAAAATTTATTGGCAGCGGAAGAGTCTTTCATGAAAGAACATACACAGAGGATGCAAAATTGCACGGCAGTCTCTCGGGAGCTGATTCCATAGCTAAAACTATGAAAACATGAGACACGGCGTGTAAAACTCATTTACAAGGAAATATGAAAGTTTGTGAAATGCCTACAGTAATCCGGATTTGTCACCATTAAAAAATGTGAATACAATTTATATTTTTCTAGCAATATTTTCTAATTAAGATTAATAAAGAACACCAATAACAATACGATAGCTTTTCCTTGATATTTAGGCCAAATTATGTAACGAAATGCGTGTGTTTCAGACAGTCACTTACCTATTATCCGATAGAGGTAGCATTAACTCTATTTACCATAGTTTTAATGTTTATTAAGAACGTCACCAATCTTAGTAAGAGGTTGCTTTTGGCTGGTATTTTTATGCCTACCCAAATTATTTTGTCACTCTTCGCCACTGAACATATATGATACGTGAGTGATATTAGAAGTTACGAATTTCATGACAGCGTTGTAAGTGAATTACGTAGTTTGTACCCGAGAGAGGAAAAATTTTTTAAAGTAAATTTTCTACAATTCCCTGATCATATACACAACTACAGAACCACTCAAATTGTTGTGCTACAGAAGCAATATTTGTTACTATTATTACTATTAATATTAGTATTAAATTAGATACTTTTAATTCTATGGAGGGTGATCACTTGTCAACAAAATTTAATAAATAAAGCTTGTTTGATCTGTAGTAACAGTTTAGACTAAACGAAATCATCCAGCATAACGTCCTGTATAATTGTTTACATTTGTTCCAAGCTAATCTGGCGCCGACTGTAGATTTCACTGTTGACATACGTGAACAAACAGAAGTTATGAAAGGAATGTGCTTCCCGTGGCAACAATGAATAAAAATGTTTGTATATTTCATTTTTTATTCAATACAGTTATTGAAAACACAATTATTCAGCTGAGTGACAGTTGGTTTATACAAACAATATATTTTTATAATAACTATAACTTATTACTTTGACTTGTTGTTTAGTCTTTGTACTACTAGCACTACAACCATGACCATACAGTGGTATGGAACAGTTGACGAAGTAAATCCAGACATACAGAAAAATAAGTGTACAAATAACGAACGGTTACTTTAATAATGTTCTGTATTAAATATTCTGTAAAATCAAACTACCGAAGCTTGTTTGTGAAAACATTACACTCACAATGTAATGAGTGTGTGTGTGTGTGTGTGTGCCCGTTATGAACTTAGTTACAGGAAACTAATAAGTGGGTTTGTTAGAATGCAGGAACAGATAGTATCCTTACCGTATTATGAATAGCAGTTTTTAAACTGTGAATTGTGTATATGTAATGCATGTCAACGTTACATAGTCAGTAGCGAAAAAATTAAATTAGAATTTTTTAATAAAACACTTAATAACACGTCTCTGTGTGTGTTTGGGGGGGGTGAAATTTAATTAAAAGTTAAGAATGGACAATAGTAAATAATAAACAATTCCTATTTGCAAGTATTTTCTGGTAGTACAGTTCTACAATAGCAGATAACACCGCCAACGAGTTACAGTGAAAAGTCCATTAGTAGCCTATTATTTATTAAATATTATTAAGTATTTATTAAACAATTTATTTCAATTTACGATTTCCTAAATGCTGCGGACGAGATTCACTCTTTTAAGTCTTAAATTATAACAGATGTATTTCAAACGATTTCAGTAACGGTGTAATGCGGACCACCGAGTATGTTTGTACGATTCGGTCAATAATTTGGAAACCAGTAAAGATAAAACGTTGGAAGGTAGATCAAAATTAAATGTGAACCTTTCTGTACAACTGATTTGCTTAATGTATTAGTCTATCTTGAATAGGGTAAAAGTTTCTCGCAAGCTACTTTTTACGCCTCACGACTGAAAAAAATTAAAATTTGATATGAAATTTTATTTTTTATTTTGTTATTACAAGGATATTGTTAAATTTAAATAGCATGTACATCATGCACGAGATCTGGACTATAGGTACATAAAACATTATCGTTAAAGAGGAAGAACTTCTTCCGTAAGGACAGTTTATATTTTAATACGTACTAAATCGAGTGTGCGATGGTTTTATTACGTTTTTTATTTTTACCGACTCAGTTTTTGAGCTAAATTTATTTAAAATATTCCAAAATGTGAAGAATTAAATTACTGTTACTAGTGTGTACATTTTGTAGACTTATCTTGTACTTCAGTTTTATCTGTCGAGGTTTTCAAGTCGCGTAATAGTAGCGAACGTAAAACCCATAAGTATTTCCCTATCTCTCCCATTGACTCGTCCAGCTGTGAAACCAAGAATATGTGTTTCATTGCATTGTAACTTAAAAACACGGAAACACTGAAGACAATTTGCGAGTCTTAGAAGTGTTTAAACTACAGTCCAACAATTAATAATTAAGTCTGTATATATATACACAAATACACACGCGCGTGTGTGTAATTTATTCTACCAGTTATACAGTGGTTTGCAATGATGTAATAACTAACTTAAATTCAGATCAAATGGCTTTGTTGTTCAAAAATCAGGTCTGAAACTTTGTTGTTTTAATCAAATTACGTTTAAATTATCTAAGCAAATTTCTCGTAATTATTAGCCCTAATTACTTACCTGATTTTGTGTACTTCCATTCTGTTTATGATAAATCCGTTCTTACGTAAAAATAGGCCAGACGTTTAAAATAATTTTTCTCCGTTATTACAAAACTAATTAAAGTAAAATACATGCTTGACGCGTAGGCAGGCATATGTGTCAGTGGCATTCAGGTAACATTGAATATCCGATGATGTCTCGTTGATGTGGCTAATTTTATGTCGATTTCTTTCTTTGAATATCATAATAAATTTTGAGATATTATACGCAAACACACATAGACACGTTGTGTCCTTGCATGTTGTGATGTAATGTCGTAAAACTGTATAATATTGTAATCAGCAGCGCAACCGGGATTTAATTTAAAAGGAGCTAATCTTTAGTGCCTCCGTAGGTTTCATGATTCATGATGATGAGATGCTACTCGGTGATGATGAAATAAATCCCAATCTTACACATAAAATATTAAGCATCTCGCTTCTTAAACTGAGGTGAAGAGAACGAACTTACAGAAGCATGTTGGTAACGTCTCGAGTCCTACGCTGATTGTAATTCTAAATTTTCAACAATAATCAAGTTTAATCCTTTAAATACAACGTAAATTCTTAGATTTATGTTATCGTTTATTGATTTTTAAACGTAATATTTATTTCGTAGGAAGCTGATTAAAATTCAATTAATTAACATTAAAATTCATTAAGTTTTTTCAAAACTCTAATTTTTCTGAATGAGCAGTGTTTAGATTTAACAATTACCGAGGATTATTTCTGACACACACGTTGACGGGTCACTAATAACTCAACGGAAATGAAAAAAATAGGCAGAAGAACAAACAATAGCTGACTATATTAACGTGTTAATAAATTACAATTGAACAATTTTCACAATTAAAGATTTACATATAATACATAAATGAACATAGAGGTTTACAAAACTAAAATAGAAGAAGTAAAATAATACAGTGAAACTGATGTTACTTGGAATTGTAAATTAAAACTACAATTTGAGGACCCTTACAGTATAAAACACAGATAAAATGAGTTAATTTCAATTGTCGTTTCGACATAGCCATTTTAAAGATTTTAACACTACGGAGGGTTTTGGTAACATCATTATTAGAAAAATACCTTTTTTTTTAATAATTCGCAGATGGTTCAGTATAAACATGATATCAAACAGATTCAGTTCGTTTTTGTTAAATTTGTATCGGTTGGAAACTTGCTGCAGGAACAGAATTTTTACCACAAAAATGTTTTGCTCCACATGCGTTTAACGCTTACACACAAACAGCGTACATGTTTCAGAACACTGACAAATCAAAGTCAAAGTACTAAACAAATAAATGCTGACACTAATAAAAGATTCGCCTTTGATTCTTCAAGATAACAAAATATCTGGTCGCGTTTGTGACCGCATTTATCAGTACTATAGAGATAAATATCAGTCCCCTAATGTACCAAAAAGTACCAGATTTTTCCTGATTGCTAAAAGTTTCGTACAACTAACCCTTCATAGGACCAAGCTACCTTTTTCAGTTGCTTTTTATTATATTTTAGTAATTACTCGTAAATAATATGTGGTATATAAAAATTATAATATTATTACTTCTTTGCTATAATACATTCTTTGAATAATGTATATTTATTTATACATGTTTTCGTTTTATTTTTGTTATTATGATAATTTATTATCTTAATCAGAACAACAATACTTAACCTTTCAATATTTTTAATTAGTAAAAAAAATATATAATAAGTTTGTTGTAACCAGTGAAATTCTGCGATCATATGCTGCTGTCATAGTTTGTTATGCGTGTAGACTTCATAGTGTGTCAATTAAGGGGGATATACGTGTTATAGTTGAGAGCTATAACTTTTTCATTCATCACAGATCATTCGACCGGAAGAACACGTTGCAACAAACACACGCCAGCGCGTCCACGAATGAAATGTCATAAATTTTTATCGCACACTCACACACATACACAAGGTAGAAAATTACATGTATATATATGAGCATATACATATATATATATATATAGATATTTATATACATAACATTATATATATATATAATTTTTCATAGATAATTTCTTTCTATTCAACACATAATTCATCTAGTCATCTAAAATATACTTTTTTAAATATAAATTATTATTTAGGCCACATTTGTCATTCTATCTGATATACTACATTTGATTAGCATAGAATTCAAGTAATATAATGAATATAAGAATATTAGTTACATGTTACGACTGTACTTGTTTTTATAACTACCCACTTTGTACAACTTAAATTCTGTATTGCGTACTATATATATAAAACAACTTAAACGACATCAGAATGTTTTTGTTTAAGACTACATTACGATTCAGGTATAAGTAAATTAAATTAACGTATTTCTAATGTCAGCTATTTTATCTGTGTTAGCAGTCTTCATAACAACTTTGTCGTATTTTGTTGCTTTTCTGCTATGTAACTTACAATTTTCCCTCGAACGAGGCCTTTCGGTTTCGCAACCATTATCAAGTTCTTACTACAACTTGTTCGAGGGAAAATTGTACATAGCAGAGAAGCAACAAAATACGACAAAGTTGTATTTCTAATGTGTCGCTGAATAACGACGCTAATTAACGTATCGATAAAATTTAATATATTTTTTTTTAATTTTCACATCTGGTTTCTAAACTTATGAAAAATGCGAGACTGAGAACTGCAATAAACTAAAACTTTTACGTAGAAAATTTGTTTTCCTACGTTGGTAATGCCCTCCAGGTTTGAATGATTTGAAAAACTTTTCTTTTTAGACATGAAACTTTGTTTATGTGATACATAATTTTACTTATGTTAACAAGTAACACATTACAATTTTTTAAAATATAAACGGAAAGATATCATTCTATACGTTATAATTTTTCAACAAGTTAAAACTGAAACTAAAGTAGTTTCAAGTTAACAAGTCTTATAACTTGTTATAGGAGTCGATACAGTCGAATCGTTTGCGAGTCTGTAAAACGGACGGCAACACTTCCAGACAGACCTATTGTGAGTGATAGTGGTTCAGAATGTTCAGGATCTGTCCCACTACACGTTGTCGGGGCAACTAATAGACAGTAGACCTAACGGTGGATGGTAAAGCTGACAAAAGGCATCGGCCATTTCGAGTAATAAATAAAACATGAAAATCATAAAAAATTAGTTTAATGGTTACAATGATTTTGTGGCAGAATAATGATACAGTGATTGAATGCAATGATACAAAGTGTTCATAAGAAGATTCACTGTCTGCAATCATCATCAGATACGTGAATAATTTACTACAGCAGGAGTCACAAGTAATAATATATTTGTACAGATAACAACGTTGTCACTGTTCGTCTGATTAGACATTCATTACGAACTCTGGGGAAATAAATGCACCTTATATTTTGCCTTTGTTAGTAAAATATTTTGTAGTTAGTAAAAATCGTCAGTTTTGGCCAGGTTTAATAAAATGAATGCTATTTTATGCTACTTAGGACATAACATTATATAATTGGTATATTAAATGTCACTACTGTGAAACGTTTTTGTTCTTGCAATTAAAACATTCAAATCTACGTACACCTGGTTACAAGAAAACCATTTTACAGAAACGACATATAAAGTATACCATCACTCATAATATTATAAAGGCAATTCATAAAATGAAAAATATATTAGAAACAAATGAAAAAGTCTGCATCTCAAAAGTATGTACACATAGCAATCTGTCGGAGTTAATGAATACGATAAGTAATGCTGTGTCTTTATGTCGACCTGACTGGTCGTCCAGCTCTCACATCTGCCTCAGGTCTCAAAGTCTCAACTCGTGCCCCACCAATCTGTCTCGTTTTATCGTTACACAAACTTCCCATTATTTTCAGAACCTGGTCATTTGTTATTCTGTCCACCCATTTTATTTTTAACATTTTTCTGTCATCCTCCATGTGCCGCATCCATTAGATCGATGCTTCAAACACATAGCTTTAGGAATTTCTTCCCAATTCCTAATCAGATATTGACAGTAGCACATTTTTTCCCTATAAAAAAGATCTTTTGGGTTGATCTAGCTTGTTCTTAATTACTTTCTGCTTTATCCATTCTTTGCCACACTGTAGGTGGACCATCCATTTCTCTGTGCTCACCTTTCTAATGCTAATTTTTAAACGAGACGTAATTTTGTTCATACGGCATTTCTTTTATGTTCCTAATGGTTTTTTGGTTTTAGCAGTTTTAAAACTAAATCTCTCTCCTAATAATTATTCCGTACAATTCAATACTTTTTTATAAATCTTTCTTATTTTCTGTAAGAAGTAAAAGATCATCAAGCAAACCTAACATTTTTATTCTCTACCTTACTCCAATTTTAAGCGTCCCTCTTATTTCCTTTACTGTAGTTTCTATATACAAGTTAAACAACATTGGCGAAAGTTTGCACCGCTGTCCTATTCTTTTCTTTATAGTTGCTTGCTTTTTGTTGATCTTCTACTCTTATTATTATCTGTACTTGATTTTTGTGCATATTAAAAAACATTTTTCAAACGCCTTTTCAATTAATTTTCTTAAAGTTCTAAGTAGTTTATTACACTAATCGTTAACAAACATTTCTTCTAAGTCCGAAAATGCATCTCCCAAGTCAATTATATGAATGTTTGTTTTTATTTATTCTTCCTTCAATAACTAAGAATACCCATTCTCCAACTGCCAGACTTGCTCTTTATTTAACGCCTCTTTTAATCTGTTTCCTGTTCTTCTATGTAGTACTCTTGTTAGGATCTTTGCTGCGTGTGATACTACGCTGATTCTGCGATAATGTATGTTTTGAGCCTATTCTTTAGTACTGTGTAAATTACATTGTCCTGAAAGTCTCAAGGTACATCCTTTGTATCGTGCACCTTACGCATCAATTGAAGCACTCTGTCCTCGTTATACTGTATTTCATTTCATTTAAGATTTAGTCGAATTTTGGTAAGATAAAATTCCTTATTCCATACAACGAAAATTTCCGTTTGGGTATAGTACTAAAATATATGCTTGTTTCCCTGTTGGTGTAATATCTTATTAACGCCCCCTTTCTCCTCCACATTCGCATATACACGTGTATATATATATATATATATATATGTGTGTGTGTGTGTCGCGCGTTTGAGAATGTTTGTATACGAGGAAAAGTGTCATCTAGCTATAACGTAGACTTCAGTGATTTTTGACCACGTAGTATCCATTACATTTTAATATTTTTATGGTATTTCGAGTTTCGGTGTTCAATAATTCCGAAACAAAAACTGCGTTTCTTTAATACCAAAACGCGAGGTATCATGTAAATATTATAATTATTACAACTGAGAAATAGACCTAATATCTCTATTTTATTTTTATATGTAATTAGTAAACTTGTTGAGAATAAGCATACAGTCTGTTTTCTGTCACGATATGCTTGTTATTGAGAAGGGATTTATTGGCTATCCTTATATATTATATCTTCTATCATACAAGTATTGAAGATTTTATCACATTTATAGAATGTGTTCAAACGTAGAATATAATCTTGAAAAGTGCCACAGTAATTTCCCTTCTTATTAAATTTAACAAACTTCTACTGAAATTTTGCAACTACAATTTGCGATTTGATATAAATATGTCATACTGACAGCAGTGAAATAATTTAAGTTCCTGAACATGTTGCCGATGTTTAAGTTCCTGAACATGTTATTCTTCAAATGTTGCCGATAATGTAAACCGCAACCAGATAGTACGTTTGTGACACCTATAGACGACGGAAGAGAACTAATGTTACTTATTCTCAAAATTATTATAATTATAAAAATTGTATTTCATCTAACTATGTAAATATGCTATTAATATTATAGAGTATTCTCCCCTTAATAATAATATATTAATATTATATGCCCTTAATTCTTAAAGAGGAAGAAACACTCTGGTATCGTTTAAAATGTTTAATTACAATGCATTATCACACACAGCCTGACGATTATTTCACAGTATGGTGCCGTCATGCGCCATTATCGAATATATCCCTTATATACCGTACATAAATGACAAGTCACAGCCACCTTTTGGCCAACAGAACACAACAAACATGTTTCATTTTTCTCGGTCATAAAATATTGAATAATTACAATCATGACAGAAATTTAACAGTCAGTCAATAGATAAATAACTTTTGTTGACAAAACACCTCTTGGGTGCAAATGCAAGCAGTACTGCATGTACATATCTACATGTATTCATTCCGTTTAGTCTTCTATACTTCTACACTATTTTTTAGTCTTCTATACTATTACTATTTAGTATAATATACAGTGTATAGTACAGTATACACTGTTTTAACAGTATAGTATGTATATTGTTTTATATTATTCAGCCTTGTATATTAATATTTTTGTTTGGTGATGTTATTTGGCTTATAATTGTTTAGATCCATACACTTCTACATAGAATTTACAGCTTGCGTGCTACTACGAGAAGCAACAAGTGCACTTACTAAATATTTGGGTAATATTTGATTGACTCCTCATCTGAGCACCCATGCACGCATACATGACCAATTTTATTTATACATTTCTCCACACTGTAATTGTAAATGCCGAGGAAAATTTTACGTATTAAAATCTGATTCTTAAAAGAACTTAATATTAAAATTTCATATGTGCTGAAAGGAAGTAAATCTTTGATATTAATCCTTGGCATCGTGAAATTCTATAAAAGAACCTGCTTCATAATAAACAATATAGGTTTACTTTTATGTATATATATGTGTGTATACATACGAAGAAAATATATCTTGTATGTGAATATAACATTTCACGCACGGGCGCGCGCACGCACACTCACACACACATTTTCTATGTATATAATTTATGTGTATATTGCTATGTATATAATATATAGTCTGTATACACAAATATATATTTACACATACAAAATTATATATAATATTCAAGTATGTATAATAATTATATATTTAGCACACAACATATACTGTGAGCACATTAAAAGTTACGTCATGAATTCATCCACTCCGGTGGAAGACAACAAAAGTACGTAGAATATGCAAATACATAAAACAATAAGTGATAATTTTATATTCATTACAGTTAGTCAAAATATTAAATCTTGATCAAATGAATTATTATTATTATTTAAGAATATATTATTTAAAATATTTTATTCGCATGGCACTGAAATTGAATCATCGCGTATCAGTAAACATTTCAAAATGATCTGCGTTCCGCTGTAAAACTGCTTCTAAAAATACTATGTTCTTTCCACGTTATAAAAATTGTTTTCGCGGTCGGTTAATGTAAAGAATCACTACGTCGCTACCTAATGTAATATCACTGCTTCGCATCAGTACCTCTTGTGGTTCGATATATACAGGCTACGGTATGCTTGTGCTCTGCTCGCTTGGCTAAATTTTTCCACGAATTTATCAAAGAACGACTAAACTGGCTGTAACCTGGCAAACCATATCTACACGACCCTTAAATTAAACGATCATTACTTCTGGTTAGTAACAGCTTTATGAAAATAAAGCTAATACTAACCCGTAGTTTATTATGAGCTAATTTGAAATCTACCCATCGGAATTAATTTGTTAGATAACGCATTTGTGTGCAAAGAGATCTAAAACTGATCGTAACGATGTTAACATTCTGTGTTAGACTAACTGACAGTGTTTATTCGTATAATAAACTTGATGTAACTATTTGTTTAAAAACACAATGCGCACATCGTGACGCAATAATGTGTATGAAGGTCAAACTTGTAATCATTAATGGTCTGTTCCCAACACATGAAGAACAAACATATTGATGAAGAAAACCGGCGTAATTTATGATGTCTATTCTGATTATAATCTCTTGAAATATAACGTTTAAATAATTTAATCTCGGGGAGCCTCAGGCACATCTATCTGTAAATACGTCAAACATAAAAATGAAAGCAACTGCTGTTAAAATTTGTAAAAACTTAAAAAGTTAATTACATTTTTTTACGTGTTATAAATCCTACCAGCTTTTTATTGCAACGTTGGAGTTTCAACTTTTAATATTTTAAACTATATTACGCACAACATAAAGTATATTATGTGTAACAATAAAACAACAACAATAATAATTATAATAATAATATTGCTAATTTATAAAAATGTAAAAACAATGTGTTTTTGATAATGACATACTTATAATCTACAATAAACTATATCAGTTTTTACATATATACACTAGGATTACATTACCACTGAGTTGCCAGTACGGAATTCGCACTTCTATTACGACTGGACAAGTAAAAATCACAAATCGTCATACATCAACTGTAAATTCAAACGTTGTCGGTGATGTTAAATTTGTTCAACGACAACAAAACGGAAACTGAATCTTTTGTTATTATAACTTTAGTCACGGTGTCTGTTCCTAACGTATCAATAATTATTGCAACCCATTTTCATGAACATTTTTTTTAATGATGTGAAAAAACATAACGTTAAGTAATGTACAGACTTTCAGTAAATTTGTGTCCATTTAGTATGAGTGTGAGAATTAGCCAGTAGTGTGAGAAATTTCATATTAGCTGCAAAGGTCTTTTTTGATACTAAACCTAACTAACCTATTTAACTATTTACACCTATCTCAAATAATACTGTTGACAAAAAGGAATCATACATTCATCAATAGTTTTCAGCACCTGTTTTATCCTCACATAAGCGTATCACCAACATACATACTGAGTTGTTTGTAAATAGCAATTTAAACTAAATATAATCAAATAAATATACAGTACAACATTTAACTTATTTTTAAATGTCTTAAAAGTTTATGAAACCACAAATCTGTAATTTCCACATTCATTTACTAAATGCAAAATTACTTGCGTGAAATCTCTTGTTACCAAACATGTTCAGGTTTCAATATTTTTGCTTAACATTAAGGTTAACTAACTTTACAATAATACTGTACATTTCTTTATTAACATTTCTTCTCAATTCAGCCTTCATAAGACTAAATTTGACAATGTGGCTAAATTATTTAATGTTCAATGTTTTGTAAATAAAATCACATCAAGTAACATATTTTTAAATATTTACAAATAATCTGAAGAAAATATAATGATATTTAGTCTATCACAAATTATCACTAATTCAAGGTAATATAATTTTTTATTAAACTTTATTCATTTTCATCAGTTATCTACTGCTTACAATGTTTATTTGAGCCGATGATTTTCTTGGCAATACTGATTCCGCCTTTCCTTACTGTATTTATAATGCTATAAGTTTGCGTGTCTCCCAGCGTTGTGACAGTCACAATATTATAAATATTATTATTTTTATAGTTCTCAGTTTTGCAGATTGCTTTATACAGTCTATGAAAGAAATATGAGCCGTTTAATATCAGGTTCATCGCATTTAAAAAATATTAACTGCAAAACTGTCATTAACAACCTGTTAAAATATAACGTTAAACGAATAACCATTAAACGTAGTTCACCTATCTTTTATAACATAGTTTTTACATAATATTCTGCATCATCATTGAGGTTTCATTTCGTCTTATTGATGCATTGAAGATAAATGTGTAAATCTCATGGCACTCTTAATTAATTACGGCATTAAAATGCAGAATTTATATCTTGTTTCGTTCTGGTTCGAAACCAAACGTTTTGCAACTTCATACAGTTTTGTATATAGTTGTGTATTGTAGCTTCTTAGTTGTTTTCCACTACGATCAATTGTAGGTTATTATGTTTATCTTCTATGTGGAATACTTATTGTGCAAATATACGTGTCTAAACATAATGTCTAGTGAATGTCTAAAATAAAAACCGATATATCTAAAAGTAATTACTGCTAAGTAATTACCTATATATAATGCAAACTAATAGTTCCACTTTACTTTTGAAACTCAATTGCTATTCATTACGTAAGTGAACTAAAAGAAGAAAAATTATAACGGAATTCCTTGCGCAGACGTTTGTCGTTCTCAGTCTGCTTGCATGAAGAGTTAAACTCACGTCGCTCCTTGGAGTCTTACTGGTTGACGAAAGAACTGTTCTTCGAAAGTAGACGAGCACTGCTTTCAGAAGGAGCTATTAAACCCTGTGATTTCTGCGGCTGAGGCGACTTCTTCTTAGTCTTCACCTGTGAAGTTCCAGCCCCGCCTCTTGATTGCTATGGATTTAAAAATGAACTGTTCTTAGAAAGCAGTCCTGCACTAGACTCGGAAAGCTGCAAAGCCGCCGACTTAGCACCAGCAGGAACTTTGGCTCTTGATTTAATATTCGGTGTAAGTCCTTGAATTATGTTCTGAAACATTTTATAATCGTCATTATTGGAAAATGTTAAACATTAGGGAAACCGAAACTACAAGAGGAGTTAATTTTAGTTAGAACTCATTTTTCTTATAAGCGGTCCAACATTTTATGTGAATTTGAGACTTTACTATTTTCCGACAAAATAATTTATTTTTAATTGTTTCATACTATCAAGACTTATTTAGTTGGTCCGTTTGGAATTCCGACACAGTATAGTCTGTACACAAAATAAGTATTTTGTAGCAGTTTATATTTTTTATCTGAAGGACCAGATGCCGGAGTAAAAACGTAATTGCTGTTTTCTTTGCCATGAATCAACGTTATAAATGTTTCCTCTAATTTTACTCAGTACATTAATAATGTGACATTTGATAATGATAAACAATACATACTTACAAAACGTAAGTAAAAGTATGCATCACAATGGGGGAAAGGACGAAATTAAAATAAAGAGAAACAAGTAATAAGCAAAGAGAATTAGGATGTTTTAAAGTACTATTAAATTAACTTAAATGTGTGTCCGGTGTAAAAAGCAGAGTACAATTTTTTATTAAATTCGTTTTGTACAATGTTCGAGTAGCTGTAGGATACAAGAATTTGGTAAACTGTGTAATTGTAACTAAGCTTTTAATTACAGTCAACGTACGTCGGCAAAGATAGTTTACTCTTTGGGTTTATTCATAAAGATACAGCGTCTCTTGTAAATACAGTGTTAAGTATAAAGTCACTTTTACAAAATTATCTTAGAAAAATGTTTTAACAAAAGTACACGTAATACAAGCGATGTAATTTTATGAGTTTCAAGAAATTAATTTCATTAAAGCAATATGAGAAAATGAAATACCGCCTTAAAGAAATACCGCCTGGTGTAGGCCGTATACTGTACTAACAACATTGGCCCTATCGATCCTACGATGTGAGAAATAGAATTACTAAAAAACATTTATCGCATATTATACCTCTTTCAGTGTTCCTGGCATTGTGATCATGTAGTAAATGGCGTAAAGAGGAATCCACATCATTGAAGACAGACTCAGAATAATACCAATGAATTCAGCCCAGTCAGGATACACATACGGCCCGTATTGTGCAGGCACGTATTGAATACAATAAAAAATGAATATAGCCTGAAATTGAAAACCTGAATTATACATACGATCAGTTGTGTAATTAATAATACTTATTAATTAATAAACATTTATGTTATTATTGTTACTGTACACACACAATTACATACAGAAACGCGCAGTAGAAAGTTTACGCAGTGATATCGGTTCAATTAGGTGTCACTCTGGGTTATTGAATTCATCTGCGTTATAATATTTAACATTGCTGGAGCTTTTTACTTTTACATTCATTCGCTCCATATTAAAAACTAATAGCCTGACAAAGCAGTATTAAAACTAACACACAGTAATCATAATCACCACCACCATCATCATCATCGTTGTTGCTATTGTTGTTACCCATAAATTGACCTAACCTAACAACATGTAATTTGAAATATATATCTGTTCGGTTGCGTTAGATTTCGTATCAGAGAATGGAACTGAATCACAATAAATACTCATGCTCTGCCAGGGGACTCATAACCAGTACCCTCAGAAACTATATAAAGTATTCCGCTTTTAAATCACTTATGTAAATCTGTTATGTAAACCACATGTTACTTTTTAGAGAAAGTCACAATTTGTACCGCTGGGATTACGCCGGGGCACTGTTTCCCGATAGTGACAGCTTTAGGTATTACACTGCTCTCCGGCAAAATATGTGAAAGCTCGTACTAGACATTGTGAGATATAATCTGGCATACGGCATATGCAAGTTTCTCGTTATTATCCACCAATAGTCTAGGTTCAACCAATTCTGAAATTTGACAACGTAGAAAAATGAACGGCCACAAAATTTCTATCGAATTTCATACTGTCACCTGCGACGTGTTAGATAATTTTGTTAATATTTTCTCTCTCATTGATCATTGTGCTGCTGAGTAATATAAATGCAGTACTTAAAATAATACTGTCTCTTGCTTTCCATTTATTCCCAATAAGCAACAAAAGTCTATAAAAGTAGGGATTTCGGAAATTTTTACAACGTTTAGTAAAATACTGACGACTTGCATGGTTGAATAGAGATTTGCCGTGGTTAAACAGCTGACAAGAGTTGCCAACTGTTGGTACAACTTTGTAAAGTGAGGTCTTTAACGGTTGAGGTTTTGGTTTCGATTGTGTCGAGAGATATGGACAGGCATCGTTTGGGATGCCAGAATAAATGTCTGTCGGGAGTAATACGATCAATACGCGCAACAAGGTGCCTGCTCGCTTCGTTTAAAACATTGTTTTTGCCGGAGTTTTGTGCTCTGCCTTTATTTGCTTCATGCTGATAACTTGATCCAGATTAACCGAGACACGAGACTGCGGACTAACGAATGATTACAAATATGATTACAACCCGACTGGGAAAATACGTCATTACACCATTTTTTGAAATAAGTATACTGTAAAAGTAAATACCATGGTAAAAATATCTGGAAATAGAAAGCAGATGTTAACGTAAATAATTCGATAGTTAATTACATGCTGTTTTGTCTTCAAAAAATGTTACCGTCTATGTGAATTTACAAGTTGTTTTTTCTTTAATGTAAATTAACAAAAATCGTTAAGCACATCTTTGTTACAAGACTGCGAAACTTTACTAACACACGGTACTTTGCATAAATAAAAAAAACAATGTAAGATAGTTTCACAAAATTTAAAACTTTTACCACCAATTATGCAACTTTATAAACTGTGAGAGGTACTTTGTGAACAGCATCACAGTACGTTTATACTTGCCACAAGTAATTTTTAAAACAAACAATTTAATTTGCTATTACGGTATTCTTTTAGCGGACTGATCATGATCTGTTACGTGATTTTTTTTACGTAGTCTACAACTTAAGATTTACGTATTCGCGTACGTAAATTTATAGCAGTTACTACTGTGACGTCTCCCTTGTTAAGACAACACAAAAGTCGGGAACTAGTTCAATTCTTTACCAGTTAATTAAACTAGCTGCCGTTGTTAGTAAAACTTCCTTACCAACAAATTACAACACAATTTTTACATAGGAAATAGACAAGGATTGCACAAATTTATTCACTCACTTGGTGTTAGCAAAAACATCTCTTTATTACTATTCAAATCTCATGTTTTACTTTGTTTCTTTTTTAAAAAGAATTACTCTAGTAAATTCTGCTTTTAATGCTTTAAAAATATTAAGTGTA
The DNA here is from genome assembly GCA_034769895.1 of Magicicada septendecula. Classification (NCBI taxonomy): domain Eukaryota; kingdom Metazoa; phylum Arthropoda; class Insecta; order Hemiptera; family Cicadidae; genus Magicicada; species Magicicada septendecula. The sequence continues at coordinate 1,118,428,602 of CM068367.1, read as the reverse complement.
TTATTCCTTTTATCTCAAAAGTACTCATCTAGATGTTTGTTTTAAATACCTCGGATCCGGGTCTGAACTTTGCTAAAAATTAATTTATCACAATTTTAACCAAATTATTGGAAGAATAAGATTGGTTGTAAACTACAGAATTACCTTACATTTAGATATAGTGCTGTTACTACTACTTCATTACAAAAATTACAAATCTAATAAGTTATTCTTTACATTATTAAAAGTTCTTTAGTGTTCTTTTGTTACTTCTCTTATTGAAACGAATATGTACAAATGTTGTGTTTGGATGTCACCTGAATTTAATATGAGGTTGTTGTTGGGTCCTTGGTGGTCATCTTCTGTCGTCTTCTAGGGTGGAGTACGTGGTTCCTCTTGAAGCTACATCGGGTTGATTATATCTGGTCTCGACGATCGGATTTTTACTTGAAGTTCATACTGTTGTAGTTTGAGTTTTCTACGTCTGGAGTTTGTAGTTCACATTTTACACCTTAATTATAGTTCTTACTTTGCAGCACTAAAGTCTGGTAAGTTACATATCTTACAACTTACAGTTTTATTTTTTAAAAGAGATGTGTCGGCTAAGTTTTCCTTTCTTTATATTCTTTATAACTCTACACACACTACATTATTTATTTATGTTATTATTTTCCACACTACATTCTTCAAAATAAAATCACCTCAAACTGGATATGTTTTTAACGGCATACACCTACGTGTATGTGGACAACACAAAACTCACATCTTTACATGTCCAAGTTCTACTGGCGACTGTGTGCATAGTTTAGGGGCGAGGGGTCAGTAAGCTGGCGCGTATTTACGCACTGAGAAAATAGTTCGTTCTTTTATATATTATTAATTATTCGTCAATTAGAATGTAAATACTTTATGTTAACTTTGTTACGAAATAGAGATTTCCTTATTTATATAGTCGTATTTTAAATAATTAACGTAATTATTATTATTATTTAATTAACACCTTTATTTGCGTGTTGGTACGGGACAATTTCAAGTTGATGCAGGAATCTGGGTATAGGTAAGGGTGGATAATACTCTTACTTGTTAGAAATTAAAAATTTTTTATTTGTGCGATTTACGATATTTTTAAAAATCGTCACATCCTCCTGCACCTAACTATGAAAACGGGGTGGTGGGGTAATAATAGAAAATCTAATAAACACAATTATATTTGGACATAGAATTTCATACTGAAATTTCTCTCTCTCAGATTATTTCTATTCATCAATTGATTATCTTACACTTACACAAAATATTTAAATTCTAATACATCTACTACACATAAAATACACAAAACGTAAATCTACCTTATTTTAATTCTTACATCTACTACCGGTTTTTTGTTGAATTCATCACTCGTTTTACGGAGTTATACTCATGAGTATGTTACTAATAATAATCACGTATTGTAATAACAATCGAATTACTTTTAGTTTACTGCGCTAGGGATTATTTTTCTTTCTTTCTCTCTCTCGTCATCTTCATTATCATCGTCATCTGACTTCTCATGTATTATATCATTCTCGCAGGACATTAGCTAAGGTTGATCAGGCCTCGCTAGTATTCGTACGAGGGGTTTTGAGTTTATACTCACTTATGGTATAGAATGTTGCAAAATCTTATCGTATTTCGGTATAAGTAGGCCTATATACAACATGTTCTATTCTTAATACTTAAATAGTATTCTCGGTTTTCTATCTTTCTCGTAGTCTTTCTTCTGTATTTTGACACGAAAAGCATTTTTTTATTTGAGACAGATGGCTTCTGCGAACGTAATTTTCTGTATTGGGTTCATACAGAGCTACAGTAACGGGGGTGATGAACTTATGAATTTGATAGGGGCCACACCATCGATATGATAGTTTCGAAGTGGTCCTATCAACGGCTTTACTCATAGGATTAGTTTTATACATTACTAAATCACCTACTTTATACTTTCTTTGCCTATTATTCTGCTCATGATACTTCCTTGATTTTTGTAAATTCGCTCTCAAATTTGCACGAGCTTCGTTCCATATTTTTCGTATGTTATTCCCATTTATGTCGCGGGGTAATAACTCATGGATTTTCCACTTTGTGGTTAAAGGATGGTTGGGTTTGTACTTGTACAGTAAACCAAATGGTGTTGATTTATGTCCTTCATGATACGCTGAGTTGAACGCAAATTGTATCCATGAAATATTTTGATCCCAGGTTGTCTGGTCTTTAGCATGATAAGATATTAATGCTGATTTTAAGTTACGCAAGTATCTTTCTGCTAGGTTTCCTTGCGGTCACGGTAATTTGATTTATCCCTAATTTAAAACACATGTCGTTAAATTCTTTCTACTTAAACTGGGGTCCATTGTCAGATATTAGGTTTAAAGGTGTACCATAATCTTTAAATAGTCTTTCTTGTAGAATTTTAACTGTCGTAGATGCTAATGCATCCACACGAATTTAGTGAAGGAGTCTACACAAATTAATAGCATAGTATTTCCGGATTTAGAACGGGGATAATGTCCAGAATAGTCTATGTATATTTTCGAGAAGGGAGTGGTAGGTATTTCGGAGATTAATTTTCCGACTTGACTGATTCTTGCTGGCTTGCTCAGGGCACAGATTTCGCATCCTTTCACGAACTTTTTTATTTCACTGTTCATGTTTTCCCAGTGATATTCCTTGCGAATACGATGTATAGTTTTCCTAATTCCCATATGAGCTCCAATTGTCGATGAATGGTAGTAGTCCATTAACATGGGTTTGATTATTTCCGGGGCGATTATTCTCAGTAATTTTCCGTTTGCCTTTTTAAAACAAAGTACTCTCTTACTCAAGGTATATTTGTCAGAATGGTTTCCTTTTTCTATTTGTTCTATTATTTTGCACAATTTCGGATCTTGTTGTTGGTGATATGCGATATCCTTAAATGCAAGGGGAAAGTTAGTAATTAGCGTATTAACGGTAGTGGTTTCAATATTGTCTTCTCCAGATCTTGTATTGGGTAGTTGGAACATGCGGGATAGGGTATCGGCTACTACATTTTGAGTACCACGAATATGTTGCACTTTGAACTTGTAGAAATTTAATCTTAACACCCATCTTCCGATACGACCTAACTGTTTTGGGTGATTCAATAACCATGATAAAGCTTGATTATCGGTTTCTAGTAGAAATTCTTTGTGTTCCAAAAATGGTTTGAATTTATCTAAGGCGAATACTACGGCTAAACATTCAAGTTCGTAGGCTGAGAACTTCCTTTCTTGCTCGGTCAATGTACGGGATGCATAGCTGATCGGGAGTCTAGTATTATTTATTTCCTGGTATATTACGGCTCCTAATGCTACACTTGAACTGTCAGTCTGTACGACAAATGGTTTACTGAAATCCGCTAACTGCAATACAGGTGGGGATATTATGCTTTCTTTAAGTGTTTCAAACGCTTCTTGGTGTTGAGTAGTCCACTCGAATTTCGTTCCTTTCTTTCTTAAAGCATTCAATGGGGCTGCTATATCCGCTAGGTGGGGTATGTACTTATGAAAATAATTAATCATACCTAAAAATCGAGCTATACCTTTGGCGTCTCTCGGCGGTAAGAATTCTCGGATTGCGCGTGTACGTTCGGGATCGATGCTAACCTTACCTTCGGCTGATACTATGTGACCTAAGAAGGAGAATTGTTTTACTGCGAAATTAACTTTACTCGGGTTTACGGTCAGTCCAGCTTTCTTTAACCTGGATAATACTTCACGCAAGTGATCAATATGTTGATCCATTGACTCACTATATACTACTATATCGTCAAGATAATGATATACAAATTTAAATTTAACGTCATGGAAAATTTTTTCTAACAGTCTGCTACATACTGAACTTCCTTGTGATATACCGAATGGTACTCTCGTGAATTGATATAGATTAAATGGCACAGCAAAAGCAGTTAAATGTTTTGATTCCTCAGCTAGTGGGATCTGGTGGAATGCTTGGTTGAGGTCCATTATAGTGAAGATTTTCGCTCTTATAAAATAGTGAAACGCGCTGTGAATGTCGGGCAGTGGTATCGATTAAAATTCTATACTCTTATTTAGCTGTCTATAATCCACGACTAGTCTATGTTTGTCAGTTCCTTTTGGTACTAGGAATGCAGGTGATGAGTATGGAGAAGTTTACGGTTCAATGACGTGCTGATCAAGGAGTTTGTTAATGTGGTTTCTCATTATTTCCATCTTGGGCGGTGATAATTTGTATGGGTGGAGTCGTATTACCTTGTTGTCACTAAGATTTATTTTATATTCGATTAAATGGGTTAATCCTAACTTGGGTGTGAGTACAGTAGAAAGTTATTTTATTAACTTTTGAATTCTTAGTCTCTCATTTCCTTTTAAATGACTCAGACTCGATTCTTGATGCTCTGAATTAATAGTTGCGGTTTCACAAATAGCGTCGTTACTTAATTCGGAGTCGAACTGATATTTTCGAGTACGATCAAATCTGAAGAAATATTGTTTTGCATATATATCAAGGATTAAGCCAGTTTTTTTTATAAAATCCGCGCCTAATATTAAGTTTTGTCCTAACTCTTCAGCTACTAGTAGGGGAATATACCAAGTAAAATTCTTTATTTTTAATTTCACCGTAATACTGCGCGATATCTTTAGGTTTTGTTTATTTGCGGTGGTACACTTTATGTTCACCATTTGGCTACGTTTAATCAGATTATGATTAGCTAATACGGTGGCTAACTGTTTACTAATTATACTACGGGTAGATCCGGAATCAATTAAACCAAGGGTATTCGTTGCTCCAAGGTCTATCTGTACATAGGGTAGTTGGCATATACTTGTTCTACATGCACCAATAGAGTTGCACTTCTCGATAAATCTTGTTAAGTAAGGGTCTATGCGTTTATTTCTATTTATTTTTATTCCATGATTATTATTATTGTTACCTTTCCTTCTGGTGCTTCGGAAGACGTAGGATTTTCGTTCTTCCAGCTTCACATGTTTTTTGATTGGTCGGTTTTCTGTTGGTATCGATTTTGTTTACATACCTTGCTAATGTGTCCGGCCTTTCCACAGTTATAACATTTTCTTTCCTCATTTACTTCGCTCGTAGGTTGTCGGGGTTTTGGTCTAGAGTATGAAACATGGGGGTAGCTTTGGGTTTTATATGTACTTACGAATCGCTTATCGCGGTAGTTTCGGGTATCAGTTCCAATTGGTCGAGTTTGGAATGAATTTCTGTGTTGAGTCTGGGACATAGAAACGCGTCTATTCTGGTCAGAATACCAGACGTTGGATGAATGTATACAACATAGTTCTAGTTCGGTGAAAGTGGTTGGTCGCTTCATGAGTGCTAGGCGAGATCGCTCCTCGGGAGATAGTCCTACTAAGATAGTGTCTACTAACTGTTGTTCACTCCATTTAACTTGTAGCAATAAAGCAGATTCTCTTACCTCAGATATGTAATGAGCTAATCTCTCGTATGTTCCTTGTACACGAAGTACTAAGTTTCGCTTCAATTCTCGTAGATACCGGTGGGAATGAAATGTCTTGTTAGGGTGGTATGAAGTTCTTCTACCGGGTGATTATACCTTAGGGATTCTAACACTCTATCTTTTAAAGGAGGTCTACATTTAGGTAAAATTACTTGTAAAATCTGGTTATCTCTTAGTTGTTGCAGGTCCTTTAATTGTAAAATGTGCTTGATAAAATCAAGGAGCTTTGTAATATTCAGCCCATCAGTGATTGGTATGTCAGACAAAATTCTTTCTACAGGGTGGGTTATCTTTCCATAGAGCTCGGTAGTTAGATTTACTTGAGTCATCATTCTAGGTTTTTCCGCAGATTGATTCGTCCGCAAGTGAGGAGGTAAATCGTAGGTACGGGTCATATTTTCTAGTTCACTAGGGAGTAACGTAACGTTTGCTGGTTGGATATTTACTTGACTATCAGTTAACCGTTCTTTAAATGGATCTATATTTGATTCCTGCAGAAGCTGAAGTTTTGCAGTACCGTTTGGCTGTTCTTGAGTCAGAGATTGGGTAGGGGAAATATTTAGTTTCGTCATTGCTTCTTCAATTTCCTCTAATCTAAACAATTCGGATCTTCGACGTAATTCGCGCATTATCTCGGGTAATTGTTGTAATGCTTCCTCGGCGAATTTTTGTACATCATGAGGGGTAACTTTATCACCGGGCCAATTCAACAAATTGGTGATACGGCGGGTCAGATGTTCGATTCTTTGGGTGGTGCGTAAAATTACTGCGGGGGATTTTTCATCACGCAGGGTTTGTGCGATCGAAGTTAGTTCTGTATACTTGTGATAACATGTTTCTTTTTCGCTCTCAAAATCTAAAACACTTAAACGATTTAATAATGAGGGTTTGTCCGGTTTATTTTCACGTAACGTCTTGCGAAGTTCCGCGACAGTTACATTAGAGTAGGGAAGACCACGCAATAATGCTTCATAGCTTAGTTCGTCTTTCAACAACAAGTCGGGGTTAAATTGAGCCATTTTTGATAATAACAACTTTAAATACACGACGTATTACGAACGACAAATCTTATGTCATCTATTTTAATTCGTTTTATAAGTGTTTAAAATAGTTAACGTGAATTCATTTAAACACATACATATATATATCTTATTACATATGGAATCTTATATTAATTAATCAACATAACTTATCTCACAAAAATTCAATTTTCTGTACTGTCATATATAATTAGTCAAAACAAAAAGCTAATACCATTGTATAGTAGAGAGAAATTTCATATACGAAAAGTTCATTGCTTTAACAATAGCACAAAGGGTCAGCTGTTTTCGGGAGTCGTCTAGTTGCATAGGGTGGTAATTCAGGACAATTCAAAACAGGAAAGAGCGTGTCTAAGGTGGTTTGTTTGGTTAGCGAGGGGAGGTTTTGAATGAGATGCGTGCATACAAAGGGGAGAGTTTACATTCCTCAACACGTATTTAACATGAACAGACTGGTTTCTACCGACAGGTTTAGAATGGAATACTTACCAGCGATGACTTGTTTGTTACGGCAAAGTCGCGATACTAATATTATTATAACTTAATTAAAATTTTACTCATTTATTTTTGTTTATTTCAGAGTGAATAAATTTATGTTTGTCAAAGTTATTGTTAACGAATTATAACAATATACAATTATTATTATTTTTACAAAGAACAGTGACGCAATTTTGTAGGCGTCACGATGCTTACAAACCTATTATATAATTTAGCATAGCAGAGTATTTTTACACAATAGCAGAGTGGCGCAATTTTGTGACGTCTCCCTTGTTAAGACAACACAAAAGTCGGGAACTAGTTCAATTCTTTACCAGTTAATTAAACTAGCTGCCGTTGTTAGTAAAACTTCCTTACCAACAAATTACAACACAATTTTTACATAGGAAATAGACAAGGATTGCACAAATTTATTCACTCACTTGGTGTTAGCAAAAACATCTCTTTATTACTATTCAAATCTCATGTTTTACTTTGTTTCTTTTTTAAAAAGAATTACTCTAGTAAATTCTGCTTTTAATGCTTTAAAAATATTAAGTGTATTATTCCTTTTATCTCAAAAGTACTCATCTAGATGTTTGTTTTAAATACCTCGGATCCGGGTCTGAACTTTGCTAAAAATTAATTTATCACAATTTTAACCAAATTATTGGAAGAATAAGATTGGTTGTAAACTACAGAATTACCTTACATTTAGATATAGTGCTGTTACTACTACTTCATTACAAAAATTACAAATCTAATAAGTTATTCTTTACATTATTAAAAGTTCTTTAGTGTTCTTTTGTTACTTCTCTTATTGAAACGAATATGTACAAATGTTGTGTTTGGATGTCACCTGAATTTAATATGAGGTTGTTGTTGGGTCCTTGGTGGTCATCTTCTGTCGTCTTCTAGGGTGGAGTACGTGGTTCCTCTTGAAGCTACATCGGGTTGATTATATCTGGTCTCGACGATCGGATTTTTACTTGAAGTTCATACTGTTGTAGTTTGAGTTTTCTACGTCTGGAGTTTGTAGTTCACATTTTACACCTTAATTATAGTTCTTACTTTGCAGCACTAAAGTCTGGTAAGTTACATATCTTACAACTTACAGTTTTATTTTTTAAAAGAGATGTGTCGGCTAAGTTTTCCTTTCTTTATATTCTTTATAACTCTACACACACTACATTATTTATTTATGTTATTATTTTCCACACTACATTCTTCAAAATAAAATCACCTCAAACTGGACATGTTTTTAACGCCATACACCTACGTGTATGTGGACAACACAAAACTCACATCTTTACATGTCCAAGTTCTACTGGCGACTGTGTGCATAGTCAGTAAGCTGGCGCGTATTTACGCACTGAGAAAATAGTTCGTTCTTTTATATATTATTAATTATTCATCAATTAGAATGTAAATACTTTATGTTAACTTTGTTACGAATTAGAGATTTCCTTATTTATATAGTCGTATTTTAAATAATTAACGTAATTATTATTATTATTTAATTAACACCTTTCTTTGCGTGTTGGTACGGGACAATTTCAAGTTGATGCAGGAATCTGGGTATAGGTAAGGGTGGATAATACTCTTACTTGTTAGAAATTAAACATTTTTTATTTGTGCGATTTACGATATTTTTCAAAATCGTCACACTACCAATACATTATGGTATTTAGAGTGAACACTGTACAACAAGTCACGTGATTCTCGTAGTATAATTTTGCAGTACACAGTAGTTCTACTGATAAGTTATACAAATACTAGCATACTTATAGTCCTAAATAATCTAGAAAGTGTAGACCTAAAATTAATCTCTGTAAGGCGCAATATATTTACTGTTCTTCAAATAAAGTTGTTCGTCTCACTACCAACAAATTTACCACACAGTTTCTGTTATTAAAATTAGGTACTTACATACAAACCCACTGAGTCTGCATGTGATAGAAACAGGTACGAAATGGAACATTTTGTTACATTATCGTCAAAGCATTAAGATATATTTTGTAGTTGTTTAATTGTACCAGTGGTAGCCCAGGTCTAATGTTGATTCACCTGAATGTTAAGACAACGCTGAATTTTGCGCTTTCAACTTATGACCTACTGTACCGTTTCCAGCTATCAGTTTTATATTTGTTGTATCAGAAATTCTCCAAAAATATTCAAGAGGGTTTCACTGTTCTTTATTCCTAGTCACATGAATAATTAAACATTTTTAAAATTCTGTTCCAAATAAAGATACACGGGTGATCTATCACTCACAGTTCCAGAAACAAATATTTCTTTGTGAAAATTGAATCCTTGTGTTTTTAAATATTGTCCCACTGACCATTTGCCTTTGTTCTTTTCTTTCTCCTATGTCCACAAACTCGTCGATAGGCTATGGAGCTTGATTACACATTTTATGCTAGTATTACTTCCACTATTAGTATCATTAGTATTACTCTTTTGATAATACAATCATCAATGAACATACATAGTGTACAGAATTCATACAAATACCATGTTATCTCTCACAGGCACACAGCACACACTACTCTCAGCAAAGTCCAAAGTACTTTGTACGTTTTCAGCAAAATTCAAATTCAAATTCAAATTCAAATTCGCCTTTACGGCCGTACCCACACACGTATACGTTGTATTTATTTGGGTTTTCCTACAACTCAAAGAAAACTAATGTGATCCATACGTCGTGACTTTCTACGCAAATTTCTACTTTGGTCCATCCCAGCTTACTTATAGTTACCGAAACACTCCTTTACTACTCTTATATACGTAGAAAGTGAATCTGATAGAGGTTTCATCGCTTTGCTCAGCGCTCTGCTCATTTGTCCCAAGAATTTTTGAATTGCTTATCTTGTATAGACATGAAAATATTTAAACCCAATTAAAGACAAATAACTATTGGCTCTAAATTTTAATTTCCACATTTTAATTTAGTTTAATTTACTAATAAACTTTTTATTTTAACTATTAATTTTGATATTTTTTAATGATTACTTTATCTAATCTTTCCTTTGTTGACACAGGATTTAAGGTTTTTTAAATTCCGCATAGGCTACTATTATGTTAACAAGTGACAATCTTTTTAACACTTTGTTTCAAGTGACACATAAAACATGAAATTATTAGTTCCTACAAAATCCGTGAATTTATAAAAGAAGACGGTTGGAGTCGATTCATGTAAAAAACAAAAAATGGATAAAACATTTTAAAGAGAGTGGTTAGTTGGATAATTTGGAATGCTTGCTAAATTTGGATTTACAGCTACACCAGAGCGAAGGTTTATAAAATAGAATTGGATTAGAAATCAGGTATTCTGTGTGTTAAGGATAATTATAGACTCAAATGGAAGAAGGTACTGTGTTATTTTTAAAAGAAAATTAAGTATTTTTAATAGGTAAAGGATTGTACGATAAACAAAACAGGTCTTCGACCTTAAACTGAATTTTCTATTCGTTTTATGTAGTATCTTTATGCACTGAATCCCTTCAGCTGTAAAAGTTAATTTTTTTAACACCGTTATGAGACCCACAGCCTTTATTGAACAGAGACTTGAAACGCTAAAGGCATAATGCAGGTTGAAATGATGTCAGTAAATGCACAATATCAGTACAGATAGTGTCCATATAAATATAAAAGTGTTTCAATGACTTATTTTGTTTATATGCAAAAATGTTCAAGGTAAACGTCTACAAGAACTTCAGACGTTCAGATACACGTATGAGTAGGAGACTGACTTGGCTAATTGTAGAAAACACTGACGGAAAAGCAAGACCAAGATAAGATGAACTGTAAGCATTTTGAAAAATATTTAAAACTTTCAAAGAACCAAAGCGGTATGACTTTTGAGCTCAACCAAAGTGGAAGAGCCTAGCCCAAAACTTTGACCTTGAACGAGAAGGAGATACAAAAACATTAGCTTAGCAAATTGTTGGTATCATTATTTTCTTTTTAACCAATTAATATTTTTTTTATGAACTCAGCTCAGATGATTAATGTTCCACGACGAGCTACAATCGTATGTAGAGAAGTCACGAGTGCTGTCACATAGGGCATGTTCTTTTTGCTTATGCGAACCATTGTGAGCTACAAAATACATCCTGCCACAAGAATAAAATTGACCATGAATAACCGCTTAACCTACAAGAAATGTAGCTATGTAAATACTCTGTAAGTATGCTCGAGCGCTCGAGTTCCTATGCTTACGTACTTTCAGTAGCAATTTTAAATATAGAAACTTCCATTTAAAATATTCACAAGTTTTTTCCTCTTCGTTTAAAGGTTTCAGCTAAGATTAATATTTAAAACAAAAACTCTGTCCTCTACTATTTATCATCCGTTTCAATCATCTCTGCACATCTATGTGCCTTCCTAAACGTTACTCTAGTACTGTCTACATGTCTCGTCATTAGCAGTTTTATTTCTAAAATGTTCCCAATAAAAGTGTTATATCTGAAGTCATAGATTAAAGACTTTATCTTCTTCTGTTGATGACATCTATATGTTTCCTTCATCACTTCCCCTAAAACTTCAAAGTATTCTCTTTCTTTACTAGCTAGTTTTGTATTTTTCTACAAATCCACAAATCTACAAAGTTGATTTGACTTATTTGAATATCAGTGCCTACAAACTTAATAAATGTAATTAGTAGCCTCTTTTTATTCTAATAAGTACTGTAGTGTATGAGAAAGACAAGAAAACACATTATTATTATTATCGTGATGTACAAAAATAATAAAATAAAAGATTAAAATGTATACCGTATATTGCTGGTGATGATGATGATGTTGTCTGTGAGTTTGCACGTGTGTGCGATATGTGTTTTAGTGACTTTGCTTGTGCGTAAGTCTATAGTTTTGACCCATACAGTAGTGTCTGTATGTTTATATTCTTACCTGTGATGCGGGTTTATATGTGTTACTTTATTTCGCCTTCGTATTGGTTTCATGATTCACAATGGTGTACGTGGATAATGTATACATGTGTAAAATTCACCCGTCATATATTCACGTGTGTACAGCAACAGTTCCACGGTGGATTGGTTGCGTTCATGCGTCTTCACGTAGTGTCAGAGAGCGTGGCAGTGCATGTGCGCGCGTGTGTTTTAATAAGTACATAATAGCGTGTGTGAACTAACGAGTGAATTATAATTGAATGGGTGAGAAGAAGAAGGAAAACATTCCACAGATCATCATTTTTAGAAAACGATAAAAAATTGATTTGTGGCTAAATGAGTGACTGTATGGAAAAACTTACAATTATAAATTTATTCAATACAACTATGATTGAAGGTCCCGAGTTATAATATTAGCATAATTTGAACAAGTAAATCGTTAAATGATATTAAAGTTTGTGGAATCTTTTCCTTTTTGATCTCAGTTCCAACTTATATCAATTAACATTTTTTAAAAATCGTAATTGAATATTTCATTTACTTTTTACTGTTGTTCATACAATTGTTTAGATTCACAGTAATCTATTTATGTTTTCTTTATTAGAAAATAACAAAGAAATATATACAATAAGAAAATATCGGTATGGAGAACCATACATGACTTCCATGTTCTAAGATTTATATTTAAAATCATATTTGAAATGAAATATTTCCATAGAAACTACTTCTTTCTACTTATTGCTTCAGCATTAACCACAGTACTGTGGTCACAAACGTATACCACCCCACGTTTTCGCACTCGATTTTTACCGATGATGGCAGTCGATGGCACTGCCGAAAAGTCTGGTTTTGTAGAAAACATTGGACTACGGCTAAAAGCCCGGGAAGCAATTTTAACAAAAAACTACTTCTTTGTTGCCGATAACGTAGCACACATATAAAAAATTCTCCCCTCCACCTTCAACTATAATTTTTAATAATAGAAAATTACCCCCACCCCGTTCACCTAACCTCTTCATTTATAGATATTTCATCTACGTTTCTACAGTGGATTACTATGAGCTTCTTATCAGGATACTTTATTTATAAAAATTAAGTACTTAATCTTGTTAAATCATAAAATGTTTCAGGTAAACTACCCCTTTCTCTTAACCGATCTTCTCCAAAATCAATAGACCTTCCGTCCTCTACAATTCAGGGAAGCATGCAAAAAATATTTGATTCTGTTTCAATGTGCGGCAGTTATCGTTCGTCATGGAAACATTTCTCTTGTTACAACATAAAATATAGCAGGTAAACTACCCCTTTCCCTTAACCGATCTTCACCAAAATCAATAGACCTTGAGCTCTCTGCAACTCAGGAAAAAGTGCAAAACATTATTTGATTCTCATTGAATTTTCGGCACTTATCGTTCGTCATAAAAAAATTACCCTTTTTAAAACATAAAACATTGCTGATAAACTACCCCTTCCTTTAACTGACCTTCAACAAAATCAACAGACCTTGAGTTCTCTTTAGTTCAAAAATGTATGCAAAAACCTAGTTGATTCTGTTTGAATTTACGGCAGTTATCGTTCGTCATATAAAAAATTACCCTGGTTAAAACATAAAATGTTGCTGGTAAACTACCCCTTTCCCTTAACCGATCTTCACCAACACCAATAGGTATTGAGAACTCTACAATACAGGGCTGTATGCAAAACATCATTTGATTCTGTTTGAATTTGCGGCTGTTATCGTTTACTATAGAAAAATATCGGTATGGAGAACCATACATGACTTCCATGTTCTAAGATTTATATTTAAAATCATATTCGAAATGAAATATTTCCATAGAAACTTGGTCTTTCTACTTATTGCTTCAGCATTAACCACAGTACTGTCGTCACTAACGTATACCACCTCACGTTTTAGCACTCGATTTTCACCGATGATGGCAGTCGATGGCACTGCCGAAAAGTCTGGTTTTTCAGAAACCATTGGACTACGGCTAAAGAGCCCGGGAAGCTATTTTAACAAAAAACTACTTCTTTGTTGCCGGTAACGTAGTACACATACAAAAAATTCTCCCCTCCACCTTCAACTATAATTTTTAATAATAGAAAATTACCCCCACCCCGTTCACCTAACTTCTTCATTTATAGATATTTCATCTACGTTTCTACATTGGATTACTATGAGCTTCTTATCAGGATACTTTATTTATAACAATTAAGTACTTTACTCTTGTTAAATCATAAAATGTTTCTGGTAAACTACCCCTTCCTCTTAACCGATCTTCTCCAAAATCAACAGACCTTCCGTCCTCTACAATTCAGGGAAGCATGCAAAAAAATATTTGATTCTGTTTGAATGTGCGGCAGTTATCGTTCGTCATGGAAACATTTCTCTTGTTACAACATAAAATGTTGCAGGTACACTACCCCTTTCCCTTTACCGATCTTCACCAAAATCAATAAACCTTGAGTTCTTTGCAAATCAGGAAAGGGTGCAAAAAATTATTTGATTCTCATTGAACTTTCGGCAGTTATCGTTCGTCATATAAAAAATTACCCTTTTTAAAACATAAAACGTTGCTGATAAACTACCCCTTCCCTTAACCGATCTTCAACAAAATCAACAGACCTTGAGTTCTCTTCAGTTCAAAAAGGTATGCAAAAACCTAGTTGATTCTGTTTGAATTTACGGCAGTTATCGTTCGTCATATAAAAAATTACCCTTGTTAAAACATAAAATGTTGCTGGTAAACTACCCCTTTCCCTTAACCGATCTTCACCAACACGTATAGGTATTGAGAACTCTACAATACAGGGCTGTATGCAAAACATCATTTGATTCTGTTTGAATTTGCGGCAGTTATCGTTTACTATAGAAAAAAATTACCCTTGATAAAAAACCGTTGCCGGTAAACTACCCCTTTCCCTTAACCGATCTTCACCAAAAACGACAGGTCTTGGGGACGCTACAATTCAGGGCTGTATGCAAAACATTAGTATATTCTGTTTTAATGTACGGCAGTTATCGTTCGTCATAGAAAAAATACCCTTGTTAAAACATACAACGTTGCAGGTAAACTACCCCTTTCCCTTAACTGATCTTCAACAAAATCAACAGACCTTGAGTTCTGTATAATTCAAAAAGATATGCAGAAGAGTAGTTGATTCTGTTTTAATGTAATGCAGTTATCGTTCGTCAAAGAAAAAATTACCCTTGATAAAACATAAAATGTTGCTGGTAAACAACCCTATTCCCTTAACCGATCTTCACCAAAACCAACAGATCTTGAGAACTCTACATTTCAGGGCTGTATGCAAAATATTATATGATTCTGTTTGAATTTGCGGCTGTTATCGTTTGCCATATAAAATACCCTTGATAAACAAAAAACGTGTCAGGTAAACTACCCCTTTCCCTTAACCGATCTTCACCAAAAACAATAGGTCTTTAGTACTCAACAAAACAGGGTTGTATGCAAAAACGTATTTGATCCTGTGTGAATTTGCGGCTCTTATCGTTTGCCATAGAAAATACCCTTTTAAAACATAAAACGTTGCTGGTAAACTACCCCTTTCCCTTAACCGATCTTCACCAACACCAATAGGTATTGAGAACTCTACAATATAGGGCTGTATGCAAAACATCATTTGATTCTGTTTCAATTTGCGGCTGTTATCGTTTACCATAGGAAAAAATTACCCTTGATAAAAAACCGTTGCTGGTAAACTACCCCTTTCCCTTAACCGACCTTCACCAAAAACGACAGGACTTGAGAACTCTACAATTCAGGGCTGTATGAAAAATATTATATGATTTCGTTTAAATTTGCGGCTGTTATCGTTTGCAATACAAAATACCCTTGATAAAACAAAAAACGTGGCCGGTAAACTACCCCTTTCCCTTACACGATCTTCACCAAAAACAATAGGTCTTTAGTACTCAAGAAATCAGGGCTGTATGCAAAAGCTTATTTGATTCTGTTTGAATTTGCGGCTCTTATCGTTTGCCATAGAAAATACCCTTTGAAACATAAAACGTTGCTGGTAAACTACCCCTTTCCCTTAACCGATCTTCACCAAAAACAAAAGGTCTTGAGAACTCTACAATTCAGGGCAGTATGCAAAACATTATTTGATTATGTTTGAATTTGCGGCTGTTATCGTTTGCCATAGAAAATACCCTTGTTAAAACATAAAATGTTGCCGGTGAACTACCCCTTTCCCTTAACCGATCTTTACCAAAATCAACAGATCTTGAGAACTCTACAAGTCAGAGCTGTATGTGAAACATTATTTGATTCTGTTTAAATTTGCGGCTGTTATCGTTTGCCAAACAAACAAAATTACCCTTGATAAAAAAAAACCGTTGCCGGTAAACTACCCCTTTCCCTCAACCGATCTTCACTAAAAACTATAGGTCGCGATTACTCTACAAATCAGGGCTGTATGCAAAAAATTATTTGATTCAGTTTGAATTTGCGGCTGTTATCGTTTGCCATAGAAAAAAATCTACACACACACACACACACACACACACACACACACACACACACACACACACACACTTTTCGAAAAATGACTTTTTTTCATGTTTTGAGTGTAGTACAATCAGAATCTGCAATAATCTCGAACACGATTTTTTTTGCCATCACCATACTTCCATTTCCTTAAGGAACATGGAAGTAAAAATCGGTATGGAGAACCATACATGACTTCCATGTTCTAAGATTTATATTTAAAAACATATTCGAAATGAAATATTTCCATAGAAACTACGTCTTTCTACTTATTGCTTCAGCATTAACCACAGTACTATGGTCTCTAACGTATACCACCTCATGTTTTCGCACTCGTTTTTCACCGATAATAGAAGTCGATGGCACTGCCGAAAAGTCTGGTTTTAAAGAAAACATTGGACTACGGCTAAAAAGCCCGGGAAGCAATTTTATCAAAAAACTACTTCTTTGTTGCCGATAACGTAGTACACATACAAAAAATTCTACCCTCCAACTTCAACTATAATTTTTAATAATAGAAAATTACCCCCACCCCGTTCACTTAACTTCTTCATTTATAGATATTTCATCTACGTTTCTACAGTGGATTACTATGAGCTTCTTATCAGGATACTTTATTTATAAAAAATAAGTACTTTACTCTTGTTAAATCATAAAATGTTTCAGGTAAACTACCTTTCTCTTAACCGATCTTCTCCAAAATCAACAGACCTTCCGTCCTCTACAATTCAGGGAAGCATGAAAAACAATATTTGATTCTGTTTGAATGTGCGGCAGTTATCGTTCGTCATGGTAACATTTCTCTTGTTACAACATAAAATTTTGCAGGTAAACTACCCCTTTACCTTTACCGATCTTCACCAAAATCAATAGACCTTGAGCTATCTGCAACTCAGGAAAGGGTGCAAAAAATTATTTGATTCTCATTGAATTTTCGGCAGTTATCGTTCGTCATATAAAAAATTACCCTTGTTAAAACATAAAATGTTGCTGGTAAACTACCCCTTTCCCTTAACCGATCTTCATGAACAGCAATAGGTATTGAGAACTCTACAATACAGGGGCTGTATGCAAAACATCATTTGATTCTGTTTGAATTTGCGGCTGTTATCGTTTACTATAGGAAAAAATTACCCTTGATAAAAAACCGTTGCCGGTAAACTACCCCTTTCCCTTAACCGATCTTCACCAAAAACGGCAGGTCTTGGGTACGCTACAATTCAGGCCTGTATGCAAATAATTATTTGATTCTGTTTGAATTTGCGGCTGTTATCGTTTGCCATAGAAAACACCCTTGATAAAACATAAAACGTTGCTGGTAAACTACCCTATTCCCTTAACTGATCTTCAACAAAATCAACAGACCTTGAGTTCTGTATAATTCAAAAAGGTATGCAGAAGAGTAGTTGATTCTGTTTTAATGTACGGCAGTTATCGTTCGTCAAAAAAAAAAAATTACCCTTGATAAAACATAAAATGTTGCTGGTAAACACCCCTATTCCCTTAACCGATCTTCACCAAAACAAACATGTCTTGAGAACTCTACATTTCAGGGCTGTATGCAAAACATTATATGATTCTGTTTGAATTTGCGGCTGTTATCGTTTGCCATATAAAATACCCTTTTAAAACATAAAACGATGCCGGTAAACTACCCCTTTCCCTTAACCGATCTTCACCAAAAACGATAGGTCTTTAGTACTCAACGAAACAGGACTGTATGCAAAAACGTATTTGATTCTGTTTGAACTTGCGGCTCTTATCGTTTGCCATAGAAAATACCCTTTTAAAACATAAAACGTCGCCGGTAAACTACCCCTTTCCCTTAACCGATCTTCACCAACACCAATAGGTATTGAGAACTCTACAATACAGGGCTGTATGCAAAACATCATTTGATTCTGTTTCAATTTGCGGCTGTTATCGTTTACCAAAGAAAAATATCGGTATGGAGAACCATACATGACTTCCATATTCTAAGATTTATATTTAAAATCATTTTTGAAATGAAATATTACCATAGAAACTACTTCTTTCTACTTACTGCTTCAGCCTTAACCACAGTACTGTGGTCACTAACGTATACCACCTCACGTTATCGCACTCGATTTTCCCTGATGATGGAAGTCGATGGCATTGCCGAAATGTCTGGTTTTGTAGAAAACATTGGACTACGGCCAAATATCCCGGGAAGGAATTTTAACAAAAACTACTTCTTTGTTGCCGATAACGTAGTACACATATATATCAGTGGCGAAGTTACATGGAGGCAATTGAGGCAATGCCTACCCTAACAAATTCTGTAGAATAAAAATTATAAATACGTATGAACTACATAACGTAAAGATTATACATTGTTACTGTGACTGTCAAATTTATTAAACCGAAACGTGCTTTATTGAGCGACCGCTAGATGGTGACAGGTGAGATTCGGCATAGTTCGTTTAAAGCGAATGAGGCAACCTGAACTTGCCTCAGCGTTTTTACTTCCATATTCCTTAAGGAATGGAAGTATGGTGATGGCAAAAAAAATCGTGTTCGAGATTATTGCAGATTCTGATTCTACTACACTCAAAACATGAAAAAAAGTCGTTTCCCGAAAAGTGTCTGTGTGTGTGTCTGTCTGTCTGTCTGTCTGTCTGTAGATTTTTTTTCTATGGCAAACAATAACTGCCGCAAATTCAAACAGAATCAAATAATGTTTTGCATGCAGCCCTGATTTGCAGAGTACTCGCGACCTATTGTTTTTGGTGAAGATCGGTTGAGGGAAAGGGGTAGTTTACCTGCAACGGGTTTTTTTTAGCAACGGTAATTTTGTTTGTTTGGCAAACGATAACAGCCGCAAATTCAAACAGAATCAAACAATGTTTCGTATACAGCCCTGAATTGTAGAGGTCTCAAGATCTGTTGATTTTGGTGAAGATCGGTTAAGGGAAAGGGGTAGTTTACCTGTAACATTTTATGTTTTAACAAGGGTATTTCCTATGGCAAACGATAACAGCCGCAAATTCAAACAGAATCAAAAGATTATTTGCATACAGCCCTAAATTGTAGAGTTCTCAAGACCTATTGTTTTTGGTGAAGTTCGGTTGAGGGAAAGGGGTAGTTTACCTGCAACGTTTTTTTAACAAGGGTATTTTCTATGGCAAACGATAACAGCCGCAAATTCAAACAGAATCAAATAATGTTTTGCATACAGCCCTGATTTGTAGAGTACTCAAGACCTATTGTTTTTGGTGAAGATCGGTTAAGGTAAAGGGGTAGTTTACCTGTAACGTTTTATGTTTTAACAAGGGTATTTCCTATGGCAAACGATAACAGCCGCTAATTCAAACAGAATCAAAAGATTATTTGCATACAGCCCTAAATTGTAGAGTTCTCAAGACCTATTGTTTTTGGTGAAGATCGGTTGAGGGAAAGGGGTAGTTTACCTGCAACGTTTTTTTAACAAGGGTATTTTATATGGCAAACGATAACAGCCGCAAATTCAAACAGAATCAAATAATGTTTTGAATACAGCCCTGATTTGTAGAGTACTCAAGACCTATTGTTTTTGGTGAAGATCGGTTAAGGGAAAGGGGTAGTTTACCTGCAACGTTTTTTTATCAAGCGTATTTTCTATGGCAAACGATAACAGCCGCAAATTCAAACAGAATCAAATAATTTTTTGCATACGTCCCTGAATTGCAGAGGTCTCAATGACTTTCGATTTTGGTGAAGATCGGTTAAGGGGAAGGGGTAGTTTACCTGCAACCTTTTACGTTTTAACAAGAGTAAAGTACTTGAAAATTTATTTAAACTTTTTGAAACAATGGTAATTGTTAAAAATAAAATAATTTTGTTGCCAGGCAATAAAATTATAATTTTTTCATTTTAATGTAATATAATATTTTTCATTTAATACAGCAATAAAAAGGCACGTAAGACACAGCCTGGCTGTTTGGCTGAAAATGATTTTAAATATAAATCTTAGAATATGGAAGTCATGTATGGTTCTCCATACCGATATTTTGTATACATCGTATGTAAGCAATGTAGAGGTGTGATAGGGAAGTGTAGGGAGGGGGGATTGTCCCGCGCTGTACACATAGAGCGTTGAGGCATGCCTCACTTCTGTGGTCCAAACAGTTAAGTTAAAGCGCCTGTGTTGTTTCTAAGTGTTTATTTTATGCGGTTATTAAAAGTGTCACTGTTATTCCGCTGAACTAACAGATGATCAAGATTGTTATTTGAATTATTTGTAACATTAAACATATATATAGAAACTAACCAAGTTTAAAAATTTGAAGTTCAATCAGTTGTATTATTGTGTATGACTAACACAAGGATTGTTCAATAGACACACGTATAGAGCTGTAAAGCATTTTTTATTCAACGATTTTAAAAGAAGTCTCCAATAACATTAAGACATGAGTTCCACTGTTGCGCTAACCTGTAGATTCCCTGCTAGTAAAATTCTTACGGCTGTTTGTGGAACCATTCGGTTACAGCAAACTCTACCTCAGCGTCCGATTTGACCCACCGTCCTTTTAGTGATTCCTTAAAAAAAATTTAAGATAAGATTTTTGCCTACCCATTCATTAACTACTAGCTTCGCCAGTAAGCAAATTGATGTCCATTTTTTCGGCTTGCACGCGTTATGTTGGTGTGGGTTTCGGCACTTTCCATTTAAAAAGCGTGCAAACGTAAGAAAATAAACATGAGTGAGGCCAGAAATAACGTGAATTGTGTGTTTGTGTCTTACCTGCCTTTTTATTGCCGTATTAAATGAAAAATATTATATTACATTAAAATTAAAAAATTTTAATTTTATTGCCTGGCAACAAAATTATTTTATTTTTAACAATTACCATTGTTTCAAAAAGTTTAAATAAATTTGCAAGTACTTTACTCTTGTTAAAACGTAAAAGGTTGCAGGTAAACTACCCCTTCCCCTTAACCGATCTTCACCAAAACCGAAAGTCCTTGAGACCTCTACAATTCAGGGATGTATGCAAAAACTTATTTGATTCTGTTTGAATTTGCGGCAGTTATCGTTTGCCATAGAAAATACGCTTGATAAAAAAATGGTGCAGGTAAACTACCCCTTCCCCTTAACCAATCTTCACCAAAAACAACAGGTCTTGAGTACTCTACAAATCAGGGCTGTATGCAAAACATTATTTGATTCTGTTTGAATTTGCGGCTGTTATCGTTTGCCATAAGAAATACCCTTGTTAAAACATAAAACGTTACAGGTAAACTACCCCTTTCCCTCAACCGATCTTCACCAAAAACAATAGGTCTTGAGAACTCTACAATTTAGGGTTGTATGCAAATAATCGTTTGATTCTGTTTGAATTTGCGGCTGTTATCGTTTGCCATAGGAAATACCCTTGTTAAAACATAAAACGTTACGGGTAAACTACCCCTTTCCCTTAACCGATCTTCACCAAAAACAATAGGTCTTGAAAACTCTACAATTCAGGGCTGTATACGAAACATTATTTAAGTCTGTTTGAATTTGCGGCTGTTATCGTTTGCCAAAAAAAAAATTGCCCTTGATAAAAAAAACCGTTGCAGGTAAACTACCCCTTCCCCTCAACCGATCTTCACCAAAAACAATAGGTCGCGAGTACTCTACAAATCAGGACTGTATGCAAAAAATTATTTGATTCTGTTTGAATTTGCGGCAGTTATCGTTTGCCATATAAAATACGCTTGATAAAAAACGTTGCAGGTAAACTACCCCTTCCCCTCAACCGATCTTCACCACAAACAGTAGGTCTTGAGTACTCTACAAATGAGGGCTGTATGCAGAAAATTATGTGATTCTGTTTGAATTTGCGGCTGTTATCGTTTGCCATAGAAAATACCCTTGTTAAAAAAAGTTGTAGGTAAACTACCCCTTTCCCTTAACCGATCTTCACCAAAAACAACAGGTCTTTAGAACTCTACAATTTAGGGCTGTATGCAAATAATCTTTTGATTCTGTTTGAATTTGCGGCTGTTATCGTTTGCCATAGGAAATACCCTTGTTAAAACATAAAACGTTACAAGTAAACTACCCCTTTCCCTTAACCGATCTTCACCAAAAACAATAGGTCTCGAGTACTCTACAATTTAGGGCTGTATGCAAATAATCTTTTGATTCTGTTTGAATTTGCGGCTGTTATCGTTTGCCATAGGAAATACCCTTGTTAAAACATAAAACGTTACAAGTAAACTACCCCTTTCCCTTAACCGATCTTCACCAAAACCTAAAGGTCTTGAGAACTCTACAATTCAGGGCTGTGTACGAAACATTATTTGATTATGTTTGGATTTGCGGCTGTTATCGTTTCCCAAAAAAAAAAATTTCCCTTGATAAAAAAAAACCGTTGCCGGTAAACTACCCCTTTCCTTCAACCGATCTTCACCAAAAACAATAGGTCGCGAGTCCTCTACAAATCAGGGCTGTATGCAAAAAATTATTTGATTCTGTTTGAATTTGCGGCAGTTATCGTTTGCCATAGAAAAAAAATCTACAGACACACACACAGACAGACACACAGACACACAGACACACACACAGACACTTTTTGGAAAACGACTTTTTTTCATGTTTTGAGTGTAGTAGAATCAGAATCTGCAATAATCTCGAACACGATTTTTTTTGCCATCACCATACTTCCATTCCTTAAGGAAATATGGAAGTAAAATATCGGTATGGAGAACCATACATGACTTCCATATTCTAAGATTTATATTTAAAATCATTTTCGAAATGAAATATTACCATAGAAGCTACTTCTTTCTACTTACTGCTTCAGCCTTACCCACAGTACTGTGGTCACTAACGTATACCACCTCACGTTATCGCACTCGATTTTCACTGATGATGGAAGTCGATGGCATTGCCGAAATGTCTAGTTTTGTAGAAAACATTGGACTACGGGCAAATATCCCGGGAAGGAATTTTAACAAAAACTACTTCTTTGTTGCCGATAACGTTGTACACATATATATCAGTGGCGAAGTTACATGGAGGCAATTGAGGCAATGCCTACCCTAAAAAATTCTGTAGAATAAAAATTATAAATACGTATGAACTACATAACGTAAAGATTATACATTGTTACTGCGACTGTCAAATTTATTAAACCAAAACGTGCTTTATTGAGCGACCGCTAGATGGTGACAGGTGAGATTCGGCATAGTTCGTTTAAAGCGAATGAGGCAACCTGAACTTGCCTCAGCGTTTTTTGTATACATCGTATGTAAGAAATGTAGTGGTGTGATAGGGAAGTGTAGGTAGGGGGGATTGTCCCGCGCTGTACACATAGAGCGTTGAGGCATGCCTCACTTCTGTGGTCCAAACAGTTAAGTTAAAGCGCCTGTGTTGTTTCTAAGTGTTTATTTTATGCGGTTATTAAAAGTGTCACTGTTATTCCGCTGAACTAACAGATGATCAAACTCTACCTCAGCGTCCGATTTGACCCACCGTCCTTTTAGTGATTCCTTAAAAAAAATTTAAGATAAGATTTTTGCCTACCCATTCATTAACTACTAGCTTCGCCAGTAAGCAAATTGATGTCCATTTTTTCGGCTTGCACGCGTTATGTTGGTGTGGGTTTCGGCACTTTCCATTTAGAAAGCATGCAAATGTAAGAAAATAAACATGAGTGAGGCCAGAAATAACGTGAATTGTGTATGTGTGTGTGTGTGTGTGTGTGTGTGTGTGTGTGTGTGTGTGTGTGTGTGTGTGTGTGTGTGTGTGTGTGTGTGTGTGTGTGTGTGTGTGTGTGTGTGTGTGTGTGTGTGTGTGTGTGTGTGTGTGTGTGTGTGTGTGTGTGTGTGTGTGTGTGTGTGTGTGTGTGTGTGTGTCTTACCTGCCTTTTTATTGCTGTATTAAATGAAAAATATTATAATACATTAAAATGAAAAAATTATAATTTTATTGCCTGGCAACAAAATAATTTTATTTTTAACAATTACCATTGTTTCAAAAAGTTTAAATAAATTTGCAAGTACTTTACTCTTGTTAAAACGTAAAAGGTTGCAGGTAAACTACCCCTTCCCCTTAACCGATCATCACTAAAATCGAAAGTCCTTGAGACCTCTACAATTCAGGGACGTATGCAAAAAATTATTTGATTCTGTTTGAATTTGCGGCTGTTATCGTTTGCCATAGAAAATACGCTTGATAAAAAAACGTTGCAGGTAAACTACCCCTTCCCCTTAACCGATATTCACCAAAAACAATAGGTATTGAGTACTCTACAATTTAGGGCTGTAAGCAAATAATCTTTTGATTCTGTTTGAATTTGCGACTGTTATCGTTTGCCATAGAAAATACCCTTGTTAAAACATAAAACGTTACTGGAAAACTACCCCTTTCCCTTAACCGATCTTCACCAAAAACAAGAGGGCTTGAGAACTCTACAATTCAGGGCTCTATACGAAACATTATTTAATTCTGTTTGAATTTGCGGCTGTTATCGTTTGCCAAAAAGAAAAATTTCTCTTGATAAAAAAAAACCGTTGCAGGTAAACTACCCCTTTCCCTCAACCGATCTTCACCAAAAACAATAGGTCGTGAGTACTCTACAAATCAGGGCTGTATGCAAAAAATTATTTGGTTCTATTTGAATTTGCGGCAGTTATCGTTTGCCATAGAAAAAAATCTACAGACAGATAGACAGACAGACACACACACAGACACTTTTCGGAAAACGACTTTTTTTCATGTTTTGAGTGTAGTACAATCAGAATCTGCAATAATCTCGAACACGATTTTTTTTGCCATCACCATACTTCCATTCCTTAAGGAATATGGAAATAATATTATATTACATTAAAATGAAAAAATTATAATTTTATTGCCTGGCAACAAAATTATTTTATTTTTAACAATTACCATTGTTTCAAAAAGTTTAAATAAATTTTCAAGTACTTTACTCTTGTTAAAACGTAAAAGGTTGCTGGTAAACTACCCCTTCCCCTTAACCGATCTTCACCAAAAACAATAGGTCTTGAGTACTCTACAAATCAGGGCTGTATGCAAAACATTATTTGATTCTGTTTGAATTTGCGGCTGTTATCGTTTGCCATAGAAAATAAAACGTAAAAGGTTGCAGGTAAACTACCCCTTCCCCTTAACCGATCTTCACCAAAATCGAAAGTCATTGAGACCTCTACAATTCAGGGACGTATGCAAAACATTGTTTGATTCTGTTTGAATTTGCGGCTGTTATCGTTTTCCATAGAAAATATGCTTGATAAAAAAACGTTGCAGGTAAACTACCCCTTCCCCTTAACCGATCTTCACCAAAAACAACAGGTCTTGAGTACTCTACAAATCAGGGCTGTAGACAAAACATTATTTGATTCTGTTTGAATTTGCGGCTGTTATCGTTTGCCATAGAAAATACCCTTGTTAAAAAAACGTTGCCGGTAAACTACCCCTTTCCCTCAACCGATCTTCACCAAAAACAATAGGTCTTGAGAACTCTACAATTTAGGGCTGTATGCAAATAATCTTTTGATTCTGTTTGAATTTGCGGCTGTTATCGTTTGCCATAGGAAATTCCCTTGTTAAAACATAAAACGTTACAGGTAAACTACCCCTTTCCTTTAACCGATCTTCACCAAAAACAATAGGTCTTGAGTACTCTACAAATCAGGGCTGTATGCAAAACATTATTTGATTCTGTTTGAATTTGCGGCTGTTATCGTTTGCCATAGAAAATAACCTTGTTAAAAAAACGTTGCAGGTAAACTACCCCTTTACCTCAACCGAACTTCACCAAAAACAATAGGTCTTGAGAACTCTACAATTTAGGGCTGTATGCAAATAATCTTTTGATTCTGTTTGAATTTGCGGCTGTTATCGTTTGCCATAGGAAATACCCTTGTTAAAACATAAAACGTTACAGGTAAACTACCCCTTTCCCTTAACCGATCTTCACCAAAATCAACAGATCTTGAGAACTCTACAGTTCAGGGCTGTATGCGAAACATTATTTGATTCTGTTTGAATTTGCGGCTGTTATCGTTTGCCAAACAAACAAAATTACCCTTGCTAAAAAAAAACCGTTGCAGGTAAACTACCCCTTTCCCTCAACCGATCTTCACCAAAAACAATAGGTTGCGAGTACTCTGCATATCAGGGCTGCATGCAAAAAATTATTTGATTCTGTTTGAATTTGCGGCAGTTATCGTTTGCCATAGAAAAAAAATCTACAGACAGACACACAGATAGACAGACAGACAGACAGACAGATAGACACACAGACACTTTTCGGAAAACGACTTTTTTTCATGTTTTGAGTGTAGTAGAATCAGAATCTGCAATAATCTCGAACACGATTTTTTTTGCCATCACCATACTTCCATTCCTTAAGGAATATGGAAGTAAAATTACCCTTGATAAAAAACCGTTGCTGGTAAACTACCCCTTTCCCTTAACCGATCTTTACCAAAAACGACAGGTCTTGAGAACTCTACAATTCAGGGCTGTATGCAAAATATTATATTATTTTGTTTGAATTTGCGGCTGTTATCGTTTGCCATACAAAATACCGTTGATAAAACGAAAAACGTGGCAGGTAAACTACCCCTTTACCTTAAACGATCTTCACCAAAAACAATAGGTCTTTAGTACTCAAGAAAGCAGGGCTGTATGCAAAAACGTATTTGATTCTGTTTGAATTTTCGGCTTTTATCGTTTGCCATAAAAAAAACCCTTTGAAACATAAAACGTTGCCGGTAAACTACCCCTTTCCCTTAACCGATCTTCACCAAAAACAAAAGGTCTTGAGAACTCTACAATTCAGGGCAGTATGCAAAACATTATTTGATTCTGTTTGAATTTGCGGCTGTTATCGTTTGCCATAGGAAATACCCTTGTTAAAACATAAAACGTTGCAGGTAAACTACCCCTTTCCCTTAACCGATCTTTACGAAAATCAACAGATCTTTAGATCTCTACAATTCAGGGCATTATGCGAAACATTATTTGATTCTGTTTGAATTTGCGGCTGTTATCGTTTGCCAAATAAACAAAATTACCCTTGATAAAAAAAAACCGTTGAAGGTAAACTACCCCTTTCCCACAACCAATCTTCACTAAAAACAACAGGTCGCGAGTACTCTACAAATCAGGGCTGTATGCAAAAAATTATTTGATTCTGTTTGAATTTGCGGCTGTTATCGTTTGCCATAGAAAAAAATCTACAGACAGACAGACACACAGACACACACACAGACACTTTTCGAAAAATGACTTTTTTCATGTTTTGAGTGTAGTACAATCATATTCTGCAATAATCTCGAACACGATTTTTGTTGCCATCACCATACTTCAATTTCCTTAAGGAACATGGAAGTAAAAATTACCCTTGATAAAAAACCGT
The DNA here is from genome assembly GCA_034769895.1 of Magicicada septendecula. Lineage (NCBI taxonomy): Eukaryota > Metazoa > Arthropoda > Insecta > Hemiptera > Cicadidae > Magicicada > Magicicada septendecula. The sequence goes on along the minus strand of CM068367.1, from coordinate 1,118,400,793 downwards.
TGCAGGTAAACTACCCCTTTCCCTTAACCGATATTCACCAAAAACGATAGGTCTTGAGTAATCTACATTTCAGGCCTGTATGCAAACAATTATTTGATTCTGTTAGAATTTGCGGCTGTTATCGTTTGCCGTAGAAAACACCCTTGATAAAACATAAAACGTTGCTGGTAAACTACCCTATTCCATTAACCAATCTTCACCAAAAACAATAGATCTTGAGAGCTCTACAATTCAGGGCTGTATACAAAATATTAGTTGATTTTCTTTGAATTTACGGCAGTTATCGTTCGTCATAGAAAAAATACCCTTGTTAAAACATAAAACGTTGCAGGTAAACTACCCCTTTCCCTTAACCGATCTTCAAAAAATCAACAGACCTTGAGTTCTGTATAATTCAAAAAAGTATGCAGAAGAGTAATTGATTCTGTTTTAATGTATGGCAGTTATCGTTCGTCAAATCAAAATTACCCTTGATAAAACATAAAATGTTGCTGGTAAACAAACCTATTCCCTTTACTGATCTTCACCAAAACCAACAGGTCTTGAGAACTCTACATTTCAGGGCTGTATGCAAAACATCATTTGATTCTGGTTGAATTTGCGGCTGTTATCATTTACCATAGAAAAAATTACCCTTGATAAAAAACCGTTGCCGGTAAACTACCCGTTTACCTTAACCGATCTTCACCAAAAACGATAGGCCTTGAGAACTCTACAATTCAGAGCTTGTGCCGGTTCGAAGCCGGCGATTGCAAAATATGAATTCTAGAAGGTTTTCATGGTTGTAATATGCGTGAGTGAGGCGCGGAGCCGGCTTTTACAACATATTCTAAAACAAGTCAGTTTACGGTAACTTAACGTGATACACTCGCGGACTTTGGTCGACGGTGTGAGGGGAGCGGTGCGGTGTGCGGTTGCGCGCGCAGCTCGGCCAGTGAGGTGGAAATTGTTCTCTGCCGGATTCAGTCAACGCTCGTCCTTGCTTACAGAATCCTTCCCCTCTTCGTCTCTGCTCTTCGATTCGTTTCTGCGCAGTTTGGTATCTTCTACATGATTGAGTAGAGAATATACGACACCCCGGGTTCTCGCCCTAAGTCGGGTTCCTGGCTGGCTTGAGCCGATCACCTGTTCAAGCTGTGAACCATATCAAGACCGCCTACGAAGAGGGAGATGGAGACGGGATCACCACGTTGCACTCACCAGCACTTATGAGGTGACAATTATGCTTTTTCTTTTTTGGGGGCCGAACCGGCAGTGTGCCTGTTTTATGAGAATAACTTAGATGCCCGGGGACCACGTGTCCAGACTCTATTTGGGAAGTGAACTGTGATCATGACTCTGAACACTTTAACTTAAAATTTCATATAACTTTTTATAACTCAGTTAAGTAACACTAAATGCTATGTCTGTAAGTGCGTGCTGCACTGCGAGAGCGCGCCATAGAGAGATTTTAATCTTGTACCATTTTTATTGTTGCATCTGAACTACTCTTTCAAAATTTAATTATTGCCCAGTAGTTCTGTTCAGGCTGGAACAGCTGCGTATAAATTTTTAATTTGACTAGGGATTTCATATTTAAGGGCTGGGGACTTTCTGGGGGTTTTTCTTGGGGACTTTTCTGGGTTTACAATATGGGACTTAGTTTTCTGACACGCTGGTACAACTTCAGACAGGTTGATTGCCTGTCAACTTTTGTCCACTACATGTGGGCGCGCTCCCGCGGATGCCAGAGCACAACCACCTTATTGTACTTTTTTTCTAATTATTTTATACAGTTACCTGAGGCTAATCGAAATGATTTATTAATGTTCTTGAAATATTTTAGCCAATTTTGCCCCTTGCACAAGGGCTAAGCTGATTGTTTTCTTAACTGGCAAGCACATATGGGTTGACTTCACACGTAGAGAAGTTGCTGTTTAATTTTGAATATTAACTGGTTTTCATCCTCTTCTTTTGTGTAAATTAAATAGATATACATACTGTCAAAATCTTCTGATATTATAAAGCCTCAATCAATTAATTCTGTTATTAAAGTACATAAGGATTTAATTCCTTTTGGGGAATTTTGTGAAGTCAATACTGTCTAGAATTTTATAAACACTGTCTGGAAGTAGGTGAGGAGTTTGTTAACATTACCTGGTGCTGTGAACGGAACAAAGGTTCACACACTCATCATGGGTCATTAATAAACGGAATGCTAGACAAATGGGTGGTCCAGTTTCATTTATGCTTCATGAATTATTCGTCTTTAAAGGGGTTAGAGTTTATGTTATCCTACTGAACGGGTGGCCGATAGGCGTATATTTTGTCACTGCCGGGGCATAAGATGATAGTTGCTTTACCCAGTGGGTGGGTGCGTTACAGGGGCATGCGTGTTGAAAGTAAATGACTGTGAGTTGTGTACCTTGTGTTCTGTGTGTGTGTTGTATGTGTCTAGCTAGCCACACGAAGGGGAGAATTTTACATGTGTTTGTGCATTTTATATATTTATTTAGGTATGTACATTTAACTTATATGCTGTTATATACACTTGTTCTGATGTAATTCTATTCAATTATATACACTTGTTCTTAGGTAAACTGGAATTATATATGCTAGTTGTGATTCAAATTTTTCTAATATATATATGTATACACATTTACTTTGTGCACACTTATGTTGATGTACACTTAATTTATACATGCTTGCCATGATGTACCTTTTGGTAGTTTTTATATAGATCATATTTATCTTGTACACATGTATGAATTCCAGAGACATAATAAATCTGTTATTGTTATATTATGGCTGAGTTCATTGCAAGTCCCGTCATACTGGACCCAGCATAATTTTTGCTTCTCTAGGCTCCTGCCTAGTTCTAAATAACTTGTAACCTCTCTTTGATAGCCAACAAGCAAGGAGATAGAAATTTAAAAGCAAATAAAATAAATACTTAAAGCAAGGAGAGGTTACAAATGGTAGCAGAGCGTGGTTCATTTTAGGCCTGACCCTTGGGTCCTGGTGTGTGACGGGGCTTGCAGACTCGGGAATATTAAGGCAGTTGTAAATTAATGATTGTTGTAAAATAGTGGATAGATGCCAGTGTAGGCTAATTGTTAGTTGTTTAAATTTGTGAGTCGGGTCGCACCACTGAGGCGGTTAATAGTGTTAAAAAATTTTGAGCTTGTATTGCCGGGGAGTCTTAAATGTGGCCTGGAATATGGAGTGTTCATTGGGGTCGGTGTTGAGCGTAGTATATTGACGGGATGCGGTATGGCCCGATCGGAAATCGGTACCGGAACCGATTTGCGTCCGGTTGATGTTGAATGATTCTGTATTCCCGAATTAGGACTTGTACTTGATTGTTAGTGGGTTGTTGTGATTTATGTGTTGGTACGACGTGTGTGTCGAGTTGCTGGTTGATGTTATGTGTGTGTAGTTTTGTTGTTTGTCTTTTGTCTCCTTCCATCGTGGATTGCATGGTTCAGAATAGGCCAGGTTTCCGCAGCGCTAGAGAACCCGGGGGTCTACTCAAAGGAAGGACAGTACTTGAGTTTTTCCGTTTTTTGTTAATATGTTTTTGTAGGTTATGTTTGTGTTAGGTGTTTAGTGGGGATTTGTTTTATGATTGTTTGTTTTGAATTGTGTAATTCTGGCGGGGATATGCTACGAGAAATTGCCCCACCCTCTTACAGGCGTTCTCCAGAAATTTCCGGTGGTGGATGGATTTGATGAGGATCAGCTGTTGGTTTTCTTGGACCTGGTCCTGCAGGTGGCAGATTTCCCAGGGGTGTCCGATGGGGAGGTCTTGTTTCTTATATACCCGTATTGCCGGAGTACGTTGGCTAATCTGGTCACCAAGGCTCTGCGTCGGGGTGACAGTGTTGATGCTTTCCATGGGGAGGTGTTGAACTTCTTCATACCCACTCGACGACGCTTCAAGCTTGAGTTGGAAAGATTCTATCGCCCACAGGCCTACGGAGAGGCGTTAGGAGATTTCGTGCGCGATATAAGGAAAGCTGCCCGGGTGTTAAGATTGGGGTTGCCCGAGACAGAAGTTATCCAAGCAATTCTGCAAGGACTGACTCCCCAGGAGAGATCTCGTTTGGCATTTGCAGATCGTCCACGTTGTTTTGCGGACCTTGAGCGACTGTGTGTGCTTTCAGGAACGGTCCAGGCGGCTGACGAGTCCCGAGGAAGAGATGCCACAGATGTCCAATCCTCCAGTGGTTCATCAGGAAGAGCCAAAAGGGACAAACATGGAGGTTGGAGGAAAACCCAAGAGACGCTTAGAAAGCCTGTATATTCCGGAAGTGATGGAGGCTACAAGGGGGTGGCAAGTGTGAAGACGGCAACAACAGCAGCAGCACAGAAAACAAAGAAACAGGAAATTAACAGGGGAAAAAGAAATTATGTTAGGGAACAGCCATCGGCAAGTAGGGAACCTGCAGTTAGGCGTTATTCCTATTTGCAGAAAAGTGAGAGAGTAAAAGTTCCAGAGGAAGTACAAGGGCCTAATAGAGTAGTAGATGAAGAAAAGGAAGCAGAAGTAGAGGAGCGAAATGACTTCGTGGGATCAACACAAGAAGACAAGAACGCGTCAGTTAATACTGAATTACCGGACTCGAAGAGGACGTCATGGTTGAATCCAGAGGCCGCAGAATTTGTTCCGGTATTTACATCTCGGTTCGTGAGGGATCCCGATCCGGTAATATCGTCATTGTCTACGCAGGGATATGAGAAGTCACTTGAGAGTGTCGCTTTACCATCGCCAGTAGAAATTAATTCAGTCATTGCACATGAACCTGGACAGCTGGATTCCAGGGTGGAAGATGTTGAGGACGTTGTGGTTGCTGAAGGTGGTCAAGGAGTGGAATCGACAGAAGAGTCAGAAGAGCGGTCTGCAGATGCTGCGCAGGTGAGTATAGTTGTAGGTGTTAGGGAGACTGTAGAGTCTGAAGTTGCAGATGGACACAGGGATGTCCGGGCTGCAAGTGTTTCTGAGGTTGTGGATGGACAAGGGGATGTCCATGCCGCAAGTGTAGTAGAAGTAGATGAGGTAGAAGTTGAGGAGAAATTTGGTGGCAGCGTTGTAGAGTTTGTGAGTGAGAGGGATGTAGTGTGTGAAGATGTGCAGACGCCTTCTGTAAGTATTGTTGATGATTCCGAGGAACGGGAGGAAGTTTCAGGTGGACCAGGTGAGCAACTAGAGGAGGACGAGGATGTGCAATGTTCAGATGGTGGTAGTGGCGATGATGTTGATGATAAATGTGTTAGTGAAAATGAGATTGGAGAAGAGGTTAGTGAGGAAGTTTGTGAAGCGGCTGGCGATGAGTGTCATGAAGAAATTGGTGAGGAGCTGAGGGAAGATGCGGTTGAAGACGGATCAAAGGAGCAACTGGAAGATGCTGAGGAGGTGCAGTGTCATGATGTTGATTTGGATTATGTGGACGAAGAAGGGGAAGTTGTAGAAAAGGAAGAAATTGTAGCAGAGGAGTTAGACGATGAGCATAATCCAAAGCGGAGTGAAAGTAGTGAGGTAAGTTGCTTTGATTCTGATCCCGAGGAAACCAGTCAGTACAGGTCAACACGAGATAATTTCTTGGAGAGTGGTGTCCGAAAGGAGCGAATACCTAAATTGCGGCATAGAAAGGTAAGAAGCAGAGGTTAACGGGTAGCGGGTAGATGTTCCCCACATTCCCAGTGGTGTTCATCTATTTCAGGGTTGCGCCCCTGCCCACGCGAGCCTTGGTTTCCTCCATTCTTCCTTATTTCCGGAGGTAGCCAGGTCCTTGCCCTCAGTCCTAGCTATTGCCCTTTAATGATCCTTGCCCCATTTCATCTTCCCAATTTTCCTACCACTCCCCTTAAAAAAAAAAAAAAAAAATCTATCAAACGGAGTTAGAGAGAGACTTAGCTTGTGGTCCTCGAGATCGTCAGTTTCCCCTGTGTTAAAGGTTAGATGGAGTGATGGTGTGCTGTTGCTGATTGTTGATAGTTGTTGAGGTTTATGTTGTTCATTATAGGGTCCGAGCCATGCCGCATTCTCCGGTTTTCCTGGTGTTATTTTGTTGCGAGAGAAAGTTGTGTAGTAGGTACTGTAGAAAAGTAAAACCCCTCTAGTTATGGTGTATTCGAATAAGTAAATGATGGGATTAATGTTCGTGTGCCCTTGGTGCGGTCCTCTCTGTCTGGCTAAGAGGGGCCGTCCGCCCTTGTGCAGGGAGTGGGCCAGCCATATGGCAAGGAGGGAGATGCCTTGTGGGTGCATGTGGCTGGTCGGTCCGAGAGACGGACGGGAGTAGTACGGTCACTCACATATCAAGGTGGGAGATACCTTGTTTGGTCGTATGACGAATATGTGAGTGGGACCGGTGGGAGTAATTGGTGGTCACCGGAGAGGGTGACGTGTTTGGGCGGTCCCGTGGGGTTGGCGTGGCGGAGAGGGTCGCATGGGGATTGGTGCTGTTCTCCTGGGAGCGGGTTTGCCTAGCCACCTTACCCACGATATCTACCGGAATTGTCAGTTGGGAGTACACTGCAGGGTACTTTCCCGAGTTTTGTGGGGCAACCGGGTTGCCCTTTCGGGGTGGGGGTGTGCCGGTTCGAAGCCGGCGATTGCAAAATATGAATTCTAGAAGGTTTTCATGGTTGTAATATGCGTGAGTGAGGCGCGGAGCCGGCTTTTACAACATATTCTAAAACAAGTCAGTTTACGGTAACTTAACGTGATACACTCGCGGACTTTGGTCGACGGTGTGAGGGGAGCGGTGCGGTGTGCGGTTGCGCGCGCAGCTCGGCCAGTGAGGTGGAAATTGTTCTCTGCCGGATTCAGTCAACGCTCGTCCTTGCTTACAGAATCCTTCCCCTCTTCGTCTCTGCTCTTCGATTCGTTTCTGCGCAGTTTGGTATCTTCTACATGATTGAGTAGAGAATATACGACACCCCGGGTTCTCGCCCTAAGTCGGGTTCCTGGCTGGCTTGAGCCGATCACCTGTTCAAGCTGTGAACCATATCAAGACCGCCTACGAAGAGGGAGATGGAGACGGGATCACCACGTTGCACTCACCAGCACTTATGAGGTGACAATTATGCTTTTTCTTTTTTGGGGGCCGAACCGGCAGTGTGCCTGTTTTATGAGAATAACTTAGATGCCCGGGGACCACGTGTCCAGACTCTATTTGGGAAGTGAACTGTGATCATGACTCTGAACACTTTAACTTAAAATTTCATATAACTTTTTATAACTCAGTTAAGTAACACTAAATGCTATGTCTGTAAGTGCGTGCTGCACTGCGAGAGCGCGCCATAGAGAGATTTTAATCTTGTACCATTTTTATTGTTGCATCTGAACTACTCTTTCAAAATTTAATTATTGCCCAGTAGTTCTGTTCAGGCTGGAACAGCTGCGTATAAATTTTTAATTTGACTAGGGATTTCATATTTAAGGGCTGGGGACTTTCTGGGGGTTTTTCTTGGGGACTTTTCTGGGTTTACAATATGGGACTTAGTTTTCTGACACGCTGGTACAACTTCAGACAGGTTGATTGCCTGTCAACTTTTGTCCACTACATGTGGGCGCGCTCCCGCGGATGCCAGAGCACAACCACCTTATTGTACTTTTTTTCTAATTATTTTATACAGTTACCTGAGGCTAATCGAAATGATTTATTAATGTTCTTGAAATATTTTAGCCAATTTTGCCCCTTGCACAAGGGCTAAGCTGATTGTTTTCTTAACTGGCAAGCACATATGGGTTGACTTCACACGTAGAGAAGTTGCTGTTTAATTTTGAATATTAACTGGTTTTCATCCTCTTCTTTTGTGTAAATTAAATAGATATACATACTGTCAAAATCTTCTGATATTATAAAGCCTCAATCAATTAATTCTGTTATTAAAGTACATAAGGATTTAATTCCTTTTGGGGAATTTTGTGAAGTCAATACTGTCTAGAATTTTATAAACACTGTCTGGAAGTAGGTGAGGAGTTTGTTAACATTACCTGGTGCTGTGAACGGAACAAAGGTTCACACACTCATCATGGGTCATTAATAAACGGAATGCTAGACAAATGGGTGGTCCAGTTTCATTTATGCTTCATGAATTATTCGTCTTTAAAGGGGTTAGAGTTTATGTTATCCTACTGAACGGGTGGCCGATAGGCGTATATTTTGTCACTGCCGGGGCATAAGATGATAGTTGCTTTACCCAGTGGGTGGGTGCGTTACAGGGGCATGCGTGTTGAAAGTAAATGACTGTGAGTTGTGTACCTTGTGTTCTGTGTGTGTGTTGTATGTGTCTAGCTAGCCACACGAAGGGGAGAATTTTACATGTGTTTGTGCATTTTATATATTTATTTAGGTATGTACATTTAACTTATATGCTGTTATATACACTTGTTCTGATGTAATTCTATTCAATTATATACACTTGTTCTTAGGTAAACTGGAATTATATATGCTAGTTGTGATTCAAATTTTTCTAATATATATATGTATACACATTTACTTTGTGCACACTTATGTTGATGTACACTTAATTTATACATGCTTGCCATGATGTACCTTTTGGTAGTTTTTATATAGATCATATTTATCTTGTACACATGTATGAATTCCAGAGACATAATAAATCTGTTATTGTTATATTATGGCTGAGTTCATTGCAAGTCCCGTCATACTGGACCCAGCATAATTTTTGCTTCTCTAGGCTCCTGCCTAGTTCTAAATAATTTGTAACCTCTCTTTGATAGCCAACAAGCAAGGAGATAGAAATTTAAAAGCAAATAAAATAAATACTTAAAGCAAGGAGAGGTTACAAGCTGTATGCAAAATATTATATGATTTTGTTTGAATTTGCGGCTGTTATCGTTTGCCATACAAAATACCCTTGATAAAACAAGAAACGTGGCTGGTAAACTACCCCTTTCCCTTAAACGATCTTCACCAAAAACAATAGGTCTTTAGTACTCAAGAAATCAGGGCTGTATGCAAAAACTTATTTGATTCCGTTTGAATTTGCTACTCTTATCGTTTTCCATAGAAAATACCCTTTTAAAACATAAAATTTTGCTGGTAAACTACCCCTTTACCTTAACCGATCTTTACCAAAAACAAAAGGTCTTGAGAACTCTACAATTCAGGGCAGTATGCAAAACATTATTTTATTATGTCTGAATTTGCGGCTGTTATCGTTTGCCATAAAAAATACCCTTGTTAAAACATAAAACGTTGCCGGTAAACTACCCCTTCCCCATAACCGATCTTTACCAAAATCAACAGATCTTGAGAACTCTACAATTCAGGGCTGTATGCGTAATATTATTTGATTCTGTTTGAATTTGCGGCTGTTATCGTTTGCCAAACAAACAAAATTACCCTTGATAAAAAAAAACCGTTGCTGGTAAACTTCCCCTTTTCCTCAACCGATCTTCACCAAAAACAATAAGTCGCGAGTATTCTACAAATCAGGGCTGTATACAAAAAATTATTTGATTCTGTTTGAATTTGCGGCTGTTATCGTTTGCCATAGAAAAAAATCTACAGACACACAGACACAGACACACACACACACACACACACACACACACACACACACACACACACACACACACACACACACACACACACACACACACACACTTTTCGAAAAACGACTTTTTTTCATTTTTTGAGTGTAGTTCAATCAGAATCTGCAATAATCTCGAACACGATTTTTTTTGCCATCACATACTTCCATTTCCTTAAGGAACATGGAAGTAAAAATAACTAGTACCTTTGCCTTCTCAGTTAGTAACACTTGTAGTCACTTGTAAATCTAATTTACAATTTGATATAAATTCTAATATATATCATTATAAATTAAAATATCATTATTTATAATAACAAATATATAAATAGTAAAAGTAACCAATGTTTTCCTTTTCCAATATTAATAGCACTTTTATCACTTAGTAGTTCACCAGTAGTTCACCATTATCTTCTTGTGTATTTGATGTAGGCTATGACATAATGCTTCTATACAATTCTTTATGTTCATCTGGTATAATATACTGTACAATTTTAGCCACATCTTGTATCTCCTTGTCATTTATAGAAACTTTCCTATCATAACCATTACTAACAGGAAGAAAAACATCATCCCCTCCTTGTAAAACTTGAACACTTCATTGTGAATACATACTATCAATAAACTCGCGTGCTAGCACGAGTCCCTTTTGTTCTTACTTGTAGATGAAATGTCGATATTTGCTTACGTTGACCATATCTCTACCCTGAAAGCTTCTAGTAGGCCTACTTCTTTTGAAAAATTTTGACAGTACTCTTTAAAATTTAATATTTGGTGACTTTCCACTGATCTTACTTTGAATAATGGTTCTGTTGTTTTATAACTTCATATCCTTTCATCATACTGAAATGGTGTGTAAATCCGGTCATGCCGACAATACTCTTTTTACAACTGCAAAGTTTTGGTTACAAGGAAGAAAGCTATGACCGCGGATTGGAAAGTAGTGGTCCATTTTTTGAAACGACCTTTTATATTTAGATCACTCATAAATACATTTCTTGTTCATATTTTGGTTTACCATTGTACCCTGCATTAATAATATTTTCTCTGTTATTAGAAGTAAACATCCCAGTACACATCTTTTTCCACTCACATTTAGGTCCATTAAACTTTTAATCTTTTGCTTCACTAACCTACCTTCAGTAGTAACAAACTCGTCTCCTTTAAGCCTATCTAATTTCATAAGTTCTTTTGTGTTACGACACCCTGTTCTTTTTTTTACAGGACTTTCACACAGACATTTTCACAACTGGTGTTACAATTTAAACTGATTTTAAAGTAAATTAACACATAAAAATCTATTTCAAAGAAACAAACCTTAAAACTGAGCAGCATGCTCTGAAGGAATACAGTACACTAACTACACATTGAGAGTAAGACACAACAGACATTCCAGAATGTTTTCTTTCTTGCTCTCACACAAATTTTCTTCCTGTTCAAAACTACATTAAAAGTAAAGAAATGTTTCCTTTATATACACAAACAGATGTATTTTTAGTTTTTCAACAAAATGGCTACCTCAGTTAAATTTGGACAAAATGTAGAATCTTTTCCTTCTTCTTCTAACCCATTCAATTATAATTCACTCGTTAGTTCACACACGCTATTAAGTACTTATTAAAACACACACACGCACTGCCACGCTCTCTGACACTACATGAAGACGCATGAACGCAACCAATCTTGACGGCTCTGTAGTAAGAAAAGAGCTGTTGCAAAGTTATTTGTTATTTTCAAATTCATGGTTATGGGGGCGCGTATAGGCCTATAATAGAGATTGTAAATAACTTTCTTACATATAGTCACGCCCAAAGTTTTTACAACAAAAAGGCGAGAACTATCTTTTGTAGCATTAATATAATCAGCAAACTAACCTTTAGTAATACGCCATCTGACTTCAAGTAGATTTTGCTACTACGCGTTTCGGAGCATATGCTTCATCATCAGGTAACTTCAAATAAATTGAATCACTCTTTCGAGGTCGTCACTAACTAAAATCTACCTGAAGTTACCTGATGATAAAGCATATGCTCCGAAACGCGTAGTAGAAAAATACACTTGAAAACACACGGCAGATTAATAAAGGTTAGTTTGCTAATTCGATACAAGTGACTTGGATACCAAACCAGACATGAATGTTAATATAATTGTACTCTAATTGCTCATTCAATAAATCTTTCCACCATTGGTCAGCTCTGATTTGTAATGTGCATACTACATAAGGTACGGTACTAAACTGTTAAATAACGATAACACAATTACTAAATCTTATTACCATCATAGTAGCAGGAGCAAAAATGACCCAACAACAGTACCAAAATTTGTTTGGCCTCACACCCATCATTTGATGAATGCAGTCTGTGAATTTTTTGGCACCAAATATCCAGGAAATGGAAATGGTTTGAAAGAAACAAACCCATAACAAACACATTCCTGATGCAGAATAAAAGTCCATTAACTGAAATATGTACGCTCCACCCTGTAAAAATTAACATTCGCAATAATTGTTGTAATATACTATAATAACATTTATGATTATGCTAAAAACAGTAAAATTTTTCTTTAGGTCGACTTCTGATCCACTGTTATTCCTGATCGATGAAGCCCACAGTCTTTATGTTTATTATGAACTAGTATTATACTGTCGCTGACTCCTTACTAGGCAGGTGATTACCTAGTACTACTGAACACTCCCACTACTGAGCTCACACCAGACCTCTATTCGACCCACCAGTGAATACTGAGTGAAAATTAATGTACCTGGCTATCATTTCGTGATAAGATGCAAGAATCACTTTCGGTGTGAAGGGACAACCTTTGGTTTTTGTAGGGAGTAAATGGGAGTGAAAACATTCACGGTGTAGCCATGGAGTCACTGACGGTATGGGGTAATGCAGCAAGGGAGGCAAATGTATGCAGGGGATTCTCTGCAGAGTAAACAATTAATTTTCTGTCTTGAGTATTGTCAACGCTAATTTCTGAATTCTCTAATTCTTCTACAGAAGGTGAGGAGTAGACAAAGGTGTAGGAGATTTCACGTAGATACGTTAGGTGTTAGGTAACACCATCTGTAAAGGATAAGGATATATATAGTATTATACAGTACAGTACAAAAGAGAAAATGAGACTAAATGATACATTTTCCTTATTTAAATAATATTCTATAGTTAATGACGCAAAAATAAGACATACCTGAAATCAAACTTGTGTTGTTCAGTAAAAATTTGAACTGCAATAAATTATTATTACTTTTGAAAGTAAATATTTAGGAAAAAATATATTTCGGTTTATATAAATCAAGTGCACATTCCCTCTCTCTCTCCTATGGCGCTACAGCCCAAGTCGGGCCCTGGCCTCCACCAATCTCCGCCTCCAATCCACTCTATCCACTGCAACCCTCCTCCAGTTTCTTATCCCCATGTCTCTCGCGTCCTCTGCAACGCCATCTTCCCACCTCTTCCTCGGTCTACCTCTAGGTCTCGTTCCCTCCCATGTACCCAGCAAAGCCCTCTTAGGGTTCCTGCCACCCTCCATTCTCATAACATGTCCGGCCCAACGTAATCTTTGAATTCTTATAAATTTTGAGACTGGTATCTCTTTATATATTTGATACAGTTCGTTGTTGTATCTCAGTCGCCATGAGCCATTTTCTTGTATTGGGCCTATAATGCGTCTGAGGATTTTCCTTTCAAAGGTAAATCTCTGTCGACTGTTTTCTGTGTGATTGCCCATGCCTCACACCCGTAGCATAGCACCGGTCTGATGACAGTCCTATATATTTTCATTTTTGTTTCCCTGTGCACATCCCCAGACCTAAATGATGGCAGCAATGCGAAGTACGCCTTGTTAGCCATGGTGATCCGTCTTTGGATCTCCGGCTCCTCTGATCCAGTCTTTGCTAGATTCACTCCGAGATACGTGAAATTGTCCACCACCTCAATTGTGTCCTCCTCTATCTCGATGTTGTTATGAACCTGGTCCCTTCTTGTTTGGATAAGCATTTTTGTTTTATCCATATTTATGGCTAGCCCAACTTCCTTGGCTTTGTTTTTAAGCTCTATAAATATTTCTTTAGCTGCCATGATCCGTCTTGACATGATGTTAATGTCATCTGCATATGCGGCTATCTGTACAGTTTTATTTGTTAACAGATTGGAGCTATTTATTGATAAGCCTCTAATTACATATTCCAAAGCAATATTAAATAGTGTTGGGGCCAACCCATCTCCCTGCTTTAGTCCCCGTGTAATATTTATGGGTTCAGTTAGTTGGCTATCCACCTTTACTTGGGCTTCAGTCTGCTGCATAGTAACTTGGGTTAATCTTACCAGCTTGCCTGGTATTCCAAATTCATGCATTATGATGTAGAGTTTGTCTCTATTAATAGAGTCATACGCTTGCCTGAAGTCCACAAAGATCTGGTACACATCAATATCAAGTGCACATTCCACCAATGATAAATACGAATAGGCCTATAAATGGTTGAAGCTGATTAGTGGTTATAACTAGCAATCGATTACTTTGCTCTGTGATGCTTGCTACTAGCCAGTAATTGCTTTAGAGTAACTGGTGTAAAGTTAGAGAATGCTGTAAACAGTTGTGGGTAAATTGTTGTGTTCATTGCTCTTCATTTTCCTTTAATTATAGTGTACGTTTTAGTTTCTATGCCTTCACGGAAGTTTGTGATTTTCTATTGATTGGTTCAGGGGGTGGCGATCCAATTAGGCTTAAAGTTTTATTAAAGAAGGTCAATGAAAACGCAATACGTAAACACTAGAGAAAGACAAATACAGGGGTAAATACAGGAATACTTCGAAGTAGAAAAGCACCCCTGCGACAACAGGCCCAAAACCGGAACATATTCGATTTTGCTCTTTCCGATTGGATTTATGCTTTATCACATCACATATGCCCACAACATTGGAAAGTATTTAGCATGACCCCTTGTTTATTTTTTCTTGTCGTTTTGAGTGCTTAATGGAATATTGTATTTGTGTAAACTTGTTGAATTAACTGCGACTTGCGTAAAGAGTATGATTGATTATTGTATTGCCTCTGATGGAATTTGATTCCACCATACTAATGATATCTTTCTACGTAACAGTACTTTTATATTTAACCTGCAATCGTTTATATACATGTCACATTTAAACAAATAACTTAGAAAATTAAAACTAAACTCATTAAAAATTTTGTTGAAAAACTTAATCGATTGATACTGTGCAGTCATTGTTAGTTCTTTTTAAAGCATACTTTACATATTGTCATTTAAATCCATTTGCTTTGAAACTGATAATACTTTTACCAAAAGTTTATAAGTAGTTCACTTTTCTAATACTTCATTTTATTCTCATGTTACTTATATAACTTTAAACGTAGAGTTATTTTATAATTGTATAAATCTAAATTTTTTAACAATAATTGTATAATTATTTCAAGATTATGTATCTCTAATTTACTTAAGGCTCAGTTTATGTAAACATCTACTTCTTTAATTCAATACTAAATCCAGCAATATATTACGCAATATCAGTGGCGTATTCAGAATTTGGTCTGGGGGGGGGGGTCGAGTCGATTTCATACAAAAGGAAAAACTAATCAAGACTAATCAACATTACAATCTTTAAAAGGGTTGAAAAACATGTGATATTCTGAAATCAATTCCATTTAAAGTAAACTGTAATAACACATAAAATTACGAGTTATTGAAACATTGTTTACAAGATACTTATTGACTGAATTGGACTTCCTATATTTCATATTTCAGACTTATACGCAAATGCTGAGGAATAAACCAGTTTTATATTTTAAAAAAGAGTTACTACTTTATTAACGTACTGAAAAAAAAACAATAAAACAGCCTAAAAGGTAAGAGAGTAACAAAATTTGTCTACTTTTTCGACCCTCTGGAGGGGGTCTGGTCTCGTTCGTCCCCCCGTAATATTACGTCTCTGCGCAATGTTCACTATTATATTTTTAAATATTTTCCATTTCAGTATAGTAACATGGCACTCAAACAACCGTACAACTTAGTTTCTCTGCATCTCGTACATTTACAATTAATATATATAAGATAAATGTATGTACAAAATGATCACAATTTCTTTAATAAATTTACAAAGTAGTCTACTATACGTAAAATAATAAACATCCTTAAATACATTTTAAAACCTATATAAGATTCTGTTACTTTCACTACAAAGGCAATAAGCATTATCATTTCTTGTATTGTTTTGAAAATGTGCGGCATGTTAGAACATGACTAATACTCACGTGTGTCACCATTGGAAGACCAAGTATGCACATCAGTATGCACATAGCCATAGTGAATTTGTGTCTGTGAGGTCGAAGAAGCTCTGGCCAATTGTCCACCATTCCCGTAATAAACGACTCCACAATACAGAATTCACTGTCGATTCCCAGTATCTAGACAATTTTACTTGGTTTAGTTTACGTGGTTTAGTATCACTTGATTATTGTCCAATGTTTAATAATATTATTTATTCTAAGTAGGTCCTGCATGGGATGTAATCAGATTACAAGAATTACCTATAGGGCTACGACTTATAAAGAAATAACAGTAACAGTTAAAATACTGTAACGTTAAAGTAGCTTATTTAATTAACATTATTAGTTATTTACTGCATCATGATAGTAAAGAACGTGTATAGTATATTGTTATAGTATTTAACTACAAAAATCATTTTTTCTTAAATAATTTAAAATATTACTAAGAAATACTAATTACTGCTACTTCAGAAAATAGAATAGAATATTTTATTGCAGGAATGCATTAGCAACCATGTACTTAATCGTGTACTAAATGTTGTCTAAAACATTCTTGGACAACACCCTCAACTTACGGGGGTTGAAGGAGTTAAAACCAATATTTTCGGTATGTCTTCAAATCTATGCGTTTTCACAAACTTTGTAAAGAATACGAATCTAAAGTTAAGGTTCGTGAATTCGTAAATACGTGTTTGTCATGTCTTTGGTTTATTGTGTATTAAGTTGGGGTTTTCGCACGTTCTTGTGTGGTTTCAGCAAGTAGACAAACCGCGGTTTACCGAAATCTCTCACGCGGTGGCATCATCCAGATAGTGACTGTATTGCGTTTTTGTATGTTTTAGTGTGTACGTTTTGTACATGTAGTAAACGAAACCTGCTCTGATTTTGTCCACTACGTCTAATCAATTAAACCGGCATTTCGGCTGCTGCAATTTCAATCATCAAAACAATCAGCCAGACGTATTAAAATATTAAAATGCCCTATTATTTGTCAATAAAATACTGGTAACAGTGACAGCTATCCATCCGTCGATAACAAGGTAGGCCTGAATACGTCTAACAAAGTTTTACGCTCTCAAATGGCCAAGTCTTTTCCAGGAAATATCACGGCATTTGCTTGCAGTCAAAAATTAAACACTAGGCTTATATAGTGTCTGTGGTCTCTTCTACTGGGACAAATAGTGTCACAGCTGCCTCCCGCATTTCAAATTAACGTGTTTGTACGTATTCGATAGTGAAAACACGGTGGACAAGTTCATCGAACAGCACACCGGCATAACGATCAACAACCAATTTTTAACTGAATTTTTAGACTGTTGAACAGTCTAAATGTGCACCTATTCATTATCTGATTCATACATTCTGGAGGTCTTGTCACAGTACAGTATTTGAACTAAGTCTGCACTGACCGTCATGAAAGTCCGGATCACTAACCACAGTGAAATCGATCATATTGGCAGCTTCCGTCCTTCTGCTTACATTGCTGAAGACAAAAAACAGTCGAAAAATCATCTCAATCGAATTATACTTGTTTAACTGCAACTCTTATGGCCATAGTTCAACAGATTATTGGAACAGCCTGATGAAGTCATAATAGTGGATGATTATTATAGAGACGATTTCTTTTCTTTCAGTCAGTCTATTCTCGTTGAGGTTCCTAGTTCCTCGTAATGTAAACAGTTCTACACATAAAAAAGTGGCCCATCATCTACGCTTTCTGAAACTTCCAACAGCTCAGAGTCTGTCAATTTAAGTCTTGACAGAAATCAACATAATCATCTTTCCACTTTGGGCCTTCAAAGTAAGAATTGGAGGAATTTCCACGGAAGCAAGCAACTCCAAGCCAACTGCAATAAAACTTAAGAGCTTAGAGCCTGACGTCAATAAACTTCCAGAAAATAATTGTTCTACAACTAAAAACAATCTCAAAAACAAAATACGTTATTGCAACTAACTCAAGGCAACAAACAATACAGAAATTTAGACAATAAAGTTTTGCAATTTCAATGGACATAGTTAATGGTAATAAAAATCACTTAGATACATTGTTACAATTCACAGAAGACATTTTAGAAATTATTAAAATCCTCGACGAAAATTATATTCTTCTAAGAAAACGTTCAATAAACTACGATTTACTAAACTCAATAAACAACTTTTAACACAGTCCTAGTCAGAACGCGCCGAAATTAAGAGTGAGGCTGACTCAGATTCTTCAACTACTCGGAAATTTAACTAAACTAATTCAGTAAATACTTTAATTGTACCATTTTATATTATATTTGAATATTATGTCTACTCCAAATGTCATCATTTCTTCGAACTGCAACATGGAACTGATTGCTTTCGGGAACTCAAACTACTAATCGCCAATTTGAACACAGCTATTATCTGTTTACAGGAAACGCATTTAAAACAGAATCAATCTTTTAATTTTTGATCATACAATATCATAATCAAATCACAAACGTGGAGAGGTGTTAATAACCATTAACGCCGTCCTTCATCACCAGCAAATCCCAGTGAATTCTAGATTACAGGGATGATTAGCAACAATTTTTTAAAATACAACAATCACCAAATGCAAACTTTATATGTCACCTCAGGACAACACTTTGCTTGAGAGCAGTTGAGACGTTCACCTCCTTCGCCCTCAATGACACTCGGTGACTTCAATACCAATGACACTTGTGGGGTGACAGTACCATTCATACATAAGGTAAAGTTATTGAACTTATAATAGACACCTTTGACTTGACCATTATGAATGCAAGGGAGGCAACCCACATAATTTTTCGCTTAAACAGAGTCTAATGTAGGACTTATCCTTTGTTTTCGAAGACTATGCAGTAACTTTCTAATAATTTTAATTTTAACTGCGTGTTAATTAACCCTACGTTTGTTAGCCAATTATAACACCCGTTAACCGCTTGCTATTAATTATACAGTGTTAATTAATAGATTATATTCTTTCAATGTAGCAACGGTAATTAAAGTTACAATGAAGTCTACTGATGTTAATTGTAATTGTATTAAGTTTACTTATGCGTGATGAGTACAAATAATCTTTTATGTTCAAGAATACTAATTGTTGTATCATCCCTCAGGTAGTTATTAAATAATGAAACGCATACACATTTATCAGTATAATTGTTGCATTTATTATTATTACGTTACTTGTAATTCATATTAATTCCATATGATTTTAATATTTTATGATCATTCGTTAATTTAAAATATGATCTATCTCAATAGACATTCATTTTAAGATCTCTATCTCAAGGTTCGATTTAAATTTTAACACTTATTTCTATTAAATATCATATTACACATATTTTATTTAGAAATTGATTCATGTTTAATATATGAAGTTTATCTTTAATAAGACATACGTGAGTTTTTAAAGTAAGCCATATTTTATACGTAGGTTCTTTGAGTAGGACAGACAGGTGTTTTAACGAAATATTAACTAATGCATAAAAGTTACTGTTGGTACGTTATCCAATCTGCGGCGTGTGGATCTGCGCTGATATCATCTCCCACTCCTTAGATCTGCCATGAAAGTGTAGATGCGCTAATCATATCGTGGTTTACTCTCGTATTGTATGATAGTTGAACACTTTTTTGATCACTCCACTTTGACTAATACACTCCAGCATCTTCCGACGTTCCAATAGAATAATTACCGGTTACTAGTTATAACGTTTATTCTTGTTACACGAGTTATAGTTTTCACACGACTGTTTTCGAGCACATGCTGCGATCCTAATTGTTTTACAAGTTATATATTACTACAACCTTAGTTCGCACTCTTCAATATTAATTGTATTACACACATTGCTTGTTAACCTTGATTCTACGAAATATAAGATAAGTTACAAATCTTCACAACTATTTACACATGTTAAATCTTCGTACGTTTTAAGTCAACTCGCGGGACTTTCACTACCGACTAATTCTGAATTTCCGTAAAGACTCTGAACTGTTAAGTTAAGACTTCACGAAACTTATAACATACTCTAATCAACATTTACGACCGACTCCCCCGAAAGATTATTATATACTGAATACACCTAATTCCCCCTTAAGACTCTCTTAGTCCACCATCTTTGTTACCATTGGTTATCGTTCTTCTTTTCTACGAAAATTCCCTCCTATTTCTATTACACGTTACCCCGCTACGTTTCCATTGGTTTTGCGTTCTAGTCTTCTAAGAACTTTACTCCTGGAAACCCGCCTACGTTGAGCTCTGGTTTCTGATAGGATATCTTACTTCCCTACTCTATTTTCCTTGCTTTTGGTTCCACCATCTGTGACGTCTGTGACGATAGTTCGATTTCACACGCGTCAATCATCCTGCCATTTTTTCTTATGTCCCTTTCAGACAAATTCTCTTAATTGCCTTCTAACGCACAGCTGCATCTGGTTAATGAGTGTACTCCACTTTGCTATAGATTTCTCAGTATCTCCTTGTTTTGCCCCCGCTGACTTTTTCTATACCCAAGCGAGACCAATTCCTTCATTGTCTTACAATGTCCAGCTGCATCCTCTGTTAGAGTTCACACACTTGGTGTGGCCTTTCTTGGTATTGTATTCGGTCATCCCTTTATTGCTCTTTTTCTATGTCTTAGCCAGAACAACCCTAAGTTCGCTACGCTTTCAGCTGTCCTGTTAATTGTTTCAACCGCCTTAGTCGTATATTTCTGGGTATGTCTCTTTCTCTTTCATACTTACATCTGGCAGTTTCCATTCCTTTCAGTGAGAACACATCCAGCTGCCTCGTTGATGAACGTTTTCTGTTGTTTTCTTGGTAACACGTTCTGCCACCCTTCACTGTATCTTTCTTAGTAATACACCCGTGATTCTTCTTCTGTCATTTTCTTAGCATTTAGCTCGACACCCTTAATTTCTTTAAGTGACCAGCTGCTATGTCGGATTTATGATGTGTCCATAAACATGCCTGTCGTCGTAAAAGGATTTTACACTTCTTTGTGTTAACTCCATCTCGTAATTTCCTTCATATATCAATGTCAATTCACCAGCTGCCACCTGCTTCATCTTTTCCTTTTTTTTTCGCGTTTTGGCGTTACATTCTTGTCTACATAAATACCGACCTTACAGACAGTGACCAATAATTTGTTCACTGCATCAACAGTGAATTTCCTATAATCATCCGCCAGTAATAATAACTCTAGGCCACAACCCACTGCTGATCTCTCAATCACATATAACATAAAAATAAAGACCGACTGGACCAAATGTACCCAAGGAATTAGTATATGATTCAGATAACCCCGTCTTGCTATGGTTAGGAAGTTTACTGACAGTTTGGTTATGTGTGCCCAGTCTTATTCTCCACTATTAAAACCATTCAACACGCATCGTAAGAAAGTCTCTTGGTAGACAAAAGAATGTTCAAATACTTAATGGGATCAATTTAAGTCGTAAAAAAGGAACAATTGAAACGTAATATCGTAATATTACTATTGAAAACTACTATTGAGTCGTGTACTATTTTATAGTTTACTTCATAAACAATGTCTTGATTATGAAGAGGTAATGCTTTCCACAACAAATACATAAGAAAAATCAATGGGCGCGATAAATCAAGTGGCCGTTATATTCCATAATACTCTTGATCATAATATTGATATTTGGTTTAGGGAATTTCGAGCCAAAGTAAATTTGATACACAAATTAGCCACCAAAAACTTTTAGAATACCTATATTTCCGCCATTCCTCAAGTACACCAATTTCACAATCTCGAACGAAGTTAGAGCGACAGAAAAATCTTGATTACTTATTCCTACTAGTAATAACAGTGAAATTACAGGTCTTAGAAATGTATCGGAATTTCTCGCTCAGTTCTTCTCTAAACCAAATAACGACTCCATTCTTCCCACAAACAAAACATACCACTGACACGCTCGCCCTTTGACAGCACCGACGACAGTACAATCAGCCCATAATCCTTTAAGATCTTCAGAGATCTATCAAAAATACCAGATCAGCAGGAACAGGACCGGAGAGATTTCATAAATGATAAATATTGAGTCCTAGCATTGATCCTAATATTGATATTCAGTTTAGGAAATTTCGAGATTTAAGATTTAAGATGTTATTTAAAATCAAACAAAACCCTTCTTTGAAGGAGAGCTACCACCTTATTTCTCTAATGTCTGTCCTATATAAATTATTTGAAAAAAATATCAGCAAACAGTAGTTTATCAGCATAATGTAGACTGCAGTAGGCTGGAGAGAAGGAAGGTCCTGTCTCCTATTCAATGTGGTTTCCGATGCTCAGGATCCACAATTGACCATTTCTTTTTCTTCAAAATAATATTTACCAGCAAGCAACATTTGTTAGCCATTTTCGTTGATTCACCAAAGACTTTGATTCAGTATGGGGACATGAAATTGTGGACACCCTAAACAAGTGGATCTTTAAAGGACGCCAACAAACATTCATTTCCAACCTTCTGAGAGATCGCAGATTCCAAACCTTCGATGAGGACTCGCTCGCTGTGTCTGGCGCCAGAAAACTGGCTAGTGTGGTACCACATAAACTTTACATATTGCACTAATGTTAACGCAAGAAAAACATTTGTTAACGTTAACAGACATAAATATTTAACAAGTGTTTCTGAATTCAACATTTTTGGAGAACTGAGAAAAACACATTTGCTTCTGGTAAACTGAGGAAAGTGCATTAAATACCTCGCAATTTCCGAAACAACAGAACCGTCATATTTTCAAAACACAAGAGTTTACGGACCCGAGAAGCCATAGTAAATGGCCATAACGGCTTACAACATCAAATATTGTAGTTTTCATTTTGATATTTATGACACTATGACACTATATTTATGTTTTTCATTGGGTATTTCAAAAAACTAGTCAAACGCAGCCTAAAAAAGAAGTATATTTCCGTAAGTAAATAGCCAAGATAAGATATAAGCATGTACTTAAGTTCTTCTTTAAAGACGATTCAGAAACACCAAGGCAAATAATTTTATACCCTTTGTCGTATACGAATTTGACAAATAACCATTTGCAGGTTAAAAACGAATGCCTTTATCCCAGTTGATCGATAATGTGAAGTGAGATTTTGATATAATGTTATTAAAAATTGTAGAGAAACAAAAAGTTTCCACTGAGTAATTTTTAAATTCAGTTAAAAAAAACCACAAACACACATAATGATGAACATCTTCAGGAAGAAGACAAATTTGGTTATTTGCTTCAATCAATGAAACCAGAATCCCCTGCATAAAAAGGTTATTAAAGGGATTTGTATCTTCAAAAAAGATTTATCCTAAGGCAATTAAATTGTTATAATTAGGTTTGGTAAAGACGACTTTCTCATTAATTTCTATGTAATAGAACTTTTATCTATTATAATAAACAATGCAGAAAATTAGCGATTTGACATAACATCAAACTCAGCTAACCACTCAGAATATTTGGGTGTAACTAGAAGAAAAAAAATACATAGCTGTTCGTATTTGAAAATATATTTAAGATATGGCTGAAACGTTGTGTAAGTAAACTATCTTCCTCAAATAAACCAGATGATTTGAATGAGTTTTCCGCTTGTCTTTTCCCTTTTTAAAAATGTTTGTTTATTAACGTCCAGAACATACCATATAAAAGGTACGTATATAAAACATGGTTGTGTGAAGTAAGTAGGTGTATATGGTGTGAGAGGAAATCTATCAATGATATTATCTCGCTAGAGGTTAGTCTCTGAAGTACTAAGCTATAGTCTTTTCAAACGTTTAGGATTAAACACGTGGTTCAGGTTTGAAGCTAGGTTACTGACACGCTTCTCAAGGAGTTCAAAATGTTTCTAAATTCTCCTCCTGCACTTCCTTTTACTAAGGAAATGTAAAAGTGGCATTTGATATAAGCCCACGGTTAAAACATGACATAAACCTAATGCCTTTGACTAGAATTTTTTTAATGATTTACTTGAGCAACTCCATACCTCAACGCCAACGATAACAGTAACTTTACCTCCAGTGACAAGGGTGAGTTTTCTTGAATACAGTACATTTTATTCATTTTATATCCATTTATTTTCTTCTTTTAGTTATTTTTCCAAAGAATGAGGCTTAAGGAGAAGAACGCTTGAAACGTAGAATTGGCGTATTTGAATATATTCGAAGTAAGGTTATAAATAACTAGCTATAGCTAACTTTTAAAGTCATTAGGCTTAAATCTTTAAGTCAGTAGGATTTCTTTTGCTGCAGCGCATTAGCAGTGCTGCTAGTTCCCAGTGTTCTCTGACACTAAACAAAGACTCCCTTTATACAAGTCCCAAAAGACTCCCTTTAACAAAATAAGAAAAGACTCACTTTTGTTTAAAAACTTCAAATAGTTCTCACTCTTCATAGGAAGAACAAAGTGAAGTAGTTAAAAAGAAAGGATCTTGATATGATGTTATAAAATGGATCCGCTTAGTAATATTTAGCAAATGATTCATAAAATGTGCGGTTTGCAAAGGTAATTATGTTTTAGTGTATAATAAAGTGTCTAAAGCTGACATCACTGAGGAATCCGAAGCTATAGCCTACTGCTTTTTAAATATTGGTATGGAGAACCGTACATGACTTCCATGATCTAAGATTTGCACTTAAAACCATTTACTTGAATTCGGTTTGATAATTTCTAAAAAATAACCCCCACCCTCAAACTATTTTCACTACTTATAGCTATTTTTGTTATTATGGGGTAGTAATTTCATATAATGTTACTTTCGAGTTACTTTATCTATAAAAATTAGGCACTTTATTCTTATAAAGAAACTGAACTTCGCAGATAATCATCCCTCCTCCTCAGTCCATCCTCACCATTAATGATATTTACACTTACATAGAGTAATAGTTGTATCATATGTAATTGGTAATGTATCTTATCCTTCAAAATTAAATACTCGTACTTTACTTTATATCGGCAAAGAAATTATTTAAAAATCACCCCCTCCCCCTGCAAATACCCTCTTCATTTATAGATACATCATTTACCATTTTACAGTAGATTAATATGACTCCATTTTCGGGGAAATATTTATCAAAATTAAGTACTTTACTCTTATTAAAACACAAAACAATGCAGGAAAACTATCCCTCCATCTTAACCGAACAACCCCATTTTTGATATTTACACTTTTGTTGAGTAATAGTTTCATTATATGTAATTACTAAGATATCTTATCCTTCAAAATGAAGTAGTTTATTCGATATGAAAAAGGTAGTTTTCAAAAAGTTACCCTCTCCCCCTTCAACTACCCTTTTAATTTATAGATACTGTATTTCATTTACCTTTCTACAGTGGATTATTATGACTTTCTGTTCAGGACACTTTATTTATCAAAATTAAGTACTTTACTCTTGTTAAAACGTAAAACGTTGCAGGTAAACTACCCCTCTCCCTTAACCGATCATCACCAAAACCAAAAGACCTTGAGATCTCTGTAATTCAGGGAGAATGGGATTGTACATTCAGAGCAATAACAAAGAATACAAATAAATTATTGAGATAAATTACAAATACAGATATACAAATATCAGATAACAAATACACACTGGAGCACAAATATAATGATAAACGAAATATTATACATTATTTTTCTCACATCTTAAAATGACTTAGTTCTCTTTCTGTTCAAAATAATTTTTATATCAGAATAGGACGATACCGGATTAGTTTGGTTGTTATAATTAATAGTCTAATTTTAGACAGAGCTTATTAACGAGTGTGAGACGTATTACATGATAAGATATCACTATTAATGTTTTATGGTATTATCACTAATTTATATATATCTTGTACACAAATATTTTTGTGCACTAACTAAAAAAAAACCATAAAATAAATTTGGTAAACATAACTATTATCAGCAACATTGATTGTTGTTCCTAAGTCAAAAATTCTTCTTTAACATTAGGTACGCTAAAACAACGGTTGCCTTACTAAATACATTTTTTACTATAAATATTCATATAAATAATGTACTTACAACGAGCATAAAGAAGAAAATTGCCGCCCATGCTGGAGC
Organism: Magicicada septendecula; assembly: GCA_034769895.1. NCBI lineage: Eukaryota > Metazoa > Arthropoda > Insecta > Hemiptera > Cicadidae > Magicicada > Magicicada septendecula. The sequence continues at coordinate 1,118,374,895 of CM068367.1, read as the reverse complement.
CCCTGGTAGTTTAAGCACAACTTCTGGATAAGTGAGAAATACAAGACCAGGACCGCTTTTAACTACCTGTGACACTGACGCGTTTTGCTCCAGAGCAATGTTGCCTAGAATTGAGAAAGTAACGCAGCCAGCTAGCAGGCACGTCAATGTGTTGACAATGCAAGTGATTATTGCGTCTCTGAAATACAAAATGACACAAACTGTACACTCTTTCCCTGGTTGCATAAGCGTGAACATAATTTATTTTTATTTATATAATCTTTAACAGTTCCATCGCAACAAAGCGGTTAATTGAAGGAAAAACATTAAAGTATAATTCCAGGTATCGAGCAGCAGATTGTTGAATATCCGCTTTTACATAGAGTTACATGTAGTTCCGTTGTGAAATTAGTCTCCTCTTTTTTTATTCCATGATAAAACACTTTTATCAGACAGGTAGTAGAACAGTAAGTAGAAATTTCTGCGCGTTTAATAAACTTAATTTAATGATTAAGATTTTCATTAAAAATTTAAAACTTGCGATAAAATCTCACATCTTATAGAAAATTTATGAAGTTTTTTCTCGCTCTTAATAATTCCTGCTTATCCCTCCTGATAGTTTTATACATTAGAATGCAACACAAGAAAAGGCTACATTTAACAATCAGCTGCAAACCCGGTTACAAAATAAATGTATGTAACGTTATTAATGTAAATTAGTTATTTCATTTATATATGGATGATTATTTAAATGGTTTATTTTGAAATTTATACATTATTTCATTAGAAATGCAATACGTATTTAAAGAATATGAATTGTTTTAAATCGGAAAACAGTTTAAATTATTTTACACATAATTTACTTATAGCAGTTATGATGAAACTTGTTGTAGGATCCAAGAGCTGGAAGAGCACCTGTACCAATACTGTATGCAAAGAATATCTGAGTGGCTCCGTCTATCCATGGTCCGGGACCGAGCAGTTCCTCCCAACGTGGGGTTATGTAGTAGAGTAGGCCATCGCCAGCTCCGGGTAACGTTACTCCACGCACCAACAACACTAGCAGCACCACGTACGGAAATAATGCCGTAAACCAGATTATCTGCAGTAAATTCGGTGATTATATTAGACAGTAGTCAACACGAGTTGATGCTCTAGTTTTTAAAATTTATCATTTTCTTCGATTCATTAAAAATTATTAGAGACAGCAATGAGTTATGTATGTTTTTGTTAAATATTGTATTTTTAATATATAGGCTAATTCAAAATATTTTTTTCTAAAATAATCGTGATCCTTCCTCTCTAAAACTAATTGTGATTAAAAGGTTTTGCGTAATCAACTTCTGTAAAAGTCTGTTCAAGCTAAGAAACTAAAGTGTATAAATATTTCAAAAATATTCGTATTCATATAAATCTTAACAGAAAAGATATCTCACTGCTCTAAACGAATTTAGGCTAAAAAAAGCTAATCGTGCATAAGAAATTTGCATGCAATTATGGGCTATAGAAGATGCTTATGAGTATTCAAAAGTCTATGTATTTAACAAAATTATTAAATTTCGCTCGAAAACTTTTGTGAATTTTGTTAATAGCAACAATATTTTTCTGTTTAACACGCATCATTTCATTTTTCTTGAAACCAAATTCTTCCCCATACTACAATGAGGCATCCTTAGTGGCTCGACAAACCTGCTCGTAAAACTTTCCATCATACAACCCGGAACGGAATTACAACTGCAGAAGAAGTACTGATAAGAAGAAACTATTGAGCCGACAAAAGCAATACGTCGTCAATTTATCGGACGAGCCACGTCAACGTTGGTTAACTATGCTGTTACATCGTGGCGGGTAACCGTTGAAGAAATTTTATGTGCTGTTAATGGGTAATGGGTTTACCTGAAACATATGCGGAGGAGGTACGTCAACGTTGGTTAACTATGCTGTTACATCGTGGCGGGTAACCGTTGAAGAAAGTTTATGTGCTGTTAATGGGTAATGGGTTTACCTGAAACATATGCGGAGGAGGTACGTCAACGTTGGTTAACTATGCTGTTACATCGTGGCGGGTAACCGTTGAAGAAATTTTATGTGCTATTAATGGGTAATGGGTTTACCTGAAACATATGCGGAGGAGGTACGTCAACGTTGGTTAACTATGCTGTTACATCGTGGCGGGTAACCGTTGAAGAAATTTTATGTGCTGTTAATGGGTAATGGGTTTACCTGAAACATATGCGGAGGAGGTACGTCAACGTTGGTTAACTATGCTGTTACATCGTGGCGGGTAACCGTTGAAGAAATTGTATGTGCTATTAATGGGTAATGGGTTTACCTGAAACATATGCGGAGGAGGTACGTCAACGTTGGTTAACTATGCTGTTACATCGTGGCGGGTAACCGTTGAAGAAATTTTATGTGCTGTTAATGGGTAATGGGTTTACCTGAAACATATGCGGAGGAGGTACGTCAACGTTGGTTAACTATGCTGTTACATCGTGGCGGGTAACCGTTGAAGAAATTTTATGTGCTGTTAATGGGTAATGGGTTTACCTGAAACATATGCGGAGGAGGTACGTCAACGTTGGTTAACTATGCTGTTACATCGTGGCGGGTAACCGTTGAAGAAATTTTATGTGCTGTTAATGGGTAATGGGTTTACCTGAAACATATGCGGAGGAGGTACGTCAAGACGTAGCCGTCATTTGAAGAAGTCGAAACCACCGAAGGATAACTTATCCAGAAGAGAAACAGAAACCTTTTGAGTGTGGATCACGCAATCATTCTACCAGCCGATAAAGGAAAGTAAGCAATACTACAAAGAGAAGATATCGCAGATGGTGGAAGAAGGGTTTTATAATCAGGTTAGGAACCGCACCAAAAGAATAAAGGACACGGTGCCAAGATTAATTAATTGATTAATTACGATAAATTTCTTCTAACTTCTGATCCAATGCCACCGATATTGTACTGACTACCAAAAATACACAAGGAATACCGATAAAACCAATCCACAAACTCAGCAACTTTCATAGAAAACAGCTCGGGGTACGTGTAGGCAAAATCAGCTCTTACGTAAAATATTCAAGACACTTTGTACAAACTGTAAAGTTGCTACGCTTGAAGACAAGTGATTTATCCCTGTCAGTTTCACGTAAAATCTTTGCTTACCAATGTGCCTCTATCGGAGATCACGGAGTTGACAAAAAGAATGTTGGACCCTCACCTAGCACAGGTGGCACAGACTTGACTAAATTCGACGGACAATTTAATGAGCAAATGACTGGAGCAGCTATGGGTTCTTCTCTCTTACCGGTGCAGTGAATTTGTGTATGAAACATTTTTTGAAAAAGTAACTTTGGGAATGCAGAATTGAAGCCAACAGTATACAACAACAGTTCCAATAAGCTGAGATACAGATTATGGTGTGTGAGCGGAGACTTTGGGCATGTTTTGGAACACCTAAATAATATACACCAAAACATCCGATTGACCATGAAGATGGAGGTAAGCGCAAGGAAACCAGATGGAACATTGGAGCATGCTGTGTATAGAAAGTTGACATTCTAAAATCGTTACATAAAAACTGAGTCACATCACCACTGGCACAAAAACAAGGAGTTCTAAACTATAAAAAGATAGAGCGGACGAAATAAATGTAAATATGTATATATAGTTACAAGACGACTTTTCAGGGATTTTAATATGTGTATACTTGTTAATAGTTTATAGGTCAGGGTAATATTTGTTGAGCGCCAATTTGCAATCACCGGTTGCAAAATAAAATTTATTTGTAAAAATATTAATTATTAATTTTTATTAAAAAAATTATATTATATGGTTTCTTTACCAGCTATAATTAAATCTCTTTTATTCTTTTCTTTAAGAGATGAATGTGATAACTAAAGCTCCTTAAAGCAGATTTGAATAGTCTGCCATTTCTTTCAAATGAGGAGTGTTGCCAACTTAATCTAATTGCTGAAGCCAATTCACAGTCCCAGATATATTGCTTAGAATATCATATCCATTTTGTATTCATTAAATAAAGAAACGAATAAACCTTTTATCTGTATTTATTATACTCAAAATCCTTTTATTATTTTCTTTAAATTGTTTTTTGAATAACATATATAATCATTAACAAAATCTCACCGGCTGTTCTTTACATATGCTCAGTATGGCAGCAGTAGCATTAAGAAATTCTTCATCTCAAGGCCCATACTTATATTTATTAAATAAAATACAAATATAGTGTGTTACGTTAGGTCCTTTTGACTACGATATAAACAACACTTATTAGAGGAAAAGTACCAAAATACATGGGATTATAAATAATTACTAAGTACCTTAACAGGATTATATGAATAGTTTAACAATGTTCAGTGTTTAGGTTATGTTAGTTAAATGTTTTTTAGATCTAGTTCACTTTATATTATAATAATACTCTACACTAATAGTTTTTTCGTACTGGTGGTAAGATTATTCATTGATATTGTTCTCAGTAAAAGTTCCAAATTGTTCTTATTAAAAGTGTAATCAGTGTCTTTGGAAACTATGGCATAGGCCTATAATGGAATAGTTCAGTTTAATTATATATCAAAATATACTTCTCTTCCTGTGTAATTGATGGTATTTTTTCAGAGATTCATTGGTTTACTTCTTTCTAGTGATGTAGCACTTCATTCTTCTATTTAGTCTGGTTGAGGAGGATTATTTAACTTTTGATTTTAGGTCCACTGATATGAAATGTATAATAATTTAATTTAGTTACTATCTGGTGTTTAATTCAACCTTTCTCGTTCAGATCCAATAATACAATTCTTATTTCATTTATTATAACAGTTTTAGTTTCTAAGGCCTATATCCGCTCTTTTATTGGTTTCTAATGTAACATATTATGTCACCCTGGTGATATCATAGCATTAACATAAACAAACTCTTACTATTTTATCTTTCATTTTCTTTAAACTAATATACCTTTTTTATAAGAGCTTTGATCTTCACTTTATTGGTTTCTTTGATCTTCTGATGAAACACTGACTATTTTGACACCACTTTTGACTATCTTCCGTTATATATTTCTTGAGTTATCAATTTACACTTTTTATTTTATTTGTTCCAAACTTATTTATTATTAGTTCTTCTTGTACTTTTCACTTTATTAAACTTATTTGACACATTTAGTAATCCTATAACATAACTTGACATTGTTTTATTATCATTTTAATAGAAATTCTTGTTCATATACCTTAACTGTCTAAGCTCAATATGCCTTATTGAGATTTTACAAAAATCTATTACTATTATTTTGGTACTTTCTTGTTAAGATAAACATTAGTGTTATTAACACTATCACATATAATATTAATTAATGTGACCAAAACTAATTACTAATAACTCTTAGTAATATATAACCATTCCCCTTAACTTACTGTATTTATAAATTTACAGTTTTTATAAATAAAATAAAATTTCATAAGCAAGTTCCTTAACATTGTCCTCCTTACTTATCATTATTGACATTATTTTAACTGTGATAAACATAATTATTACAGTCTTCGTTATCATGAATTAAACAATAAAAAAAAACAATATTTAATTAAGTCTTTAATTACTTATTTCTTGAAACTCTTAAGTTTCTTGGTACTTTTGGGTAAGATTATTAAAGCATATCTTCTATATATTAATACGTGAAGAGAAAACTTTGTACCCCTTTTTAAGCATATTGCGCGCACGGAGGAGTGTGAGATTTGGCATAGTTAAAGTTTATATGGAGAAGGAATGCAGAAAGCTAAAATTTATATATAATATGTGTTACAAATACATTAAATTAAATAAAATGAAACATTCATTTGCACTTGAAAATTCATTTAAACTTTTTCAAACAATGGTAATTGTTAAAAATAAAATAATTTTGTTGCCAGGCAATAAAATTATAATTTTTTCATTTTAGTGTACGTTCATACTGCCAATGTCAAACACATAATAGTCTGTCGTTTGTTTAAGTTCATACTGCCAATGTCAAACACATAATAGTCTGTGGTCAAACAGTCGCACAGAGTAGAGATTGTCGCCAAAGAATTTTAAAATGTTGCCAACAAATAATTACTGACAGTTGACTGAATGAGGTGTGAATTTTGTGTGATTTCAAATGTACCTTTTTCAATAGTCTGTGGAGTGTATGTCAAGGCAAAAAAGCGTTTATTTTATATTTTGTATATTAGATATCTGTGTTTTATATATTAATGTGCAGTTGAAAGTGAAATACAGCTTGCTTAATATACACCTGTTGCAAAAGAAAAATTTTGTAGCAGCAATTTGAATTGACTTACTCTCGCCTAATTATTATTGGTGGTTTCAAAAAAGTGAGTACATTTTATTATTTTTAAATTAAACCCTGTCTAATCTTAGTTTCAGTAATTTCATTACATGTTTTTTTTTACATTCAGATATTCGCACCTACTTCCATTATGCCTCGACATAGAACATTGACGGGTCGGAGTGAGAGACAACGAAGAAGGAATATATATTCGCGTGAAAGTCAAAATGATAATAGACCAAATGCAAATTTAAATAGTGTAAATAGTATAACATTGACGGGTCGGAGTGAGAGACAAAGAAGAAGGAATATATATTCGCGTGAAAGTCAAAATGATAATAAACCAAATGCAAATTTGAATAGTGTAAATAGTATACAAAATGATGAAATTATTTTGAGGGATACATTTAAATGCGCACTGAATGTCATTCCAAGAAATTTTAATACTTTTGATTGTGGATTAATGCATTTACAATGCAGGTTTTGCAATGCAAAACATTTCGAATCTGAGGTCACTTTAGGTGAAAGGACTGTATTCACTTCATGTTGTCATAAGGGTAAAGCAATATTACCGGCCTTAAGTCAAAATGAATACTTTAAATCATTGTATGATGGACTTAAATCAAATGAACCTTCAATAAAAAGAAAGTCAAAAAATTATTTTGAAAACATTCGTAAATACAATTCATCATTTGCTATGGTTAGCTCAGAAGCTAAAATTTCGGATACAGTTACGCGTGGAGTGTATCATTTTAAAATACATGATGTTTTTTATCACAGATCAGGTCCAATGACTGCTGGATATGGTCGCTCACCATGTTATGCGCAATTATATTTTTATGATGTTGACACTGCTGTCAATTATAGATTACGTGAACACTATAATCAAACATGCAATAACAATATAATGCGCGAAATCTCTCTTGAATTGGAACGCATTAATCCTTTAGTTCGGTCATTCATTGCAATGAAAGATCATTGTCAGAGAGTTGAAAATCAAAATAAAGAAATATGTATGCTCATTAAAGTAAATCGTGATTTAGGTCTACGCCGTTATAATGATGCAGTTCAAACTGATGTAGCAGTAATATTTAGTACAGTTGATGGTGAGCCACCCTTTGAACGAAATATGGTTTCGTTTGCAAAAGTTAATGGTACCATTAAAAATATCTCTGTTTTGGATTCATCATTGGACCCTTTAGCGTATCCATTACTTTTTCCAAATGGTGATACTGGGTGGCATATCAATATTTCTCATAATGTACCAACTACATCTAATTCAAGAGCGCCCAGAAATAAATTAACCATGCTTCAGTATGCAGCCTATCGACTTGCAATTAGAGAAGATTTTAGCATGTTGCACTATTCACAAAAATATTTTCTGCAGTGAATAGTTGATATGTATGTGAGAATAGAGGGCACAAGGTTACATTTCATTCGACAAAATCAAACAAGTCTTAGGTCTGAAGTTTACAACAATTTAACAGATTATTTAGAATTGAACCCCAATGCCAATAATGTTGGCCGTAGAGTAATTTTACCATCTTCATTCAATGGATCTCCAAGAAATATGTATCAGAATTATTTAGATGCAATGTCAATTGTACAACATTTCGGAAAGCCTTCTTTGTTTATTACAATGACTTGCAATCCAAGTTGGCCTGAAATAGTTAGCAATATTGGTGTAGGTGAGTCAGCTAATTTTCGACCTGATATTGTTGTGCGTGTATTCAAGTCCAAACTGAAAGCATTAATTGAGGGCCTTACACTAAAAAAAAATCTTCGGTAAAGTTGAAGCACTCATTTATACAATTGAGTTTCAAAAGAGAGGATTGCCTCATGCTCACATTTTACTCTCTTTAAATGAGCAAGATAAAATTGTTAACGCTACCGATATTGATAAAGTTGTATCTGCGGAGATTCCTAACATTCAAACACATCCTACATTACATGAATATGTTGTAAAACACATGATGCATGGTCCATGCAGTGTACTTAATCCAAATTCTGTATGTATGAGAGATGGAAAATGCACAAAAGATTATCCAAAACGATTTAATGAATTTACATGTGAATCATTAAATGGATATCCATTATACAGAAGGCGTGATAATGGTATTAATGCTGAAGTTCGCGGTAGTTGCCTCGACAATCGTTATGTTGTACCATACAATCCGTATTTACTTACCAAATTTAATTGCCATATAAATGTTGAAGTATGCACTATAATTAAAAGTGTTAATACATTTATAAATACGTGTATAAAGGCTATGACAGTGCATCTGTTGAATTAGGTTCAGAGAGAAATGAACCAGGCCAAGAAATACAGATTGATGAAGTTAAAAATTTTTTAAATGGCCGTTATGTCGGATCAACTGAAGATGTATGGCGCATCTATGAATTACCAATGCATTTTCAATCACATGTCATCGTTAGACTTGACATTCATTTACCGCGTAGACAGAATGTTTACTTTCGAGAAGGGCAAGAACGTCAAGCAATTGAAAATGCAAGACAAACAAAATTATTAGCATTTTTTGAATTGAATCGATCAGATCCATCAGCGCATGAATATAAGTATATTGAAATTCCTTTGCATTATGTGTGGGAAGATGCCCGAAAAAAATTGAAGAAGAGAAGGCGTGGAGGTGATAAAATCATTACACGCATATATGTAGTATCACCAAAAGACATCGAACTTTTCCATTTACGATTGCTTTTATTACATGTCTGTGGTCCAAAATCATTTGAGGATGTTAGAACACACAATGGAATTATACACATTTCTTTTGTTGAAGCGTGCCACGCTCGCGGCATTGCTTCAAATGATAATGAATGGCGCGAATGTTTAAATGAAGGAAAAGAATTACATTCACCAAAACAAATGCGAAATTTATTTGGTTACATTTGTGCATTAAATGTGCCAGCCAATACATTGGCGTTATGGAATGAATTTAAAGTATATCTTAGTGAAGATTTTTTGAGAGATTACAACGAAGAAGTATCCTTTAACACAGCTCTATTAGAAATTGAAGATATTTTGAATGTTCATAATTTGTCATGTCAAGAACTTGGTTTACCAGTTCCCACGTATTCGCAGAGAACAGACGAAGCAAATGCTATTGATCCAATAGAACAAGAGTTTCTGTTTTGTGAGCATTATGAAACTGCAAATATTGAACAGCGTAATCTAATTGATCGTGTGATTCGTGAAGTTTTGCACCACGATACTGGATCTAATGTTTTTTGTTTAACCGCTCATGCAGGTTGTGGAAAAACATTCACACAAACAGCAATCATTCACAAATTAAATTCGCTTAATCTTAGTTGCATTGCAACAGCGTTCAGTGGCATAGCTTCAACTCTATTACTTGGAGGTAGAACTTTACACAATGTGTTTAAATTGCCTATACCCATTTTGGAAAATTCTGTAGCGAATATTACCGCAAATAGTAGCTATGGACGTTACATAAATTCATCATCATTGATAATTATTGATGAAATTTCTATGTGCCCACTGCAAGTGTTGAAAATCATAGATAGATTATTGCAGGATCTATGCGATGAAAATGATAAACATAAACCATTTTGAGTGAAAACGATACTTCTGTGCGGTGATTTTCGGCAAATCTTACCAGTTGTCCCACATGGATCACGTGCAACTTTAATTGAAAATTGTGTCACGAGTTGGCATAAATTTCTTTATTTTCATAAAGTAACGTTTACTCAAAATATGAGAGCCTTACCAAGTGAAATAGAATTTGTCGAATTCTTGAAAAAAATTGGTAATGATGAAGCCCCACAATTCCCCCAGTTTGGTGAAAATATTATTGAAATACCTCAGCAATTAATAGGAGATGAAAATAATATTATTAATGAGGTGTATGGAAATATTTCCGAAAACATACTCTCAGATAACATTTTGAAGTCAGTTATTTTAGCACCTAAAAATGATGATTGTACTTTTATTAATACTGATATACTTAATCGAATACCAGGTGAACAGAAAACATATCATAGCTACGATAAAATAATTTGTGATAATGTCAATTATCGGACGAGGAAGACTGGACTACGGAATAGGTTGTGTTAAGGGAAGTATTTCGCAGCAATGGGTACGATACACAAATCAGGCGAGCTTTCCTTAAGCAGTTACGAAAACTAGTAATACATATCCTGCAAAAACTAAAGTCGATCAACCACACACGCTGGCTGAAGTAGAAAGTCAACGCACTTACAGTATGTACGTGGGACTACTGCCAAAATCAGTCGGGTTTTGAAGACACAAAATAACACATAGCTTATTTTCAAGCCGATTAGGAAGGTAGGCCAAATGTTTCGGTCGGCGAAAGACAGGATACTTCTGGCATCTACAAGATCTCATACAGTTGTGGTGATGTGTACGTGGCAAAACGCGCAGACAGGTAATAACGAAAGTGCAAGAACACATGAGACTCACGAAGAAAGAGAACACGGAAAATCATTCATAGCGGAGCACAGCTGTGAAAATAAACATGATATTTTATTTGAAGAAACGACGATCGTAGTGAAAGCGTAATAATTATTTTCCGCAGGTGATAAGACTGAGGATAGAAACTTACAAAAGTAAGAACCACTTTAACAGAGACAATAGCTACAAGTTGCCGGAAATTTGGAAACCTGTTTTAAATAAAGTGACATTGGTATAATGAAGTAAAATATATTTGTGTTTTAAAAATGGTAAACTGTTATTGTGCTTGAATATACCTTTTGTGTATTATGTTCCAATTTATAAAATAATTTATAATTATTTTAATTTCTAAATTTGTTGTAATTATTTGGGGGTTTTGGACGGGAAAGCCTTTGTTGTAAACTACGTGACTGTCTGTAATATTGTGGGCGGAACTACTGTGGATCAAAACTTTGTGTCTGTCTCAGTCGAGAGCTACTAATGCTGCCTCATCGTAACACGGACAAAATTTTGTGTCTGTCTCAGTGGAGAGCTACTAATTCTGCCTCATCGTAACACGGACAAAATGGTTGTGTCTGTCTCAGTGGAGAGCTACTAATTCTGCCTCATCGTAACACGGACAAAACGTTTGTGTCTGTCTCAGTCGAGAGCTACTAATGCTGCCTCATCGTAACACGGACAAAATTTCGGTCTGTCTCAGTCGAGAGCTACTAATGCTGCCTCATCGTAACACGGACAAAATTTTGTGTCTGTCTCAGTCGAGAGCTACTAATGCTGCCTCATCGTAACACAGACAAAACGTTTGTGTCTGTCTCAGTCGAGAGCTACTAATGCTGCCTCATCGTAACACGGACAAAATGTTGTGTCTGTCTCAGTCGAGAGCTACTAATGCTGCCTCATCATAACACGGACAAAACTTTGTGTCTGTCTCAGTCGAGAGCTACTAATGCTGCCTCATCGTAACACGGACAAAATGTTTGGTACAAAACGACGCATGTTAAATTGAAAAACAGTTTGTTAAAATTATCTAATGTAAATATTGACTAAACCGGGTATACCTTTCTGAAGTCATTAAGAATTTAAAAATTAAAATATATTTAAAATATTAAGTAAACATTTTAAAAACACCGTATTTCACTTGATTAATTGAAACTAATCTTTAATGCTTAAATACTAAAGAAACAATTTATTAACATAACTAACTTTTGTAATACGTCGAATGATTCATGCATTAAGTACGTTATCAACTAACTAGTGTACATTAACGTTTGTATGTACAAGAGAGACTTGCATCAGTATATAAACTTGTACCATAAAGAGGTTGCAAAAATACATAAATGAATAAAGCCAAATACTTCATTTTATTTGTTTTTTTTAGTTAGTTGTTTTTGAAGGAAACTGCCTTTACCATCACTGAGACAACATTAGAAAAAGTTGCAAATATTCGTGGTATTTTATAAGTTTTAAGTAATAAATATTACTTATAATACGGTACTTACTTTTAAGTAATAAATAAGTAAGACAATATTCGCATAAGATTTAAGTTAAAAATATAATAGGCCTGCTACCTTCTGGTATATATATAAAAATTTATCAGACGCAGTTTTCTTATAAAATAAAGAATTTTAAAATTCGCTAGACCTAAAAAACGATAAGAAAAGTATATACTCGTAGGCCTACTTATTTCCCATTATAGTGTAAGGCCAACTGCAAACATCCTCTGTCTCCCACTCAAACGTTACGGACATAACACTAATTAACTGACACCTAGTTTGTTTGGTTGCGTTTAATACTTAATACAAAATAACACATACGTATATAGGACACAAAATTAACTATAGTTGATACAAATAAGAAGTTCCAGACGCAAATCGAGTAATTTCTTATTGTTTTTTAATATTCTGTATGAACAGTTCTGTACTCTGTTACAGTAAGTATGTAACGGTGCGTCTTTGAGGCGTAATAAGCTTGCCTTAGGTACACACCTGCACTCCACTAATACCCAAGTTTTCGAGCAAAACTATTAGCGATAAGAAAAATATAGAATTTTACAATAATATAATGGTAATAAATAACCTACTGTTACGATACAGCACCTTGCCACTTTGATGAAGTCCTCTGCATATTATCAGGTACACTAACACCCAGGCAAGCAACAGGCTACCCACCAGTTCCCACTGCATTCCACCTAACTCTTCTATACCACTTGAAATTTGCAAAACTCGTTTACTGAAACGACATAATAATTATTATCTTAACGTAAATAAATGTTGTGCGTGCGCGCGCGCGCGTCTGTCTGTCTATCTGTCTATTTGTGGGCGCTCGCTCGCGATTTGCTAGTATTTTTGCGCGCGTGCGTATGTAAGAGCTTGCATATCTAATACACATTAGAACACACGCGTGTGCGCATATACACATATACACAACTACAAAATTATCTATCTAAAGATAGTAGTAAGATTATAAACAACTTTAAAAAAAAAGTCTGGTGTCTGAAGCAAGTCAGAAACTGAATTAACACTGTTGCACATCACTATAGAAAAATTATCCGCTAATCGGAATAATTTCTCTTTATAGTGGTGTGCAACAGCGTTAATTCTGTTTGTGATTATAACCACTAACACAGTTTTATCAATTAAACAGTCAGAAACTGTTAGGAGACCAGTCAGAGCTTTATAGGTGCCATTCAGTAATCTCTGAAGTTACCACCAAATATTTTGACTGTATAAAGTAAAGAATCATAGGAAGTAGAACAAATTTATTCTTTTTTCCATATTTTTCATATTATCTATATTTTTACTTCCATGTTCCTTAAGGAAATGGAAGTATGGTGTTTAATGTGTGCATAGAAGAAGACATGTAGAGGGAAGTATGACTCACTAATGCAGCTGTGTACACTCATGTGAATACACACATATGTGACATGTGTAACACTCACGTATATGGAAACTATACATAAGCACGTCTAAGCGTGTACTCGCGTGTATATTTAATACTCGCTTCAGTGTTTATTTGTAACAAGACATTGGAATATAATTTGTTCGGTACGTATTTAGTACATTGAAGTAGCCTATTTACAATGTCAGCCACATTTTATGAGAAGAACCGTGTTGTGATTTCTGTTGAGAAAACGAACAACAGCAAAGTTCCAGTGAGTATTACACAACGCTACACTGCTGAACAGTCACTGAACAATTAGAGGAAATTACTGTTACTTCATTAACGACACGCGCTTTCTCGCCACAGTATAATGACATAATATGACATTATTTTTGTGACATATCTTATAATACAGGTATCTGAAATAATAAATATTGACATTTTCCTAATATCTATACCGCACTAATATTCAATATCTCGATTATGTGATAGGCCTACTCGGTATCGATATGTAGTCAATATCGCTTATAATTCTGATAGAATTATAGAAAGTGGTTTAACGGATTGTAATTTAAATTAATTACAAGTGGTTTAAATTAATTTAATTCTATTAAATTATTTTGTTTGTTTTCGGCCGTAATCGTTTTTCATTCTCATGTAATTTTTATGCTAATCGTTTCCATCAATGTTATAGGTTTAACCTGCGAATGTAACAGCAAAACATGATATTGCTAGGTTAACAGGAAACTTAAAGAACACGGAAAAACCAATGCACCTTTAAAATAATAATCGATTTTTTGTACAAAAATCCAACTCGAAGTATGCGGGATGGTCCAAGAGCCACCCTTGCAAACTACTATACACGTCTCACATCGTGTGAGAGAACTTGCTTTTCGCTTTTAAGTATTTACATATTTTTTGTCGCCAAAATACGTTTGGCCTTTCCCGTTTTTCCTGCTTCCGCACTACATTGTAATGTTTTCGGTATGTTTACGTACACCAATGTAATACAATTCTAATACTGTCCATAAAATATCTTTTGCTGTAACCGCAGCATGTTTGCGTAAAAAAAAACGTAATTTTTTTGTGGGCATGGTTAGACTCGTTAGGTTAGGTTTAAATACAATTTCATAACCATAAAACAAATTTATTACAAAAATCATTTAAGTGTAGATTTAGCATTTTTGTGAATGAAGGAAGAGAAAACATTAGAATGTTACAACAATGCTTATTTCTGTTTGCTTTCAATGCGTTGGATTTAAGCGTGTTAGATTGTCACCAAATCTTATTCTGTAACAATTATTATATATACTTACTAAACACTGTATTTTACCAAAACAAGAGTTTTGTTTCTTTAAAAATTAAATTAGAAAACTAAAACATTCTTACCTAATCTCATGCTCTAAAACATTACTTTTTTTGCTTTACATAAGTAATACAATCATTTACAGTTGGTACACTTCTTCTTCTTTGCGTGACATGTCGTAGACGTGTTGCGTTTTGCGTGACGTGTTCAATAGTAGAAGGCCGGAATATTAAACGTGGCAACACTGGAACCAGCTAATATTTGAGGCCGGCTAGACGATCTATTTTATGTATTTCAATAATCGAATCGCGTCATTTTTAATTGCCGGTTAACAGCAGTTTTATTATTCTTCATTTTTTGCAAATTAAAAGTTTATTATTTAAAATACTGTTATATTATTTAAGAAATATACTAATTAACTCATTCATATGATACGAATTAAATAATTCGAACATAAAAACATTAGGCCAAATGTTCATTTAAATATGTTCATTTCATTTAAATAAAATCCATTAGGCCTAACACTAATTCACTAATTTCTTCAACTTAAACGTATAGTACTAAGTGCTCACAGACCTATAATTTAGATTTATCTATAAATAGGCCTACTCATGATTTTAGTAATGCTATGAAATTAAATCAAAATATAACATGTTTACTTTAGCTATTTTATTACACTGTGCGTATAGGCCTGAGACGCAACGTTGCCACGTTTAATATTCCGGCTTTCTACTAGAGGCCATGACCAGTACAGTTATTAGAAAAAAACGCAAAAAAGTATTCAGAGTCAATGTGATACACAAAATTAACGAAAATAAATTCTATTTCTTTTTATTTAATTTTAAACATTATACATATTCACATAAAAAATAAATAAAAGTGACATGACTTATAGAATGAAAAACTTGTCATAATTAAATTTAAGAAAGCTTTTTTACCAGCCAGAATTTGATGAAGGCTATTACATAGAAGATGAATTCTTATAGAAATGTGACAGTTATTACAAACATAGCAGACTTCTTCCACGTGTAGGCCTATTCTTTATTCTTTACCCTACGCATGCTTCTCAGAATCACTTTGTCTTATATAAAGGTTATCACCCTGATAGCTTTTAATGATGCAAAATAATTCTGCGAAAAGTACGTGAGATAATACAATCAAAAATAGTTGCATAAAAATCTGATACTACTGTGATGTACAATATAAAAAAAGCACACGCGCGCACGCACACGTGCCTGGGTTACGACAACAGTTTACTTAGCAGTATCGCAGTAAGCGGCCAGTAACATAACTAATTCGAAACGTTCTTTCCTTTCAGATAAACCTTGTAGCTCTAATTCGCTTATTGCTATAGCCTAAAGCAAATTCCCCTCCTCAAGCCTATAATAAATCATGTCTATTAATATTTTGCCAGTTGCACGATTTACAATTCTTAACCCTCTCGTTTAATCCTATAAATTAAACCATTGAGCCACTTCACAGTCACTTGACGTTGCTTTGGATTGTATACGGAAACCTGCGATTGACTCGTTTCTTATTCAAAATGCAGACTATTACTGCAGAACTCTTTCGTTTTGATTCTGTCACTGGCTATCTTTAGTCGTTCTCGTATCAGACTTAGTCAGTAATTCCTACTCTTACGAGCAATTGTACATGATAATCCCTCTGCCTCTCGTTCTGGAATTACAAATTTTACCTGTGTATTTTTCATCGACATTTGTGTAAGTCTTATATAGAGTCTTCGTGTACGTATTTTCATTGCAACTGTGCCCCTCAGAATTGTCTGTCTGACTATGCAATCAAAGATCTATCTGAAGTCAACGAACGTATATATATGCCATTTGTCGTAATGTGGTTGCTATCAATTGTTAACCTTCAATACTGCCAGTATTCCATTACTTTTCGGCGTATATCTGTAGGAAAATGTTACAGTTTTACATAATGTTAAGTAACACTAATTTTCTTAGTTTGTTTGTTGTCTCAACTTGATCTATTTCATTCTATTTCCTTCCTTTACTTAGATTTGTTTTTATATTACGTATCGACCAGCCGTTTCTTTTTTCTATAAAACTCTATATTATTACGTCTGCTCCGCCTGAGGTTTTCTTGATATAAGATTTTATAATTTCCCACTTTTCATCTTTGTCTTAGGCTTATATTCAGGTTTGATTTACTGCTTCTATTTAATTTTTAATAATGATGATGTTGGTGCACAAGTAAGCTCAAACAATTTAGGAGACATTCTTTTATCGGTACTTTCTTTTTACGCGTACTTTCAGTAAAATACTGGTACTTTCAGATTTCTGCTTTCTTTTAAAGAAAAATTAGCTAGTAGTTAAAAAGTCAAGACTACAAACAAAATAATTTATTGAGAAATTTTTTATTAATTTATAAAGTTAAATCGGATGAAATTTGTTAGAATATAGAAGAAAAATATTTTGATTAAATAAATAATAATTGTTTATTGTACGTCATTATAATAGTCTAATATCTTAATTTTAATTATAATTATCTCTTAATTAAAATAATCTATAATTTAACTGCTTGTGGCTATTTATAGTGTTTTTCTTTATGTTTTATGTAACTTTTATGTATCTCAGCCCAAAAGTGGGTTAGGGCTACTGTATTTATACCAAATTAATTAATTAAATTTATTAGTTTATTTTTTATCTGTTGTTTGTCTACTAAAAGAAAAGATGTTTCAAATTTTGCTCATGTGATAACTTGCTTTGAAACAGAACTAATAGTGGTTGATTAATTCTTCAAATCTATTGATATTTCACAATCACATTTACGTATTCAAATACATACTTATTTAAGTCATAATACATATTCAATTTATTTAGTAAACCAAAATAATTTTTCGTAGAAGCAAAGGATACTTACTCCCAATATTCCTCAACTGGTGTGGTAGTTAATTTTGTGCGATTATGAACAACTGTTGCATTTTTTCCTGGAGCAAAACATGATTCTGTATTCCACCAGTTATCTGAAGTCACAAACGTTAAACGAGTTGTTAAACAGACATTAATCTGGAAACTTTCGCTTTTCTTACTAATGTTCTGATATTTTATGTAATAATTATGTGTAATAGTTACCACGTAATAATTCGTGTAAACTGAAATTTACGTCCATCTCAATTTATAATTTTATTAATAAGTATAGTAAAGTTAGGTTACTTACTGCAGTCTTCCCAAGGCAAAGTAGGCAGATTGGTGAAAGACGAAATTAAGTAAAATAGTGTCCACGATATTATAATACAATAATATATATCCAGGAAGAAAACTATTGTCATCGTTGAGTATCCAACACCTACAACAAGCAATACCTCAAGGTAACTGTAAATATGTTTGTACATACCTCCAAAATATATTTGCATTTATTGTCTGTAAAATTATTACAAAATAATTATTCACCCATGAAATTTTCATTTTCTTGGCATATAAATAGCGTATACGTAATTTGTACATAAGGCAGTATAATATACAGAGCTAAATCACTAAAATACTGGTGACATTCAGTTAAATGAGAAGCTCAATAATAAACCACACAATAATGGAACATTACCCACATTTCCTGAACGTTTTATCTAATCAGATTCTCTTTAAAAATTTACACTATAAATATCATACCTTACCTTGTAATATTGGACATAGTTGGCCGACAAGTGTCATGCCCCCCGCACCTAAGTACTGCCCTACGGCGACTTCTTGGAAGAATATTGGAATGCCACAGAAAATCATAGCTATTCCGTAAGTAATAAGGAAAGCTCCTAAAAACAGTACAAAGCACAATGAAAATAATTTAATATGTAATGTAGCTTTAAAAATTTAATAATATAACTTTCTCTTGTTAGTAATACCTGCATGACCAAAATTTGATGTACATGTTTTGTAATTACTTGACTTAGAGGCTGCATCATTCATAGTATGGTTTTATTAATCCTATTGTTTGTAATACATTCATGTTTGTTCTTGTTAGTAAAATTGTTTCTCCTGTAATTTGTAAATGTCTATGATGCGTTTATTTGTGAAAAAAATATAAAATGTTGCAATTTTTCAAAACAAAGGACGCTACCTTCGATCGTAACTTACATTCACCCTTGTTGTGTGTTTGTGTTGTTAAACTTCTAGGAAGTGTTTTTATTTTTACTGCCGACGGCCTATAGGCTACACTGCTGAATGGCACTGACCGTAAGTATAACAGGTTGCTCTGCATTCAAAGTTTGCAAAAGGATATAAAGAATAAGAACTCTAAACAGAAGCCATACAAACATGAATACATTACCAGTTGATAATGGTTCGGGGATAACCAATATGAATAATAAATTCAACCCGTTATCAAATCAATCAATTTACATTTATCAAACGTAGTACAAAATCACCCATTATTTAAACAGCAGATACCATACACGTCTCCCAACCAATTACGTGAACACACAAACGCAACCAACACAGTTATGAACTCAACCAATGCAATAGGCTATAGTATGTAACAATATTTCTCTGCCGTTGAATTATGAACAGATAAATAACCTTACCTGTCGTAGCCTGACTTTCTCTCGATGCTCAGACAACAGTTACCTAACGGAGAATTTAATTAAGAAAGTTGTAGTATTGGTTATAATCACAAACAGAATTAACACTGTTGCACACCACTATAGAAAAATTAGTGAGGACTTCCGATCTGATGATGAGCTGTGAAGCTTAAAAGCGTTAATCGGAATAATTTTTCTATAGAGGCGTGGAACAGTGTTAATTCTGTTTGAAATTCTGAAGTACACGGAGGAAATAAAATACAATGTGAGACACAGCAGAAGCAAGGAACTCTTACACTTTTTTGTGAACGTCTGTAATCACAAGCAAATAATAAATAAGTCTACAATGTTGTTGAATTCTGAGCAATACAGTAGAGTGGAACTACTGAGGAAAAATATGATATAATACAATACGCAAGTCGCTAAGACTTGCAGGACCAATATTTCTTGTTTGTAATATTTTAAATGGCGCGATACGTTAAAACAACCAAGCCTCAAAAACGTTAAAAATCCTAGAAAGGTCGTTGTAACGTGTGAGCTATATCACGGTATTAACCGCGTTAAGTACAGTTTACACAGATCTGATAAATGTAAAATATAGAGCAAAAAAAGACAGATTAAACGGCCTTTCTCTGAGAGACATAAAACAATACATCTACTATTCCACAGTAACCAATATCTAACTAGACTTACCAGCACAACATAAGAACCAAGTGTGCACGAATAACTAGTAACTAACCCATTGCAAACGGAAATACCAACAATGAAGACTTGGAAAACAAGCTGTCATTCTCCTTCTCTGACTTCAAAATATGTTTTCACAACTACTTTCCCAAAACAGCATGATTTAACCATGGTCAAAACTCTTACGAAATGGTACCATGCTAAACTTACACAGAAATCGCTGTAACATTATACCATTGTAGCTATTCGCTGAAGCCATTAATTCAAGGTATTATATTTCTAAATCTGCTGCCACTTACACATTACTACGGTATCATATAGCATCATTTAACGATTAACGTGATTCAATTATAGAATAAGAGACAAAAGATGGCGTAAGGCTAATGAAGGGATAAATATTAAGGAAATTAAAAGAGACAAGTAATCGTGTATAGGGTGAGGGGTACAGAATCATGAGGGTTAGTGAGTTTATTGATCGAGTTTGTTACCAGCTGCCTCGACTGGTGGTCAGCGCGAAATCTGCGTCGCCAGTATACACAATACGTTTATAGAATTAATAATTCTTAAATTCAACGTTAATTATTTGTCAAAAAATATCCTTCAGTTTCCTGCATTATTTTCATTTTCTATAAATGCTTATCTTAAATAGGACTATTTTAAACAGTCTCCTGTCAAGTTTCAGTGTATCTGTAATCTTCAATCTAATATTTCTCTTTTAACGACAATGTATTATTATTTTTAATTCAGATTTCGTTGTAGGCTATGCTTTCGTGTATACTTTACCTCTAACTGAATGTTTGTTTTCAGTTCGTTCGAACGGTAACAAAAATGGTCGAACGGTAAAATAATTAGGCTGTGAACTGATATCAAACCTTGTATTAATTTAAATATTTAAAACCTGTTCATCAGCAGAATGCTGTCCAGGAATAGTATTATATAACGCAAGTACTATAACTTAAAAGTATAAGAGTCAGATTACTAAATATACAAAAACGTAATAAGCAAGCTTAAATTGAAATTTTATGGAAAACAAAATCCTTAACTAAGTTACTAGTTGCTGATTTACAAATCATTGCTCATGTAACAGCAAGTCACATACAAAACATTTTGTAACAAAATATTCTGTCATGCGTACTAATCTTAAAAGTATGAGTGAATACTGTTTCTGCAATACTCGTTTCAAGTACATTGTTATAAACATAACTTAGGTTCTTGCTAAGAGTCTGCGTTAGACTTGAGAAAAATGAGAATATTGTTTCAGTGTGTACTTACCTCCACCATTCTTGTAGCAAAGATATGGAAATCTCCACACGTTGCCGAGTCCTACTGACACGCTAATGCAGGAAAACAGGAAGTCTAGTTTATTACCCCATCCTCCGCGAGCATCGTCTTCTGTTGGTGGTGTCACTTGAGGACCGCTGGTTGCCGATGAAGATGCTTGTTTTGCAGAAAATTCAATAAAAGTCTGCTCTGGATCGACAAGATCTTTTTCCTCACCCCAGTAGTACATTTTTTCTGACATGGCAATGAATTACAGTTGTCTTCTATGGATGCCGTCTTGGCTGGATAATTATTTGAAATTTAGTACAAGACAATCTGAAAAATCGTTTTTATGGATCACGTAAAAAACATTTTCTAACGTACAGGTAAATCCACTGCTTATTTAGCATTAGTTAAAATGTATTTGAAAGTGCTTCTATTTCGAGGAAAGTGATCAACTGATTAAATTGTCTCACATTCCAAGTAAAAAATGAGTACGATTTAAAATATTATTACAAAAGCCCATGTGTTACCTATCATAGTAACTCGACACATCACTCTTTCCAGTATGACACAGTATTTTACTGTAACATGTATAGGTCTATACCTTGTATGCTCATTGCTCATAACAAAGTTTATATACTTCGATTTATATTTAAGTACATGTATATTTAAGGATGGCATATTTAACCTTTTTTTTTTAAATATAATTCTGCATAGTTTATAATATTTCTAACGATGGTAATAAAAGTCTGTAGTTTGTCCGAAACATTATGCTTTATTGTTTATCAGAACCTAAAAATAATAATTTTGTACAATTTTAAAAATATTCTTATGAGCTACCTTTGGGTTGTGAACCAAAAGTGACACATGAGAGGGATGACAGCTTAAAGAATTGTGACAGGAAGACATTTTGACCACACTTTGGTAGCCCTATAGCGTGGTCAAAATATAACCGTAATAGTAGTGATTACGGTTATTTAAACAGTTACACTGGTCGAATGGTCGGACGGTATTTGGTAGAACATTTTATTAATGTCAAACAATAACTCAAGGCCTATTGATTTTGGTGAAGATCGGTTACGGCGACAGGGTAGTTTACCTAAAACATTTTTTTTTGTAACAAGAATAAAGTACTTAATTTTGGTAAATAAAGTATCTTGATAAGAAGATCTTAATAATCCATGTAGAAACGTAGATGAAATATCTATAAATGAAGAGGCTAGTTAAACGGGGTGGCGGTAATTTTCTATAAATGAAAATTATAGTTGAAGGGGGAGGGAATAATTTTTATATGTGTACTACGTTATCGGCAACAGTAGTAGTTTGTTGTTAAAATTCCTTCCCGGGCTGTTTGGCCGTAGTCCAATGTTTTCTGCAAAACCAGACGTTTCGGCAGTGCCGTCGACTGCCATCATCAGTGAAAATCGATTGCGATAACGTGTGGTGGTATACGTTGGTGACCACAGTACTGCGGTTAAGGCTGAAGAAATAAGTGGAAAGAAGTAGTTTCTATGGAAACATTTCATTTCGTAAATGATTTTAAATATATCTTAGAACATGGAAGTCACGTATGGTTCTCCATACCGATATTTATTTTCATAATGGGAACTTTTCAATTGAAGGAGGCCAGGAAATAATTTTATTAGTTTTACTTTTGTAGTACTTAAACTTACTAATGTCTGTATTTATTCGTTAACTTTACTAAGAACAATTTCAAATAAGATTTACCATTACTATGAGTAAGTGAGAATACCATTTTCAAAAAATACAATTCGTTTGTATGCCATATTTATGGCATTATTCAACCCACAAAGGAATTCTTCTATCAAGTCGTTGCAGGTTGCGGACTAAAAAGAGGACAGAACAATCAATGAATGAATTGAAGCCAAGTATAAATAAACCATTTACTTACCTGTTATTACAATAAATGCAATATTACCATTTATTTACAAATGCACATAAATAAACAATACGTTATTTGAAGATATAAACAGGTATCTCTTAATGGATTAACCTGAACACCACCAAACTGAACATGCGTTAACCCTTCATGTAAGTAAATACATCGTATTTACTAAATAATTTTATAAATATATTGACGAAAAAATGTTATGACAGATTGATCGCCTGGCTGGTATAAAGTCTCTGTCTATACAGAAATTCATATACGTTTCTTATGGCCCATGTATTTCTAACGGGCAAAAAGCATAAGCTTAACCTCTACCTCTATGGTGTGTTTCTCACTTCTGTCTTGATTACCGCTACACAACAATGGTAAGTTGTATGTAACGTATATGGGTTCAAAGAGATATACAATGATGTATATCTCGACGGAATAAAAATTCCCCTGGTTTCATGTAACATGAACTTTTCGCAAATCTGAAAGAGAAAATTGTACGTATGACTTTTTCACAAAAAGGAGTTAAGTGAGGAAATCATAGTATGGTTAGTCAGGATGGAGGTGCTCTTAGGGACGTGATAAGTCGTATAAACAAAGCAAAAGGACCATTTGCACAGTTAAGACCAGTATGGAGATCACCCCATATACGCTGGAAGACAAAACTCAGAATATTTGACTCAAATGGCAAATCGGTGTTGCTGTATGGATGTGAGACTTGGAAAGTGATAAAAGACGTTACCACAAGATTACAGACTTTCATAAACCGCTGCCTGAGGTACATAATGAGAATTTGGTGGTCCAAGACCATCTCAAACAAAGATCTACGGGAGGCGACAAGTCAGAGTACCATCCAACTACAGATAAAGGGAAGAAAATGGAGGTGGATCGGTCACATCCTGAGAAGACCACCAGAAAATGTCGCTAGACAGGCACTGAATTGGAATCCGCAAGGTAGCCGCAGACGTGGAAGACCGAGGAACACCTGGAAGACGACTATGGAAAGAGAGCTGGCTGGTGTCAACAAGAGATGGAGGGAGGTGAAGGCCCTGGCAATGGGCAGAACACGCTGGAGAAGGCCCTTTTGGTCGAGGCCTTATGTTCCACCTAGGAATTTAAGGACTTAAGTCAAGTAAGTCACAAACTCATAGTGAGAAACTTGTAAATAGATTATTTGCTTCAAGAACTGTTTGCCTCCGCTCGTGTGCCTTACTACTAGATACTAGATATTCAGGGAATGTTGATAATATTGTTGAATTCACTGTTCTATATTAGCTTGTTTACATTGTTTTTTATTTATTTTTTTTTAATCACGTAAAATAGTTTTTTTATTTATTATCAAAATACCCTTGTACCATATTGGTGTCGGGTTACATCAATATATGATAAGTACATCAACTACACTCTATATACAATTTTTTTCCATCTTACTCTATCCATTGACAATGTCTTCGCTTCCCTCCAGCCCAAGCCTCTTTCTCTCAAAATGTTTCCCATCATTCCATCCCAAGTCAGTCGCGGTCTTCCTCTCCTCTTTCTCCCTCCTGATTTTGCCTCCCAAACCTGTTTTCCATTCTATCACTATCCATTCTCTGCATGTGTCCCCACCAGCATAGTTGCCTCTGTTCAATAAAATCCAGAATCGATATCACTTCCAGATCCTCTCTTATTTGTGTATTCCTAACTCTGTTCTTCCTTGTTATTCCTACTACTCTCCTAAGATATTTCATTTCTGCCGCCTGGACTTTACTTTTTTGGCTTTTGGATAGAACCCACGTCTCACAGCCGTATGTTAAAACCGGTCTACATACTGTTTTATACACACTCATTTTCGTTTTTCTTGATATCTCCTTCTTATTTATAAATCTATTGTTTAATGCATAGTATACTTTTATTGCCTTTTCAATTCTTTCATTTAATGCGGCTTCTTGTTTCCCATTACTGTCTATTATAACCCCTAGATATTTGAATTGTTTGACTTGTTCTATCTTCACTCCTCCAATCTCTATATTTATTATTTTCACCCCCATTACCATTACCTTTGTTTTGGTCTTATTTATTTTCATCCCTTTTTCCTGGAGAACTTCATTCCATATATTCAAATTACCCTGTAACGCCCTTTCACTTGTAGCCATTAGCACTACATCATCGCAAAAGCCCCTTCTGCTACTTCTATACTTCGCAAGTTCCTGTATCCAACATGCATTTTCTTAACCTTCAGTGAACACTTCTTAATAATGTCGTCCATATACAAGTTGATTAATGTCGGACTCAGTCCACCTCCTTGTCTTAATCCATAGTTTATTGTAAATCCTAACGACCTCATATTTTACCAATTACATAATTAACATTATTTTTGTATAGCCTAACCTCTGTACTACCTTAATTATTTTACTCCTTATTCCTCTATTTTTTAAACTTTCCCATATTTTTGCTCTAGGCATACTATCGAAAGCCTTCTCAAGATCAATAAAAGCCAAACATACCAATTTATCTTGTTGTATCGACTTCTCAGCTATCTGTTGCAGAGTAAAAATGTGATTCTGCACACTTCTCCCTGATCTAAAGCCACTCTGCGATCCCTCCAAACTATTTTCTAAAATTGGGACCAATTTATTATTAATTATCTGCTCATAAACCTCAACAATTGTATTTAACAGATTGATACCCCTATAATTATTACAATCTCTTGCGTTACCTTTCTTAAAAATAGGAATTATCAATGCTTCCTCCCATTCTCTTGGTATGTCTACACTTGTCCACGCTTTATTGATAATTTCTAAAAGTATTTCTTTCCCCTTTTCCCCCATATTCTTAACATTTCTGCTGTAATTTTATCTGTTCCAGGTGATCTCCCACTTTTAAGTCCTTTAATCTCTACTTCTAATTCATGCATTATTATTTTTTCTTCTGCAACTTCACCATCCTCTCTCTCTTCTTCTTCATTAATATTGACTTTATGATCATCTTTGTTGATTTCCTTACCACCTAGTAATCCTTGAAAGTATTCTTTCCATCTATTCATTACATCGTTTCTTTCTATCAGTATTTTCCCATTAGCATTATATATACATATATCATTCTCGTTTTTTCTTTTCTAAAAGATTTCAATACTCTGAAGAAAAGCTTTTGATTTTCTCACCTATCTCTTTCCAATTTTTCTCCAAAATCTTTCCATGCACTCTCTTTTGCTTTTCCAACTAATTCTTTTACAATTTTTCTTTGTTGCTTATATGCTTCATAGTTATCCACAGTTCTATTAGCTGTATACTTTTTCCATTCCCTTTCCTTCCTTTTAATCTGCTCCTTTATTTCATTAGTCCACCATACCGTCTGTTTTCTTTTATTATTCATTTTAGTAACCCACAAACCTCCACTGCTGTATCTATAATTATATCGTAAAATAGTTTTTAATTATTTTAATATTTAATCATTAATAAAGGTTAGTGTGCATGCATGAGATACCGGAACAACTTTTTTTTTATCTTTGTAAGAAAATCATGATTATGTTGATTTTAATATTTTTGTAAGTATTTATCTTTATTTGGTATTTTACCATTTCATGAATTACTATGAATATATCCGCACGAATTCGGTTTTACAGTGCAATCAAATATGGCTTTATGTATGTAAATAATTTATAGCTTTTATATAAGCAACATTTTATGTAATTAATTACGATTTTTTCGTTGCGTCCTATGCATGCGTGTTTGTGTTTGAATATGATCCTGTAGCAACACGAAGACTTTTATATTTGTGTTCTATATATATTAATAAAATTATTTCATTTACGTACAGTGGCCCGGTATCTTCATATTAATGTTTACACGTTACAAGTATTTTGCAAACAATTCTGAAAAATGCAGTTCTTTGTTGGGGTATTTAAACTGTATATTTGGCCAAGTAATGAAGGTAAAAAAGGTTTTATAGTGACGTTTTGGAAATGTTGGGGCGCTCTTTAGTATTGTCTCACGGGCGATCACATTGTTCGATCAAACGTGACTTTTAATATAGTGACTGAATATCTCAGGTTATGCTCAAAACTACTTATACACTGGTTTAATATAAGTGGAAAACTATGTACTTTACCTATCCCAGCATGCTCTGGCAATAAATGGGTTACTGCTTACGCTGAATGTGGTATATTAAAACCACTTAGTTGCTTTAAAAACACTAAATGCCATTTCATTCGATATCTGTTATACACTGGTTTTAACAAACTTTATTACATACATGGATCTTGTTTAATTTATAAATTCAAGTTATAAAATAATAGAATTGCGTGTAAGGCGGCAGTTTGTATTCTCAGGGGGGAGAAACAACTTAGAGAAATAAACTTGATACGTGAAATCTCAGTGTTTGTCTGACAAGAAGTATTCACCGTAGCAGCTGATTACAGTATCATTACAACGTAGATCATACCGTTGCTTATGAAAAGTTACTATGCTTTGGGAACGTACGTAAGTTGTTACAGTGGTGTATAGTGACAAGTGGATCACTTACATGGAGCACTTCCTTCATTTATACTCACCGCAGTAAGAGTTAACTTTGTACTGCACTTCTGTATAAAACAGACATTTTAAACAAATCGCCGTTCCTCCTTTAAACACATTCGTTTTGTTGAATATGTGCGCAATTAGTTACATATTACTTACAATTAAATATTTTCACATTTACGTCAATTGAGGTCATACGATACAAGTTTTTAAATACTAGGTTACTGACTATATTACATTATAACATGACTTTTTAAAACTGTAAAAGCAAACGTCAGTGCAATAATAAACAAAAGTCATTACTAACGACAAATAAATTTGATTATTGAATACATTTACTGATGTATTCATCATGCACATGAACTTTCTACAGCGAATGGAATACTACATTACTACAAAGAATATATTGCTCTTATCTAAAACATGCAGTATTGTTTTGTATAAAAAAAGATAAATCATAATAGGGGAAAGTAAATAAAACTATAAATCGGCAGAAGAATTCAGAAAAGCAAGCAGAATTTTTGAAAATTCTATAAACTAATAGACAAATTTTTCGGCATCTGCGAACAACATTGTATGATGAATGTGTTCTGCCAGTAGAAACGGAGACTTAATGCACTCCACACGGCTCTCAGATAACACGGCCTCTCACAAAACAATTATCTAGAAAACTGAAAAAATAGTTTAAGAGGAGAAATAAAAAGGCGCGATAAGAAGAATAATTGGACTAACATTGAGAGACAGAAGAAGAAACGAGTCCAAAAGAGATGAATAAACGTGCCCGACGTAATTCAAAGGCAGAAAGATTGAAGTGGGAATACGCAGGACTCATACGCGTAACTAAATCAAAGACCAAGATGGTACATTTGTTTACTGGAAAAGAAGAATCTGTTTACGTGCGTAGTCCGGAAATCTTGTTCTGGCGTCCAGTAGCTCCGATTAGTGTTACGTTATTAACTGGTAATGTTGGTATTGTTTTCTTGCATTCCCTTTGTATTCTATTTAACTCCGTGCTGTCAATCAATGAAACGTTCACCCCAGTATCTATCATTAATTCGGTTGGAATCCCATTTACATCAGCTCTAATGTATGCGATTGCATTATTGTTACTTTCTACATGGTCAGATTCTTCGGTTAAACAAGTCCTCTCGTATGTTTTTCAAATAATTATTTTTAATTACTGTAATAGTCTTGTTGTATGTGGTGTGATTGTCTAAGTCGGTACCCAGAAGATCGGATCAGTGATGGACCATTATGATTTCTCACTGCCGCCTCTCGTTTAAATTCTGGTTATAGTCACTGTCTCTAATATCGTTGTTATGGTGAACATTGTTGCTATTTACGTTACGTCTGTCCTCGCTGGTGTCCCCCATTGAGCCATAATTATTCGTTCTCTTATTATCTTCAATACTTCTGCTCCTTCTCGGGTAACTTCTATCGTAATTATTGTTATTATAGTTATTGTCTCTATTACTATTCGGGTATTGGTGGTTGCGTTCTAGGCTCCTGCGTCCTTGATAGTATTGTCTTCGAGAACCGCGGTTATTTTCTCGATTGTGTGATCGCACATAGTTTACCCGTGATCCATTATCACGGTTGTTGATTACTGTTGTTTGCAGTATTATTTCTGTCCCTCTTGTTTCTCTGTTTTTTTTTCAATGTTCTCTTCAATCCTTTCTAAAAATTCCATTGGGTTCTTTCTGTAATTCTTGAAATTAATAATTTCTCTATTATCAGTAAGTTGGAAATTAGGTACATTAAATGGCTTATTCCTAATCATCTCCAATTCTTTCCGTGCATTTACTAATTCTCTTTGATTTACCTCTTCTATTTTCTCTTCTACCTGATTTTTCAGATCCTTTCTGATTTCAGTCAATTGTTCTTCCATTTTCTTACTTAATTGTTCCTTATTTTCTTCCATCTTCTTACTATTATCTTCTATTTTCATACTTAATTGTTCAGTCATAAGGCTGGTTTGTCGGGTTGATCTTCTTCTATATTACTGGCTTCTACCTCCACTTCTATTGCAGGTTGAGCCTCCTTCTCTTCCATATTCATTTCCGTATTAGCTGTCTTGTTTCTAGTACATGAGGTTCCTCTCCTGGACATCTTGTTTTCTTTTGTTTAATCGCCGGCTAGAAATGACAATGATAATTCTGTCCAATTCTTATTTATTTATTCTTTATTTCCTTTCTTCTAGTCCTTAAGTTGGTCGCCGAATTATGTAATGTGGTATTCTTTGTAGTATATAATATAAATCTAAATATAAATCTTACCCTTCTATGTAATTATATCCTGTAGCTCCAAGTTGTTGGTGCCAATTTTATACACGTATGTAATGTGAAATAAAATATTTAACTCGTATTCAGTCTTGTCTTATTTTCAATAAATTTTATTGCTCTTTCTTTTTAACATATAATGACATTTATTAACATGCAATGCCCTTCTCTTCAGTTAGTAGCCCCTTTAGGTTCGATAACATAAAGACTCTTTCTTAGAGTTAATCAAAAATCTGTATGGAGAACCATACATGACTTCCATGTCCTAAAATATAATTTAAAATCATTTGAATATTAATTAAATAAGTGGATGCTTGAATTCTGAAGAAATGACGTATCAGCTAAAATGGTACCCTCATGTCAGGTGGGTGAAGACTATCCTCAGCCTTCGTGAGGAAGGACTGTACTTTTGGATAAAATGTTTGTAGGTCAAACGAAGAGTTGGCCAAAGGGACCTGGGATCTGATTCCTGTAATGAAATTGGCTCTCGCTGCGAGTTATCGGCCGAGGGTGAATGATGTCTATAGTGTTATCAACGTATTTCCTGTCAATACTATACTAGTCATTTTTCTTTTTTTTAATCGAGTCTTGATTTCTTTCTTTCCATTTGTCTTCTGATTTCCTGAACGACTATTCTGTTCACACGTATAATTATAAATTTCTTAACAAAACATTTCTTCCTTAATACGTTTGCGTCTTCTGTTTAAAACCCACCATTCTGATCCATGTCATAACGCTATATTCCACACAGGCTAGTAAATAACTAGAGGTCAAAATATTTTCCAGGAGGGGCAAACTATTTTCCAGAGGAGAAAAATATTTATATATTTGTCATACATACACACATGCACATATTAGTTTGTAATTCTTATATTCTAATAGAAATAAATACAAAGATTGTATTAATTTATTAAAATATTTATTGTTTCAAAACATGCGTAAAATTAATGGCTTGTAAAAGTTAATGTTTGATCTCCATTAAGTAGTGCTCATTTCCAAAGTTTTAAAATTATAATGTCCTTAATCAAAACATCAGAGCAGGTTTTAGTCTGCATGGGGGTACACCGTGGACAAAAATTTTCAACATTCCCTATGGAGCGTTGCTCAGAGTAAAGCTGTGAATCTACAGTGTACGTTTTACAGAACAAACACGCGGAAAAGAAGGAGCGCTCCCAAGTCTCTCATGGACCCTGAGCATCTTGCAGAGGGTTCATTCCCTAAAGACGAAAAGTCTGTCTATGGACCGTTCCTCTGTAACATGAGCAGTTACACTGATCCACAGGAAGCAAATCGCTGTCCACGCTGGACACCTTTTCGGCTTGCACGGGTTGTGTTGGTGTGGGTTTCGGTACTTTCTATTTAAAAAGCGTGCAAACGTAAGAAAATAAAATGGAAACGTAAACATTACATAATTGAGATAAGCTTGCCTGCCACGAACGATATATTTTCTCTCATACATGATTTAAATTAAAATGAAAATATTATAATTTTAATGCCTGGCAACAAAATTATTTTATTTTTAACAATTACCATTGTTTGAAAAAGTTTAAATGAATTTTCAAGTACTTTTGTTAAAACGTAAAAGGTTGCAGGTAAACTACCCCTTCCCCTTAACCGATCTTCACTAAAATCAAAAGGCCTTGAGTACTCTACAATTCAGGGATGTATACAAAAAATTATTTGATTCTGTTTGAATATGCGGCAGTTATCGTTCGTCATAGAAAAAATTACCCTTGTTAAAACATAAAACATTGCAGGCAAACTACCCCTTTCCCTTAACCGATCTTCACCAAAAACAACAGGCCTTGAGTACTCTACAATTCAGGACTGTATGCAAACAATTATTTGATTCTGTTTGAATTTGCGGCTGTTATCGTTTGCCATAGAAAACATTCTACACACAGACAGACACACACACAGACACTTTTCGAAAAATGACTTTTCTTCATGTTTTGAGGGTAGTACAATCAGAATCAGCCCTTATCTCGAACACAATTTTTTTCGCCATGACCATACTTCCATTTCCTTATGGAACATGGAAGTAAAAATTATTTGTTACATATTGTTTGTACATGTACGTATACTGAAAATAAAAGGACATGTGATATGATTCTATTTATGTTTATTGTAAATATTGATTTCTAATAATAAAATACATATAAGCACTACTATGCCAACATCTCATTTTATTATACGATCATGCTTATTTGAATTTTAATTCTTTATATAGCTCTCTTACTTCAAGTACATACGAGCAACCCTTTACACGTTGAATCAGTCCACTCGGCACTGAAGTTCTCACATCTGGAGTGAGTCCTTCCATGACACACCCAATTTTTTTATTATTTTCATTAAGTTTTAGAAGTCCTATTTTAATTAATTGTCCCTTAATGATAACATACCGATATTGTTTAACAGTTTCTTATAATATTTCTGTCTATAATTATTTATTATATTTTCGATTATAAATTTTCAGCTCAGTGGTCCCACATCGGTAGTCTGCAAGTGATGGCTGGAGACGGCTGAGTCAAAAGGTAGATAAGACACAGACCTCCCCTCCTACCAAAGGACTTCATGCCACTAAAGGAAAGTACAATTTATTTTGTAAACTAAATTAAAAGTTGGGCTAGATTGGGATTTTTCATTAGTAGCTACTCTCAACACTGTTTGAGAAAGTAAATTTTTTTTTAATAAGAATTCTTACTTTTAGGCTTATATGTTATTTTTTTCTGGATACGATTTCAATTACCAATCCTAAACAAACATCAATTTTAAGTGCAGTACAAGCACTAAAAACATTTCTTTCAAATATTAGTCATTTCAGCATATTATTATACCACAGATTACCGATTACAATTTAAAAAAATCACATAATTATAGACAGATCATGTAATTTGATATATTGCGTATGTAGCAAAACATAACAGGAAACAGGAAGGCATGAAATGTTTAAACACGCAAACTAAAAAACAAAGGTAATGTAACGTCCTTGGTAGCTTCATAGAATGCTGCATCACAGCAGGAAAAAGTATCTGCCAGTAATTACACTAAACACAAAAGTATGTTGTTGTACTGAAGGATCCACATTAACCTACCGGTAACATAAAATCATGTCCTATAGAGAAATATCTTTAAAACTTTATCAACAATTATCTACTTGCACACACCAGACAATACGAATCCATATCCAACATATACATGGATCACCAAGAATACAAATTACATGGTATTGTCATATATCTGATACACACTTTTTATATAACTTATACCCATACTTTTTATATAAAGCAAGTTTACACAATCAAAATTGTTTTCAAAAGAACATTAACCTTAAACACATTAAATTAATTAACATTAAAGATTATTTACAATAATCTGCCATACATTCAGCTTTGTGGATCATCCATCTCGGCAGCATAGGTCTACTGAAGACC
Organism: Magicicada septendecula; assembly: GCA_034769895.1. Classification (NCBI taxonomy): domain Eukaryota; kingdom Metazoa; phylum Arthropoda; class Insecta; order Hemiptera; family Cicadidae; genus Magicicada; species Magicicada septendecula. Next base: position 1,118,341,374 of record CM068367.1, on the reverse strand, counting down.
ATCCTGCCAAAATGTCATTCTCATATAACTATTTATATCAAATTGGAATATCAATCACTAATTTGAGGCTCCTAATCTCAGTGCTTCTCATGCTGTCAGCTAGAGTTCATCTCTAAAGCAGTCTGACAGTTTTTGTTTATCAAAACAAACAAGTTTTGTTTTTCCTTCAATGGCGAAGTCTACCTACATATCACACCTCACTTATTTAGGAACATTCTGATTCATTTGTAATATGTGGATATATTACTTTAACTATATATCAAAAAATATATTAAATTTCTTCTTCTTGAAGCTCAATCAAAGATTGGTGGGTGTACCCGTAGTGTGATTTTGTTACATCAGTCTCTTGATCATAACAATTAGTTAACCTCAAGCCTGTCAACCTATTGTACACTTTGGCTTAGGATTTTTTTTTTTTAATTAATAAGGGACTAATAATCAAATCATATACATCTATATATAGTCTGTTGCTGTATTCTGACCTTTTCTGCTGGAGGTGCTGCATATTGTAGATACAAAGTGCTGCACACAATTCGCATAAGAAAGAATTGTTTTGTGGCAATATACATAACTGACATCTTCACGATAAAAAATCGAAAGACTACCAGCTAATTAATAAATAATAAACACAAAGTCTTTACACAATATTGGCATCTACATAACTTTAAATATATAATGACTGAATCCAAAGTTATTTTTTGCATAATCAAATAATATTTGGTACAAACACGTGTAAAAATATAACACAATGTATGAAGAATGAGGTAATGCAGTATTTCCCTAATTTCGGACTCATGCTTTGCCACTAGTCATAAGTATCATCATCATCATCATCAATCTTCCAAGCGTTAGCACAGTGGTGACAGGATACTGCTATGAGGAGCACCATACTACATATCCACCACAACTTGTTTGAACAGTAGTGGGAGACAACTCCATGGTCGAACAAGAAACTATCTATCCCAGCCACTCATTTATAATAATTACAGTTCACAACATGCGTTACTTGTACTTACTTGATGTGGATAATCAGTCCAGCACTCGTCAATGTTCCACAGTCAAGGCTTGTCCCATAAAACTACTAATCCAAATATAAAAGAATAACTGTAATATGTCCATTTCCATCTGAATTAAACATAAAGGAAGTTAACTTTAAAAAGTCCAAGCCTTATGAACAAGACAAATATACAAAAAGTCGGTATGGAGAACCATACATGACTTCCATGTCCTAAAATTTATATTTAAAATCATTTAAATATTAATTAAATAAGTGGATGCTTGAGTTCTGAAGAAATTACGTATCAGCTAAAATGGTACCACCATGTCAGGTGGATTAAGACTATCATCAACCTTCGTGAGGTAGGACTGCACTTTTGGATAAAATGTCTGTAGGTCGAACGAAGAGCTAGCTAAAGGTAGCTGTGATCTGATTCCTGTAATGAAATTGGACTCTCGCTCCGAGGGAACGAGGGATGTCTATAGTGTTATCAAAGTTTTTCCTGTCAATACTATACTAGTCATTTTTCTTTTTTTAAATCGAGTCTTGATTTCTTTCTTTCCATTTGTCTTCTGATTTCCTGAACGACTATTCTGTTCACCCGTATAATTATAAATTTCTCAGCAAAACATTTCTTCCTTAATATGTTTGTGTCTCCTGTATAACACCCACCATTCTGATCCATGTCATAACGCTATATTCCACACAGGCTAGCAAATAACTAGCCATCAGGGAGGTCAAAATATTTTCAAGGAGGAGCAAATAATATTCCAAAGGAGAAATATCGGTATGGAGAACCATACATGACTTCCATGTTCTAAGATTTATATTTAAAATCATATTCGAAATGAAATATTTCCATAGAAACTACGTCTTTCTACTTATTGCTTCAGCATTAACCACAATACTGTGGTCACTAACGTATACCACCTCACGTTTTCGCACTCGATTTTCACTGATGATGGCAGTCGATGCCACTGCCGAGAAGTCTGGTTTTGCAGAAAACATTGGACTACGGCTAAACAGCCCGGGAAGCAATTTTAACAAAAAACTACTTCTTTGTTGCCGATAACGTAGTACACATATAAACAATTCTCCCCTCCACCTTCAACTATAAATTTTAATAATAGAAAATTACCCCCACCCCGTTCACTTAACCTCTTCATTTATAGATACTTCATCTACGTTTCTACAGTGGATTATTATGAGCTTCTTATCAGGATACTTTATTTATAAAAATTAAGTACTTTACTCTTGTTAAATCATAAAATGTTTCAGGTAAACTACCCCTTTCTCTTAACCGATCTTCTCCAAAATCAATAGACCTTCTTTCCTCTACAATTCAGGGATGCTGCAAAAAAATATTTGATTCTGTTTGAATGTGCGGCAGTTATCGTTCCTCATGAAAAAATTACCATTTTAAAACATAAAACGTTGCTGATAAACTACCCCTTTCCCTTAACCGATCTTCAACAAAATCAACAGACCTTGAGTACTCTTTAGTTCCAAAAGGTATGCAAAAACTTAGTTGATTCTGTTTGAATTTACAACAGTTATCGTTCGTCATATTAAAAATTACCCTTATTAAAACATAAAATGTTGCAGGTAAACTACCTCTTTCCCTTAACCGATCTTCACCGACACCAATAGGTCTTGAGAACTCTACAATACAGGGCTGTGTGCAAAACATCATTTGATTCTGTTTGAATTTGCGGCTGTTATCGTTTACCATAGAAAAAAATTACCCATGATAAAAAACCGTTGCAGGTAAACTACCCCCCTCCCTTAACCGATCTTCACCAAAAACGACAAGTCTCGAGTACTCTACAATTCAGGCCTGTGTGCAAACAATTATTTGATTCTGTTTGAATTTGCAGCTCTTATCGTTTGCCATAGGAAACACCCTTGATAAAACATAAAATGTTGCTAGTAAACTACCCTATTCCATTAACCGATCTTCACCAAAAACAATAGATCTTGAGAACTCTACAGTTCAGGGCTGTATGCAAAACATTATTTGATTCTCTTTGAATTTACGGCAGTTATCGTTCGTCATAGAAAAAATTACCCTTGTTAAAACATAAAACGTTGCAGGTAAACTACCCCTTTCCCTTAACCGATCTTCAACAAAATCAACAGACCATGAGTTCTGTATAATTCAAAAAGGTATGCAGAAGAGCAGTTGATTCTGTTTTAACGTACGGCAGTTATCGTTCGTCATAAAAAAAATTACCCTTGTTAAAACATAAAATGTTTTAGGTAAACTACCCTATTCCCTTAACCGATCTTCACCAAAACCAACAGGTCTTGAGAAATATCAAAATTACTAACACAAATCATAAAACATAAAATTGAACTTCCAGCAAAATGCAATATAAAAATATCGGTATGGAGAACCATACACGACTTCCATGTTCTTAAGATTTATATTTAAAATACTTTTCGAAATGAACTACTGTATTTCCATAGAAACTATTTCTTTCTTCAGCCTTAACCACAGTACTGTGATCACTAACGTATACCACCTCACGGTAGTGCACTAAATTTTTACAGATGATGGCAGTCGATAGCACTGCCGAAACGTCTGGTTTTGTAGAAAACATTGGATCAAGCCCCAACAGCCCAGGAAGGAATTTTAACAACAAACTACATCTTATTTGTCGATAACGAAGTACACATGACATATATATATAAATTATCCCCACCCCTTCAACTATCATTTTCATTTATAGAAAATTACCCCCACCCCGTCCAACTACCACTCTTCATTTATAGATATTTCATTTACGTTTCTACAGTGGATTATTATGATCTTATTAGGATACTTTATTTATCAAAATTAAGTACTTTACTCTTGTTAAAACATAAAACATTGCTGGTAAACTACCCTTTCCCTGTAACCGATCTTCACCAAAATCGATAGGCCTTGAGTTTTCTAAAATTGAGGGCTGTATGCAGAAAACTATCCTATTCTGTTTGAATTTGCGGCTGTTATCGTTCGTCATAGAAAAAATTACCGTTGTTAAAACATAAAGGGTTGCGGGTAAACTACCCCTTTCCCTTAACCGATCTTCACCAAAATCAAAAGACCTTGAGATCTCTGTAATTCAGGGAGGTATAAAAAAATTATTTGATTCTGTTTGAATATACGGCAGTTATCGTTTGTCATAGAAAAAATTACCCTGGTTAAAACATAAAAGGTTGCTGGTAAACTACCCCTTTCCCTTAACCGATCTTCACCAAAAACAATAGGACTTGAGAACTCTACAATTCAGGACTGTATGCAAAAATTATTTGATTCTATTTGAATTTGCGGTTGTTACCGTTTGCCATAGAAAAAAAATCTATTAACAGACAGACACACACACAGACACTATTCGAAAAATGACTTTTCTTCATGTTTTGAGGTTAGTACAATCAGAATCTGCAATTATCTCGAACACGATTTTTTTGCCATCACCATACTTCCATTTCCTTATGGAACATGGAAGTAAAAATTACCCTTGTTACAACATAAAACGTTGCCGGTAAACTACCCCTTTCCCTTAACCGATCATCACCAGAAACAACAGGTCTACATAACTCTACAATTCAGGACTGTATGCGAAGCATTACTTGATTCTGTTTGAATTTGCGGCTGTTATCGTTTGCCAAAGAAAAACAATTACCCTTGATGAAAAAAACGTTGCTGGTAAACTACCCCTTCCCGTTAACCGATCTTCACAAAAAACAATAGGTCTTGAGTACTCTACAATTCAGGGCTGTATGCAAAACATTATTTGATTCTGTTTGAATTTGCGACTGTTCTCGTTTGCCATAGAAAAAAATCTACACACACACACACACACACACACATTTCGAAAAATGACTTTTTTCATGTTTTGAGGGTAGTACAATCAGAATCTCCAATTACCTCGAACAAGATTTTTCTTGCCAACACCATACTACCATTTCCTTAAGGAACATGGAAGTAAAAAATCAACAGGCCTTGAGTTCTCTACGATGTAGGGAAGTATGCAAAACATTATTTGATTATGTTTGAATTTACGGTAGTTATGGTTCGCCATAGAAAAAATTACCCTTGTTATCACATAAATGTTGCCGGTAAACTACACCTTTCTCTTAACTGATCTTCACGAAAATCAATAGGTCTTGAATCCTCTACAATTCAGGGACGCATGCAAAACATTATTCTGTTCGAATGTGCGGCAGTTATCGTTTGCAATAGAAATTACCCATGTTAAAACATAAAACATTGCAGGTAAACTACCCCTTTCCCTAACCCGATTTCAACAAAAACAATAGGTCTTGAGAACTCTACAATTCAGGGCTATATGCAAAACATTATTTGATTCTGTTGAATTTGCGGCTGTTATCGTTTCCCATATAAAATACCCTTGTTAAAACATAAAACGTTGCAGGTAAACTACCCCTTTCCCTTAACCGATGTTCACCAAAAACAAAAGATCTTGAGAAGTCTGCAATTCAGGACGGTATGCAAAACATTATTTGATTCTGTTTGAATTTGCGGCTGTTATCGTTTGCCATATAAAATACCCTTGTTAAAACATAAAAGGTTGCTGGTAAACTACTCCTTTACCATAACCGATCTTCACCAAAATCAACAGACCTTGAGTTCTCTATAGCTGAGGAAGGTATGCAAAACATAATTTGATTCTGTTTGAATTTACGGCAGTTATCGTTCGTCATGAAAAAATATCTCTTGTTACAACATAAAATGTTGCAGGTAAACTACCCCTTTCCCTTAACCGATCTACACCAAAATCAGTAGACCCTGAGGTCCCTACAAAGTAGGGAAGTATGCAAAACATTATTTGATTATATGTGAATTGACGGCAGTTATGGTTCGTCATAGAAAAATTACCCTTGTTATCACATAAAACGTTGCCGGTAAACTACACCTTTCTCTTAACTGATCTTTACCAAAATCAAAAGGCCTTCAGTATCTTACAATTGAGGAACGTATGCAAACAAATACTTGTTTCTGATTGAATTTATGGCAGTTATCATTCGTAAAAAAAATTATCGTTGTTAAAACATAAAACGTTGCAGTTAAACTACCCCTTTCCCTTAACCGATCTTCACCAAAATCAACAGACATTGAGTCTTTTATAATTGACGAACGTTGCAAAAAAATATTTGATTCTGTATGAATGTGCGGCAGTTATCGTTAGTCATATATAAAATTACCGTTGTTAAAACATAAAATGTTGCTGGTAAACTACCCCTTCCCATTACATAATCTTCAACAAAGACAATCGGTCTTGAGAACTCTACAATTCAGGGCTGTATGCAAAACATTATTTGATTCTGTTTGAATTTGCGGCTGCCATAGAAAATATCCTTGTTAAAACAAAACTCGTTGCAGGTGAACTACCCCCTTTCCCTTAACCGATATTCACCAAAAACAATAGCTCTTGAGAACTCTACAATTCAGAGTTACATGCAACAAATTATTTGATTATGTTTGAATTTGCGGCTGTTATCATTTTCCATAAAAAATACCCTTTTTAAATCATAAAACGTTACTGGTAAACTACCCCTTTCCCTTAACCGATCTTCACCAAAAACAAAAGGCCTTGAGATCTCTATAATTCAGGGCTTTATGCAAAACATTATTTGATTCTGTTTGAATTTGCGCTGTTATAGTTTGCCATAAAAGAATATCGGTATGGATAACCATACATGACTTTTCATGTTCTAAGATTTATATTTAAAATCATTTTCGAAATGAAATATTTCCGTACAAACTACTTCTTTCCACTTATTTCTTCAGCCTTAACCGCAGTACTGTGGTCACTAACGTATACCACCACACGTTATCGCAATCGATTTTCACTAATGATGGCAGTCGACGGCACTGCCGAAACGTCTGGTTTTGTAGAGAACATTGGACTACGGCCAAACAGCCCAGGGAGAAATTTTAACAAAGAACTACTTCTTTCTTGCCGATAACGTAGTACACATATAAGAAATTCTCCCCTCCCCCAACAACTATAATTTTCGGAAATAGAAAATTACCCCCACCCCGTTCACCTAACCTCTTCATTTATAGATATTTTATCTACGTTTCTACAGTTGATTATTATGAGCTTCTTATCTGGATACTTTATTTATCAAAATTAAGTACTTTACTCTTGTTAAAACATAAAACGTTGCAAGTAAACTACCTCTTTCTCTTAACCGATCTTCACCAAAATCAATAGTACTCTACAATTCAGGGAAGCATGCAAAAAAATATTTGATTCTGTTTCAATGTGCGGCAGTTATCGTTCGTCATGAAAACATTTCTCTTCTTAAAACATAAAATGTTGCGGGTAATCTACCCCTTTCCCTTAACCGATCTTCACCAGAATCAACAGGCTTTGAGTTCTCTACAAATCAGGATCGTATTCAAAAAATTATTTGATTCTCTTTGAACTTACGGCAGTTATCTTTCGTCACACAAAAATTACCCTTGTTAAAACATAAAATGTTGCTGGTAAACTACCCCTTTCCCTTAACCGATCTTCACCGAAAACAATAGGTCTTGAGAACTCTACAATTCAGGGCTACATGCAAAACATTATTTGATTCTGTTTGAATTTGCGGCTGTTATCGTTTGCCATAGAAAATACCCTTGTTACAACATAAAACGTTTCTGGTAAACTACCCCTTTCCCTTAACCGATCTTCACAAAAAACAATAGGTCTTGAGAACTCTACAATTCAGGGCTGCATGCAAAACATTAATTGATTCTGTTTGAATTTGCGGCTGTTATCGTTTGCCATAGACAAAAAATCTACACGCACACACACACACACACACACACACACACAAACACACAAACACACACACACACACACTTTTCAAAAAATTACCTTATTTCATGTTTTGAGTGTAGTACAATCAGAATCTGGAATAATCGCGAACACGTTTTTTTTTGCCATCACCATACTTCCATTTCCTTAAGGAACATGGAAGTCAAAAATTACCCTTGATAAAAAAAAACCGATGCCGGTAAACTTCCCCTTTCCCTCAACCGATCTTCTCCAAAAACAATAGGTCGTGGGTACTCTACAAATCAGGGCTGTATGCAAAAAATTATTTGATTCTGTTTGAATTTGCGGCTGTTATCGTTTGCCATAGAAAAAAAATCTATAGACACACAGACACTTTTCGAAAAACGCCTTTTTTTCATGTTTTGAGTGTAGTACAATCAGAATCTGCAATAATCTCGAACACGATTTTTTTTGCCATCACCATACTTCCATTTCCTTAAGGAACATGGAAGTAAAAATATTTATATATTTTTCATACATACACACATGCACATATTAGTTTATAATTCTCATATCATAATAGAAATAAGTACACAGATTGTATTAATTGCTTAATACAACAACACTGCCCAGCGATCCACAGGAAGCAAATCGATGTCCATCTTTTCGGCTTGCACGCGTTGTGTTGGTGTGGGTTCGGAACTTTCCATTTAAAAAGCGTGCAAACATAAGAAAATAAACATGAGTGAGAACAGAAATAACGTCAATTTTGTGTGTGTGTGTGTGTGCGTCCTGCAGGCCTTTTTATTGCGGTAATCACAATAATAAAACTTTAGACAAGTAAACATTACATAATTGAGATATGCGTGCCTGCCAGGAACGATATATTTTCACTCATACGTGATTTAAATTAAAGTGAAAAATTTAGAATTTTGTTAAAGTGAAATGAAATGTTTCCATAGAAACTACTTCTTTGTTGTCAATAACGTAGTACACATAATATAAAACTTATAAAAATTTACCTCCTCCATCAACTACCATTTTAATTTATAAAAAAATTACCCCCTCGCCCCTTCAACTACCCTTTTCATTTATAGATATTTCATCTACCTTTCTACAGTGGATTATTATGACTTTCTTTTCAGGATACTTTATGTATCAAAATTAAGCACTTTACTCTTGTTAAAACGTAAAACGTTGCAGGTAAAGTACTAGCCTCTTCATTTATAGATTTTCCATCTACGTTTCTACAGTGGATTATTAAGGTATTCTTATATTAGGATACTTTATTTATCAAAATTAAGTACTTTGCTCTTGTTACAACAAAAAATGTTTCTGGTAAACTACCCTTTCCCCCAACCGATCTTCACCAAAATCAATAGGTCTTGAGTCCTCTACAATTAAGGGATGCATGCAAAACATTATTTGATTCTGTTTGAATGTGCGGCAGTTATCGTTCGTCATAGAAACAATTACTCTTGTTAAAACATTAACAGTGGCAGGTAACTACCCCTTTCCCTTAACCGATCTTCAACAAAATCAACAGACATTGAGTCTGCCACATTTTATGTTTTAACAAGAGTAATTGTTTATATGACGAACGATAACTGCAGCACATTTAAACAGAATCAAACAATTTTGTGCATATCTTCCTGAATTGTAGAAAACTCAAGGTCTGTTGATTTTGTTGAAGATCGATTAAGGGAAAGGGGTAGTTTACTGGCAACGTTATTTTTTTCATGGGAATTTTTTTTTCTATGGCAAAAGATAACAGCCGCTAATTCAAACACAATCAAATAATGTTTCGCATACAGCCCTGAATTGCAGAGTTCTCAAGACCTGTTGTTGTTGGTGAAGATCGGTTATTGGAAAGGAGTAGTTTACCAGCAACGTTTTTTGTTTTAACAAGGGTATTTTCTATGGCAAACGATAACAGCCGCAAATTCAAACAGTATCAAATAATGTTTTGCATACAGCCTTGAATTGTAGAGTTCTCAAGACCTATTGTTTTTGTTGAAGATCGGTTTAGGGAAGAAGATCCTAATAATCCACTGTAGAAACGTAGATGAAATATCCATTAATTAAGAGGCTAGTTGAACGGGCTGGGGGTGATTTTCTATAAAAGAAAATTATAGTTGAAGGGGGAGGGGATAATTTTTACTTCCATGTTCCTTAAGGAATTAAGTTGGTGATGGCAAAAAAAAAATCGTGTTCGCGATTATTCCAGATTCTGATTGTACTACACTCAAAACATGAAATAAAGTCATTTTTTGAAAAGTGTGTGTGTGTGTGTGTGTGTGTGTGTGTGTGTGTGTGTGTGTGTGTGTGTGTGTGTGTGTGTGTGTGTGTGTGTGTGTGTGTGTGTGTGTGTGTGTGTGTGTGTGTGTGTGTGTGTGTAGATTTTTTGTAAATGGCAAACGATATCGGGTTAGGGAAAGGGGTAGTTTACCTGCAATGTTTTATGTTTTAACATGGGTAATTTCTATTGCAAACGATAACTGCCGTAAATTCAATCAGAATCAAATAATGTTTTGCATACCTTCCTGAGGTATAGAGAGCTCAAGGTCTGTTGATTTTGGTGAAGATCGGGTAAGGGAAAGGGGTAGTTTACCGGTCACATTTTATGTTTTAACAAGAGTAGTTGTTTCTATGACGAACGATAACTGCCGCACATTTAAACAGAATCAAATAATTTTGTACATACCTTCCTCAATTGTAGATAACTCAAGGTCTGTTGATTTTGTTGAAGATCGGTTAAGAGAAAGAGGTAGTTTACCTGCAACATTTTGTGTTGTAACAAGAGAACGTTTTTCATGAAGAACGGTAACTGCCGTAAATTCAAACAGAATTAAATAATTTTTACATATGTGCCTGTGTTGTAGATGACTCAAGGCCTGTTTATTTTGGTGAAGATCGGTTAAGGGAAAGGGGTAGTTTACCTGCCACTGTTAATGTTTTAACAAGAGTAATTGTTTCTATGACGAACGATAACTGCCGCACCTTCGAACAGAATAATGTTTTGCATGCGTCCCTGAATTGTAGAGGATTCAAGACCTATTGATTTTCGTGAAGATCAGTTAAGAGAAAGGTGTAGTTTACCGGCAACGTTTTATGTGATAACAAGGGTAATTTTTTCTATGACGAACGATAACTACCGTAAATTCAAACATAATCAAATAGTGTTTTGCATACTTCCCTACATCGTAGAGAACTCAAGGCCTGTTGACTTTTACTTCCATGTTCCTTAAGGAAATGGAAGTATGGTGTTGGCAAGAAAAATCTTGTTCGAGGTAATTGGAGATTCTGATTGTACTACCCTCAAAACATGAAAAAAGTCATTTTTCGAAATGTGTGTGTGTGTGTGTGTGTGTGTGTGTGTGTGTGTGTGTGTGTGTGTGTGTGTGTGTGTGTGTGTGTGTGTGTGTGTGTGTGTGTGTGTGTGTGTGTGTGTGTGTGTGGGTGTGTGTGTGTGTGTGTGTGTGTGTGTGTGTGTGTGTGTGTGTGTGTGTGTGTGTGTGTGTGTGTGTGTGTGTGTGTGTGTGTGTAGATTTTTTTCTATGGCAAACGAGAACAGTCGCAAATTCAAACAGAATCAAATAATGTTTTGCATACAGCCCTGAATTGTAGAGTACTCAAGACCTATTGTTTTTGGTGAAGTTCGGTTAAGGGAAAGGGGTAGTTTACCAGCAACCTTTTATGTTTTAACCAGGGTAATTTTTTCTATGACAAACGATAACTGCCGTATATTCAAACAGAATCAAATAATTTTTTTATACCTCCCTGAATTACAGAGATCTCAAGGTCTTTTGATTTTGGTGAAGATCGGTTAAGGGGAAGGGGTAGTTTACCCGCAACACTTTATGTTTTAACAACGGTAATTTTTTCTATGACGAACGATAACAGCCGCAAATTCAAACAGAATAGGATAGTTTTTTGCATACAGCCCTCAATTTTAGAAAACTCAAGGCCTATCGATTTTGGTGAAGATCGGTTACAGGGAAAGGGTAGTTTACCAGCAATGTTTTATGTTTTAACAAGAGTAAAGTACTTAATTTTGATAAATAAAGTATCCTGATAAGATCATAATAATCCACTGTAGAAACGTTAATGAAATATCTATAAATGAAGAGTGGTAGTTGGACGGGGTGGGGGTAATTTTCTATAAATGAAAATGATAGTTGAAGGGGTGGGGATAATTTATATATATATATATATATATGTCATGTGTACTTCGTTATCGACAAATAAGATGTAGTTTGTTGTTAAAATTCCTTCCTGGGCTGTTGGGGCTTGATCCAATGTTTTCTACAAAACCAGACGTTTCGGCAGTGCTATCGACTGCCATCATCTGTAAAAGTTTAGTGCACTACCGTGAGGTGGTATACGTTAGTGATCACAGTACTGTGGTTAAGGCTGAAGAAAGAGTTTCTATGGAAATAAAGTAGTTCATTTCGGAAAGTATTTTAAATATAAATCTTAAGAACATGGAAGTCGTGTATGGTTCTCCATACCGATATTTTTATATTGTATTTTGCTGGAAGTTCAATTTTATGTTTTATGATTTGTGTTAGTAATTTTGATATTTTATAATTTGGTGCGGTTCTAGCGTTTATTAAAGGTCTGATAGGTTTATTGATTCTGTATTGTTCTAATCGTGGCAATCATAGTAGTAAAACTGTCCAACTGGAGTATTTTCACGCTGGGCAAATACAGCCAGGGTTGAATTTATTGCAGAGACACAAAACATCGAAACACATTACTATGCAGTCTCGTACCACTAAACAAATATATACGGTGTCTCATGGACAGATACCAACAAAGTGTAGAACCAATAAATGCTGAAAAAAAATAGTTTAAATTTCTTTTTCTATAGCGTTTAACATAACGCTATAAATATAGTACACATAAATGTACATAAATAATATATAATAAATACATAATTCTTAATAAATTACTAGTAACTATAGGCCTTATATAGTTTTAAAATTACAGTAGAACATCGATTATCCGAAAGATCTATTATCCGTTTACTGAACATCAAGACACTGATATTGAAATCGTGCATCAAATGGTACAGAATATTTCTCATTTTAAATACTGTAACAAAGAAGAAGTTATCGATTCGCTAAAGCTGGATGAAGCCGATCCCGGTTTTCATTTATAAACCTATGAAGAGATAGTTGAGTCATTAAATGAACGTAATCAAAACGAAACAGATTCGGATGAAGACGGCGAGAATGCAGCTAATCCAAAACCACCGACGGCAGCAAAAGCTTTTGACGCACTTGAGACTGTTCTAAAGTGGGGCGAAACAGAAGACGAGATAGATTGTATTCAGCTTATGAATTTTAAACGACTTCAATCTTTAGTAGCGAGAAATCGGGGTGTCGGTTTGAAGCGGACAGTAATAGAACAATTCTTCAAAAAAGTGTAAATCCATGGTACTCTATGTTTTGTTTTCATTTTTTAATTTGTAATTAATTTTATAGTACAGTGTTTGTCATTAAACTCTAGTTTTGTTTAAATTAACTTTTGGTTTTCATTAATTACACTGTTACACTATTCAGTGATTTTTAGCCTTAGTAAAACACTACAGTACAGTATAGCCTAAAGGTTGCTGTAATTATATAACAGTGTGTTAGAAATGATTTTGTAATAAAAACCTTTGTTTTTGTAAAGAGAAATAATGGGTTTCAAATTACTATCTATTATCCGAAATATCGATTATCCGAATCGGCCCTCGCCCGAGAGGTCCGGATAATCGGTGCTCTACTGTAATTTAATACTAGTGTATAATTAAGATGTTCTTTTTTTACTTGGAACATGTTTCGAGCATTAAACCGTATGCTCATCGTCATCCATGTTTGTTTTAAGTCTTTTGAAATATCTATGTCCTGGTCGGTTGCTGTTATTGGTTCCTGTTGGTTTTTGTTTGGTTATTGGTTGTACTGGTATTGTGAAAAGATGTGATGTACGAATTTGTTTTTTCAGTATTTCCAATGTTTATAGTGTTTTAAAAATTGTGTGTCATGTTTTGTATTGATTTGTATTTGTTTTGGTATCAGTTTGTTTTGCGTTTTATGTTTATATATTTGCTGGGTTTCCCATATATTCATTATAATGCCTTTGTGTGGTGTATACAGAATGCAACGTAAAAGGTGTCTTCACTACAGATGTTTGGATTCTATGCTTCAGTATAAGAAAAATAATTCCTATAAACATAAATCCGGAAATGTCGCGTTTTCCGCAAGGATGCCACTTTGTGTTTTTTAATGAAACTTTATAGCCTATCTCAAGAAGGCATGGGCGGGGCCACAGGGGGGACAGAGAGGTCCTGGGTCCCCTAAAACTTCTGGCACACCCTATGGCCCCACCAAATTGGAGCGGTTATAGTACGTAATGTGATAAAGGCAAATGCAGACAGTAACAAATGTTTTCTGACAGAAATTTTATAACAGTATTTACTAAAATATTGGATGATGCTAAACAGTTTTATAACTACAAACCAAGCACAAAGACGAACATGCTGTAGTTGACGCTGTAACGAAGTAATACAGCTTGTTGATAAGCGTATAGTATGCACGTTTTTGAAAGTTGAAGTAAGGTATATCCACGCGACCGTTTGATTTGTGTTGGTGATTGTAATAAGATTATATATTACGATCAGCTTTCGGATTTACTTAGTTTTGGTACGCAATTTAGTGGTGCACAACAGAAGAATTGCATTTTCCTGAGCTAGACTAAATTTTTCCCGACCTAAAGCATTTAAAAAAATTCTCCAATAATTTCGACTTACGAATTTAATTTAAAAATCTCATTGAGTTAGTCCAGAAAGAATTACAAACTGACAATCCTGTTGATTTAAATCGCAAAATAAACGAAGTTTCCTCCTCTTGAACTTGTATCACCTCAGTAGACTCCTTATAGAATTACCAACGCCATGTTAAGCTAGTGGAGCGATATTTGAAACGTCCACTTGGTGCGTACGCTTTTTATGTAATAATGAATAGGGATAGTGTTTTAGTTTTGTTAGAAGGTGTGCAACTATTGTAATAGTGTGTACGTATGTGATATCAGGCCGTTGCCAAGTTGAAGCAATTTTTGGAGCATACATTTGTTTTTAAACAAGAAGCCTCAAGTGGAACACAGCGTTTTTTGTTTTCAATTCATTAGGCCTAAAGTAACAAACATGAGACTACACTGATTTCCGCTTGTGAAAGACTGAAAGATTGCGAACATCATTACGCTTCCGAGACCGAAGAAACCTACCGGCGATCAACATCTCCGGAAAGCTATCATCCGATGCCGCTCTTAACAGCAATCTCGAAGGTATTCAAACGACTCCTATTGGCCTGCATTCGGCCTCTACTAGATGCACCACCTGCGAGGAGCAAGTCGAGTTTAAACATTCGACTATTCTTCAGTTAGTGAGGGTCGTTGCCCAGCTACTAGCAGACGCCACCAATAAAAGCTCTTGTTGGACACGAGCAAAGCCTTTGATAAAGTCAGGCAAGAAGGCCTGCTCTTCAAACTAACCCAAACACCAGTACTACCGTCCACTGTGCATATCATACAATCGTATGTAACTGATGGAACCGTCAGGACGAGTATTGGCGGGGCGGGGCATGCTCTTGGGTTTGCTACATCGCTGCAAGCGTTCCTCTAGAACCTGTCCTCGTCCTGTTCTATACCAAGTAGGCGTATGTAACTGATGGAACCCTCACGGCGAGTATTGACGGGGCATGCTCTTGGGTTTGCTACATCGCTGCAGGCGTTCCTCTAGAACCTGTCCTCTTCCTGTTCTATACCAAGTAGGCGTATGTAACTGATGGAACCCTCACGGCGAGTATTGACGGGGCATGCTCTTGGGTTTGCTACATCGCTGCAGGCGTTCCTCTAGAACCTGTCCTCGCCCTGTTCTATACCAAGTAGGCGTATGTAACTGATGGAACCCTCACGGCGAGTATTGACGGGGCATGCTCTTGGGTTTGCTACATCGCTGCAGGCGTTCCTCTAGAACCTGTCCTCGCCCTGTTCTATACCAAGTAGGCGTATGTAACTGATGGAACCCTCACGGCGAGTATTGACGGGGCATGCTCTTGGGTTTGCTACATCGCTGCAGGCGTTCCTCTAGAACCTGTCCTCGTCCTGTTCTGTACCAAGTAGGCTTATACTTCAAAATTTTATTTCCCAAAATAAAGTATTTTCTTTAACTCAAATTTCTATTTCAGTGCCATAATGGTTTGAACTATGCAAGTTTAATTGTATTTTCTTTTGAGGCATTACTGTTGACAATAATCTGTATTCAGCTTTATCATACCAAGATTCTCAGGAGGGGCGACACAATATAGTGCGTTGTCACTACTGTGGATATAATATTTTTCTGTACCAATCGTGCAAATGTGGAAAGAATTATTCCAACTTATTATTTAACTTCAGTGTCACATATCATAAAAGTATTTGATCACGATTCTTGCAGTATCACTCACGAGCAAAAATGGTAATGCTGATTGTAGGAGTGGAAAAGAAGGGAGAGGTGGAAATGCCTTTTACTCCACCAACTTGGTCCATCTTCAGTTTACATAAACATAGACGCCCAGAATAATAGTCATACTTTTTCAGTAGTTATAAACAACCTTCTCTCCAGTAAGTGAACAAGCAGGCAGGAGGATGGCCATGGCCCCTCAAGTACGACTAACCGAATTAATTATTATTGCTTATTCTTTACAAACCTACCTTTAGGACAATAAAAAGATACGATATTATGGTTTTGTAATTAGTGAAAATTTTGGTTGTGATTGCAACCTCCAAAACACCCTTCTGTGTGTGTTGGATCCTGGACACTGATGTTGTCTTAGTTCATATCTATTTCAAGCAAAGATTCTAGGAAGCCAATTATCCGGATGTGCAACTATCTGGACCGCTCAGATTTGCAGTAAGTAAACGGAAGATATGTAAGGAAATCTTAAATATTTGTGCAATATTGCTTTGCTTTAATAAGAAATTATTTTAAAGTCTAACTAAATAATACTATTTAGTTATTTGCAGACATGTTAGTAATAGTAATAGTACATGCAGACAAAGTACCACTATTTTTGCATGTTTTGAAATTTGTATCATTGTACATATTTAGGCCTATATTTTGTTACTGATAAAATCACTGGTGAAAATATGTTAATATGAGTATGCCAAAATATAAAGAACCTTTTTTATTCCATACATATACAAGGTAGCATCGGAAAGTTACCAGACTAGGTTTTAAAAAAATAAGCTTACTTATCTTTTTTATAAATAGCTGCCATTCTCTTCAAATAATCTCCTTGGAAGTGTATAGATCGATTCCAGTGCCTTTCCAACCTATAAAAGCATTGATGAAATCTCCTTTCCTGGAAGGCACCCAGTACTGCCTGCATTTCCTTTTTGATGGCTTTTACGTTGTCAAAGCAGTGGCCTTTCATCTTCAACTACATTTTGGGAAACAAATCAAAGTTGCAGTTGGCTAGATCCAGAGAGCACAGAGGGTGTGGGATCATTCTGGTTCAAAATTCTGGTATTTTCCTGTTAAGAATTTCAAAGCCTTCCACAGAGGGTGTGGGAGAGTATAGTACACAATTCGGGTCTTTTTCTCTCAAGCAGCTCAAAAACATCATAATAGAAGTCAGAATTCACTGTAACACCAGCTGGAATAAATTTTGTTGTGAACAAATTCATGAATTTTTTCACATATTCAGATGTTTTCCTTGCGGAAGTTTGTCACAAACGATCATCATCTTCAAGTGACATTCTACCAGCCTTGAAATGAACACACCATTCAAAAATCTGTGTCTGACCTAACGAATGTTCTTGAAAAGCCTCACAAAACATTTCAAAACACTCGTTAGCTGATTTACGAAGTTTCACACAATATTTTATGGAAGCCTGTTGTTCAAATTTATCAGCGATTGCAGACGGGTAGTGACACGAGGTTGTAAAATGTTTTCTCTAGTCTGAACTTGTATACACAGTTCAACAAAACTTAGCACATTAACAGAGTAGGCTTGGGAGCACTGACTACCAGTGTTCAGTACAGGCACAGCGCAGTCACTGAACGTACAGTGTGGGTAACTTTCCGATACCACCACGATGTATATAATATTTCAGTACAAATGATACCGTGTACTTTATGTTTGCTCTTAAGACTTATTAGATAAACTAAGACTGAGAACATAATACAAATGAGCATGTAATATGAATGAAATCGTCCATATGTATTACTGAGTTATTGTAAGCATATAACCATCTAGAATAAATAACAGTCATGTTCCTTGTTATTTTTACAAACTTTTGTTTTGAATTAATGTGTTTTTTGTATGTAGTCAACTTCACTTTCTTTTAAGGAATTGTACTGAGCAATTTTAAAATTCTAAGACGTATAATATACAAGAAATCTATTCTTTTTGGCCATTTTTTTTAATATTACCAAGATTCATAACTTTTAAAGTTTTTATGGAATAACTGTATTTTTAAATGTGGCAATACAGAATTGCCACTATCTCCACTATATTGACAACTCTATAACTGTATTTAAGAGTTGCCACTATCTCCACATCTTTTATGATGAACTACGTGCATCAAGTTGCCTAGCTTATAAGATTATTTACAATGCTCATAAAGTTTTATTTGTCTATCTAGCATGTATAGCACATGGCCATATACAACAAGCTCATTAATGTAGGCCTATGTTAAGGTCATGACGTAAGTGGCACCTGAAATTGTTTACAATTCACTTAGTCTGTTGAACTATCACAAGATGTTTGTATTTTCGTATGCATTTGTTTTATTTATGCTTTTTCCTCTAAAAAGGTATAATACTTAGTGTTATATAACTTGTTTACACCTTCAAGGAAAATATACAGCATAATCGTCCTTGAGAACAGGACTGTTATATATGATAGTTATTAATAAACAAACAAAGAAAACGATTTTTTTTTATTTCACGCATTTTAAGAATTAAAAAAATCTTATATTTACCTAAAAATTGCATACTTTTCACTGTTATAAATTTTCGTATTTTAAATAAGTTGTTTTGCTGTTGCTCCACAAAGTTTACAAAGCCTTGACTCTTAAAAAGTTCATAAATCAACTTGTAAGCAAGAAAATAAGGCAAATTTGTCATTTATTTTAGGAAACAGAATATTTCTTATCTAAAAAATGAGACAGTATAAATTATATCACGGGTTATCTGTGAACACATAGGTTTTATGGCATTCGAGCTCACGTATACAGTTTTAAATGTATAAATAGTGCTAATTTTGCAGACTTCTGTTAATTAAAAAATTATTTTTCCTTACACAAAGATGAAATCAGTGGCTCTAGTTTTAATATTTCTCTCGGTGTTTTATTGTAAGGCGGCTTCCACACGTGAGTACACAAAAAATGTTTTAATATTTTAAAATCATAATACACATAGTTACATAAACGTTTTATTTAACTGTGTCTTTAGTTTGTTACAATGATGCTGTTTTAAAACATTGCTTTTATTAAAGAAATATATGACCTTATTAACAACGTAAAGATGAGGTCAAAGTTTTAGAAAACCATGATTGAGAAGGAGAAGGTTACTTAAAATTGAATATTCTCTGTCCCTAATATTTACTCAATTGATTCTATGTACGATAACGTTCTTCTGCCTGAACACTTGAGCATGAGTGGATGAAGTCACATATTGAAGAGAATATTTCATTGTTGTCACTGCCTTCTGCTTTTTAAGGTCAAAACACTGCAAAACATTGTTGTCTGTCCTGAAATTCACTGAGTCAGTTTCAGCCAATCCGGATTCCATTTTTGATTCGGAGTGTACACGTATATCATTCTTACACACTTTATACTTCCTTAAACTCTTTTGTGCTGTCTGAAGAAACCTTGTTTCTGCTGCTTGCAACACTGTTGAATCTGCTTGTCTTAATACCCAGCAGTATAGATTTACCCAACACTTTGTAAAATTGTTTTTTCTCCGTCCCATCCTTTTCTTAAACACTTTGAAATTGCACTGCATAGCCTTTAAAAATTTGTTAATTTTAATACCATGTACTTTTTTATTTCATAAATCACAACAGAACTTAAATTGTTAAATCTGATTAGATATCAACCAATAATTCGCATAATTTACATACAGGTTTTATCTTTATGATAAAGTCCTGGCAGCATTTTTCTAAGGTAGTCACACCGTTCTTTTTACTTTTTTCACTGTTTAGTTCAGAGAGTTACTTTTTCCTTATATTGTTGGTAATCTAAGTTATGCCTAACAGTAACTTATCTAGAACTTGGCCTGGGGATGGTGGGTGGTCCGGTCAAGTCGGTTTCATACAAAAGAAAAAACAAGTTAAGACTAATAAATATTACTATGTTACTATCTTTAATCATTATTGGGTCCTCCAGCCTTTCGACTGGTTTGTACCCTCCGCGCATATACCCGTGGTGCGTGTGTTACGGAGTCTCTCACAGGTATATAGGACCTACAGTTTAACGCCGGATCCAAACAGCTTAGTTGGGGAGGGTTTATACTGGGCAGGATACCTCTCGCTGGTTGCCATTGCCTGGCGAGGGGAAATGTCATATCTAAATCATATGGCTCCAGTGGGACTCAAACCCGTGCCGACAGCGTAGCAGTGCCACACGCTAGCTACTACGCCACAACCGCTCCACTATCTTTAAAGTGGCTGAAAAATGTGTGACAACATCCTGAAATCAATCCCATTAAAATAACCGGTAATAACACAATAAAAATACACATTATTGAAACATTGTTTACAAGATACTTTTTGGCTGAATTGATTTTCCTGTATTTCATATATATTTCAAATGTATACGCAAATGTTGTGTAATACACCTGTTTGTATATTTGTAAAAGTGTTAGTACTATGTTAACATAGACAGGTGAAAAAATAATTGAGATTAACAAAATTATTTCTTGAGCTTTCACGGCCAGCTCATGGCCAACATTGTTAAGATTTTTCATAGCCGGGCTGTTAGACCATAGTTGACTGTTGTTATTAGTGACAGCCATTTCAGCCCCACGATCAGAGGCTGTCTTCAGTGTCGATAGTTCTTCTTCTTCTTCTTCTTCTTCTTCTTCTTCTTCTTCTTCTTCTTCTTCTTCTTCTTCTTCTTCTTCTTCTTCTTCTTCTTCTTCTTCTTCTTCTTCTTTATGTTCCTTATTAGGACTCTGTCCTGTTGTATAACAACAGTCCTACATGTTGTCACTCCAACTCTTCCTTGGCCAACCAATGCTCCTTTTGGTATTTGGTTGGCTATCTCTTGCTTTTTTCACTAGCCTTGTATTATCCATTCTTGATATGTGTTCATTCCATGTCCTTCTTCTTTCCGCAGTCCAAGAATTAATATCTAAATATAATTAAATCATTACCGACTTGAAACACAAAGTTTTTTATGGGTAAAAACGTAAAAGTTTTACCTTATAGCCTGAACCAGTTTTCGCTTATTATAAGCTTCGACAGAGGCTGTCATTGGGAGCGCTGTCCGTCTTGTTCTTGGCGACGTTATCGAATTTTGAAAGATCGATGTTGTGTGTATGGAGTGTGACATGTTCAAATAATGCGTGTGATTTGAATCGTGTCTGTTCGTTTAGGATGTCGTTTTTATGTGTTTTTGTGTGTTTGTATATTTCCAGTTCTTCAAGAGTGTCTAGTTTTTGACCTTTTGTGTGTATGTATAGAATATCCATGTTATGTCGATGTTTTTTTATGTGCGGTTTGCTTCAATCAGGAGGTTTGGGGTGGATTCGGTAGTGGAGTGTAGTGCCTCTGTGTGTTCAATGTATCTTTGTTTGAAGCTACGTCCTGTCTGGCCTATGTAAAATATAGAATAAAAAAATCCAAGAATTAATATCTGTTACATTACACATTTCTCTTATACTATTGTTTGGCAACCTTTCTTATTGTACCTTGTCTTTCTTAGTACTCTCCGTAATATAATCATTTCTATAGTTTGTCGTTTTCTTTGAGTTCTTGGTGTATCTGGTTTAGTCTCTGATGAATAGGATATTACTGGACGTATTGTGCTTTTGTAAACCCTAGTTTTTGCTTCTTGTGTGAGGTATTTATTATTCCAGATAAGGTTATTCATGAATCCAACACTTCTTGCTTTCATCATCTATTTCTATTTCTTCATCTCCCCTATTGTTACTTGTAAGCCTTGTTCCTAAGTAGTCTATCTGCATTACTTGTTCTATTATTCTGTCATTTATCACAAGCTTACACTTTAATGGGTCATGTGGTAATGTAATTAATTTTGTTTTCTCTTCTCCTACCTTCATGTTATATTTCTGGGATGCTTTGTTAAAATTATACACAAGTCTTTGTAAGTCGTTTTCATTTTCTGCTGTTAGTATAATGTTGTCTGCATAACATATAATATTAAACACACTTCTATCCATCCTATATCCTCTCATCTGCTTTACCTCCTTAATAATTTCATCCATAACTACATTGTAGATATGGGACTTAGGGAATCCCCTTGCCTGAACCCTTTTGTTACAGATATATTATGTGATAATTCGCCATTAGCTTTTACTTTCACCGAAGTGTTCATGAAGATCTGTTTTTTTAGCTTTGTGATGTCAATTGGGACTCTTCGTTGTTGTAAAATCTTTAACACATCCGAGACTTGGACCCTATCAAATCCCTCTCATGATCTATCAGACACATAAAAGCTGGTTTTCGGAACTCAGTTGCATTTTCTTTTATTTGTTGAATTACAAGTAATGCATCATTACAAGACCTTCCATTCCTAAATCCATGCTGTTCTTCTTCAAAGTTAATATGCTGTAATAGCTTGAGCTCCAAAAATTTTGTCATTGCCACGAGTGCCGTGTTTAGTAAGGTGATACCTTTATAGTTACCTGGTATTCTGTTATGACCCTTTATGAAAACAGGTATCACTACGTCTTGTCTTCCAATCAGATGGCACTCTAGATTACTTAATTATATTTTTAATTAGTTTAGTTATTTCTTTTTCTAATTCTGCCCCCCCTATACTTTATAAGTGTCGATAGTTTTTGGCAGGTATTCACCAATTCACCCAGTACTGAGATAGACTATTTGTCAGCCGGAAGAAGGCCCACTTAAAGTTATGGTCAGGTCAAAGCATTTGTCACTAATAACAACAGTCAAGCATGGCTAACAGCCCTACTATGAATAATTTTAACAATTAACAAAATTCCATGTTAACTTTTTTTGAGCTTTTAGTCCAGTACTGTTACCCCCCTCCCCCGCCACCCGTAAATACGGCCCGAATGTCTATACATCTTACAATACTTCTTAATAATCTCATTTTTTACTTCCATGTGTCCTTAAGGAAATGGAAGTATGGTGATGGCAAAAAAATCGTGTTCGAGATTATTGCAGATTCTGATTGTACTACACTCAAAACATGAAAAAAAGTCGTTTTTCGAAAAGTGTCTGTGTGTCTGTGTGTCTGTCTGTAGATTTTTTTTCTATGGCAAACGATAACAGCCGCAAATTCAAACATAATCAAATAATTTTTTGCATACAGTCCTGATTTCTAGAGTACTTAAGACCTATTGTTTTTGGTGAAGATCGGTTGAGGGAAAGGGGTAGTTTACCTGCAACGGTTTTTTTTTAACAAGGGTAATTTTTTTGTTGGCAAACGATAACAGCCGCAAATTCAAACAGAATCAAATAATGTTTTGCATACAGCCCTGAATTGTAGAGTTCTCAAGACCTATTGTTTTTGGTGAAGATCGGTTAAGGGAAAGGGGTAGTTTACCAGCAACGTTTTATGTTTTAACAAGGGTATTTTCTATGGCAAACGATAACAGCCGCAAATTCAAACACAATCAAAAGATTATTTGCATACAGCCCTGATTTGTAGAGTACTCAAGACATATTGTATTCGGAGAAGATCGGTTAAGGGAAAGGGGTAGTTTACCTTCAGCGTTTTTTTATCAAACGTAATTTTTTTTGGCAAACGATAACAGCCGCAAATTCAAACAGAATCAAAAGATTATTTGCATACAGCCCTGATTTGTAGAGTACTCAAGACATATTGTATTCGGAGAAGATCGGTTAAGGGAAAGGGGTAGTTTACCTGCAGCGTTTTTTTATCAAACGTAACTTTTTTTGGCAAACGATAACAGCCGCAAATTCAAACAGAATCAACTACTCTTTTGCATACCTTTTTGAGTTATACAGAACTCAAGGTCTGCTGATTTTGGTGAAGATCGATTAAGGGAATAGGGTAGTTTACCTGCAACATTTTATTTTTTAACAAAGGTAATTTTTTCTATGACGAACGGTAACTGTCGCATATTCAAACAGAATCAAATAATTTTTTGCATACACCCCTGAATTGTAGTGATCTCAAGGCCTTTTGATTTTGGTGAAGATCGGTTAACGGGAAGGGGTAGTTTACCAGCAACCTTTTACGTTTTAACAACAGTACAGTACTTGAAAATTCATTTAAACTTTTTCAAACAATGGTAATTGTTAAAAATAAAATAATTTTGTTGCCAGGCAATAAAATTATAATTTTTTCATTTTAATGTAAATCATGTATGAGAGAAAATATATCGTTCGTGGCAGGCAAGCATATCTCAATTATGTAATGTTTACGTTTCCATTTTTATTATTATGAATACTGCAATAAAAAGGCAGGGAACACACACACACAGCACACACACACACACACACACACAAAATTCGCGTTATTTCTGGCCTCACTAATATTTATTTTCTTACATTTGCACGCTTTTTAAATGGAAAGTGCCGAAACCCACACCAACATAACGCGTGCAAGCCGAAAAAATGTCCAGCGTGGATAGCGATTTGCTTCCTGTGGATCGCTGGGCAGTGTAACTGCACGTGTTTACAAAGGAACGATTCATAGACAGAATTTTCGTCTTTAGGGAATGAACCCTCTGCAAGATGCTGAGGGTCCATGAGTGACTTCGGAGCGCTCCTTCTTTTCCGCGTGTTTGTTCTGTGAAACGTACACTGTAGATTCGCAGCTTTACTCTAAGCAACGCTCAATAGGAAATGTTGAAAATTGTTTTCCACGGTGTACCCTCATACACACTAAACCTGCTCTGATGTTTTAATTACGGACACCATAATATTAAAACTTTGGAAACTTGAGCACTACTTAATGGAGATCAAACATTAACTTATACAAGCCATTAATTTTATGCATATTTTATATATATATGTGTACAACGTTATCGGCAACAAAGAAGTAGTTTTTGTTAAAATTCCTTCCCGGATGTTTGGCCGTAGTCCAATGTTTTCTACAAAACCAGACGTTTCGGCAGTGCCATCGACTTCCATCATCAGTGAAAATCGAGTGCGATAACGTGAGGTGGTATACGTTAGTGACCACAGTACTGTGGTTAAGGCTGAAGCAGTAAGTAGAAAGAAGTAGTTTCTATGGTAATATTTCATTTCGAAAATGATTTTAAATATAAATCTTAGAACATGGAAGTTATGTATGGTTCTCCATACCGATTTTTATGACTATCTATATCTTCTTATCTGTCTTGATTTTCCCCAAAACTTGCCAAAGTAAATTACTACTGGACTGACCATCACTCTGTAGACGTGTATGTGTGTTTACTCTCACATTTTATCCTTTTGTAGTATCATTCAACATATTTTTAGAAATATAACTGTTAAATTATTAACGAAGACAGAACAGACATTTGCCTAAAAGATATAGTAAAGATGATGATAATGTCTACCATTTTTGTTGGTACAAGGTGTTAACCTTTTTTAATGTCACTGTTTTTACTTCCATGTTCCTTAAGGAAATGGAAGTATGGTGATGGCAAAAAAATCGTGTTCGAGATTATTGCAGATTCTGATTGTACTACCCTCAAGACATGAAAAAAAGTCATTTTTCGAAAAGTGTCTCTGTGTGTGTCTGTCTGTGTGTCTATAGATTTTTTTTCTATGGCAAACGATAACAGACGCAAATTCAAACAGAATCAAATGCTTTTTTGCATACAGCCCAGATTTGTAGAGTACTCAAGACCTATTTTTTTGCTGAAGATCGGTTAAGGGAAAGGGGTAGTTTACCGGCAACGTTTTTTTTTTTAATCAAGGGTAATTTTTTTCTATGGCAAACGATAACAGCCGCAAATTCAAACAGAATTAAATAATGTTTTGCATTCAGCCCCAAATTGTAGAGTTCTCAAGACCTATTGTATTTGGTGAAGATCGGTTAAGGGAAAGGGGTAGTTTACCAGCAACGTTTTATGTTTTAACAAGGGTATTTTCTATGGCAAACGATAACAGCCGCAAATTCAATCAGAATCAAATCATTTTTTGCATGCAGTCCTGAATTGTAGAGTTCTCAAAACCTAATGTTTTTGTTGAAGATCGGTTTAGGGAAAGGGGTAGTTTACCAGCAACGTTTTATGTTTTAACCTAGGTAATTTTTTCTGTGACGAATGATAACTGCCGTAAATTCAATCAGAATCAAATAATGTTTTGCATACCTTCCTGAGCTACAGAGAACTCAATGTCTGTTGATTTTGGTGAAGATCGGTTAAGGGAAAGGGGTAGTTTACCAGCAACATTTTATGTTTTAACAACAGTAATTTTACTTCCATGTTCCATAAGGAAATGGAAGTATGGTGATGGCAAAAAAAATCGTGTTCGAGATTATTGCAGATTCTGATTGTACTACCCTCAAAACATGAAAAAAAGTAATTTTTCGAAAAGTGTCTGTGTGTGTGTCTGTGTGTGTGTCTGTGTGTATTTCTGTGTATCGGTCTGTCTGTAGATTTTTTTCTATGGCAAACGATAACAGCCGCAAACACAAACAGAATCAAATAATTTTTTGTATACAGCCCTGATTTGTAGAGTTCTCAAGATCTATTGGTTTTGTTGAAGATCGGTTTAGGGAAAGGGGTAGTTTACCTGCAACATATTATGTTTTAACAACGGTAATTTTTTCTTTGACGGAAGATAACTGCTGCACATTCAAACAGAATCAAAAATTTTTTGCACACGTTCCTCAATTGTAAAAGACTGAAGGCCTGTTGATTTCGTGAACCGGTAGTTTACCTGCCACATTTTATGTTTTAACAAGAGTAATTGTTTCTATTACCAACCATAACTGCCGCATATTTGAACAGAATCAAATAATTTTCTGCATATATTCCTCAATTATAGATAACTCAAGGTCTGTTGATTTTGTTGAAGATCGGTTAAGGGAAAGGGGTAGTTTACCTGCAACGTTATTTGTACTAACAAGGGTATTTTCTATGGCAAACGATAACTGTCGCACATTCGAACAGAATCAAATATTGTTTTGCATGCTTTCCTCAATTGTAAAAGACTGAAGGCCTGTTGATTTTGGTGAAGATCGGTTAAGGGAAGTTGGTAGTTTACCTGCAACATTTTATGTTTTAAAAGGGTAATTTTATTTTTATGAGGAACGATAACAAGGGTATTTTCTATGGCAAACGATAACTGTCGCACATTCAAACAGAATCAAATACTTTTTTGCATACGTTCCTCAATTGTAAAAGACGGAAGGTCTGTTGATTTTGGTGAAGATCAGTTAAGGGGACGGGGTAGTTTACCTGCCACATTTTATGTTGTAACAAGAGAACGTTTACCATGAAGAAAGATAACTACCGTAAATTCAAGCAGAATCAAATAATTTTTTACATATGTGCCTGGGTTGCAGAGGACTCAATGCCTATTGATTTTGGTGAAGATCGGTTAAGGGAAAGGGGTAGTTTACCAGCCACTTTTAATATTTTAACAAGAGTAGTTGTTTCTATGACGAACGATAACTGCCGCACATTTAAAGAGAACCAAATTAACTTGTGCATACCTTCCTCATTTGTAGATATCTCAAGGTCTGTTGATTTTGGTGAAAACCGGTTAGTGGGAAAGGGTAGTTTACCGGAAATATTTTTTGTTGTAACAAGAGTAAAGTACTTAATTTTGATAAGTAAAGTATCCTGATAAGAAGATCTTAATAATCCACTGTAGAAACGTAGATGAAATATCTATAAATGAAGAGGCTAGTAAAACGGGGTAGGGGTACTTTTCTATAAATGAAAATTATAGTTGAAGGGGAGGGGATAATTTTTTATATATGTACTACGTTATCGGCAACAAAGAAATAGTTTGTTGTTAAAATTCCTTCCCGTCCTGTTTGGCCTAAGACCAAAGTTTTCTGCAAAACCAGACGTTTCGGCAGTGCCATCGACTTCCATTATCAGTGAAAATCGAGTGCGATAACGTGAGGTGGTATACGTTAGTGACCATAGTACTGTGGTTAAGGCTGAAGCAGTAAGTAGAAAGAAGTAGTTTCTATGGAAATATTTCATTTCGAAAATGATTTTCAATATAAATCTTAGAACATGGGAGTCATGTATGGTTCTCCATACCCATATTTGTTATTTATATCATTTCACTCTTCTAGTGCTTTAAATTGAATAATGATTGAACAAATGTGTCTTAGCATAATACGTAGGACAATCTCACCAAATTGTAGGTTAGTTTACAGATTATTTTCTTGTTAGAATTCTTCTGGCCTTTAGTTTTCCGTGTATTATATTAAGCCATTATACTTCTCATTATTTCCGAAGTTTTCCTTCATTAATTTACTGTGTGACATTATTATTATTTTTTTTTTAGAAAATGTTCAGCTTCAAATTATATCTGTTCTGGCTTATTTTTCAAATTCAACAACAATAAGATTCCTTTTAATCTCTAGATTCACTTAGTAAAGCTCTTGGCTCCACGACATTTTTATGGGTCACAGGTTTGTTTTTATACCTTATAACTAACATGATTTATTATAATCTTCTTTTCACTCGTCACTGATGTATATAATTTGTTTCTAGTGATATATAGTTGTTTTATATAAATTATATGTATTATTCACTGTTTATATTATAACCAGGTCTATTTCCTATGCTCTTTCGCTATACACTGTTTTTTTAACGTTAATCACCGTTATTTTCCTTATTTCCACTTTCTTACGTTAGGTAGTTTGTGTTTATTGTTTAATATTATTTTAATTGTTTTTTAATATCACTTACAGTTCGTAGTGCAATTACACAAAATAACTGCTTGAGATTCGCAGACCTCTCTATAGTTTATTAGGCTTATACAATAACAAATGTGTTTTTACTGACTTCCTAACTTGGTAATATTTATACACTGTATTTCTATTTATTAACAACTATTTACATTTTTATTATCATTCGATCTTCCCTCCTGGGTGTAGTAGTCATAGTCATGTCGTCTGATAGTCTTGTCATTGTCATTAAACTAATTAATTAATAAGTTTTCATTTCCTATTTCCATTGTATGTACTTATTATAATATTTCCCTTTTGTTTGTTATTACCTTTTACTCCTTGACATTATTATTTATTTTTAAATAGTTACATTTTATTTTCATTTCTTTATTTGTTAACTTCATTTTATATTTCTTTGTATTTTATTTATAAGAAAGACTGCGTTTCGGCATAATTGGTTTTTCCGTGAAGTTATTAATAGCGTAATAACAAATAATTTGTTTGCCAGAATTTTCCGTGGCTGAGTTACCAGAGCCAGAAGATGTCGGTTCTGAAAAGTATGCTGTTCTATTTGACCCAAGCTAATATTTGGTACACTGTTTCCTTAAGTCATAACAAGCATTATGGCAGCCAGGAGGGTTAGAGGTCTCAACTTTGAAATACATGAGAGATTCAGATTGATATATAGAGAGACAGAGCCCAAAGATATCTATCTATATATATATATATATATATATATATATATATATATAAACAGACAGACAAATACCAAACGACCGAGTCAAAACTGGAAACTCGCCGAGTTCAACTATTTAAAATTTATCATGAAGATGCAAAAAATTAATTTATTTTGAAGTAGCTATGACGCCATGTAAATATTCTGTAAGGAGACTTTCTGGTAATAGTAGTTATAAAAAATGTACCTTTTGTCAAGCGACACATGGCCAACCAGAATAATCTAAAAAGACAAGATGAAGTTTAAATTAAAAATTCAACCTTTATAAGGTATTACGACACCGTAGTTAGTCTTGTGTAGGGAATTCCACACTCAATACGGAACATTTTTAAGTAGGTCTACAGCACAATGAACTGAATACACGTAGAACACGAAAAAACTAGATTTCCTACCCCTCTGGCATCACCTTTGCAACAACAGATATGTCTGGCGCTAGATTCAATATGATATACGTATTTTATGACGTAAGCTTATTAAGTTGTAAATTTGTATCTATCTTTTGGATTACCAACTAAGCATAATTACATGTGAAATGTATTTTAATTTTTAATAAATTTTTGGATGCCCCAAATAAAATTTTTACTGCAGATCTTTCTTTTTTATTTAATATGGAACTTCAGGTTCGAAACAAGATTAAACAATAGTTTTATAGAAACTAATTTATACTTACATTGCAATTTTGAAATGAAAATATTGAAATTTTGAAATTTAAAAAATTGAGTACTGTATTCAGATTTTGACTAAAATTCTAAGTTGATATCCAATATCGATTTTTCGATTTTTCAAAATTTTGACCCTTACATTTTAGCCCAACATCGCCTGTTTTCAAAGAAATCAGTCTTAAAAATGAAAGGGGTCTATGGGGTAAAAATATAGTAATATATGCCATGTTTTACGAAAACCAGCTGTAGCATTCTGACGTTTTCTGGACACACCCCAAATAGACAGACAGATAAATACCAAACTGCTGAGTTAAAACTAAGAACTCGTTTTGCGAGTTCAATTATTTAAGATTTTATCAAGAAACTGCAAAAATAAATATTTATTTTGAAGTACCTATGAAGGTAACACTGATCATTAGTTTGTATCTCCTTATGTTATATTTGCTACCTTGATTTTATTAAACAATATACAAAGGTTATCCAGAATGTAAGTTCCGTTTTTAGATATTGCCGCGGTGCTGGTTGAGCATGCGCGGCGAGTTTGTTGATTCGTTGCTAAGGCTATAACGCCATTTTTAAACAACTGTGCATTAAGTACGCTTTGTTGCACATGTTTATAATGGCGAAGAAAATTGAGATTTTTGCCTCGTGTGAAAGTAGGTGTGTGATTCGTTTCTTCATTACAAAAGACATTAAACTCGATGAGATTCACCGTCACATTTGCGATTTATAGTGAAGAAGCAATGACTGATTCGATGACACGGAGATGAATACGACTTTTTAATGAAGGACGCGAAGTGTTCACGATGATGAACGGAGCGGGCGATCGACTTTAGTAAAACACGATATGATGCTGTATGACACGATTCAGACAGCAAGTGGATGACCTCCTGTGAGTACAGTGATTCCGGAGACGAGACATGGATGTCACGCGCAACCTCTGAATCAAAACAACAACCCATGGCGTGGAGATACGCTTCATCGCCCACAAAGAAAAAAAAATGTTATCCTCTCGGAAAACATGTGCACAGTCTTTTGAGACATAAAAAGGGTTGTGCCTATGGGACATCTTGTCTCAAGGCTCCACAATCAACTCGGATGTCTACTGCAAAACGTTAAGAAGCTGCGTCGTACAATGCAGAATAAGCGACGTGGAATGCTAACCCGGAGCATTGTGTTCATTCATGACAATGTCCGCGCACACACTGCTAGTGGAATGCAACATCTCCCAGTCTTCGCCTGGAAATAATCCGATCATCCGCCATGCAGCCCAGACCATAATAACGACGATGATAAAAAAAGCTGTTAATAAGTGGTTCAAATCAGAGGCGGGAAATTTCTACGACGAAGGTATACAATGTACTGTACCCCGCTAAGAAAAATACTTCAACAATGACGGAAACTATGTAAAAAAGTTGTATAAAGGTGTGTCCTTTAAGTAGCAATACAATTGTTTCGAAATTTTCTGTTTGTTTTAATAACCTATCGAAACTTAATTTCTGGATATCCCTCATATATTTTCTAACAGAATATGTCTTTAAAACTTTTTGTATTATCATTTCAAAGCAAAAATAATGATAATTTACAAATTGTTTGAATTATTCATCCCAATGTACCGATTTTAAACTTAAATTTGTTTAGCAAGAAGGATTTAAAGGTTATTCAGAGTTCTAGCAGTGTTTGATTTTCATTGTTATTGTGTAAGAAACCTCTCCACCAAATGTTAGCGTGGGTCAAATTTTACACCCGACCCTTCAAAGTCGACCCCTCTAACCCTTCTGTGTGGCGATCACCAAGAGTTCTGGCAGTGATCATTTGATCTATAACATCTCTATACAAAATATTAGCTTGGTCAAGTGTTACAGCTTAGCCTTCAAAATCGAGATATTTAAGTTTTCTGATTTCCGTAATGCAGCCACAGAAAGTTTCGACAAAAAGAATTTTCATTTGACATTATACTGTGCGTCCGATATTAAACGAAAGTCAGATAGGGTCAAATTGATTATTTGGCTTTTTTATATTTGATTTTACTTTTTATATTTTTTGACCAGACGCGATTTTGATACACAACAGTAGTATGTTGGGGGGGGGGGGTCCTGCAGCCACCGATGGACGGGGGGGTGACGTCACAATCAGCTGATCATGACGTCACGAACAGCTGCCCTCTTGACATACCACAACAACAATGGGGTCATTGCTTTAGTGGGCGTCTATTATTTCAGTGTTGAAACAATGGTTTTATTGTTTTCTTTTGTTTTCTAGTGCCGCCTATTGTTTCAGTGTTGAAACAATAGCCTATTGTTTCAGTAGCGCCTATTGTTTCAATGACAACACTGGCTGTTGAGGTAGGTCACGATCGTGAGGTCATCACCACCACCAACCCCTCGTCCATCGGTGTTTCCGGGAGCCCCCCCATGTTGTACCGAGAGGACGTGGCGGTGTGTGTGTGCGTGTGCGAATTTTTGCAAAATATTTCGGTGTAGGTTGCGGTTATCTCGAAGTCGATGCCGTGGTCCAGCTCTGGACGATGTGTCGGTTGTGACTGCCGAGAGAAGACTGAAGGGTTTTTTTGTTGTTGTTGTTGTTCTTCTTCTTCTTCTTCTTCGTGCTTTGGACACCTGTTTCTTCTTACGAGTACACCGAAACGCGATTCACAGTAGCACGGTACAGGATAGAACGTCAGGTTGTCACTAAACTTTACTCTCCTCTTACGTCGAGGTGTGTTCGCTTCGCCTTCCATCGTGTCACTGTCTTGAAACTTCCCGTGTCACGGACTGTTATACCACAGCCGGACAGCTGATGATGACGTCAGTAATGTCGGCTGAGCGTGATGTCACGTTCTGGTCAGAGTCGATCGGGAGTCGTCGTCTTCGCGAGTCAGTATTCTCTCTCTGTGTTGTGCTGTGGGGCTCGGTCGGACCTCGGAGAGATGTTGCTCCGTCGACGGCGAACTAAACACTGACCCAAGTCGGTGCCGTGTCGTTCGTATTTCGTATTATAGGGGTAGTAGTGGTGGTGGTGGTAGTGGGGGAACGGAAAGGGGTAAAGGAACGAGGAGGGGGAAAAACAACGCTTATAATGTTAGTCAATACATGTATTGTCAAAAAAAAAAACACAAATAAAAAAAAAAGTGTTACAAAACTACATACAACAATATTTTACAATCTTGTAATAGTAACGTCCGCTACACGATATTTTTGTCCGTTGTACTGTAGGTAGAGCGTGTCCGCCTGTACCCCTTGCAGTTCCTCGTCTGTAAACAGTTTCGCGTATTGTTTCGGTAGGTAGACCTTGAGTAATCCCGCGCCGTCCATTCCTCTAGATATAACAGCTGCCAGAGAAGGTCCGTACCGCGTCGTCTCGTTCTGCAACAGGCGATTTGGATACTTCATCCCCGTTTGTAGGACCTGACATCGTACATACTCATAAACGGTGACGCTCCCAAATTTCTGTATAAAGGATTCCATCTTGCTTGCTTGGTTAGTAAGTCTGCTGGTTGCGATGCGTTGCTTGAGACTGTCGACACAAGAGTAAATGGTATAGCACAACTGGGGGTTGCGCGGCCCGCGCGAAGCGCGGGTCGAGAGTGGTGCAGTGTCCCGAGTCTCAGGAAGGACTCCTGCCACTGGGTCAGTTTGAGTTCCTTTTATATTATTTTATCTATTTAGGAGGGGGTCTGAAGCGACCTGCGATTGGTGGATTCTACCACCGGGACTAATAGACGAGGTCGCTTCCAGGACTCACCTGGTCGCGGGGTGTATTTGCCAAGTCCGGCAATGAGGGAATTGTGGGTCACTCTGTCCGAACGAACATAGAATCTACGCGCCAGGCGTCTCACGGTGTCATCAAGAGAGCGGACACCGAGCCCTCTCCTCAAAAGACGAGAAGAGTACCTCCGGGGGACTTTGCACACAAGCTTCAGTCCCCGGTCGAGTACGCGCTAGAGCGTTGTTCTATAACCACGAGCCAGGTATCCCCAAACAGGACAGGCGTAGGTAATCACGGGCAACACGTACGAGTTGACTATGAGCTTACCTAGCCGGGGGGTCATTGCCGGATTAGATAGCACGGGCCAGAGTCTGCTGAGTTGCGCCGAAGCGCGTTGTCGGATGTAATTTGTATGGGTTCGCCAGGTGAGTCGGGAATCCACGTGGAGCCCGAGGTACTTGACGCTATTGGTCCAGGGCACTTCGACGGGGCCTACTTTAAGCGGCCGAGGCCGCTTTCGTTTGCGCGAGAATATTACCGCGGCGCTCTTGGAAGCGTTAACGGCAACTCTCCAGTCATCGGTCCACCCGACATACGCGTCTTGTTGGCGCTGGAGCTTAACTGCCGCATAACTCGGGTTCGGCTCTGAGGCAAAAGCCGCAGTGTCGTCCGCGAACAGCGACAATTTTACTCCAGGAACTCGGGGCGTGTCGTTGACAAACAGCGAGAACAGGAGAGGCCCAAGGACACTTCCCTGAGGGACGCCAGCGGTAATACGCCTCTCCGAAGAGAGAGCGTGGTCTACTCTCACTCGGAAGCTACGGTCTCGCAGAAAGCTGCCGATCAATTGAACGTAGCAATCTGGAAGAAGGACTTCCGTGAGTTTGTAAAGGACACCCTCGTGCCACACGCGGTCAAAGGCTTTCTCTACGTCTAGGAAGATCGCAGTCGTCTGTTTGCCCTGGCAGCCAGCCTCGGTAATGCATTCCACGAGTCACATCAGCTGATGAGTCGAGGCGTGCAACTCACGAAAGCCGAACTGTTCGGGGATCAGCACGTCTAGTCTTTCTAGATGGTCGCATGTCCTACGCTGGATCAGACGCTCGAAAACCTTGGACGTCGCGGACAAGAGGCTGATGGGCCTGAGGTTTTCCACGCGAGAAGAATTTTTTCCCGGCTTGGGTATCACTATGACGGTAGCCGTTTTCCATTTCACCGGAAAGTAGGCCAGTCTGAGGCATGAATTGAACAGGTCAGAGAGGAACTGGGTTCCTCGCTCCGGAAGGCGATGGAAGGCGGAATTCATGACTCCGTCCGAGCCAGGCGCCTTCCGGGGCTTGAGCTGAACAATCCTCTCAGAGACCTCCTCCGGGGAGATGAGCTCCGGTTGGACTGTGATACCGGCCGATAGAAAGCGCTCTACCTCGCGGCAGATTTGCTCAGTGAGTGAACGGTATAGCGAACGGGCTCCCGTTTATATATACAGACGATCCCCCTACCCCTCCCTGTTCTACTGTTATGTGTAACTATTGCACAACATCCTGTCAACACGTATTGCACCATATTGTTTTACAGTAGTATGATGCAATACTTTTTGCAGGAACCGGTCGAGTATGGTGAAATACACTCATATAAATTATTGTAGTGAATCTTATATAACTAGATGCATGCATACATATCGTTGTGGTAATTACGTATAATTAAAACAACGGTTTGTACTGTCGTCAATTCCAACCGACCCATGAGGTGAGACAAGATATGCTTCGCTTTTTTTACGTGGTTTCCCCGTTTCGTGTACATACGAAACAGGCCTAGGCTACTCCATCGTTACCAAACACCTAACACACTAAGAACTCAGAACATTTAACGTGTACAGTGTTGGGTAAAAACAATCAGACGTACATTACACAATGCTGACTAAAGCTAATTTTTATTGTTTTTTATTTTTTTCCACTTAATCTAATAGTTCGGTATACGGTTGGAATATCGAGAAGCGTCGTCTTTTCACGTATCACTCACACAAAGATTCTGTTAAATTGAGACGAGTTTACAGGTGTTTCCACTGTGCCAGTGACTCGTCTCGGACAACGCGACTACGTTTATGAGTATTTCTACCGCGACAGTGACGTAGCCGGTTGCAATTGTTCATTTCTCTCTCACATAACGTGAACAAACTCGGACAACGCACCTCGATATCCTACCTGATACACAAACGTATATACTGTACACATGCTTATAATACGCACCATTGCATTGTGTAGTATCAAGTCACACACACAAACATGCTTTAAACTACATAACGTTCATGCACAGAGTACACTGTCTCTTCTATACACATAATAATGGACAACATCCTATTGTGTGTGTGTGTGTGTGTGTGTGTGTGTGTGTGTGTAAAGTCATACAGCGCCCACGCGCGTTAATCGCTACCTATCTATATCTAACATATTCTTCCCCCTCATCCCCCTACGCCTCTAACGCTCTTCACGCGTACCGAATCACGCTTTCGCGGTTCGCGGTCCGTATCACGCTGGCCCGTCGTTGAACTGTTTCACGTCCCTCTCCCGTCTCGCGAATTTTGTAATATCCGTAGGCTAACGTTCTCTGCTCGTCGTCCAAGACGTATCTCTTGTCGTCGTACGGCGATAAAGACAGTTTCACAATCTGTCCCGTGTAGAGTCGATGGTTTTCGCTGCGTATGATCTGCGCGGACGTGTACGTTTGTCGGATAGTTGACGTCGAGTCGATGGTGACAGCAAACAGCGTTTGTAATCCGCGTGAGTCAACCGGTTCTGTATAGCCACTCGCGGTACGCCTTTCGCTACGCGCTTCTCCTTTTTCTCGCCGTTGTCCTGCAACACCAGCAGCGAATACGATTTCGCGCGCAAGCCGACGAATTCGAGGAGGAGGTTTCGCGTGCGTCTCGTCCTTGAACGTTCCCAACCGTTTTTTATTTACCGCGCTATAACAAGGATGGCTCGTGGGATATTCTGACGTATCGAATAAATATAGGTTCTCTTTAATGTCCTTGTACACGTTATTGGTGCGTATATCGTACAGCAAAGAGTCCGTATCGGTCATACACAATCGCACACGCGGTCCGTACTTCGCGACAATGAACTCGTAGTTAAAACTGTACATTATGTGTTTACTAATGTCCAGCACGGTGCATCCTACGTACAGCGGACGGTTGAGGTATATGGTTCTCTTTTTCATCATTAAGCCTACCAAGTTTTTGTTGTACACGTTTGCGTGCACGAATCTCGGGCCCGCGCTCAGTTTTATCATTTCGCGTTCGTTGGAGACTAGGCGGAAATCGTTTCCGGATGTTTTCTAACGATTTGCCGTACACAGCGTTGATCATCAGTTTAAAGAAGTCCTTTTTGAAATCGTTCGCCGCGGCTTTCCGTTTCTCCGTGTTAAAGTCTATGAACGGCTTCATCCACGCGCTCTGTCGGAACGCTAATATGCGATTAACGGCTTTCAGTTCTATCCCGAGTTTCAAGTACAGCTGCAACGTTCTGTAGTGGACGATATAGTTTGTCTTATCCTCGAGGCAGGTGATCAGTTTTTCAACAGGGCAAATGGAAATTCTTCAGGTTCTTGAAACGTTTGCTGTACGCGGACAATTCGTGCTCGCCGACTTTTCTGCATTCCGGCGCTAGCGGGTAGTCAGAATGTAAGTCGTGTAGCCGGCGAGGATAACCTAGATCGACGTCGAGAATGTAACCGATT
This sequence comes from Magicicada septendecula, assembly GCA_034769895.1. Classification (NCBI taxonomy): domain Eukaryota; kingdom Metazoa; phylum Arthropoda; class Insecta; order Hemiptera; family Cicadidae; genus Magicicada; species Magicicada septendecula. The sequence continues at coordinate 1,118,303,694 of CM068367.1, read as the reverse complement.
TCGTCTTCTGCACCTACTGTACTCAAATTTAACGCGTCGATTTCTTCACGTCCAAGCCATCGGAATCCGGAGTGAGGTAACGGCTGCCTTATCGCGGTGCCGTACAGGTTTGTGCAGTCCAGGTAGAGGAGGTAATTTTTGTCCCGTTCGCGATCGTAGTCCGGTACGTAAGGGTTGTTGGGCTTGGCCTATTTGGTAGGCACCATCGCGGTACTCCCTCTTACTCCGCTCTCTGCTAACAGGTGCATGTCTATGTCTTGTAGTAATTCGAGTCGAATCCCTGTCCTTTTCATCATCGCGTTCCACGCGAGTCCCGGCGCGGAGTATACATTACACGGATCGTCTCGTAGTACTGCAGGCTGGTTTCGCGAAAGTTTTCGAATACGCCGGCCAACAGCAGTACGTCGGTTTTCAGGTAGAGGTCATGATAATCGCCTAACGTTCGCATCCTGAAAGCCGTCCACACGTTTTGCGCGTGCGCGTAATCTTCGTCCGACACGGGCGTCTCGGCTAGACGGTTGTAGAAGTGTTCCGGCGCGGGCAGAGAAACGTCCACGAACTTGCTTTCGTCCGTCACGTACTCGTCCGGGTAGACCCCCTTCCTGACCAGCATTTTTCAACGCGTTCTTCTTCTTCGTCTTCGTTTCCGTCCGGTTGCATGCACTGTCGTAATATTTTAAATTTGTCTTTCCGCATGTTCTTCACTAGCTTCTCCAACGATGCATTCATAAACTGCGCGGAATCGAGAAACCAGAGAGGACCGAGGGACACGGACACTTACCGCTCGCTGGTCGTGGCTATACACTTGAGTTCGTCGTGTTTGAATTTCCCGAACGCTTGGATGAGTTGATGGCAATCGTAGCCGCGCAGGTTATGGAAGAAGACGGGAACGTGTTGCGGCACGTTATAGTTTAAATTGCACGCGTTATGTGCGGCTCCCAAGTACTCGCCCGTCACGTGATCGTGGTTTCGCACTTTGTCATCACCGCGCTCGATACTCTTCTGACACAGATGACAGGTGGTGGCGTTCTGGAAATCGCGTTCGTTGTCTTCGGTCATGCGGAGTGGTCTGTTGAAATCGCGTTCGAGTTGATTCACGTCTTCACGAAGAGTCCGGAGAAACGTCTCCACTACGTCATTACCACTGCGGTACAAGACGGGTTCTTTCACGGCTTTCCCCGTCCGATCAACCATTACGTAGCAGAAACTGCACGGTACGTGATGCGCCATGTCCTGCGAGAGCGATCTGTCCTCTTCGCACGTACATCCGGGTACGGGACGAAGAAAAGATTGAAAGTCCGCGTAAACCGTGTACGGTACTCTCTGACACTTCGTGTAGTCCTTAAAATACATGTGGCTGTGTTTTCCCACTGGCAGTTCTACCTTTTGTGCCCCGTGCAGCGTCCAGAGTACCTCGTGATCCTCGAGTTGTTTTCGCGCCATTTCAGGATCTGTGTTGTAGCGAAATCGTTGCAAGCAGTAATTGCAATAGAACGAGGTCGACTTACTTTTAGTTAAAGTATTCAATAACCGAGACATGTTTCTAATAACACAGTAATGTTTGACCCCTTCATCGCTGACCACTAATAAAGATTCACGTGTGTCCTGTCTTTGTGCTCGGTTATCCGAATAGGGTACACTTCGTCTTTTCTGTATCCGAACTCGTTAATTTCGCTGTCGTAACCGAACATGTTCACCGAAATATTCGGGTTTTGTCTTTCAAATATTTTAATTTGAGTCACCGGCAACGGATAGTCGATCCCCTTCATATTCAGCTCGTTTTCGTATTGTCTGTAGTGAGACACGCGGTACGGGTGAAAAGCGATCGGATGTAACCCGGCAAGAACGGAACAGAGGAAGCATTTCTCGTCGTATAGATTTTGCACGTTCACTAACGCTTCCTTCCTTGATAATTTCTTCGGTGTTGGTATGTAACTGGATCGGCGAGAGGACGATATTTAAACAAGTTCACTTCAACGGCCAAGATCCCGTTCTCGACCCATCCGCTACCTTCACGAGTAAACTTTGAAACCGAATCCAGCACTTTTTCCACGCATTCCCTGTACTGGTCGTTTACGTCTTCCACGTCCGCGGGTAAAACGAGTTGCGTACGCAAACGAAACACTCCCGTCTGCTCCAGTTCGTGATCGGAAACTAGTTTCTTGAATACGACGCGTACGGTTAAGTACCACTTGAAACTGTCCCCCATGTCGCGAGATTCCGCGCGCACGTCTTTCGGAATAACGTCCGCCATTATGTCCAACAATACGGATACCGTGTCCACTCCGTCTTCGAAATCGTTATACTTTATCGTCTTTACACTCCCGTTAACCGCGATCGTACGAGTTGCGTATACTGCCATGGTTCTGTACTATGACTTACACGAAGTAAAGCACACTTTGTTTTAGGTTAGAAAAGCACTAGTTTTCACCAACGTGTCCGGCTGCTAACTGAGATGTAGGCAGTAAGTCTATTAATATGACTAACGCACACTTTTTTTAGGTTAGAAACCACTTGTTTTCAGCAACGTGTCCAGCTGCTAACTGAGGTCTGGGCGGTAAATCTGTACAATACATAGGCACGAGCATGTTGTTGCACAACTTTATTCAAGGCTTTGATTCACTTCCTGTTTACAGCGTGGGAAAGTCCTTTCTACGTTCATCCGAGAACAAAGGGGTTCTCTGTTTGAGAGTTCGTTCACTCGTTCTAGTTAACGGGTTAGCGAGATGTCATTTACATTGCGGTGCTGCACAATTTGTTTATTTCCCACGGTATGGTTAGCATCTGGTTTTTCTCATACGTCGCTGAGGTCAAAATTTCTATCGCTCCGTCCTCAGTATGTTTTAAGACTCCGATGGGTGAAGACACGTCTTGTGCTGTGCTCTGCTTGTTTTAATTCTTGTACGTAATTGAATTATATTTTTTGATGACTGTATTGTTGTCGAGCGCGATCATTGTCGGGCTGAATTCATACCTTGTGAAATTCCAAGCAAGGAATACATTCATTATAAATGCATGTGATTGTATTCTGAAGGTGATATTTCAGTTCATGGAATGAGTTAGGTTTACGCAGTACCTATATGTCTACGGAAAGGTAAGTGGGCTACTGTCCTCCTACTATTTTACCACTTACCTTCGTTGAAAACACGTTTACACAAACAGCATTACTGCTAGATATTTGTACAAATGTTAATATTACTACCATGCTTAGACGCGTGTAATGAAGAAACAGAGACTGACAGATACATGGGTTAAGAAAGAGAGAGAGAGAGAGAGAGAGAGAGAGAGAGAGAGAGAGAGAGAGAGAGAGAGAGAGAGAGAGAGAGAGAGGGTGAGGCTATGTGTTCGCTTTCGTTAGGGTAAAAGGCAGTCTTCGCCTTGAGAACGAAGGGTTCTCTGTACGCGCTTTGCGAGAGAGGGAGAGAGAGCGAGCGAGAGAGAGAGGGAGAGAGAGAGAGAGAGAGAGAGAGAGAGAGAGAGAGAGAGAGAGAGAGAGAGAGGTCGATTACATCGAACTATTGCACGAAATGAAGGCCATGTGGTTCACACAGGATCGACATATCTATCGGAGGGTGAACGCGTCTTGTGCTATGCTTTTTTTTGTATTCTTCTGTGTAATGAATTCATTTTTATTTTTTTTTTTATTTTTAGAAGTTCAATATGTTTACCGATTAACTTGTTAAATATTGTGCCTTTCATGTTTTCCCATTGTGATATTTTGTATTTTGTAGAAAGAGTGAGCCTTTAGGCGTACTTTGTAATTTTGACGAAGTTTATTTAACAATATTTTGATCCCCCAGCAACATGGTTTTGTAGATGGATATTTCTCAACCCATCATTTTATGCTTGTTCAGTCCACTACCTTCGGGACCGTTTATTCGTATAAATAAACTATGCCTTCTTCCTAGGTGTGGAGAACGCTTTAATTATTTTTGGCACAACATCCTTCTTCACTTACTCAGAAATATTCTGCTTTCCAAATTAATATTTTCAGTTAACCGTAGCTGCCTACAAAAAAAGGACTCAGTTGAGTTGTCTTGACTGTCTTGACTCCCCATACCTCCCCAAGGACTCACTTGAGAGTTGATTGTTTTAATTTTCAAGAACGCCATCATTGCCAGCATACTTCAGAGTAGTGTCTTAGATCCTCTTCTCTTCTCAGTCAACGTTAACGACGCCACTTCCAGAGTTGCTCGTAGCCCAGACATCCACGTAGCTACTCTAAAGGCATGGTGGGTGGTTCAGATTCAGCTAACTGGACGGATACAAGAAAAGTTATCGTTAATGCTATCAAAAGTTCAGCCTTGTATTTCTCTAGCTCCCAGGTTCAGAGAATTCAGAAAATCATGTACATCGGGCTATTCCACTGAATCACTAGACTTTGTTAGAAACGCACTGTTCTGTAGCCGTTGGACGTAAAGGAATGCATACTGGAGATAAAGTCCTGATACAGTTACTGCTTTACACACTTTACAGCGACAGAATTAACAAGGAAAATGAGACTTTTTTGGAGAAGTACAAGTTGTACCAAGGATGCATAACTTAGCGCCGTTTGAGTACTGTGTACCCTGTGTACCACGTACTGCTGCCAACGAAGTTCAGAAGCACATATCTAAGTACATATCTAACTCACGAAAGACAGTAAGGAAAGAACTACTACTACTGTTTATAGGGAAGACGCCGATCTTTTATTCAACCGCGTCTATAGGCCTAATATTGTAACACAAATGCCATCTCAGCATTTTTTTAAAATCACCTAACGCCAAGTTCGAAGGATACTGCAAGGTGTATAGAAAGAACCCACAAGATGTGAAGACATCGTTTGCGCCTGAGTTATTAAAAGTAAATAATGAAAGGAAATAATGAAATTCTTGTAGTTGTGGATTCCTCTGTTCCAAGCAAAACAATTTTGGTTTTTTAAAGCATCTAAAGAGGACCTGAATTTAAGAAAATGACATATTTGTCATTGACGGAACATTTAGAAGGTGCAACAACCAGATGGCCAAGAACACACTATCTGTACTGATCTTTGAAACTGTAATAAATAAACCAATGTTATGCCGTTAATGTGTGCCCTTTACTGGATAAAATGGAGGTTCTTTAAAACAATAAAGAATAGCATCCTGCACTGAATTCCTAAGCAAAGGCACTACGGACTTCAAGATTACAGCAATTCAGACTTTGAAATCGTTGTTTCCCATGTTTCTAACTTCCCCCTACAATTTTTATGTATGGATCAAGTAATAATAAAAGTACTCCCGAATAAACTGTACTGCCAGACGGGCACTGCCATTTTAATCTCTTGATTGGACTGCCACGTTCTTACCTGGACTGTCAAGGGACATCGTCTAAGACAAGGAACCGACTTCCAAGTACGCATGTGCTGTGCTGTAGCCTATTTACCAATCGACAATGTTGAGGTATTGACTAGTTGAATCGTTGACGAACTCTTTAGTCCAAAAAATGTTGATGGAGTTGCATGACTAGTGAGTCACAAAAATTGTATAGAACCAACAACGCTATAGAGGATTTCAATCATCGCCTCATGAGGTAGTGAATAAACTGCATCCGAACATATACGCGCTAATTAAAATTCTAAAGCAGAGTGCGGAGTACTATGGATTTGTTTCCAACAGGATGTAGCTTAACTCGAAAGCCAAAAAAATTACAGCTACGATCGACTGGAGCATCACAGTCTGAGACGTCTCTGTGAAACTAGTAATTTATGGAAGGAAAAAATCTAGATTACATGCAAAAACTATGTTAGATTTGATGAACTGTGCATCAAAAACATATAATGATGACTTTATGAACTTAACATTGAAATAAAAATCTAAAGAAATAAAGAATCGATAATTAATACGGATCTCCTTAAGAGTTAAGAGAGTTAGTTATTTAGTTAATTAGTTAAGAGTTAAGAGTAAGAGTTGAGTTAGTTAGTTAAGAGACCTCCTTCACATGGTGTCCCCCTGGCAAAGAGTGTTTCTTTATATTATTTTTCAAAACGAGTCAGGCAGAACAATTATATAACATACAACAAAAACAAAATAAACTTAAACCTCGGTAAAACAAAAAATAATATCTGGAGCACTAAGTTTCTCCGCCATTCGGGCGGCATTCTTTAAGCTCAACCACTAAGCTTGGTAACACTTGACTGAGTTAGAACTAAAAAATACAATACGTCCGTTATTGTAACGTTAGCGAATTTGAAAATTTGTAAAATAATTACACAGGATTTCAATTAATAAAATAATTGCTTTAGTGTAGTATAAAGGAGAAACAAGACGACTTTGCCGGTAATCCAGAAAAGGTTCAACTGGCAAGTAATGGCAGAAACGATTTAACGTATCAGTAACGACTAGACGCGACGCCGACGTTTCAAATAATTTCAGACACAGTTCAACGTTTAAAATAATCGCAGAAAGAAATTAACGTTTAACTTTAAAAATAAACCTTAAACAACACTGTTACTATTCTCAGACACACACACAAGCTACCATTCTTACATTCATGTTTACAAGTGTATATGGTTATAAACGGAAGTGTCGCCTAAATACACTGATGTCTTCTTCGTTGAAATCAGTAATTGAATGGAAGAACCAAATACGGATTCTATGATTGCTTTGATACTTCGATCAAAACAGAGAGTTGTCTGCACTCTGTTCAAGTGAGCGAGCCGCAACAGCAAATGTAAATCTTGACTATATTTTTACTGTGAGATTTTTTAACATCCAATTACATTATAAATTAGCCAATCTTAGTAAATGTTATTTTATACACGGGAAGTGTTGAGTTTGTATATGTACTTACGTAATCCATTATCGGCATTAATTTATACTGATCAGTGGATCGTCACACTACACATGTATACTATAAACTGATTCAATATAAGAAATTATATTTGTAAAATTCTGACTTTTGAACCTTTTAAGCATTCTGTATATCAATATCTAAAATATATTTGTATGTGTGTGTGTGTGTGTGTGTGTGTGTGTGTTTGTTATTACTTAGAAAGTATTTCGTACACACACACACACACGTTTATACACACAAACACACAAAAAGCACAGTTAGAATGTTCCAAAAGCCAGTTTATCAAGAGAAAATTAAATTAGTTTCGACTGTTGCTTGCAAACATATTCAAATTGTCTTACAATTCTGTTAAAATTTATACGTCTCACTCTCCTACTTCAAGGCGTTAAGGCACAATTCTGTATAATTACTATGTTTGTCAACTTTTTTTGCAATATTAGCCCGTAGATGTCGCAAGTCCTTTTCAGCAAAAAACCGTTTTTCTCCCAAACTGAAAATTTACATGGCAAATGACCTGACAAGAGCATCTCCCTTTCTAATGCATACCCAACAGTTATTGCTAAGAAATTCTCGCACATCAAAACTGTATTGTGGAGCACTATTAGGCCTACGTTGCCTAACTATTTACAGTTAACGTGCTGCGATTATTTACCAGTTCAGGAAAAACGGCCTCAAGTAACTCTTCAAGATATTTTCCCCGATTACACTTATCTTCAAAAATATATGGACCAAACAATACAAAAATTCCGGCCCCGAAAAATTAAAAGTACGATATTTTCTACGCAGAACATATAAGTAATGGACTACTAAAGTATACGTCTAAGTAATGTGTTCATAGTAATATTAATTTGTGCTTGAGTGCTTGATGCAACGTTTGTTCTGGAGTACGTTTGGGGAACCCCGTGTATCGGCTAATGACAATTATAATTAATCAACATAAATTTATTTTTTTAAAATATGGTCAATAAATTCAGCTCTTATTTTTATGTTATGCTTTGTATTCAAATTACATCATTTTTCATTCCTTATGCCAGGAAAAAAGAAATGAATTATTTAAATGAATAATGTGTGTTGTAGTGTATACAATGAATGAATAGTCTATTCATCGTACACACATTACCCATAGTATTATTTATAATTTGGGTTTTGTGCAGCATGTTATTTTATTAACTGTACCAATTATGTGTGGTGTGTGTGTGTGTGTGTGTGTGTGTGTGTGTGTGTGTGTGTGTGTTTGTGTGTGTCTGCTTATGTATTCTGTTCATGTTTTCATTCTTAAAACAATGCTACCTTTTTATCACCTTATTATAATGTTTATTAAATAAACATGGATAAACATAATGCGTTCGAGCATGCTCATGTTTTTAATTTTATTTGTTTCCGTCTTAATTTATTTCTTTTCTTCTCTCCTCCCCTAGCGCTCTTAACCCCGCTCTCCCCGCAGACTCACTCTTTCTCTCTCACTCTCGCCCTTTACCTTATTCTTCTTGGTTCGAGGTAATACAATAGTAACGTTTAGTTATATATAACCGAAACTTGTGGCCCAGTTAGTGACTGTGTGTCCGCGTCGTCCCTGTCTGTGCTGACAGCTGCTCCAGTCTGTGTATTCGTATTCACTTTTATATATTATTTATAAATAACAGAGGATGAAAACTAGTGGTTTACATTCGTTGTTGATAATGCTGCACATTTTAATAATACTACCGGTAATAGAAACAAAAAAGATTTTAAAAAATTTTAATATAATAATATTAGTAATGTAGTATTTAACGCCATTTCGCAAGTTATAATACTATTGTTACATTCATTGTGTCATTTTATAATCAGTTGATAGTCACCACGTGATAAGGAAACACCTTCTTTTTAAAATGTCCAAACAATAAGTGGATTAAATTCATTATTTTAACATACAGGTATTTTACTTATTTTATTGTTTTTGAAAGATCTTCGACCACATTTAGAATCAGTTTACCTAAGCGTAACAATTGTAGGTATTATTAAATAAATTAGGAAAATTATAGTTGGTAACTATGTTTGTTAATGCATCGTGATCTCAGTGTGTAAAATTAGTTCTGTGGTTTTTTGGTTACAAGTGAATTACGTAAAGTAGCATTTCGAATGAAAGAGTATATATTAATGGAAATGGTGATAATTGGCTGTGTGTTGATTTGAGACTAGTAGACTAAAAATGAAAAACCGATGCGCGCGCGCGCGCGCACACACACAACACACACACACACACACTATCTGTCGTATATAGTGTGTGTGTGTGTGTTTGTGTTTATTAATATAGAATTTTCTACACGTTTTTAACTAAAATCTTACAATGCATGTTCAGTAAAACCAGTAATATATACGTAACCATCTAATATAGTGATATAAGGACTGCGCGTCCTTGAAAATTGATTTACAACTTCAATTCAGAATTACTGTTAATTAATCGAGCTGGAATTGGAAGGTAAAGGTCATCACCCTGTTGTGCAGGTTTGCAGCTGCTTTTGTTTGTAATATCAACTACGTATAACGGGGGCTATTTGTGTTTGGTGCGTCGGCGTATGCAAGCGGGGTTCTGGGCAGCATGTAATCTGCGTAATTTATTATTCAGCAACTTTATATTTTATTATTATGGATATTAATTTGCGCAACTGTGTTTCTGATTGCACTTAATTTAGGTAACTGTACACAAAAAATAAACAAACGTAATATTATTTTCAGAAAAGGCTGACAACATTTTGAGCCAAAAGCACCTCTCTGTAGTTAAACTAAACGGCAGAAGTTTAGAATCTACACGTCAACTGTCTCGGTTAAAGTACTATTAGATTATAAAGCATTAATGATAAACATTTTTACCTTGGAAAAGGATAACGTAGTGGACGTGTCCCGCTTGTGACCTACCTCACAGGGGTTGACTACAATACTGCGCAGTGGCGCAACCTGGTGCTTAAAACGCGATCAATTCGTTTCAGGATCACCGTTGCCATTGCCAGCTTGCGCAAAAGCACGTACCCGAAACTAAGTTTTTCCTGTACCAAATTATTACTTTCCATCACTGTATGAATTTAGTACCACATAGTTTCGCGTTAAAATTTAGTGCTTTTAAAACTTTATTTTTAATTTTTAACATTTGTATTTTTCTTTGGAACATGGTTCTTCATTATCAAGATAAACGTTTATCCGTATATTATGTCTTTACCTATGTGTTTGTGAAAGAATCTTCCGTTACACTATCATCTGCATGTTTACTGTTATAGAGGATTTGATGCTTAATTTTTTTAATAATAGCAAACTAATGAGAAAAATTAAATATTAATTAATTAATAACAGAAGAGCAATTAAACATTAATTTCAATGAGAGAAGTTAACTAACAAAATCAAAAATCGCGTTAGGTAAGGTATTAGTTAATAGAATTGTTGAATGTTTCTATTACGGATACAATCTGTAGCCAATATATGTGGTGGTCCATTGTATTAGATAACCTCTAACAAGATAAGTGACAATTATCTCTGACGTTTACATCATTTCACACATCAGTCTGCATAAATATTGTATTGAAATGACAGGTTAAAAACTTTTATAGTGAAAACTGAACACTCGAGTAATGAAAAGGTTTTTATTTCTCAGCGTACTTTGTAATAATAATGACGAAAATAAGTTATTCTGTTGCTGCCATTAAAAACGTCTTAATATTATCTGTGTGTGTGTGTGTGTGTGTGTGTGTGTGTGTGTGTGTGTGTGTGTGTGTGTGTGTGTGTGTGTGTGTGTGTGTGTGTGTGTGTGTGTGTGTGTGTGTGTGTGAGAGAGAGAGAGAGAGAGTTCAGTGTCTACATCCTAGCACTACCGTTCTGTAAAGCAAGAAACCAAAAACTTTTTAAAACTATTCTGGTATTGCTTGTTACGCGTTTTTCAGTTTTGCTCATTATTTAGTTTTAAGTATTTGTAAATGTTGCATTGAACCTCGAATACCGTAGTTACCGAGTGTACCGTAGTTTATTAACAAGGATGTATGCTATTGAATTGCAGAGGTGACGTATTGCTTCTATGTCTGTGTGAACTAGTGTTCTGAAGCCACCTAAGTTATAGTTGAAGTTGATTCGCAATTTTCTAATAAAAGGAAACTATACACGAACAATTATAAGGCATTTAACACATTCATGTATGCTTTTGTTTCTGCGTATTTATATAAATTTAACAATGATAGCCCCCCTTTTTGTGCCACAGAAAAGAAATACAAGGAAATGCAAGCTTGAGCCATATGTTTTCAAAAAATGTAGTGTGGCCACCCAAAAGTTATTATCACAGGTGATATCCTGTGAAGCCGTTTCCAAAGTGAATTTGTGGCGCTGCCAGGGAATCGAATTCCGGATCTACATTCTTGTAACCAAGTGCCATACCAACCAGTCTACCAAGCCCCTCCCTCTGTATGTAACAATAATTTGAATTATTGGAATGTCATTGTTACATACATCTTGCAATTTATTGCCATTCACTGCTACATATATTTCGGTACAGATGTTGAGTTAATCACAAATAACTGTTATTAATAATTTCAAATATATTGTGACAGAATGACATCGATAAAGATTAGATTACTGCTGCTACTTACACCACCATCACCGACACCAATACTACTACTACTACTATTACAACTAATGCTGCTATTCTTCCTCATTTTTCTTCTTCTTCTTCTTCTTCTTCTTCTTCTTCTCCTTCTTCTTCTTCTTCTTCTTATTATTATTATTATTATTATTATTATTATTACAATATTCTTAAAGACAACCAACACAAAAACAATCATGACACTGCAATTGAGCGTAGGCCTATATATCACATGAATGTTACAGCGAAGGTAGCTAATATTAAAAGCATAATATTGTACGCCTATATTAGACTACGTACACTCTTCTCTTGTAGAGACACACACACGTAGGCCTACGCGCGTATGTTTTATGTTTGTTATGTATGTATAGGCCTATGTATCTTACATTTTATTATTTATACTCTTTGTTTTATGTGTTTTATAAAACATACACCTATGTATTATTTAATATATATATTAAATGTCATTGTGTGTGTGTGTGTGTGTTTTATTTGTTATAAAGAAAAGGGAGATATAAAATTTACTTTCACTATTTTTTGAGTCCCAGCTTTACCACTGAAGATGCCATATTAATGTGTCGGCGAAATTTTTACTATTTACAATAGGCCTAATGTTAGCATTACAAACTGTGGCATCTTTTTAATATGTCAACTTAAAAAGACGTCGCTATTGTAACTTCATTAATTATTTTTTTAAAGGCGTGTATATAATTATTGTTTTTAAAAGCCTACCTACTGTGCTTGCGTTTAGCTGTTTCAGACAAGCGAGGTAGTCGATCAGTTTTATAATATGGAACGTGTTAAAATCTCTGTTAAACGGTAGTAGAATAGAATGAAAAAATTGTAGGGGTAGGGGATAGCTTGAGTAACTCTAATGTGCCGGTTTTAGAATTAAATGTAATCATAGCGAGGAAATTTATTTAAATAGTGACTCGTGCTCATCAATACTATTTAACTTTCATATAATATGCTGATATTTGTGGTATGGAATTACCTTAGTTCCCATCCGCTGTCAGCGCTAGCATAGTGGGCATCGATCTTACGACCCCTGTGTAACCAACGCCCAAATATGTCTTATAAATTCCGCTTCTCTGACAGTGTATAATTAAACAAACACGCAGAATCCACAGCTCGGATGCGTTCTGTTCTAAACGAACTGCTTGTAAATGCAAAAATGTAATTCTCGTTTATTACGTATAAACTGACATGTACGTATACGGCAAGAGAACGCTTCTGTTCACTAAATAAACTAACTTTGCACACAAGGAAAACATAATTTTTTTTAATTTACTGTTAATAACTCAATGTATACAGATTACAATACATATTAAGACAGCTATAAAATGTTGTAATACTACAGTAGGCTATACATGAGACGCGCGCGAGCGCGAGCGCGCGCGTGTGTGCACTGTTGATTTTCTTAGTTGCGAACAAAAATTCCCTTGTAGCCAGAGACGAACGCGTTTCAAATATTTGTATTGGCTTCATCTTATAATATATTATATTAGCGATGTTAAATGTTAGCATAGATAAATAACCATCGTCGAGATATAGGCCTATATGTGTAATGATGACAATTATTCTAATTATAATACAAGCATTGAAATAACCAGGATATTCTTACTTTTAATATTTTTATAAAACAAAATTATTCTCTTGATCTCAAGAAGAAGCTAACTAAAGTTGTCCTCTTTCAATAATTCATATTTAGTTGTATAAACAAATAAACGTCTACATTCCTATTATATTTTTAAATAACTCCTTGGAATTACTACTTTTTAAATGATTAGGCCTATAATGTTTAAGCGATTATGAATTATACAAATATCAACTTTTTTGGTCTGTAGACCGAAGAACTGTCGTCCGTGGCTGAAGATCGAAGACTGATGTGGCTTGCAGTTTATACGTCCGACAGAAGACCAAATCCATCTGTATGTCCGTAGTCTGCACATCCATCGTGTGCTGTTTGTAGATTCCCAATTCGTAATAGTTATTGGTGTAAATTAGTAGTAAGTACTCCCTTGGTACCACTGATGACTTTTTATCAAGCATTTCTTACAAATACTGTATATAATGTTCCCACAAGATGGTGCCAAATTTGGGAAACGATTCTACTCATTAAACTGAAGAAAAATTCCCAATAAACATATGTCGAAAAACATATTCGTTTTCCGTTTGTATGTGTCTTTATTTAAAACAAATTATTTACTCCTGAACGGAATGAAATATGATATAGGCCTACGCAGTAAATGTACTGCCTCAAGAAGTATAAAACAAACAAAAATGTTATCTTAAAATTGTTTTAAATGGTGGTTGATTGAAATTATTTATTCTAAATTACACAGGAATCAGTGGTTTTAATAAACAATTAGCTCTTAATGCATTAAAAATTAGACCTGTCACCCTCAATCCCTCAATCCAATGATAACTTATTTATAGAATTCCGATACGAAATAACGGAGTTATTACATTTTTTTCTTAACAAAAATTATTGCCTATTTTCCTCATAAGAATCACGTACTGTATTTGCATTCACATTATTTCACAACGATTAGTTGCTTGGGTAGCTGTTTGAAGTTCCTGTAGATTGTTTACGATAAATTAACGATTTTTAATTCTACTAAACAATAGGCTTACTGTACTTACCTCGCGTGGCAACTCATGTCTCAAACGGATGCTCACTCACATTTAGTAGCAGAGCACAGGTATGTATAATATCGTTAATATTTTAGAAAAAAAAAAAATAGTTAATAAATAATTAAATATTTATTTAAAATTATTTCATAAAGCAGTTTTCGGAATCGGAAAAAATAATCCAATGTCTTTAAATTTTTAACAACGCAGAAAAAATGCATGGTCTTTATAAGGAAAATATCTCAAATGTTTAGTTAGGAAAACAATGTAGTAACTCGTTATTTTGTACCCAAATTCCATAAACGAGATGTCGTTGGATTGAGAATTATAGGACTAATTTTTATAATAATTTTTATACTAATAAGTATTGATTTTTGTAAAATTTAGAATTTGAAAAATTATAAACATTTTGATTTGTTTTGTACATATAAACAATCGTACACTTTTTGTGTATATGCTCAACAAATTTCAACTCCACAACTCATTCCATTCAGCAGCATATTTTTTATATAAAAACATACAGGCATTCAGACGAAAACAAAAGCATTTTTCGACATACGTTTATTGATGTTTTTCTTCAGTTTAATGAGTAGAATCATTTCCCAACGTTTGGAACAATGTTTTTGGAACACTGAGGTTGTGAACAAATCCACGAGGCAATCCCCTTTAGTTAAAAAAAGAGGTGAAAAAAATGTTTGTGGGACATCTTTCGGGTTCTTCTGACCCAGGATAATAAGGTAGTATTCCATTCTGAATGATAATTTAACTCCGTACAAATTCCATCCCGTTGCGTATTTTTTACAGGCATATTACTTCTTTAAATTACTGAAATTGTTCACATTTTTTTCAAAATATAATCAGAACTTGAGTTACTACTACTTTGGCTAAAACTTAAAATACATTACAGTCTAACGAATCTACGTTTATAAAAACAATGAATTGGTAGGTCCGAAAAATTCGATTTTTACACTTATTTCGACGGTATAAGTTACCGTTTTTAAACTAACATTCCTCAGCCAAAAACTGTCAGATTTGGATCCAATACGGAGCATTTTAATGCTTCAAATCCTAACGTTAAAATCCCCCAAGTGCTATTAAAAAGATTTAAAGTTTTGTTAATGTTATCACTGGTTGAAGAGTTCCGAACATCAAAAACTTTGTGCACCTAACAAAAATTTAAATGTTTTAAATAATCATTTTTTGTGCAGGATGAAAATTCTACATCTGCACCGGAAAGTCGTGATTTTATATCGAGGAATAAAATAAAAATCAAAAAGTGTTTTTTATTTGGACATTATTGAGAATTAAAAAATAAAAAGTATGGTGCTGAATCAGGAAATAAAATTTCTAGAACATTATTTTATAGCTTAAACCTGTTCTTTCACAGGCTTCATACAGATACATGAATGTGCATTGAGATACTCGTACATGTATGTGTAAAGATCATTCGATTCCTGTTGAGTTTACTCCGTGTTTAAAAATAGTTACATTTAAAATTACGGAAGAGTGCATGGAGTTTATTTTTGTTGTGACTCTTCAAAATAAGTCTGTAAGTTTCGTGATTGTGAAGATTGTAGAAATAACGAGGTCACGCACAGCGAAGATTCGACAGAGTGGGTTGGAGAATAAGTAACTAGAGAAGGGGCTAAAAAAACTCTTACAATGTGCAAATAATAATTTAAAAGTATGTTTTCAGAATCTCAGGGCCTAGTGGTTCTTTTCTATCAAAAGTTATCTACTTTTTCAAAGCATGTTTACGTCGTATCCCGTCAATATAAGGCTCTTACAAAAATTAAAGCAGACCTGAAAGAAAACGAAGTATTCGTAGTAACAGATTTCTCTTAAAACTATATTTTAAAATACTGCAAAGAGTTTTAAAATGTTCATGTTGGTGCATAAAAAAAGCCAGCTTCTCTGAAGACAGGCGTATTCTATTTTAAAAATAGCAAAGGTGAGGTGCACTTTATTACGTTTCCTTCAATTTCCTATTGTTTAAGGCACAACACAGCTGAAATCTGGGCTCTTCTTAAGCCAATGTTTATTTTTATTAAAAAATCTAGGCCTATACCTCAGTTTAAAACTATCAATTTTCAAAGTTATGAGTCCATTAGCCAATACAAAAATAAACTAATTTCTCTTTGTTTCATTATTATTGTAGTAAACTGCGACTAAATAGTGGATTTTGGAATATTACTGCCGCAGACAACGGTAAAAGGAGGGCCGATGCTGTTGGTGGAACTGTCATAGAGCTGTGTTGCATATACATGTGTTAGTGAAATGTTTGAAATGTTAAAAGAAAGTAGGTGTGTGGCTAATGTACTTTTAGTGACTGAGAGTAATATGAAAGAAGTTGCTACAATAATTCCAGCAAAATTACCAACAAATCGAAAAAATAATTTAGTGCCTCAAATTGTGTGGGTAGCCTCAAATAACAACAGGTTGGTGTTTCGTTACTTAACTTGCATAAACTGTATTTCAGTTCAGATTTGTACACAATATGGACTTGCCAACAGGACCGTGACATATTTAAATGTTGACAAATTAAAAGAAGGTCAATACTCATTCTGACAATACTCATTATGTCAAATTCATGGCAATACTCATTTTTTTACCTTTCTTATCAGTTACTGGATTGTTGTAAGGTACGATAAATAATGGTACCCTGGAATAACTGAAGACATGAAGAAAAATGTTTTGATCACCAAATTCTGAACTCGACCTGGAAAAAGCTTTACGTGGAAAAAATTAACGAGTTCAGAGTGTATTTTCGACACAAGTCTAGTGCAAAATTAATCCTCCTTGCCAACTACTAAACAAAAAAGATGTTTTCAAAGTAAGTGATGACGAATATCGACGAATTTATGAAGCTGCAAGAATCGCCGTAATATGAGAAACACTTTTTTTTATTTTGTTTTCATATGGATTCTACACTGTATTCTATAAATGTTTATTACATCAGAAAGCGAACATCTTTTTACTCCCATGTTCCATAAGGAAATGGAAATATGGCCATGGAGAAAAAACCTGTTCGAGATAACGGCAGATTCTGACTGTACTACCATCAAAACATAAAAAAATATCGGTATGGAGAACCATACATAACTTCCATGTTCTAAGATTTATATTTAAAATCATTTTCGAAATGAAATATTACCATAGAAACTACTTCTTTCTACTTACTTCTTCAGCCTTAACCACAGTACTGTGGTCACTAACGTATACCACCTCACGTTATCGCACTCGATTTTCACTGATGATGGAAGTCGATGGCATTGCCGAAACGTCTGGTTTTGTAGAAAACATTGGACTACGGCCAAACATCCCGGGAAGGAATTTTAACAAAAACTACTTCTTTGTTGCCGATAACGTTGTACACATATATATATAAAATATGCATAAAATTAATGGCTTGTATAAGTTAATGTTTGATCTCCATTAAGTAGTGCTCAAGTTTCCAAAGTTTTAATATCATGATGTCCGTAATTAAAACATCAGAGCAGGTTTAGTGTGTATGAGGGTACACCGTGGACAAAAATTTTCAACATTTTCTATTGAGCGTTGCTTAGAGTAAAGCTGCGAATCTCCAGTGTACGTTTCACAGAACAAACACGCGGAAAAGAAGGAGCGCTCCGAAGTCACTCATGGACCCTCAGCATCTTGCAGAGGGTTCATTCCCTAAAGACGAAAATTCTGTCTATGAATCGTTCCTCTGTAAACACGTGCAGTTACACTGCCCAGCGATCCACAGGAAGCAAATCGCTATCCACGCTGGACAATTTTTCGGCTTGCACGCGTTATGTTGGTGTGGGTTTCGGCACTTTCCATTTAAAAAGCGTGCAAATGTAAGAAAATAAACATGAGTGAGGCCAGAAATAACGCTAATTTTGTGTGTGTGTGTGTGTGTGTGTGTGTGTGTGTGTGTGTGTGTGTGTGTGTGTTCCCTGCCTTTTTATTGTAGTAATCATAATAATAAAATGGAAACGTAAACATTATATAATTGAGATATGCTTGCCTGCCACGAACGATATATTTTCTCTCATACATGATTTACATTAAAATGAAAAAATTATAATTTTATTGCCTGGCAACAAAATTATTTTATTTTTAACAATTACCATTGTTTGAAAAAGTTTAAATGAATTTTCAAGTACTTTACTGTTGTTAAAACCTAAAAGGTTGCGGGTAAACTACCCCTTCCCCATAACCGATCTTCACCAAAATCAAACGGCCTTGAGATCACTACAATTCAGGGATGTATGCAAAAAATTATTTGATTCTGTTTGAATATGCGGCAGTTATCGTTCGTCATAGAAAAAATTACCCTTGTTAAAACATAAAATGTTGCAGGTAAACTACCCTATTCCCTTAACCGATCTTCACCAAAACCAAAAGATCTTGAGAACTCTACAATTCAGGGCTGTATGCAAAACATTATTTGATTCTGTTTGAACTTGCGGCTGTTATCGTTTGCCAAAAAAAATTACCCTTGATAAAAAAATGCTGCAGGTAAACTACCCCTTTCCCTCAACCGATCTTCACCAAAAACAACAGATCTTGAGTACTCTACAAATCAGGGCTCCATGCACAAAATTATTTGATTCTGTTTAAATTTGCGGCTGTTATCGTTTGCCATAGAAAAAAAATCTATAGACAGACAGACAGACACACAGACACTTTTCGAAAAATGACTTTTTTCATGTTTTGAGTGTAGTACAATCAGAATCTGCAACAATCTCGAACACGATTTTTTTGCCATCACCATACTTCCATTTCCTTAAGGAACATGGAAGTAAAAGTCATTTTTCGAAACATGTCTGTGTGTAGAATTTTTTATATGGCAAACGATAACAGCCGCAAATTCAAACATAATCAAATAATTGTTTACATACAGCCCTGAATTGTAGAGGACTCAAGGCCTATTGTTTTTCGTGAAGATCGGTTAAGGGAAAGGGGTAGTTTACCTGCAACATTTTACGTTTTAACAAGAGTAAAGTGCTTAATTTTGAAAAAATAAAGTATCCTGAAAATAAGGTCATAAAAATCCACTGAAGAAAGGTAGATGAAATATCTATAAATGAAAAGGGTAGTTGAAGGGGGAGGGGGTAATTTTTTTTTATAAATTAAAATGGTAGTTGATGGAGGAGGTAAATTTTTATAAGTTTTATATGTGTACTACGTTACTGACAACAAAGGAGTAGTTTCTATAGAAACATTTCGTTTCACTTTAACAAAATTCTATATTTTTCATTTTAATTTAAATCACATACGAGTGAAAATATATCGTTCCTGGCAGGCAAGCATATCTCAATTATGTAATGTTTACTTTTCCAAAGTTTTATTATTGTGATTACCGCAATAAAAAGGCCGGCAGCACACACACACACACACACACACACACAATTCGCGTTATTTCTGGCCTCACTCATGTTTATTTTCTTATGTTTGCACGCTTTTCCATTGTCCGCGGTCGAAGCAACATCTCTCGCTGACTTGCGTAGACCAGGTTTGATTTTTTTTTTATTAGATCTGTTGCTGTTTATTGCTTAATTAGTTACGCGTTGTTGTGCAATCCACTTGTTAGAACTGTACCATCATGTCAGCGTGAAACGGTATGGTGCAATACGTGTTGTGTAGTTACACTCAATAGTCGAACAAGAGGGGGATTGTTCGTCTATATAAACGGAGCTCGTTGGCTATCCCGTTCAGTCCCCGTTCAGTCTTGTGGCGACAGTCGCGAGCGACGCTTCGTCCGGAGCCCGAGACCGAAATGAACTAAATCGAAATATTTTGCGAAAAATTTCGCACACACACACACACACACACAGTCAAGTACGGGGGCTATCGAAACAGGAAGCGTGACGTCACGATCTACTCTGATGACCTCACGATCGGCTGCTCATGACCTTCCTTAGCAGCCAGTGACGGCATTAAAACAATAGGCGCTATTGTTTCACCACTGAAACAATGGGCACTACTAAAACAATGGGCGGTATTGTTTCAATGACGTCACTGGCTGTTGAGGTAGGTCATGGCTGATCTTGACGTCACGCTTCCTGGGCCGACAGCCCCCCCCCCCCAACACACTACTCATAAGAGAACAGAGACACGTTACTAGAGTCAACGGCAGCTCCAAAGAACTGTCTGGGACGCGCGCTACTACTCTTTTTCACATTGTCTTAAAATTCAATTCTATAAATATTTATAAACCACATAGCTGTACACATAGCTCTGATAATGAAGTGTGACATAAACTTGAAACACAATGTGAATATGAATTCTTGTTTGCTGAATATGAATGTGAATTATGAACAACTAATACATTGGTAGTAGATGTAATTTAGGACTTAAGGAATATGATCATTAAAGCTGATTCTAGTAGTACACAAAAAGCGGGCGAAATGAGTAACAACGTGCCTCGCCTTCATAAGATACCTTATAGTCGACAAACATCTTAAAAACACTGGGGAGCCTAGTTCAAGGGAGTATGGATTACCACACCCCAGCAGGGGGAATTCTGTGGGCTACCAGTCACAGAAACTTTGATTTGAAAATCATTCTTATCCTTGAAAACAACATCAGAAACTTTATAAAATTGTATTAGTTCATTAGTTTTTAGTAGTTTGTTTATAAAATAAATGGTAAGAGACACTATTTTATTAAAACAGTGCAGACCTATTAATATACCATTAACAACTGAATAAGGCCGCTTAAGTTTAACCGGGCGCGTTCGAATAAGAAACATTTTCTAACCGCCAGAAATGTCGGAAAAAAGTTCACTAGTCCGCATGCTTGAATTGAGAAACTTACCCTCTTGACACGGGGAAACAGAACTCTTATATTAAGGTTTGTAAAATAATGTGTCAGTATGGACGTCTCTCTCTCTCTCTCTCTCTCTCTCTCTCTCTCTCTCTCTCCATTTTCCTCTCTTATTCTCTTATTCTTTCACCACGAAATTTTTAAGTTTACGGAAAAACGTTTTACCACGTTAAATTATAATTATCTGACTAACTTTCGTTGTACATGAGTGCAAGTGAAGCGATTTGCAACTATCTCAAAAACCTTTTCAAAATCATTTAAATACAGTAATTAAAAATCAAAACGGATTCCCGGACAACGAAAATTGTGTGTATGACTCATCACAAACACATCAAAGCGCTCTACTGTCACCGACCCTCTTAATCACCGTTAATTAAAATTAATTTTGAAGAACAGCTTTCATATCAAGTAAATTTTAAAATGTGTTGATTATGTTGATTTTTGTAGTGGGATTTTAGCTAAACAATTGCTATTAATTATTAATTTTCAAAGACACGCAGACAAGCGTTTTTCAGACGTTTTGATTAGCGTATCACTCTAACAAATTCCGTTACTTGGAGAATCACAAAAAATGAAGAACATTTAGCTACTACTTTACTTCGGCATACATTTTATATTTTGTATCGCTACTATAAAATACAAAATGCCAAGAGACTTAATAAAACAAAGTCGTTCACACACGGAGATTTACTTACTTATTCAATATATTTATTTCAAACAATTTAAATCGTTTAATTCAACATATTTAATTCAATATAATTATTCAAGAAATAAAATCTTTAAATGACATAAACGAAAAAGTTCCTAAACATATACAGCCTGCGAATACAGTTTGTCAAAGTAAATTTTAAGATTGTATTGTATCTAAGTAAATATTTTAAAAATTGATAAAAATTATATTAAAATGAAACAAATAAAATATTTAAAAATCAAATTACCCTTTCAATTATAATAAAAGTAAATTATAATTTCTTACAATTACAAGTCATGAAGTCATTACACTTCAATTAGAGTAAAAGCAATGGCGAATGATCAGATAATATACCTGTAACAAAAGGGATCAGGCAGGGGGATTCCCTAAGTCCCATACTCTTCAATGTAGTTATGGATGAAATTACTAAGAAAGTAAAGTATATGAGACGATATAGGATGGGTAGAAGTGTGTTTAATATTATATGTTATGCAGACGACGTTATACTAATGGCGAAAAATGAAAATTACTTACAAAAACTTGTGTATAATTTTAACAAAGCTTGCCAGAAGTATAACATCAAGTAAAGATAGCGGAAGAGGAAACAAAATCAGTTACAATTTCACATGACCCATTAAGGCGTAAGCTTATGATAAATGATAGAATAATAGAATAAGTAATGCAGATAGACTACTTAGGAACAAGCCTTACAAGTAACAATAGGGCAGATGAAGAAATAGAACATCAATTGATGAAAGCAAGAAGAATTGCTGGATACATGAATAACCTTATATGGAATAATAAATACCTCACACAAGAAGCAAAAACTTGGATTTACAAAAGCACAACGGATGATACTAGGAAAGACAAGGTGCGACAGGATGCCAAACAATAGTATAAGAGAAACGTGTAAGCTAACAGATATTAATTCTTGGATTGCGGAAAGAAGAAGAATATGGAATGAACACATTTCAAGAATGGATGACACAAGGCTAGTGTAAAAGTTAAGGGATAGCCAACCAAACACCAAGAGAAGCATTGGTCGGCCAAGGAAGAGGAGTGGAGTGACAGCATGTAGGACCGTTGTTATAGAACACGACAGAGTCCTAACAAGGAAGTTAAAGAAGAAGAAGTCATTACGACTTTCATCTTGACAATTTGCCTTGGCCAGGAATGAGTGGTACGAATACGTACGAATGAGTAATATAGGTAACACAGTTTAAAAACCGCTAATCTAGATCACATCTTTTATTAGTTTACTTCAAAGGCGAAAGTAATGACCTTTAAAGGGTCTGAACGTATCCGATGTAACATAGTCTTCACTAATAGAATATTGGAGCAGGTAATCATCTTAGAAACCATATTAGTTACGACTATGATAGAAATGTCAATAGCAAGATCAACAAATTTCGAATGAACAGTTCGGAACAATAAAGTACAAAGTCAGTCAGTAAGGTCGCGAAGCTGAAGACCATGATACAGCCTACGGATGTGAAATTGGGCATGGGCAGGAAACCAACCAACATCAATTTAGACGTCAAAGGTGTCTTTTTGCGGAACGTTAAAGATTGTAGTCTGTTCGTATTGGAGAATGCCGAAGGCAGCGTTTAAATATAAGTCGAGGGTGAAAAATTGTTGAAAGACCTCAGAAAACATGGAAAAGTAGGCTTTGAAGTTGGAACGGACAAAGTGCTTGTTCCCTGGTACTGTAGATGAAGAAAAAGAATTCCGAGGCTGATCCTGAACATTTTCTTTGGGGGTGGGGGGACTAATTGTAGGAACAAGAAAATATCCCCTATTCAAGCTTCTTTTTTTTTTAATAAATCAGCTTGACCTATAGTTCTCGATTATTCCTAAATGGTATTTTTGAATATTTTAATAATAAATCTAAATTTGGATATAAAAATTGTTAAAAAATCGTTATCTTCTTCTTCTTCTTCTTCTTATTCTTTACTCCAACCAATGAGTTGGGCTTAGTTGATCAGTTCCGCAACCCAACTCCACCTCGGTCTACCAACTCTCTTCTTCCGTTACGCTCAAATCTCAACACTGCCACTAGTAATCCGTTACTTGGCATGCGGTCCAACTGCTCGAACAATCTCCTTTTATTGTTTCTAATTTTCTTTTGCAAAGATTCGATTTTTAATTCTCGTACAGTGTTTCAATTTCTTTTCCAGTCGAGGAATTAATATCCTTCAATACCTTTCAAAAATATCATCCCACCATCTTGTATGTTCTTTCCTTTATTTTTATCGAGGTGTATATTTCACTTATGTACAGAAATGTGAGTACGCTACTGTTTTGTAAAATTCATGTCGGCTATATTTTAGTTTTTTAGGCTAATATGCTTTTGCTTACAAATGCTTCTTAGCTTTGCTAAGTTATAATTCCAATCGATGTCACATTTTTATATGACATATCACAGCCTAGATAATTAAAACCGCAAATTTGTTTTATCTCCTCGACCATTTTCGTTCTGACCGGATGTTTAACTTCAAACGCCATAGTTTTTAATTTGGTAGCAGATAGTTTTAGCCTACAATTTTGTAGGATGTGTGTGTGTGTTTTGGTTTTTGTAACAGTCTTTTTTCTGTCTTATTCGTTTTTCGTCCTATTAAACCAAGAATTTCTCGAAAATAAATATATAAATAAAAGAAACGAATAGCTCGAAATTTAAATTTAATTTTTAAACAAATCCATCAGTAAGTTAAGAGACCTGAGTGATGGCCAGTAGGATAGCGGACTGCCGTAGCAAATAGGCATCAGACAAAGACATCGGAAGTGTTGATGCCTTCACACACACGCACACACGCACGCACACGCACACGCACACGCACACACACACACACACACACACGCACACACACACACACACACAATAACTCTACACATACAATAACTCTCTCTCTCTCTCTCTCTCTCTCTCTCTCTCTCTCTCTCTCTCTCTCTCTCTCTCTCTCTCTCTCTCTCTCTCTCTCTCTCACCAGCACTCGTAAACACTTTACTCTCGATGCAGAAACAATTCCATTCTTACGTAGACCTATAGGGCTCTAAGGCTTGAGAATCTCATAGATTAAGAAGGTGCTTTTTAGTGTTTTGTTTTCTTTTTTTTAATAAGCTTTCAACAACGGCTAGTGAATAATAAGCCTGTGAATATAGTAGACTTTATAATACATGTACACAAATACATGCCATTCTCGCGCGATGGTTTTCTTTAAAACGGCTGCAATGAATTTCCTAAGAAATACAAACAAAATAACGGTATTACGATAAATTTGGTTTATTCACTAATCCATCAGTTTCGGACTTCTGGTAAATATAAAAGTACAAATAACAATAAAGTCGTTGTTGCTGGTTGTCCAACAAATAACTGCCAGTTTCTTCGTAAGTTTAACCTTGTTGTTTGTGTCTTTTGTTAAATCCTGGAGGCGCCAATATTGTCAAAGTCTGGAATACAACAATACGAGATTAATATAGTGTAACATATAGGTATTTATTATAAGTATAGTAAATATAGGTAAAATTATCATCCTTTGTACTTTGGAGAACTCAAGAGTTCTTCTTTCAAACGAGTGCCAGGAATGAATACTACGAATTCCTGAATGAATGTCAGGAACTTCAATAATACTACTTAATTTATTCAAATAGTTAATTGTTTAATAAGAACAGGAGCTGCCCGTATATAACCTACTTTTTCGCTCTTAAAACAATGGATACAATATGTATGCTTTATACAGAAGTATAGCACATACGTGTGCTTTAAATGGATCGGGTATTTCATGTGCACATGCGTATACTCACACACTATCAA
Source organism: Magicicada septendecula (assembly GCA_034769895.1). NCBI lineage: Eukaryota > Metazoa > Arthropoda > Insecta > Hemiptera > Cicadidae > Magicicada > Magicicada septendecula. The sequence continues at coordinate 1,118,278,332 of CM068367.1, read as the reverse complement.
AACATGACAAAGATTTTTACCAAATAATAGACATAACCACAAAATTTTCAAACTTACCAGTATTAAATAAAGTCCATAACGGTACTGTTATTCTCCGGCATGTATGTTACGTCCGTGGATGTAATCCACTCGCGTATGTCGTGCGTCGCTGGATTTCGGGTATTGGATTTCCGTCCGGGAGCCCTTCGTAAGAAGATCTCTCTTTTTAGCGATTCTGTAGAGGCCATCAGACTTCTGTACAAGAACCCTCTGGAGGCGCTTGAGTTCGAATGTCCCTCTTCCGGCCGGGCATTTGTCACAGCCGGGGATTTCATGTGCCATCATATCCCGGATAAGCCTAAAACAAAGAATACAATTATTACAAATATGATTTTTGTAAAATAATGGCTCCCATGTGTACCACCGAAGTAGCTTAGGAGTAGCTTAGGTAGGGTAGGCTGCCTAATATGATTTTTGTAATTTTTAAAAATTCAGTGAAATAATGTTTAATATATATCAAACAATTTGTCTATTTGCTTGTTTTGTTAAAGGCGACAGATGCAACTAAATTTGTCGGCTTAACATTTTTTTTTCATAACACATAATAGTTTAGAATCCACATACTAGAATGCCAGTTGATGTAAAGATTCTTTACATTGAGAAATTTCTTAACAAAGACTGTAAAGTAATTAAAATTTTCTACTTTCTTCTAATTGTCTAACATTTTAATTCGTCTAATTGTCAGAAGTAAGAATTTCTTATTTTCAAAAGGAAAATGTTATATTATTGTAATATTTGTATTTGAGAATCTATGTATTCGTTTAGTTAACAGCTTACTGTACCAGTCTGCTCAGGTATTTGATGGTTTACCTTCTCTTTCCCTGATAAAAACCTGTAGAATTTTGAAAATTAAAAAAATTTTTTTGCCGGCCGTTCCAAATATTAAAAAAAAAATCTGTTTATTATTTCCGTGCTTACGATCAATTTAAATTTAGAAATGTGCACTTATTTTTAGTAAATAAAACGATGGACATCCTAAAATGGAGGCGGATGATTATGGTGGCTAAGGTTCAACTCCGAACTGTGACGCCATAGAAGAAGTTATTGTTAGTCAGCTATTTCAGTTTAAAACCTTTTTTACGTTTATTTTGTATGCGAAATTGTCCACTGCGACGGATACAAATACTTTAGAGCTAAACGTAAAGCGAAACTGGGGTTTCAGCATCAAAAATAGAGGTGGATCCATGTGGGAGGATACAAGGGAATACTCCCCCCCCCCCGCAACTAAAATATTATAAAAACATACACCCTAGACATATGCAGTTTAATTTCTTCCCGGAAACATGATGTATTTTTTATGTAATCAAGTATGCGGTTTTAGAATAATCATTAAATGTATTTATATGTTTGAAAGAATAGCCTACATATCACTTAACGAAGTGAATTGTTGATTTTATGTAGATCTCTACTTTTGTTTTCCATTAGTCCAGAGATTGCTGATAATGATATAGCTTAGCATTTTTGCTGCTTTACTAATAATAGTAATAATAATAACGACAATAATAAAAATAATAACTTATTTTGCACAATCGATTTTGAGACACGGATGAAAATAAAATTCAATAGTCAACAATTATGTGCATTGCAGAATAAAAACAAATTTTAATTTATGAAATAGCAAAAAACTAGTGCTTAGCAAATCATCTTGATTTTTCTCTAGCTTTCTCATCTGAAAACTTGTTTAATAAATTGGACTTGTTGAGTTCTTGAAAGAAACTGTACTTTAGGGCGTTTAGGAAATGCTGCAGTTATTCTGAACGTGAGCGAAGAAATATCAGTGGATCAGTTATATGAAGAGCTTAATTTAATAAACCCTTATAAGGATGATGTTTAATAATGTGGCTGCAAGTAAATGGAAACGGTTATTTCGATCGTTTTCACAAAAGGATAAGTAAATATTCCCAAATTAGTTTCATAAATTCTGAGCGTACCGTCGCATAGTTGCTATGTATAAAGAGTGTTTTTATTTAACACCAACACTGTTTCTCAGAGCACACTCGAATTGAGAGGCATTTTCTGACTTCCAGATACGTTGAAAAATGTTCATTCATCCGTACACTCCAAATTAGGCATTTACCCTTTAGATAGGCAGTGATTGACGTGGCCAAATGGAGGGAGGGGTAAAACCCGTATACTAAGACTTGTCTGTAAAATAATGTGTGTTAGTTCGAACGTCTCTCCCTACCCAACTTTATTTGTGAAGGGTAGAGGGCAGATGGTATTCATTTCTAAAAGTAAGAAGTTAGAAGATAATAATACACATTCCATACTATTTACTATTACTATATAGGCCTACTATACTGTATATATACTCGTACTATTTAAACATTACATACAAATAAATAAGTATAAGCACTATATATAATTTTCTATGTTTATGGACATACAATATATAACATAAATAAGTAAATGAAAATTTTGAAGCAGTGCCGTGATTTAATTTGTTGCTATCATACAACAGAATATTTTACAGCCATGTTTCAGTTGTTCTTGTTCCTTTCCATTGTCTGCTGCTAAGCCTTAGCGCTACCAGATCTTTTCTCAATCCAATATATTGAAACGCACCTTCCGTTCCTGAATTCCTATTCTTGCTAATTTATTTCTCCATGTTTTTATCGTTACTTGAAGAAAAATAATTGTTCGTATTAGTTATTATGCACAACTTTTAATCGTATAAGACAAGAATCTATTTAATTCTAAAAAAAAAAAATAGTTTTTAATTCTTTAGAACCAAAAGATAAACTCTTTAAACCAGATAAGTGGTTGAACCAGTAAAATAAATGACTTAACGGTATCTAAGATTAGTTGACATAACAGCCGTTAAATTATTAGTTAATAACCTCTATTTTTATAGAATTTCCCAACTAGCTTTTCATGCCAGACATCACTTGTAACAGGCCTTTATCGTTGACGGGCTTAGAAGGATTAGAATCTTTGATTAAGTAAATGGTCCGCAATGTTTCTCGTTCGAGTGAGCCAGGCTAACCTGTGCCAAGAACACGTCTCTCCACAGTCTCCTGCTACTATCATTAGCTCACATCTAATGAGCTAATTACTTGTAAAGGAGCTAACAGCTTGACATTGTAATATTTAGTGATTCTAATAATTTCTCAAATAAAGAATATTTTTATAAGTTTTATAAACAAATAAGTAGACATATTTGTATAAACACAAAGAACATGGAGACGAATTTGCAATTGCCACATATTAGGGACATTATTTGCTCTAATGAGCTAATTACTTGTAAAGGAGCTAACAGCTTGACATTGTAATATTTAGTGATTGTAATAATTTCTCAAATAAAGAATATTTTTATAAGTTTTATAAACAAATAAGTAGACATATTTGTATAAACACAAAGAACATGGAGACGAATTTGCAATTGCCACATATTAGGGACATTATTTGCAATTACAAGAGAAAGTGAAAATTATTAATAATTTTTTATTATTTTAATTTTTCTAATTTTATTATTTATTATTTAATAATAATTAACAATATTTAATAATGTTTTCATTTGTGCTTCATGCCAATTTTGACTACTTAAGTAAAAAGTTTATTGTTTTGTATATTAAGATACAAAAGAGGTGACACACCTTAAAAGTACGTAGATAGTACAAGGTGAAAGTTGTACCACGTACTGGGCTGCTCTTGATGAATTCATTGACGGAAGGCCTCAAATTGTTCAGTACAGGCTGACGGGCGTTTAACGATCGCAGTGTTTTGATCAGCCGCGTGTGTCCTGTCACACATCACAAGTAGGTCTTTTAAACGGTGCTGATGCTGTTTCAATTGATGCTGTGTTACATGCACGTTGCTGAGGAGTGACTTCAGGATCTTGTCCTTCAGCAAAAACTTTCTTCTTTCGTACGTCATGACCAAGGGTTCTTTTCTTTGCCTGGAAATGTTACCAAAGTGTAGTGAGAGCCTGTCAGCGTATAAGTCGTTTGCTTGTTCAAGCGTGATGCAGCCACTGTCGACAGAACAACCACACTCCTCCATCATTAACATTTTTCATGCCCTGTACATTAAAACTTTCCTTCAGTAATGACTGTGTCTGCCACTTTTTACAAGCAATGATAAACTAAAGCAGGCTTCTGAAGTTAGACGTTTTTGAATACTCATAAATTATTCAGCACAGTAGTTATAAATGTCTGTACCTCGTGAAATATGGTTAATTATTAACCATGCAAAGTATTCGCTAAAGCTATTATTTTAAACACGTTTGTTAAGATAATTAAGTGTAATTTAGAATGTTCATTGTAATTAGTCTTACTCAGTTGTTTGTTAGACAATTACTACACACGCCACAGCTGTGATGTCTCGCAGCTGCAACATGCTTGTATCATCCCGTTGTTATTAGTGATATAATTATTCACCGTCACTTTACTGGCGACTTTTCGAAAACTATAGTTACTAAAACAAATTGAATATGGAGATTAAAAATACACTATAATGTCAAAACTGTGTAAGCGCGCAAACTGCAATTTTCCAGAAACAGTAAAATCATAGAAATGTTTGGGACAGTTTTTTTAATAATAAATTGTTATCGTTACAGTCAGGATTTAACACTGGTTAAAAATAAATGGATACAATAATCTTAACGTAAATAATTTTTTGTTACATTAACAATAATAATAATAGGTATCGTGATTAACAATTAATAACGACATATTTAATGAAACTAAAAAACTAAACTGCAGGAAGCCATAATATTTAAATTAATACAATCATAGATCTCCAGAAATCCAAACCTATGCGCGAGCCTACAACCTTAGCATCCTGTGGGAGGGCAACAGCTGTCACGCTTTTGTTGGTTAATAGAGCAATGGCAAAGTTTCTGTGACCCTCCCTCCGAAACCACACTGTAACCCACGGTGGGACCGATTGTGCTAATGGGTGGGCACCTGGCGTGAGTCGCGAATGGTTGCACCCTGTTGTATTTAATCCTAGCTGAGAGTTTTACTTATTTCCCCGGTACTTGTGGTACCTAAATATCAGTTTCACAAACACATTCTGGAATTCAGTGCTTCCTTAAACACCCTCTTCTTGAAAACAACCCTCCGAGAATGAAGAGAAGGAGGCACTACACTATAGTGGATGCAGAGAGATTTCTGGCGTCGTCAGCTAGTGTGCTAGGATACCAAAATATTCAGGTGACAAGCGAAAGGAAGATGACTTCACGAAAGTGAGCTCCTTACTTATAGAAGAAGCTCTCACCGCTTGTGCTGGATCAACGGTACAAGACATCAGAAAAGCCGTAGGCGGTATCTAAACGGCCAACATGATACAAAGCTGCTAACACTGGAAAAATAGGGGTCATCATTGTAGAAGTGAGTCCCCATACCACTCTGAATACCACAAAGGTGTAGTAGTATGCAGGGACTTGCTGAAGTGTACAGAGGAGAAAATTGCAACGCCCCACAAGGTGCTGAGTCAGTGAAATACGAGTGGATAATACGAGTGGATAATACGATGAAATACATCGTATATGCCTATCAACTGCGGTTGTCAGCATTTATCCAGATCATGAAATTGTGCAATTTATACGCAAGAGGAAGTATGAAGTAAGAAAGGTAATCAGGAAACAAAAACCGCGAGAAAGTCAGTTATCTCCGTGCAATGAAACTTGTGATCCCAGCTACCAGTGCAAATTAAGCTGTGCACAGGATGTCTAAATACCGATTGTTAAAGACGCAATAAGGGAAAAAATACGAGCTTTAAACAGGTACAAACGAGCGCCGACCGAAGACAATTGCATTACTTTTAAACGACTTCGAGCCACCGCTCGTCGAACAATACTCGCTGCTAAAAGATGAAGCTGGGAAAAATATGTCTCGACCATGCTACATCGACCCCATACACAGAGGTACAGCAGAAGATCTGAACAATCACTGGTACATCAGTTTTCATTGCTATTACATGGATAGAGCACGATATTGACTTGATGTGCAATTCCAATGAAATTCCTAACACCTTGGTTGCGCGATATGCCCAGATTAGTAGTTCAGACAACTAACCTCCAGATTTCCTCGCAATAAAAGAAAACACGAAGTCGAACAAGGCCTTGACTTTGAAATTGAAAGCAGTAGGACGTTTAATATTATAGCAATCATGTGATATTCTTTACAGCATTTTACGTCGACTACCGGACATAGCTATGGATACAGTACTGACGTTTACAACACCGCCTAGACTCAATGGAACTATCCATAACTATGGAAAGAGGCTATCATCATTCCGCTGCTGAAATCTGAAAAGGATCCCCTTAAAGGAGAGAAATATTGTCCAGTATCGTTGACGAGCCGCTTAGGAAAATTATTCAAGTGGATGGTTAACGACAGGCTCACTTGATGTCTTGAACGACACGACCTCCCGACCATGTGTGGTCAAACCGATGTGGATACCGGAAGCATCATTCAATTTCTGATCAACTACTGGTATGTCTAGCCAACGCAGTTCAAAACAATTTCATGGAAGGTAAACCATGGTTGCTGTATATTTCAACTTAAAGAAAGCGTTCAATAAAACATGGGGATACAACATCGTGAAAAAATTACAAAATTGGCGGTTCAGAGATAATCTGCCCAAATTTATTTCCAGCTTTCTCAAGGAGAGGACTTCCGTTTTCGGGTTGGACAATCACTACCGGCCCCACACGGACTGCAAAATGAAGTACCGCAAAAATCTTCTTTACTGTAGCGATCGACAGTTCCTTTGAGATGTTGAAACATCAATTGGGAAATGTTTGTAAGTTGCGCTGTTCTACAATAATCAAATGGAAAATGCGAGGCGCTATAGTCACGTTAGTTGAAAATGCTAAAGGCATAGGCTTATCTTTCTCAGCAATAAGTAAGCAAAGAAGGCACTCAAACCCGATACCAATTATAAACGGTATAATATTTAATAATATAAAGCAGAAATTAAATTTATAAGACAAACGCTTATCGTGGAAATCACATGTGAAAGATCTAACTGCGAGGTACATGCCGTTACCTTCATCTCCCATACTACATCTCCCTTGTAACTGGGGAGGAGTATACACCTAATTGATGCTATCCAAAGTGGATTATGAATGTCCGGTGAACTCTTCAGGCAGAATATCATGTTTTAAAAAGCTGTAACCTGTACACAATGCCACACAGTAATATTCACCACTAGCCCAGCACAAATTACTTCCATGTTCCATAACGAAATGGAACTATGGTGATGGTAAAAAAAAAATCATGGTCGAGATTATTGCAGATTCTGATTGTACTACCCTCAAAACATGAAAAAAAGTCATTTTTCAAAAAGTATCTGTGTGTGTGTGTGTGTGTGTGTGTGTGTGTGTGTGTGTGTGTGTGTGTGTGTGTGTGTGTGTGTGTCTATAGATTTTTTTATGGCAAACGATAACAGCCGCAAATTCAAACAGAATCGAATAAATTTTTGCATACTTTCATCAATTGTAAAAGCCTGAAGGCCTGCTGATTTTGGTGAAGATCGGCTAAGGGAAAGGGGTAGTTTACCTGCAACATTTTTCTTTATATCAAGGGTAATTTTGTTCTATGGCAAACGATAACAGCCGCAAATTCAAACAGAATCTAATATACTTTTGCATACTTTCATCAATTGTAAAAGCCTGAAGGGCTGTTGATTTTGGTGAAGATCGGTTAAGGGAAAGGGGTAGTTTACCAGCAACATTTTTTTTATATCAAGGGTATTTTTTTTTATGGCAAACGATAACAGCCGCAAATTCAAACAGAATCAAATAATTTTTTGCATATAGCCCTTAATTGTAGAGTTCTCAAGACCTATTGTTTTTGGTGAAGATCGGTTAAGGGAAAGGGGTAGTTTACCAGCAACATTTTTTTTATATCAAGGGTATTTTTTTTATGGCAAACGATAACAGCCGCAAATTCAAACAGAATCAAATAATGTTTTGCACACAGCCCTGAATTGTAGAGTTCTCAAGACATTAGATTTTTGGTGAAGATCGGTTAAGGTAAAGGGGTAGTTTACCTCCAACGTTTTATGTATTAACAAGGGTATTTTCTATGGCAAACGATAACAGCCGCAAATTCAAACAGAATCAAATAATGTTTTGCATACAGCCCTGAATTGTAGAGTTCTCAATACCTATTGTTTTTGTTGAAGATCGGTTTAGGAAAAGTGATAGTTTACCTGCAACGTTTTATGTTTTAACACGGGTATTTTATATGGCAAATGATAACAGACGCAAATTCAAACATAATCAAATAATTTTTTGGATGCAACTCTGAACTGTAGAGTTCTCAAGACCTATTGTTTTTTGTGAAGATCGGTTAAGGGAAAGGGGTAGTTTACCAGCAACATTTTTTTTTATATCAAAGGTAATTATTTTCTATGGCAAACGATAACAGCCGCAAATTCAAACAGAATCAAATAATGTTTCGCATACAGCCCTGAATTGTAGCGTTCACAAGACCTTTTATTTTTGGTGAAGATCGGTTAAGGGAAAGGGGTAGTTTACCGGTAACGTTTTATGTTTTAACAAGGGTATTTTCTATGGCAAACGATAACAGCCGCAAATTCAAACAGAATCAAATAATTTTTGCCTACAGCCCTGAATTGTAGAGTTCTCAAGACCTATTGTTTTTGTTGAAAATCGGTTTAGGGAAAGTGGTAGTTTACCTGCAACGTTTTATGTTTTAACAAGGGTATTTTCTATGGCAAACGATAACAGCCGCAAATTCAAACATAATCAAATAATTTTTTGCATGCAACTCTGAATTGTAGAGTTCTCAAGACCTATTGTTTTTTGTGAAGATCGGTTAAGGGAAAGGGGTAGTTTACCAGCAACGTTTTTTGTTTTAACAAGGGTATTTTCTATGGCAAACGATAACAGCCGCAAATTCAAACAGAATCAAATAATTTTTTGCATATAGCCCTTAATTGTAGAATTCTCAAGACTTACTGTTTTTGTTGAAGATCGATTTAGGGAAAGGGGTACTTTATCTGCAACGTTTTATGTTTTAACATGGGTAATTTTTTCTATGACGAACGATAACTGCCGTAAATTCAAATAGAATCAAATAATGTTTTACATACCTTCCTGAGCTATAGAGAGCTCAATGTCTGTTGATTTTAGTAAAGATCGGTTAAGGGAAAGGGGTAGTTTACTGGCAACATTTTATGTTTTAACAACGGTAATTTTTTTTTGACGAACGATAACTGCCGCACATTCAAACAGAATCAAATATTCTTTTGCAAACGTTCCTTAATTGTAAAGTACTGAAGGTCTGTTGATTTTAGTGAAGATCGGTTAAGGGAAAGGGGTAGTTTACCTGCCACATTTTATGTTTTAACAAGAGTAATTATTGTTTCTATGAAGAACGATAACTGCCGTAAATTCAAACAGAATCAACAATTCAACAAGAACACACAACCGCCGTGTACGTTTATTCGACCAGCCAGCTTCCTGCGATCGAAGGTATTGAAAGTAATCAAGAAGCTGGCGCTGCAGCAATTGAAGACAGCCCAGAAGTAGATGTAATTGCCATAAGACTGAAGACGCAAACGTAACTGCCACAACCATCACTATTAATGTGTGACTACAAACGTGGGATTCACAGTATAGCAAACTTTCTGCAGTGAAGCAGAGCGTCCATTAGTGACATGTGGCAGGTGATCGCAGTCGCAGTAAACAACTTTGAACCTAAACGTCTTCTTACTCCTACTAGAACAAGAACGACACAATTGCAGCGAAGCACTTATAATGAAACATATAACTGAAGACTGTAGTGCTCTTACCGAACTCTGACAGAGATACGGAGTAAAAGATAACGGACATCGGCAATTAACAGTTAGCGACAGACAGAACTCTGTCATTCCCAGGAGCAGCAAGTTTACTGTATCGGCTTGACAAGAATGATTTGCGTCTATGTGTGTACGAATTTAGATTTCCATTGCTAAGATTGTAAGGTATGTAGGTGAGAAACGACCATGATTACTTAAATACTCCTGGTCGACATCGTTGACCTAAAGCTCGTACTTCCCAAGCCTCAAACATAAAAAGTACACATAATTGTACTTTATAATAAACAAAATTTAATACAATTACGGAATGAAAATATATTTTTAAATTCATGTAATATCAGATTCTCATATAGCATTTACTATTAAATAATTCATAAATACGTAAATAATTCATAATTCATAATTTGCTAGTAAATATTCACTTGTAAACGTATCCAATTAGATAAAACGTGTGTACGGAAAAATACATCATACTCATATCAGATCAAGTAAACAAACCTAAAATTAAAAATTAGTAAGGTTTTAATAGAAAGTCAAAGGTAAAATCTACAGAAGAATCTTGTAACCATGGGAACTCTCCCAACGTCGTTTTTTCAATTACGCGTATATGTGTCACTGGCAATCTTTCCACGTGTGATGTTCATCTCTGGAAATAGTCTACCCAATGCTGTACGTCATCTCTTACTTCTGTACCCCTCAATGTATCCAAACTTTTACAATTTTTCACCCTCCACATAAATGTTATTTCTGAGCCCTCAATACTTCTTTCTTGTTTCCTGATCAGTGTCCATCTCTCTCTCTCTCTCTCTCTCTCTCTCTCTCTCTCTCTATATATATATATATATATATATTTTTCTCTCCATGGGTAGCCACACATATCATCTAAAACGAAATGATGTGGACATTTCCACCACAACCACAAACAATATCGTTTCGAAGGTACAGTACTTGAAGCAAAAACTTACTCTGATTCTCGAACTTTCGTCCTTTATTTTATTTCTTTGATGTACCATATTCGACTGTGAAACAAAGAAACTTAGATAAGGCTAACTGTATTTTATCCTCCTCATCTTGATCATCTGGAAACATAAGAGTATTTACCAACAAGTTTCGAGATAACACTAATCTAGAGGCTATGCGACCATTTCATCTTCTCAAATTATAATCCGTATAAATGTTGAAAAATATAGATAGAATACTACATTCTTGCCAAACCGCTACTTTTCCTCAATACTTTAGATCATTGGCGTTCTGTTCATTATTCCTGGACTCTTACAGACGTCTAGTATCATCTGTACAATATGATTTATTTTGTTGTATTTATTTTTAGTATTATAAAATATTTTTTATATTCTTTTACGAGTTAATCAGAAGTTAAATAAGGAATAATAGGTTCGTAATAGTATTAAATAAAAATGGTATATAACATAGCACATAATAGCTTCGTATTCTATACTACAAAGAGCTATTGCTAAATATTTTAATTACATTTACAAATATGTGTCCTAAAAAAGTACGTATTAATAATTAAAAAAACAACTACATTTATTACAAAACGAACTTTGATGAGAACTGAGTGATAACGCACTAATTAGATGTAAACTGATTAGTCTGGTGGGTTTGCTGACAACGTGTCAAACTGTCAAACCACATATGTCTGTAATTTTTCTACGTTTCGAAAGTGTCGGTTTTCGATATAGTACTACCTTCTACTTATACCGTCATTGAATATTTATTTGAGTTATTATATCAGCTGTGACGAAAAAAAAGTCCCGTTGGTTTACTCAGCGATAAGAGCGTTGCCTTCGAGTCGTAATTTCAAAACTATATTCCAATAATTTTAATTTGAAAACAATAGAATTAAATAATTTTAGGAATTTACATAAATTCTTACGTAAAAGTTTCTCCTCTTTAGATTTATAATTTATATCCCAAAAATGAGTTGACATTGACAACGCTTTATAAATATACTGCAACGTTACAAGTATTATAAAATGAATACACCTCTGTCCATGTACCCAACGCAACTGTATAGTGTTAAATACCGGCTTGGTCGTAGGATTTTTGTGTTCTCGTTGCGTTATGTATAGCCTATGTGGTTGCACAATAAACCTATTTTTTGAATAAAGGAGTGAGACGTTGATGACATGAATTAATTAAATCAAACATAGCAAAAGCATAATTGTATTATTGTATTATAATAAAGCATAATAATCATATTCAACGATTTATTAAATCTTGCAAAGAAAATTTATTAATTATTAAAGAAACTAGAAAATTCAAAATATTCTCTTTTATAAGGTTACACTCTGAAAACATAACATATCTGTGCTATTCAGCACACATTAATAACATATAGTCTTAAAAATCTAAACATATATGATGAACAAATTATAAAATTCTTTCATATTGTTTGGGTGTCTGACTTTGAATCATTATTAATATTTGAAATCATAGCAACTCATTTATAAAAATATAATAATAATAATAATAATGGCTCCCGTGTGTACCACCTGAAGTAGTGTAGGAGAAGGTAGGGTAGGCTGCCTTATGTGAGCCGTACGGCATACAAGGAAGGCAGTGTGGCCAGCACTACGCTTCAGCCGCCCATTATTATCCCCAGGATGTTATACTAGGTACTCATTTTCAACAGGCTGAGTCGACCTGGGGGCTGAAAAACGCACCTTGATTTTATGGTGCGGGCCCGAGAATCGAACCCGGGACCGTTAGGTTAGTAGCCAGGTGCCATACCCAGTGCTCTACTGAGCCACCAAAAAAAATATTAACTTTACCAAATAAAAATTGAACGGATGCTATTAATATTTTAATAAAATACCATTATTTACTTTAAGAATAATGATGATTATAATGATACACCCAATTTTTGAAATTAAACAGAATAAAATTATTATTTTTAACACTAACTTACAATTACGTCTTTTTTTAAGATGCAATGTAATTAGTTAAGGCTGAATGCTCAGCAACTGCAGACTTTTCAACTGCCGAGTTCTTCGTATGTCTGCAGTTGCTGAGCATTCAGCCTTAACTAATACATGGTAAACTTCGAAGAAGCATCTGAAATAAGATCATGTAATAGGTATTATGGTAGATTGATCCTAGAAGCAATAGAAATTAATAAACACAAGGATAACTTCAACAGAGAAACCGCCACGCTTAGTACGAATTGGTACCCTTTACTTTCTGGTTTGACTGCACGCGGGTTGACTGACCGCACAAACAATGCACACAGCGTAACGCCCACAGGGCAGGGTCCACTACCGGACCACCCATCCCCACTTCTACACTGAAATCGCTTGCCGACGTTTTTGTCACTTAGGCCTGAGAATACTCACTGTAATATGAGTGAAACGTGGTCATACAAGACATTTTTGACGCGGTCCGTCAACAGTTTTACAGTGTACAGCGCATTCATTACCGAGTGCGCTGTCAGTTACCGTGCGGTGTGCACCGTAAAACTGTTGTGCGCGAACTTTGTGTAATGTGATTGTGTTTTGTGTTATGTGGATTTTAATATATTGACGACTGTACCATCGTATGATGGTATGAAGAGACATTTTTAAAAATTCTGAGGATGGGACAAGCGTCCCGAAACATGTCAATTGTATAAAAAGACTTTACTAAAGCCACAGACGGTGAGTTGCATAGCGTTTAGTTGATTTTTATCCTTTATTACGTAAACAGAGTAATTAGGCTCTATAGAATTCTTTAAATAATGATTTTAGTGAGATCGTTGTTGCCTCTTGTTAGTCATCTGTACAAATATGAATCATTGTAACGTTTACATAGCGTGTACTTTTGAAAGACTTGTTATCACGCTAATGACTATTTGTCTGATAATTTAATGACGTCTCAACACTTCAAATCCTTCCATACGTCAACAAGCCGATACGTCAGACAATAATCTTCCAGACATAGAATTGCCAAAATTCTCACGAAGATACGATCAATGGATTGATTTCCATGACATCTTTGAGTCGATGATTCACAGCTCAGCCAAGTTAACGGACATTCAAAAATTGTATTACCTTAAGATCTTGCTTAACTGACGGAGTCCTGAGAACCATAAAGGAAATAAAGTTTTCCAACCCTAATTATTCTTCAGCATGGAAGACATTATGTCAAAGATTTCACAACCAAAAACTAATCATCAAGACTCACATCCAGGGAATACTTAATGCTAAACACATTGATAAACCTCGTTCAACAGATCTAAAATATTTATACGATACGACACAGTTTCTAACAATTTAACAGCCTTAAACAATTTAAAAGAACTAGTAGACAAGTGGGACACTCTTTTAGTATTTCTTGTCACTAAGAAGTCAGACCCGGAAACTAGAGACAAATGTGAGATCTACCACGTTAAACAAGACGATGATTACCAACTATATTGTTTCTAGCTGATGCAATTTTTGCAAGAACAATTCACCATCCAAGAAGCTCGAGAAGAAGTGCGTACACATAACAAAAAAACCGTTCAATATAGAAAACCAATTTAAGCCAACCCCCAGTATGAATAAAACATTCTGTCATGCAAGCAATTCTAATAAACAAGATGATGCACTTAAACAAGAAGATACAATTAAACGCAATTGTGCAATCTGTAACCAAGATCACTCAACATTCACACTCATAAATCTTGACTCTTCTCTACGTTTGCAAAGACTAAGCAACATAATCTTTGTATAAGCTGCTACGAACCGAGCATAAAACTATACAATGCAAAAGTCCCTTTATCTGCAAGTACTGCAACGAACGCCATCACAGTGTTCTCCACACTAGCTATAAACGAACCGAAAGCAACGGGTGAAAGGACAACTGATGTCAAGAACACAATTTCAATGTACTCAAGCAACAGCGAAGAAGTTATCCTTGCAGCAGCCATCGTACTTATCACCGACGCTCAGGGTGCGGCATATTCTTGTCGTGCCCTACTGGACAGCGGCAGTCAGTCCAACTTCAACAGCCAGTCTCTTGCTTTAGCACTGGGTCTCAAACAATCAAGGACTGCAACTACAGTTACAGGAATAGGAAATACAGAAATGCCAGCTAAGTTTTCTGTACATACTAAAATTAAATCCAGATTTAATAACTACGAAGAAAACTTAAATATGCTAATTTTGAAGAAAATAGTCAGTGACTTGCCAGTATCCTCGATAACTACCAGTCTCAACAACCCAAGCAATTTAGAATTAGCAGATGAAAAATATTTCCTCAGCCGAAGAATTGATATTACGAGCATTTTCTATGACATTATGCAAGATGGACAACTCCAGCTAGGTAAAAGCTACCTATTCTTCAAAATACTCTCTTGATCTGGATTATTAGCGGCAGGATGATGTCATGCTATTCACATAAATTAATAAGTAACACGTCTATAGAAAATAACTTGGAAGATCTTATTTCTTCATTTTGGAAGACAGAAGATATACCATGCAAGACTAGCAAATCACACGAAGAGATGCTATGCTAGGAACAAATCACGCATATAATGCTAACACTAAACGTTTACCTGATGGGCGATTCGTAGTTAAACTACGTTTCTCATCTAATCCTAGTGTTTTAGGAAACTCTAAAGAACAAGCAGTCAAGCAGTTAACATTTTTGGAACGCAAGCTAGCAAAGGATCCGGAATTAAAGGAAAGTTATACTGAATTCTTAAACGAAAATGTCGAAAACGATAGCATGGAAAGAGTCACTGAAGATTAAGAACCTCAAAATGCCTATTACTTACCACATCATCCCTTAGCAAAAGAGTCTAGTTCAACTACTCGTGCCGCGTAGTATCTGATTCTTCTGCCAAGTCTTCTACCAATATCTCCTTCAACGAAGTGCTATTAGTTTGAGCTACCATACAACGGGTATTTATATCAATATTACTGTCATTTCGATCGTATACATTTGTATTTTCTGCAGATATTAAACAGATGTATCAAAGAATCTTATTAGACGAAAGTCTAAGCACCATTTTTAGCTATACGAACCCTAACCCAACTTTGTGAAGTAGAGAAAGAAAGGTATCCACAAACAGCAGAATGTTTTAAAAGAGACTTTTATACTGACGACGTTCTCAGTGGTAGAGACTCGAAGCATAAAGTGAGGATGTACTGGGAGCCGGCATGCGATGCCTTTCGTTTTAAAATTACTATCACTAATCCACCAGATATAATTACTATCACTAATCCACCAGATATAATTACTATCACTAATCCACCAGATATAATTACTAAACGTGTAATTCTTTCTGATATTTCTCGTTTGTTTATCCGACTGGAATTCTTACTCCTATTATTATTGCTGCAAAAATCCTTATGCAAGAACTACGGATAATGAAGGAGCTGGGATTGGATGAACCAGTTCCAGAAACCACAAATGAAAAATTGATTCAATATCGGAAGTCTTTAAACTCATTAAACGACATAATCGTTGATAGACGTGTTTTAAGTGGAAAACTAAACCAAGTTCATTTCGGGGCCTGCCTGTACATACAAACTATTCAGGAAAATGGCATAATTACTACTAAACTGTTGTGCGCTAAATCTAGGGGGGTAGCACCTTTAAAGGTCGTATCCTTACCTCGTTTAGAGCTTTGCGGAGCATTGATATTAGTTCAACTACTGTAAAGGGTTCGCCCAGCGTTTGAACGTATTCTCTTTAGCAAAACAGTTCTTTGGACCGATTCAACTATAATCTTGCATTGGCCTAAAACATGGCAAACGTATGTGGCAAACAGTATCTCAGATTCAAGAATGTACGCGAAAATGTGTGTGAAAGCATGTCCGTTCACAAGATAACCCGACTGATTTGATTTCCATATCTGTGGTCCCAGATATTCTCATTTCATGCTCGCTTTGGTGGAATGTGCTTCAACACGCTCAAGAAGAGTAGCCTGAACGTTGTCAGACTACGTTCATTGATGTGAAAATCGAAGAAAGACGCAAACAAACCACAATAAAACTGTGCAGTACTTCATCCCTCGAATTCATTGATAAATTCTCACCATGGAATAATTTACTAAGCATTACTGCTCTCTGTCAACGTTTCTTTAGAAACTGCAAAAGTACGAAGAATAAGGTAACTGGACACCTGACTTACAACAAGCTGAAATGTTATGGTTCAAAAATGTAAAGAAGTATAACCTAAAACTGACGAAAAACAAGGAATTGAGCAACCAACTGAAGTCACTCTCGCCCTTCATGTAGATGACAGTGGTACCTTGAAAGTGAGAGGCAGGTTAAAAAATGCATTTATTTCATCAGACTATCGGAATCCTACCTTGCTTTACCTTGCTCGGAATCCTAACCGAACATCGAGTTACTAGATTGATATTTGACCAGTATCATATTGATGATTTTATTGTGGACCTCACGTTCTACTAGCTAATATCAGAAATCAGTTCTGCCCGATTAATGTAAAGGTACTATGCCGCTCTGTTGTCAGTAGTTGTTTTAAATGTACCAGAATTTCTCCAACTCCAGTCAAACATTTAAGGGGTGAATTGCCATCGTACCGAGTTCAACCGAGTCACCCGTTTACAAACTGCGGTATTGACTATTGTGGTCCAGTATACTATAGAAAGGTTAATCAACGTCGTTCCACACCGATGAAAGCTTATATTACTCTGTTTATCTGTGTGGCCATAAATCCAATACACATTGAACTTGTGTCAGATTTAACCACTGAAAAATTTATGGAAGCTCTCGAACGAATGATTTCTCGATGTGGAGTCATGGAACATATTTATTCTAACAACGCGACAAATTTTGTGAGAGCTAATAATGTACTGAGAGACATGCTAACGATTGTTGAATATCAAATTCAAAAATTCTGTACTTTCAAGGGTATAAAATGGCACTTTATACCGCCAAATCCCCCCCCCTATTTTGGCGGTTTGTGGGAAGCAGGGGTTAAAACAGTTAAAGGACATCTGAAACGAGTGTTGGGAACTTAAATATTATCTTATGATTCATTAGAAACATTGTTGCTTAAAATTGAAGATTGTGTGAATTCCCGACCTATTACCTATTAGTTAAAGCGATACTAATAATCTTACTCCTTTAACTGCTGGTCACTTCCTAATTGGCCGGCCTCTTAACTCGTTCCCTATCCTGGATGTTACCCAAACACCTTCTAACAGACTTAACCATTGGCAGCATCTACAACAACTCTATCAGCATTTCTGGGGAAGGTGGACGAATAACTACAACACTACAACAGCGAAACAAATGGACTAAGAACTACGATCCTTCACCACCAGGCTCCCTGGTAATCATCAAGGAAGACTTCACTCCATCTTTACATTGGCAGATGGGAAGGATTCAATTACATTACGGCCAGGACGTCAAAGCACACGTTGCTACAGTTCCCACTTCTAAACTGTTAATCAAGCGGGCTCTTAATAAACTATGTAGCTTGAAGTCTTCGCAGTGCCGGATCTAGAAATTTTGGGCCCCCCCCGCAAAAACCTTAAAAGGCCCCTTTAACAAAAAAAAAATTAGTTTGTACCAAATTACGGCATTTTCGGTGGAAACTTGGAATAGGAATAAAAACAGTTAAGATCACTAATAAGTTTATTTACAGCTACATTGAACAGAAGGATCAGTTATGACATAAGTCTTTGCAAGTTTTCAGATTTCAAAAATATCAGTAATATGTTAAACAGTTCAGATATTAGAATCATTTAACTTTACGCAGAGATTGGTACGATCAGTCCAGATTACACCACATCATTCAAAATTAATCAAATAGCTTGAATGTCACAAAACCTTCAAAAGAAATTCTTCCTTCTTGTGGCCCTACTAGATAACACAATTCAGGTTATCAACAAATACGTTCATGACGTACTGCAACGTGTTTATCAAAAACAAAAGATTAAACTTCAAGCTCTTAAACATAAGCAGATAAGGGAGGAGGACTTCGCATGTAAACACAAGTTCTACACGCGTGTCTCAAATTTGACGAGTATACAATTTACATCTGATGAAAGAGATATTCTTAACAAGGGGCTAAATTATAATATTCCTTATATCGGTAAAGACCACATGATTCGAGAAATTATTAGTGCAGAGGCCACCGTAAAAACAATACCAAACCAGACTTTACAAAATGAAACCCGTGCCGTAATTAATAATAGCTTGAATAAATGCCTAAAAACTATAACAAATAATGAAAAGCTCTGTAAAGTTAATCAAAGATACTTGAAAGAAAATAAAACCTTGAAACATATAAAAACTAAATTGATAGATAACAATGCACTGATTACAAAGGCTGATAAGGGGAATACCGTAGTCGTAATAGACAGAGACGAATACACATCAAAGGTTAATGAGTTCATATCAAATAATAATATTGTAATGATACAAACGGACCCAACAGCAGAGTTCGTCAAAGTTTTGAATAATAAAATTAACCTATGTACACGGCTGTTTGATAACGCCACACGCCGTGCACTAAAACCCATTAACGCAGAAGCACCAAAATTTGTTGGCCTACCAAAAATCCATAAGACCAATATACCGATTAGGCCATTGATAAATTTCACAACTGCGCCGAGCTACAATGTCAGCAAAAAACTTGCAGTGAAAATAAAAAACAGTATAAAGATAAGTAATAACCATAGTATAAAAAATAACATTGACCTTGTTAACAAATTGAAAAGCGTTAAATTGCGACCTAATTATAAAATAGCATCTTTTGACATTGTTGACTTGTATACGAATGTCCCTGTTCAAGAAACTCTCACTATCAAAGAAAATCTTATTAACGCCAAAATATGTAACTCTGAAGAAATCAATGATTTAGTTAATTTACTGGAAGTTGTACTTGACCAAAATTATTTTACATTTAATAATAATTATTACATCCAAAAAAAGGGTCTAGCCATGGGGTCACCTTTATCTGGTTTACTAGCTGACATATAGTTAAACCACTATGAGAATACATATTTGTTCAATAACGTAAATAAACTTTCCGAGAAAATAATATCATATACACGTTATGTTGATGATACGTTTATAATTTTTAATGGCACAATACGACAAATAGAAAATATGAAATTATACATGAATAGTGTCAATAAAAACATACAGTTCACACTTGAGACGGAGATAAATAATAAACTTAACTTCCTCGACCTGACAATTACAAGACTAGATGAAAAATTTCAATATCAAATTTACCGAAAACCGACAACCACGGATCTCACGATAAATGCTGAATCACATCACCCCTTTTCTCAGAAAATGGCAGCTTATCATAGTTTAATACATAGGTTACTTTCCATACCATTAGAAGACAAAGATTTTCACGAAGAACTGAACACGATCAAATACATAGCTAAAGCCAATGGTTATAAAAGCTCAATTGTGGATAATTTGGTCAAGAAACACAGAAAAAAGAAAAACAATATAGAATTACAAGAAAATAATAGAAATAAAGTTATGTATATAGCATCAGAATATGGTAACACCCTACCCAAAATTTTAAACAAAGTATTCAGTGGGATAAATATAAAAATGGCTTACCGAATTAATAATAACATTAATAAGATACTCTTACCTAAACATTCAAAATCGGTTGAGGACAGGACGGGCGTTTATAAGATAATATGCAATGACTGTGACAGCTTTTACATTGGCCAAACTGGTAGACCTTTTAAAAAACGATTCAGAGAACATTTACCTAAAAAAGAATTTAGTAAAACAGTGTCAAATTACGCGCGCCATCTGATGGACAAAAACCATAGTTATACTGATTTCACAACGAACTTTCAACCCCTCCATATATGCAGAAAAGGAAATTATATGAATGCTATCGAAGAATACGAAATATATAAGGCTTACAAAAATAAAAAAACAGAAGAAGTCATCCTTAACGATCAGTTGAATTTCCAGTCAAATCTATTATACGACACAGCGATAAGAATACAGAACAAGGTCCATAGTGCACGACATATAACAACATGAACACTGCAGTCGACTATAGCATGTCGTGGTGCGCACCACCGATATCGCGTGTGTCTCAAGTTTGAGTATTTTATGTGTTTTTTATGTTTATATTATATTTATTGTTATGTGTATGATTGTATATACAGTGTTTTTAATATTTTAACGATCGACGAACTTCAACAAGGGATATTCCTGATGATGGGGCATATGTCCCGAAACGCGTTGAATTAAATATAGAGAAAAGGCCACCAGACGGACAAGAAAAAGGTAAACTAGTTTACTAATTATATACTATAAGTGGCCTGGGTACCGAAAAACATGGATCTTCCTTCTTGATTTCATTTCTGCAAAGTCCCTTATCAGTGCTCTCTTATCCAAAACTGAGGCTTCTGCGTGGTTGATAGCTAACACTCCAAGCTCACTGACTCTCTCCTGCTCCATCGAGCTCCTTAAGTAGCTTTTAACCCTCTTCAAGACAGAGAATGACCTTTCAGCAGATGCAACAGTTACAGGTAGAGTCAGGAATAAAGCCAGAGTAGTTAATACCTCAGGATAACTTGATGCGATGGTGTCAAACTCAATGTAAACAAGAGCTGCCAATTCGGAAACTGTATTGAGCTTAGAAATTTTATTTTTTAATCCTGAGCGAAGGGAGATAAGCTCTAGCGGTAGGGATGGACCAATATCTTTTTCATACTTCTTTTGAAGTTTTTCAGCTCTGGCTAAAATTTCATCTTCTGATAGTTGAAGAAGAACTTTGGGGAACAGTACAGAAAAGCTTTCTACCACGTTTTCCAGGGCAGAAAAACGGTTGTCTATTTGGCTGTTGACAACATCCAAAAGAGCATTAAAAACATTCACCCTGAAGCAAGTTTCCGAGTCGGAAAATGTATGATCCTCTGCCAGTTCGTCGAAGTGCTTCTTCACTTTTGGATGTCTCTTCTGTAAGAATACAGGCTCCACTTTCCATTTTGCAGCAACAGTTGTGGCTTCCTCTTTCATGCTATCATATTCGCCTCTCATCTGTTTCAGAGTTTCTTTGCTTTCCTGAAGAGTGCTTAACGCCTTCCCAAGGTCTATCTCTTTTCTCTGGAGAAGCTGTGAAGTTACATTCACTTCAGAAAATATCTTTGACAGGATCACAGTCAGAAAGACAAACTGGAAGCATTCCATAGTTTTTGCCAGTCGATTTGCTTCCGACACTTCGTCCTTATTTTTACTTACGAGTGAAATTTTTCTGAGGGTCTTCATAACATCAAGATACCTCACCTTGATAGCTACAATGGACTGATGCCTTGATGCCCACCTAGTTGGATTGAGCTTTTTTAGTGTGACAGTAGATTCACCTGTCATGGAAGAGAGAATGTCCCATCTGTTGATACTATGACCAAAGTAAACATACAAATCCTGCAGAGCTGAGAAGTAATTAGCCACTTCTCTTACACTTCTGACTGCATCGTTGATGACTAGGTTTAAGTTGTGTACTGTACAATGCACATACACAGCTAGTCCCTCCTTTTCACGCAACCTCTTCTGCACTCCTAAGTAAGCACCACTCATCACAGCAGCTCCATCATATCCCTGGCCTCTGCACTTTTTAAAGTCTAAACCCAATTTTTGCAAATGATCTAACACTAGCGTTGCGAGTCCAGATGCAGTTGGATCTCTCACTTGTAAAAATCCCAGAAAAACTTCCTCAATCTTGATTTGTCGACAATTCTCTTTTTCCAAGCCCTCTTGTACTTCAGGTTCAGTGAAACTTGCATACCGAATAACAAAACTCATTTGATATTTTTTTGACAGATCTTGTGTTGTATCAATAATTAATGAAAAAAAAGGTGCATTATTAATTTTCTGCAACAGTTTGCCTTGCAAGTGTGAAGACATGCAATGAATCACTTGATTTTGGATGTCATGACTGAGATACTTGATATGTCCCTTTGGTAAACTGATTACTCGTGCCATCACAGTGTCATATTTGGCTAGTAACTGCACCAATGATAGAAAGTTGCCATTATAGTTTCCACTATGCTCCTTCGAGCCTCTAAATGCGAGACCGTTTTTTGCTAACATGAGCGTAATATCAAAAAGTCTCTTTAAAACCTGGGCCCAAAACTCACCTTCAGACTTTCTTTCATTTTCCAAGGACTCGTCAATTCTTTTACGTACTTCCCATTCATGGAAGACCAAACAGGCTGAAATGTGCTGTTGAGATTTGCTGTGTACTTTGATTTTGTTTGACAAACCTTGCCAGTCTCTGATACCAGTGGCCCATCCACTTTTACTTTCACCACCAGAAAATAGCCAACATGGCAGGCAATACGCACAATCCAACTTTTTTGAGTAATTTAACCATTTCACTTGTAAAGACTGTCCTGCTGCTGCAACTGTTTTGTAGTAGACAGTAGAGAATCCTCTTTTCTTTTCATCCTTGGAAAATGGACCATTTGGTTGGCAGCTTCCAGTTTTAACAATAAAATTCTTGAGCTTGTCAGATAAATTAATATTTTCAAAATGAGCTTTATCAGTTGGATTCTCCTGTTTCAACAAACAAGTAATGAAATATTCATCACTCAAATTTGACTTATTCGTGGATATGGTGGCAACGTCTTGGATGTCATCAAAATTAAAGTCTCTAGTGGATGTGGAGGGAGAATCTTCTGTCACACTATCGGTCTTAAAATCACGATCAAATCTCTGGATAGCTGGTGAGGTTTTGGAGACAGGAACAGAAGTCTCACTGCTAGGATGGAATGTGTCAAGGCCAGATGTCATGTCATAAGCAGTGGAAGTTTCAGTGCCTGAAAAAAAAACAAAGCCACAGATTGGTTTAATGGAAAATGCAGTTTATGAATACGAATTTCAAATTAATAACGGTCGGTTGGTCAGTAAGAGGATCCTTGCAAAAACCTTCAGTCGGAAAGACAGGACAGTACTATGTTAAGGCACGGTGAGAGAAGCGAAAAAGTGACGGTGTTGCTACCTAGCGAACATGGAGTAATAAAATTTATAAAATAGTTTTAAAGGTTTGGCATATATACCTACGAATATATAATATCATAATAATTATTAATTTTTTATTACAGAGGAAGGTTTTTTCCCTTACTATCTTCTCAAGGCTTTCTTTTGGTATTGGTGAACGTGATTGGACAATTTCAATTTTATTTTAGCAATTTTCAATTTTATTTTTTTCTTATTCTACGACTTTTTTTGAGTAAGAATATGTAAGTTTTACGTATGAATTATGTTTTTAACATACTTAAAAGAATATTAAAATGTATACATGCAGGCCGATTTTTTTAGTAATAACACTCACAACGCTGCGCCTCTTGGTGTGTTATATGTTATATTTATTAGTTTTACATACATTATTTTCCTAATACAGATTTAGATGTTATAAAGGTTATATCGAATAAAGGTAAGATAACCTTCGAATCAAAAAGGCTGAAAAAGCTATATTGGAACTAACAAAGGAGGCTAAACAAAAAAGAAGAGTTCTAAAAAGAAAAAAAGACGAAAGAGATGCAGAAAAAGATACTTCCTATTTCCTATGGTGGTGGACAATTTTAATAAGCATTTATTGCACTTTATTTGGTTTTTTGTTATTTCCCGAAAGTGTTGTTTTTTATATTTAGGAACTTTTATCTCCTAAAGTATCTAACATAGAGCATTGGAATTTGGTATGTATATAAAGATATATGTTTTCTATAAACTGTACCAAAATAAATAATTTTTGTTCAAAAATAAAATTAAAAAAATTGTTTACCATCATATTTTTTTTGTAAAATTATTTTATTACTTTTCACTGTACAAGATAATTTCTGCAAGGTAAGGTTTTAAAGATAGATCAGTTATTTAGCTACTGAGTACACATATGTAGGGTCTATACAGTGAATATGTGGTAAAAATTTCATAGAAAAATTCCATACCGTTACTTAGATAAATGTACCTACATATTACATGTATTTCTTATGGAAACGCGTTCATTGACGTCTCCCCTTAGTTTTCTCGGTAAAATTTACATTGCACATACTGGTACTAAGCCAGACATGTTGATGGCATTAAATGCATAGGTACTTAGATTAAATTACACTATTAGCACCTTTAATCACCACCATCACATGAACAATACCGTACGTCGAAATTGGAGTAAAATGAGTTTTCACGTGTTCTGATCAAGCTGGCCAGTCTTCTTCGTGAAGGTTTTTGATACTTGTTCAGAAAACTATCAATCTACAAATGACGGAATAAAACGGTTGAATCTCAATCTAACTCACCTGGTGTAGGTCCAGTTTCCGTGATTCCCAATGAGGTTTGACTAGGAACAAGAAACAACGTAATTTTTTTGTTTGTTCTATGTAATGTTTCTGTCTGTAAACGTCGTTTTCGTCTTTTGCCCGCACCACTTGTTTCACTTAGCTCCATCAGTATTTTGTTATTGTTTGTTACGAAACACAGACACTTAAAACCCTTGTTAAGTTACAAAACACTTTTACTTTGTCACAAAACACTAAGGAAGATACACATAACAAACATAACCTAGCGAGTCGCAACTGGAAAAATAACAACTAAACGGGGACGCCAACTATTCTAAAGTTGCCTCACCCAAACGTACAGCATGAGCCTTCTATTCTAACACGTCTATCTTCTTTGCCTAAATCAGTAACAGTGTAACCACTCGCCAAATATTCCGGAGCAAAATTTCTCTTTTTCCAGTCTCCGAGATTGGATCAATTTTCGAAATTCCATATTTGGAAATTTTTTATTACTGATTGATGTTTACTAATGCAGTGTTTAAATTTTGCTCCGACATGGCCTGGGGCCCCCCAGGGGTCCGGGCCCCCCGCATTGCGGGGTTTTGCGCCCCATAGATCCGGGCCTCCTTCGGAGCCTTCAACGGGGGCGATATGTTGAGGAGTTAATGTGGGCTTGGTGGTGGGGATTGCGCCTGCGCAGGCCAGGTCGCCGTCAGTCAGTGTGGACAGCTGGCTCATGCCGGACGCTTATACCCATTTTCTGTAGGCCTGTACTGTTGTGATTATACGTTTATTCTAATTAAATCCTTAAACTTTATACGTTTGTTTTTTTCACATGTAACCTATACATTAAACACACTGGGTAACCGCAACATTCAGAAAATCGGGAGGCCTATAGCCTACGGAAAGATCATGGGTTACGCTGGACCAACCACCTGAGCAAGCGCTTCCCATTCGGAGTGGTCGATCGACTATTCCAAACGCGGTGCTTGCAATTCTGGTCCCTGGACAAGATTACCCTACGGTGAGCATCGAAGATGACGTCAAGGCCACCAATAAGAAGTTCAGCGTTGGAGCGTTGTAGAGTGAAACCACGAGCTCCATGGCCTCGAGGTTGGTACGCTGCGGCAAAGCCACACGATGATGACCAATTGAGGTCCTCACCAGATCACCCTCTTGTCGGCCGACTCTGTCATCCCGATACAGCACGTAATTGGGTAACCCGAACTGCTGTCAGGTGAGTCTCCGACAAAAGAAGTACCAAATACACTGTTACTCACCGTCTATGGCCTTTCCGTAATGTTTTTTCCGTGTTTACATGTTTCGAGGCACTTGCCTCATCATCAGAACATTAAAAACTAATCTATGTCATAAATGATGACATTTGTCAAAATATTAAAAACACAATACGGCAATTAAACTATGTACATAACTTGCTTTAAAAATGTTAGGTGTGCCTTGCAAGACAACACGCGCCGTACTGACGAAATCTAAGCCTTATCTCGACCATATCGCATAGCGGTATCGTACAGTATATTTGATTTATACTGTAATTGGTCGTTCAACACGTGTGGCTTGGTACTGGCGTCGTTGTATGCTTTGTAAATCTCATATTCTTCAAGGGCGTTCAAATAACCCCCTTTACTGCAGAAATGAAGGGGTATTAAATTCGAGCTAAGATCCGTGTAACTGTGATTGTTGTCTATAAGGTGCCTGGCGAAATTTGACTTGATATTGTCAAAGTTGTAAACTCGTGTAGGGAGTCTATGTTCAGAAAATCTTTTCAAAAAACCTCGACCCGTCTGGCCCACATAAAAAGCCTCACAGTCGTTGCAGACTAGCTTATAAACTCCTGTTTTATTTTCAAGACTGGTATGTTCACGGCTGCGGAGATTATTTAAGATGTTATTACTAGTCTTATAGGAAACGACTATGTTGTTGATCTCCGCAGCCGTGAACATACCAGTCTTGAAAATAAAACAGGAGTTTATAAGCTAGTCTGCAACGACTGTGAGGCTTTTTATGTGGGCCAGACGGGTCGAGGTTTGTTGAAAAGATTTTCTGAACATAGACCCCCTACACGAGTTTACAACTTTGACAATATCAAGTCAAATTTCGCCAGGCACCTTATAGACAACAATCACAGTTACACGGATTTTAGCTCGAATTTAATACCCCTTCATTTCTGCAGTAAAGGGGGTTATTTGAACGCCCTTGAAGAATATGAGATTTACAAAGCATACAACGACGCCAGTACCAAGCCACACGTGTTGAACGACCAATTACAGTATAAATCAAATATACTGTACGATACCGCTATGCGATATGGTCGAGATAAGGCTTAGATTTCGTCAGTACGGCGCGTGTTGTCTTGCAAGGCACACCTAACATTTTTAAAGCAAGTTATGTACATAGTTTAATTGCCGTATTGTGTTTTTAATATTTTGACAAATGTCATCATTTATGACATAGATTAGTTTTTTAATGTTCTGATGATGAGGCAAGTGCCTCGAAACATGTAAACACGGAAAAAACATTACGGAAAGGCCATAGACGGTGAGTAACAGTGTATTTGGTTAACAAACACGTGGCTTGGTACTACAATAGGAGTTATTCCATTTAAATCAAAAAGAAGTACGTCGGGCTTGAACCGAGCCAGTAACTCGACTGCATTAGCATTCCAGGCTACGAGATTTAAGGCTTGGTTCATAGAAGACAAATGACTTCGCAGGCTTTTACTAAGAGTATAAACCTCTCAATTTCCAGGCGATCTCTGATTGACCTGAAGGTGGATGCAACTTTCTTGAGGTCGTAGGTAGGCCAGAAAGCTGCCGGCAAACTTTGCGTCTTCTGAGGTTTCGGAATTTGCGGTTTGCCTGGAAACTGTGGCCGCATAAGAGTGACCCAGCTTTACATCAGAACGGGAGGCAGTTGAAATCGCAGGATCAGGGTTAGTAGGCGGAACGGATTCTACGGCGGAAGTGTCGTGCTGCTGCTCCTCCTTGAACATAAGACCAAACTGCAGAACTTTTCTTGTGCAGCGGGATGGCAGGAGCTCGGGAGAGAGCATCCGGTGTGGACACATCCTTTGATTTTAATTTAGGGGCATCTGCACGCGGATACACAGTGGCGGTGGCGGTGGCGACGAGGTTGCCTTTGACTCAGAGGCGGGGGTTTCACGGAAGTGGAGGGGTTTCTGATCTTCCGACTCCATTACCGAGATATCTGCTTCTTCTCTAGGAGTCTCTGTTTTTTAAGAAGTCGCGGCCAAACGTTTTTTGCCGAATTAGGCTCGCAAAGTACCTGTGATACCTTTGGCTTCGGGGGTGCCTGATTCTTAGGTTTAGCAGGCTCTTTCTGAGGTGGCTGAGCAGGCGGGGGCTGGCAACCCTGGTGGCCCTCGGCTGGAAGCAGTCAAGGGGCCCACTGCAGCTACACACAGAAACGCGCACGCGCGTATTTGTGTGCGTATACTTTTTTTTTATTATTTATTTGCTCTTTATAGATACATGGTATGTACAGTATTTACGTAAGTGAACGTTTTAATACAAAATATACTGGATAGTTTATTTGATTATTTAGACTTTAACATAACCAGCTTTAAAACCATAATTACCTATGTCAATTTTATATATTATAACATGACCAAAGGTACAGAGAACAAAAATAATAATTGAGTGTAACTAATGATAAGACAGCATATAAGAAAAGTATTCTAAATATTAACTATGACAATGACGAACCATGACTTACGAAGACAATAATATCCAGAAGGGAAGATCAAGTGATAGACAAACATGTAAATAATAATTAATTAATAGAGTTAAAATGTACAAATGTTAAACGTAGTTGATAAGTAAAAGACATTTGTTAGGTCACAAGCAATAGAGTAAAACTATGAGGTGGTATGTGTACCTCAGACAGTTATTTTGTAGTATTGAATCACAGACGGTGAATGATATAATTTTTACATGCATAATTATATCAAATTATAATTACCAAAGTTATGTTGTGTAATGGTGATAGAAAGTGAAAAAATGTAAAGTACCGTTTACCAAATGGTAAAAGCTTAAGAGCATGATAATGTCTTTCAGCCGCCAGCTAAACGCAACATTATTATGGTTACTGACTGACTGATTGGTTACATACCTATCTACAGCTATGCAGTGTTGTTTGCTTGTTAGGTCTTTAATCTGCGACGGACGTTAGCACGTTAGCGGTCGCGGTTTTAGTTAACGATTCCCGGCTGGTAAATGATGACGTCATGCAGCGTGATGCGTTACAGAAATTTTCAAATGACCCCCAGCCATAAGACATTATCATGTCAAAAAACAGTGATAAACGATAAAAAGAAAAAAAGTGTCTAGTGAAAGTGTATCAACCCAATTATAATGAACATCGTTGAAACATATAATTTATATGAGAATACTATTAGTTCGTGTGGTATGAATAAACATGGTGTAAATAACTAAAAAGAGAGAAATCTTACGTTACGAACTCACAATATCATCTAGTGACGAAAATAAAATAAAATAAAAGGGAATAATATTACTTATAAAATGTAAAATCGAACCTGCGACCCAAAAATATGATCCAAGACCTTAACTTAATAAATTAGAGTTTTGGGTAAAAAATAATTATTGTTGAGATAAAATTAAAAAGAACCAGGGGAACATATTAAATTTACTCCTGAAGGTATATTAAAATTAATGACTGATGAAGGATGAAATGATCCAAAAAAACCGTTAGAAAAAACTAGAAGAATACTAGTTTAACCTCAAGTACAAAAGAAAATCTGATGTACTGAAGTAAAAAATTAAGAAGGCAGTTCTCAAGAAAACTACAGATTGGTGAGATCATTCCCATAGACTAAGCCAGATATTTTAACAAATATTATCACATTTTAAAAAGAGAGTTACAGTGAACAATTATAAAACAAACAATATAAACAATTTAATCATTAATTTTAATAGTAAACTCCTATTATTAGTATTAAGAGTTCAGTTTTAGTTATTTTTTTGTATGATCCAAAGGACCTGCTACCACTATTCAACATACATTAACAACATACAATTACAAAACATTCATTATAAATAATATGTTTCATGTTATGTTATGACTTGAACAATACTTTGACATGAATTTTACTTTCACCCTGAGATTATAAGAGTTGTCATGTTCTACAATTGAAAGGAATTACCAATAAATGAAGAGACATTGAATATCAACACCATTAAAAAATGTCAAAGAGGAATAATAAATTTATTTGAATTTCAGAAAAAAAAGTATATAAGAAAAGGAGTTGTTTATTTTATTTTAACAATAATAAGGTAATTAAACAAAATAAATTATAGATTGGTTTACATTAAAATATTGTAATAAGACGAAAGTACGGTTGGAAAGCCCTACGTTGTTGGCGTCAATTTGTAACTATTATCCCGAGCACGGGAGAAGTCCGTTGGGATGCAGCCAACGAGGCGAGAGCGCAGCGTTGTCAAGTGTATAGTAGTTGTCTTCATAGAAAGCTCCAATTATTTAACTACCGGTAAATAAATAACTAATAAAATAAATTATAATATTATTATAAAGTATATCTTTTATAATAATAAATAAAGTAATAAATAAATAAGTATAATTATAAATAAGTAAAGTAATAAATAAAGTATATTATAGAGCGGACATAGTATTTTATACTATTGTATTTTTATGCCAAGATATCTTTGAGTTATTCTTATTGTAGTTGTTTATTAACGTGAAAATGTGCTTTGTAACAATTTATTTTGTTATTTTGATTTATTAAATTTAAATGACAAAATAACTGTCATGTTATTAATGAAATTAAGTTAGACACGTATATTACACTTTAGAGACACGCCGACAATTTGGTTGTGTGCTTTGCTACAGATTGTAGCGCTGATATAGAATGCAGTGTGCCAAAATTCTCTTATCGACACATTTTATGTAATTAATTGAATAAAATATTATAAATTTAAGTAAAATATTATAAATATAAATTATTAGGTTTTGACAGCATGACATTGAAGTGAATCTACCTTAAATTGCTGTTAGTATGTCGGCAATATCTGCATCGTCATCGAGGGGGGTGCCTAGCACTTCTGACGCACTGTCGTCGTTGTCACATTCAGTATCTGAATAATTGCTGTCCGTATCACTATCATCTACCAGATTGATCACTATTTTATCAAGGTTATCCGCCCTTGCACATTCTTTGTCAACATCATCTTCTTGTAGTTTTCCGGCATGTTTAATGCGCGATTGCCAGTCCTCTTTGGTCACTCGGCCAAGTGCTTCACGGACAAGCGTTTCGACATCAGACAACTTAAATGTCTTGTTATTTTCAGCAACGTCCCTCTTAACCTTTGCCCAAATCAGCTCGATCGGGTTATACTGGCAGTGATATGGTGGAAGTCTAACCACTGAATGACCCATTAAACTGGCAATCACATCCAGTTCGTAAGTTTTTTCTTTGTTCTTAAATGGCTTCACCTTTTCTAAGAGTTCCACCTTAGTTTTATTATGACTAAAAGCAATACACTTTTCGGTAAGCCATTTCTGAATTTCTTCTTTTTTCCAGTTAGTGGCTGAATTTTTCTGCCAGCACCGATTGATAAGGGGTATTGTCCATTACTATTACGGAACCTTCCTCTAGTAGGTTGAGGAATGAGATGAACCATTCTTTGAAAGACTGAGCATTCATCTCGTCATGATAGTCCTGGCTGTTAGTCTTCGATTGGAAAACCCATTCACAGTCTTTCATAAATCCCTCATTCGAGCCAACGTGGCATATTATAAGCCGTCTTCCCTTACCGAGGGGTAACTTAACGCTAAATGATTCGTTGTTATCTTGCCAACCGTATTTCAGACTATGGTGTTCGTTGACCCATGTTTCGTCCAAATAATAAACAGGGCGTTTATCTTCCGACTGCCTTAACTGGTGCATTGTCCTTAAAAATCTTAAGCGTGATGCCACGATGTCACTTATCTCCATTAAAAATTTCCTTCCGTCATTCATTTTACGATATTTGAAACCAATTTTTTTTTAACAGTCTACGAGTCGACCAAACTGAACCCTTATAGCCTAAACTGTTTCTTAAATCTGTAGTTATTTTTTCTGCTATTGGAAATTCCCCCTTATCATAATACGAAAATATTGTTCTCCGTACAACGTCCTCATCAAATTTGTCCATTTCAGTAACACTTCAAACTTCACTTCAAAATCGGATAGCACTTGTCACAAACCGAACAGTTCGAACGCTCCCACTCAACTGAATCATAACAAGGAAAAAAACGTTGGTACAGGATGTGTTCAGTCAAGTCACCTTTGCCAGGAATAGTCTAAAAATAGTACGCGATCAGTGTGGCAACACCGCTCCGCACTGATTTGTTTGTTCAAGGTTGCGCGCTCAGTAGGCTCCGTCCTCAACATACAGTTTAATGTTTCTATTATGTTTATTAACAATTATCAATTGGGTTTGAATTCTACAATTTCTTCCAAATTATAAATCTTATTTTTGCGCCGGCATGTTTAATTATTCGCGGTTGGTTATTCTGTCCGCCCCGCCGTTGTTTATGTAGACTCTCTGTTATGGAATTGGTTTTTCTTCGTTTATTTATAATCTCATGTCGAAGTTCTTGTGACTACAGAAAATGTTGTTAAATGGACTAATAAAAGTACAAAATTTTACAAATACCATATAAATATTATAGAACAGGTGATATACTTATAATTACAGTGGTGAACTTTAGCTACGGGATTTAGCGTTTGGAGGTTATTTACGTTTAGAAAATTTTACGTTTTAAAATATATTTACTTAAGAAATCAATGTTGGATTGAGATAGTTATTCAATTTGAGGTGTTCGTTCAATAAGAAAGTTCAAGTGTTTGTTACAAAGTGATAAATGATGTGGAAAGTGTAGTTTCATTTATTGTTGGTTTTCGGTAATTATGATATTTCTTTGTCAATGCTGATATTGCTGTGAAATATTTTTTGGCCTATTCTTCGTATAAACACGAGAAAAATAATTTTAAACCGCGGTCGAATCTATTTACGAAGAAAAAAATAAAATAAATACTCCCATAAGCGCCCATGTAAAGTGAATGAGCGCCATATTAACTGAGTAGTCAGTGGGATCACCGCAGTGGAGCGACGGCTCACTAATGCACAGCGAATGACGAATTATGACGTCTTACGTGGATTACCAATCGCTGCAATTCATAAGTTTACGCGCCAAATAACACGTGTTTTTCTACTACTAAATAAAATTAAAAGTTAAAAAATCTCTTAATGTAATTTGTCACAGTTAATATGGCGTTCTTTGGCGTCTTATGGGAGTAATTAATTTATTTATTTTTTCGTAAATAGGTTCGACCACCGTTAAAATTATTTTTCCCGTGTTTATATAACATAGAAGAATAGAACAAAAAATATTTCACCGCAATATCAGCATTGACTACAAATATGCACTCACACTCACACACACACACACGCGTGCGCGCGCGCTCACATGAAATGCATGCATTACCATAATTATGAAAAGATGAAACTCTTACCTTAATCCACTCCTCAATTATTTTGAGGAGAGTAGCGGAATCCCGGCGCTCAACCGGTATCAAAAAACACTTGCCAGAATCGCGTTCCACTCCCCCGAAACCCACTGTCCTTCAATGAACCTGCCACGATTATATTTCCGACGGCAAAATTTGGCTTCGTCGACTTCTACAGTCTTTCCAGGGCCCCCCAGCTTAGCTGAAGTGCGCTGGGCGTCGAAAATAAAAACTTCTCGACAAAAACTGTAGGTCGACGACGAGGACCCACACGAAGGACAATTTATTGACCCTTTAATAACCTCGTGGGAAATTAAAAAGTCAATAATCTCAGACTCAGTCATTCGAATACATTCGTCTGACGTCCCACCGCGCTGAATATCAAGGCAGGCCATTTCAGTGTAAAATGTTAAATAATGTGGTCACCAATAATGTTAAATAAATAATGGTATATTATAATAATAACCCTAAACAACAGAAATAATAATTAATAATAACACCACACAATAACACAAACGAAAACACTGAATTCACAAAATAATTAAATACACGATTACCGTAGCTTACGAGATGCATTACAACACGGAACTGAGAAGACAGTACTGTTGCCGCCGATTCTTGACACCCACACACATTACCAACCAATGACAATTGACAATATGCAAAATTTTAAAATTAACGGTGTATAAACGCGCTTTTTTTTATATCTACCAATCAACATCAGCTTTGTAAAGCGGTTTTAATTAACTTCGCGGGTTATTTGCATCAGACCTATGCCATTGGTTAATCGTTGTGACGTCGCCGCGGGGTTTTTCAAAATGTTTACTATCGATAGTTCAGTTGCGATTTTCATACTATCGATAACTACCACAAAGTTTTAGATAAATTAGTTTTAGAAAAGTATTAACAATGTTACTTTACACTGTTATTTTCAGCTTTTACTGTTTAAAAGAAAATAAGAGAGTTTATAGGTCTATCTCTCTTTGGGAATACTAATTTAATGTTGAACAAAGTACGCGAGTCAAAGTCGAAAGACAAAGTACAAGCGAAGTTTGGCACTGAGGAGTTTTCTATCAAAATTACAATTTGGTAATTCTCACTAAATGCTTTGAAGGACTACCGTTTGACAAAGATTGCTTGACAAACACAAACTTGTACTTTGAGCATTACGCTCTGGTTATTTTTGCTTGTCTCTGTTTCGGCTTCAGTTCGCCTCTTCAGCTAAGGAAGTTGTGATAGCAGTTTTCACTGCCGACCACTACCTTAGGACAGAGTGGAGACGGTAAAATTATTTTGGTATACCATTTTTTTTTTTTGAGAATTTACCAAACTAACGTAAACTTTCACTAGGAGTAAACAAACCTGACATTGATTTAAAGAGGTTTCTGTTTTTGTTAAAGTAGGTGGTTTTATGTATGTTTGTTCACTATATAATCATTATAATAATAAATAATAATATGAATATGAGTTAAATTATTTTAACGTCACCTCGCCTTTACCTAAGTGTTGAGGTTTTCACTTTCAGAATCTTCTGATAAGGTAAGTGAATAAAATATAGGGGTATATTATTCTTCTCTTTAATTATTTTTACTTATTTACCAATTATTTTTATTTATTATTCATCCCCAATTATTTGTAATATTACAAACACGTAAAAAGCATCGATGTTTTAATACCGATATTTTTTTTAACATCGATGTACTCTTCACGATGATAAACATCGATAGTTTTACATCGCGTCATAACAGATGTACTTCCTCTGCGTGAATATGTTCAAAAGTAAAAGGTTAGTGGTGGTATTGTGAATTGTGATGTTCGTGATCCAAAACTATAGTGAAACAATTCGAAAAATAGGTGGTATAGTATACAGTGATATCAGTGAAGCCATTATCGCAATATTTTTTGTGGACGTGGGTGACCAGGACTCGTGGGTGAGGTTACTAATAATAAACTCGCGGTGGGCTCAACGCAAAGCTTTAAACCGCTTTTGTGTTGTGTGATGTACACACGGTGACGTCACGCATCTACAATAGCTGGACCTGTCATTTCTCAGTCAATATGGCGCTCATTCTCAAATGCATGCGTTCTTATGGGAGTATTTATTTTATTTTTTTTCTCCGTAAATAGGTTCGACCGCCGTTTAAAATTATTTTTCTCGTGTTTATATAACATAGAAGAATAGAACAAAAAATATTTCACAGCAATATCAGCATTGGCTAAGAATATTCATAATTACCTGGTTTTCTTGTGGTTTTTCTGTGAAGTCGTATTTTAAATATATTTGACAATCCTCCATGTCTGCTACCCGGGTAATGTTTCTCACGAATACTGCTGCTTGTCCTTTCTTGGGCGTTTCTGTTAATTCAAGGCTTCAATTTTCTTAGTCATTTGGTTACGATGTGTATTTTCCATCAATCATCCTGGTTATTGCAGATTCCATGGTTCATTTATGGGTTTCAGATATTTTCTTCCTTCCGATGGTTCGTATTCCGTCACTTGGGATTCTTCAGCAATTCCTCGTAGATAATTTAATTTCTTCTGGTAAATTTGTTAATTCGTTTAGTATTAGGGTTACTTCTGTGATTTAGTTTACTAGTTTGAT
The DNA here is from genome assembly GCA_034769895.1 of Magicicada septendecula. NCBI lineage: Eukaryota > Metazoa > Arthropoda > Insecta > Hemiptera > Cicadidae > Magicicada > Magicicada septendecula. The sequence continues at coordinate 1,118,242,125 of CM068367.1, read as the reverse complement.
AATTAATTTTGATAAATTTTGTTTAATTAATTCTTTCTTATTCCTGGTGGTTTTAATACATCTGCCCTCATCAAGCTCTAATAATGGACTGATACAATTTATTAACGGTTTTTTTCTAACAAAGTTTCGTTGTTATGGTAACTCTCATCCAAACACTAATTCCCATTGGTTGATAATTTACAACATTGTTATATAAAACTAACGTTTTTCTATACAAAATTATTAAAAATCTTTAAATTATTATAACTCCCTTATACTACCTGTAATCTTAAATACAATAACACCATTAGTTTGCTTTTTTTTTACAAATTATTTTGATACCCCACAAGTTTACCTTTTTTCAAGTTATAACAGATTCCTATTTTTTCATTTGGTTTTTCTTTTGTTAATTACATTTAAACTAATTATTTTCTATCCAGTTTTGTATCCTACACTATTATTATGAAACCTAAACAGATTATATACTTTATTTTATCAATGGTTACTGTTTTGTCTTAAATTTCACAAATTTCTGGTTACCAGTTATAGGCCTAATGCCTAGAGTTCATAATTCACTACCCTATACTCATTACAATTGTTTATAGTCATTTTTGTTAATTTTATATGTTACTAAACATAATTACTGTAACAACCTAAAATTAAATCATAACATTTGATTATTTTTAATCATCATATAACATAATATAACTACTTAATAACTCTTTTAGGCCCATGCCTGTGTCTAAAGTTTTACATGTTTTTAAACGGTTTTTCTACTAGTAATTTTATACAAACCACTATGTTATCTTTGGTATTGACGAGCGCTTTCGGCAGTCAAGCCATCTTCAGGTCATTTACCAACCTGAGACAGGTGGGTAAATGACCTGAGGATGGCTTGACTGCCGAAAGCGCTCGTTAATACCAAAGATAACATAGTGGTTTGTATAAAATTACTAGTAGAAATATTTGAGACCACTAACACTCCAATATAACAATAAACGGTTTTGTTAAATATAATTTTCAACACCATAACATTTGGGTTAATTACAATCAAAGAAACCTATAATAAAATTGAACATTAGATACACTAATATTCCCTTATAAACTCACTTAGAGAATATAGTGTCTAACTCCCTTTACTGTATTCAGCCTAACATATTAGTCTTTTAACCTTATTTTAATAGTGGTTAATATAAATTTGTAAATTTTATTCATTAACAATAAAACAATATATCCCTTATTATCCTTATACTATACTAACAAACTTCTTTAACATAACGGAAAACAATTTTTAGTGGTTTGCTTCCAACAAATATTTTTATACATCAATACAACTTTTCCTTTTTTCATTACACTAGGCCCATGACTACTTATAACTGTCCCTTATATTTTATACTGTTTATTTATCATATTTGGGTAATAGATTACTTATAATCTATTATTACAAGTTACTTCTTTATTTCTGACAACACTGCACTTATTAACTAGTGTGTTTATGTAGTTCATTTATTAACACTGGGTCCTATCATGGTTCATTATTGATTATTATCTTTCTTATTCATTTATCACTTTTGTGTTCACCTCCTAACATTTTATTCTAGATTTCATGTATTTATTATCACTGGGTCCTATCAATGTTTATTACTTATCACCACTTTCAGCCTAATGAATTATTGTTATTCATGTTTATTTTACATTAGTGTCTTTTTATAGTTTACTTATTAACATTCATTCTATATTTTATCAGTATATTTGCTCTTACATTTCATTTTCTTTTTATCTTTCCTACAGATTACATATTATTTATTTTCCTATCTAATTTTGTACTTTTATTTATATATAATTCTTTTTAACACTTGGGTGCTTATAACTGATGTTATATTGTGGCTTGAATTATTTCTCTGTCTCACCTTATCCAATCTATTGGCTCTAGTCGTCGTCATCGTCTTTGTCTAAGTCAGATTCAGTTAGTGGTGTTGTTCTATCATTTCTCATTTAATAATGTTTATTTTCCTTTAGTATACAGCTTTTCTTCAATTATTTATACTTGTAAGTCTTGTGCTATCGTAGGTCACGTTACAATATATAGGGTAAGTTACCAATAAATACTACTGGAAATAATCACGCTATTTATTCTGTGACATGTACGATTCAGATTTAGAAGTAATATAAAATCGTAAACAAAATTAAATTTAAAATGTAATTTATCTCAAAGAACAAAAAATATAAAGTACTTGAATCCACACAGAAAAATCCATACATGACTTCCATGTCCTAAAATTTATATTTAAAATCATTTAAATATTAATTAAATAAGTGGATGCTTGAGTTCTGAAAAAATTACGTATCAGCTAAAATGGTACCACCATGTCAGGTGGATTAAGACTATCATCAACCTTCATGAGAAAGGACTGTACTTTTGGATAAAATGTCTGTAGGTCGAACGAAGAGCTAGTTAAGGTAGCTGCAATCTGATTCCTGTAATGAAATTGGACTCTCGCTGCGAGGGGCCGAGGGATGTCTATAGTGTTTTCACAAAGTCTTTCCTGTCAATACTATACTAGTCATTTTTCTTTTTTAAAATCGATTCTTGTTTTCTTTCTTTCCATTTGTCTTCTGATTTTCTGAACGACTATTCTGTTCACCCATATAATTATAAATTTCTCAGCAAAACAATTCTTCCTTAATACGTTTGTGTCTCCTGTTTAACACCCACCATTCTGATCCATGTCATAACGCTATATTCCACACACGCTAGTAAATAACTAGCCATCAGGGAGATCAAAATATTTTCAAGAAGGGGCGAACAATTTTCCAAAATATTTATATATTTTTCATACATACAAACATGCACATATTAGTTTATAATTCTCATATCATAATAGAAATAAGTACACAGATTGTATTAATTGCTTTAGTACAACAACACTGCCCAGCGATCCACAGGAAGCAAATCGATGTCCACCTTTTCGGCTTGCACGCGTTGTGTGTTGATGTGGGTTTTGGCACTTTCCATTTAAAAAGCATGCAAACATAATAAAATAAACATGAGTGAGGCCAGAAATAACGCGAAATGTGTGTGTGTGTGTGTGTGTGTGTGTGTGTGTGTGTGTGTGTGTGTGTGTGTGTGTGTGTGTGTGTGTGTGTGTGTGTGTGTGTGTGTGTGTGTGTGTGTGTGTGTGTGTGTGTGTGTGTGTGTGTGTGTGTGTGTGTGTGTGTGTGTGTCCTGCCGGCCTTTTTATTGCGGTAATCACAATAATAAAACTTTGGAAAAGTAAGCATTACATAATTGAGATATGCTTGCCTGCCAGGAACGACATATTTTCAATCATACGTGATTTAAATTAAAATGAAAAATATAGAATTTTGTTAAAGTGAAATGAAATGTTTCCCTAGAAACTACTTCTTTGTTTTCATTAACGTATTAGACATATAAAACTTATAAAATTTACTTCCTCCACCATCAACTACCATTTTAATTTATTAAAAAAAAAACCCCTCCCCCTTCAACTACCCTTTTTACTTACATTAAGGAAATGTACTGGTAAGGAACTACCTGTTCCTTAAGGAAATGGAAGTATGGTGATGGCAAAAAAAAATCGTGTTCGAGATAATTGCAGATTCTGATTGTACTACACTCAAAACATGAAAAAAGTCATTTTTTGAAAAGTGTCTGTGTGTGTGTCTGTCTGTCTGTCTGTGTGTCTATAGATTTTTTTTCTATGGCAAACGATAACAGCCGCAAATTCAAACAGAATCAAATAATTGTTTGCATACAGTTCTGATTTGTGGAGTACTCAAGACCTATTGTTTTTGGTGAAGATCGGTTAAGGGAAAGGGGTAGTTTACCTGCAACGTTTTATGTTTTAAAAGAGTATTTCTTATGGCAAACGATAAGAGTCGCAAATTCAAACATAATCAAATAATTTTTTGCATGCAGTCCTGATTTATAGAGTACTCAAGACCTATTGTTTTTGGTGAAGATCGGTTAAGGGACAGGGATAGTTTACCTGCAACGGTTTTTTTTAATCAAGGGTAATTTTTTTCTATGCAAACGATAACAGCCGCAAATTCAAACAGAATCAACTACTCTTTTGCATACAGCCCTGAATTATAGAGTTCTCAAGACTTATTGGTTTTGGTGAAGATCGGTTAAGGGAAAGAGGTAGTTTACCTGCAACATTTTATATTATAACAAGGGTATTTTATATGGCAAACGATAAAAGCCGCAAATTCAAACAGAATCAACTACTCTTTTGCATACAGCCCTGAATTATAGAGTTCTCAGTGCCTATTGGTTTTGGTGAAGATCGGTTAATGGAAAGGGGTAGTTTACCTGCAACGTTTTATGTTTTAAAAGGGTATTTTCTATGGCAAACGATAAGAGCCGCAAATTCAAACAGAATCAAACAATTTTTTGCATACAGCCTGTGACGATTTAAAAGGAATTTAAATAGCACAAAATAATTTTTATTCAAAATAACGTGAGAAAATAATCCACCCTCCCCTCTGTACCTATATGCCTGTATCAACTTGTAAAAATCTAGTACGGACATGAAAATTACTCTATATTGAAGCGAATATTAATAATCATTCTAATTAAATAAAAAGACGTGATAATAATAAATGAAATACCTAACTCAATAAAGAAAATGTAGGATTATTAATAGTAGTTAATTAGTGTAAAAATAATAATAATAAAAGTACGAACTACTTTTCTCTCTCCGCGTGAACTGCGCTAGCTTCCCTACTAACCGCCGCAAAACCAACCCCAGTCGAGCCAGAATCTCAGACAAGGTAACAGCTTTACCATGTGTCGTGAAGGTAAACGTGTGAATATATACCAAAAACGATGTCACAGAAAGTAAGTGTTTCGTTGTGACATACTCCACATGTAGTTGAAATGAAGTGAAAAGTAAAACAAGTTAAGTAGTTGAAATGTAGATAAATAATTAAAAATAACTAACATAGCCGACACATCTCTTTATAAAAATGTTTAAATTGTAAGGTATGTTCCATACCATATAAAAAGGTAACATTAGTGCAGTTAAAAGAAGAAATGTGAAAAGTGAACACCAACGTCAGGAGTGAAGCAACGACGACAACTTTACGAGCTCCAGGTAGCAGAATCCTTTCGTCATGATCGCAACTTAGAATCAACAAAATAAATGGAGGAACCCGAACGACAACGAAGAACGTCCAGGAAAACCAACTGAAGAGGATCAGCAAGAGAACCTGCCGCAGATACACATTATACCAAGGTGAAACCAAACCGTTATCTTTCTAACAACCACAAAAAAAAAACAGTATTTTTGGTAAAGACTCATTCAAATCATGTAAATGTTAACATAGTAATGTTTGTAGTTACTGTAACGAAATAATAGTAATCTGATAATAGTTAAAGGTAAAAGTTAATTCGAAATTTGATCAAACTATTCTTCTAATAGTTTGCATAATGTTGAAGTATTTTAGAATATTATAAAGTTAAAACCCGGATCCGAGGTATTCAATGTAATTTACAACTGTATGGTTTGCTCATCAGAGTAACATTTTAAAGAGTATAAGAGCATTTGATGCAGAATCTATCAGAAGTTTGTTTTTAACGTAAAAACAAAAAGATAACCATTATTTTTAAATCATTATTTAAGAAGCCATAATAAAGAGATGTTTTTGCTAAAAATACAGAGAGTGAGTAAATTTACGTACCCTAAGACAAATTCCTGTTCTATATATTTTCCCTATTTGTTGGTAAGTAATTTGTACTAACAACGGCAGCCGGTTTAATTGAAAGCAACCAATTAAACTGGTGCCCTGTGTTATAATGTCTTAACAGGAGAGACGTTATAAGCCCTGATTTGTAGAGTACTCAAGATATTGTTTTTGGTAAAGATCGGTTAAGGGAAAGGGGTAGTTTACCGGCAACATTTGTTTTTATCAAGGGTAATTTTTTCCTATGGCAAACGAAAACAGCCGCAAATTCAAACAGAATCAACTAGTCTTTTTCATACATTTTTTAATTATACCGAACTCAAGGTGTTGAATGCTTAACGCTCTCGAAAATTTCTAGAGTTGGTATGGTAAACTAATGGTTGCTGGCATAGGAGTAGATGTGTTTGAATGAATTAGTGGACTGTATGATCTGAGTTAAGTAGCGTTTATTGCAATATTATGAAGAAGCGCAGGCCCACGCAATTACGTTCGGCGTACATAGCCAAAATACAAATACGTGTGGCGTAAATTGCCAAGATACATAATGTATAAAGAGAGAAACAATTGTATGAGAAGTTACATTAATAAATTTACGTTGCCGCGGCTAGCAAAAAAGGAAAAGTGCAGTGCACAGATGAAAGGCTGAGTATTAACTAAACTGATCGCAGCAGCTGGCGACGCGTGCAGTACTGCGACGAATGACGTAAGTGCGTGGGCTGGCTGCGCGTGAGCAAGTAAGCAGATACAATGTATTAACATACTGCCCGCCCAAAATCGGGCGATTTTGACATACTTTACAGTAAAAAACAAGGTTACTCAAAAACACACAAGTATACATTAATAAGTTGAAAATCTGAAAGATGTGATAATACATGATACATGAACATTGGCATAAATACAAATACCCATAAACAAATGTAAATACATTATTAATTAATGCTCACCGAATTATATATAATAATAGTCCAAAGGCTTGAATGTGTGACAAAACATAATAAGAATAATAACAATAATACATGGCAATAAGGACATCGTACAGTAATTAAAGAAATCCAACAAATTTAACAATAACAGCGTGACACAGTGCATAATAATCAGTATTACATAATAATACAAAAGGCAATATACCTAAAAAATTCATTATAATAATAGACAATAGAAATATACCCCAAAAATTTACTATAATAATATACAATAGAAATATACCCAAAAATTCACTATAATAATAGACACTAGAAATATACCCAAAAAATTTACTATAATAATAGACACTGCACCAAACAGTACACAATAACTGACATCACACTAAGAAAAAAGAGAAACGTTTAAATGTTTACTAATGCACAGATACATAGCGTACATTAATTGATACAAATAAATACAAATGCATAAATAAGTACATTTAACATTGTACTTAGTAAAAGTAGAGCATGTGCTCGTCCGGAAATGTACCGGGCATGAAGCACCGAAATGTCAATTAGTCTGATGCCACCGGAAGTGGGCACAGCTTGTGAATAGGTCTACGCAGGGTGCCGTGAGCAGTACGGACGTCCGCAACGCTTATTAACGAATCCTGCCCTACATAAGTCTGCGTGACAATACCACGTTTCCACTGCAATGGTGGTGTATTGTCTTCTTAAAAGAGGACTAGCTGTCCTGTAGACAAATTTTTAGAATGCCTTTTCCATTTATTTCTCTGCTGCAGCTGATGCAGGTAGTCTCTAGACCAACTCTTCCATATAGAGCGGGTAAATCTCTGCAAAAGCTGCCATCTCCCCAAGCGACCCATATTTGCATCCGAGTAATCGGGTTCCGGGAGCGCGGTAAGGGGGGAACCAACCAAAAAATGCACTGGAGTCAAAGCCTCGGGATCCCCAGCATCATTTGACATAGTGAACAAGGGACGCGAATTCAAACAAGCTTCAACTTGAGCCAAAACAGTGGAAAACTCTTCGAAGTTGAGGGGCGTACTGCCTATAACGCGCCGCAAGTGGAACTTAACGCTTTTGACACCGCTCTCCCACAAACCGCCGAAATGAGGCGCTGACGGAGGTATGAAAGACCACTTAATTCCACGTGGACTGGCGAAGTCTTGAGCGGCGTTTTGGAATTCGTCCTGCTGAAAGAGCTGGTACAGTTCGTGTAATATAGTGCCAGCACGACGAAAATTGGTACCGTTATCGGAAAATATTTGTGCGGGGATGCCCCTACGGGATATGAAACGTTTCAAGGCAGCCAAAAAGGCGTCTGCAGACAAATCTGAAACCAATTCAAGGTGAATTGCCTTGGTGGACGTGCAAATGAAAAGAGAAATATAAGCCTTTGTAAAAGGATTTGGACCGCTGCCCGCCCTGACGTAGAAACATAGGACCGGCGTAGTCGACGGCGCATTGTGAAAATGGCTTGGAGGGAGTGGCCCTGGGAGCAGGTAATTGACCTAAAAGTTGGCTTGAACCAGTTGCGCGAAATCGAAAACAAGTGATACATTTGTGAATCACTGAGCGTATGTAAGATTTATCGTTTATAATCCAATACCTTTGGCGCAGAGAACACTGCGTTAGTTGTATTCCAGCGTGGAGTAGTCGAATATGTTCATATTCGATAATTAGTCTAGTAAGGTGAGCCTGAGGGTGAAGTATGATTTGGTGCTTATTATTGTAGTTTAGCTGAGACTGTTGAAGGCGTCCGCCTACACGTAGTATACCAGCGTTGTCTATAAATGGATTGAGTGAAAAGGTTTTACTATTAGTAGGTACAGGGCGACGTGCCTGGAGTTCTTTAATTTCGATATTGAAATGCGAAAACTGGGCTTGGCGTATAAAAACCAAAAGCGCGCTGTGTAGCTCTTGCGCAGTCAAAAAGGAAGTGTTTCTATTAGAAGCGGGAGACTTAGCGTTCCGAATGAAACGCAGACAATAAGCAAAGACGCGGAGAAGCCTAGAGAGAGAAGAGTAATCTTCAACGTAGCTCGAAGAGGACGAAGCAGTAGCCAGAGCGAGTAGAGCCTGTTTACGTTCTTCCTTGTCCAAATCCGGATGAGCGTAGGAGGAATTGGAATCAAAAGGACGGATGGGCCAGGTTGAAGGCTCCTTTAATAACCAGTAAGGACCATGCCACCATTGCTGGTGGCCGTGTAACAAACGGGGTAAACAGCCGCGGGATAAAATGTCCGCGGGATTATCATGCGACGAGACATGATACCAATTGCCCTTGATAGTGAGCTGCTGAATCTCCGAAACGCGGTTGGCTACAAATACCTTCCACCTCGACGACTGTTGGTGAATCCAGTGTAGGGCGATCGTGGAATCAGAATAAAAGTACAGCTCGCTGAAATTGTAGGTCACAGCGTGGACAACCTTATAAACCAGCTGCGCTAATAATAAACAGGCGCAAAGTTCAAGGCGAGGTAAAGATATCTGCTTTAAAGGGGCGACTCTTGATTTAGAACACAATAAGTGAGATGAAATACTGTTGTCGGAATATACCGTGCGCACATAAATACAGCATGCGTAACCTTTTACTGACGCGTCGGCAAACCCGTGTAATTGAAAGGAAATGATTGACGAATTACATGAATCTTTTATAGCTCTCGGGATCCTAAAATGAGTGTCTGAAATCAATTGAGCGTAAAGCTCGGCCCATTTAACTGATAATGAGTCAGAAAGCGGGTCGTCCCAGTTTGTACCCGAAGACCAAAGCGTTTGCATAAAATGCTTGCACAAAAATGTAATAGGCCCAATCAGACCCAATGGGTCGTAGATTCCAGCGATGACCGATAGTACCTTTCTCTTGTTGAATACATCAATTTTAAAATTTCTTTGGATATTGTATACAAAGCTGTCAGCATGAACGTCCCACTGAATACCTAAAGTGCGGACGGTTTGGTCCTTGTTGAAGTCCAGGGACGAGTTGGTATGTGAGGATGTTATATTCCAGTCATTAGAAGACCATTTGTGAAGAGTGAAGCCGCAACGGCTTAACAACTCAGAAATGTCAGTGTTGAGTTGGGTTAGGACGTGTGAGCTATCGGAACCGGTAAGGAGATCGTCGACGTAAAAATCGTTAGCAATGACCGAGCAGGCCAGGGGGTACTGAGTACTATTTTCCTGGGCGATTTGTTTTAAACACCTAGTGGCTAGAAATGATGCGCTGGCAGTCCCGTATGTGACTGTTCTCAGAGCATAGTGTTTGAGTTCCTTGTGGGGAGCGTCACGCCAAACAATTCTTTGTAAGTTAGAATCCCTCGGGGATACCAAAATTTGGCGATACATTTTCTCGATATCAGCAATGAAAGCGTAACGATGGGTTCTAGATCTGGCCATAATGGCGAAAAGATCCTGCTGGATCGTAGGGCCAACCATAAGGGTGTCGTTTAACGACAAATCGTTGGACGTTTTGGCCGAACCGTCAAAAACAACGCGAAGTTTGGTGGTTGTGCTAGTAGTCTTAAAGACAGCATGGTGAGGTAAATAAAAAATGTTTGACTTGTTAATTGATAAATCATATGGATCGAGCGGAGACATATGGCCAAGATTTAAATATTCTTGCATAAAACTAGTATACTCTTTGTGCAAAGACTGGTTTTGCCTAAACTTGAGTTCAAGGGTTTGAAACCTACGAACCGCCCTGGGAAGAGAATCGCCGAGGCACTCTGTACTGCGGGACAGCGACACAACGAACCTACCACTATCGTTGCGATAGGTGTTTGCAAGAAAATGATCTTCACACTCCGTGTCCTGAGCTGAGGGAGTACGGCACGAAACATCCTCCAACTGCCAAAAGGTTTTCAATTGCGACGAGATAGCATTATTGTCGTCGCATGCTATGAACGAAGAGACCGGCTTAGTCATGTCTACGTTGAAGGGTAAATTCCCGGCGAGTATAAACCTTAGCTTTGTTTCTTGGATTATCGGAAAGTGCGGACTACGAACAAATTTAGTCGGCTCAATCAACTGCAAAAAATACTGTGCCCCGAGTAATATGTCAATTTGTGACGAATGATTAAGTTGCGGGTCAGCTAAAAATATCCCCTTTGGAATTTTCAGCGATGCCATGTCAAAGGATTCTGTTGGGAGGTTATTTGTGATTCTGGCCAGAACAGCGCAGTGGACATTTAAAGTGAAATACTTATAGCGTGAGTTTAGGCGCACCCGTGTGCTAAAATTGGCTTGACATAGTGAGTTATTTATGCCCGTGATAGGCAGCTCGGATTTGTTTAGTTTTAAGCCCATGCGGCGGGCGAAACCCATTGTACAAAAATTCGCTTGCGACCTTGAATCTAGCAGGATTCTTACCGGGCGCTTGTTACCGGCATGATCGGTGGTGATGCATACGGCGGTGGACAATAAAATCGATTTGTTAGTTTGTAGCTTCAGGGAGCATTGCTTATTGCTCCTGTTGGTCGAGTTATTTATTGAAGCGTGGATCATGGTGTGATGCCTTTTCGAGCATGCTTTGCAGGAAAATTTAGAAGGGCAACGCGAGCTTTCATGGCCCGAACGTGTGCAATTCAGGCAGAGTTTGTTACTTATTAAAACCTCTCTACGTTGCATAGGTTGTAAAGCTATGAATTGTGGGCATTCGAGCAATTTGTGATTACCACGACACAGCTGACAAAATTTATTGTTTGTTTGAGTGTGTATTAGTGACCCAGTGAACTCCGCGCGTTTAGTTGATTTGCGATAAGAAGCATTATCGCTAACCTGTCTGCCGCTAGACGAACCAGTCGGAGCATTTACGTTTTGCAACAGCTGACGTCTTGCATTTAAAAATCTAATAAAATTATCGTAAATCGGAAGCTGTTTTTCATCTAAAGTTTCCTTCCACAATCTGCACGTACGCTCGTCAAGCTTTTGGGCGAGAAAATGTACAAAAATGAGTTCAAATGTGTTTACTGATAGGTTCAATGAGTTCAGCGCATTTATATTAGCGGTGAGCTCATCTATAAATTTAGAAATGCTGAGCAGGGACTCCCGTTGCATGTGCCTCATGCCCAAGACATTAGCCGCATGATACGTGGTAACAATCAATTTACTGTCATACCGGGCCTTTAACAAGTCAATGGCCATCGTGTAATTTTCGTGCGTGATAGGGAGCGATTTTATGACATTCAGCGCCTCATCCCTTAATGATAAGAGCAAGTAATGCAGTTTTTGGATGCCAGTCAGGTCCGTTCGGACATGAACTAACTCCAAAAACATATTGTAAAAATGTTGCCATTCAATTATATCACCTGCGAAACAGGGTAGCTTAATCGGTTGTAACTGAATGGGAGGCGTGCTGAATGTGACTACTTCGGATTGACTTGCTGCTTTCCTGCTCATCTCCCCGGCATGGTCTATTAAATTTTGCAGCTTGCATTCTATGCTGCATAAATCATCTTCGGTCTGAACCCTGTCGCTCGCGGATGCAAAGTCGGAGTCCTCAGACTCAATTTGTGTTTGAATTTCATCATATTTGGCTGATAGCTCCATAAGGTGGCGAAGCTTTATTTTTAGTGCATGATGGTCATGCGTATCGTGATCGAAATTGTCTGCGTAGGTATTTATGTGAGATATAGAGGCCTTGATCGTGCCACGTTTCTTGATCAGCGCCTTCATATCCGTCATGATTGGGTATGAGAGAAAATTTAAATGATAATACGAAAGAAGCCAAGTGAATGCAAAGCGATGAGCAAGACCAGGCAGGAAATCCAAATTATAAAATCACGCAATGACACGGTAACCCTTACTTAACACATCTTAAACTAGTTCTATATGGTAATAAATACTGATCGAGGCATTACAAACAATATAGCAGTATAATCACTAATAATGTGAATGCTATTTGAAAGGTATGACTTTCAATTAAAAAATGCTTGTTGAGTTCGCAAAAATTACAAGTTCATATTCAAATGAAACTAATTTAAAAAGAAAAATTATATTATTATTTTTAATACTGCTTCCTTTACTTTAATGACATTGAAAAATATGCAAGTCATGCAAATTGCAAACTAATATGAAACATGAGTTTATAGTCACTTGAGATGGTACTTATCGGCATGTTCTAGAAGGCATCGAAGCTTGTCGAAACCTTGGTAGTCCTGTCAGGTACCCATGAATTGATGATGCAGATACGGTCGCTGCCTGTCAGGTGATGTCCGATGCGGTCGAGTCCTGTCTAGATAGGCTGCTCTGGATTTTCCCACATGCTGAATACCACGTGCTGATGGTGCTCAACTGCTGTACTGATGCTTCAAATGCTCCGGTTGGCGAAATATGACGTCCCCAAGTCGTGCAATACGAGCTCCAATTGTAGTGATAATTAAGGAGTTGCTGACTTAAATCATGAAGAAAAAATGCTGATAGGCCTGCTTAATAAACTAATCCATGAAAACGAATTGTCCATGAAATGAGTCACATCCGTGAAATACATTGTGTGTGGATTGTACATCCATAAGATGAATTATATCCGCGGCCCGGAGGACCACATATTGAATGCTGTGGACGAAAATGCTGTCGCTGGGCAAAAATGCGGTCGCTCGGGCCAAAAATGTTGTCGCTTGTGGACAAAGAATGGCGGTCGCTTGTGGACCAAAAATGTTGCCCGTAAGGCTAAAATAATATCCGGGTTCGGAGGACCATCTGTTGAATGCTTAACGCTCTCGAAAATTTCTAGAGTTGGTATGGCAAACTAAGGGTTGCTGGCATAGGAGTAGATGTGTTTGAATGAATTAGTGGACTGTATGATCTGAGTTAAGTAGCGTTTATTGCAATATTATGAAGAAGCGCAGGCCCACGCAATTACGTTCGGCGTACATAGCCAAAATACAAATACGTGTGGCGTAAATTGCCAAGATACATAATGTATAAAGAGAGAAACAATTGTATGAGAAGTTACATTAATAAATTTATATTGCCGCGGCTAGCAAAAAAGGAAGAGTGCAGTGTACAGATGAAAGGCTGAGTATTAACTAACTGATCGCAGCAGCTGGCGACGCGTGCTGTACTGCGACGGATGACGTAAGTGCGTGGGCTGATTGCGCGTGAGCAAGTAAGCAGATACAATGTATTCACACAAGGTGTGTTGATTTTGTTGAAGATCGGTTAAGGGAATGGGGTAGTTTACCAGCAACCTTTTATGTTTTAACAAGGGTAATGTTTTCTATGACAACAATAACTGCCGTAAATTCAAACAGAATCAACTACTCTTTTGCATACCTTTTTGAGTTATACAGAACTCAAGGTCTGTTGATTTTGTTGAAGATCGGTTAAGGGAATGGGGTAGTTTACCAGCAACGTTTTATATTTTTACTAGGGTATTTATTATGGTAAACGATAAGAGCCGCAAATTCAAACAGAATCATATAATTTTTTGCATACAGCCCTGAATTGTAGAGTACTCAAGACCTTTTGTTTTTGGTGAAGATCGGTAAAGGGCAAGGGGTAGTTTACCTGAAACATGTTATGTTATAACAAGAGAAATGTTTTCATGACAAACGATAACTGCCGCAAATTAAAACAGAATCAAATATTTTTTTGCATGCATCCCTGCATTGTAGAGGACTGAAGGTCTGTTGATTTTGGTGAAGATCGGTTTAGAGAAACGGGTAGTTTACCTGCAACGTTTTATGTTTTAATAAGAGTAAAGTACTTAATTTTGATAAATAAAATATCTTGATAAGAAGCTCATAATAATCCACTGTAGAAACGGAGATGAAATATCTATAAATGAAGAGGTTAGGTGAACGGGGTGGGGGTAATTTTCTATAAATGAAAATTATAGTTGAAGAGGGAGGGGAGAATTTTGTATGTGTACTACGTTATCGGCAACAAAGAAGTAGTTCTTTGTTAAAATTGCTTCCCGGGCTGTTTAGCCGTAGTCCAATGTTTTCTGCAAAACCAGACTTTTCGGCAGTGCCATCGACTTCCATCTCAGTGAAAATTGAGTGCGAAAACGTGAGGTGGTATACCTTAGTGACCACAGTACTGTGGTTTAAGGCTGAAGCAATAAGTAGAAAGAAGTAGTTTCTATGGAAATATTTTATTTCGAATATCATTTTAAATATAAATCTTAGAACATGGAAGTCCTGTATGGTTCTCCATCCCGATATTTATTTATAGATATTTCATCTACCTTTCTACAGTGGATTGTTATGACCTTCTTTTCAGGATACTTTATTTATCAAAATTAAGAGATTTACTCTTGTTAAAACGTAAAACGTTGCCGGTAAACTACCCCTTTCCCTTAACCGATCTTCACCAAAAACAAACCGGCCTTGAATACTCTACAATTCAGAGCTGTATGCAAAAAATTATTAGATTCTGTTTGAATTTGCAGCTGTTATCGTTTGCCATAGAAAAAATTCTACACAGACACACACTGCCACTTTTAATGTTTTAACAAGAGTAATTGTTTATATGACGAACGATAACTGCCGCACATTCAAGCAGAATCAAATAATGTCTTGCACACATCCCTGAATTGTAGAGGACTCAAGACTTGTTGATTTTGGTGAAGATCAATTAAGAGAAAGGTGTAGTTTACCTGCAACGTTTTATGTGATAACAAGTGTAATTGTTTCTATGACGAACGATAACTGCCGTAAATTCAAACTTAATCAAATGATGTTTTGCATACTTACCTACATTGTAGAGAACTCAAGGTCTGTTGAATTTGGTGATGATCGGTTAAGGGAAAGGGGTAGTTTACCAGCAACATTTTATGTTGTAACAAGAGAAATTTTTTCATGACGAACGATAACTGCCGTAAATTCAAACAAAATCAAATAATTTTTTACTTATGTGCCTCAGTTGTGGAGGACTCGAGGCCTATTGATTTTGGTGAAAATCGGTTAGGGGGAAAGGGTAGTTTACCAGAAACATTTTTTGTTGTAACAAGAGTAAAGTACTTAATTTTGATAAATAAAGTATCCTGATAAGAAAATCTTAATAATCCATGTAGAAACTTAGATGAAATATCTATAAATGAAGAGGCTAGTTGAACGGGGTGGGGGTAATTTTCTATATATGAAAATTATAGTTGAAGGGAGAGGGGAGAACTTTTATATGTGTACTACGTTATCGGCAACAAAATAGTAGTTTGTTATTAAAATTCCTTCCCGGGCTGATTGACCGTGGTCCAATGTTTTCTGCAAAACCAGACGTTTCTGCAGTGCCGTCGACTGCCATCATCAGTGAAAATCGAGTGCGATATCGTGTAGTGGTATACGTTAGTGGCCACAATACTGTGGTTAAGGCTGAAGCAATAAGTTATGTGAAGTGTTCGAGATTATTGCAGATTCTGATTGTACTACACTCAAATCATGAAAAAAAGTAATTTTTCGAAAAGTGTCAATGTGTCTTCCTGTGTGTCTGTTTGTCTGTCTGTCTGTAGATTTTTTTTCTATGGCAAACGGTAACATCCGCAAATTCAAACAGAATAAAATAATTTTTGCAAACAGCCCTGATTTGTAGAGTACTCAAGACCTATTGTTTTTGGTGAAGATCGGTTAAGGGAAAGGGGTAGTTTACCAGCAACGTTTTTTTTTAATCAAGGGTAATTTTTTACTATGGCAAACGATAACAGCCGCAAATTCAAACAGAATCAAATAATGTTTTGCATACAGCCCTGAATTTTAGAGTTCTCAAGATATTGTTTTTGGTGAAGAGCGGTTAAGGGAAATTGGTAGTTTACCTGCAACGTTTTATGTTTTAACAAGGGTATTTTTTATGGCCAAAGATAACAGCCGCAAATTCAAACAGAAGCAAATAATGTTTTGCATACAGCCCTGAATTGTAGAGTTCTCAAGACCTATTGCTTTTGTTGAAGATCGGGTTAGGG
This sequence comes from Magicicada septendecula, assembly GCA_034769895.1. NCBI lineage: Eukaryota > Metazoa > Arthropoda > Insecta > Hemiptera > Cicadidae > Magicicada > Magicicada septendecula. The sequence goes on along the minus strand of CM068367.1, from coordinate 1,118,225,616 downwards.
AAAAGGGTAGTTTACCAGCAACGTTTTATGTTTTAACATGGGTAATTTTTTCTATGACGAATGATAACTGCCGTATATTCAAACAGAATAAAATAATGTTTTGCATACCTTCCTGAGCTGTAGAGAACTCAATGTTTCTTGGTTTGGTGAAGATAGGTTAAGGGAAATTGGTAGTTTACCTGCAACGTTTTATGTTTTAACAAGGGTATTTTTTATGGCCAAAGATAACAGCCGCAAATTCAAAGAGAATCAAATAAATTTTTGCACACTTTCCTCAATTGTTAAGGACTGAAGGGCTATTGATTTTTGTGAACATCGGTTAAGGGAAGGTTAGTTTACCTGTCACATTTTTTGTTTTAACAAGAGTAATTGTTTCTATGACGAACGATAACTGCCGCACATTCAAACAGAATCAAATAATGTTTTGCATGCATCCCTGAGTTGTATAGGACTCAAGACATATTGATTTTGGTGAAGATCAGTTAAGGGAAAGGTGTAGTTTACCTGCAACGTTTTATGCGATAACAATGGTAATTTTTTCTATGACGAACGATAACTGCCGCACATTCAAACAGAATCAAATATTTTTTTGCATACCTTCCTTAATTATAGAGTACGGAAGGTTTGTTGATTTTGGTGAAGATCGGTTAAGGGAAAGGGGTAGTTTACCAGCAACTTTTTATGTTTTAACAAGGGTAATTTTTTCTATGACGAACGATAACTGCCGTAAATTCAAAGGGAATCAAATAAATTTTTGCACACTTTCCTCAATTGTAAAGGACTGAAGGGCTATTGATTTTTGTGAAGATCGGTTAAGGGAAAAGTTGGTTTACCTGCCACATTTTATGTTTTAACAAGAGTAATTGTTTCTATGACGAACGATAACTGCCGCACATTCAAACAGAATCAAATAATGTGTTGCATGCATCCCTGAGTTGTAGAGGACTCAAGACCTGGCATAGGAGTAGATGTGTTTGAATGAATTAGTGGACTGTATGATCTGAGTTAAGTAGCGTTTATTGCAATATTATGAAGAAGCGCAGGCCCACGCAATTACGTTCGGCGTACATAGCCAAAATACAAATACGTGTGGCGTAAATTGCCAAGATACATAATGTATAAAGAGAGAAACAATTGTATGAGAAGTTACATTAATAAATTTACGTTGCCGCGGCTAGCAAAAAAGGAAAAGTGCAGTGCACAGATGAAAGGCTGAGTATTAACTAAACTGATCGCAGCAGCTGGCGACGCGTGCAGTACTGCGACGAATGACGTAAGTGCGTGGGCTGGCTGCGCGTGAGCAAGTAAGCAGATACAATGTATTAACATACTGCCCGCCCAAAATCGGGCGATTTTGACATACTTTACAGTAAAAAACAAGGTTACTCAAAAACACACAAGTATACATTAATAAGTTGCAAATCTGAAAGATGTGATAATACATGATACATGAACATTGGCATAAATACAAATACCCATAAACAAATGTAAATACATTATTAATTAATGCTCACCGAATTATATATAATAATAGTCCAAAGGCTTGAATGTGTGACAAAACATAATAAGAATAATAACAATAATACATGGCAATAAGGACATCGTACAGTAATTAAAGAAATCCAACAAATTTAACAATAACAGCGTGACACAGTGCATAATAATCAGTATTACATAATAATACAAAAGGCAATATACCTAAAAAATTCATTATAATAATAGACAATAGAAATATACCCCAAAAATTTACTATAATAATATACAATAGAAATATACCCAAAAATTCACTATAATAATAGACACTAGAAATATACCCAAAAAATTTACTATAATAATAGACATTGCACCAAACAGTACACAATAACTGACATCACACTAAGAAAAAAGAGAAACGTTTAAATGTTTACTAATGCACAGATACATAGCATACATTAATTGATACAAATAAATACAAATGCATAAATAAGTACATTTAACATTGTACTTAGTAAAAGTAGAGCATGTGCTCGTCCGGAAATGTACCGGGCATGAAGCACCGAAATGTCAATTAGTCTGATGCCACCGGAAGTGGGCACAGCTTGTGAATAGGTCTACGCAGGGTGCCGTGAGCAGTACGGACGTCCGCAACGCTTATTAACGAATCCTGCCCTACATAAGTCTGCGTGACAATACCACGTTTCCACTGCAATGGTGGTGTATTGTCTTCTTAAATGAGGACTAGCTGTCCTGTAGACAAATTTTTAGAATGCCTTTTCCATTTATTTCTCTGCTGCAGCTGATGCAGGTAGTCTCTAGACCAACTCTTCCATATAGAGCGGGTAAATCTCTGCAAAAGCTGCCATCTCCCCAAGCGACCCATATTTGCATCCGAGTAATCGGGTTCCGGGAGCGCGGTAAGGGGGGAACCAACCAAAAAATGCACTGGAGTCAAAGCCTCGGGATACCCAGCATCATTTGACATAGTGAACAAGGGACGCGAATTCAAACAAGCTTCAACTTGAGCCAAAACAGTGGAAAACTCTTCGAAGTTGAGGGGCGTACTGCCTATAACGCGCCGCAAGTGGAACTTAACGCTTTTGACACCGCTCTCCCACAAACCGCCGAAATGAGGCGCTGACGGAGGTATGAAAGACCACTTAATTCCACGTGGACTGGCGAAGTCTTGAGCGGCGTTTTGGAATTCGTCCTGCTGAAAGAGCTGGTACAGTTCGTGTAATATAGTGCCAGCACGACGAAAATTGGTACCGTTATCGGAAAATATTTGTGCGGGGATGCCCCTACGGGATATGAAACGTTTCAAGGCAGCCAAAAAGGCGTCTGCAGACAAATCTGAAACCAATTCAAGGTGAATTGCCTTGGTGGACGTGCAAATGAAAAGAGAAATATAAGCCTTTGTAAAAGGATTTGGACCGCTGCCCGCCCTGACGTAGAAACATAGGACCGGCGTAGTCGACGGCGCATTGTGAAAATGGCTTGGAGGGAGTGGCCCTGGGAGCAGGTAATTGACCTAAAAGTTGGCTTGAACCAGTTGCGCGAAATCGAAAACAAGTGATACATTTGTGAATCACTGAGCGTATGTAAGATTTATCGTTTATAATCCAATACCTTTGGCGCAGAGAACACTGCGTTAGTTGTATTCCAGCGTGGAGTAGTCGAATATGTTCATATTCGATAATTAGTCTAGTAAGGTGAGCCTGAGGGTGAAGTATGATTTGGTGCTTATTATTGTAGTTTAGCTGAGACCGTTGAAGGCGTCCGCCTACACGTAGTATACCAGCGTTGTCTATAAATGGATTGAGTGAAAAGGTTTTACTATTAGTAGGTACAGGGCGACGTGCCTGGAGTTCTTTAATTTCGATATTGAAATGCGAAAACTGGGCTTGGCGTATAAAAACCAAAAGCGCGCTGTGTAGCTCTTGCGCAGTCAAAAAGGAAGTGTTTCTATTAGAAGCGGGAGACTTAGCGTTCCGAATGAAACGCAGACAATAAGCAAAGACGCGGAGAAGCCTAGAGAGAGAAGAGTAATCTTCAACGTAGCTCGAAGAGGACGAAGCAGTAGCCAGAGCGAGTAGAGCCTGTTTACGTTCTTCCTTGTCCAAATCCGGATGAGCGTAGGAGGAATTGGAATCAAAAGGACGGATGGGCCAGGTTGAAGGCTCCTTTAATAACCAGTAAGGACCATGCCACCATTGCTGGTGGCCGTGTAACAAACGGGGTAAACAGCCGCGGGATAAAATGTCCGCGGGATTATCATGCGACGAGACATGATACCAATTGCCCTTGATAGTGAGCTGCTGAATCTCCGAAACGCGGTTGGCTACAAATACCTTCCACCTCGACGACTGTTGGTGAATCCAGTGTAGGGCGATCGTGGAATCAGAATAAAAGTACAGCTCGCTGAAATTGTAGGTCACAGCGTGGACAACCTTATAAACCAGCTGCGCTAATAATAAACAGGCGCAAAGTTCAAGGCGAGGTAAAGATATCTGCTTTAAAGGGGCGACTCTTGATTTAGAACACAATAAGTGAGATGAAATACTGTTGTCGGAATATACCGTGCGCACATAAATACAGCATGCGTAACCTTTTACTGACGCGTCGGCAAACCCGTGTAATTGAAAGGAAATGATTGACGAATTACATGAATCTTTTATAGCTCTCGGGATCCTAAAATGAGTGTCTGAAATCAATTGAGCGTAAAGCTCGGCCCATTTAACTGATAATGAGTCAGAAAGCGGGTCGTCCCAGTTTGTACCCGAAGACCAAAGCGTTTGCATAAAATGCTTGCACAAAAATGTAATAGGCCCAATCAGACCCAATGGGTCGTAGATTCCAGCGATGACCGATAGTACCTTTCTCTTGTTGAATACATCAATTTTAAAATTTCTTTGGATATTGTATACAAAGCTGTCAGCATGAACGTCCCACTGAATACCTAAAGTGCGGACGGTTTGGTCCTTGTTGAAGTCCAGGGACGAGTTGGTATGTGAGGATGTTATATTCCAGTCATTAGAAGACCATTTGTGAAGAGTGAAGCCGCAACGGCTTAACAACTCAGAAATGTCAGTGTTGAGTTGGGTTAGGACGTGTGAGCTATCGGAACCGGTAAGGAGATCGTCGACGTAAAAATCGTTAGCAATGACCGAGCAGGCCAGGGGGTACTGAGTACTATTTTCCTGGGCGATTTGTTTTAAACACCTAGTGGCTAGAAATGATGCGCTGGCAGTCCCGTATGTGACTGTTCTCAGAGCATAGTGTTTGAGTTCCTTGTGGGGAGCGTCACGCCAAACAATTCTTTGTAAGTTAGAATCCCTCGGGGATACCAAAATTTGGCGATACATTTTCTCGATATCAGCAATGAAAGCGTAACGATGGGTTCTAGATCTGGCCATAATGGCGAAAAGATCCTGCTGGATCGTAGGGCCAACCATAAGGGTGTCGTTTAACGACAAATCGTTGGACGTTTTGGCCGAACCGTCAAAAACAACGCGAAGTTTGGTGGTTGTGCTAGTAGTCTTAAAGACAGCATGGTGAGGTAAATAAAAAATGTTTGACTTGTTAATTGATAAATCATATGGATCGAGCGGAGACATATGGCCAAGATTTAAATATTCTTGCATAAAACTAGTATACTCTTTGTGCAAAGACTGGTTTTGCCTAAACTTGAGTTCAAGGGTTTGAAACCTACGAACCGCCCTGGGAAGAGAATCGCCGAGGCACTCTGTACTGCGGGACAGCGACACAACGAACCTACCACTATCGTTGCGATAGGTGTTTGCAAGAAAATGATCTTCACACTCCGTGTCCTGAGCTGAGGGAGTACGGCACGAAACATCCTCCAACTGCCAAAAGGTTTTCAATTGCGACGAGATAGCATTATTGTCGTCGCATGCTATGAACGAAGAGACCGGCTTAGTCATGTCTACGTTGAAGGGTAAATTCCCGGCGAGTATAAACCTTAGCTTTGTTTCCTGGATTATCGGAAAGTGCGGACTACGAACAAATTTAGTCGGCTCAATCAACTGCAAAAAATACTGTGCCCCGAGTAATATGTCAATTTGTGACGAATGATTAAGTTGCGGGTCAGCTAAAAATATCCCCTTTGGAATTTTCAGCGATGCCATGTCAAAGGATTCTGTTGGGAGGTTATTTGTGATTCTGGCCAGAACAGCGCAGTGGACATTTAAAGTGAAATACTTATAGCGTGAGTTTAGGCGCACCCGTGTGCTAAAATTGGCTTGACATAGTGAGTTATTTATGCCCGTGATAGGCAGCTCGGATTTGTTTAGTTTTAAGCCCATGCGGCGGGCGAAACCCATTGTACAAAAATTCGCTTGCGACCTTGAATCTAGCAGGATTCTTACCGGGCGCTTGTTACCGGCATGATCGGTGGTGATGCATACGGCGGTGGACAATAAAATCGATTTGTTAGTTTGTAGCTTCAGGGAGCATTGCTTATTGCTCCTGTTGGTCGAGTTATTTATTGAAGCGTGGATCATGGTGTGATGCCTTTTCGAGCATGCTTTGCAGGAAAATTTAGAAGGGCAACGCGAGCTTTCATGGCCCGAACGTGTGCAATTCAGGCAGAGTTTGTTACTTATTAAAACCTCTCTACGTTGCATAGGTTGTAAAGCTATGAATTGTGGGCATTCGAGCAATTTGTGATTACCACGACACAGCTGACAAAATTTATTGTTTGTTTGAGTGTGTATTAGTGACCCAGTGAACTCCGCGCGTTTAGTTGATTTGCGATAAGAAGCATTATCGCTAACCTGTCTGCCGCTAGACGAACCAGTCGGAGCATTTACGTTTTGCAACAGCTGACGTCTTGCATTTAAAAATCTAATAAAATTATCGTAAATCGGAAGCTGTTTTTCATCTAAAGTTTCCTTCCACAATCTGCACGTACGCTCGTCAAGCTTTTGGGCGAGAAAATGTACAAAAATGAGTTCAAATGTGTTTACTGATAGGTTCAATGAGTTCAGCGCATTTATATTAGCGGTGAGCTCATCTATAAATTTAGAAATGCTGAGCAGGGACTCCCGTTGCATGTGCCTCATGCCCAAGACATTAGCCGCATGATACGTGGTAACAATCAATTTACTGTCATACCGGGCCTTTAACAAGTCAATGGCCATCGTGTAATTTTCGTGCGTGATAGGGAGCGATTTTATGACATTCAGCGCCTCATCCCTTAATGATAAGAGCAAGTAATGCAGTTTTTGGATGCCAGTCAGGTCCGTTCGGACATGAACTAACTCCAAAAACATATTGTAAAAATGTTGCCATTCAATTATATCACCTGCGAAACAGGGTAGCTTAATCGGTTGTAACTGAATGGGAGGCGTGCTGAATGTGACTACTTCGGATTGACTTGCTGCTTTCCTGCTCATCTCCCCGGCATGGTCTATTAAATTTTGCAGCTTGCATTCTATGCTGCATAAATCATCTTCGGTCTGAACCCTGTCGCTCGCGGATGCAAAGTCGGAGTCCTCAGACTCAATTTGTGTTTGAATTTCATCATATTTGGCTGATAGCTCCATAAGGTGGCGAAGCTTTATTTTTAGTGCATGATGGTCATGCGTATCGTGATCGAAATTGTCTGCGTAGGTATTTATGTGAGATATAGAGGCCTTGATCGTGCCACGTTTCTTGATCAGCGCCTTCATATCCGTCATGATTGGGTATGAGAGAAAATTTAAATGATAATACGAAAGAAGCCAAGTGAATGCAAAGCGATGAGCAAGACCAGGCAGGAAATCCAAATTATAAAATCACGCAATGACACGGTAACCCTTACTTAACACATCTTAAACTAGTTCTATATGGTAATAAATACTGATCGAGGCATTACAAACAATATAGCAGTATAATCACTAATAATGTGAATGCTATTTGAAAGGTATGACTTTCAATTAAAAAATGCTTGTTGAGTTCGCAAAAATTACAAGTTCATATTCAAATGAAACTAATTTAAAAAGAAAAATTATATTATTATTTTTAATACTGCTTCCTTTACTTTAATGACATTGAAAAATATGCAAGTCATGCAAATTGCAAACTAATATGAAACATGAGTTTATAGTCACTTGAGATGGTACTTATCGGCATGTTCTAGAAGGCATCGAAGCTTGTCGAAACCTTGGTAGTCCTGTCAGGTACCCATGAATTGATGATGCAGATACGGTCGCTGCCTGTCAGGTGATGTCCGATGCGGTCGAGTCCTGTCTAGATAGGCTGCTCTGGATTTTCCCACATGCTGAATACCACGTGCTGATGGTGCTCAACTGCTGTACTGATGCTTCAAATGCTCCGGTTGGCGAAATATGACGTCCCCAAGTCGTGCAATACGAGCTCCAATTGTAGTGATAATTAAGGAGTTGCTGACTTAAATCATGAAGAAAAAATGCTGATAGGCCTGCTTAATAAACTAATCCATGAAAACGAATTGTCCATGAAATGAGTCACATCCGTGAAATACATTGTGTGTGGATTGTACATCCATAAGATGAATTATATCCGCGGCCCGGAGGACCACATATTGAATGCTGTGGACGAAAATGCTGTCGCTGGGCAAAAATGCGGTCGCTCGGGCCAAAAATGTTGTCGCTTGTGGACAAAGAATGGCGGTCGCTTGTGGACCAAAAATGTTGCCCGTAAGGCTAAAATAATATCCGGGTTCGGAGGACCATCTGTTGAATGCTTAACGCTCTCGAAAATTTCTAGAGTTGGTATGGCAAACTAAGGGTTGCTGGCATAGGAGTAGATGTGTTTGAATGAATTAGTGGACTGTATGATCTGAGTTAAGTAGCGTTTATTGCAATATTATGAAGAAGCGCAGGCCCACGCAATTACGTTCGGCGTACATAGCCAAAATACAAATACGTGTGGCGTAAATTGCCAAGATACATAATGTATAAAGAGAGAAACAACTGTATGAGAAGTTACATTAATAAATTTATATTGCCGCGGCTAGCAAAAAAGGAAGAGTGCAGTGTACAGATGAAAGGCTGAGTATTAACTAACTGATCGCAGCAGCTGGCGACGCGTGCTGTACTGCGACGGATGACGTAAGTGCGTGGGCTGATTGCGCGTGAGCAAGTAAGCAGATACAATGTATTCACACAAGGTGTGTTGATTTTGTTGAAGATCGGTTAAGGGAATGGGGTAGTTTACCAGCAACCTTTTATGTTTTAACAAGGGTAATGTTTTCTATGACAACAATAACTGCCGTAAATTCAAACAGAATCAACTACTCTTTTGCATACCTTTTTGAGTTATACAGAACTCAAGGTCTGTTGATTTTGTTGAAGATCGGTTAAGGGAATGGGGTAGTTTACCAGCAACGTTTTATATTTTTACTAGGGTATTTATTATGGTAAACGATAAGAGCCGCAAATTCAAACAGAATCATATAATTTTTTGCATACAGCCCTGAATTGTAGAGTACTCAAGACCTTTTGTTTTTGGTGAAGATCGGTAAAGGGCAAGGGGTAGTTTACCTGAAACATGTTATGTTATAACAAGAGAAATGTTTTCATGACAAACGATAACTGCCGCAAATTAAAACAGAATCAAATATTTTTTTGCATGCATCCCTGCATTGTAGAGGACTGAAGGTCTGTTGATTTTGGTGAAGATCGGTTTAGAGAAAAGGGTAGTTTACCTGCAACGTTTTATGTTTTAATAAGAGTAAAGTACTTAATTTTGATAAATAAAATATCTTGATAAGAAGCTCATAATAATCCACTGTAGAAACGGAGATGAAATATCTATAAATGAAGAGGTTAGGTGAACGGGGTGGGGGTAATTTTCTATAAATGAAAATTATAGTTGAAGGGGGAGGGGAGAATTTTGTATGTGTACTACGTTATCGGCAACAAAGAAGTAGTTCTTTGTTAAAATTGCTTCCCGGGCTGTTTAGCCGTAGTCCAATGTTTTCTGCAAAACCAGACTTTTCGGCAGTGCCATCGACTTCCATCTCAGTGAAAATTGAGTGCGAAAACGTGAGGTGGTATACCTTAGTGACCACAGTACTGTGGTTTAAGGCTGAAGCAATAAGTAGAAAGAAGTAGTTTCTATGGAAATATTTTATTTCGAATATCATTTTAAATATAAATCTTAGAACATGGAAGTCCTGTATGGTTCTCCATCCCGATATTTATTTATAGATATTTCATCTACCTTTCTACAGTGGATTGTTATGACCTTCTTTTCAGGATACTTTATTTATCAAAATTAAGAGATTTACTCTTGTTAAAACGTAAAACGTTGCCGGTAAACTACCCCTTTCCCTTAACCGATCTTCACCAAAAACAAACCGGCCTTGAATACTCTACAATTCAGAGCTGTATGCAAAAAATTATTAGATTCTGTTTGAATTTGCAGCTGTTATCGTTTGCCATAGAAAAAATTCTACACAGACACACACTGCCACTTTTAATGTTTTAACAAGAGTAATTGTTTATATGACGAACGATAACTGCCGCACATTCAAGCAGAATCAAATAATGTCTTGCACACATCCCTGAATTGTAGAGGACTCAAGACTTGTTGATTTTGGTGAAGATCAATTAAGAGAAAGGTGTAGTTTACCTGCAACGTTTTATGTGATAACAAGTGTAATTGTTTCTATGACGAACGATAACTGCCGTAAATTCAAACTTAATCAAATAATGTTTTGCATACTTACCTACATTGTAGAGAACTCAAGGTCTGTTGAATTTGGTGATGATCGGTTAAGGGAAAGGGGTAGTTTACCAGCAACATTTTATGTTGTAACAAGAGAAATTTTTTCATGACGAACGATAACTGCCGTAAATTCAAACAAAATCAAATAATTTTTTACTTATGTGCCTCAGTTGTGGAGGACTCGAGGCCTATTGATTTTGGTGAAAATCGGTTAGGGGGAAAGGGTAGTTTACCAGAAACATTTTTTGTTGTAACAAGAGTAAAGTACTTAATTTTGATAAATAAAGTATCCTGATAAGAAAATCTTAATAATCCATGTAGAAACTTAGATGAAATATCTATAAATGAAGAGGCTAGTTGAACGGGGTGGGGGTAATTTTCTATATATGAAAATTATAGTTGAAGGGAGAGGGGAGAACTTTTATATGTGTACTACGTTATCGGCAACAAAATAGTAGTTTGTTATTAAAATTCCTTCCCGGGCTGATTGACCGTGGTCCAATGTTTTCTGCAAAACCAGACGTTTCTGCAGTGCCGTCGACTGCCATCATCAGTGAAAATCGAGTGCGATATCGTGTAGTGGTATACGTTAGTGGCCACAATACTGTGGTTAAGGCTGAAGCAATAAGTTATGTGAAGTGTTCGAGATTATTGCAGATTCTGATTGTACTACACTCAAATCATGAAAAAAAGTAATTTTTCGAAAAGTGTCAGTGTGTCTTCCTGTGTGTCTGTTTGTCTGTCTGTCTGTAGATTTTTTTTCTATGGCAAACGGTAACATCCGCAAATTCAAACAGAATAAAATAATTTTTGCAAACAGCCCTGATTTGTAGAGTACTCAAGACCTATTGTTTTTGGTGAAGATCGGTTAAGGGAAAGGGGTAGTTTACCAGCAACGTTTTTTTTTAATCAAGGGTAATTTTTTACTATGGCAAACGATAACAGCCGCAAATTCAAACAGAATCAAATAATGTTTTGCATACAGCCCTGAATTTTAGAGTTCTCAAGATATTGTTTTTGGTGAAGAGCGGTTAAGGGAAATTGGTAGTTTACCTGCAACGTTTTATGTTTTAACAAGGGTATTTTTTATGGCCAAAGATAACAGCCGCAAATTCAAACAGAAGCAAATAATGTTTTGCATACAGCCCTGAATTGTAGAGTTCTCAAGACCTATTGCTTTTGTTGAAGATCGGGTTAGGGAAAAGGGTAGTTTACCAGCAACGTTTTATGTTTTAACATGGGTAATTTTTTCTATGACGAATGATAACTGCCGTATATTCAAACAGAATAAAATAATGTTTTGCATACCTTCCTGAGCTGTAGAGAACTCAATGTTTCTTGGTTTGGTGAAGATAGGTTAAGGGAAATTGGTAGTTTACCTGCAACGTTTTATGTTTTAACAAGGGTATTTTTTATGGCCAAAGATAACAGCCGCAAATTCAAAGAGAATCAAATAAATTTTTGCACACTTTCCTCAATTGTTAAGGACTGAAGGGCTATTGATTTTTGTGAACATCGGTTAAGGGAAGGTTAGTTTACCTGTCACATTTTTTGTTTTAACAAGAGTAATTGTTTCTATGACGAACGATAACTGCCGCACATTCAAACAGAATCAAATAATGTTTTGCATGCATCCCTGAGTTGTATAGGACTCAAGACATATTGATTTTGGTGAAGATCAGTTAAGGGAAAGGTGTAGTTTACCTGCAACGTTTTATGCGATAACAATGGTAATTTTTTCTATGACGAACGATAACTGCCGCACATTCAAACAGAATCAAATATTTTTTTGCATACCTTCCTTAATTATAGAGTACGGAAGGTTTGTTGATTTTGGTGAAGATCGGTTAAGGGAAAGGGGTAGTTTACCAGCAACTTTTTATGTTTTAACAAGGGTAATTTTTTCTATGACGAACGATAACTGCCGTAAATTCAAAGGGAATCAAATAAATTTTTGCACACTTTCCTCAATTGTAAAGGACTGAAGGGCTATTGATTTTTGTGAAGATCGGTTAAGGGAAAAGTTGGTTTACCTGCCACATTTTATGTTTTAACAAGAGTAATTGTTTCTATGACGAACGATAACTGCCGCACATTCAAACAGAATCAAATAATGTGTTGCATGCATCCCTGAGTTGTAGAGGACTCAAGACCTATTGATTTTGGTGAAGATCAGTTAAGAGAAAGGTGTAGTTTACCTGCAACGTTTTATGCGATAACAATGGTAATTTTTTCTATGACGAACGATAACTGCCGTAAATTCAAACATAATCAAATAATGTTTTGCATACTTTCCTACTTTGTAGAGAACTCAAGGTCTGTTGATTTTGGTGAGGATCGGTTAAGGGAAAGAGATATTTACCAGCTACATTTTATGTTTAACAAGAGAAATTTTTTCATGACAAACGATAACTGACGTAAATTCAAAGAGAATCAAATAATTTTTTACATATGTTCCTGAGTTGTAGAGGACTCAAGGCCTATTGATTTTGGTGAAGATCGGTTAGGGGGAAAGTGTAGTTTACCTGAAACATTTTTTGTTGTAACAAGAGTAAAGTACTTAATTTTGATAAATAAAGTATCCTGATAAGAAGATCTTAATAATCCACTGTAGAAACATAGATGTAATATCTATAAATGAAGAGGCTAGTGAAACGGTGTGGGGGTAATTTTCTATAAATGATTTGATATTATATGATATATATGAAAATTCTTCATTTATAGATATTTCATCTACGTTTCTACAGTGGATTATTATGTTTCACAAGGAACTGATAAAGAAACCTTAAGAAGACAATCACCTACTTGTGGGGAACGTAAACATCCACGCCTTTCCGTCTACGTTTTCGTTATTCAGGATTGTAACAAAAAATAATTAATAAACATAATTTTCCATGTATTTGTTTTATTTTATTTGTACTTTTCAGGAAATTAACACTCACTCTCACATTCACACGCGTAGGCCTATATTTGTATAAGTATATAAACATATCAATAAATTTAGTGGTGAGAAACATATTTTTTTATGGCAGTGAGAGTTGTATCAAGAAGCCAAGAGAAAGACCGACATCAAAGCAATAGAAATGCCGAAGTGTCGGAAAGTGACAAGAACTAATTCTGCTGAAAGTAAAACAAAGAAGTATTAAGGGAATACTTCGAACCTAACGCGTCTATGACTGCAGGAGCTCTAGAAAACATGTTCAAGACGCCTTGGCTGAGTTGTCGTCCAGACGAAGGGTTCCGTGAGGCTATCAAGTGCCTTCTTCAGGGAGTGGTAGGACACCATTCTAGCTGATGCCTACAGCAGCTGCCCAGTCGCCCGCGCCACTGTGCCTCTAATCTCCTGCTGACGAATCCTTAAGAAAACCGCGGAGATGCACCCCGCACGTGGTGTCAGGTTGACAAACAATACCAACAAAAATCATCACATGCACGCTCAATACTAACTTCTTCCTTCTGCTGCAAAAACACGACCGCGCTGTATAGGCCCGCCAGCCTTTCCTGAACAGTCATCTGCGCCGACCCAATGCATGAATTACCCCCACTTTCAAATATAGCTAAGTTATATAGAGAGAAGAGAGGGGAGACAACGCTATAACGTTCACTGTCTCAGTTCCATATTATTTCCCTCTCTGTCACACACATGCTTCCGTAGTTCTCGCCAGTCTTGTTGCAGCCAATGTTCACGCTACGAAACACTGCACAAAACTGTTCTGCGCATGTGCGAAGTGAATGAAAATTTTTTTAGCCTCACAACGAGGTCTACTGCGCATCGAGACCCGAGTGTCAAATTTTCATCGTCCTGCCTCTACAACATTACGCTGGCTTTCAACGGGCTGCGATTCCAACAACTCGCATGCTCTAGGACGCTAAGACGCCTATAAAGCTTCTGTCTCTTTCTTGTAGGGTATAAACATTAAATATTACGTCTGCTTCTTTGTTTCTTTCAAACGTTAAGTAGACGTTAGGGCGATGATTTAAAACAAACTAACTAGTGAACGTACTATCTGCTCACTCTATCTCCCGGTGCAGACACTTGTATTACCTGTGTTTGCGACAACAATTTTCAAGCTGGGTCTTGAGAATCTCGAAACAGCCGACGGATACGAGAAGGTGTGAGATGTACTACTGGATGCAGGTACCGAGGACAAGCCCGTCGATCCTGACAGTCGTCCAGTTGTCTGCTATTGTCTGTGTATTATTGTATCGGCATTGAAAGAGTACGATTCATATAGTGCAGACGTTATCGGAGAAATTGAGCGATGTTTTAAAAATGGTATTATCGCTTTCTCTTTTGTCGTTTTCATCAACGGCAATTCTGCGGTTCTTTCTGCGATTTGTACTACTGGGTTATGGTAAGAGGCAAGCAGCTGAAAAGTTTCCTTTGAAGAGTACAGAACACATCAGATAAGGTCCCCGGGTATCCTTCAAAAGACTAAGCATTGATGCGTGATCAAGTACGCACCATCCATGTGGTGTATGTCTGTCTGTTAGTGTCTCAGATTCGAGACTGATCCTCATGTAGTTACTCACTGTCTGCCATATCTGAAAATAGTAATTTCTGTTTCGCTTAGCCTACTGCTTAATTTTAACATTGTTTTAAGTTACACGGCTTAAGAACGTACATCTTTGCTCTTAGTCTGTGTAACATTCAAATTAGTTTTCGCACGACTGACACGTTTCATTGTGGATAATTGCTATGCGTTATAGTTAAATGGTGGCTGTCTGCTGAGTCTTCACAGCGCTAGATTCCACTTACCTTACAAAACCTATTGTAAATATAATTATACCACTACCGACTCGGAATAGAATCTCCGTGAGTTTGTATAGAAGGCCTGGATGCCAAACACGATCGAAAGCCTTCTCGACATCAAGGAAAACGGCGACGGTCTGCTCTCGCGAGCAACCGGCCTCGGCCACGGTCTCCACGAAGCGCATCAGTTTTGCGTCGAGGAGTGCCCACAACGAAAACCGAATTGCTCGGGGACCAGAATGTCGAACCGTTGAAGGTGATCCGCTAGTCGCCGCTGGACTAGCCTTTCGAAGACTTTCGAAGTGGACGACAGCAGGCTGATATGCCGGAGGTTCTCGGCAAACTTGGGGTATTTCCCCGGCTTCGGGATCATCGTGACCGTAGCCGAACGCCATTTCTTAGGAAAGTAGGCTAATCGGAAGCAGGGATTGAACAAATCGACCAGGAAGCGAACTCCCCGGTCCGGAAGTCTCTGTAGGGCGGTGTTCTCTTGAAGAATAGCACCGCGGAGCTCTTAGTCTCGTTGACGGTAACATTGCAGTTATCCCTCCAGACCGCACATGCACCGGGTTTGCGCTGAAGTCCTCCGATTGCCCTGTTATCTTTCGCTCGGCGGTATATACCGCCGTGACATGGTAATTTGGACCCTAGGCTCTCTGGGTGCGTCGTTGATTAAGAAGGAAAACTGGTGAGGCCCTAAGACGCTACCTTGAGGTACTCCGGCTGTAATACGTCTCTGGGAAGAGACGTAGATGACTATTCTCACTACGTCATTTTAAAATCATTTTAAAATGTTCTTTCCGACAATCAAATGAATGTAGCGGTCTGGGAGCTGGATTTCCCGGAGCTTGAACAAGAGCCCGTCGTGTCAGACACTGTCAGAGGCCTTTTCCACCTCTAGGAAACAGCCTACGGTCTGCTCTTTCCGACACCCGGCGTACATGATGTATTCCACCAGTCTCATCAGCTGATGAGTTGTGGATTGCCCCACACGAAAGCTGAACTGTTCGGGGTCCAGAATGTCAAAGTTTCTTAGATGATCTTGTCCTCGCCGCTGTGCGAGGCGTTCGAGTACCTTTGACGTGGCGGACATTAAACTAATGGGTCGTAGGGAAGCATCCTTTTGCTGCTTCGGAGTCACTATGACGGTAGCCTTCCGTCATATCTTAGGAAGCGTCGTGTACGAGATCCAGACTCCAGCTTTCTTCATCTAATTGCCAGGTTTCTGACAAAGAGGACCTTCAGCGTGAGAGTAGATGATTCCGTCTATTCCGAAAGACGAATCACTACCGACATACCTCAAGGAAGTGTTCTGTTCTCTGTCCTTTCCTGTTCTCAGTCTACGTCAACGACGTACCGACACAGCCTGGAGTCCAGTTAGACCTGTTAGCTAATGACACGGCTGTATTTACCGCCGATCGTCACACTGACCGAGCCGTTCTACGACTACATCACCAGTCCGATTCGCTCGGGGCCTGGACTGTTAGCTGGAAAGTGACTTTAAACGTAACCAAGAGTGTAGCTGTCCTATTCTTTAAGCGCGGGGGCAACGTCGCATCGGCAGATCGCACTTGCGCTGGTCCAAGGAAGTGAAGTACCTCGGTGTACACCTTGATCATCGGCTCACCTTGCGTACCCAAGCTCAGACAGTTCCTAAGATAGCGTCCGCTCCTCTGAGCCTACTGTTTCCACTACTGGTTGGTCCGGGCAAAATGATCGACGGCGCGTATCATTACTTACTCCCCCCCCCACCATGCCACAATACGTAAAAAATAATTTAATTACCTTGTATCCGTCAGTGACTTCGTTTTAGCGTTTTTTATATAGACGCGTTTCGTGACATGTGTCACATCATCAGTAATCCTCGTCATATGTTAAAATTCACATAAAACACATAAAAACACATTTGCACATATTTACTAAATCACAATAACGACACACACATAACACGATGTAACTTCGGCTCCGTTGGACCGGTCCGACCGCGCGTGTAGTTGCCGAGCCACTAATTAAACTAAGTCAATCCTTATCACCAGTCATTACCGTCATGCGCGATTATATTTAGGGCTGTATCATATAGTGAGTGAGATTGAAACCTTAATTGTTCGTTTAATATACTGTTATTGTTGATATTCATGTCTTTAAATGATTTATAAAACTCAAACTCCTCGAGAGCGTCCATTAACCTACCCTTACCGCATACATGGATTGCTTTGAAATTAGTATTGAAATCTGTGTAATTATGGTTATGCATCATTAGATGGCGCGCATAATTAGATTTGGTCTTGTCTAAATCATTCCTTGGTAGATGTTCTTTGTATCTTTTCAAGAAAGACCTGCCGGTTTGACCCAGATAGAAACAATCACAATCATCACATGACATCCTGTAAACACCTGTTTTCTCTTCTAACGGGAATGGTTGTTTTATGCGTAACAAATTAGAAATATTTTTATTTGTTTTAAACGCGACTTTTATATTAAATTTAGAAAACACATTGGATATAATGTTAGGTAAAAGGCTACCGTACACTGTCGTTATATACTTTTTATTATTATTTTTATTTTTGTTAACTTTATTATCATCGATGGTATTATGGTGGATCTAGTTTTATATAGGTGTCGCTTAAGAAGTCTATCTATCATCGAACTCTTGTACCCATTCGCTATTGCTATGTGCCTTATTATGTCCAATTCATCCTGAAAGTCCTTTTGGTTAAGTGGAATCGTTACCAACCTATGAACAAAACTGTTGTAGGCCGCCATTTTCTGACTATATGTGTGATGAGAATCGGCGTGTATTGTAATATCTGTGGTGGTGGGTTTCCTATATATTTTATATTGAAATTTATTAAGATACTTTGTAACAGTCAGGTCCAAAAAATTGAGTTTATTGTCAACCTCAGTTTCGAGGGTAAATTGTATGTTCTTGCTAAGGCTGTTCAAATAATGTTTCAATTTCTCTATCTGTCGTAGCGTGCCATTAAAAACTATAAAGGTGTCGTCTACATATCGTGCATAGAATTTAATATTATTATAAAATTTGTTATTGTCTGAGAACATGTAAGTATTTTCAAAATGATGCAAGTATAAATCCGCCAGCAGTCCTGAAAGTGGCGAACCCATAGCGAGACCAAACTCTTGTAGGTAAAAATTATTATTAAAAGTGAAGTAATTCTGCTTCAGCAGGACATTCAACAATAAAATTAACTCATCTATTTGTTTGTGATTCAGCTTCTCACCTTCAATGAGAAGATCTTTTACAATTGAAATTGTGTCATGAACTGGCACGTTTGTGTATAAATTAACTATGTCAAATGAAGCGATTTTGTACGTAGGTAAGAGTTCGATATCCTGGACCCTTTTAATAAAGTCAATATTATTTTTATGCTGTGATTATTTTTTAAAACGATACTATTTTTAATAATATGATATAATTTCTTTGCCTTCTTATAGCCAGGTGCAGATGTGTAATTTATGAGGGGTCTGACAGGAATATTTGCCTTATGTATCTTCGGTAGTCCCGTGAGCTGCGGGGCGCGTGCATTTATTGGTTTTATATAACGGCGAACATTATCATCAAACAAACTACCGCAACGATTAATAATGCCATTTAGCTGTTTGACGTATTCATTGGTAGGGTCACTGTTTAATGTCCGAATGTTATTGTTATCTATAAATTCAAGTAGCCTACTTTGTTATTGTAGACCTGTGTATCTAATATGACAATTGTATTCCCCTTATCGGCTTTAGCGATCACGGCGTTATTAGAAGTAAGTTTGTCTTTAATTTGTCCTAATATTTTGGTTTCTGTGGCATGTTTACGATATGTTGTCAGTGGTTTATTAAGCTTAATACGTTTATTGAGTTTGACATTCATTAACGCACGTAATTCGTTTTGTATTTGATGATCGGATACAGTTTTAATGGCTGCTTCCATATTGGCAATCTCATTGATAAAGCGGTTATTATTACGTAAGTTGGGTGGAATGTTATATTTGAAACCCTTGTTGAGTACGTCCAATTCTTCCTTATCAAAGACGATCGAAGTTTGATAGATATGCGTGTGTAAAACTTATGTTTGTGCTCAATATTGATCTTACTATGTCCTTTGTTCGCTAAGTTTAAAAACTTCTTATTCTGGGTTATATATGTACTGTAAGTTATATATGATGTATATTTATTTACATAATCTAAAATATTCTCGATTGTAGCAGGATGGACGGTATCGAGCAATTGTAAGTGTAATTTGTACAACCGGTTATTCAGCATTTTAAAATGGAAGCTAGTCAGGCATCGATAGTATTTAAATACCAAAACGTTAAAATTAAACTATTAAAAACTAACTTGCACATTAAATTCAATAAGAAATGCTTAGAAAATAACCTGATTCCGAAGTACGCCAGGATATACATTAATAATACCTCACCAAAAGCAAGAAAAACTAAAGAACATGCAGAACTTTTCTGGGTAAAATCGGAAATTAAATACTTCTATAGGAAGAAATTAATGCTGAATAACCGGTTGTACAAATTACACTTACAATTGCTCGATAGCGTCCATCCTGCTATAATCGAGAATATTTTAGATTATGTAAATAAATATACATCAGATATAACTTACAGTACATATATAACCCAGAATAAGAAGTTTCTTAACTTAGCGAACAAAGGACATAGTAAGATCAATATTGAGCACAAACATAAGATTTACACACGCATATCTAATCAAACTTCGATCGTCTTTGATAAGGAAGAATTGGACGTACTCAACAAGGGTTTCAAATATAACATTCCACCCAACTTACGTAATAATAACCGCTCTATCAATGAGATTGCCAATATGGAAGCAGCCATTAAAACTGTATCCGACGATCAAATACAAAACGAATTACGTGCGTTAATGAATGTCAAACTCAATAAACGTATTAAGCTTAATAAACCACTGACAACATATCGTAAACATGCCACAGAAACCAAAATATTAGGACAAATTAAAGCGCTAAAGCCGATAAGGGGAATACAATTGTCATATTAGATACACAGGTCTACAATAACAAAGTAGGCTACTTGAATTTATAGATAACAATAACATTCGGACATTGAACAGTGACCCTACCAATGAATACGTCAAACAGCTAAATGGCATTATTAATCGTTGAGGTAGTTTGTTTGATGATAATGTTCGCCGTTATATAAAACCAATAAATGCACGCGTCCCGCAGCTCACGGGACTACCGAAGATACATAAGGCAAATATTCCTGTCAGACCCCTCATAAATTACACATCTGCACCTGGCTATAAGACGGCAAAGAAATTATATCATATTATTAAAAATAGTATCGTTTTAAAAAATAATCACAGCATAAAAATAATATTGACTTTATTAAAAGGGTCCAGGATATCGAACTCTTACCTACGTACAAAATCGCTTCATTTGACATAGTTAATTTATACACAAACGTGCCAGTTCATGACACAATTTCAATTGTAAAAGATCTTCTCATTGAAGGTGAGAAGCTGAATCACAAACAAATAGATGAGTTAATTTTATTGTTGAATGTCCTGCTGAAGCAGAATTACTTCACTTTTAATAATAATTTTTACCTACAAGAGTTTGGTCTCGCTATGGGTTCGCCACTTTCAGGACTGCTGGCGGATTTATACTTGCATCATTTTGAAAATACTTACATGTTCTCAGACAATAACAAATTTTATAATAATATTAAATTCTATGCACGATATGTAGACGACACCTTTATAGTTTTTAATGGCACGCTACGACAGATAGAGAAATTGAAACATTATTTGAACAGCCTTAGCAAGAACATACAATTTACCCTCGAAACTGAGGTTGACAATAAACTCAATTTTTTGGACCTGACTGTTACAAAGTATCTTAATAAATTTCAATATAAAATATATAGGAAACTCACCACCACAGATATTACAATACACGCCGATTCTAATCACCCATATAGTCAGAAAATGGCGGCCTACAACAGTTTTGTTCATAGGTTGGTAACGATTCCATTTAACCAAAAGGACTTTCAGGATGAATTGGATATAATAAGGCACATAGCAATAGCGAATGGGTACAAGAGTTCGATGATAGATAGACTTCTTAAGCGACACCTATATAAAACTAGATCCCACCATAATACCATCGATGATAATAAAGTTAACAAAAATAAAAATAATAATAAAAAGTATATAACGACAGTGTACGGTAGCCTTTTACCTAACATTATATCCAATGTGTTTTCTAAATTTAATATAAAAGTCGCGTTTAAAACAAATAAAAATATTTCTAATTTGTTACGCATAAAACAACCATTCCCGTTAGAAGAGAAAACAGGTGTTTACAGGATGTCATGTGATGATTGTGATTGTTTCTATCTGGGTCAAACTGGCAGGTCTTTCTTGAAAAGATACAAAGAACATCTACCAAGGAATGATTTAGACAAGACCAAATCTAATTATGCGCGCCATCTAATGATGCATAACCATAATTACACAGATTTCAATACTAATTTCAAAGCAATCCATGTATGCAGTAAGGGTAGGTTAATGGACGCTCTCGAGGAGTTTGAGTTTTATAAATCATTTAAAGACATGAATATCAACAATAACAGTATATTAAACGAACAATTAAGGTTTCAATCTCACTCACTATATGATACAGCCCTAAATATAATCGCGCATGACGGTAATGACTGGTGATAAGGATTGACTTAGTTTAATTAGTGGCTCGGCAACTACACGCGCGGTCGGACCGGTCCAACGGAGCCGAAGTTACATCGTGTTATGTGTGTGTCGTTATTGTGATTTAGTAAATATGTGCAAATGTGTTTTTATGTGTTTTATGTGAATTTTAACATTTGACGAGGATTACTGATGATGTGACACATGTCACGAAACGCGTCTATATAAAAAACGCTAAAACGAAGTCACTGACGGATACAAGGTAATTAAATTGTTGTGAAAAAATGACTTGGATACTATATAAAAACAAAATAAAACGTAAGAAAAGTTGCAAAGTGTCTTCGACAGGGGTATTCTGCTAGCGGCCAAAGTCCGCCGTCGATTCGTTTCTCGACTCTTCGATGACATCATGAGGTGGCTTACACGCAGGTTTTATGTATGTGTGGCAAGGAACTCAGACAGCGCTCTTCTAGCCGGGCTGCTCCAGTACCGTATACTGGAAACTACCTGCATACTGCGCTACGGTGTATAGGACGAATAGCCGTTGTAAACCTGCTATAGAGCAAAATCGCCCTAATTGGGTAGGGCCATGAGGCAGGAGCTCCAGCAGGTATCTCGGAACTCAGATTCCCGAGTAGTTCGTCTCTGCACGCTCAACCAGACACAGCCCAGAGTCAGAGTGAACAGCCTTTGTTTGTATTCGTTCGCGGGTGTCTGTAATCTGTGTTCCCGCGCCAATGTTCGCACTTGTTAGCGGGTGTTGTGATCTGTGTTCCCATATCATTGAAGATCATCGTTCATCGTTATGGACGAAACGTCTGGATATAACCTAGACCACAGCCTAACAGCCCGAAAAATTGTGATAACGTAAACTCCGGCCGTGAAAACTTACGTTAGTTTACACAGACAATATTGTGATAACGTAAACTCCGGCCGTGAAAGCTTACGTTAGTTTACACAGACAATATTGTGATAACGTAAACTCCGGCCGTGAAAGCTTACGTTAGTTTACACAGACAATATTGTGATAACGTAAACTACGACCGAGGAAGTGTACACAGACAATATTGTGATAACGTAAACTCCGGCCGTGGAAGCTTACGTTAGTTTAAACAGACAATATTGTGATAACGTAAACTCCGGCCGTGAAAGTGTACACTGAAAATATTGTGATAACGTAAACTCCGCCCGTGGAAGCTTACGTTAGTTTACACAAACAATATTGTGATAATGTAAACTCCGGCCGTGGAAGTGTACACAGACAATATTGTGATAACGTAAACTCCGCCCGTGGAAGCTAACGTTAGTTTACACAGGCAATATTGTGATAACGTAAACTCCGGCCGTGGAAGCTTACGTTAGTTTACACAGACCATATTGTGATAACGTAAACTCCGGCCGTGAAAGTGTACACAGACAATATTGTGATAACGTAAACTCCGGCCGTGAAAGCTTACGTTAGTTTACACAGACAATATTGTGATAACGTAAACTCCGGCCGTGAAAGCTTACGTTAGTTTACACAGACAATATTGTGATAACGTAAACTCCGGCCGAGGAAGTGTACACAGACAATATTGTGATAACGTAAACTCCGGCCGTGGAAGCTTACGTTAGTTTACACAGACAATATTGTGATAACGTAAACTCCGGCCGTGAAAGTGTACACTGAAAATATTGTGATAACGTAAACTCCGCCCGTGGAAGCTTACGTTAGTTTACACAGACAATATTGTGATAACGTAAACTCCGGCCGTGGAAGCTTACGTTAGTTTACACAGACAATATTGTGATAACGTAAACTCCGGCCGTGAAAGTGTACACTGAAAATATTGTGATAACGTAAACTCCGCCCGTGGAAGCTAACGTTAGTTTACACAGGCAATATTGTGATAACGTAAACTCCGGCCGTGGAAGCTTACGTTAGTTTACACAGACAATATTGTGATAACGTAAACTCCGCCCGTGGAAGCTTACGTTAGTTTGCACAGACCATATTGTGATAACGTAAACTCCGGCCGTGAAAGTGTACACAGACAATATTGTGATAACCTAAACTCCGCCCGTGAAAGCTTACGTTAGTTTACACAGACAATATTGTGATAACGTAATCTCCGGCCATGGAAGCTTACGTTAGCTTACACAGACAATATTGTGATAACGTAAACTCCGGCCGTGGAAGCTTACATTAGTTTACACAGACAATATTGTGATAACGTAAACTCCGGCCGTGAAAGTGTACACAGACAATATTGTGATAACGTAAACTCCGCCCGTAAAAGCTTACGTTAGTTTACACAGACAATATTTTAACAAGTTCAAGCAGTTCCTAAAATGCTAGTTAAATAGAGCTCTGAAAATAGATTACTTTTAAAATTCTAGGTAAAAAGAACTCCGAAAATAATCTTTTAAAAAGTGGTCGCAAAAGTTAGCTCCACGATAATTTTACGGTAGTTTTCGTGTATATAGTACACATTTATTGAGTATTCTTGTATGTTTCTTATGGAGGTCTGTTCCAAA
The DNA here is from genome assembly GCA_034769895.1 of Magicicada septendecula. Taxonomy (NCBI): domain Eukaryota; kingdom Metazoa; phylum Arthropoda; class Insecta; order Hemiptera; family Cicadidae; genus Magicicada; species Magicicada septendecula. Next base: position 1,118,201,450 of record CM068367.1, on the reverse strand, counting down.
ATAATTATCGTTAAAACTCGGCTGTCCCCGAAAATGCGTCAGGATCGCCAGGTCCACATTTAGTTATATATGTATGTTTATATATAAATATAAATGTGTGCATCTATTTGTGTGTTTGTCTGTGTGTGTGTGTGTGTGTTTGCGCGCGCGCGCGCGCGCTTGAAGAGAGAGCGAGAGAGTGAGTGAGCATGAGAGTATGAGAGGGGGGATGTAACTAATTTTTTTTTTTTGAATTCGGTCACCAGATGTGCAAATTCTAATCGGTTAACATATTAATATTAAAATATATCAAAAAGATTTCATAAAAATCTGTTCTTCGAGTCCGGTTCTCAGATAATTTCCTAATTCCACTCCACTACATGTGTGTGCGAGTATGGATGATGCAAAACAAAAATTTTTTTGTTATATTTATTAAAGTCTTCGGGAGTAGACAGTTGAATACATTAATATTCAATTGAATACATTAGTCTTCAGGGATACATCAATTGATTAAACATTATGCGAATTTTAAACGCGGCAAAATCGTAGGGAAATAAGAATGTTTTCTCCTTGTGCACAATAGCAGTAAGACAAACATATCATTTAGCATTTCCTAGTTTACTTACTAACTGACATTTACAAATGACATATGTGAAACACCTGGTGACGTAAGTATTTCTATTATTTTTCAGAAAAAAAAAGTACTCGAACACCTGTTAGTTAGAGTAGAATAAAAAGCAGAGATAAACTCGGTTGTTGCTTAAATCGTGAGGTTCTGTTCATCATTTCTCGCTGGCAGGGAATTCACTCACTATGAACTTTCTAATTCCTGTGCTGATATTTTGCTGTTTTTTTACCAAAGGTTTGTTCACATCTTAATGCAAAATTTTAAAATAAATTTAAGTTGCAAAGTACTTTTTAAATGGAAATAAGTAATAAATTATAAGCAATACACGTACTAAGAACCTTATAAATTTCATTGCATATTGAGTTTACCGATCACGATACTTTTACTCGTGTACAATACACGCCATACGGGTGTGTGAACTATAATTAACTTAAAACATAAGTGTGTTTTCAATCATTTTAAATGTCTAGAAAGAACAACTTTGAAATAATGCAAATTTTATAATAATACATAACAAATTTGTTTCAGGCCATAGTTTTGGCTTTAATTTACTTCGCAACGAACAGGAACAACCTAGGGGTCTATATGTCAACCTAGACATTCTTGGTTCCAAACCAAACGGTGGTGATAATAACATTCTTCAAGGTTTCGTACAATTTCATTTGTGCACATCGCTTTCGTGCACGGCACTCTGAGTGTTCCACACACAATCATCATTTCGTAGATAGTTGATTTGTTAGACATTTTATTTCATTCGGGTATTGTAAACACTGCAGTCTGCACTTGTTTTTTCTACACACAATAGTATTAATCTTGTCTGTTACTCTTCAGTTGCGAGGACAGAACGTCAACGTCCACTCCTTGCTTAATTACAAAATTTAGTTCAGTGACCTCTTTAAAATTTATGAAATATTGTAGACAAATACGAAACAAATTGTAATTTTTAGGTACAACGGAAAATGTTGACGGCACATTATCGTGGCTCAACAGCATACTGCGCAATTCAAAGTCTAGACCTGTATTTAGACCGAATGATTACGCGAACATTTACACTATTGCTGAAGCAATCAAAGACGCTGTGGAAATGGCAGTAGTTAATAAATATATGCAGTACTTACAGAAGCAAGGGGACACATACAAATTACCTGGAGGAAGAACTTCTGACAAGGACTATGAGGTTCAAGAATCTAGTAAGTATTATTTTTATGTTACTATTCAATAACACAAAATATTATTATGTTTATAAAAAATGCAAGTTCAATACTAAAAATGAAAAATAAACATCTCTTTAACTCCAGAGTAAAAGAATAATAACCTTGCTCTTGGTGCGAGTATAATTTCAGTCCCGTATTGTGCATTTCCTTCCAGTTCTAACGCAATTACACTAACCTGTTGTTAGTCTAGTTTACTCCTTAAATTCGTAGTGACCGTCAATCAATGAACTTTTCAGTGGAGGGTTAGTGAGGATCGGTCAAAAATAACACAAATTTTTAACTTATTTGTGTCGACGTCAATTTGGCGTCAGCAACAATTGTCCTGATGATGACAATAAACATTGTCGAAACGTCGACACAAATAAGTTAAAAATTTGTGTTATTTTTGACCGATCCTCACTAATCCTCCACTGAAAGAAAAGTCTAGTTTACGTTAACTATTTTTCTAATTTCCCTTTATCTCGTATAGTTAGTTTATTGCGCTGAATGACTTTTTCAAGTTTTCATGAACTATTAATTTGCTATTTTAACGTACAACCTACCACGTACTTTACTCGTCTTCCTCGTAGTACCAATGTGTGCGTGTGAGTATGTCTGAAGTGTGCGAGAGAGGAAATGCGATTCTACCGTTTCTAATAGTTTGATGTAAACATTATTGGAAATTGCTGCTTGTATTTTGTAGGGATTCAAGGTTCGCTGATTACGTACCTTCAACCAGACGACTACGTAACAGGGGCGTTTGATGACATTGATAACCTAGACGAGAACAATTGCGCGAGGAGATGTATTGCTGGAGCTCCTCCAAAAATATGTTACTATCGTTTCGTGTTTGAACATTACGTCACATTGGGAGCGTAAGTAAATAATGTGGTCCCCTTGTACTAGTACTACTAACACGGATAAGACTTAGCACCGTAGTATAGTAGTAAAATTATAACAAAAATACTGTCCACAAAACGTCTGCAACCGAATATGATTTCCAAGTGACATAAATGATAGAACGTTTTTGTATTAACCTTGTATAGTCAGGTACAATGGTGGCTCTCCTTGCAACTTTTTTTTATATAACGGCACGTTTTAAGATTTAAAGTCTCGTGTCAAGGTAATAAATAATGCTTCGTAAGAGTTCGTCTGTTATTTGCTATTATCTTCGCCGACAACGCGATATTTCATTCTAGCTCGCTTTCGCCTTGGCGGACGAGCGTAATGATACAACGCCAGTTGGATGTTCTTCCTGACTGGGTAGCGTGCAATACGGAGAAATCTGAGAGACGATCTGTTTTACTCGTAAGTCCACTTCTGAATGCCAATCCCTCCCCTTGGAGGGGAGAACCATTCAGTGGACCGAGTCGGTGAAGTACCGGGCGTTCGGCTAGACCGTCGCCTCAGCTTCAACGAGCACGTGACCGAAACCCTGAACAAAGCTCGTGGCGTCAGGGCCAAACTCTTTCATATGCTCTCGTGGAACAGCCGCCTAGCTGTCCGCACTAAACTAACTTTGTATCTAGTTTTCCTTAGAACAATACTTACGTATGCGGAGCCCACTTGATGGCCTCTCCTGTCGGCCACCAACAGGCGTAGGCTGTCGACCTTCCAGAATCGAACCATCTGATTCCTCTCGGCGATTCATTGGTTTGTCAGAAATGATGTTATCCATCTGGATCTTCGAGTCCCTATCTTGGAGGTCTTCGTTTGGTCCTTGACGACCAACTTATTCGCAAAGACCGGCAAATCCTCCTACTGTACCTCCGTCGCCTCAACAGTAAGGACAATGCTCCGCCTCCACGCCGCGTCAGGCTCCCTCGTGTTATACAATTAAAGTACAAGTAAATATATATATATATTGCTACTAAATCATTAAGTTTATTTAAATACTTGTCGCAGCGTGACGTGAGTTTTACGATGTTATTTCCGCCCAGCAAACGATAACCATTACAGCGTTGCATTTTGGACTTCTTCATCAGTGTGATATCACCGCTTCGGAAGCGCCTCTCTAATGTCCAGGCAGAGAACGTGGACATCACACGGCGCAAGGTCAGGGCTATAAGGTGTATTTTCCGCTCCTCCCACTCAAATTTTTCAGTGATTACCTTCGTAACCCCGCGTTCTTGTGTCAATAAACGAGGCACCCATCGAGCGCAAATTTTTCGACGTTGGAGACACTCAGAGATCATAGAGTACACTCTTCCGTTCGAAATACCGAATTCAGCCGCAATTTTGTCCACTGTGATCCGCATATTTGCAAGCAACAGTTCGTGAATACGGCTAATGTTGTCATCCGTTGTCGAAGTTAACGGCCTTCTCTGCCGGTAATCTCCTCGATACCGAAGAAGAAGACATTCTCGATCAACTTGCTCCACTTTTGATGGCCTGGCGTGAAAATGCTGTCACATACGTCTTTCTTAATTGGCGATTACTTTCAGTGGGGTTACACCTCCTTGCTCACAGAAAACGAGTCGCTACGCTAACCACAATTTCTATTAACTTGATGACGAGACTATATGGAAAGCGTCACTGTACAAAAATAAAAGTTGTAAAAAAGTATCACCACTGTACACAAGACAATAACTAACTGTTCGTTTTCAATAAAGATGTTAGATTTCAACATGTCTCAATTGTTTAGTCAAGCTAATGGTGTACAAATTTAAGATTTGTATTATATGATTTAAGTTGATATTATATATTCTATATTGTATATTATACATTATGTATTATTTATTATATATGATATATTATATATTAGGCTATATATTACATTCTTCTAAGTTATACTTCAACATATGTAAAAAAAAACTGTCATTTATTATTTACACACACAAAAACTAACGAAATTCATGTTCGACAAATAGAATCGTTTCACGTAGAACTGCCAATATTTTTAAAATTATTACTGAAAGCTGTTCCAAAATAAACCTCCGATTTAGCTTGTGCACACAAATTGTTTGACCGCACAGTAGTAACCAGTAACCTTAAGCACTATTACACACAAATTTGCTATCCATATGTGTTATCCATTTTGTATCCATTTGTGTTACAGACTAATGTTCATTTTGTTTATTTTTGTTTGAGAAATGACTGACGAAACATGGATCCTGTCAATTACTATCCCACAGGTGAACGGGGTGACATTATTAATTTTATGCAAGCAGAAGTATATGGCATTGCCCAGGCCAATGAGTACAGCTGATTCAGGGAAAGACATTCAAATATGCATGATGAGGAGTGAAAAAGAACGACACTCAACTTGTTAACTGTCGAACTTGTTAAAAACGTCGTGAATGACAAATGTCGTTTCACGATTTCTGAAATTTCACATAAATTTTTAGAAACGTCAAGGATAACTTTTTATAAAATTATTATATACAGATTTGGTTTTCAGAAGTTATGTGAAAGGTGGGTATCAAATCAACTAACTGACATTCACAAACACTAAAAATGGTGTGGCTTTGAATTGCCACATACGAATATGTCACAGATTTGTGACTGGAAATGAATATGAGTAAATTTCGTAAACATGGAGACTAAGGAACAATCCAGACAGCAGATGAACAGTAATTCACCAAAAAGACCCTTCAGACAAGCAACGTCGAACCGAAAAGTGATTGTTACAGTGTTTTGAGGCCGCAAAGGAATTCTGCTAACAAGAGTTCGTGGAACCAGATGCCTCCGAAACATCAGAGGTGCATTGTAAAACGCTTAAAAAGCGTCATAGGGCAATACAAGACAAACGATGTGGGATGCTCAAAAATGGTGTTGTACTAATGCACGGCCACACACAGTGATTTACGCTGTACGACGATCACCCACCCAGACGTAGCACCGAATCATTACCACATCTTCACCAAAATGATGGTCTGGCTGGGCTACCCAGGCTTTTGAAAGCAACGAGGTCAACTACTGGTTGGATATCGTAGCGGCGGCGTTTTTTTGATACTGCAAAAGCTGGTACCATGATAAGTCCCTGAATAAGGGCAGTGACGGTGTGAAAAAATAATATAGGCCTACTATGTATATGTCTTGAGCAAAGTGATGACTGAGGTCATTATGCATACTGCCCGAACATTATGCATAGACAGCAGATAATCTATTAACATATCATTTTTACCGGACAGTATGCGTACAATACGACAGACAAAGTGAAATTCAGTATGGTACTACGTCACTGGCAGGATGGGAACAATCCACACGCATCAGCCAATCAGCGACTGCGCATCTACATCCACCTTGGTGGAGACAATAGTTATTGGTGGAACGGTGAAGTTTACTGCACCGCTTAGTTTACTTATCTGTCAGTGTTTTTTAGCGATTCGTTCATTTTTGTCATTATATTTACTTTTTTTTAGTCATGGAATTCCCGGAAAGTAATATCAAATTGTGTTAAATATTTCTTAGGCTTTCACTGTTGGCTTCATAATTATTAAAAATTACTTTTCCGGGCTGTAAGGCCGCCGTCTTCCAGATTGTTCCTGCCGAAAGGTGTTAATCACTCGACCAGACGTTTCGGCCTCACCTGTGGAGGCCATCTTCAGTGTAAGGACTTCACAAAACTGACAAGATGTACGCCAGTACAATCACAGTACTGTGACAAAGGCTGACGTACACCTTGTCAGTTTTGTGAAGTCCTTACACTGAAGATGGCCTCCACAGGTGAGTCCTAAAAATCTGGTCGAGCGATTAACACCTTTCGGCAGGAACAATCTGGAAGACCACGGCCTTACTACCTGATAGCAATTTTGATAATTTTGTGGAATGTGTTACTAGTGGCTAAAAAAGAGAACATCAAATTCTTACAAAAAGTGCGCCTTTGAATATAGTGAATATAACCCAGATAATTTAGCAGTTCAATTTGAATTATAAACACCAAAGGTGCCCAAAGGATATAAGACTTTGTGCAGATATGACGTTGTTCTGTACGACAGGTAGAAAGATTTATTGTTCCTGTGAAGGAAGATAATCCTTTTATTAAATTCTGCGTATTCACAGAAGAAATATTCCAAATAGGCTTGCTTCACAACACTCACATTTCGATTGGCCATGGTGAGAGAAACTGCACGGAGAAAGAGTTAAAAAACAACTACAAAAATTATTGTGATTTATTTCAATCTGTATGATAGTTGTCACCAAATCCGAAGAAGAGTCTGGTAGTCAAGCTAATTATCATTAATGAAATGAAGATGTCAGGTTGATATGATAGAAGTGCAGTGACAAGAAACGGAGAACATAAATTTATTATTCTATATAAGTATCAGCTGATGAAATTTAGAGAGCTGTGATCTCTACAAACAAAAATGGCCGAATTAAGTAGCTCTGCTTTATGAGATTCGAAGTAAAGATGCATATCTAGACACTCACAAACTAGGCTCAGTCAAAAGGGCAAATTAGGGCATTAAAAAAATTCTCAGTTCTTGACCAGAGGTTAACAACACTAATAAATAGTCGGAAGTGTAAAGTCTGTTTAAGTTATGAAAAACAGAAGCCATCACACCAGTGTAAACTGCTGCCTATATAAGGCCATGTTTGGTTTAAAAAGTTCCTTGCCAGCAGAAGCATTGATTAGCACAAACCCAGAAGAGGAAGAAGAATTAGGCCTACTCTTAATAAGTAATGACAATGATGAAAGTCAAAGCTATCCAGAATACGATGGAATTGATGTTATCCCAGCCAATAGCCTACTACAACACATTTCAAAAATCGGTGCGCCTGAAAAAAAAAAATTCTTTTTGTTGGTATTTCATCTTTGAAAATGAGTTGGTGAGGAACCAAAACCAGAAAGTTAATACAGCCAAAATCAAAAACATGTCTGAAACTACAAAAATGACTTTGCTCAGTCTTGGAAAGCAAATAAAATAAATTATTGACGACCTCAAATTTAAAGTGCCTTCACCTAATGTAGGTGAAACTGTAAGGGCTTCGAACACCAGACGTCGAGCAAACACTAAGTTATAGAAGAAATATTTTAGACCGTTGTTCTGGCTACTGAAAATAATAATCTTTACAAACCTAGCCACAAAACATGGGAAATTAAACAAACTCTAATTAAAAATCAATATACTATTTTCGTTGCTGTTATGGCAATGTGGTACAAATCTACCAATTTCCCTGACTATTTTCGGCACTATACACAATACCTGGGCAGCTTTCCTAACTTATGTATATAACACAATATTTTTCTTTATATTTCTAAAAGCCAGTAGAAAGTTAAATTTACAATGGCCTTTGCACTTTTCGATCATTATAATCCTATTTTAGTTATAACAATACATGCATCCATTCATAATTACATATTAAACTCTTTCCTTATTTTCAATAATATATTATAAATATAAATTGTTCCAACGATTGTACAATAGTAATTAAACCAATGTCATTATTTTGTAGTGCTTGCGGTAACTGTCTCAACGACATCTCCGACTGCTTCTCAAATGATTGTATTACGGGCGATGGCTCCGAGAAAGCAATACTCGCTATAAACCGAATGCTGCCAGGGCCGGGGATACATGTAATCAACTGTTCTTTATTCATACAAATAGTTAAATTATTTTTATTTTATACCCATGATGAATAGTTATAGTCACAAGCACTGTATAAAACAATTTAATAATAGATAAATTTTTCCAGTTAGCACAAATATTTTTGGTATAACAATTTGTGTCAACATATAAACGTTAGAATAATGGTTAATTCCAATGTACATTGTAGTATTAACAAGTAAAATATATAGGGCCTATATATATATATGTATATATAAAATATTTGTATTTAATTTACCTCAAGATGTTGTTTTTCCTTTATTTGGAACATGTTTCGAGAACTCCCGTATTCTCATCCTCAGCCTTCGTGATCTTGCGTCTGGTGAAGTATTTGTGTGTTGGCTGGATGTTATCCTTGTTTTTTGTTGGTCTCTGGTATTTTAAAGTGGTATTATTGTGTGTATTGTATTGATTGTGGTGTATGTATTAGGAATCGCACACAATAATACCACTTTAAAATACCAGAGACCAACAAGAAACCAGGATAACATCCAGCCAACACACAAATACTTCACCAGAAGCAAGATCACGAAGGCTGAGGATGAGAACACGGGAGTTCTCGAAACATGTTCCAAATAAAGGAAAAATAACATCTTGAGGTAAAGTAAATACAAATTTTAAATATTTTATATATATATCAAGAAACGAACTGTAGCAGAAAGTGATTAAACATATATATATATATATATATATATTGCAACAATACATATATTTGCATATTTGCCCAGTGCGGTAGTTTGTAAATATTTAGCACAGGAAATATATGATGAACAGTTTTTAACAATATTATGCAGGCTAAGAATTGTCAGAAAGCGTACACCTGCCCCGCGAGTGAATGCAGCGCTCGTGTGTTTGTGTGTGTGAAAGCAAGCTACGACAGGCGAAGTCTACGATGGGGTGATGCTTACGAATTATTGGTTTGTCTGTAATCAGGTTTTAACCGGATAAAAATTAACACATTTTAAACCTGTGAACAAAAACTTGCCCCAATTATAAAAACACCATTACATTAAGGAATTTTTAATGAATATGGTGATGTAAAAGTGCAGAAATGTGCAATAATAAAGACGCTAGGTAATTTAATGTTAATTACTGGTGTAATTAAATAGTAATTAATAAATGTGTTATATGTGAGTGACAAGAAAAAATTTACGCAAACGATGATATCGCTCGTGCTACGAGTATGTTTACGAAATCGCGAAAATGAACCAAAAAGGGATTTGTAATTAAAAGGACGCTTTGCACGAAGTGACAATATCTAACAGGTCGAAAACAGTCCTGGACGAGTCAGATCCCCGTCCAGTATAAATACCACCGGCAATTTTGGGGCGATCTCAGAGACTCAAGGTATCTTCACACAACGTTACGCTGCTGGTCTGCCGACCGATCGAACATCTTTACCACACACATCAAAACTTAGGAGGAACTCTGGACCATCACAAACAACAAACCGTAGAGACAGAGAACACAGCATCAGCATAATCGTCATCATCAAATTCTCAGGATTCAGAACACACACACACACACGCAACGGTAATGTCGGCAGAACGCAGGTGATGAATAAACAATTACATTTTTTGTCTGTGAAGAGAACTCTTAAAAAGAAACTTCTATATGAACAGTAAAGACTTAAAGTTTTAAATATAATCACTGTACATAAATTTAAATGGTAGTTAAAGAAAATAATTTAATTTAACAAGAAAATTTAAAAATACAATACTAATCTTCTTGGATTTCGTTGTCCATGACGTGTCCGTTACTTAACTAAAAATCACTATAATCTATAATCTATAAATATAAAGCCTCTGATGAAGCCTTCTATAGGTGAAAGCCGGTTTAGGCTGTAAGGTAAAACTTTACGTTTTTACTTATAAAAAACTTTGTGTTCCGAGTCGTCAATATTATAGTGATATTTACTAATCTTCTGTTGTATGTTAAAATTTGGGTGTGTCAGTAGAAATAAATAATAGGTTGGAAGTAAAAGTTATATTTTTTTATTTTGTTTATAGCAACAATTAGTTTTATTCTTGAGATTTAATATTATTTTTTTGTTTGTAAATGAGTTGCTATTATTATTTAAATTTAGGGTCAAAGTCACTCACTGAAATAAAAAGTGTTTAGATAATTTGTTTAACATGTCTGTTTAGCTAGTAAGATTATATGGTTGTTTATTTTTATATGTCATGAACAGCATAGAAGGTTATATTGTATTTTTTGTAATCTTATAAAAGAGAATTTTTTTTTTTATAATTCGAAATTTTAATATTTGCATATTTTCGATTAATATTAATAAATCATAGAATGATTATTTTGAAACGGTTTTAATTAATTATTTCATGTCATCAACATCTCACTCTTTGAAAATTATTTTTTTTATTGTGCAACTAGACGCAACGAGAATAAAAAAAATCCTGCGACCTGGCCGGTGTGATACACTTCATAGTTGCGTTGAGTACACGGTATTGTATTTGTGTAATTTTTTTTATAATAGTTGTAACTTTGTAATATATATATTTTGTTTAAACATTTAATAATGAATTTTGATTTCAAATCAATATTAGCACTTAACAAGCGTATATATGTATAGGTATGTGAAGGAGACACAATAGTTGTAGACGTAAAAAATAAAATGGGAGGCAGGTCTACGACCATACACTGGCACGGAATACGTCAGGTTACCACACCTTGGATGGACGGCGTTCCCATGGTAACACAGTGCCCTATCGATGAATGTCAAATATTCAGGTATATGTTCCTTGCTGATGATCCTGGACTCGACTTCTATCACTCTCATGACGGTAATTACACCACTTCACCTCACGCATTTAGTAACAATTTTGAGAGTGGTCAGTGACTTTCCTCTCTCTCTCTCTCCACACACAAAATCGCCCGTTAGGGGTTTGCTAAACTGGTATTTGAAAATAACAGGTACGAACGATATCGTTCCAAAAAAGAACACGAACAAATACCTGTTATTATATACTTATTATACATATGCTTGTATTATACAATTTGTTATAAGAAGTAAATTGAAACTAAAAGTATTAAAAGTATTAAGTGTTACTTTACACTGTGACTTTATTAGGCTGTTACTGTTTAAAAGAAAGTAAGAAACTAGAGAATTTATAGGCATATCTCCCTTTGGGAATACTAATATTTACTAGGAGTAAACAAACTGACATAGATTTAATATTAAATTATTGATTCCATTTGGTTAGACAAATCAGTTGCGAAACTCGGGCAATGAAATTTAGAGTGTACGTAATAACACAACAAAAAATGTCAAAAAAATTTACGTGAGATGTGCAGTGAAGTTAAAATCATCTCCGAAATCACATTAACAAAAAGTACTAAGTATATGGCCTATCAGCCACTCTGTAGGTTATAACACAATATAATTCGCTTATTCAAAATTTACGAAGTTGGTGACTAGTATAATATATAATTTGTTATTATAATCTGTATTATATATCTGCATAACACACGAAAATAAATGTAACATCAGTATGAATTTTTTTATTTGTTAAAATCAGCTTCGTCTCTTTGGCATAGAGATATTCTGAACCTCGCTGTTTTGCTTCGTTTTGTACTTGTATGGTAATCGGCACATGCGCAGAATAAAGAATTCAGCATCAAAAAGTGGCTTCGTACTCGTGTACTCATAATACTCCTAATACTTGTAATACTCGTTTACTTGTTGTTGCTTGTGTACTCGTAATACTCCTAATACTCGTAGTACTCATTTACTTGTTGTTACTTGTGTACTTGTTACTCGTTAGTTACGTAGTTACGGGGTTGAATCGGAACAAGTACTTCAACTTTTCAGTCACTGTTATATCCGTTCCACAAAAATGTCGTTCCAAAATACCTGTTATAGGTATATCGGCCCATCTCTATCGTCTACACGTAAATATACTCGCGCGAGCGGAGATGACACAAAACGCATAAAAACGTTTATAAATATTTCTTCCAGTTTAGGTTTCTAGGTTATGTAGCAGTTAACGACAATGACCAGTATTGTTATTTACTTCAGGTAACAGTTCTACAGAGCATTACCTCTGTTTACTGAAACATAGAATAGGAAGAATAGAAACTCAGGATATTTATTTTATGAGTAAAATATGTTTTGACTGCCACCGACATTCTGAAGTACTCCAGATGATCGGATGAAACTCGCATACAACTATGCAGACTTAAAAAAAAACACCATAATATAAATAAATATAACATAAAAACAATATATGAAAACACGTCGTAAAAAATAATTATTAGGTTTAGTTAAACCAAAACGACGTGTACTATACATATGTAGAATTCCCAAGTGCAACAGTGCATATGGCCCACATAGGAAAAGCAGTACTTAATCACTAATTTGAAAATAAAAAAGCATTTCTTAACCAACAAAGAATATCACACGTTATGAAGACAAAACACCATTTCACTGACACAGGAAAAAGTAAAGTTTCCAAAGTATATCAAATTTGAAAACAGGACATTATGAAAGTCTTTACATACATAAACGAAGCCCCCCCCCTCAACAAAACTCTAAACACAATCTACATGTTAGTTATTAAGAAACTATTAAATTAACAAGTCTCTCTCACACACTCACACACACATGCCAGTAACATTAAAACATTAATAGATTGGAAATTTCCCCAAAAAAGGAAAAAAGAGGTAGATTCAGCAGTTTGATTAATACCAAACGAAATAAACCACTCGCAGTGAAGACAGAACACTACAAACCAGGGTAGTTTGTATATAATTTTCAATAGAATACCCAACACACGAGTGAAGAAGTAGTGAGGACTCATTGCTGAATTTTACAAAATTCTACCTTGAATTGTTATTATGTGTTCTAAAATTCATACTCAACTTCAACAAGCCACTTCAAAGGAGAAAACTTAATAAACGCTTAAAACCATACAAATATTTACAGGTAAACAATAGCCATAATTTATTGTTAAGCTTCACCAGCAACAATGTGAATATTGAGTTCTCAGTACCAGGTGTTATGAATGCGTTTGAATCCAACATCCATTACTGATTTGCTTTCCAAAGAAAAACGTATCGGTTACGGAGTTATTTTTTATAGTAGCATTACATAAGCAGTAGGTTATGATGTAATGTATATGTAGTGTACAAATCCTTCTTTAAAGTATGCGGTTCGCAGGCATTGTCTGTGTTCTGTATGCGTTATTTTCGGTCATTTTTTTTGTTCCTCATAACTCCGTTTAAATCAATTTACACGTAAGCAAGAGTAAGTTCGTTTGAATGATGCAAAATTTAATTTAAATGTTTGATTCAGATAAAGGTTAAATGTTTTCAGGACTGCAGAAAGTGGACGGTATTGTGGGTGGCCTGGTTATCCGAAGGCCTAAACAACAAGATCCAAATGGTGGACTTTATGACTTCGATTTACCATCTCATCTTATAGTTATTCAGGACTGGTACCATAAGACTGCCGACGCGCTGTTTCCTGGTCTCAGATTTAATGATACCCAGCAGATGGCAATGTCTTACTTAATCAATGGCAGAGGAATTTATGACGTAAGTTAACATACTGTATATATGTAAATGTATATGTTTATATGTATGACGTACTGATATTTATTTACTCAAAATACCTCTACACACGGTGTGTGTGTGTCTTGTTTTTTCGCTGGAAAGGGTTAACTCCCCCACATTAACCACACTGCAGTCATGAGAACTTACTTAACCCACGATTATGCGAGAGAAAATGTATCGTTATGTGGGTAGGACCACTTCAAGCGAATCCAATAAATGGACATCATAAAACAATGACAAGTTTTTTTGAGTTGCTTATGTCAACTTATCCTTAATTTAATACCACTTCACAATCATCTAGTATTCTGAAATAATAAAGCAATCATTACAGTTATTAACAAATAGTCACTCAATACCTGCCGGAAGAATCCACACATTGAGGTAAGGTATGCTAATCCCATTAGGAATCCATGGTTTTGATCAGCTTACATGGTCAATTCGTCCGTTCTAGAAATCCAATTTTTTCTGGAGAGAACAGTTAAAGATTGATAGATCATATGTCTTACAGTAACTTCCGTTTTTCTATGTAATTAATAACTTGGGTTTGGCTACTTTTCACTCCCCTTCCGTTCCAACATCACAGAAAACAAAAAATACGAACCAGTTACTTCAAAAGTATGAGTATTTACACATTTATGTAGTAAACAACAGCTATAAGATAGGCTGGAAGTTGAAAATTATATGTTTTGGTATTAAGGGGAATTTGTTTTCATATAATTTAATTAAATGTTACATCTAATTTATGCAGTATACATTGTTTTATCAGTTCCAAGACACTGTGGCAGTATCTTTCTCTTCCTCTGTCGTTACAAATCTGCCTCCTTCTATAGTCAACCACTTTCTTTTATTCCGGGCAGAAGTTCCCATTATCTTCAAGTCTTCCTCTATATCCGCCAGTTGCCTTCTTCTTAATGATCATCCTTTGTTTTAAAAGGGTTTTCAATTCCGCTGTTTAGTATTTTATGAATCTACCTGTATATTCATTATATAGCCTATTAAACCATTTGATAAGAAGATCGCCCCAAGTATCCATAAACCATCCCGTTATTCGTCAATCCAAGTATTTTTCTCAGTATTTTACATCAAAAGGTCCTTAAATCTTTTCGTCTCTTTTACGAGTTAGACATTTTAGCACGCGGTTTGCAATATCCTTGTCCTTATTTTTACCGGTTCAACGTACAACCCTTACAATCTGTCTTATAAGAATTCAAATACACTTTTAATTTTGAATTACGTTTAAAACCGTGAAGTTATCTAGTTCACATGTCTTTGTGTTTTAATTTTTTTTTTGTTAATGTTAACTTGTATTTTGTTTTGTTTTCATTAATTTTGAGCCCAGCATTTGATGGTTCATCCTTGATTTGTTTAAATCTTTCAATTACTGAATTTCTACTTCCATCAACTACTATTACTGCAACTTACATAACAATTTTTATTTATAATTCCTTCCATCTATAGTTTTCCGGTTGCAGAATTCAACAATATATTAAATAAGAGGGCTGATAAAGTATCACTGCATCACCGTGACATTACCAGAGGACGAAATAACGCCATTTGTTTACTCCTAAATTGTTTAGCGCTTCGTATTTTAAATGCTCAAAAGTTTCTGTATTTTGTTATTCTCTGTATATTCTGGACCTTTCTTTTCTCACTTATAGCTCCCTCTATCTTACAAAATATTTGGTAGAACTTCAATTTGTATTATACAATTTTTAAACATGTACATTTTTTTTAACTGAACAAAAGATACACTTTGAAAACAGTATTTGTGTATGGGTACGCCAACGAATATTCGTGTGAATGTGTGTACTACGGTAATTTCTGTTTATTAAATAAAACCAAATTATACAGTTAAGGTAATTTTCATGTTGTATATGTTTACTTAAATATGTTCACAAATTTTAATTTATTAATCGCATGGTATACAGAATTCCAAATATTCTGCATCTGATGTCAAAGATTTTCATTAAGCGCAGTTTTTGAATTTTAATTGTCCTCACACTAAACAAATAAAATTAATCCCTCATGCTGATTTCCTTTCCTGGTTTATGGCTATATAAATACATGATATTCACAATCTTGCTTCATTTGTCATTTGTCGTATAGATTCTGCAACACTACAGGTCTGTAAAAAAATTGCAGAAGCTTTTTGTAGAGATTAATTAATACATTCATCAGTACAATAAATTTTATATATACAAATTTTATTCACTATTTTTTTATCTACTTGAAATAAATTAGAATATTATAAGACTAGAATTAGAGTCTTTTAATAACGTTCATGAATTTACATTTTTTACAATTAGTAAAAAGTCTGAAAAGTTTATAATTATTGTTTCGAATATTTTTTTCTATTGTCCTTCATAAGTATATAATTAAAATAAAAATAGTTCTCCTCTTCTCTGGTGCTGATGACGAGTCTAGAAGAAGGGTGTTGTTTCCGGTTCGTTGCCCGATGATATTGAAGCTCTCTACCGTTCTTCTGTTCCTGTCGCCCCCGAGACGTTATAGGGATGCTCTCAGTTGCTTCCAGCCTCTGTATAGGTTTAAATATCCTAGACAGTTAGCCAACAACTATGGAACAGTTCGTACAATTTTTGAAGTTAGTGCGACCTACTTTATTGGCACCTAAATAGACACTGTACTTACTTTCGCATTAAGCAGGATGATTATTGTACGGCATAATGACGTTATGTTGCAGTGTAGAAAAACTGAATCCTGGAATCTGATTAGCCTTTATAAACTTGCAATCTCAAACCAAAATTTTTGTAACCTTTTTCTAACGTGCAGGCTACGTGCTAAAATCTCTAACTTTCGGCAATTGAGAACCTTCGATATCACGTTTCTTCAATTATGAATTATATCCATTTGAATACTTAATTATTATTTATAATATTTTATTTTATTAAAATACCTGGTTACTAGTTTATTTTATTTTATGCCCAGTTATTAATCTGTAGTTCGATTCCCGGGCACAGCATGAAGTTAAGCTGCGTTTGTAAGCCCCAAACAGGCCAACTCAGCCTGTAGAAGTGAGTACCTGAGACAACGTCCTGACATAATAGCGGAAAATAATAGTAACACCCCGCCGAACGGCTCACATCAGGCGCCAACCCTGTCTAATAATAGTAACACCCCGCCGAACGGCTCACATCAGGCGCCAACACTGTCTAATAATAGTAACACTCCGCCGAACGGCTCACATCAGGCGCCAACCCTGTCTAATAATAGTAACACCCCGCCGAACGGCTCACATCAGGCGCCAACCCTGTCTAATAATAGTAACACCCCGCCGAACGGCTCACATCAGGCGCCAACCCTGTCTAATAATAGTAACACCCCGCCGAACGGCTCACATCAGGCGTCAACCCTGTCTAAGAATAGTAACACCCCGCCGAACGGCTCACATCAGGCGCCAACCCTGTCTACACTGCTTATACGGTAAAAATGATCCATTATCATTTAAATAATTAAGTTTAAGTTATCCCCTATATTCTCCACCATTCTGCACATTAAAACTGACTTACTATCACTAATGGTTAGAATGTTAGACACGTGTGTTTACCGATATGCGAACATACGAGTAGCCTACATTTACTATTTCACTGACACAAACTTTTTCACTAACACATCACTACAGTTTATGTTATTAACGTCTTAATAATATGTTAAACCTAAGTTCTTAATTTATTGAAAATAATTTCTTAAGCAGTCACACTTTCGCTAAAGATATTCATGTTTTATCCCACAATAAATCAGATTTCTTTCATTATACGTTCATATATTTCATAAATGTTTGTCACATTGCAATATGTATAGACTATATGCCATTCACAAACTTGGTTCGTTTGTCATAAGCTGTAAACAAAGTTTTATTTCAATACTTGGATTCAATAGCCAATAACAGTTTTCCAATACTTCTCATACAGGAAACGTTGCTTTATTGTTTAGTTGTGTAGTGAAGTGTAACCTTAAATATCAAGCTCTTTTTAAAATTTATTTTTTACTTTCTTTATTTTCACAATAAAATTGATACCTTATGCAGGGTCATATTTCCTCTTGCCTTATTTTGTTAGTAGTAAAATTGGATTTATGTTCACCTGGACATAACATTGATAAAATAAATCAATTAACCAACACGGAAGACGAAATTAGTCTCCCTAGTAAGCTTATACATATTTAAGAATATTCTTCGACATTTGGTTAATTAAAATAACTGCTTCATCAAAACAAAATAAAATAGTATTCACGGCAATAAGACAAACAGTGTTAGCATATAAATAAAACAAAAATTGGATTGAAATACGTTTAAGTCAGACTCATAAAAAAATGAATGATCTGTGTTGGCAGAACACAAATAATGGAGACATTCTGTCCAACGTGCCGTTGGCAGAGTTCAACGTTACCCGTAACTACAGATATGTGTTTCGCATTGTTGCTGGTACTTGTTTCGAGTGTCAGTACGAGTTCTGGATCCAGAATCACAGATTTACCATAATCGGCACAGACGCCAATGACGCCAGACCACAAACCGTAGATTTACTAACAATGTCTCCAGGTAAATGTATAAGCTTTTGCTATTCTTGTTTTACGATAGGCAACTATAGTGCGTATACAATACAGTACTGTATGTAATATTAATACGTATTAATTGAATATATGATAATTCTATTAACTTGTCCGTAACAACGACGAGGTAGCACAGTTTCTCTATGTTGTGCTGTGGGTTCGGTTCAAGGTCGAGTCAGTACAACCGCGTCAACCTGCTGTCGAGGCAAAACAGTAACAGCCCTTAGTAGGCTAAAAACGCGACATTCGCACGTGAACACACACTACAACCCTCTCCACAGTGCAATGCGCTCGTCATTCTATTTGGTTAAATACATACATACATACTCTAGTTGTGTGGTGTGAGCCGTATCATGACTGTATACAATTCAAACGACAATATTTCCTCTCAGTCTCTTTTCCTCACAATAAATAAATAACGACTAATCTATTAATAATTATAAAATATTATTAACATTTTATAAAATGTAAAATGTTATTAAATGTTGGATATAAAATGTGAAAAATGTTATAAGAGCACAGATAATTATTTGTATTTTATTAATACAGTATAATCTATCTTCTTTCTAAAAACTACGCAATTTACAAAGTAAATTTATATTTTTTATATACGAGGTAACAATATACAAAAGATGTGTACAGTTTTTCCTAAAACATCTATTGCCTAAATTATAATAAACGCAAAAGTTAAAATAATAGTAACTGTTACAAACCAGTTCTTTGATATAGAGCTGACTGTATGGTAACTATAGCAGTTGTCCGAATGAGAATACGATGTTAATTTAACGAACTCTTGGCATTTTATTTTTCATTCTGTTAGTTAAAATTAGTATTCGAATTTAATTGTTACAAAATACACTAACACGGTATAAGGTAACGGTCTCAAATAAAGCCTACCATCATTTAACTTTTTAATATTTTTCTCTAAAGAAAAAAGTTTCGAAAATTTTGTTTTAACATACCTACTTAAGGTGTTTACTTAATAAATTGTGGACTCAAAATTCCTGGAATAGACGATTTTTTTCATGATAACAAAAAGTTTCAAAACTTAACCAGTAGGCTTTATTTGTATCATGTTCAAACAAGGGCTACTGTAGTTATCCCAAATAAGGCCCATGTTGTGAATTATGCAAAAAGCAAAGCATTAATTTTAGTTATTTTAGTAACGTTTTCGAATCGGAGAATGACAGTAGAAACTAAATGAATCTTAATGAATCACTCGCTTAAAATAAAAATTGCTTCTTAAATTAAGAATGATTTTCTGCACACGTTAACAGATAATTTGAAGTATAAAATGTTTCGAAACTTAAGGACATTCACTTGAAATACGAGAGTTAGTTGAAAAGTTCGCGGAGTGACATGTCTTTCATGTACTGAAAGATTGATAATTCAAACAAACACCTGTTAACTTCCAAATTAATCTGTCAGTTTATCAATGCTTACAAGCTGTACAAAATGTACGTGTCACGCGTGACTTGACAAGTGGACAAAATAAAACTTCATGCTGTGATTGAATTCTTTGTTAAAAAAAGTGCAACAACTCTAGATATCATTAAAAACATTCCATACACGATGTTCGAAGACCGGCGATTGAGAGTGAATAACATTGTTGAGATCACAGGCGTCTTGCACGAGCGGGTGTAGGCTATCACATTTTAACTCAACAACTTGGTCTGAAAAAACCATACGCAAGGTGGGCTGTCGATCTTGGAATTATATTTTTGGGGCGTCCACTGCGAGGATCATATTCAATGCTCATACGACCACGTTTAAATTCGCGTGCCAACTTACAAACGTGTTGTCTTTGGATTGCAACATCTCCTAATAAGTTACATTTACTATTTCGTTGTGAATTTCCATTGGCGCTAGACCATTTTTAACAAAGCATTCAATCACAACACAATGTTTGATTTTGTCCATTTTTCAAAACATGCGTGACATGTAGGCTAAATATCAAACAGCTGGTAAACAAAGAATAAATTGACAGATAGATTTGGGAATTAACATGTGTTTAGATGAACTGTCAATATTATATACGAAAAATTGTAGTTCTACCGCTAAGCTATAGATGTCATTGCATAAACTTTTCAACTAGCTCTCGAACAAAATAATTCTTAACTTATACATGTTTCTGCATATATTAAAAAATAATTTAAAATAAGAATGTTTCTTAACTTAAGGATACCTTTTGCATATGCAGACAAATCATTTGAAACAAAAAATGTTTCTTAAGAATGTTTTCTATATACTTAGCAACGAAATCTAATTTACATTCAGGACAAAAAGACCTTACTTTGACTTTTGTTATAAGGCGAATATACTCTGCTTGAACATGTCTGCAATGCTGAACTCACAGTCTCACATCAGCAATACGATATTTTCTGCACAGATAATAAAACTAGTTTTTTCCGTCAGTTTGTTTACAACTCGATCCAGCTCGAGGAGCTTTCCTTGATGATTGGTGCTTTCTGTTTCATGTTTTACTCCATAACTTCAGATTTATAGCTGTTTTCTGTCTTTTTTTTACACTTTTTTGTTTTTAGCTGGTGCAGTCTTTTGATTCACTTGAAACAACTATCTTGTTACTTCAGTAGCTTTGTGTAAACAGCAATTAAGGGCTTTTTGTTGCTTTCTTGTATACTTTTTTCATTCACGTCTGGAATCTGAAGGCTGTCACTATACAAAGTTCGCAACATTTCTACGTCATTATAGATTCACATGAATAAATAATGAATCACTGTTTAAAGATAGTCATCTTAATTCTTACTTTTTATGGCTATTTTCCAAGATAATGAATTGACTCCTGTAGGAAATGTAGACTGACATTGTGAAGGAGCTTCGCTTCTTCATTCACTTCTCTTCTGGTAAGATTTGAAGGAACAAAAACACTCTCAAGAGAAGAAATAAGGTCAACGGGTACATCACAGAAGCACGAAATCACGAAGTAGCTGGTACATTAAATGCCTTGGCATCCCTTAGCCAAATCTTACTAAATATTGAATCAAATACTCCTTTATTTATTGCGCGACCTTCTGTAGCTTTCAATACAGCAA
The DNA here is from genome assembly GCA_034769895.1 of Magicicada septendecula. Taxonomy (NCBI): domain Eukaryota; kingdom Metazoa; phylum Arthropoda; class Insecta; order Hemiptera; family Cicadidae; genus Magicicada; species Magicicada septendecula. The sequence continues at coordinate 1,118,179,909 of CM068367.1, read as the reverse complement.
AACTTCATCGTCCAAGAATGTTTCGTAAAGGCCAAACACAGCTTTATCTACTGCTGCATTTCGTGTGTCGTATTGCTTGGAAAAACAAACAGAAAATAATAATGCTAAATGAGTCTACTGCATCTAAGTAGGGCGGTGCTGCGTCGAAGGTAAGCAGCACATTACCTCGTGGTTATGAATCCCTTTTATGAAAGTTGATAATGTCATTGACTCTTTTAAGTCATCTTAACCCTGTACCAGGAGAATGATTATTATCTTTCCGTTCAGGGTTTACTCCTTTAAACCATTAAGGTGTTATCTTTCCATCATCTTTTTCCTTTAAAAAGAATCGTCGATGGTATTACTTGGTCTAATGCGTTCTGACAAGAGACAGTAGATACGTTTTCACTATGTTCAAGTGCTACTAGCTGCACTCATTTTCCTCCTTTTCTGGTACAGACTGTTGTTTACAGAAAGCAAGTCTACAGCCTTTCTCGTTAATATTGTAGATAAACTCTGATTTGTCTAATCAATGCCTCCTACATCTTATGAATAAGTCGTTAACAATAAGTCTATTTAGCTTTGCGGCCCTGCTTGGGTTTATTCTCCCACCCTTTCTTTGGAAAACTTCCGGGTGGCATTGTAGAAATAGTTTTAGCTGTTTCCTATCAGCAAAGTTTCGACAAACTTTCCTTGTTTTGTCAAAAGGATTTTCAACATAATTTTTCTCAGAAAGCTGTACTCGGATTGTCAAATTGCTTTGTCAATTAATGGCATGCCTAATATTGCTAACCTAAATATTGTATTGCAGAGATAATTTCTTGTGCAGAAGTCGAATATAACGTTCTTCTTAGAGTTTTCAACTTTTTCCACTGACTCAATGGTTGTGAAATGTCTCTCGTGGAATTTTGAAACGTCTTGATACCTTCTTATAGCCCGACTACGGCCGTCATCGCAGCCTGCAATTGTTCCTCAGTCCAAAGTGATATCTTTTTCTTTGTTTCGTTCATCTGAAAAAATGTGATTTTTTAATCTTTTGGTCTTCGCAGAAATGTGGAACAAAATATTCAATTTGAGTTAAATAAGAAAAATATATAATATTATGTATTATTTATTCGTATTTTTCTTGTACATTGTCATTGACTTCAGAAAGCTTGAACTTTTGAAATAATTAGTCGCGGAAAACAAGGGTATGTATTTAAAAAAGTAATTTTATGTTTTCAAAAAATTCTATATATACCGAAAGTAACTGCACATTTCCTCGTATTGTAAAAATTGTAATTGAGAAAGCACAAAATAAGAAAACGAAGAACACAAAAGGGAAAGTGTGGTTCGAAATAAGGCCCACGGGCCTTATATGGTTCATGACGACTGCGCCTTATTTGGAGTTCCCCGTTCCCCCACATTTTGATTCATTTTCTTAAAAAAAGCTACCATAACCCAATTCAAAGATAAAACATAAATACATGTATGTGATTCTACACATTACAAGCTGTAAAATAACGTATAGTACATGTTCAAATACGTTCGTCTGTGGAAGAATGTGGAAAATTTGTTTATAGTAACACAAACCACTTCGACGGCTCATACTCAACTAAAACAAACAAGTTGATATCGTCAATCCAACTCGATTTAGCCGCCAGATTGTCGTCAGGAATCGGTAGCGTAACCAGTATTCCTGCATTATGTGTAGGCCTAATGGCATTTATCGCATAAAATGACGGATAGGTCATTGGAACTGGGCCTTACTTAACGTATAAAAAAATATAAATTACGGGGGTCTTGTGGACCAAACACTGCCACAAATTACAAGTCGTATTCCTTCGGTAAATTTGAAACAAAAATATTGCTTAAACAACTTATAAAATTAATGTTTTGATTTAGTATACTTTGTACGGGCAAGACCTGCAGTGAGGTCATTAATAGACCTGGTAAAGATAGTAAGAAACGAATGTGAATTAAAGTAAACTACTTATAAACGAGTTTCTGCTTCGACAAGATATAGGAATGGGCCAAGGGGCCAAGCCACTACAATCTCACAGCCTCAGGTCCTCCAAACATTACCTCCATTAGTTAAGAAACTATTTTAGCATAAGCAACCTATCCCCACGAGTCATTTGGCCCAATGAATGTATAAAACGTAATACAGTTTTGGGTACGACTACATTTTTCTTCCATGGTCCAGTGAAACGAAGGTATTATAATAGTGAATCACCTTCCATTCATCTACAAAATTGGAGTTACATTGAATCTATTCTCCTCATTTAAAGAGTGATAAACCATTCCATCAGAATAACCTCAGTAATACAGTTAAAGTGTTTTCTTAAATTTTAAACAACATATTCACTGCCTCCTTTTCAAAATTTTCAGCAAAACATAATTTCCAACATAAGGTTTGATTTAGGTAACCTTAAACCCCTGTGAAGAATTTAGCTGTAAAGTTACCACCTTAATTAAAATAGATATAACTGCTGTATCCCCTCATTGGTAAAGACTACTGTATACCAATTAAATAGACTATACTATAATGCTTTATAGTTCACTCTTTTCAAAACTTAAACCAGGGAAGCATTTTTATTTTTACTGACAAAATATTTACTTTTAAATACTGTACTTGTAATTAACTTGTGTACACTTTCTATTTTCTGGTACGTAATCTGTTCAATGCAACTTTACAAAATATTTCATATTAATTACCATATTCATTAATTACCATATTACCAGACTCGTTACCACATTTTTTCATTTCTACTTCACTTTGTTGATTTAAGAAACACTAAATTGAATTTTTTTCATACTAATAATAGTAATAATCAATTATAGTGTCAGTCTATTTTAAAAACTCACAGTAAATAGCAACAACTACAGATAAGATATACTTTCATCTTCATCTGATTTACACACCATAAAATTACTTCCAGTCCTCTACAGTACACAACCTCTTAGATAACTGCATAAAGTGAGATTAGTCTGATGGTGTCAAGCTTGGACTCATAGTATTAACGTGTAACATTCGGCAGGTGAAAGGTATTCAGTGGTGGTAAACTGTACTCAGCCAGTTGCTGCGTACTGGATTCATGTCAGAACTGTAGGTCTGTGTGCATCCATGAGAGCTCACCAAGTAGCAATATTGAGATATACAGGAGCAGTTGGACAACCGATAACTCAGCGACCCAGGTACAACCATCAAGAGAGCAGCAACCCAAATCTGTTGGTAAGCAGACACACAAACACGTGCGCATAAACTAGTAAACTACATAAATTTAATATACATTTTTTTATATGTAAATGATAAAATCAGTAACCAAAATTTTAAAGTGAGATCAGTTTTGAAGATACTTGATCCAAGCAAATTTAATTAACTAAATTAATGCATTTAATTAATGTACTAAAAATTTAATATGTTTTAAAGGTCACTACAGTCAGTATTAAAACCCTTCCTGATGTTATAGAGAGTAAGTCCAGTGAATACGAAATGTTTGCCGGATAGACAGGATGGCGTCTGTGTCACTGATCTAAGAAGTGCAACCAATGTTATGCCAAGAATTACAGCACCCCAACCAGATACTCAAATCGTCTGGGCATTTGGCTTCCATTTCTTTACGAACGCTGAACTGTTCAACAACACAATGTACCACACCTTTCTACGTATGTAAACATCTCTGTGTATAGCCATCCACTTCAGTCTTATTTATTAATGTTTATTTACTAAATCTGTTATCTGACTTTCAGAATCTCCTGGGCCAGTTGTTGGCAGTACAATTAATGGAGTAGTGAACATGTTGCCTCCATCACCAATTCTCACTCAGTTCTACGACATACAGCCTCAACTATTCTGTGATCCTAATGGTTATCCATTCTCCACCTGGAACCAACATAGAGAATGTGTCCACTTCATGCCGGTACCTATGAACTCTGTAGTGGAAATCTTAATTTGTGACAGGTGTAAGTAGTATCACAATTTTACAAAGTCTACAATTTACGAAGACCCTTCTTCATTTCTTTAATTTAGTTTATGATCTGGTGCTAAAGGTTCTCTTAAAATTCACTGTTCTCTAGCGTAATATTACTTTTAGTTCTGAAAAACCACAATTAAATTGTTTCACATATTATAGACTTCTTATTTTCCTCCACGTCATTTTAAGACTTGCTATACATCAATACATCACTATTTGTTACTCATCTCATTAGAGTACAATAATTCATAGAATCATCACCTCATAGCTTCAGTACAGCTCTCTCCATTTTAATGACATCAAAGCCCATAAGAACTGTAAGTGTTAGCCTGACCCCTTTAATTTCTTTTTCAACAGTGTAGAAATTACTTTGAGGAAATAAGCTTACCATCGCATCCCAACAACGTTCTGAACTCGTATTTCCACATCTAATAGTAATATTATAATCTTATTATAATTTATAATCTTATTGTCACGGAAATATTTGATTAACTTATTGCCATTTACAATGATGTAATGAATTTTGTGTGTTGTGTGTATGCGTGCAAGCGTAGACTAATAGACTTGAAATTATGTCATAACAAATTGTAAATTAACAGTCTAGTTGTATCTTCTAGTTTAATATTATATTTAAAATGTTAAAAACAAAGTAGATAACGATTTTTTTTTAAACATATACGTAGATGTTATGATTCATCAGTGTGCGTACACTACACTACAAACTTGTATTACCAGTTCAACAGAAACTCAGAATTATAAAATAAGCCAAAACGTTGCAAAATACATGGAGTGAAATGTAGTACACACTCAGACTCTATTATTTGACTTTTTCAGCTTCATATGATCCTGATGGTATATCACATTCCATTCATTTACATGGATATGACTTCCACCTGTTAGAAGAAGGCGTGTTTCCAGATGGTCAGCCCTTTAATGTTTCTTTAGCTCAGCTACAGAACAGGCTTCGCTCAAGGACAACAGCTTACCACTCAAATCCAGTAAAGAAAGACACTGTAGCACTTACTTCTGGAGGTTACATCATTGCCAGAATATACACTGATAACCCAGGTAAACTTTTATTTGAAATAAAATTCTTGTAAATAAGTATCTACCTAGTAAGGTCCCACACAACTCTTCAACAAATAAAAAAATTCTTCTAAATAAGTATATAATACTAATTATAAAATTGAAAAGATAGTGGAGAATAATATAAAAAATCACAACTTTATCATAAAAAACAATACCATTTCAATCTTGTTACAAAATTATACAAAAGCTAAATATATTCTTCTTTCACTTAAAAATTCTAATTGATTATAATTCAGTTTCAGTATACTTCTCATTTGTTTCCAATAACTATTACATATTTCCTTGCTACATGATACTGCATTTGTTACTGTTAAAACGAAATTGATTTTTAATTTACTGTAGATTATATTGAACATGATACTTATAACATTAAATATACATTATCATAAATACTGTAGTTAATTTCAAACCTAATACTTCAAAAAATATGTTTTACTGTGATGGTTATTCATATTATATTTTACACTGAAACCTACAAATTTTATGAATAACAAAAAAATACCAGAATTTGCTTGTGTAGATAAATTTCTATAAAGGTTAAATGATGTATTAAATAATGCAACCAATTGGAATTCGGATAGTTATATTGACCATGGATGGAGAAAAGTTACCCACGATTGTATGGGGATAATAAAAATAATAAAAACTCATTTTTTAAAGAGATTTAGTACAAATTGTTTATTTAGTTAACATTTGAGTTATTAGATGTTTCTGTTTCAAATATGTACATTTTTAATATAATTACATTATCTGATGTACAGTATTTAGTAATAACAAAAGTCCATGTACATATACTAAACTGGTTATCTTATTATATATAAGAATGAAGATAGTGTGTAGAAAAATGTTTTGGAAAATATAGCCAGGAAGCTATTTTACCTCAGAATTCTACTATATTGTTGGAAGTGGTTTATAATGCAATCTTACATTAATACGTTCATTAGTAATTTTCATTTTTATATTAAAATCCTCAGTGATTTTAATCAGGATATTAACATTTTGTTTACAGGATACTGGTTCTTTCACTGTCATTTTGCATACCACCTGGATTCTGGAATGAGTGGTATTTTGAAAGTAGGAGAACATTCAGATTTCAGAACACCTCCAGCATATTTCCCAACTTGTGGGGACTACCTGCCTCCAGTGATCATCTAAATTAATCACACTCTCATCAGAGGACTTGGCGAATTATCATTACTTTTACTTAATTATCTCACACCTTTTACTTAAAGACGTGTATTTTTTAAACATCAGCACTCTAATCTCTACTTTTTAAATATTTTGTACTCCTTAAAATTATTAAATTAAATTACTGTGCATCCATTACCTTTAAATTGATGCATTACTAATTACTTTAATTTTCAGAGTACTTAATTTGTAATAAAATATAGTATTGTATAATAAATCTGTCTGATTTGATTTCTCATCCAGAAATATTTTTAAAAAGTTTACAAAGACACAGTATGGACTACCCTTAAATGTAAGCCATAGCACATATTGTTACATGACAAAAATAGTGTTCCACTATCTTACAAAACTTCTTATGTTCTTTTATTAATTACTAATTATTTCTGATCCAAAATTACTATTAATTGTTGACCAATCTGTAGAAACATATTCAGTACTATAATGTTAATTTTACATTACATAATTATTACTAACTGAAAATAATAAAAACTCATTTTTTAAAGAGATTTAGTACAAATTGTTTATTTAGTTAACACTTGTGTTATTAGATGTTTATGTTTCAAATATGTACATTTTTAATATAACTACCTACATAATAGTTACGTACGTGTACGTACACGTAATAGTACGTGTTAAAAAATTCTTTTCCAGAAGGAAGGGTGTGCAGAACTAGATTATCTGATGTATTTAGTAATAACAAAAGTACATGTACATATACTAAACTGGTTATCTTATTATATAATATAAGAACGAAGATAGTGTGTGGAAAAATGTTTTGGAAAATAAAGCCAGGAAGCTATTTTACCTCAGAAAATTTGAAATATTTTATTGTGTGTAAAATTAAACTTATTACAAAATAAGATAAACACTTAAAGTGCAGATTTAACACAGGATGTTAAAAAAAAAAAAATAAAGAAAAAAAATAAGTTACAAATATATACCAGTGATCTCAGTATATGCCTCATTTGCAATTGGATAATACAAGGTAACAATACAATTGATTCAGATTCAAGTTTTATAATTTATTTTTTTAAGGAAATTTTCTAATTGGAAAAATATTTTTTTAAAGTTTCTTTTGGTCTATTATATGGACAATGCAACATTGAGTTGTTACTTTCAAACAGATAAAAGTATTGAGAAATCTGTTTCAAATATTATTAATTTAATTTGTAAAGCTTTTTATCAGACAACCAGTAATATAATTGTCGTAATGATTCAGGGTCATATGTTTTTATTAAAGCATACATATTTAGCGAGCTTTTATTTTTATTTATATTGATATTTTCTTTAATATTTATATCAAAACTTTATTATTATACTAGCTCAACACAGTAAAGATCTGCATTGTCTAATGGTTATACTGGTTATGGTTATGATCATTGATATCATTATTATGGTTATGGTTATGGTTATACTTATCATATTATTGATAAAATCATGTTAAGACAGAAGAAGATGCAAAACAAAAATAATAAGAAGAATAAAACAGATACACATATCAATGGATTTCACAACGTTCAATGATATGTAATAAAAGACTTTTTAATAAATATGATATAACAGTTTCACTAGTCTTTAAGACTAGGAACAATCATTTTATAGGCTTTAATAAGACTAGGCTTTCAAGTTACCAACTAATAAACCTATACAAAAGTGTTCAGTTGAATACAAAATAAATTTTGATGATTACAGTAATTTTTATATTTGAGTACATTTTATGGTACTGTATGTACATATACCACCTTGAAAATGTTCTGGGATTACAGAACAAAACATCGGCAATATGAAAATCCCATACACGGATGTACCCAAAAACCTGATACAACAGATATTCATCATGAAAGTCTTCACACGATCATATATATCATGCACGAATTAAGTCAGTGTTACTCTCTGGTTGACTTAAAGGGCTGGCTAAATTATTATTTAATTGTCTCTATTTGTGGATGACACATCAGCTTTTGCCACTGAATGCAATACAGATTTTATGGTCAATAAGTTTAATGGCCCCAGCTAAAAGTACACCAAATATATTTGGTGTGAATCAACACAGTGAAGTACCTCGTTGGCCATCATGACTCAAGACTCACCTGGTGCAACCATGCACAGACCATTTGACAACATGCCTCAGTGCAAATCAATAAATTATGGCCTGTTCATTTTAGTCCAGAGACCACATGCATCCCAGACATTGTCAACATTTATGTATTATTGATGATTACATAAGCATGTCCTGTGTGAGGATATCTGGGCATTTGCCATAAGAAAATAAACCTTCTAAAGCTTAGGTACTCAGCTGGGGGTTGAAGCTATACCCCTCCTCATGTTCTGTTGAGACTATGGCAGTGACAGGGCAATGTATTCCTTATGGAAGTCCCACTGATGCTTGCCGCACTTAAAACATTTACTTCTTTTCTGCTCTGATTTAGAAACTAGTTGAATAAAATTTCACTTCAAAAAATGTATAATTTGAAGTGATATTTACTTATTTTTCAGCAATTCAATTGTTTTCATTTATTATTCAAAGTCTGTTTAAATGCTAATGTTAATAAGATAAATGTTCAAAGCCTTTCTTTAAATGAAAAAATAAGAAATCCATAATACATTTCAGTTGTGTGTTTAAAGAAATCTAAGAAATTCTTAAAAAAGCTATCCTTTAAACATTAGGTGTTGCAATTTATTCAGTATTGTTACCACTGTCAATGCATAAAATGTGAAATATTACTATTGATGTAAAAAGTATTAGCTATACTTTAAAAATTCCTTCCCAATATGTTTTTAAACAATTTAAAATTATCTAATTATTTGTTTAATAGTTCTTTTGAATTTATATCTACAACTGACCTGAATTTACATCACCTTACATTTACATGACCTACTACATCTGAATTCTATTTATCAAAACTAATGCAAAAGTAGAAAAGAAAGAGAAATCGCTAAGATGTTGAATATTTCACACATTCACAAACAAATCTTCAGTTTAAAAAATTGAAATCTCAAATTTGTTGGGTCTAATAATGTAACATGTTTATATTAATTATAAACTTAAAGTAATAGTATGTTAATTGATGATTCAAAAATCGTTGGTATAACCAATTTTACATTACATGAAACTACAAGAACTGCAAAGACTTTTAAGAACAAAGAAATTCTCTATATAGTTGTGTGCATGGACATCACGGCTGGGGTGGAGAGGGAAGCCTGTTAAAATCCTGAATAATTTTTTATTTAAATTAATTTTTCAATTTTTAACTCACATTTTTAGTTGAATAAAATTATTAAACTCACTGTCATTGAGGCCCAATGATTTATTTTCATTGTATTATTATATAGAGATGACAGGTTTCCAGTAGTAAAGTTGACAGCTGGAGCAAATGACACATTAACACAGCAAAAGAATAACGCTGATTCATCAATGTGTCTTCACTAGACGGTCGACCTCCCCCACAGGTAACTTGCTGCCACAGGCGTAACAATTGCAGAGGACAGGCTCCACGTATTCAAAAGGCTCCTCCTTCAGGAAAGTTCACACTTAAGAACTTCTGGGCAATCTTTTTCATGCATTGTTGGCAACAAAATCTAGGCTGGTACACCACTGGAGCTAATCTGGTCAGGAAGGCTGTCTTGTTATGAGGATAAAAGTATAGCTGCTAACCCAGGGCTTTGAAACCTCATTGATGGCATCAACTGTTGGCTGATACAAAATAAAGTATTAATGGAACAACTGACCAACATGTATATTGTCAGGCATGTGAATAATGCTATAAAAACAATATTTTGAAGTCATAGACATGGCTGTAGCAGGACTTCAAAATTGAATTCTCAATCAACCTGGTGTGAAGAAACAGGTTTTGCTAGAAAAAATTCTTTTGCAGAAGGAAGGGTGTGCAGAATTAGCCCCTTATCATTGTTTAAAGCAGAATAGAAGTTTTCATACAAAGGTACAAAATGACATGTTTATTCGATGGAAAAATAGCCTTGATCTCGATGAGTAAAGAGGTAAGAAATCTTTTTAGAAATATAGAAAGTTTTGTTCATCTTCTGCTTGTGTGCCCAGCATCTAGTTGTGAGGCAGAAAGAAGCTTTGGTGTTCTTTGAAAACTAAAGATTTACCTAAGGTCAACTATGATAAAGACAACTCAACCAAGAAGCCCTCCCTATGCTACATCCATAAAAAGGTATTGGATGATATCGACAATAAGAAGATAGCCAATGTATTTATTTCTACTGTTGATGCTAGAAGAAATCTGTTTGGAACCTCTTGTTAAGAATGATCTAATTAACTCAATCAATGCTTAGCATATTTTGAATTGTACTATTTAATGTTTTATTTTAGTTAAAAGAAAAGTTACTAATGTAATGTTTAATACTTATTGTAAATAAACATTGGCTTTCTCTATTTGAGTCATTTTAATTTCTACACCTAATGTTAATCTAATAAATTAATACAATCATTAAAATATCGGTATGGAGAACCATACATGACTTCCATATTCTAAGATTTATATTTAAAATCATTTTCACCCAAACAGCCAGGCTGTGTCTTACCTGCCTTTTTATTGCTGTATTAAATGAAAAATATTATATTACATTAAAATGAAAAAATTATAATTTTATTGCCTGGCAACAAAATTATTTTATTTTTAACAAATACCATTGTTTCAAAAAGTTTAAATAAATTTTCAAGTACTTTACTCTTGTTAAAACGTAAAAGGTTGCTGGTAAACTACCCCTTCCCCTTAACCGATCTTCACCAAAATCGAAAGTCATTGAGACCTCTACAATTCAGGGACGTATGGAAAAAATTATTTGATTCTGTTTGAATTTGCGGCTGTTATCGTTTGCCATAGAAAATACGCTTGATAAAAAAACGTTGCAGGTAAACTACCCCTTCCCCTTAACCGATCTTCGCCAAAAACAATAGGTCTTGAGTACTCTACAAATCAGGGCTGTATGCAAAACATTATTTGATTCTGTTTGAATTTGCGGCTGTTAACGTTTGCTATAGAAAATACCCTTGTTAAAAAAACGTTGCAGGTAAACTACCCCTTTCCCTCAACCGATCTTCACCAAAAACAATAGGTCTTGAGAACTCTACAATTTAGGGCTGTATGCAAATAATCTTTTGATTCTGTTTGAATTTGCGGCTGTTATCGTTTGCCATAGGAAATACCCTTGTTAAAACATAAAACGTTACAGGTAAACTACCCCTTTCCCTTAACCGATCTTCACCAAAAACAATAGGTCTTGAGTACTCTACAAATCAGGGCTGTATGCAAAACATTATTTGATTCTGTTTGAATTTGCGGCTGTTATCGTTTGCCATAGAAAATACCCTTGTTAAAAAAACGTTGCCGGTAAACTACCCCTTTCCCTCAACCGATCTTCACCAAAAACCACAAGTCTTGAGAACTCTACAATTTAGGGCTGTATGCAAATAATCTTTTGATTCTGTTTGAATTTGCGGCTGTTATCGTTTGCCATAGGAAATACCCTTGTTAAAACATAAAACGTTACAGGTAAACTACCCCTTTCCCTTAACCGATCTTCACCAAAAACAATAGGTCTTGAGTACTCTCCAAATCAGGGCGGAATACAAAATATTATTTGATTCTGTTTGAATTTGCGGCTGTTATCGTTTGCCATAGAAAATACCCTTGATAAAACAAAAAACGTGGCAGGTAAACTACCCCTTTCCCTCAACCGAACTTCACCAAAAACAATAGGTCTTGAGAACTCTACAATTTAGGGCTGTATGCAAATAATCTTTTGATTCTGTTTGAATTTGCGGCTGTTATCGTTTGCCATAGGAAATACCCTTGTTAAAACATAAAACGTTACAGGTAAACTACCCCTTTCCCTTAACCGATCTTCACCAAAATCAGCAGATCTTGAGAACTCTACAATTCAGGGCCGTATGCGAAACATTATTTGATTCTGTTTGAATTTGCGGCTGTTATCGTTTGCCAAACAAACAAAATTACCCTTGCTAAAAAAAAACCGTTGCAGGTAAACTACCCCTTTCCCTCAACCGATCTTCACCAAAAACAATAGGTCGCGAATACTCTGCAAATCAGAGCTGTATGCAAAAAATTATTTGATTCTGTTTGAATTTGCGGCAGTTATCGTTTGCCATAGAAAAAAAATCTACAGACAGACAGACACACAGACAGACAGACAGACACACACACAGACACTTTTCGGAAAACGACTTTTTTTCATGTTTTGAGTGTAGTAGAATCAGAATCTGCAATAATCTCGAACACGATTTTTTTTGCCATCACCATACTTCCATTCCTTAAGGAATATGGAAGTAATGCCTAGCAATGTAAAAATAAATTATATATGTATATACAATAATATATCAATTAGTAATAGCAAAAGATTAAAACTTATAAAAACAGAAAAGAATGACCCTAGTCTTTCAGAAATTTGACCACACACCAAACATTCAATATTATGATAACATTCTGTCCCCCCCCCCCCAATCTCTGGCAATTCCCAATGTGTGCGTGCGTGCGTGCGTGCGTGCGTGCGTGCGTGCGTGCGTGCGTGCGTGCGTGCGTGCGTGCGTGCGTGCGTGCGTGCGTGCGTGCGTGCGTGCGTGGTGTGTGTGTGTGTGTGTGTGTGTGTGTGTGTGTGTGTGTGTGTGTGTGTGTGTGTGTGTGTGTGTGTGTGTGATCATAAATCAGTGTGTCATGTGTCACAATCATAAATATAAAACATTATTTTCTCTTTCTCTTTTCCGTGATACGGTACTACAGCCTTACTGGGGCACTACCTTTCACAGTTTGCTGTTCTCATCAAGACTGATCTCTTGCAATTTCTTGTCAGTTTTCTTATTCAGTAAATCTTGAGCGTCTTGATGTACAACATGTGTAAATAATGCTGTAAGTCTCTTAAGAATAGATTATGATTCAACAATATTATTTATTTGTTCATTTATTAATGGATATTATAAAATAATAATTCTTGGATTTCGTTGTCCATTATGTGTCCGTTACTTAACTAAATATAATAATTTCATTACCGATTCAGAACGCAAAGTTTTTATGGGTAAAAACGTAAAAGTTTTACCTTATTACCTGAACCAGTTTTCACTTTTAAAGAAGCTGCCTCTGAAGAAGCTTTTTAAAAGTGAAAACCGGTTCAGGTTATAAGGTAAAACTTTTATGTTTTTACCCATAAAGAACTTTGTATTCCGAGTCGGTAGTGAAATAATTATATAAAATAATACTTCCTCTATACATCAACACTGTATTGTGTGTGTGTGTGTGTGTGTGTGTTATCAAATAATAAATTGCACCTTGTATCAAGCAATACAATTTTTGTGCCTTTATTTATTTATGAATACTGCAAGAAACATCAAGAGTTACAAAGAAAAGATGGATGAAAATACCATACAAGGTATTATAACTAATACTAATAACTATTTATTAGATACTGTATAAACAACAATTAAGATGCAAATATAATAATAAAAATACTTGTAGAAGTAATTTATTATTTGATGATATAATATATAACCTACAAATACTGCAACCAAGATCAAGTGTTACAAAGAAAAGACGTGTGTGTGTGTGTGTGTGTGTGTGTGTGTGTGTGTGTGTGTGTTGTTCAGATAGAATGATTTTTCAACTAAGATAATCTTATACTTATACTGACATGGTAGCTGAAATTTATGTTGCTATTTGGTTTGCAGCAGAACTTGTGTTTTTTAAGTTATCACCTCATCTGATGATGGTGTTCAAGTGGTGTAGTAGGTGTAAAGTACTGGTTTCCAGTCTTGATAGAGTCACAGGCCATCATCTTGTTTGTTGAATGCATCTGATCTCTTTTCATTCTCAATTACCTCTCTTATGATACGTTTCTGCAAAAGTTTCATTTCACCCAGTAGTTTCATAATCATGTCCAGTTTTGGTTGTATGTTGGGGTAATGCAGAAGTTTTAAACTCTGCCCACTGCAAGCCAGTGTTCTCTATCAAAGGAGGTTGATAACCTCTTCATTAACCCAGCAGACAACGGAAACCAGGACACATTCATGCAATAAATATTCGCATAAAGCCAATTCACATTCAGGCAATTCCCACAAAGCCAATTATTTCCACTGAATATTGAATGTGAATACCCACCAAAGTCCTGCCACTTCTCTCCACAGGCTATGAGAAGAAGACTAAGTGTCCACTTCTTGAACAACACTTTGGGACACTTGACACAAAAAATTATATCCCCCAGCAGCTGAGAATGGTACCAACACCATGAAATGTCCTCTGATTGCCAGACTGGCAACTATCATCCAAAGTCAGGTGACTCTTGGAAGCTAACCCACTTGCTTCCCTTGACAAAGCAGGTCCCCCAGCCTGTCAAAGAATTTACCATTCTTACTCAGGGACAGGGTTGGCAACCTCCACTGAAGTAGGACTACCGCAGTTGTAGGCGAAACGTCTAGCTGAAGACAAAAGAACCAAGCACAACTTAACACTAGGAAAACCAAAACAAATCCAGTTTTGGAAGCCAATGTCAATAAAATGATTTGACCATAAAGGTTTTTCAGAATAGCATATAAAAGAAAAGAATTTCTACGAAACCGAAACATCGAAGCATGATAATGTTTTTAGGCTTTTGAAACGTATAATGTGCAACACTGCAGACTCTCCTGTTCAGCGATGTTCGTACGGATTTCTGACCGATTCACGACTACAGACCGGACACGTTGTTGGAGATCCTGTGCTGGTGCCTGAAGCATTACCTTCCAACAAGATATACAGAGACCCGAATGTCAGTTCTGTTAAAACGACAGAGACCGAAGATTTCTAGACTGTGGGGAATCAAAAGTGTGGAAAAAATATAGTGTTAACATCACCTGGAGCATTACATTTTTCGATGACGTTACACATTTTGCATCACGCATTTTATGGAATGAACCCCAGCCTAAAAACATTATCATGTTAACAACAATATCGGGTTAGTTTCCAGTAGATATTGATATTCAGAACCTGTTAACATTTTGGATATGGAGACAGCAGCCCTACAAGTTTTAGCTGTACTAATACAGCAGAAGAGAAAAATATCAGGGGCAAAATTTTGAAAAATTACAAATCCATGTAGGGTATAAAATTCAAGAGAATTTTAACCAGAACCTGAATATGGTGTTCAGTTTTGAAAATTTAAAATTTTTTGGACACTATTGTCAAAATTTTGAAAAATTGTAAAAATATGTGCCGGCTATCAGAGTGAAGGGGATTTTAATCCCTGAATGTATTGCTTATCTTGGGTTAAAAATGAAAGTCAAAAATTTTGAAAAACTGTAATCTTACAGTTTTGAATCACTCCAATTTTACATTCTTGGATTTCGTTGTCCATGACGTGTCCGTTACTTAACTAAATATAACTATTACATTAACGACTTGGAACACAAAGTTTTTTATAAGTAAAAACAATGTAATAGTTATATCCAATTTTACAGTTGCAAGATGGTCCATTTTTAAAAGAATTACAGTCCATTACAACACCATAACATTTTTATTTTGTATATAGAATAATTAACGTTCATACTTATTATTTTTATAACCTCTTCATTTATGTATGTATACAAAAAACATATTAAAAAAAATTTTTAATTAAAAACAAAGAATATAAAATATGAGGAACACTGTATGATCCACTTTGTGGTGTTTCTCATTTAGCAGTGAGAACCATGCATATGAAAAACTTTACTCAGAGCTTAAAATATCAAAATTTATTAATTACATTTTCTCTAATAATAAATATATTCCCTTTACAATAGTGAGATAGTTCTGCAGCTCAGAGAGATTACTAGTTTTGGAGGTACTCACTTGATTAACTGTCCTGACGATGTGATATAAATTTAATTTGTTAGATTTTTCTTTTAAAATGTTTATTATTGTATATATGTTTTTAACAATTACTTCATGTTAATGGGTTTAAATATTCTGATTTTGTTATAAATATAAAACAAACTTAAGTTTCAATTTATGTGTTAGTTCACGGTTACCCTAAACAACTTTTTCAACTTCAGCAAGTTTAGGTGTTTATGGTGTTTTAATATTGTACAAGAATTTATATTAGTCCTTCTTACATTCAGCTTCTCCTTTTGATGTAGTTGATCACCTTAACTGTTTTAATTTCAAAACAGCAAGTCTAAGCAGACTAATATATTCACAATTAAATAAACTTTCACAAAGAATCTTTGCAATATTATGTTTGTAAATATTATAAAAAACAATTGTAAATGTTGTGTTCTAAAGAATAATAATAGTGTATTAATAAACATGTAACAAAATAAATATTTCCAATGATTATGACAATATTATTGATACTGGAAAACCATTTTTGTACAGAAACACGTTGAACAATTATAAGATAAAATATTGTATGATATTTGTATTAAAATGACAAATGAATTTACTGTTAATACACACGCTGTATATATGGTTTTTACATTAGTATGTAAAAAGACTTACTTTAAACATTAGTAATATGCAAAATGTTTAAATATACATGTTATAATACTTGTTTTCTTTTCTAAGATGCACACAGTTTTGTTAAAATCAATAATTATTTTGGCTGACTATCCACTTCTCTCAACTAGATAGTCAGTTAGTCACAGATACTCATAAATATTGAATTATAATGGTCCTCAAATCCTTGCTCTATGTCAATACCATTTTATGAGATATTCTTGATGAGGTAAACCTATTTTCTCTTCCATCACTTATGACAGTGGTAGTCCTAGGTCTTGTACTCTGGGAGGGGCTGCCTTAGTAGACAGGAATAACATTTTATTAAATGTATAATAAAATGTTAAAAGTAATGTGGGGGTCACTGTGGTAATTGGGAATATAGTATTTATTGGGTAATTAAACAAAAATTATACATTAATTAAGAATATATATTTGAACATTTTATAAGAAAATATAATTATTGAACCCAGTTAAAACCACCACTGATTTGTGAAAGTTTTATATTTTTTTTTCATAGTACTTTAGAGTGATTTACATGAATTTATATCTTGTTCTTACCTGTTGTGGTTAATCCATTAACAGGATAATCATATCCAAATAATCAGTAGTTGGCTGTATTTTGTTCTCATGGCTGATGATCATATCCTCGGTCTAAGCTATGGTATCTAAATATAAAAGCAAGCTTCATGGAGTCCCTTTTTTTGCAGTGATACTGAAATTATCACAATATCAAGGAGATGAACAGGTCTATAAAATACAGTGTTTCACTTGTGTTACTGGATCTCTTTTTCTCAGATAAAAAATGTTCAAAAATAGTAAAAGATAAGATACTACTAAATACTAGAGAAGGGTCTGTTTGCTTCTCCACCTTACATATGCAATCAACTATGGATTATCCAGGGCTTGGAAATTCATCTCACACTATGAAGAACAAAAAACAATAAACAACACTATACTGTATTCATGCATATTCTGATGTGATTTCTGGTAATAATTTTACCTGTAATTTGTGTTTTTCTGTCAAACTGTGTTTTTCTCACAAAACTTATCACATCCAGCCTTAAAATTTATATATAAATGGTGATCAGGAATATTTCAATGCCCTCTCTGATATCTGGTACAAAACAAAGATTCTGTATACTATTTGTTTGTTTTTGGGAGAAGTATGTTAGTAAGTATGCCCTCCACTTCATAACAAATAGGGAAAAGATATTGTATTTATTATTTAGCAGAGTAATCTGTGTAGTCATTACAGTCAAATATATCATCAGGCATATACAACAGTATAAATTTATTTAAAAATTCACCTATTAATAATAATATAAAATATACAACCTTCACTTATTACGGAAATATAACTCAAAAACTAAATAAAATATTTAAAGATACTAATTTAATATATCTTATAATACAGATAATATAATTTTTAATAAAATAAAACCTAAAACTAAATCCAATACACACAATAAAAATGGAATATATAAAATAGAATGTCCAGATTGCAATAAATTTTACGTGGGCCAGACGAAGAAAAAACTACGAGATAGATTCGTTCAACACCGCAATGCATATTTAAAGCCAAATATTTATAAATCTAATTTAGCCACACATTGTCTATATAGTAACCACCAGCTTCCAAACATTGAAAATATAAAATTAATTAAAAACTTACAAAAAGGTAATACAAACATACAAAACATGAATATTTGGGAAAATCTTAACATTTAAAAACACAATAACTATAATTTATTAATTAAAGAACAAACCCAAATAAAAACAAAACAAGACGATCTATTTAAAATTATAAATTTACTAAACAAATAAAAATGAAAAAATATAAACAACAAAATTTCAAATATAACCGAGAAAACAGCTGCTGAAGAAAATAAACATTAAAACAATCGTTAACTAATCGACCTAAATCGATTATCAGTTATTGTACATTAAAATCGATACAAATTCGATTATTCATTAATTTTATATTAATAGAATTATTTCAATTGTTATTAATTTACTTAGAAACCTCTGATGATACTGATATTTTTCAGTGAAACGTGCGTCAGGTGTTAAAAAGAATATACGAAATTATACTACTTGCAGAAGAAACAAATTGAAAACATCACAAATTATATAATTACTGCAAGAAAAATCGAGTTACTTATATAGAAAATGATATATATATATATGTTATAACGATTCATATTAGCGTCCTTATCTGAGCGTTATATGAAAGTGTCTGACGGAGGGAGTATAGCAGCGTAAGCAAGAGAGAGAGCGTACAATCACAGCCATCTCACTCTAACCTCGTCACAGCGACATCCGATACTGGTACGAACATGAAAATTTACTCAATACAAATTATCAGTTCAACCTGTGATAACTTAAAAACTAATAAATATACGGCAATTCTGAAAACAGCATTGTATTCAGCAAGTGAAGCTTTATAAGTAGCCGCAATCTCAGTTAATATAATTAACAATTGAAGAAGTTATATGGAAGATGAACGCTAAAGGAATAACGAGAGAATTATGCTACGTAGGAATTAGGTGTTTTCACACACACACAGATAAAGACCTAAGCAACAATATTCTGTGGTCAGATCTTTGAAAACACATTTGCAAATACCTGTAATCAATCGATTTGCAAACACAGGAAGTATGATTTTAACTAGAAATTCTCTGCAGTTTCAAACCTGTCACGGGGTGTTTCGTCGACCTGTTCGAGATTGTCAAAACTGGAAAAACGCATGATTTATTTGAACAGCCAATCAGAACCCAGTATTTAAAACTGACGCCAACTCAAAGCGAGGGGTAGCATGACTCTTCGTTCGGATCTTCAATGCGTAGTGTGTATAATTTACGTACAGAAATTTTTCAATCATGCAGAAGTGTAATTAAGATCAAATTCGAGAAGTAGTCCGCAGTGAAGATGAACTAGTACCGTTCAACAACTCTCGCTGCGTAAAACAACGTTAATTAATTAAATTAATAATTAATTAATCATCAGCCGTGAAGGACCTGTGCGACAGAAGGCTACAGCATCTGTAATTGCCAGGGCATCTTCTACAGCATTGATCAACATCAATTCTTCTGTGCAAAACCATCAAAAGGAGGACCCCTATGGATTCCTATCTTCGGTCAACACATCAAACAGTAAGAAATAGATTCATTGATCAATGAAATAAGCACTAAACAAATAATAAAAGCAATAAACAATTTTTAAAAGACGCTAAGAATTTCACACTTTGTAATTTAATTATAAGATTAGCTCTAACATAGTATAGGAGTGTTGAATGGAAAGTGAGGTGTAGTATTGGATGTGCAAATTATTGCAGACCTGTTCTTTAGCACTGGTTTGGGAGATAGCAATCTCTTAATTAAACCAGATAAGAGCCATAGGTCGTTTGAACGTCTTAATCGTTACTTTTCACACTCACTCAGTAATTATAAGTGTTAGGGTAGAAATAAGTCCTACCATTAGCATTTTCAAGTTTAAAAAATAATTGATTAAAATGTTAATTAAAATAATCAAGCAAATATTAAAGTGTTATTTGTAACGATTCCCCTTGAAAACCACAATCACTGAACGAATCCTGAGAAAGAGTGTCTCCATGCGCTGAGCTAAGCTGAAACCGTGTCATTTGTATCTGGGATTTGTTCTGGCACTCAGGTAAAGTAATATCACGGGTAAGTAACATTTTATCTAACATACAAATATTAGATAATTGTATTAGATACAAGGGAGCATGGTAATATATATATATATATATATATATATATATATATATATATATATATTGTAACGTATCAAATTATCGTTACATAAAAATAATACCAAATACCCAGAATGAAGTATACCATGAACATATCTGAGCCAATATAGCCAAAAAACACCAACAAAATGAAAAACGACACTAAAATGTAGAAGTCAATCGTATATCCATGGATAAATAATGTTGAAGAATATAAGTACCGTAGAAGGAAGAAATTATAATTGAAGAAATCATCAATATTGTCACAAGAGGAAGAATGAACCAAACAACTACGTTAGCAACCAGGACCCAATAGATCATAAAAATGAGGGAAAATGCCATACAATTGAGGAAAATATCATACAAGTGAGGGAGAAAATATCATATAAGTGGGAGAATAATAAGAAGAAGAGGAAGAAACCTATATATAAGAAGAGGAAGAATGTATAATAAATAATGAAAAATACTTAACAAGGAATCAGAAAATTACATTACCAGTGTGAAGAAGACACGATAAATAAGGAAAGCATTTAATAAAATTTATTTATTCATTTAATGAAGAAAATACCCTGAAAATAAGAAGATAATACTACCAGTATGAAGAATACCAAACAAGTGAATAATGATACCCCAACAAGGAAGAACCTGAAGGGAAACCAAGTGACCAAGAACAAAGTGTTCACAGAATAATAAGCAGCCACAGACAACAATAGTGAGTTACTTATGGTGAATTGATCAATACCAAAATACCACGATCCGAAACAAAATAACACAAACAATAAAAGTGTAATGTTTATAGATAGTGTAGATAATAATTAGTGACAAAGATATACAATAATCTCAATTAAATAACACAAACAATCAGTGTATTAATTATGAGACAAAAATATAATAAAGTAAAGAATAATAAAGACCACAAGTGTACTTAAAATAAGTAAAGAAATAATTGCTCAACTATGAAGGTAAATGAAACTATTTACAGTAGCTACCATGACTGACAGTGAATATAAAATCCTTACTAAATATAATTTTAAATATCAGGAGACTGAAAGGTAAAATCAATACAGAAAGAGATTACTAGTATATCAGAGATAAGACAACTTGTATTAGAAAAACAAAACAGTATACCCAAACCAAATGTAAACATACAATGTGTATCAATAACCAATTAGAATTAGATAACAATATGTGAAAAAATAGTAAATAATAGAAGTAACATAAAGAAAAATATTGTACTAGGTAATAGTAAAAATAATCATAGTAAATATATATGGAAATGAGCAAGAAACTAAACTAATACATGTAAGCATTGTTGTCATTCAATAGAATACACATAACCTCAACTGAACAGAATCTGCAACACAGAATCACAAATAACAATTAGAAAAACACTAATGAAAGTATTTACAGGAAACAATAACCAAACTAGAGTAAATAGTAAACAGAATAAACCCAGTATGAAATAAGGAACACAAATATATACCTTATATTGTTTAAACAAATCATAGCCAATTTACCAAACCACAAAGGGACTGACAGAATTACATAAAAAACTCAGATAAAACTAATCAAGAAGAGGAGATTAGCATAACAGTATTTACATGAATACCCGATACCTCTTTGAGAACCATTAACAAACATTAAATACATGAATTTAGGTAATAATAATAATAATAATAAAAACAAGAATACATGTCAGGTGGAACTAGATGTAAGTAGCAATCCAACAGAGAATTGTAAATAATTAACGGAGCAGGGAATATGATAGACCCAAGATAAGCTGTAGACAACGACTAAAGACCTATTAATGGATGAAAATACATCCCTAATACAAAAATAATGTAAAATGAGAGTATCAATATGGCAGGACCCATTACATGATGTAATAAAAACACCCAGTGTAAATAAACGAAGCTATATTAGTGAATACAAATCTTCACACAAGATGTAATATCATTTGATGTACAAACTAAGGACAAAAGAATTTGATTAGAATAAAATATATGTTAGAATTGATAAGAATCAATGCATGGACATTTAGGGCATACTCGACTGAAAATGCATTATACAATATTGTAAATATTTAGTATTTAAGGAATAGTTGATAAGATATAATGACTCTAACTATCAACAGTGAATGATATAAGTATCATATGATACAATAAAGTGGAAAAAACTTATATTTAATTAAGAACCACAAATAGTGCATCAACGGAAAGGTAAATAGGTTAATTAGTGCTTGAGTGGACTCAAAATAAAGAGCAGAGCATCCGCAATAAAATGATACCCTTAGTTTCCAAATCAGAGTTATATTAAAAAAGTTATAAATGATTATAATTTTTCCAACAAATCTAAAAGATTTGATAGCGTCATTTCTGTAATCTCAAACCTGAAGTCAGATGCTTAGAAATAAAATTTCTTAAATTATTAAGGCATATGGGTACGAGATTAACCGATTTCCAACCAATAATAAGCGCTGATTTCGAAAGAAGCCGAGCGAGACAGCGAAGGAAAGCATCATTAAGTAACTGATCATCAATGCAGACAGAACGAGTCTCCGACGAAAGTATATTTTTAAAATGTGCGCGTTCCCTAGTTGGTAAACAATTACATATAACCTAACTTTTGTGTAAATAACCCCAATCGATTGAAGTGCTACCAGTGATGTGAAAAGTGAACAAGCCATTGCCAGTGTATAATATCGGCAATGATGAGTGAAATAATAAGGGAGTATTTAGATTTAGCAACATTTTAATGAATTTTAAATGTTTATCAAATAAGAAATTTTTGTGTTGATACCACGTTAGTCAAGTACACTTATGCATGACTAACCTAAATAATGATTATTAATTAACAAGTTATTGAACTAAAGCTCTCAATTTTATTTATTCATTCTATATGAAATATTATTTAATTTTTAAAAGGAATTGCAAATTGAATTTACTACTTAACCAATACTGGTGTGAGCAAACATAGATGCTAATTTGACTATAATCAAAACGAAAGACAATTCATTTATAAACAATAATTGAGAACCGTCAATATGGTTAATGAATAATAACAGTAGAGGAGAGTGGGGGAATGGTGCGCAGCGGGTAATCGTGCGCATCAATATTTTTGATATTTCTAAGCATGTGGGACATCTCTGAATGGTGCCACAACCAAGCGGCAGATTCGCCAACTACTGTGCCACGCCAACCACTCCCGCCAAATCACTTTTGTAGGTATGTGAGTGTAAAACATTATAGTGTAGTGCACGTTGTTATTTTCGCTCTCCAGATTTTAGGAAGGTAAGCCTCAAATATTTCTCTGTATGGATTAAACTAAGTATATTTATAAATGGCAGTTTCTGCTTTGGTGTTTGGTGCAGTTAGTTTTGTGTTTAAGGCAGTATTTCTGTAAGTTTTAAGCAAAAATAATTTACAATGCGCGATCGGGTTATGGTGCGCAGCAGCAGTGCGCACAATTCCCCCCCAAGCAATCTTATGGCGACAGTTAACATTAATTCCCCCTTTCGTTTCTTTGTTCCCAGATGCCTAGAAACTATGTCAGAAAAACAAAAATTAACTCCTATAACCAGGATAACTTATTCAAGGCTCTTGACGCAGTGAGAAAAGATGAAAGAAAGATAAGAGAGGTGGGAAGATTGTTTGGTATTCCAGAATCAACTTTAAGAAAAAATTTGATATTAGATCGTCCTCAGTGCCCACGACTAGGAAGAAAGTCCGTGTTTTCGCTAGAGATCGAGCTAGAGCTGAAAGAATATATATTAAAACTTTGTACTTTGTTTTACGGCTTAACTCCAAAAGAACTGCGCAGGTTGGCTTTTAGATATGCTGAGAAGAAAAATATTTCTAACAATTTTAACAAGAATCTAGGGTTAGCCGGTAAAGACTGGTTATATTGTTTTTTGAAAAGACATCCCAGTGTGAGGCTTTGTCAACCACAGGGAACTAGTCTCAATAGAATTGCTGGTTTTTGTAAAGAAGAAGTGCAGTTGTTTTATTCAAACCTTGAAGCAGTGGTGCAGAAGCACAAATTCCCTGCCCACAGAATTTATAATCAGGACGAGACTGGCATTACCACTGTACAGAAAAAGTGCCCTAAGATATACGGACCAAAAGGGGTAAAAAGAGTGGGAGCTGTTACCTCAGCAGAGCGAGGAAGAAATATTACAGCCATTTTTACCATGTCCAGTGCTTCTGGACACTTCCCTCCGCCTATTCTTGTCTACCCTCGCACCAGAATGTCACCTCTTCTTGGAAGAAATGGCCCAATCAGCGCTGTTTATCTCTGCTCAAAAAACGGATGGAGCAACTCTGATATATTCCTTCAGTGGCTCTCGCACTTTAAGAACCACGTTCACCCTACCGAGAACGACCCAGTTTTACTTGTTTTGGACAATCACTCTAGTCACATATCGATTGAAGTGTTTGAATTTTGTCGAAACAACTTCATTCATATGGTTTCCCTTCAACAACATACTTCCCATAGACTCCAACCACTGGACCTTACATTTTTTGGCCCATTGACGAACGCTTTTTATAGAGAGTGTGATTTCCACCTGACATCTTCTGGCCACACAAAAATCCAAGAATACAATGTGGCGGAGCTTCTTAACAAATCATTTGTTAAAGCTGCTAGCATAAGCAATGCTGTTTCGGGGTTCAGAGTATCTGGGATTCATCCATTTCATCCAGAAAAATTCTCTGATAAAGATTTCGAGGCTGCAAGGGAAATTTTGGATCAGCAAATTTTAGTAGACGTAGATGTTTCTGCTATTCCTGAGACTCCTGATTCTGCCAAACGTCCTCCTGACACACCTCAAAACAACATAGATGAAAGCACTGAACCACCTGCAGCTTCCGAAGGAATTGGCACAGTCAACACAAACCTTTATGATAACCCTATCCCATCTACATCAAAAGATAATTCTTTTTTTGTTTTTGCTCAATCTATCACTAAAAACAATCCAAGATCTACGGAGGGAAAAACTAGGCCTAAGCCTCGTGAAAAACAACACTCAGAAATATTGACAAGCACTCCAATCAAGGTAAAACTTGAAAATGCCAAAGAGAGACGAATCATCAATGAAGAAAAGAAGAATCGAAAAGAAAGAAAACTCGTAGCACAGCGTTTAGGTTTTGAGGATAAAATTCAAAAAAGAAAATGAAGATGGCCAAGAAAGAAAAAAAGCCTAGATCTACCAAATTGAAGAGGAAAATAAAAATAGAAGAAGAGTCATCTGACGAATGTGATAATAGGTCTATTGATTATAAAAATCTTTGTCAAGATTATGAATTTGATGATATTGAATTGAACTTGGGAACTACTGCTATAGAAAAGACCACTGACGAAATTTGCAATATTTATGGAGACATCGGGAAAGACCGTGAATTATGGTTCAGATGTGTCTACTGTTCATCGTGGAGCCACGCTGAGTGTTCTGGTGCAGATTCAGCTGTAGATTATATCTGTGATTATTGTAAATATTAAATTTAAGATTTGACAAATGTAGGCCTATATTAAATTCATTTAACGTATTGTGCCTAAAACCCAACAATTTAATACTGCAAAGATTTTGTACTTTTATAAGCATATCAACTGTATTGTAAAATAAATGATTGACTGATAAGACTTGTTAAAATTCATTAATGTAACCTAACCCCTGTCGCGCACCATTACCCAACCATATGCGCATGATTACCCCACGGGGTGGGTAAATGTGCGCAAGTGCATGTTTTTATCTTATGCAACATATCTTGTTGTTGGTTTGTCATTTCCTGGTAACTTTTTTTCCTGGCAAACTACATTAACTAAAGAAGTGTTTTATGTAGTTATTATTAATTTTTATCTTAAAGTGTTATCTTGAGAACAGTCTATACTTAGGTGCGCACAATTCCCCCACTCTCCTCTATCATTAACAAATATTATGTGTAATTATAAGATATTAAGGAAATCTATTTAAATATTTTTAATCATTAACTTAGAGGAATTGACACTGTAACCTACCTGTTACGAAAGGTACACAGACAATGCAGTACTGTGTTTTCACATAAAGAAAGTATAAATATACTTAACTTGCACTGAGATTATAAATTAATATTTATATTTTGTTTTTTTTTCATTTTACAACCATTAAAGGAATATTATTTCGATACTCAACAATTTTAATCGTATCGTACATACTATAACATAACCTGTGGAGTTCATAGCAGGCGTGCCTGATACGATAGTTTCCAATATTATAATTAAAAAACTTTTTTCTATTTTGTAATCACTCTCCATAATACGTTATTGTCGTATTTAAGCATTTTTGTAGCCAGTATCTTGTATACTAAAAGAATTCACGATTTTTTGTAATTATAAATAAAAATCTAACCAAACCAGGTTATCACAGTACAATATAAATAATCAGTGTTACCAGCCCTGAGCTTTAAGAATTTCTGTAATAAGTCAAATTGTTTTCTGATGTTTTATAAAATGTTTTAAAGGGTTTTGAATGAAAGTTCACTATTGTTAATAAACTACCATTTTAATTATAACCGTGTCAGTCTGTCATTTCAAGGTAGATTAAATTAATAATAATAACAGAGCATTTATTTTATAAAGTGGCAGTACGGCGAACCAGCGGCCGAGATTTGAATAACTTCAAAACAGTATCACAAATACAAAACAATTTTCTTTACTTTATATCCAAATGTACACTAATGATAAATGTTGTATGAACTGTGTTATGTTATTTTAGTGCATTACAGGATCTACTTTGGAAGGCTGACACCAATAAATAAGTGGTAAGTGACAGGTAAATTCACCAGTGTTCGAGAAGAGAATTTAAACATTGTTTTCAGCTTTTTAAACCCTTTTGAGCTATTGATATTAATATTTAAACATCTATACACATCTAATTACAACGTGTGGCAGATATACACACATCTACTAGTTTTATTATAGAGTGACGCTCCATTGCAGGGTTTGAATAAATTGAACAACGTAAACAGCATCAACTAGCTCTTTTTATTGTTACAACACAAATAAGCCACCCCAATACCAGGGATAAAAATGATGAATCAACTATATAAAATGTTTAAACTAATGAAAATAAAATGTCAATGACGCGACAAACGACGACATGACCTAACCCAAGTGATTGACCAAATAAAAGGAAACCAAATGAGAAGTGGAAAACCAAAATAAAATGAAATTAAAAAGATATAAAATGAAATCGAAGAAGGAGGAAAATGAAAATGAAACAAAACAAGTACAGTATAAAGGAAATTAAAAGGAAATAAAATGAAATAAAATGATAAGACACAAACAAATAATATAGAATAAAAAAAGGAGAAATGGTACACTTAAATATAATAATTATCGATTAAATGATAAATGTAAATGATAAATTGATAAAACCCAATAAAGTAATGTGAAAAATAAAAGTACACTAACCAAAGAATTAGAGTTTAAATGTAATAAAGAACTCTATAAAGACATGAACTTATTAATAGTACAAATAACATTTGTAAAGAGAGAGATAGTGAGAAAGTAAACATAACTAAGTGACAAAGAGAATGTAATGTTAGGGATTACCCACTAATAACACTTAAAATAAAATTTAAGAAGTGCAAAAGTGAAAGTGTAAAACCACAAAATAATGAGAAACTCTAGTAATAGGAATAAACACTTAATAATCAGTGATGAACACTAAATGATTAATGGTGAACCATATTAGTAAATAAGAATTTTGTTAATGATAGTAATAGGAATAAACACTTAATAATCAATGATGAACACTAAATGATTAATGGTGAACCATATTAGTAAATAAGAATCTTGTTATTGATAACATTAAGTTTAATTGTAAGAGAGGGATACAATAGTATTCAAAAGGGGGAATCCCATGGAAGGTAAACAGTTAGTGTTACCATGGATAGAAAGTAGA
The DNA here is from genome assembly GCA_034769895.1 of Magicicada septendecula. Lineage (NCBI taxonomy): Eukaryota > Metazoa > Arthropoda > Insecta > Hemiptera > Cicadidae > Magicicada > Magicicada septendecula. Next base: position 1,118,151,523 of record CM068367.1, on the reverse strand, counting down.
GTTTATATAAGAAAAAATATAATAAAGAAAATAAGAGCAAAATAAAATAAACACCCCATGTTCTAAGGGATAATCAATTAAGTAACTTTAAATGGTGTAATGATGTTTATCACCCAAAAGATAAGTAAGAATGAAACGAATTGTAAGCAATCATTGCATAATAATTTAAGAATAGGATATGGCTGAAGGAATTATACAGACCATAGGCCTAAATGTTATGTTTTATGTAATAGAGAATAGTAAGTAATAGCATAGTTATAAACAATGGAAAAATAAGTCAATAGTAAGAATACAGATCTAATAACACTGGAAAATCAGTTAGGAAATAATTAACAAACCATAATGTAGAAACTAATGGTAACATACAATTATTATAAATACAGATCCAGAACTCATCAATAAGTAAACAAATCATTTATAATAACAAAACAAAACCTGTATGAGGGTAAATTAAGATGTAATTTGTATAAAATAAGTAAATATAATCAGTGTAATCACTTAGGCCTATGAAATGCCTAACTGTAAAAAACAAATAACTACAAATTGTAAAAAACTAACAAAAATATTAGCAAATCCAAGGCAAGCAACTGGTCAAGGATAATTTGTGAATCAGATTAAAAGATAAATGTTAGAATAAGGACTTAAAATAAAAAAAGAAATGTAATTAACAAATATTAAAATAATTGTCCAAAAATAATACATTACAAAACCCAACCTTATGGGATGTCAAAATGATCTTTGAAAGAAAATACAAACAGTAGTGATAATATTTAATACGTAGAGAGGAAGACGGAAGAATAAAAGCAATACAGAAGCAGAAGCAGAAGATATACAGTGATTTTGAATAAAAATTCAAATATGATAACAATGGACTTATGTCAAGCTAAGCCAATCAAAAGCTATTAGAGTTAACTGCATGGAAGTAGTATCGTCAAGGTCACACCGCTTACTTACAGCGTTGCCACTAAGTAACAGTTTCCCTTTCTTCCGAAAAATGCTACACTAGTAAGTAAGCCTACTTAATGTAAAGAATATAAGAAAGTGAGAAAGTTTCTAATACATGCATTAGAGTACATTGTTACAATGTCAATAATTCTTAATAATAATTACATCACAATTAATATATTGTTAATAATTAATTAACAATTAATTTCCGTATCTTATACATAACATTCAATGCGACGCGTCAGCTATAGTTTGTTTGAACGAATTTTTATACGCATCCTGTGTCTTAAGCTTGCCCCATTTAATTATTGAAGAGACACCGCACTATTCGTGACTCAGAAAAATATTCTATTTTTATTTCCTGCGCTGCTTATTAATAATTAAGTAAAAAAATTAGAACTATACTATAAGACGTTACATGCACAAGTAGCATAAAAATAATGGTATGTATAAACGTGAAACGAATTGGATTTCTTAAGAAAATAAGGATAATTTTATAAACAACAAATACAAATGCCTCATGAAATAAATTTAAAATTCCTTATTTATATATTAATATATTATAAATCTTTAAATATAGAATTTAAATTTATAATTCTATATTTTATGCATTGTCCTTACTAATTTTATAATTAAATTTTCCTTATTTTATGAACTATAGAATTCCTTATGACTATTATAAATAAGCAGTATGTTGAAAAACTCACCTTAAATAGGGTTAGTCACACAATTATCACTTTGCAAAGTGATAGCACAGAGCACATTCATAACACTCCTGAAGAAAACACGCACACACGTTTTTTTATGTTTCAATAAAAAGAGAAAATACTATGCTTCGCTATAGACACGTTTACCAGCTATATACACTTTTTAACACTCCTGCAGTAATTCGTCTTCGGATTCACTGGACTCAGGTTCGCTGTCACTACTCACACGTAAGTGTATGATGAAGGGCTCCACTGTGGTGTCTCTCGTGCACTGCTTTGAGTAATCGGCTCCTTGTAGTGCCTCCCCCTGTCTTACGCACTTCTCCCAGTCTTCCTGAGTTATCCTGTCCAAAGCTTCGTGTGCAAGTTGTTCAATATCGGCCAATCTGAAAGTCGTATTCTTGTTTGCAACATACCGTTTAACTTGGGCCCATATCAGCTCAATTGGATTATACTGACAATGATATGGTGGCAGGCGCACTACTGTATGTCCCATTTCATTTGGCAGTTGATCCAATTTGTACGTCTTCTTGGCCGTTCGGATCTCTTCTTTAGAAAGAAGTTCATCCCTGGTTTCAGCTTGGAAAATGAAATTCTCTTCTTACGCAGCCATTCCATGATATCCGCTTTACGCCAGTTTGAACATGGTGGTTTATCTATTTGTACAGACTGATAACTGGCATTATCCATCACGATGACAGAGCCTTCTTCCAAGGAGCGCAACATACCAACAAACCAGGTCTTAAAAACTTCAGCATTCATTTCTGTGTGGTAGTCAGATGCAGCTGAATGCTTACTGCCATGAAAGACAAGTTTAGCACCTGCTATGAAACCTGTACTTGCGGATCCAGCATGTGCAATAATCAGCCGGCCACCTCTACCAGTAGGTACTTTCAGCCCACCGTTCCCTCTGGAATCTTGCCAGATGTATTTATTCGTATGATTCTGTGATATCCAGGTTTCATCCAAATAAATTATAGGCCTGTTCTCCTCCGTACGATGTATATGCATGATTCTCAAAAACTTCGCTCTCAAGGCAGCAATGTCTCTGCACTCCGTTAAAAATTTTCGTCCATCGTTGCACTTCTTAAATTTAAAACCAAGCACTTTCAGAAGGCGAAATACGGAGGCTTCTGAACCAGAATAATTGATTTTCTGACAGAGATCAGCTTGAATTTTGCTTGCAGTGGGGTATTCCCCTCGGTCGTAATATTCTAGTACGGTCCTGCGGACTATTTGTTTATTAAAATCGTCCAGTTCAGTGTTTTTGTGTTCCCGTTTATACCCTTTCCTTGGAGAACTGAACACAACGCTCACGCCTTGATCATCTGCCGAAGCAACGGTATTGCTAATACGTTGCATCGACTGTTCAGAAATGCCACAAGCTTCCGCTGTCAATTTTCGAACTTGTGCAAAGTTTATGTTCCTCCTGGCTTCTTCATTATACGCAAGATTTTAAAAAACTTGTAAACGTTTGCTATGATGACTTTACTTTGTTTTCTAATGTCCTCTCGGCCCACACGTACACCACCGTTGCTTGTACTCGAACTAAATGTAGGATACTGTTCCACAATATCACTCATAATAAATACAAATTATTGAAATAAACTAATACACACACTGTCTACAATAAAGACGTCAACCGTTCACATGAAACGCACAAAATGTCTGTCAACAATACTAAGGACAATAAATATTTTGGATGTTTGTTGCTAATTCGTCTCTTCCTCACCTCGTTCATCCAACCTACTTGGAATGGGGTACTGTAACTGAAATGGGATTGGCTTTTGCCACAACAGCGACAATTTTGTTTACAGAAATTGCTCAGTCCTATTTATCTTTGTGCAATGGAAGAAAGGTAGTAGCGCGGCCAGTAAACATACACATTTTTGAGGGGAGTGTAAAATGACAAAGGCATTCATAAAAGTGTCAGACAGCAATATTTACCGAAAAGACATGCCGACAGGGTATACGCAATTTGCATACCAAATGTGTACATATACCTAACAGAACTTCCGAACCATATGGCTTAGGAGCGACTGTGCAGAGAACAAAACAGATTCATTTACAAAAGGGAAAAGACCGTGAGTATGAAAAAATTAAAGCGACAACAGCAGGCAAGGTCAGCGTTCTCAGACAACTGTCAGTCTGTAGGATAACCACCCATGAAGAAAACAGTAAAACTTTAAATAAGTAAGCTCACTGTACGGAAAACACAAAATAACTGACCTAATGGTACTTCGTAAAGTTAGGGTGTGTATTGCTAAAAGCTTTAGATTCCAACATAAGAAAAACCACCGCAGTATAAATCGTAGATTCAGAGAACTGCAAATCGTAACAAAAGAAGCCAAAGAAAGAGAAGAAACGCAAAGATAGAAATTCTGTAGATATTTATGTGACAACAAAAAATATGTTGCCGACTCACACAAATTTTTATAGCTCAAATACTGGCGCCCAGAATTTAACTGAGTAGTGTTACCAACAACTAATTATTCCTGATAAAACAAATTCATTTACGCGATACGCATAAATAAATTTGAAACGAGGAATATAAGGTGGATGTATGAAATTTGTTTTCGTAACACTGCTAAAACGCTACACACTGTACTAGCCGACAACAACGCTGGGCGAGGGGCGTGGAGGTGACAGGGAGAAGCAGTGAAAGTGAGTGACCTTGACGGTACTACTTCCATGCAGTTAACTCTAGTAACCATGACAACGAACGTTGGTTACGAATTTTCCGTTAAATCCTATTATTCAATAAGTGACGCTCTTCCAGAATAGACGCCAGGCCGTGAATGACCAAAATTTTAATCTAAAATGTATAAAAAGTAATCAAAATTCAAAAGGATGAAGACGTAAGAAGCAGATGAGGGATGAGAACATTTAACTGATGCCAAGGACCAATTTAAATAAAGTTTAAATGAATAAATTTCTACAACTAACATGAAAAAGATGCCAGAAGTACTTAAGCCCCAGATAATTGAAAATTGACGACTATTGAAGCCCCATTCCATTTCAACTGAATGACTGTTCACAACAAGTCGACTGATTTGATAAGTATTATTAAATTACCCGAATTTCTGAAATAAATTCACTTTAAATTTTTCTCACAGTAATCTGAACTCTCACTATAAACTGAATATTATTTCTTTCAAAGATTAATTAAAAAAATAAAAAACTGAAATTTTTTAACTATTCAAATAACCTGTACGAAAATTACCAACTTTTGAAACACACTTTACCACACTATATGAACAAATTATAATTACACATTATATTATTTAAGTACAAATAATGTAAGGTAGTGTACTTTATTGTAATCATTATTAATATCTTTTTCGTAATCACAAGAACCCAGATTTATTGAACGACAAATAGTAAAAAGTAAACGTTGTTTTTAAGACGCCATGTCGAATTAACTAACCTCGTTCAAAATCGATTTTCGCCTACCTTGAGATATTTGTCTTATATTAATTGTTGGTGCAAATTTGTTGAATAAGCAAATATATTTTTGTGGTAAACTGAGTAATTACCAATCACCAATAAATAAACTAGTACAGAGTGTAACCACTGTTTTTTATTCCATAGGAAGGTATATTATAAATTGTGTATTATTTAGCAGAACAAAAATGACGGTAAGCGCTCATCTCGCAAACTCGGCGAACTAACTGCTCGATTAAGAAAGTCGAACGAAGGCGGGAGTAAAATTTGAATACTCCAGACCGTCATAGCGAAGCGCGCTCAACTATACTATTTGTGAATTTAATTGTTTTAATTAAACAATTTGGCGCAACCCAGGATTTATGAACACCTAACGAAGAACAGGTAAGGTTTCAACTCGTGTTGTACTGGTAATTGAAGGATTGCTACGGACATCGTTAGCGAAACATATAAGTAACGACACCAGTGTGAGGCGAACACACGAAACACAAAACGTACACATTTTCAGAATACGTACAAATCTTATCATTACAATATATATATATATAGATATATATATTACACCAACACTTTTAAACGAGTTTAATGTGTTAGTCCCACGTTCTTGGAACACTTACGATTTTAATGTGCGACAAATCTTTACATAACACTACCACATTAAATTCGTGTGGTTGATGAAGATGGGTGTAATCGTAATAATAATAACACTATGTAATCTGGTTAAAAATCATTTCAGTATTTATTAATAAAATTTCTTATTTGTGTTACGAATAAAAATCATTATTATTTGTATTATTTGCACGTCTAATTATTACACATAAGTAATACTCTTATACTACACATAGACATATTATACACCTTATATTCTAATACATCGTTATAATTTTTATATTGCTTTTAGCTAGCTCATTTGTGTTCTACTGATTAGATTATCTAATCTTCTAATCATCTAATCTCTTATTACATTATTGCATATGCACTTCTTTCTAATAAAATTCTCTAATGACTTTATCAATTGAAATACCATAAATTATAGATTTCAATCTATAGCTTTTACGTTACTGATTATCATTAAACATGCTTAAATATTACGTTAATTATTATACAAAACATTTACAGTTATAATAATTTATTGATTCATATTTGAATTTAATTGTCTCTTTATTCTTTGTTAATTAATGTCTTTTGATTTAGTCTCGGTTTTCAAGTGCATGGTTATTTGTCACCTTAATTGTTGTGGTACATCTGCAGAGGGTCCTCTTCAGTCCTTGATACTGTCCTCCTTTGTCATTTTGGATTCCTGGAGTCTTGGCGTCTTGGTCCTTCGTCCGTCGGATTCTCGTACTCTCGATTACTGCATGTACTTTGCTGCTTCCTTGTCTCCCGTCATGACCTCAGGATGCAAGTGCTCACACGAACTGTTGAGTAGTCGTGAAGTCTCTACTGCTGCTGCGGTTGAGATATAATGTTGTTGTTTCTAAGTAGAGTCTCTGGCTGTGACAGTAGTCGATCAGGAATGAGTTGTACTCTTGAAGCAGAGCCTCCGGCTGCGACTATGGTTGAACGTAGAAGAGTTGTCATCCGGCTGCTTCGGTTGTTGAACAAGGAAGAGAATGATATTAGCGCGTCCCCTGTATTTATACCTAGGGCGCCAAAATCATGTCTCGACAATATTCTGCATGTTTGATATTGTCGATAGCGTCACTTCTAACCCACGATTCTTGTCACATTTAATTTGCTTGTCTTCGAGAATTGCGAAGTCTTTTGCACATTACCCGATATTCATTCTGTCAGTAATTTATCTGTGTTCATCATGCACAAACCGTTTTTCTTTATCTTAATTAACATAAGTACTATTTATTTTTATTCTCCTATAATTACACTTTTTATCCGTTCTCCACTATTCTTTATACACACATTTGTCTAATTTTTATACACATTTTGGTTTATTTGGTTTTGTGCTATTATGCACACAAGTATTACAAATTAAATAAATGCAAATAATTGACAGCGCCCCTAAAGGGTTGCCGCTTTTCAGGAATGGACAGGTCGCACACACACACGCAACATACGTGTGTACACACAGCCGGAGCAGCTGGTGTGTTTCACCTTCCAACATGAAAATTTGATCGTTCACATTGCAAGCTGAACTATTATTATTTACAATATGAATTACTTATTCATTCTAATTAATTATTTTAATTACTTCGTGCAATGCACAGTAACCTATACATTTGTACTGTTGCAATATATATACTGTAACGATTAGATGTAGTCGTCTCTGTAAAAGTGTATATGTTGTGTGTTCACCTCACACTGGTGTCGTTACTTCTATGTTTTGCGCTAGCGATTTCCGTAGCGATCCTTCAATTACCAGTACAACGCGAGTGGAAACCTTACCTGTAGTTCAATAGGGGTTTGTAAATCCCGGGTAGCGCCAAATTGTTTATTTAAAACAATTAAATTAATAGATAGTGTGATAAACAGTGTTCTAAACTATGATGGCCGGGAGCATTCAAATTTATTCCCGCCTTTGTTCGACCTTCTGAATCAAATAGGTAGTTCGTCGAGTTGCAGCGTGAGTGCTGGCCGTCAATCCTAGTTGCTCGCTAAAATGCACAAATTATACAATACACTTCCCTATGAAATAAAAACAATGGTTACACTCTGTACTAGTTTCTTTAATTATTGATTGGTAATTATTCAGTTTGACAATAAAATTATACGTGGTTATTCAACAATTTTGCACCGACAATTAATATGAGTCTAGTATCTCTAGGGTTTTGGCGAAAATCGATTTTGAACGAACGATTTAGTAATGGATGGCGACTGTGTTGTCTGTTTACATTTATTTTTGTTCAGTCTGAGTTCTTGTGATTACAAGAAAAATATTAATAATGATTACAATAAAAAGTACACTACCTTACATTATTTGTACTTAAATAATATAATGTGTAGCTTCAATTTGTTCCTGTAGTGTAGTAAAGTGTGTTTCAAAAGTTCGCAGTTTAACAACAGGTTATTTCCTTAGTTAATAAATTTTCAGTGTTTGATTATTTTACTTAATTTTGAAAGAAATTATATTCAGTTTATAGTGAGAGTTCAGATGACTGTGAGAAATATTTAAAGTGAGTTTATTTCTGGAATTTGGGTAATTTAATGATACTTATCATATCAGTAGACTTGAGATAAACCGTTGTTCAGGTGAAATGGAAGAGTCATCAATTTCGAATGATTTGGGGCTCCTTGCATCTTTTTCGTGTTAGTTGTAGTAATTTCTTCTTTTAAATTTTATTTAAATTGGTCCTAGGCATCATTTAAATGTTCTCGTTCCTTGTCTGCTTCTTACTGGTTCTTCTTTTTGAATTTTGATTACTTTTTATACATTTTAAATTAAAATTTAAGTCATTCAAGATCTGGCGTCTAATCTGGATGAGCGTCACTTATTGAATACTATGATTTAACGGAAAAATCGTAACCAACAGTCTGTTGTCATGGTTACGAATAAATTCTGAGTGGTTGATCATGACTTTATAACCATTGTTATCAATTTTGAATTTTTATTCAAAATTACTGTATATCTTCGGATTGCTTTTATTCTTCTGTCTTCCTTCCTAAGTATTAAATATTATCACTACTGTTTGTATTTCCTTTCAAAGATTATTTTGATATCCCTTTAAAGTATTAATGTTTGTACAATTATGTTAATATTTGTTAATTACATTTCTCTTTTAATTTAAGTCCTTATTCTAACATTTTTCTTTTAATATGATTCACAAATCATCCTTGGCTAGTTACTCACCTTTGTATTTGTTAATTTCTTTGTTGATTTTTATAATTTGCAGTTATTTGTTTTTTGACAGTTAGGCATTTCATAGGCCTAAGTAGCCATTGATTATATTTACTTATTTTATACAAATTATATCTCATTTTACTCTAATGTGTTTTGTTTTGTTATTATAATTGATTGGTTTATTTGTTGATGTGTTTTGGATCTGTTTTTATACTATTTGTATGTTTCTATTATTTTCTACATCATGGATTGTTAATTATTTCCTAACTGATTTTACAGTGTAATTAGATCTGTATTGATTCACCTTCTTATTTATCTATTTTGCCCTTGTTAACAATATGGCTATTACTTACAATTCTTTATCACATAAAACATAACATCTAGGCCTATGGTCTGTACAATTCCTTCAGCCATATCCTATTCAAAAATTTAAATTAAACAATTTTTTAACAGTTATTAGGTAAAGTTTGCTTACAATTCATTTCATTCTTTATTAGTTTTTGGGTGATAAACATTATCACACCATTTAAACTTAATTAATTGATTATCCCTTATAACCTGGGGTGTTTATTGATTTCATTTTTTATTCCTTATTTCTTAAATAATCTCTGTCTTCTATCCATGGTAACACTAACTGTTTACCTTCCATAGGATTCTCCCTTTTATATACTATTATATCCCTCTCTTACAATTAAATTTAATTTTATTGACAACAAGATACTTTTTTAAATAATAATGTCACCATCAATCTTCAGTGTTCATTACAGATTATTAAGAGTTTATATCTAATACTATCATTAACAACATTCTTAATTACTAATATGGTTCACCATTAATCATTGAGTGTTTATTACAGATTATTAAGTGTTTATTCCTATTAATAGGGTCTCTAATTATTTTGGGGTTTTACACTTTCCCTTTTGCACTCCTTAACTGTTTATTTTAAGTGTTTATTAGTGGGTAATCCCTATAATTACTTTCTCTTTAATATTATTTTCTCACCATCTCACTATCTCTCTCTTTACAAATATTATTTATACTATTAATAATGTCTTTATCGAGTTCTTTATTACATCTAACTCTAATTCTTGGGTTAGTGTACTTTTATTTTTCACATTACTTTATTGGGTTTTATCAAATATCATTTACCTTTATCTTTTAATCGATAATAATACTTATTTTTTACATTGGTTAGTTATTGGTTTCGTTTCCAATATTACATTTGAGTGTACCATTTCTCCTTTTCATATTCTATATTATTTGTCTGTGTTTTCTCATTCGGTTTCACTTTATTTCCTTTATACTTGGTTTGTTTCATGTTCATTTCCCTTCTTCTTCACTTTCATCTTGTTTTGTTTCATTTTATTTTGGTTTTCCCCTTCTCATTTAGTTTTAATTCATTTGGTTGTATGGAGTCATTCCCTTCCTTCAATAGGTTTCATTCTTATTTGGTTTTGTTTTTCCCTTCTCCTTTTGGTTCTTTTTATTTGGTCAATCACTTTCTTATTTGGTTTCGGTTTTTTCCCTTCTCCTTTTGTTTCTTTTCATTTGGTCAATCACTTGGGTTAGGTAATGTCGTCGTTTGTCGCGTCATTGTCATTATATTTTCATTATTTTAAACATTTATTATACGAATTATTTTTTATATTGTTGATTGATCTTTTTTATCCCTGGTATTGGGGTGGCTTATTTGTGTTGTAACATAATGCCTCTTCTTCAAAATTGATGTTTTTGATAAAACACTAGTATAGTTTTTTATGAAATTATCAGTTATATATTATTTTTTCCTTTTCTTTCTCGTTTATTTCTTCTTTCTTATCTCTATTCTTACTTGTTCCACTCCATTTTGTTTAGATCTGTTTTTATTTATTTCCATTAGTGTGTTCTCCCTTTTATTATAATTTTTTCCCTAACTTTTTAGTAGCTGGTTTCTTCCATTACGACTCATTTTTCTGAGACCAGAGGAACATCATCTCTGCTCAGTTAATTTGATTGCTGGACCTATTCTCAGTCAATCTTAAATACCTTTTTTGTCATCTTGTGACTTTCATTAATAATAATAATATTTTTGGGGATTGTCAACTTCGTGGTTCTTTGGATCATTTTTAACCTTTTACTCATTCTTCCTTTGCTATATACTGTTATTTACTCATACAGTTGATTTTTTTATTTATTTATTTAGTTGTTAATTTCATCATTTCTAACTTTTCATTAGTTTGTTTTTCTTTTCTTCTTGTAATCATTTTAATTATCTTAGACATCTTGTTTCTTTTTCTTGGTTGTTTACCATTATTTTGCTTTAGCCATTTGTTGTATATTTGTTTTATACAACAATTTTTTTTTCTTATACCAGTTCATTTTTTTTCCATTGAATATTCTGAATTCATTAAAATTTTAGGTATTTGTCTTAGCAGTTCTTGCTTGATTTCATTTTTGTTTATTTTGTTTTATTTTAACAGTATATGTCGATGACATATTGATTACTTCATGAACTTGGAAGGAGCACTGTAATAGAGTAGAAACAGTATTAAGTAAGCTACTACAAAGCAATATAATGTTAAAATTAGACAAATCGAAATTTATCACACACGAATTATCATTTTTAGGATTTATTTTGTCTGCTATTGGGATAACACCATCACTAGAAAAAGTAAAAGCTATCCAGGATTTTCCAAAACCGAAGAATTTAAAACAATTACAATCTTTTTTGGGAATATGCAACTATTACCGGACATTTCAACATAGTTATTCAGAAGTGACCACAAATTTCCAACATTTACTATCAAAGAAAAATGTGATAATAAATGTGAAATGTGATATAAAAACATATAAGACATCGGTATATCATGCTAATAGTAATCCTGCAGAACGTGTCTTGAGGGAAGTTGGGAGAATTTTACGGACCTATTGCCACCATGAACATAGTGAGTGGAGCCAGTACCTTGAACCAGGAACCAGCTGAAACCTTCCTTAACTGGGCATACCACGAAACTATTGGGACCAGTCCTCATCAAGTGATGTTTGAAAAACCACCACCATGAGAAATAATATCATTAGTTAATTTTCCTCCAGGAGAGAGAGTTGAGTATACTAAAATTGAAATGCATAATGCTGCTTCATAAGGCTGAACTTTTGTATAAAAAAGATACAGGAAAGAAGAAAAGAATTATCCAATATAAAGTAGGGGATAAAGTATTAATTAAAAATAAACAACTACCTAGTTCTATAGAGGGTATAGCAAGGAAGTTACTATTACTTTATACTGGGCCATACCTAATAACCCAGGTAAAGGGTAACAATACCTATGAAATCAAGTCAATTCCAAATAACAAACTAAAAGGTGTATATAACCAGACAGAGATGAAACTGTATTATGAAGAATAATAAAAGAAGGTGGATGATTAGGAATCAAACAATTAATTTTTTAATACTGAAATAAAAATAAACATGTTCTAGTGGGGGAGCTTTATGTAACATTACATAATCAGTGCTTAATACTGAGTAAAATAAAGAAATACCTATTATTATTATTTTATAAAATAATAATACAGTAATAAAAAGTCAGAAGTTACCCCATTCCCCAAGTCAGAAATGAATGATTAAGTATCATACTATGAAACATTTGTACAATCTTTACACCAAACAATAAAACACTTTAGCAATTAAAAAACAGTGTACTAAGTGTTACCATAGAAGTGCAGTGTGTACAAAGTGCAACATAGTATGATATATGTAAATTTTAAACAAAAAGAGACATCAATCACAAATGGCGATGAAGATACAGAACTATAGTAATAAACAATAAGTTTAGTAATAAGTTGTTGTAGTTTTGTTTTGTTAGGCCACAAAGGCAATATCAATGTAAGTAAAAGGTTATTTTGTTTATGTTTGAAGGATCCAGGGTTATATAAGAAATCAATCACTGCTAATTAGAATAAATTGTAAAGAGATGGTGGAAGATAAAATAGTGCCTAGGACAGTAATACATTTACAGAAGTAAAAGTCAGAAATAAACTAAGTTAAAAAACCACTAAATTATAAAATGCAAGTATATAAGTTTATGTAATCATATGAAGAAAAACATTATATAAATTAAATGTAATTAGAGTTAAAATTTATAAAGGAGTATTTTTCCTAAAAAATGGAAGAACTAATAATATCTTAATACTAGCCTATTTACTAAAACTGCACCTAGGTTAGCCAATAAAAACTCATCAATTTCTTGGTTACTAAGAGTAACAGAGTTAACAAGATGGGTAATTGTTAAATTGGATTTTCAAGAGGGTAGATGATACAGAAATAGTGTCCAACAAATTTATAAAATATTAACGAAATATTGCAACCATTCACTATAGAGATTTGACGAAACGATTCAGCACAAGAAACTACGTCTGAGACATCCATTGAACCATAATAATTGATGCGGGAATATCGAAGAACATTGAAAAATTATCCAACCATCAGATTGCTTGAAAATTTTGAACTATCACTACGTTGGTGAGAACGCCTACCTTAATAAACAACAAAATTACACATCACCAACAAGTAACGAACACTAGAAACAGTACACCATCATTCAAGATATAAGAAAACTTAGTGTGAACATTTTAAACTTTCTTTATTTAACCCAAAACGGTAAACACCCACGTGTTTCATTAGAAATCCACAGCAGCCATATTTCTTTTTAGCTTTCAGTGTGAATACGAGGAGTCTGCGCTCTGGCGTTTAAAAAACGAACTTATTGAATCAGACTTTAAGAAAAAATATTAATTGTTGTAAAGTATGATACTTTTATCTAAGCATTTCTGACTTTCTTATAGCTCAAAGAATCCCCATATAACCCTGAGATACATAATTTATTAATTTTACTAATAACTATAATTGAATATATCTGTTGTGTTATAGAAAAACTTATATCGAAAACTGTTGTAATTTCGATAACAGTCGATCTGGAAATCGATAAACTGGATGTAATAGTTTCCAGAAAATAAACCAATTTCAATCAATAAATACCTTTGTTTTAGGGAATTGACTTTGTATTATTTTTTGTAGATAGCAGATTTGTTACAGGAAACAGGTGAATAGCAGAGAAGAGTAAGAAAGTTAGCTCAGACATCATAGCCTATGAAGTACAACAGCCAACATAACCTGTAACTGGTTATCAAATTGAAAACAGCTGATGCAACGCGCGTTTAAATAAAATGATCAAACAGTACACCAAGAGAGGAACTCTCTCTCTCTCTCTCTCTCTCTCTCTCTCTCTCTCTCTCTCTCTCTCTCTCTCTCTCTCCATAACAACTGAATTGTAATACCTGCAAGGAGATATAAAAAACAACAAAGGATCCCGTGGTTTATTTTTTTACTAAAGAGTTACACAATAAATAAAAATAACACAGACAGAGTATCAAAAAGACGTAACACTGAGAGAAATAAGGCGTAAGAAAGCTCGCAGTACATTACAAACGGCGCTCAACTTAAAGGGCTTAAATTAGGAAGGAATTTCGAAACATACACAAGTAATTAATATAACGATAAACCTAATTTTTGTTGGCAACTGTAAGAAGCCAAGAAATGCATACCAGAGGCAGGCCAAAGAAGAGGGCAGAAGACACGGAGAAGGAAGAAGGTGGACAGGAACAAGAAATAGAGTTAGTCACGGACAATGAAATGGACCAACAGACAGGCGATAAAGAAGAAACCGAAGTAGTTATAGACATGGAAAAGGAACAACAGGCGGGCGACAAAGCGGAAGCCAGAGGAGAACCAAATTGGCAAGAAATAATGAAATTTATGGCCGAACAAAGCAGACAAACTACCGAAAATCTAAGGAAAATGAATGAGGAAAATAAGGAAAACTCAAGGAAACAAAATGAAACCTTGAGCGAAAAATTTGACAAGATAGAGGAAAACTCGAGGAAACAAAATGAAACCTTGAGCGAAAAGTTTAGGACAAGCTTAAAACAAATTGAGGAAAGGATAAATGAGAACCTTCGGAAGCAAAACGAGAGTAATCAAGGAGTCTAAGACAGATTCAAGAAAACAATAAGCAGATGAACAAAAATTTGGAAAATAAGATTGAGAAAATAAACAAAGAAACTTTGAAACAAATTGAGGGTAAGATGGAGAATTTCAATAAGGAGTTAAGGGATACTCTCGAGGGGAAGATAGAAAATGTTACCAAAACGCTTAACCAAAAGGTAGATGGATATAAGGAGGAAACAGAAAAGCAAATAACAGAGACCAAACAGAGATTAGGTAAAACCGAAGAAACCATCGGACAAATCAGAACAGAAATAGATGCCAGAATGGATCGAGATGAACAAAGTAATCAAGTCCGAATAATGGCCATACAACAGGAAACTAATGATCAATTGGACAGTATGAAGAGCAACATTACCGGTAAATTAACCAATTTTAATGACCAAATAGAACAGGTAAAAACCAGGTGAATAATCAGGGGGAGAAAATAGAAAATTTACATCTCCAAATAAACATACAAGTAAATATCACTATTACATTAACGACTCGGAACACTAGGTTTTTATAAGTAAAAGCGTAAAGTTTTACCTTACTTTATGCTTTTACTTATAAAAAACCTAGTGTTCCGAGTCGTTAATGTAATAGTGATATTTAGTTAAGTAACGGACACGTCATGGACAACGAAATCCAAAAAAAAACATACAAGGGGAGATAGATAGAATGAGTGTTAGACCAACATGTAACGGTCAACATACCATACAAGATAGTAGAGAAAGTGTAAACTTTCGGGACTATCGAAGGAACCCACTAGAATTTTTAGGAAGAGTAGAAGAAATACTGAACCGGTCAAAAGAAACCAGATGGAATATGATCAAGGGTACCTTAGATGAGTATTTTAAAAACATCACAGACAACTGGTGGACAGTCATTAGGAATGAAGTGTGTGATTATGAAAAATTTAAACAGTTGTTCAAGCTGAAGTATTGGTCTGAATCCGTACAAAATATTATTCGAGACGATATCCGTCATGGGAGGTATGACAGCATTAAAGGACAGACACCTACGGCGTACTTTTTAGGAAAAGTATGTGTGGCGAAGTATTTAGACCCGAAAATTCCAGAAGAGTGTCTTGTAACCAAAATAGCTTATCATTTTGAGGAGAAGATTATCAGTGCTTGATTGAGTGGACAAATAAAGACTATCGGAGGTATGGAAGCCCTATTGGAGAATTATGAGCAAGAATCTTATTACAGAAGAAGTAGATGGAGATCAGGAAATACAGAGGATCGTAGGAATGAACAACCACGAGACACTTGACAAAGAGTAAATTATGTAAGGGCAAATAATAATTATAATAATAATCGATACCAAGGAAGACAGTGAAATTTTAATAATAGAAGCTATCATAGCAATTCGTACCAAAGAGAGGAAGTTCCGCCAAGGAGTAGTAGCGAAGAACAACAAAGATCCAGAAACAGTGAGGAAGAAAGAAGGCATTCACCCGAGCATCAACCCAAGGAGAATGTTGAACAATCCCCTAATAATGATGGAAGTCGAGGAAATGGGTACCAGCTGTGAGAAGAAGTGACAGCCCGTCACTGCTAGAGACCACCGGGCACAGAATTTACCAAGGTCCTCAAAACAAATTAAAGGAACCAATTACAATTATCAGAAGCAATTATCTAAAAAATTTACAGGCGGAATTACTTGAAGAAAGAGCAATTAAAGAGGCACCATTAAATAATGATATAGTTTATATACAAGTAAAATTAAATGGAGTATTAGCAGAAGCTATGATTGACACGGGAGCAAATGTTTCAATTATTGACCAATTAGAGCTTGACAGAATTACAGAGTTAACCACCGAAAGAATACCTATATTACCAATTAACAACCTGACAATTATTGGCGCCACCGGGAAACAAAATAAGACGATTAGAAAACAAGTATGAATGTTACCAACAGTGGAATAGGAATACCTATGGAATTTTTAGTAGCCAAAGGGTTACCTTTTAGGATATTAATAGGGTGTGATATGCTACGGCGACACACTGCAATTATAAATCTGGCCAGTGGTAAGGTTACACTGAGTACAGAAGAAGGTGAGTTATCGGCTGAGATAATTGGTTGCCAAAGTGCCCCTCAGTGTCTGAACTCATATTATATTAGGGAGAATAATAGGTTAACCATAGGTAAAAATAATAAAGTATGTAGTAAAGAGATGTGGCAGAGGAAGATAGAAGAGATAATAGAGTTTCAAGGTAGGCCGGCCCAGGAAACAATAAGTGTAGAAGAGAAATATCAACTTATAGAAATCTATAATAGATACAGAACGGTATTTTCGGAATCACCAGGAAAAGCAAAAAACTTCCTGTGTGAGTTAAAGTTCAAGGACAATGTCAATTTTAATAAAAGGTCTTATCCTATCGCTCAAGCTTTAAAGGATGCAGCACGAAAAGAAATTCAAAGAATGATAATGGAAGACATAATTGAAAGAAGCAACTCCCCATACACCAGTCCACTGGTAGCTATACCAAAGAAAGGTGGTCAAGTTAGATTATGCCTCGACGCTCGAGAGCTAAATAAAATGCTCATTAATGACCTCACATCTTCAGGTGAGATTGATGAAATAATGAAGAAATTTTATGGATGTAAGTACATGAGTACTTGGGACGCCGTCTGTGGCTATTGGCAGATATAATTGCACCCTAATAGTAGACAATATGTCGCTTTTATATTTGAAGGACGAAATTATCATTTTAAATGCTTGCCTTTTGGCTTGGTAAATTCTGTGGCCGTGTTCATACAATGTATGGACCAAATTCTTGGTAAAGAAGTTTTAGATTTCACAACAGTATATGTCGATCACATATTGATTACTTCATGTACTTGGAAGGAGCACTGTAATAGAGTAGAAACAGTATTAAGTAAGCTACTACAAAGCAATATAACGTTAAAATTAGACAAATCGAAATTTATCACACACGAATTACCATTTTTAGGATTTATTTTGTCTGCTATTAGGATAACACCATCACCAGAAAAAGTAAAAGCTATCCAGGATTTTCCAAAACCGAAGAATTTAAAACAATTACAATCTTTTTTGGGAATATGCAACTATTACCGGAAATTTCAACATAGTTATTCAGAAGTGACCGCAAATTTCCAACATTTACTATCAAAGAAAAACAAATAGAAGTGGGAAGAAAATGAAGAAAATAATTTTAAATTAATAAAGGATAAATTTTTAAATAGCACAATGCTACATCACCCAAATTTCAATAAACGTTTTTTCATCAACTGTGATGCCAGCAACATTAGTCTTGGAAGTGAATTATATCAGGAAGATGAGGAAGGCAATCATTGGGTAATTAGCTTTGCAAGCAGGGTCCTGAGTAGTTGTGAACGAAATTATACAGTGACTGAAAAGGAACTACTGAGTGTTGTGTTTTCTTGTTTAAAATTCCGTACATTTATATTGGGCTACCCAGTAACTATTAGGACCGATCATAGGTCAATATCGTTTTTAAGAAACTGTAAGCTTAACCACGGTTAGGCTCACCAGATGGGTGTTGATACTCCAAGAATACAATTTAGATTGGAAATATATCCCTGGTAAAAAGAATATCATAGCAGACAGCCTGTCACGAGTGAACCTAGAAAAGGGAACATTTGAAGTAGAGCAGGAAAGTATTAGTAAAATATATTACATTTTAAAATCCAAGAAAGAGTTACAGGAAGTAATCGGCAGATTAAAAGAAGATCAAAGAACGGACTCCAAATTAATCAAAATTAGAGACAGGATAGCACAAAATGACTCTATTATAACAGCATTTTTCTGTGTCCATGAAGAAATAATTTTTATTCGTCCTACAATTAAGGATCAAGTGTGGCGAATTTATGTACCAGAAGTAACGGAAGCAGCAATAATAAAAGACTATCATGAAAGATATGGGCATATGGGACCACTCAAAGTAATTAAAGCATTATCAGAACATTGGTACATAAAAGCAATCAATAAACGAGTGAGAATAGTCATAAGAAATTGCAAAATATGCCAATTAGTGAAAGTAAATAATGAGAAAAAACAGGAGCTATGATTACAATAACATCTAACCGCAGACTTGAGAAAATATTCTTAGACATATGTGGCCCCTTTCCCAGAAGTGGAGGAAGACACAGATTTAAATACATAGTAATTATTTTTGATCATTATACAAAGTACACAAAACTCTACCCCATCAGTAGAGCCACCACAAAAAAGATTTTAGAAGTTATTATTCAGAAGTACATGTTAGAAGTGGGAAAATCAGAAACCATTGTAACTGATCATGGGACCCAGTTTCGAGGAAAGAAGTGGAAGATGGAATTGTTGAAATGTGATATAAAAACATATAAGACATCGGTATATCATGCTAATAGTAATCTTGCAGAACGTGTCTTGAGGGAAGTTGGGAGAATTTTACGGACCTATTGCCACCATGAACATAGTGAGTGGAGCCAGTACCTTGAACCAGGAACCAGCTGAAACCTTCCTTAACTGGGCATACCACGAAACTATTGGGACCAGTCCTCATCAAGTGATGTTTGAAAAACCACCACCATGAGAAATAATATCATTAGTTAATTTTCCTCCAGGAGAGAGAGTTGAGTATACTAAAATTGAAATGCATAATGCTGCGTCATAAGGCTGAACTTTTGTATAAAAAAGATACAGGAAAGAAGAAAAGAATTATCCAATATAAAGTATGGGATAAAGTATTAATTAAAAATAAACAACTACCTAGTTCTATAGAGGGTATAGCAAGGCAGTTACTATTACTTTATACTGGGCCATACCTAATAACCCAGGTAAAGGGTAACAATACCTATGAAATCAAGTCAATTCCAAATAACAAACTAAAAGGTGTATATAACCAGACAGAGATGAAACTGTATTATGAAGAATAATAAAAGAAGGTGGATGATTAGGAATCAAACAATTAATTTTTTAATACTGAAATAAAAATAAACATGTTCTAGTGGGGGAGCTTTATGTAACATTACATAATCAGTGCTTAATACTGAGTAAAATAAAGAAATACCTATTATTATTATTTTATAAAATAATAATACAGTAGAACCCCGTTAGTCCGAAATTCCGGATAATCCGAACCACCTCCAGGAACCAAATAGGCAAGGAAAGCTATAATAACAACTGCAGATTTCATTAAGTGACAAATGATTTCATTACATTTCTAATAAAATGGTTACATTTTGCAAAATCAGTAGAAAATAATACTAACCACTGTAATACGTATTAATCAGTAGGCCTACAATTACTGGAATAAAATTCTTAAACAAAACTACAAAAACAGAATTCAATTATTGTACTGTACAGTACTTAGATTACAGTTTCTATATTTTATTAACAGAATTTCCAAATAAACACTTCAATATTAACACTTCACTTATTCACTGGTTGCACAAAATCAGTTATTCTCTGCTGGCATAAAGACGTGAATCTAGCAGACGACGCAATATTCCACCAGCGTCTCATGAACATGATGTCCGCCGCTGTAGCGTTGGCATGCTGCTCCACATACTGCAGGGATATTTCCAGCGCCTTTGCTGCTTCTGAATGTGAAATGAGATGTTCTGAATCATTGGCTTCATCCATCACATCAGAATCTTCATCGAAGTCTTGTCTGATCAGGGAAACGATTTCCGTATCTGTCAAAACTTGGTGGTCTTCCGTGTCAGCTGCCACCCACTCGTTCACATCTGTTTCGTCTGCTTCTTCACAGCCTGGAATTTGATGCATGAGCTGTAAAACTTCAGTCCTGTCATCAGCTTGTTCCGGACTATCCATGTAAGAGAGACTTGGCCATAATTTTTTCCACGACTTTCTCAGCAGCTGTTCTTTGAGATTGTCCCATGCTTCACCTAACCAATAGATAACATCTTTGATGTTGATTTTCTTAAGACTTTGGAGAATGGTTTGTGAACTGTCTTCATTTTCAAGAAGGGACCTTAGAAGAATTTTTTTATACACACATTTCATGTTTTGTAGCACCTCTTGGTCCATGGGTTGTAACAAAGGTGTTACATTCGGAGGGAGAAAAATAGCTTTTATATCTCCATTAACAAGTTCTTCTGTCGAAGCATGTGATAGAGCGTTGTCAATGACAAGTGACGCCTGGGGTGGCAGACCATTTTTTTCACTGAACTTTTTTACTGAAGGAATAAACTGGACATGAAACCATTCCTTAAATAAAGCACTGGTCATCCATGCCTTTTTTTGATGCCTGTAGAATACAGGAAGCGAGTTCACATTGATGTTCTTAAGTGCTCTTGGGTTTTTTGATTTTCCAATAACCATTAGTGGCAACTGATTAGTCCCAGCTGCATTACTGCATGCTAAAACAGTCACACGTTCCTTGCACATTTTGAAACCAGGTGCATTAAGTTCTTGTTTGGCGGCGAGGCTTTTGTTTGGCAATGCCTTAAAATTTAACCCAGTTTCATCGCAATTGTATATTTCTTGAGGCGAGTAATTTTGCGATGAAACTATGTCTGCGAATTCAGCGATGTACTCTTGTACAACCTGGTGATTCGCTGATAGTGATTTACCGGTAATGGATAACTGTCGTATTCCGTGTCTTTTTTTCCACCGGTCCAGCCAGCCGTTACTCGCAATGAATTTAGGATCACCATTCATCAGCTTATTGAGGTGAACTGCTTTTTCTTGGATTAGGGGACCACTCAGTGGAGTACCTCTCTGCCTTTCTTGTGAAAACCATATGAAAAGGGCTTCATCAATTTTATCAAATTGTGACACTTTTGATGTATGACGCTCCTCGAGAGTCTTCTCGGATGTTGTTAATATATGTTCTTAATTTTGGGATCATTTTGTTGATGCTGTTTAAGGTTAGTTATGATGTTTGCTAACTCTGTTTTGTCCTTCAATACAGACAAAACCTGAACCTGAAACCTGATCTAAAGGTGGTATACCTTGGCAACGGTCTCCTTCTCTCCCTCGAACGTTTGGTCCTGGATGTTTACCCTGGATAACATGTCCGCTGCAATGTTGCTTTTTCCAGGAACATATTCCCATTGGATGTTGTATTCTTGTAGGGTTAGTGTCCATCTTGTCAGCCTTCCATGTTTCAACCGACAGTTCTTCAAAATTGAGATTGATTTGTGGTCCGTTCTTACTGTCAGCTGGTACCCTAGAACGTATGTTCGGAATTTCTCACATGCGAACACTATACTCTGAGGAGTTCCTTCTCCATTGTGTGGTAATTACGTTCACATTTATTAAGTGTCCTACTGGCAAAACTGATTACAAGATGATTGCCTTCCTCATCTTCCTGGTATAAGATGGATCCAAGACTTATATCGCTGGCATCACAGTTCATAAAAAAGGCTTTGTTAAAATTTGGGTGGTGTAACATTACAGTGTTTAGGAATTTCTCCTTTATCATTTGGAATGTGGTGTCCTGTTCGGGTCCCCATTTCCACTTATCTTTGGATGAAATTTGTCGTGAAAATTTGGAAGTTAATTCTGAGTAATTACATTGGAATTTTCTGTAGTAATTATATATACCAAGAAACGATTGTAATTGTTTCTTGTTCTTGGGTGTGGGAAAACGTTGTATAGCTTCCATTTTTTCTTGGGATGGTGTTATGCCTGTTTCAGATAGATTAAATCCAAGAAATTGCACCTTATCAGCTATTAGTTTGGACTTCTCTAGTTTGAGGGTGATGTTATTTTCATCTAGTTTTCTCAATACTTGTTCCACCCTTGTGCAGTGTTCCTCCCAATTATCAGAGGTTATGAGTAAATCATCGACATACACTGTTGTAAATTGAAGTGTATCTTGTCCTAAAATATCATCCATACATTTAACGAATACAGCTACGGAATTTACTAGGCTGAAGGGTAACCTTTTGAATTGATAGTTACGCCCTTCAAAGATAAAGGCCATATACTTTCTGCTATTGGGGTGTAATTCCACCTGCCAATATCCACATACGGTGTCCCATATACTGATATATTTTATTCCATGAAATTTCTTGAGCATTTCATCGATTTCTCCAGGCGATGTCCTGTCATTAATTATTGTTTTATTAATCTCCCTGGCGTCTAGGCATATTCTTACTGTGCCATTCTTCTTAGGTACCACCACGATTGGATTTGTGTATGGGGAGTTACTCAGTTCAATTATGTCGTCCTCAATTAATCGTTGTATTTCCAGACGTACTGCTTCCTTTAAAGAAAAGGCTTTGGGGTATGACTTCCTCTTGAACTCTGCTTGGTCTTTGAATTTTATTTCACACTGGAAGTTCTTCACCTTCCCTGGTGTGTCTGAAAACACATTTCTATATCGATTATAGATGTTAATTAACTCTGTTATTTGGTCATCCGTTAAATTTCTGTCGACTCTGGCTGTCTGGAACTTTTTGATTTCATCCAGTTTTTCCGTCCACAACGTGTCTCCCTCGTCTTGGTAAAATCTTCCACTGACTGATGTTTGTCTTTTATGATCATAATCTTCTCTGATATAACACGGTCGGGCTGGGCTTCTCTGCTTCCAATCAATTCCGCCGTCCATTTAATATCTCCTGAGTTGAGAGATACCTTGGCTCTGCTCATGTCAATTACGGCCGCATATCTCCTTAATATGTCGCAGCCAATTAATAAATTAAAAGGTAGCCCGCTTGCTACCAAGAAGATCATATGGATGGTTTCACCACTGCTGGATATTTCTAGTTGAACTTGGTTCCGTATGGTCTTGTTCTGTCGACCTGTTGCTCCAATTAATGTTATATTGTTGATCGGCAATGTTGGTATTATGGTCTTATTTTCAGCCTGGATACGATTTAGTTCGACTTTATCTATTAACGAGACGTTTGCTCCAGTGTCAATCATTGCTGTAGTATGTATTCCATTGACTTGTACTGCCACATATGCAATTTCATTATTAATTGTTTCATTGATATTATTGTTCTTTTCTTCTAATAAATCCTTTCTGATATCCTTCAAATAATTAGTTAGAATGATTGTAGTTGATTTTTCATTATTCTTTGCTACGTTAGACCCAATAGATCGGTTCAGTGAGGGTGTTATTAAGTTTTTCACTGTCGTTGTCCATTTAAATGCAGGTCACCATCTTCAGTGTTCCTGTCTGTCGTGTTGGATGCATTCTGCTCCCTTAGTTCTGTCCGGTTTCCAGGGTGATAGTCATTTCCATGGTCTGGTCCCTGCTGTGTGTCTTCACTGCTACAGCTCCTGCTAGTATTATACCCGGATTCTTGCCTCTCACCGTCGCTGCTGCTTCTGCTGTTATGTCCATGGTAACTTCGGCGACCTTGGTAATATTGTCTCCCTTTGTTATCATGACTAGCATGTGCATAATGCACTCTTCGATAATTGTTGTTACCGTTATTATTCCCATTGTTTGGCCGGTAATTTCCGCTATTATTAGGCCTGTAATTATTATTATGGTTATTTGGCCGATAGTAGTTATTATTATTGTTATAATTATTTGGGCTTGGGGTATTGTTGTCACGGCCATTGTTATTATTAAGATTAATATTATTCAGCTGCGGATTCTGGTCGTTATTGTTCCTGTTCAGGTTATTAAAATTTTCCCGGTAGTTGGGCCTATCATTGTTATTGTTATTATAAGTATTAAAAGGTCCACTCCGGTCATAATAAGGTCCTGGTCTCTGTCGATTCCTCTGGTAGTATCTCTCCTGCTCGTGATTTTCCAGGAGTGCAGACATTGCTTGAATAGTTTTGATTTGTCCCGTTAATCTACCTTGTGAGACCCCCTCATGGAAGTGATATGCCAACTTGGTTACTAGACACTCTTCCAGTATTGCAGGCTCGAGATTCCTAGCAAGGCATATTTTACCTAAGAAGTACGCGGTCATTGATAATCTGGTACTGTAATCGTACTTCCCGTTACTAATGTTGTCCCGAACAATATTCTGCGTTGATTCGGACCAGTATTTTGTTTTGAAGGCCGCCTTGAATGCTGCATAGCTTTGAACTTCGTGCCTGGTCGCCGTCCACCAGTTATCGTGGATGTTTTTGAAATACTCATCCAGCATCCCCTTTATGATTGTCCACTTGCTTTCTCGATTTCTTGTCAATGCCTCGTCGACCCTTTCCAGGAATTCTATTGGGTTCATTTTGTATGTCCTGAAGTCGATGCTCTCCCGGTTGTCCAGGTATGGTATTCCTGCCATCGTAATCGGGTATGTTCTCATGGCATTCATTTCATCCCGGAGATTGTTAAACTCTCGTTGCTGTTGTTCAGTCAGCCGTTCTTTATCGCTGTTTACCTGGTCCTTTACTGCGTTCACTGCTGTGTTCAAAGCTTCGCATTTCTCTCCTAGGATTGTATGCGTTAGCGCCAGGTCTGCTTGTCTAGTTTTGACCAATTCTATTTGCTTCGTTCGGATTTCTTCAATAGTGTTTATTCTGGCATTGATGTCCTCCTTAGTCTGTGTGATTTCTTGTTTATTTTGTTTGCATTCTTTTTGTACTTCAGACATCTCTTTTCTGATTTCCGTCACGGCCGTCTCCACCTTTTCCTCCGTTGCCTACTTGTTTTATTCCATCTTTTTATTCATGGTCTCGATGGTTGTCTTGGCAATCTCTTCCGTCCTTCTGTTATTATCGGCCATCTGTTGCCATATCTTCTGATTGTCGAGTTGGATCGCTTCAATTTTCTTGTCAATTTGTTCATTCAATTCATCAATTTTCTTATTGGTTTCTCCAATTTTATTTCCCAATTCTTCCTTTGTGGATTGGCTGTTCTCATCCATTTTCTTATTCAACGATTCTATATTTTTTCTATTTTCTTCCATCATAATTTTCTGGCTGTCTTCCATCTTTTTAATTAAAGTTTCTTCCATCACTGCCCTCATCATTTCCATGGAGTTTGCGTCCCTTGTTTGTGTGTGTGTCTCCGGTTGGTTTACTTCTGGTTGGTTTTCTGGTTGCTGGAGTTCCTCAACTTGTTCGGGTTGTCTATGTTCCACTCCGGTCAAAATTTCTTCTACATCTTTGGCTGATGTCTCTTCTTTCTCCTCCATTCTGGTTTCTTTTTCGGCTTCCGCCGCTCGCTTCTTGGAAGTCGCTCTCCTTATCATTTTTGTAGTCTCGTATTGTACCTGCCACTCGAATTAAGTTTAAAAATATTTGGTATTTATTTATTTAGTTGGGTTTAATCGACCTAATTCGACGCTCGAAGGTTGGGCGCCACTCTATAACTAGACGAGTTGATAGAGGTATCCTTTGTTCAATCAATCAATCAATCAATCAGCCCCGCGATGGAGCGCCACTCTATAACTAGATGAGTTAGATGTGTATAGATGTTTAAATATTAATATCGATAGCTCAAAAGGGTTTAAAAAGCTGAAAACAATGTTTAAATTCTCTTCTCAAACACTGGTGAATTTACCTGTCACTTACCACTTATTTCTTGGTGTCAACCTTCCAAAGTAGATCCTGTAATGCTCTAAAATAACATGACACAGTTCATACAACATTTACCATTAGTGTACATTTGGATATAAAGTAAAGAAAATTGTTTTGTATTTGTGATACTGTTTTGAAATTATTCAAATCTCGGCCGCTGTTTCACCATACTGCCACTTTATAAAATAAATGCTCTGTTAATGTTATTAGTTTAATCTACCTTGAAATGACAGACTGACACGGTTATAATTAAAATGGTAGTTTATTAACAGTAGTGAAATTTCATTCAAAACCCTTTAAAACATTTTATAAAACATCAGAAAACAATTTGACTTGTTACAGAGATTCTTAAAGCTCAGGGCTGGTAACATTGATTATTTATATTGTACTGTGCTAACCTGGTTTGGTTAGACTTTTATTTATAATTACCAAAAAATCATGAATTCTTTGAGTGTACAAGATACTGGCTACAAAAATACTTAAATACGACACTAACGTATTATGGAGAGTGATTACAAAATAGAAAAACATTTTTTAATTATAAGATTGGAAACTATCGTATCAGGCACGCCTGCTATGAACTCCACAGGTTATGTTAAAGTATGTGCGATAAGATTAAAATTGTTGAGTATCGAAATAATATTCCTTTAATGGTTGTAAAAAACAAAATATAAAGATTAATTTATAATCTCAGTGCAAGTTAAGTATATTTATACTTTCTTAATGTGAAAACACAGCACTGCATCGTCTGTGTAACTTTCGTAACAGGTAGGTTAGAGTGTCAATTCCTCTAAGTTAATGATTAAAAATATTTAAATTGATTTCCTTAAAATCTTATAATTACACATAATGATTGTTAATGATACTGTTATTATTCATTAACCATATTGACGGTTCTCAATTATTGTTTAGAAATGAATTGTCTTTCGTTTTGATTAAAGTCAAATGAGCATCTACGTATGTTTGCTCACACCAATATTGGTTACGTAGTAAATTCAGTTTTCAAGTCCTTTTAAAAATTAAATAACATTTCATAAAGAATGAATAATTTGAGAGCTTTAGTTCAATAACTTGTTAATATCACAAAAGTTAATATCTAATAGAACATGACCTTATGAGGTATTATTTTAATTTTTAAAAGGAAATAAATACAATAGTGATAATATTTAATACCCAGAAGGGAAGACAGAAGAATAAAATCAATCAGAAAATATATAATAAATTTGAATAAAAATTTCAAATATGATAACAATGCTTTTAATCTAGGACTTAACCAATCAAAGGGTTTCAGTTACCATAGAAACTGATGGTTACTAATTTTCCGTTAAATTTACTTACTCGAAAAATGACGCTTGGGTAGTAGGTACGCAAGATTTTGTATGACCGAAATTTTACTTTAAAAAGTTTAAAAAACATTCACAAGTCAACAACATGAACCAGTGAGAAGGAGATGAAGAGGTTCAACGATTAACTGATGTCCAGGAACTAAATAAACGAAAATTAAATAGCAGAAATTCCCAAGACAATTTAGAAAAAGATGCCAGCAGCCTAAGTCACTCCAAAATTGATGAATTTTCCATGACCAAAGAACAACGAACTTTCACAACCTTCTGAACTGATAAGTATCATTTAAATACCCTAATCCCAGGAGTAAAAGCACTTTATATATCTCTCACATCAATACAAAACTCTCACTATAAAGTAAAAATAATTTTCTTTCAAGGATTGAATAATATAAACTTACGTAGCAAAATTGTTAACTATAAAATAACCTCGCACTAATTTGTGAACTTTGTAACAACTATTACTACACTGCCGAACAATTTGTAACCACACTTTATACTATTTAAGTACGGATAAGGTATGGTAGTGTACTTTTTTAATGTAACCATATTTTATGTTTTCTTTATAATCTCAAGAACTCCAGATTTTGGGCGAGCTGACAAATCATGTATAAACAGTAGCCAAAATGGCGTCAGAATAACTCGTTTCAAAATTAATTTCGTCAGCCTTGAGATTTGTGTTTCATGTTTTATGCCGGAGCAATTTTATTGAAAACTAACTTATAATATTATTGTCACATTGATTAATGACCAAACCATAATTAAAGATACAGTACAGAGTGTTACCATTGTTTTATTTCATAGGAAGTTGTATAATATATGTGTGTGTTAGCGATTTCACTGAGCAGACAACTAGCGCTCTTGCCATATGTGCAATACAGTAAGCTGTACAGAGGCGGGAACCATTTGAACGCTCCAGCCGTCACCGCTCAAAACACCAAACTAACTTATTAATTCACAAATTTAATTGTTTTCAGTAAACAATTTGGCGCCACCCGGGATTCACAACCCCTATGAAATTACAGGTAGGTTGTACTGATAATTGTGACAACGCTACGGACTTAGTTAGCAACAACCATTAATGTAACGACAGGTGTGAGACGAACACACCACACTACCACTTTCTACACATAAAAAACTGGTGTACACATTTTACAGATACGACAAGAACAAACAGTTACAATATATATATATATATATATATATATATATATATATTACATTTTATATTTATAAATAAATTTACTTCAAGATATACCTTTTTTTTTCTCATTAGGAACATGTTTCGGGTACTATCTTGTTACCCATCCTCAGCCTTCCGGTTTTTTTGTCTGGTGAAGTACATATGTGTTGTTGGTTGATTATTATTATTGTGGCTTCCTGTTGGCTTCTGGTATTTCAAATTGGTTTTATTGTGTGTGATTGTGGTGTATGTGTTAGTTTTTTGTGTATTTTCAATGTTGAGTGCTTTAAATATTGTGTCATGTTTTGTATTGATTTGTATTTGTTCAGGTATTAGTTTGTTTTTTGTTTTATGTTTGTATATTTGTAAATTTTCCCAAATGTTCATTATGGTGCCTTTGTGTTGTATATGTTTTATTAGTGTTACATTGGTTATGTCTGGGAATTCATGTCCTGTGTTTATTGCATGTGTGGCTAAATTGGATTTATATATTTCTGGTTTTTTGTATGCATTTAGGTGATTCAAAATAACGTTTTTTCAGCTGTGTTTTTGTTTGTCCTATGTAACATTTATTGCAATCTTGGCATTCAATTTTGTATATGCCGTTAGTTGTTGTATTATCTTTGTTGTGTGAGCTATTTAGATTTTGTAATTTATTTTTATTAGTTTTGTATGCAATTTTTGTATCTGTGTTTTTAAATAGTTTTGTTAGTTTTGTCATTATTTATATAATTTATAAATAAAATTTATATAATTTGTCATTGTTATAATTTAGTTTCTTTCTTTATTTATATATGTGAATGTGGCCCATTTTTTGTTGTTATTATTATTTATGTGTTGTTCAGTTTGATTAATTCTTAATTGTTCAGTTTTTATTTTGTATTTGATTTTATTTTCTATTTTGATCATAGTATTTTTATTGTATCCATTTTCATAACCAATCTGGTATATTATATTTCTTTCTTTGTCAGTTTCTTGTTTGTTTTGGGGAATTTTGTACATTCTGTTAAATAGTGAATAAAATGCTGCCATTTTATGTTGTGGTGGGTGGTCAGAATGGTTAGGTATAATGATGTTAGTGGAAGTTGGTTTTCTATATATTGCATATTGTATGTGGTTGTTGTATCTTGTGATGGTTATGTCTAAATAGTTGATTTTGTTATGTTTTTCTTTTTCTTCTGTGAATTGTATTTTGGGATGTATGTTATTGATTTGTTTCAGTATGTTCTCTGCATTTGTGTTTTTGTTATTTGATACATATAGCCCATCATCTACATATCTTATCCATATGCCATTTGGGTCATGTGATTTTATGATATTTTGTATTTTGGTGTCTATGTGTTGTAGGAATATTTCTGCTATTATGCTTGATAATGGTGATCCCATTGCTAAACCTTCTTTCTGTTGATAAATTTTGCTATTAAATTCAAAGTAATTTTGTTTTAGTATTAGTTGGAGACTATTTTTTATTTCGGTTATATATTGTTTGTTTTCATTTTGTTCTTTAAGTTTGTTTATTATTATGTCAATTGTTTCTTCTACTGGGATATTGGTGTACATGTTTGTTATGTCATATGATGTGAAAAATGTATTTTCATTTATATTTATTATTTTTAGTTTGTCTATTAATTTGTATGTATTTTTTATGTTATGATGGTTATTTGTTAGATGGTTACTTTTTAGTTTTTGTGCTATTATTTTTGCTATTTTGTATGTAGGAGCTTTTTTGAAATTGATTAATGGACGTATTGGGTTGTTTAATTTGTGTATTTTTATTAGGCTATTCAGTTTAGGTGGTTATGGATTATTGTTTATATATATGTCTATGTTTTTATTGTTGAAAATGTTTTTAGTTGTTTTTATTAGTTTTATTGTTTGTTTAAGATATTTTTCTGTTGGGTTTTTATCTAGTTGTACGCATTTATTATTGTTGATGAAGTCTTCGGTTTTTTTGATGTAGTCTGCTTTATCAATGATTACTGTTGCTTCACTTTTGTCTGCTTTAGTTATTATTAAATTATTGTTCTTTGCTTTATTTTTAATTTCGTTTATTGTTTTATTGTTTTTCTTTTGTTTATCTTTGTTTTTCATTTCGCTGGTGATTATTTTTTTAATTATATGTGTTGCTTCTGTTCTTTTTTCTTCTTGTATATTGTCTTTTATTAGGTTAATGGCAAATTCTGTTTCTACTATTAAATTTTCTAGATTTTTGTTTGCATTTTGGGTTATGTTAGTTTTTGACATATTGTTTAAATATTCTGTTTCTTTTTTGTTAAATTCTGTATTGCTAAGGTTAATGGTTCGAGGGTAAAATGTGTGTTTATTTTTGTTGTTTTGTTCTTGATTTTTGTTTTGTTGTTTTAATGTGTTAAGTTTTTTGTTGATTGTATAAGTCTTTTTGTTTTTTTCAAATCTTATTTTATTTTCTATGTTATTGTATTTATTATTCCAAGTGATTGGATGTAATAAACTTGTTAGCTCTAAGTGTAGTTTGTATATGTCTAGTGTTATGCTATTTTTCTTACTGTATAATTGATTAATTTCGTTTTGTATCCATAGCCTTTGTGCTTGTTTTATAGTTTTTTGTGCAGTCATATTTTTGTTGTTTGTGTTTATGTTGATGTATTTAGGTGTTAATTTATGTTTTTGGCATTGTCTATTGAAGTATATGTTCATGTTTGTGTTCATTAGTTGTTTTTTTTCGTGTTTGAAATTTGTTTAATAATTTGGTAATGTGGTTATATGGAATTGTGGTTATGTTGTTTGTGTACCAGAAGCCAACAGGAAGCCACAATTATCAACCAACAACACATATGTACTTCACCAGACAAAAAAAACCGGAAGGCTGAGGATGGGAACAAGATAGTACCCGAAACATGTTCCAAATAGAAAAATAACATCTTGAGGTAAATTTATGTATAAATATTAAATGTATTATATACATCAAGAAACGGACTGTAGCAGAAAGTGATTGAAAAAATATATATATATATATATATATATAATTGTAACGTATCAAAATTATCGTTACATAAAAATAATATCAAATACCCAGAATGAAATATACCATGAACATATCTGAGACAATATAGCCAAGAAACACCAACAGAATAAAAAACGACCCTAAAATGTAGAAGTCAAACATATATCCATGGATAAATAATGTTGAAGAATATAAGCACCGTAGAAGGAAGAAATTATAATTGAATGAACCATCAATATTGTCACAAGAGGAAGAATGAACCAAACAACTACGTTAGCAACCAGGACCCAATAGATCATACAAGTGAGGGAAAATATCGTATAAATGAGGGAAAATATCATACAAGTGAGGGAAAATATCATATAAGTGGGAGAAAAATAATAAGAAGAGGAAGAAACCTAATAAGAAGAAGAGGAAGAAACCTAATAATAAGAAGAGGAAGAAACCTTATAATAAGAAGAGGAAGAATGTACAATAAATAATGAAAAATATTTAACAAGGAACAAGAAAATGACATTACCAGTGTAAAGAAGACACGATAAATAAGGAAGGCATTTAATAAATGAAGAAAATACCCAGAGAATAAGAAGAATATACTACCAGTATGAAGAATACCAAACAAGTGAATAATGATACCCCAACAAGCAAGAACTTGAAGGAAAACCAAGTGAACAAGAACATAGTGTTGACAGTATAATAAGCAGCCACAGACAATGATAGTGAGTTACTTATGGTGAATTGATCAATACCAAAATACCACGATCTCAAACAAAAAACACGAACAATAAAATTGTAGTGTTTATAGATGGTGAAAATAATAAGTAGTGACAAAGATATACAATAATCTCAATTAAATAACACAAACAATCAGTGTATTAATTATGAGACAAAAATATATTAAAGTAAAGAATAATAAAGACCACAAGTGTACTTAAAATAAGTAAAGAAATAATTGCTCAACTATGAAGGTAAATGAAACTATTTACCAGTAGCTACCATGACTGACATTATGTCAATTTGAAGCCAAAGTTTGAACACAGCTGAAGGCAAGTTCTATTGGTTATTATAATTTCAGGGAGTCCACTTTAACATAGTACACACTGACAGATCATATACAAGCCTAATAATTCTTGGAAGGAAATTCATTGCATTATACAAGGTAAATATTTTGGTTGTCAGAACAGTTTCAACTATGTAGTGATGTTTCTTACTCTGTCTCAAGCTTAATATTAATTTGGAAAAGTATGTCAAAAGGAATATGAAAATTAATAACTTAATCATGAATGTTTCTATAGCTACTTATCATTTATGTCTCACATTAGTTACTGTTACACAGGCAGTCAATCCTTTCCACATCTGTTCCATCTCCAGTACTGAAGTCATCAGTATCAGCAGTGATGGTAACAAGATTATCAATAAAGTTACCTGAAGTGTAGTCAAGTCTCAGCCGCTTATCTTCCTCTTTCAGTACATGCCAAACAAAATGAAATCACTTTTCCAAATCTCACACTAAAGGCTGAACAAATTGTTTAAGCTCTTGTAATTTATATAAGTCCAAGTTCAATGATATGTCTGCAATACTTACACTTAGCTATTGTAGTCATAACATTGTAATTTCTTGTTGATATTTGAAATGTAATATGATACAGATAATAATTTTTGCCTTGAATTAATATCTGGTTTGCCTCTTTAAATAGTTTAAAAACGTGTCTTGATTTTTACCATAGAAGACAAACATACACAGAATGCGGTACAGTATATGTTTTCAGATAGATTTTGTTTTTAGATGTGACAAAATGTGAATACAAATGGCTATATTTGTAATCTCTGTGTGTGTGTGTGTGTGTGCGTTTTAAAGTGCGTTTTCAAATTCTTGAAAAAATGCTTATAAAATAAAGTACTTTAAATTTATAAAATTGTTTATTACATTCTTGGATCTTTTACCACAGATGTGTCCGATTCTTATCATTAATGAGTAAAAACTAGTTTAGGCAGTAAGGTAAACAAATTTTTAATTTTGATCGAAAATAACTGTTTCACGTCAAAATAATTTACTATAGTTAGTGTTATTAATGAAATTTGCATTGACAATTTTATTATTTGTTTTCCTGCTTCCACAATAATCAGAAAGTCTTTTTAAAAGCACACTGTAAACTTTCTGTCAAAATTTGGGGATAGAACACTGTAATTAAACAGCTGATGTTACACATGTCATAATTACATAATTTCACATTGTGTAAATATTATTTCAGGAATTATTATTTGATCACATTATATAAAATAGTAAATAAGTAGTGCTGTAATAAACAATTATTAAACTAAAATTCATTTTTCAGACTGTCAGATCCATGCAATAAATAAAGCCGTAATCTTGCACATCATTTAGAACTAACTGTGTCTTTACAGAGGTATGATGATTCGTCTGCTGATTGCTGTAGGCTGTTTAGTTGCAGCAGGTATGTTCTGTACTTTTGTTTATAGTGGACTTGTACTTTTTACTTACATGGCCAATAAAAGATTGAAATAATCTTAATAATTTGAACGAGTTTTATAAAAGTTTGTACATTTATGATTAGTAATGTTATGCTATAACTAATTTAGGTATTGAAATCTCTTAGTATATGAAGAGAGTATGTACAAAGTCTGACTAATATTTGTGAAGTTTTAATACACCTTCTTCAAACTAAGTTAGTATCTCGACAAAATCATACAGTAGTTGAAAAAATACTTGTAACAGTTGTATTAGTAACTAAAATGTTACAAAGTAGCAAGTTGTAGCAAGTATTATGTAGCAAGTTGGAACTCTGTAGCGTGAACTTTTATAAACATAATATTCCTTAGATATTACTGATAGGATTATATCTCTCATGGATTCTGCATATGTTAACACTCTAAGAATCTCCTTAAAGAATCCTGTTACCAAAGTATTCTCATTATAACTTACGTTAATGTAAATAGAAAAGATCAACTATTGTTAGTAAATTATTTAAAGTAATCCTAAATATTGTATTTGCCAACACCATTATATTCTACACCATTTATATTCTGTAGTATAATTATATTCTACTGATTTAGAATTCAACTTTGGCCTGCAGTTTGTGGTTAAATATTTCTTGAGGAATATTTAACCAGACCAGCTTACATTAATGTCAGTTGTATAAAAGTTGACATAAAATCTTCTCAACAGAAAAGTAGCATGACTGATACCAGTCTAGTGGCTGGAAAAGATTATTTTTCCTATCTGAATATGTAAAGTGTTAATTCGTTTTATCACACAAAAATTGCTTTAAAAGTTACTAATTCTAAAGTACTTTGGAAAATGCAAAATTATTTCTTCATGCAAATTTTGATGTAAAGTAAAGTAAAGTAACTTTACAAATGTAAATGTAATGTAAAGTAACAAACTCTCGTTTACTGAGATGGATTTTAGCCATTGGAGAGTACTCATTCACTATAAAGTACTGCAAAGGAAAAGATAATAGCGTTGCAGATATATTAAGTCGTTATGTTACAGAAGAATGTGAGGAAATCTACAATAAGGAGGATAATGAAGTACGTCTATTACATATACGATTTGAAACTAGTAACAAAGTAAAAAGAATGCTACAAAATCTAGCGGAAGAACAAGATCAAGATCTTACATTACAAAATTTAAAACGTCAATCTCACCTACCAGTTCAATATAAGTTATATAACAACATTCTTTTCAAATTAATAAGACATGATTGGAAAATTGTGTTGAGTAACGAGATGTTATTTAAACTGATAACACCAACTCATGAGATCTTAGCTTATGCCTCGGCATTAAAATGTTATTTATCCCTTAGAGAAGATTTTACAATCAACAACATATTTAGAAAAATTTAAAATGAATTGAAGAAATCTTATGATTGCCAGACTGCTAAGCAACCTAATCTTCACACATATGTGGAAATGCAAAGTAGGCGAAAGGAGAATTAGTTGCAGTGGACTTCTTAGGGCCATTACCACGATCAAGTCAGGAGGGTTAAACACATACTAGTCTGTATAGACGTGTTTTCTAAGGCAGTTCATCTGTATCCTATTATGCGACCCACAACGAAAGCTGTCCTAAAAATTCTGTTACAAAAATATATTCCAATATATAAGCATTAAGTCTAATATTAAAGCATTGAATTCTCTAATGTAAAAGGCAAAAATTTAATAAACAAGTTTATTACATTTTTTTTATTAAGCAGGGAAATAATGCAACAGTACATATGTGTATGGTACTGTGCATTGCACAATTAGTTAAGATAATTTATGTAAATTAAAATAAATAATCAATATTGTCAGTAGTATAATAATTTAGATAGAAAGCTGTAAAGGGGAACAATGAATTTGCCTGCTTGAACAGGAAAGTCACGCCACACACAGCTGTGTCTGTGTACATGTGTAGGCTATCTTACGTGTGTGAGTACGGCCAGTTAATTCCTGCAAAGCGTCACCCCTAAATAAACACTAATCAATAAATAAATTATTTAAATTGTGATAAGTGTGTGTAAAATATCACAAAACAAAATACCCCACAGTGTGAATAATATAAAGACGCACACATGTACAAAAGATTGTGCGAAAACAATAAAAAGTGTAAATACAGTGCAAATAAATGTAAATAAAACCTATAATAATTCAGATAGAGAAAAGCGGTTAACACACAGTTGTACATATGAAAATTACCGACCAGATGAATATCAGGTAATTTGCAAAAGACTTCGCATGTTGCAAAGACCAGTGAAATAAGTGTGTAAATAATCGTGTTTATAAAGGGACGCTACGACAGACTGATTCATGCAGAGAATTGTCGAGACATGATTTTTGTGCCCAAGAGTATAAATATGCAAGACACACCAGCCTTTTTCTCTTTCTCGTTCAACCACAGCAGCCAGAGGCTATGGCCGACAACTTCATCACTTTCGTGAGATCACCGCTACAGCCAGAGGTTATTACTGGAGACGAGGGAGCATCCAACTACATGGTATAGATTCCAGCCGTACGGTACAAGTCGTCGGACTACCGAGAGGATCTGGAGGATGAGGAGCGGACTCCAGGACTACACCAACTACAGAGGATCAACCAGGATCAAGGACTCAGGACCAGAAGAGGATACGCTGAGAAATTACCACCATGATTAAGGTGAAATAAATCCATGTACTCATCAAAAACAAAAGACTCAATTAAAGACAATAAAACAATCTAAAAGAAAGACAATATAATTACAAAAGGTGAAATTAATAATTTTAAAATGTAACTGTTTATTGCATAGTAATTTATAGTAATAATTGAATTTATGAAAGTATATTTTTGAAATGATAATTTAACGAAGATATTTAAATTAATTTTGAAAGTAAATAGTAATTATTTTTAAGTAATTAATATGTCTGTCATAAATAAGAGATGCATATGCAATAATAATAATTTAAAAAGAAAAATTAGAGAATTTAATAAGTATTAAAGAAATTGAGCAAGTCGAGAGCAATATTAGATCATAATCAATGTTATTTATAGTTATAAGTTTGTATTTTATGTTTCTAGGCTTAATATGAGATATTACTTGTATTTTATTAACACGTATGTGTACTACAAATACACACGTGCAAATACTAATGAAGTTTTTAACTCGCATATTTTTGAAATTTTTAATTAATAAATGTTTTAAAGATTCTAAACAATTCACGTTGTTATTATTATTATGATTACACCCGTTGTAAATTTATAACGTAAGTATCGTTGAAAATAAATTGTGCTACCAAACGTGTGGCTTGTTAATGATATAGACAAATCGTTATAGTATGTTACTTTTTGCATTTTCTTGCGAGCCAGTCTGAGGTTGATTCTTTTAATAGTCCTTGTAATACTCATTAATAATTAAATTAATTTTCTTAATCCAACAACTTTTATTCTTAAATCCTGCACCACCATATGATAAATTTCTACTTCCTGCCGAAGAATCTCAAATTTCAAAATTTCCTGAAAGCTTACCACAACCAGTGACACCAGTGGCTGCAGCTTGTGATCCAGTTACTCCCAAAACTGAATCAGCATGTCTTTGATACTAGCTTGAAATTTCATCCAATAGTTTTCCAGTTCATCAGCATCTCACAGGGTGCATATTAAATTTTCAACAAAATTTATACAAAAAATTTCCATTACTGCGTGCATGTTAGGTTGATGGGGTAAGCTGATTTTCCTGTAGGAATATATTCAGATATGTCCAGATAAGACACTTGCAACCAAGTCAAAAGTGGCTTTTATTGGGAAAGAACTCAAAAACTGGAAAAGGCAATTCAGAGGTCAAAAAAAGTTTCATGCCCAATGAATAACAACCATGCTCAACAAAAACCGCCTATTGAAAGGCAGTCATAAAAAATTAAAGATGAGGAACAAAATATAGCTTTAGTGTCATTAATGATCATTATTAGTGCTCTTAAATATCTCATTAGACAGGGACGGGCAATTAGAAATCATACAAATTTCGAAGGAAACTTCATGGAATTGCTGAAAGATTGCAGTGAGGACAAACTATCTCTTAGGCAGTAGCTCCAAACTGATCAGAATTATAGACATCCTGTACTACAAAATGAAATCATCCAGATAATAGGAATTGACATAGTTTCTTATTTTACTAAAAATATCAAGTTAACAAATACTCTAATTTATTCAGTGA
This sequence comes from Magicicada septendecula, assembly GCA_034769895.1. Lineage (NCBI taxonomy): Eukaryota > Metazoa > Arthropoda > Insecta > Hemiptera > Cicadidae > Magicicada > Magicicada septendecula. The sequence continues at coordinate 1,118,112,985 of CM068367.1, read as the reverse complement.
TTTGTGATGGTGTACAAGATATTCCAGGAGATGTGTATGTGTGTTCAGGAAGTGAGTATTTGTGTTTGTTGGTGTTGTGATAACCTGGAACCTCAAGAATGTTTTTCCAGAAAATAATAGAACAGGACTTTATAAGTCAGTTGAACACATCATTGAATGCGCTGTGGATGAATTATTCTTAGCTGAATGCTCAGAATGATTCTGAGCTTTATTTGGAAGTGATGAAATTTCTGAGAAAAAAGAAAGTACAAAAAAGAATTGGTTGTACAACTGGCCGGTACATGTAAATTGTCAGTCATATGAAGAATACCATAAAATAATATTTTGAAGTTAGACATGGCAGTAGCGGGGCTTCAAAATCAGATTCTCAATCAACTTGGTGTGGAGAAACAGGTTTTGCTAGAAAGCATTATTTTGCAAAAGGAAGGGTGTGCAGCATAAGCACCTTATCCAAAAATGTATGCATCATTGTTTAAAGTAGAAATAAAATTTTTCATACAAAGGTACAAGGTGACATGTTTATTTGAGTGAAGGTAGCCTTGATCTCAATGAGTAAAGAGGTCAGAGATCTTTTCAGAACCATTTTAGTTACGACAAATAGTACTGTTACAAATATTGTAACATGACATAAGGTAGTGAAAAATACATTGATAATTAATTATAAAACAAAGAAGCTGAAGACAAGAAGAAAGGTCAAGAACTTATAAACTCAGAGATTAATAACCAAATGACAAAATGACAAATGACTAATAAACTGACGATGACTTGACTCAATAGATTGGATAAATACAAGAAGAACAATGGAACGAGGAAGAAGGAACCAAGAACCAAATATAATCAAGAAATTGATAACGAACATTGTAATCCCCTAATAATGACCATAAAATGTATGTAAACAAATGCACTAATGTAATTAGAGTATAGATGAGCTGTACCTAGGGTAATAATGACAAATAAGATAGTAATGTTATGTATATTTTATTAATGAAGGAATGTACTTATAAATATACGATAGGGAGTTAATAGTAAACACACCCAAATGAATAGTGATAAAAATAACCAAAACCAGTAAACCATACCCTGAGGCAAATAAAGGCCGCAGTTAATAATCAAAAGTGATCATTAGTGAAGGGAAAATAAAGTAAATACTCATAACCGATAACCACAAGATGATGTTAACATAAATAAACAACATAGTGAATAATATCAAGTGAGTGGAATAAAAAGTGTATTAATACAAAAGTGGTGACATGCAGTTATAGCATGTTACATAAAAAGGTGAAAGTGAATAAACAAAAAACCTTCTATGAAGGAAAAAGTGTAGTGGGTGAACATAAAAAGGTATTTTAATTAGTAGACTGTACTAGAATATCTGAAAGACCTGTGATAAACTTTATGCTAGCAAGTAAGATGAACTAATTATACTGTGTTTAATTTAAGCAATAGTTAGTAAGAATTATGAAATAAGATAGAAATTAAGTCATTAGAATGAAAGGTAAACAAGAAAGATAGACACTGTTTTCTAGTGAAGGAATGAGGGAGCAGAGTATATTGTGTAAAGTACAGTTTAATAGTAGTATAATAAGAGTTTTGTTGTTGTTTAAAAAACCAATATAATGTAATGAATTATAAGTTAAAACAAATAGTAGTAAGAAACAGAAAGGTAGTTAGAAGTTTATTTCAGGCTTGAACCTGGCAAGAAAATGTTTATTGTTATAAGAAGAGGTGTAGTTAGAATCACCAATGTTTATTATTTGTTTCTAGTAAAAAATTTGTTTTAATGTACCATATATAAAGGTAAGGAGTTACAAAGAATGTTAGATAGTAGTATAGGAAAATCTAGGCTCTAGGCCTAACAGTTAATGAAGAATTTTGTAAATTTAAGGACAAACAATAGCCCAATATCAAAGCAGAATATACCAAATGTTCAAACAAGTTAAGTAGGTATGCCTAATACCAAAATGTATAAATAACATCCAGTTTTAGATAAAATATATATGAAATATAAATAAGGAAAATAACAAAAATGTGATTAGCTACTCAAAAGTAACCATTAGGGGTATCAAAATGATCCTTATCAAAAATTATGAACAATGGTATTCATGTAATAAACATAGCTACTAATATAAGAAAGAAATCTTAATTTGAAGATATTTTATAGATTTAAACTAAAATAAAACGTTAGAATATAACAATGACATAAATTAATGACCAATGAGAATTAGCATAATATAATAGGTAACCATAGCAACCGAAATTTATTGCCAAAAAACCGTTGGAATTTTAATTAATCCATTATTGACCAACGCGGAGGGCGGATGTATGCAGCTCTCAACCCATATTTTACTATAAATACGTAAATTTTGACCGAAATCAGAAGGAAGGAAGATAGTGATAGCCACCTATGGAACACCTGATAAACTAATTATTATTAAAATACTCACAAAATAAAATTATCAGTGGAAATTAAGAAGACTTCAAGAAACATAGCTGATGACTTATCCCGAAGGAAGAAAAGGAGCGATCTACTACGACTGAAGAAGACGAACAACTGCAGAACGAGAGGGAAGCTGAACTTTATGGAAAAACCATCTGAACAAGATTGATGAACATCCGAAGAAGAGAAGACGGCCAGATCCATCCGGAAGAAGTAGACGTCCATCGAGGAAGCCCCAACGAGAACTGATGAGTATAAAACAATAATCTCACTAAAGACGAATTCCCATTTTTTATCCATAATAACAAATCAAAATTTTCACTTCACTTCACTATTTTGAACAAGAACTGAAGGTATTTCTAATATCACTATTATTGAACTTTAATCAATTAATAACCATTTAAACTGATCTATAATAAATTAATAATAAACATAACTTGTTGTCAAAATCCTAACCAAAAACTATTCTAACTCTCATTGATGATTACTTACTTGGATGTATTAATGTATTAAATATTGTGTACCTAGTTTTAAGAAATATTATAAATTTGTGCATTTTAGCCGTTAATCCAAAACTTCTGTAGTCAAAAGGACTTTTTAATACGCCCTGTGACCAATTTTATTGTAAACAAACATTATTCGCCAAGCAGCGTCCCATGATACAACGACTGAGCCTGCCAACTGAGCAATTGTAAAAGCCGGTACCAAAATAAAATAATGTATTACTAAATAACTGAAAATTATTAAAGTGTTAATAAATCTTATTGTTCTGCAATGCTGTATGTTTGATTCGTACAAAATAAGGTAATATATAGAGAATTATTAAAGTGAAAACAACAAAACAACACAGTTAGCGAAGTCGACACTGCAAGACAGCGTGCGCCAATCAGGTGGCGAGGCGGCAATATTCAAACCGAACGCCGAGAGATATGGTTTGCCCGTAAGTAGTAAGAAAAAATACGACTCGACTCGCTACATACGAATAACATTTACAGAAGTAACTGAACTAATTAATACCCTCAATTATACACCTATACTATACCACGAACGCAACGAGCGAACGAAAACACGCTCGTCACGCACACATTCACTATACGAGTAATAGAACGGGTGAACAAAAAATATAAAATTCAAAAACACACTATTTAAATAAACACACCGCAAAAAGGATCTATTACAATATAAATCAACAAATATTGAAATTAATACCTGATGATGGGGAATATATTATTCTTTAGACATGGCAATGAATTCAAAAGAAACAACTTCATATCCAATGGAATTCTTAAATTCATTGGAATCAGCAGGAACTCCATCACACCAATTACTACTAAAAATAGATGTTCCGGTCGTGTTGATGTGCAATTTAGATAGTCCCAGATTATGAAATGGCACTCAAATAAGGACAACATGTAGCCTTGGGCTTAATATTCTCCAGGCTAATTACCACTAATCTCAATGTACCACTATTTAAATCTGTCCACTCTCTAGGATCATCTGAAATTCCTATTGGTATTTCTGGCTATGGTTAATTGACATACCTGATCTACTGCTATCCACAACTCTGTCTGTGTAGATACTGTGCTGCTACCATTTTAGATATTCTTGCATTTTAGTGGTAGTGCAGGAGATTGACCTCAGTTTCTGCATTGGAGATTTGATGTAATTATATCAAGTTTTGATATCTTTCTTATATCATTATTATTAGAAGTCTGTATTGACATAACAAAAATTGTAACATTGAAATATATACAGTTAAATAGGTTAAATACATAAATTATCCATTTTATTTATCAAAACGAATATTACCTTGTTTACTTGTATATTACTAGATAAAAATTATCAGTTATGATGTGGCCTACTGCTAGATTCTGAAGCTTAATTGTACTCAGGCACTTTTAAGGTAGATATCACTGGTAGAAACACAGTATTGTTTTATGGAAATTAACCTAGTAAGTGCTGAAAGGGAGTGCGAAAATATTAGGCAAAAAAACAAATTTGTTGCTAGGAGCTCATAAATACTATCTTGCCACCCTGTCCAAAAACTCTTCCCCTCCCTCATCCAAAAAGTCTCACAAATGATTCACAAAATCATAGAATGGAAACTTTATAATTAAACAGAAACTTCCCTATGTATAATTTTAAATTTCAGTTTTAGTCTTCCTGCAGAAAAAAGAAATCTTGCCCAAGTTTTTCAGGTGGACCTTTTTTTCACAGGTTCTGATTCAAAGTATCAGTTAGTTCAAATAAATTTTTATTGACAGTAAAAAATACATTATCAACAAATCTGTCTTTTGAAATGGGCCACTCTCAATTCCCCCCCCCCAAGACCTGCGGCCCTTTGTAAATCACAGATTGCATCCCAGTAGCTCCACCAGTAACTACAATTCACCTGCTCACTATGCAGCAGTACCTGTAATAAACTCTCTATGGGGAAATTCTCATTGCATTGGGGATACCCAGTATATATTTTCTATACCCTGTGTGACTTTTCTCTGTTCTCAAAGGGAAAGGAAACTATGAAAAAGGAAGACACTTTGGTAACGCTTATGATATCAAGACTAATATCATGGCAGCTCCTATGATGACGCAATAGAATCAATTCCATAGCTGTTTTGTAGATGACTAGACTCTGGCATCAGTGTATTTGAACTTTGTCTATACTTAGTTTTACTTTGTCTAACAGATATTAACAGGTGTTGTTTAAGACCTGATGATGTCAGTGATGACGAAAAGCTTAGTCGAACAATAAAAATTATAGCAGTTAGCAAATTCATAAAAGAAATAGTAAGGATGGCTGCTAATTTAAACAATACGAAGAATAACAGATTTTACTTTAAAGGGGCCCTAGTGATATTTGCAATAAGGTATACAGTTTGAAGTTTGTAAAAGTGAGTTTACAAACTTTATTTTCAGACTTCCTATTATATTCTGTATGTACTGCATTTTCAATTATATATACATATTGTGTTTTATATTATGATTTATATTGTATTTTGAAATACATATTTATACTATAACTGACATGTTTTATTTATTTTCAGTCACTTGTTTAACTTATGTTGGCCGTAAAGGAACATTTGATAAAGGGATCAATATAGTCCAGCAGAAGAGCAAGAAGGAAGTTGCACTTCCAAATAAACTTGTCAATGATTTGAATTCTATGACGACTGACAAAACTTTACAAGATTTAATATTTGCGAATTCATACGCACAATATCTGCAAGGGCTAGGACCAGCAGGGAATACAATTTCAGACACTGACTTAAATACGATTAGTGCAAGTGAGTAATTTCAGTTTTTGCTCCACAGTTTTAGTGTGTTCTAAAATGTAATAGTATTGTTACGCAACTAATTTCCAAATGTTCAAAGTACAAACAATATTCTATGATGCTTTTCACTAAATCTGAAATTAAATTAGTTTTGAACAAACTGGTTACTGAAACTACAAAGGACCCATTATAAGACAGATGACACATATATCTAGCGCAGATTTATGAATATTTTCATGTAAAATAACATTAAAATTATAGAATTTTTATTTTTCATGTTTTAAACTGTATTTGTATAGTTGGCTGAATAGGTATATGTTGGTAATTGTACAGGAGTAGTATTTCACCATAGTTCTAACTTTTTTTAATGGCCAAAATATCTGTAAGCAGATTTAATCTGTTTCAAAATAATATTTAAACTTTTTTGAGATAAAAGCTGAATGAGTTTATTTTGAATTTTTTGGAACTCAAATACTTTTCACTGTACTTTGGACCTTGCAACATTATCTCTTGCAACGATAGATTGTATTTAGTTATAAGATCGATAATTACCAAAACGTTTCTGCTATTGAACTATCTCATTTACCATATTGGCCTATCTTCTCTTTGCGGCTTCTAAAGCCATATTTACAATGCAATCCAGTACACTGGCTCATTTATTGGTTTCCTTTTTATAGCTTATAATGAATAACAATGCGAGCCTTGGTGAATTCTTAATTGGAATCACTGCCACATTGTGCAGTTACACAAATAATTTATACAGTCAAAGTACATCATTAGGTACTGATAAAATAACAGTTAAAAACTAAATGTATCTGTTTTTGATGTTAATTACATACAGGGGAATTTGGTTTTACTCAAGTTCAGCAGTTTACACCCGGTCTTAAAAAATTAAGTGAAATGTTTTCCGGGGCCCTCTAGTCCACAGTCCCCCATATTGTGGTACCTGTGGGCCTGGCAGTTATACCACTAAGTTTAGGCCTAAACAGAAGAGGTCACATTGGTGCACCAATGAGATATGAGAGAAGGCATATTTAACATCTTCAGATTACATGTTGTTTCAACATTTGCAAGAAGATTAAAATCGAATTGGGCTGATATATAGATGGAAGGAAAGATGATCACTGGGGAATTTGAACTAAGATATGGACACCATGTAACCAAATTCACAAGAGAGGAAGATAGGAATAGCAAATTACAATTACATATTTTTCTGGAACAATATGAATGGGACACAGAATAGATGAGTGGGGAAGGAAGACAATACCTACTTACAACACCTACTTAAAAATTAATTAAACCTTTTTAGGATTTGTAGAAATGACCAATCAGACTGGCATAGGCTTAGAAGAAGAGATTTTAATCAGTCTTAAGGAGAATGTATGCTGTTTACAATATATAATCTTAGTAGTTATCGCAGCTGAGAGCTGAGGAGTTAGCGTTTATGGGGAAACAAATGGCATAAATTAAGTAAGGGTAATAGGGTGGCCCACAAGGATTTCTGCAAGGGGGCCAGGAAAAAGAGTTACACCACTGCCTAATGCCTAAAGTCTTTTCATATTACCCTGATAGGTGGATTGTGTGTGTGTGTGTGTGTGTGTGTGTGTGTGTGTGTGTGTGTGTGTGTGTGTGTGTGTGTGTGTGTGTGTGTGTGTGTGTGTGTGTGTGTGTGTGTGTGTGTGTGTGTGTGTGTGTGTGTGTGTGTGTGTGTGTGTGTGTGTGTGTGTGTGTGTGTGTGTGTGTGTGTGTGTGTGTGTGTGTGTGTGTGTGTGTGTGTGTGTGTGTGTGTGTGTGTGTGTGTGTGTGTGTGTGTGTGTGTGTGTGTGTGTGTGTGTGTGTGTGTGTGTGTGTGTGTGTGTGTGTGTGTGTGTGTGTGTGTGTGTGTGTTAACTTTTCTTATGGTGCATGTCCACGTTTTTGATATCCCTATGTCTACATCCTTAAAAAAATTTCTGGATTCTATTGTCCAAGACGTGTCTTTTGTTATTAATTAACTATATATAATACTACTGACTCAGAGCACAAATAATTATTGACAAAAATTATAAATTTTTACTTGATTGCCTAAACTAGTATTTGGTCTGTTAGAGCTTCTGCATCTGTTCTAACAGAGCTACCGTTCTTCCATAAGCTCTAATGGAGCTTAGTATGTACGAAATCATTATCTTAACTTATCTGGCTCTCTATTTTCAATATGTCTATGTTGTACAGCTGTTAAAACCAACAGTGGGCATATGTATGAATGTTTAGCAGTACACCAAAGGTGACTGGAAAGTAAAATTGTGGTACGATATATTTTAAGTTTAAATTTTAAGGTTAAGTTTGTAAACCATCATAGTCAAAAGATCATGAATCAAAAGTGATATACATAATTTAATACAGTACCCTATGTTCTGAATATTCACTGAACGTGTTAAAACATGTAATATCTAATGTTTAAGGTTGTACTTGAAAATATATAATTGGTTTATTAGAAACTATAAATAATCCAGACAATCAATTTGAAATATTGTCAAACAATAAATATAATGAGTGATAAGTATGTTCTATGGGGGTGACAGGGACTGTTTGTCGTGAACTTATATTTTTTAAATTTGAGACAATTGTGGTTATAATTATTTCAATTTTTTAATCAATTAATAAAGCATAGTTTTTGTTACAGTCTCATTCATTAATTGTACCAGCAAGAACATTTTTTATACATTTGTATATGAATCTTGCATTTCTGGCAAGTGTCCTGGATTAGTTTTCAAGTGTATTTAACAATAGTTTCTTTCTATTTCTTTTATGAATTTACTAACTGCTATAATTTTTATTGTTCGACTAAGCTTTTCGTCATCACTGACATCATCAGGTCTTAAACAACGACCTGATGATGTCAGCGATGACGAAAAGCTTAGTCGAACAATAAAAATTATAGCAGTTAGCAGATTCATAAAAGAAATAGTAAGGATGGCTGCTAATTTAAACAATACGAAGAATAGTTTCTTTGTGTACCAGTGTATTTAACTTGTGGTAGTATACTCCAGTCCAAATGGGCATAAAATACAATTAATAAAATATGTGTATGTGATAGAAATTTGCACACTGACATTACTTACAGTGAATTATTTCATGTTAAGACGTGCAAAATGACGGAATTTGAAGGTAAAGGGTAAACATATAACCGAAATAGAAACAAATTAATTAATTACTTTGTTAATTAATGTGATGAGCAATATTATTAATGATATCTAAATAAAGAGAAAAATATCACTGAATCGCTCAAAAATCACTGAAAAATATCACTCAAAAAATCGCATTAGTTCATTAGTACATGTACATTAATTGTGAGTGAAAAAGTACGAAAAAAGTTATATGTAAAAACCAACACGCTGACCAAAGGTTGTACAAGTTTGAGATGGTCATATACAACCTGCAACCTGTCGCTTTGCCTCCAGTATAACTCAGATGCCACTCATTCTAACACGGGGGGTGCTCTGGTCAACGGACAACCGACAACAGACTCCTGCACTGGGAACATCATCATCATCATCATCATCAAGGAACAAAACACACACGCCATGGTAACTCAACAGTGAAAAACAGGTGAACAATGAAAAATTATTTTTATAAACAAAGACAGTATAAAGTATAATGATGGCATAAAGAAAAGAAGAAATAAATAATTGTACATATTGTAATTACAAAATTTTAAATAATTAATAGAACTTAAGTATATAACTTTAACTTCTGTTTTCAAGTAATTTTTCCGGTTAGTTAAAATGGGTGCAAAATTATTGATATTTATTAAAATAAAGTAAATATTATGTTAGATTTAAATACTACAAATAAACTTTTCATTTTTATAATAAATCTTCAATTTAGATCAGATTTGCAACATTGAAAATAATTACTTGAATTTTATATTGTGTAAAAAATATCAGACACTCAAGTATTTAAAAACAAATTTATAATTATATTTTTATACAATTTTCAATTTCTAATTGTTTTTTTATATGTGTTTTAGTTTTTCATTTACATGTCCATATCTGTGTTTATTTTATTTATTTGCATATTATGTATGCATAATTTATAATGTGTATTCTACAACTAATACGTGTAAAACAGCTTCTCATAAAAGGAATTTTTTAATACAGATTTGTTTTTAATTTTTAAAGAATTTGTTTTTTTCTTTAGTCAAATCAATGTTTTATTAACATTTATTCCACACCACAAAATCTTTCTCCTCTCTTCTCACATTAGATATTTATTGTGCAACAAAAGGGACTTAATTAACGAAACAGAAATCCCACGACCTAGCTAGGAAGTTATTTGATAGTTACATTGACTACTCTTCAGATACACAAAATATAAAAATTGTTATATATATTCAAGAATGCTCAATTATTCTTGTTACAGTATATGTTTGTTATTATATTAATAATACAAGTTTTTACAAGAATATATTTTTTATTTTGTAAATTACATACAAGTTTTGATATACAAGTATATCAACTATCATCATCACATACAAATTAAAAATTAAAAATTTTTTAAATCAATTGTTCAAGATTATTCTAATAATAGTCTATTACGTGAGGAATTTTCTGCTGATTTTGAGTTAATGTCCATGGATCCTTCTGATTTTTTTTGCAAAATCTTCATGAAGGGTTATGAAATAAAGTCAAGGAAATTTTTTGGCCCGATCTTAAAACTACGGTGTTTTCACACTTTATCGGGGGTAAAAAAACAAAATTTAATTAACCCCGGGACCCGATAGAGAATTAAATTCTAAGCAAAAAGGTGGTATACACTTTTCTGAAAAAATGCGTTGTTTGCGAGTTACAAGGGTTCAAAGTTTTTAAAAGAAACCTGTTTTTTTAATTAATCTGCAAATAACTCAAAAACGACGCCATTTTGCGAAACATTTATATAACTCAAACTTAAAGTATATTACCAGGCGAACATTTTCCACATTGTTTGGTTTCCGTATGTCAAATGGTGTTATATTAATTTATTTACTGCCATAATTTTAATATGGAATATCAATAATTTTATTCAACTTTGGTTCAGGCGCCATTTTGTGATAATGCAAGCAATATAAGATTTACTTACCTTTAAGGGCAGAATTCGGTTAAGCGAACCAGAAGATAGCGGAATGTGTTATCTGAAATAATTTACTCTTTGCTTGAAATGTTTACCAAATGACATTACCTTTTATTATCATATTACGTACATGAATGAGACTCTACCGTGCGAAAATAAGCACGCTACTATATGCCATTTGTCACTGCGTCATGAGACGCAGTTCTACTATACAAGTTTAAATATCCCCTTAAACATTTCAATAGCCCTCCAAAATAACATATGCAATTATATTTTATGATATCATAATTTGAAATTACTTCACAACCCAGCACTTGTTATTTAGTTAGACATTCTATCATTCACTCCCGCTCGCATTCTCGGTACAGTTTCTTTTAATTTTTTCCCAAATTGAGCTCATTTTTATTATTGAATACTGAAAATTTTGTTTGGCACTTATCTAAACTTTTGGGTACCCCACACTGTTACTTAGCTGAAATTATTGTCCAATAGTCCTGCAGACGTCCCATCGCACAAAACGCACTAATGGGTTTTTAAACTTTTACCCAAACTTTGTGTTTGTTTTGTTTTTGCACTGTTACATTATTTTATATATAAACTGCACTTTTTTGTTGTACGAGCGGATGTCCGAGACTTAGTTTTTTAAGAATTTTGATACACAGCCGGCCGGCGATGCTGCTGATTTTGGACTGCGAACAGTTTGCAATGCTTCAATACCGAGGTGGGGATTAACTATGTCATCAGTTCCTTTGTGTAGAAATCCATGCCTTGGTTGCTTACAAGAGCATACATTGCGTAGTTGCATACCTTCGTATGACGTATACATGGGTGCAGCCTGTTGACACATTCGGCTAACAAAATGTTGTTGTTGTTCTGGACGTATACACTCGACCTTGAAGCAAATTCTGTCCACTCGATATTGCGCAGTTGCAAACCTTTATAAAACTTTACCAGTTTCGTATATGTGACTTTGAAATAAAAATACAATTTATATCGATTATTCCCCAAATTACAGTAGGGCCAGAACTGTACTGTTACAAAACCCCCTCAATGAGAGGATTTATGACGAAGCATAAAAACTCTCATTGACACACTCATACTTCCTAAAGGGATCAGCTAATATATGTCGCCACAACCCCCTTACTGTTTATAAACAAATTATAATAACTCACCCTTGGTCCAATGATGGTGACAGTACCTGCATGACCTTACTGGACTTCTCCAGAGAGATCCCAACACCATAAGGTCAATCAGGCGCATAATGCTCCTGCTCTGATGCGCTGGCCAGCTCAGGACCGCCGTCACAACATCACCAGACACTGAAACAACAAATCAAAAATATCAAAATAGTGGCCTGGTATAATACCATATCCCTAACTGATCTGTCTCTCCTTAGCTATGTGCTGGTTTGTGTTAAGAAGCACTGGGTTTTCTGTAACTTATAACAGCTAGGATTATTACACCTAGTACAAGAATTATTATACAGATGTTCCATTCTCTTATTTCACTACCATTTACATTTATAAAATTTTTCGATTCCAATCGATAATAATTAATCCTTTCCCATTAACAAGAAGAAACACAAATCTTTATACTAAGGCAATAATACTTTCAAAATATTCAAACACATAATCAAAATTTACTCAAATAAAATCATCTATTTCTCCCTCTTTCTACAATTCTGAAACATTTTCTTCTTCTTCTTCTTCTTCTTCTTCTTCTTCTTCTTCTTCTTCTTCTTCTTATTATTATTATTATTATTATTATTATTATTATTATTATTATTATTAACAAAAATTATTTTATCCGGCGCTGTTAATAATCATCCCCTTTTCTCCTCCACACACACTATTCCCCCCCCTAACTGTTGCGTTCAGTTGCCTCCACAAGGACTGAGGCAGAAGGAGTGAGCACTTTTTTCTTTTCTCTCTCTCCCATCCTTGCTTCAGCTTTACAAAAACTTCAAGGTAAGTACCCTTACTTATTATCTTATAAGATATGCCCCTAAGGTCTACCACCCCTACTGAGGTGAAAATAGCCTGTGCTCAAAAATAATCTTGATTCCCTTTTTTAAAACCCCATTAAATTTCTACGTTTAACCAATTTCAAAGGCAACCAACTATGGTCAGGTTTTACAATTTCTGCCCACAGCTGGTTGTTGTCCAAAACCACGATCTGGGTTGGTAAGCCCGAGATCGCCCGAAATGTAGGGAATCGCATTTAGAACATGTTGTACATACATACAATTCATGTTTAAATTCCTATGCTAATACATAATAAACATAATACATAATAATACACTCATAATTAACATTGCGATTATTACATTAAAATAACCAATTCACATTTAACTTTGATCAAAATTTACACACCTTACTTCTTTAAATTTGCGTATAAAATTACAAACATTACTTTTTAATTTCAATTAAACTTTTATTAATTAGCCATCAATTATTATCATTTACTACCATTTAATTCTTCACAAATTCAAAATTATTTTACATTATATTTCATTTCTTATTACCTTTCTACTCTGAATTTTCTACTTAACCTTTCACATTTTGATCATTGATTAGTCTGGGTGACTCCTGTATTCACTATGCTTTGACTTCTTGAATAGGCATTTATATATCTAACCTTACTCACCTTTCTTCTAACAACCACCACTAACAACCAGATTTATATATTATGACACCAATCTCTCAATTATAAACCCCTTCACTAATTCCACTTACCTCAATTTATTCTCCTCTTTGTACTAGGATGTGTGTACCCTACCTGGCAATATACGCATTCATAACCTTTTGCCCTCCACCAAATATCGGCAAACACACTTACCCTTCTCTAATTATGGGAACTGCCACAACGCCGCACGTTGATCACTCCTTACACCACTACCCTTACTACAAAATATCACCATCAACAAATATATTTACCATTTACTTTACTCACCTTCACTATATATAATCACTAACACCACTGTGTCCCTAAATATCTAACACTCTCTTTGTGTGTTACTGGTATTTCAAAATTCTTATTTATCTAACTCCCATTAACTTTAATTGACTAACTCAAATGCCTTTATTTTAATAATTATCACCCAGGCTCTATCCCTTTTTAACACTTTACATTACTGTGATCACTGACAATTGCATTAGAAAATTCATCCCTCACCTACTAAGAACAATACATCTCAATATCCAAATATATTACATGCTTAATCATTTATTATTCATTAGAAGCTAAATCTCATAAAATCATTTAACTTCATTATCAAACTTTCTTTTGTACAACCTTAATTAAGTAATTACTCTTCAATTATTTAAAATTTCATCACTTGTTTGGTTAAAAAAAAAATGTTAATTGTTATTATTAAATCAGTTAAACTATAACTTCCTGTTACATACATGGGTTACATAAAATTACATGTAATACACAACATCAAGAATACACAAATACATTGACATTAATACACACAAAAAATATACAGTCCATCTTATTATTTTATCATTGACCAAAATCAGTTCATAAACAGTCCATTTCAAAAAACACTGTCCACATAATTAAATGTTCATAACACAATAAACACTTTATCCTCCATCATTGAACAACAGTCGAATCTTAGGTCTATACAACTTATTTTTTATTAAATATATGATATTATTATTATCAATATAATACTTATTTAAATTATTATTATATTCTTCCACAATGTCGTTTGAATTAATAGGTTTATTCCATATCAATTTATCATGTACCATGTCACGATCGGGATTGGTCCTGTCACCTTTAGTATTATCTGTCCTGATTAGGTAAGATATAAAGTCATTACTATCGTCAACATAGTTATCTACTACTACACCCTTTACTTCACAAGGTAAGTAATTGTTATCATTATTATCATCTTTAACAACATCATCTACTGCTATCTCAATTTCACTATAATTATCTACCATCTCTACTCCTAACCTTTCTACAAATTCTCTATAGTTTCTATTTACTTTATAAATCTCTATCTCTCTCTTTCTCTCTCTCTCTCATCACAATACCTCTCTCTCTCTCAATATATTTCTCACCATAACACCAAGCTACACTCTCTCTCTCAATATATGCAGGGGACACTAACCACCTATGAGGTGCACAAAAAACCCAGGGAACTCTATTTGTAGACATATTGTCTCCCAAATATACATTGAAGGAACCCTCGTCCTTCCTAAACACCCGTGAAGCCTGTACTTCACTCCCAACTACAATATCAAGGGAAAAATCTACCCCCTGCATCCACTCTACCTGTAAATCCTTTCTACAATCTCTCTCTGACTCAACACACACTAATCTCTCATCATTCTCATCTTCTACTCTCTCTAAAACTTCGTTATCACTGTCAATATCCACACAATCATTTTCTAACAACATATATTTATTTGTATTGTCATAATTATACACCACTTACCTTATTATTTGTCATCTGACCGTTTTTGTTTACGTTTAGTTTACCTGTTTCTCCACTATTCTCTACCCCGCTTTTATTCTCATAATTCTCGTCTATTTTATTCTTTGGTCTAATGAACTTCTCATTTACTAACGCTATTGTTTTTTCTTTCGTTTGATCGAAATGTACATGCATTTCCTCAATTCTTTTCTCGAACTTAAAATTTTGTCTTTTAATTTCATCTTTCATTTAATTGAAATTAATTTTAATTTTATCATTTTGTTCATCGAATTTATTATTAAAACTACTTTGAATCTCTTTAATTTCGCTTTTTTGCTCATCAAACTTCTCGTCTAATTTATCAAACTTCATACTCTGTTCATCAAATTTATGTAATAGTAACTGCATCATGGCAGCTGTCTGATCTGTTTTATTTTCGTCCCGAGTTGAGATGGGTGTTATTTGAACTGTATTTACTTCGACTAATCCGGTGGCATTGAATTCACTGATCTGGCTAATTGGGGTTAATTGAACGCCCATCTCACTCGTAACTGTTTCGTCAGTTATGCTGACTTCTATATTATTTTTACTAGTACTCATTTTGCTTATTTATGCTACACATGCATGCACATAACCTTATAACATACCCTATCTCTACGTTTATGTTTACGTATCTTCAAATTATATATATTACTTCAGATAACTGTTCCGCTCCTTCCCGTAGGCTTACTCTACATAAAAATTTTATGTCGAGTTCCTGTTCGCAAGGCGACAATGTTTTATTAATTTAATTTCTGCCATAATTTTAATATGGAATATCAATAATTTTATTCAACTTTGGTTCAGGCGCCATCTTGTGATAATACAAGCAATATAAGATTTACTTACCTTTAAGGGCAGAATTCGGTTAAGCAAACCAAGATAGCGGAATGTGTTATCTGAAATAATTTACTCTTGCTTGAAATGTTTACCAAATGATGTTACCTTTTATTATCATATTACGTACATGAATGAGACTCTACTGTGCGAAAATAAGCACGCTACTATATGCCATTTGTCGTTGCGTCATGAGACGCAGTTCTACTATACAAGTTTAAAAATCCCCTTAAACATTTCAATAGCCCTCCAAAATATCATATTCAATTATATTTTATGATATCATAATTAGAAATTACTTCACAACCCAGCACTTGTTATTTAGTTAGACATTCTCTCATTCACTCCCGCTCGCATTCTCGGTACAATTTCTTTTAATTTTTTCCCAAATTGAGCTCATTTTTATTATTGAATACTGAAAATTTTGTATGGCACTTATCTAAACTTTTGGGTACCCCACATTGTTACTTAGCTGAAATTATTGTCCAATAGTCCTGCAGACGTCCCATCGCTGAAAACGCACTAATGGGTTTTAAAACTTTTACCCAAACTTTGTGTTTACGTTTTGTCTTTGCACTGTTACATTATATTATATATATACTGCACTTTTTTGTTGTAAGAGCGGACGTCCGAGACTTAGTTTTTTAAGAATTTTGATACACAGCCGGCCGGCGATGCTGCTGATTTTGGACTGCGAACAGTTTGCAATGCTTCAATACCGAGGTGGGGATTAACTACGTCATCAGTTCCTTTGTGTAGAAATCCACGCCTTGGTTGCTTACAAGAGCATACATTGCGTAGTTGCATACTTTCGTGTGACGTATACATGTGTGCAGCCTTTTGACACATTCCTTCTAACAAAATGTTGTTGTTGTTCTGGATGTATACGCTCGACCTTGAAGCAAATTCTGTCCACTCGATATTGCGCAGTTGCAACCCTTTATAAAACTTTACCAGTTTCGTATATGTGACTTTGAAATAAAAATACAATGTATATCGATTATTCCCCAAATTACAGTAGGGCCAGAATTGTACTGTTACAATGGTTCTCGAGACAGCCAAAACAAGATGGCGATTCACCGGTTTTTGATCAAATTACGTGCTTAAAATTGATATATCTCAGTAAAAAATTGTTCGATCTTAACCAAATTAGTATCAAATGAAAGTTCTGTTAATTTTCTAAAAACTCTAGGTTAATTACTTGCGTAGCTTAAAACATTATGAAGTTATGTAGGAAAATATCATAATTTCATTACAATTTTTCCAAGAAATTTAAAAAGGGACGTCCGCCATTTTGTCAAATATGCATATTAAGCCGAGATACTGTAGTTTTCTGTTGTCTGTTATGTTAACAGTAACACGTAATGTTTTAAGAAAATTCAAGTTTTTGGATTTTCGCCAAAATTCGGCTTTTTTATTAAATATCTCAGTATTAAATATCTAAGTTTTATCGAAAAATTGTTATAAATCAAAAGTAAAGCTTATAGAAAAACAAAACTTTTAAATTTTGTTTAATTCGTTTATGACTAAAACTCGATGAGTTAAAGCAGTTTAAAAGTGTATTTTGCCGACATCGTGTAAAACATTTTTTACTTCTAGGCGAAATATCTAGTGTACAGTAGGTTTTTTTTACTATAGTGCATAGGACGATAGTTGTATCTCTTTAAATTTCCTACAAAATGCATTTTGATTGAAGTTTTTTTCTTAAATATTGACCGTGTTATGACCAAAAATGTAAACGCGCTCCAACAGTTAGATTTTGTTATTGTACGTTATATGTTCGGGGGTGGTCCTGAGGGCCTATAATTTAATTTATACTAAACTAAACTTTTTTCAAATTGACAATAGAATTAAGTATTATTTTTATTTTTTTAACGTCTACTGTAAACAAAACAATATATGTTGCAATTTGTCACTGTCTGTACTGCTGGTTCATTATATCAGTCGAATATTTAATTTAATAAAACAATATAATGTTTATGGTTCAACTTTTCTTTGATTAAATTTTATAAGCATGGATGAAATATATATTTTTTTCGACTGAATTTTGAATGTACCCAATTTCAGGACTTCAAAGTACATCCTCGAGTTGTTTCACGTTTTCAACCATTTATGGGTGGTTTTCAACCCTTTCAAGTCTAACCCTTTCGTCGGATGTATTCCTTGACGTCAAAATCATAATCAGCGCCCCCAAAAACCAATAGGTACTCACTTTAGGCTTTGACCAGCATTCTCGCAAAGTTTAATCCTTACATCCCCTGATTATAGTCTGCTTCAACCCTTTAAAAACTACGCTTTGCATCGAATATAATTTTGGGTGTCAGAATCGTAATCAGCACCCCCAAAAACCTATAAGTACCTAATTTCAGGGCTTTAAAATGCATGCTCGCATCATTTCATATTTTCAACTCTTTAGGGGTGGTAGTTTTCAACCATTCAGGGGTGAGAGCGGGCCAAAAATTTTCCTTAACTTTGTTCTAGAACTTTTAGGAAGTGATAGCATGCAAAAGGAATCAAAAAATTACATGGACACTAACTCAAAATCGGCAGATAGGACCTTTGTTATGCCTATAAATAAAAATCACGTAATAGACTATAAATTTGTTTTTATATGTGTATATAAAATATGTTATATAATTAATTGTAAATATGATATATATTTATTATTTTATTAAATTAGTAATTTTGAAAATATTACCATTTTTTGTATTAATCTGAATTTGGTCTGGTATTAATTTACTACTTGTTTTACATATGTTTAACTATTTCTAAAATTTCCCATAAGGTCATTTTTTTTAATGTGTTTTTAATAAAGTGATATTATTTTAATTTGGAATTTTGTGTTTGTTTTTTATTGAGTGTGTATATATATTATAACGTTAAAATTTTATAATGCTGTGTGTTGCTGATTTCTGCCACACGTTGTTGGCGTCAATTCTATTATATTAAACTCGTTCTGTAGTTTATTCTTACTTGAGTTACTACTGTTTCAATCTTTATGTATCTTTTATTTTAAAAGCCACACGTTGCTGTCGCCAATTCTATTACCTACGATTTATGTTGTTTGTTTTATATATCTTTCCCTTTGACTGGTTGTTGAATATAACACTCGCGTTTATTAAATATATTCTTCAACTATTTGTTATTTATTTGTTTAATTGTTTAATTCAATTATGATGTTTTTGTTTATTTATATTTGAGTAATTATTTGGTTGTAGATCCGTTGTTGAATGTAAACAGTTGCGTAGATCTCTTGACGTTTTAACATACCAAAATAACAGTTACATAAAAAATGTCTAATACGTCAAATAGAAGAATAACATAAACATATTTCATCAAGCATGGAAGAAGGAACAGGAGTATGAAAATCAAAATGTGTATCTACAAATAAATAATATTAAAACCACCCAACGAAGAAGAAAGAAGAGTAATAAGAATATATCATCGAGTATAAAGAAGAAAGAGAAAATACCATGAGTCAATATAATACGTTAGCAAACAGGCCCAATAGATCAAAATAGTGAGGGGATATGCTGAAAGTGTTATCATCATAAGAAAGAGACATGTCAAATACAATCACCATAGTGAGAAAACAGACTAATTTGTTATAATAATGAAATAAATATAGGACAATGACTATCATAATAGTGAGTGGAAATGTGGAAGAATATAACCATATTAAGTGAACATGAATTATTACAAATAGTGAGTAACCAAGAAAAGCACCAAAAATGACAAACAATTAACCAGAAGAAGAAGAAGAAGAAGAGGAAGGAATGAACCATGAAGAATGAAGATTATGTATGACCAGTACAAGACATCAACATTCACAAAATATGGAAAGCATCACAATCAATGTAGTGACCAGAATAAGAATAATGATTATTGGACTATTAATAATAAAAAACCAAGTGTTGAACCTCAATAAGTGATCACAAACAATGACAGTGAATACTTAGTATAAGTGTAACAAGAAATGATATAATAACATGTACCCCAAGTAAACAGCACAGACAATATTAGTGAAGTGTTTATAACTGAGGGAAGTGAATAACCATTTATAAGTGAAAGAATCAACGATTAACAAGTGAAATACACAAACAATTAGTGTACCAAGTTTAATCCAAGATTGTAAAACCACAGATATAATCAGTAAGACCACCAAATATATAATACAGAAAAGTGAATTAATTGCTCATAGAGATCAATAATAAAAGCTTTATAATCCTTGATATGAAATGTGCCTGAATGTCATAGCAACACAGGACAAAAAGTAGATAAATGTTAAAGCAATTAAGTAGTAAACAAACTAATTTGTTGAATAGAAACAGATCAATGTACCAAAGCCTAGATACAACCCACTAAAATATGTAACATAATTAGATTAAAAAACCAAGTGTTATTGTATAAACATATAGTGTAAAATGTGTACAAAATGTGTAAAACATAATAATAAACCATTGTAGTAACATGCCATAATGACATGACAGTATTTAAGATGAATACTCCAAAAACTATGAAGCATATTGTTGTCAAACAAATGACACATAACCTCACATGAACTGGACCTACAACATAGAATCATATACAATAATTAAACAAAGTAATTATCCATAATTGTTTCAAATAGAGACCAAATAAGAATAAATATACAAGACAATGAATACCATATGAACTGAAGGACACAACTAATGAGTCAGATTAAATATAAAACAATAAACCAATTAGACAGAACCCCAATGTGACAATAGAGTTAGTCAAAAAACATTGACAAAACTTGTAAAGAGAATGTAAGAAATGTTACCAGTAGTTAGAGGAATGTTCAATACAACTATGAGAACACCTCACAAGTATTATACAAATAATTTAATGACTGGAATTTAATAAACTAACTAACTACAATTTTAGGACTAGGTGTAAACAACCACCATACAAGAACTTAAAGAAATTTCAGCTAACAAAAAGTTAGTGAATCCACTAAACTAACCATGTACAACATTTGTACACAATTTTGATTATTAACAATGCATCTAATATGTGGTAAAATAACTAAGTAAGAGTGATAAAATGGCGAGATGAGAGCATAATGTATTTTGAACCATACTATATATGTAAACAAAATAACATTTTACCAAAATAAAGTATTAGCAAATGTATATAAATATACCTAATAATGTTATAGTACAAAAAATATGTAGTAGAATAAGGGATAATAGTGATATAAGTAAATATAAACAATCGGACATAGTTGGCTTATACGCCATTAGTACATTTTGTTTAAACTGTAAATATATTAATATTATGTAGTAGAATAGATGAGAAATGGACTCAAAATGTTTAATCATAAGTATTAAGATGTAATTACAACAAAATATAGTGAAAAGGACTTATTTGTATTAAGAACCACTATATGGATTTTGAAGAAAGTGAAGTGAATCATTAATGGACGGAATTATTACTTGTTTGGACTTAAATTAAAGACACAAGTGTCCGCAATTTAATGCCACTATCCAAATGACAATCTGACTAATAATAAGAAACTTATAAACATTATAAGATTTTCGATCATTTTCGAATGTCAATGTACACGTCATAAATAATCTCGAACCCGAAGCAGTGACGCTAAAGAATTAAAATATTTGTTTAACCAAGACCTTTGGGGTAGAGAGTATCGACTTCTAAACCAATAGAATGACCCGATTTCACCAGACGAAAAGAGACGCTTTAGCGAGATGAGTTAATTGTCTTTCAACAACCGAAGCGAGCGGAGCGTGTGACAGTCATCAAGACATATTTTTAAAATGTGCGCGTACCCCAGTAAAGTAACCATAACTAACCTATACTGAACACCCATATTATCATGTGACAGTGTTGTGAGTGAATAGTGAAACAAAAGACATGACCAGTGTATAATAAAGGTCATGTTATGTGAAGGAAACAGGGAGTATTATACATTAACAATTTTAAAACATATTGATAAAATAATTCTCGTTAGTTTAATGAAAATTATTGTTGACTGCACTAGTCAAGTAAACACGCTTGAGTGTATAACCGATAACGATGAATAATTATCTGAATAAAATGGATAAAATTCTCATTCAAACTTAATGACGACAATTAATTAAAAGATGTTATATTTTTCTGTTAAAGAATAATAAATAGAAGCGGAATCAATATTATATACCGCACACCATTACTCGTAAATATAGTCGCTTGTTTGACTATGATTTCAGCAGTCTTGAAAAATAATAACTTATTATGCGAGAATTATCATTACTGCTAATTCTATATCCTGTTACTAATAAATAAAGTGTTTGTAAAAAATAGTATTCAGATTTTTATATGATATTAACTATTCTACCTTATAGCTTACTCTCATCTAGGTAAACTAACCTATAACCAGAACGTATTTGTTTGCCACAGTGAATTACTTCTGTCATAAATGATTTTTATAAATGGAATCAATAATAAGAGTTTTTTCATTTTTTTTCTCATTCCAGTTCATAATAATAATAACAAGTAAACCAGTAATATTGTTTTAATAGTGCAATGTTAAAAGCACGTGTTTACAGATCCTAGCTTCAGAAGGCCACAAGCCGACCGTACGATAGTACGATAGTTTGACTATCGTATTGAGGTTAATAATTTTTAAATTTTGTCTTTTTAATTATAGTAAATAAGTAAATATTGTTATTTATTAACACATCTTTATATCTTGTATTATGTATATTCAAAGGATTCACGAAAATTGGTAATACTAATAACCAAAGTGGACATAACCTAAATTACCATATTATCGTACATTGTAACAGTGTTACCAGCCTTGAGCTGAAGAAGTCTCAGAATTTATTTAACTGGTTGTTGTTTTTTAAAAAAAAACATTATTAATTGTTTTAAAGGAGTTTTTACTAAATTTCACTAATGTTAATAAAAACCTCAATTTATTACCAGTGGATATAGAGTCTTTATTTCTATCAAATAGATGTAAATAACTTATTTTTAGAAACAATTATTTCACAAAGTGGCGGCAATATTCGAATGATTGATATTTGAATATTCAATTTACAATTGAGTATCAGTGTTATTTTATTTAATGTGCATTTATCGATATTCAAATGAAATATCTGTGTTATAAATGTATTTACAGTGAGATAGAACCGCCCATCAAGAAGATTGAAGACATTCACGGATGGTAAGTGGGGAGGTGAATACAGCGAATTATTAGTGATCTTAATCCTCTTTTAAACACAAACATTAATTTCAATTTACCCATTACTAAATAATTATATATGATACTAAACAACCACATGACAACGTGAAGAGAGTCTACAACAACAACAACAACCACTAAATAAAACATTTTAAAACCAATTAAAAACATTACACTTAATCTACAACCATCCAATAACGATATGTAACAACGTTAGTTTACTCTCCTGTTGAATAGTGTCGTCTGTGTGTGTCAGTGTATAGTCTAGACAAAGTTATCTTATATAAATTAAACCTTCACGTACCTGTGATGTTGTACTGGAAGTTCAGTTGGTCACAGGGGTTTAATAAACTGTCAAGCTTTTGATCAAACAGTATATTAATGCTGTGAAAGTTTTTTGTGAGCACTTTTAAATTTTACTTGGGCGCCATATGGGCTTTCGAGAGAAATGTCCCATAAAAAGAATTCTTCTGAATAATTTACTAATTCATTCTGATATTTTATAAATCAATTATTGATTAAATAGTTAAATCAAGATCAGGCATTAATTTTCTGTTTATTTGTTTATTATAAAAATGCAACTCATTAATTAGTAATACTGATTAATTATTTGTTGAAATAATTGTTGACAATTGTTGTTACTTTACAATTCAGTTATTTATTGCTTGCTCTAGAATAAATTCAATGAAATACATTCGGTTTATAATAACAAACGGATTACAGATCATCCGGTTTTTTACTTTTATCTAGCTCAGTTCAGTTACTATGAAAACTCTAGTTATAATCGATAGATTATTTATAATTGTTATCTGTCTTAAGGGTGACTTCTTTTAATTTACAGAATAGAACGCCACAGCCTTACTTTACAATGCTCTTATAATATATTATAATTTTAGGTTAGACACCTTTAGTTATTGAAAACTAGTAAACGAAAAGTTCGTTTATTCTGAATAAATTTTAGGTTAGTTCTAAGAACGTTAACACATTAAATCTTACGTCGGAATATGTTAATTCCTCTAAATCAATTTAAAACAGTGTTGATTACTTATTGTATTATTGTTTCTTGCGTCAGTACACATGTGTATTATACTATACTGTTAATAGCTAAAATGTAAACAATTTAAGTATTTGCACCGTACTCCCTGGTGATTAATCGCAATGATTAATTATTAACACTTCTAACGATCTGATTCAATGATCGTTGTTACACTTCACTTAATTTCACACATGAACGATTTTATTTCCTTCTTGATAAGCTACTGCTTTGGTTATGTATTGTACTTAACCTCGTTCTTTTACACGCACTTCTTGTAAAAGTTTCACTACTATTGTTGATGCACTGATTGAATTATACTTCTTCCTTCTCGTTGATTATTAAATTTTGGATGACAAGTTGGCCTGGATTTGTTGTTGTTAGTTGAGTGAATTTAGACAAAATGCTTCCCTGTTTGCAATTGCATTATGGATGCGGGGTGTCTTTGCACCCGTGGCTTATTTGCAGCATCTGGAACGTGTCCAATGGCTGCCAGAAGTGAACTTAGTGCTGGTACATTGTCGACTGGTGACCTAAAACTGGAAAAGGAAACTGCCAACCAGTTAACTGTGAAGGCGGGGGAGTATAACTTTATTTTGATTTGATTGGTGCACTGCTGCTGGTACCGATTCGAGCAACAGATGTTGCCCGTTTCAAGTCCAGTCAGCAGACTCCCTGAGGGCGTTGGTCGCTCCCCGCGAGGCGGAGAGCCTCCGTGCCAATGATTGATGACAGCGACAAGCAGCCGGCTCAGCGTGCTAGGAGGTGGGCAGGAAGGCGAGAAGGACAGTTTAGGTGAAAAACTCTGGTCTAGGACTGATGATTACATTTTGTTTTTGTTGAATTTAAAGAGGATGGCATTATGGCGGGTCATCAAGAAGCGCCCGAGGGCGCTTGACCCGAATGGGTGGTGGTGGTTCTGATGCACTGATGGTTCGTAGGTATGGGAAGGTGGAGGTCGAGGCTGTAGCAAAGAGAGTTAAAGCCAGCGACCGGACAAAGGCAGTCAAGGTAGGAACACGGAGACCCCTTCGAATCACGTCGTTCCTTACAAACCAAGGGGATCTCTTCAAGGATCGGAGGGTTCGGGACTGGAAAGCTTCCAGGCTACATCTGTTGGTGGTGGATAAAAGAGACCACCAGGCGGGAGCCGCATAGGTCAGTACAGACCTGAGAAAAAGCAGATAGATGGTAAACTTTGTGCGCATGGCCAGGCGGCTGCGACACGAGATAAAATGAGATAATTTGGCTCGGACGCTGCGAGCCTTGGCAAGGGTTTCCGTCACGTGGTCGTTGAAGCAAAGGCGACAATCTAGCCGAACGACTAAATACTTCACCGATTCTTTGTAGGCGATGGGCCTCCCTTCTTGGGAGAGGGGCTGGCATCGGGAGATGGACTTACGGGTGAAGCAGATCGCCTCGGATTTCTCCGTGTTGATCGTCACCCGCCATTTCCGTAGCCAGTCCGGAAGCTGGTTCAACTGACGCTGCAGCATTGTACTCGCAAAATGCGGGGACAGGGAGCTGCAGTGATACATAGCGTCATCAGCGAACAAAGACAACGTGACTCCGGGCAATACAGGCAGTTCGTTCGTATATACAAGGTACAGAATGGGGCCGAGGACAGATCCCTGTGTGGTACGCCGGCGGCGACGATCGAACTGTAGAAAAGGACCTGTCGACGCTCACCCTGAAGGTTCGGTCGCTGAGATACGACTGGAGGAAAAACACTATGGCCGATGGTAGAGGGGAATTGGCAAGTTTGAAGAGAAGACCTTCGTGCCAGACTTTATCGAAGGCCTTGCTCACGTCCAACAGTACGGCGGCCGTAGCCGCTCGCCTGTTGGTGGTGTCTGACAAGTGCGTAACAACGCGGACCAATTGAAGCGTGGTCGAGTGCTCTCTGCGTAACCCGAACTGTTCGCTGCGGATGAAACCATGTAGCAGCGGCGAGATGCGAGCCAGCAGGAGACGCTCGAACACCTTCAAGATGACTGGCAAGAGAGAGATTGGTCGATAGCTTTCAGGAAGCATGCGCGGCTTGCGAGGCTTCCGAATCATTACGATATTGGCTGTTTTCCACAGGCGGGGAAAGTACTGTAGCCGGAGACAGGAGTTAAACAGCTCAAGAACGAGGTCAATGCCTGAGGCCGGTAGATTTTGTACAGCAGCGGCCCTGATCCGGTCAGGACCGGGGGCGCAACGGCAATTTAGTCGGCAGATAGATGAAACTAGTTCATCCCTGTCGAACGGGAGGGCTGGGATATCGGGAGGGCAAGAAAAATGTCCAGATAGGAAGTCACGGACTTCTGCTGCTTCCCTGATTACAATTGCAATCGTTTATATACATTTTTTAGAATGCCGCTTGGTGCTCTCGGCGTGCTTCTAAAGTCGTCCGTGATTGGTCTGAAATTATGTCATGATGATGTAATTCTATTTATAGGCATTACATATTTATATTTCGAGCGTCAGTCTCGTTTCTGTTATTATTTCTTCGTATTTATTTGAGATTCACCAAATTTATGATGCTAACGTTTATATCTGTTATTATAATTCCAATTCGGGTTCTATTACTATCATTGTAAAGCTTGTTTATTTATCTTTATTTTGACATGGCTTGATGCCAGTTTAGTCATAGTTTTCATTAACATTTCTTTATTTTAAACTTACTAATGCATTGTTTACATTCGTCGTCTGCTAAATGTTGCAAATCCGACTAATAACTTTTGTAACTCTAACTTTCATTGTTTAATTACTTAGTTACATTTATGTTGTGTGTACTATTAATAATCACTTTCACTTTCAAAATCGGGCGCCATGTTGTCACACTGCACAACAAAATACAAACTTACCTTTAGGGCCAGAATTCAGGTAACACGAACCAGGGTTGTGGAATATATTACCTGAAATAATCGTACTCAAGATAAAACGTACCATTGACCTTTTATTTTTAAGATGACTCTAAATACATATTGGAAAATGACTCTAGCTGTACCAAACATGTACATATTACGCCATGGGGCGTTTAGCAAACATCAAACCCTTAGAACATTTTAACCCTCCAAAACAAACATGTGTTATAATATTAACCTAATAAACATGATATATATATTTGTTGTTAAAATATTGGCACAACCCAGCACTTATTAATATTGAATCATTTTGTATTAAGTATCCACTCTCTCTCTCTCACTTTCATTCTTTGGTACAATTTCGGCTGGTTAAAATGAGCTCATTTGAATAAATTGAATTTAGTATTTTATATAAAAACCATTTGATCAGTTTTGGCAGCAGTTTTTTGTTTAGATATTACTTAGCTGCATTATATGTGAAGATGTCCCATCTTTGCAGATCGCGCACTCTCGCCTGATGTTTTCGAAGAACTGTTTTAATAATACTGCACTTTCATATTTTATTTTCCTGTTGCTACTATTTAAATTTTGGTTTACATTTTTTGATGTAGCTGTAAGAGTTAGATAATGTAAAGTTTAGAGTATGCCGGCCAGCGTGGAACCCTGTTGAGACGAAACTGGCAGTGGTTAGTAGCTTTGCAATGCGGAGGTGGGGCAAACTACGTTAATAGTCCTTTGTCCGAAACGGCCAAACCCCGTTGTTTACAGATGTATTTATTGCGTATCGCATTCCTGTAGCTGATGTCATCATGGGTTAGGCTTGTTTACACTTTAATATGACGAACTGTTTTTTTGCTATTACTGTGATTTTACCCTGACCTCGACACAAATCCTGTCCGCTCAATATTACGTTGTTAAAAACTTTTGGAAAACTTTACTCTGTTTTCTTTATAGGGCTTTTAAAACAATTATAACGATTATACTTTATAACAATTATTTCCCAAAATATTATAGGACCAGAATTGTACCGTTACAAAACCCCCTCAATGAGAGTTTTTATGCTTCGGCCACAACCACCTTACTATTTATATGAAAAGAATACAATAACTCACCCGTGGTCCAATGATGGTGACAGTACCTGCATGACCTTACTGGAATTCTCCTACGAGATCCCAACACCATAAGGCATCAGGCTCTTTACGCTCCTGCTATGACGCGCTGGCCAGCTCAGGACCGCCGTCACAACATCACCAAACACTGAAACAATAAATCAAAAATATCAAAATAGTGGCTTGGTATAATGCTATATCCCTAACTGATCTGTTTCCCCTTAGCTATGTGCTGGTTTATGTTAAGAAGCACTGGGTTTGCTTCAACTCAACAAGAATTGTATAGAAGTGCCATTCTCTTCATTGACTACCCTTAACATTATAAAATTTTTCGATTCCCATCGATAATAATTAACCCTTTTTTGTTTTCATAATTAATATAATTATAAGAAGAAACACAAATCATATACTACAATTGAAACATATAATCCAAAATTTATGGATACAATTACCAAAATCTCCCTCTTCCTAAGACATTTTATAAAAAAAATGTACTATTATTATTATTATTATTATTATTAATATTATCATTAACAGTAAGTAATCCGGCGCTGTTAACAATATTTACCCCTCCTTCTCCTCCACACACACTATTTCCCCCCCTGAACTGTTGCGTTCAGTTGCCTCCACAAGGACTGAGGCAGAAGGAGTGAGCACTTTTTTCTTTTCTCTCTCTCTCCCATCCTTGCTTCAGTGTTACAGAAACTTCAAGGTCAATACCCCTACTTATTATTTTATTACACGCCCCTAAGGTGTACCACCCATATTTAGGTGAAAATAGCCTATGCAAACAAATAATCTTAGATTCCCCTGAATCTCCCATTAAATTTCTAAGTTGAACCAATTTCATAGGCAACCAACTATGGTCAGGTTTTACAAATTCTGCCCACAGCTGGTTGTCGTCCAAAACCACGATTAGTGCTGGTAAGACAGTAATCGCCTGAAATATGGGGAATCGCAATAGTTTGACACGTTGTGTCATATGCAGTTACATTTGTAACTGCCCCAAAATCATACATTTATACATACATACAATTCATGTTTAAATTCCTACACTAATACATAATAAACATAATACGTAATAATACACCCATCATTAACATTGCAAGTATTTCATTAAAACAACAACTCACATTTAACTTTGATCAAAATTTACACACCCTACATCTTTAAATTTGCATATAAAATTATAACATTACATTTTAATTAATTAATTAATTAATACTTTTAATTATTAAACTTTTATTAATTAGCCATCAATTATTTATCATTTACTACCATTTAATTCTTCACAATTTCAAATTTATTATTAATATTCATATTACATTATTATTATTTCATTTCTTATTACCTTTCTACTATGAATTTTCTACTTAACCCTTCACATTTTTATCATTGATTAGTCTGGGTGACTCCTGTATTCACTATGATTTGACTTATTATATAGGCACTAACATTTATAATCTTACTCACCTTTCTTCCTACTAGCCACTACTAACAACCAGATTTACATATTATGACACCAATCTCTCAATTATAAACACCTTCACTAATTCCATTTAAATCCTCTGGCACCGCTCGTCTTTGTACTAGGATGTGTGTTCCCTACCTGGCCATATACATACCTAACCATTTGCCCCCCAAAATATCGGCAAACACTCCCTTAAACTACTCTAACACTTGCCACAACGTCGCATGCTGATTACTCCTTACACCACTACCCTTACTACAAAATATCATCATCAACAAATATATTTACCCTTCACATTACTCACCTCTCTACATATAATCACTACTACTGTGTCCCTAAAATATCTAACACTCTCTTTGTGTGTTACTGGTATTTCAAAATTCTTATTTATCTAACTCCCATTAACTTTAATTGACTAACTCACATGCCTTTATTTTAATCATTATCACCCATGCTCTATCCCTTGTTAACACTTACTGTGATCATTGACAATTGCATTAGAAAATTCATCCCTCACCTACTCATAACAATACATCTCAATATCTATATATATTACATGCTTAATCATTTATTATTCATTAGAAATCTCAATCTCATAAAATCATTTAACTTCATTATCAAACTTTCTTTTGTACAACATTAATTAAGTAATTAATCTTCAATTATTTAATTCAATTATTTAAAATTTCACCATTATTTTCACTTGTTTAGTCAAAACAAAAACATGTTAATTGTTATTATTAAATCAATTAAACTATAACTTCCTGTTACATACATAGTTTACATAAAATTACCTGTAATATACAAATACAATGACATTAATACACAAAAAAAATATACAATCCAACTTATTATTTTATCATTGACCAAAATCAGCTCATAAGCAGTCCATTTCAATACCACTGTTCACACATATTATTGTTCATACACAATAAAACAATCTATCCTCCATCATTGAATAACAGTCGAATCTTAGGTCTATACAACTTATTTTTTATTAAATAAATGATATTATTATTATCAATATAAAATTTATCTAAATTTTTATATTCTTCCACAATGTCGTTTAAATTAATAGGCCTATTCCATATCAATTTATCATGTACCATGTCATCATCGGGTATGGTTCTGTCTACCTCAGTATTATCTGTCATAATCATGTAAGTCATAAAGTCATTACTATCGTCATCATAATTATCTACTAATCCACCCTTTACTTCCCAAGGTAAGTAATTGTTATCATTATTATCATCATCTACTATTATTGCTATCTCAATTTCCCTATAAGGTAAGTATTCGCTATAATTATCCACCATCTCTACTCCTAACCTTTCTACAAATTCTCTATACTTTCTATTTATCTTAAAAATCTCTATTACTCTCTTTCTCTCTCTCTCTCAATATATTTCCCACCATAACACCAAGCTACACTCTCTCTCTCCAAATATGCAGGGGTCACTAACTCATAATTGCTGCACCACCGATGAAGTGCACAAAAAAACCAGGGAACTCTATTTGTAGACATATTGTCTCCCAAATACTCACGTGAAGCCATTTCTTCACCCCCTACTACAACATTAAGGGAAAATTTTACCCCCTGCAATCCCCCTACAACTATACTTTCTTTACACTTTCTCTCTAACTCAACACACTCTAACATCTCACTGTCACTGCCAATATTCTCATCATCATTTTCTAACACCATGTTCTTAATTATATCATTATTATTACCTGTAAACTCATTATTCAAATTATCATTGTTACTCACCTTGTTATTAATTCTTTCTTCCTTACTTTTTGTCATATTTTCACTGCTACTTACCTTCTTATTCTTTATTTGACTTAATCTCTCATATAACCTTTTATTCACTTCGTCAAATTTTTTATCAAAATTATCATTTCGTTTTTTAATTTCATTTTTCATTTCGTCAAACTTCTCATTAAAATCACTTTTAATTTCATTTTTAGTTTGAATATTTTGTGTTTTAATTTCATTTTTTATTTCACTTTTGAAGTTATTAAAATTTTCATTCTGTTTGTCAAACTTTACATCTAGCTTGCTGAACTTCTCATCAAATTTATTACTCTGTGTCTCAAATTTCAAATTGGAATCTCTTTTTTGTTCATCCAGCTTTATATCAAAATTATCAAATTCAGTTAATAATAACTGCATCAAAGCAGCAGTTGTTTCGTCTGTTTTGTTTTCATGATGAAGTGAGATGGATGTTGCTGTTACTTTCTCTAACTCTACAGATTCAGTCGCACTCGACCCACCAATCTGACTAATTTGTGTTAATGGAACATCCATCTCACTAGTCAAATTTTCATCAGTTACACTGATTTCTATTGTTTTATTGTCATTGGTACTCATTTTTTTTTGTTTATTATATCTCTAACACATACAATACTGCTAACACATATATGCATATAGCCTCGTAACTTAACCCTACCTTACGCACGTGTTTACGTACTTTCTCACTCTTACCTCAGGTAATCATTCCACATTCTGGTAAGTATACTCCAAATAAAATTAAGTTCTATGTAGAGTCACTGTTCGGCACGCGCCATTTGTAACTCTAACTTTCAATTTTTAATTACTTAGTTACATTTATGTTGTGTGTACTATTAATAATCACTTTCACTTTCAAAATCGGACACCATGTTGTCACACTGCACAACAAAATACAAACTTACCTTTAGGGCCAGAATTCGGGTAACACGAACCAGGGTTGTGGAATATATTACCTGAAATAATCGTACTCAAGATAAAACGTACCATTGACCTTTTATTTTTAAGATGACTCTAAATACATATTGAAAAATGACTCTAGCTGTACCAAACACGTACATATTATGCCATGGGGCGTTTAGCAAACATCAAACCCTTAGAACATTTTAACCCTCCAAAACAAACATGTGTTATAATATTAACCTAATAAACATGATATATATATTTGTTGTTAAAATATTGGCACAACCCAGCACTTATTAATATTGAATCATTTTGTATTAAGTATCCACTCTCTCACTCTCTCACTTTCATTCTTTGGTACAATTTCGACTGGTTAAAATGAGCTCATTTGAATAAATTGAATTTAGTATTTTATATAAAAACCATTTGATCGGTTTTGGCAGCAGTTTTTTGTTTAGATATTACTTAGCTGCATTATATGTGAAGATGTCCCATCTTTGCAGATCGCGCACTCTCGCCTGATGTTTCCGGAGAACTGTTTTAATAATACTGCACTTTCATATTTTTATTTTCCTGTTGCTACTATTTAAATTTTGGTTTACATTTTTTGATGTAGCTGTAAGAGTTAGATAATGTAAAGTTTAGAGTATGTCGGCCGGCGTGGAACCCTGTTGAGACGAAACTGGCAGCGGTTAGTAGCTTTGCAATGCAGAGGTGGGGCAAACTACGTCACTAGTCCTTTGTCCGAAACAACCAAACCACGTTGTTTACAGATGTATTTATTGCGTATCGCATTCCTGTAGCTGATGTCATCATGGGTTAGGCTTGTTTACACTTTAATATGACAAACTGTTTTTTTGCTATTACTGTGATTTTACCCTGACCTTGACACAAATCCTGTCCGCTCAATATTACGTCAATGAAAACTTTTGGAAAACTTTACTCTGTTTTCTTTATAGGGCTTTTAAAACAATTATACTTTATAACAATTATATCCCAAAATATTATAGGACCAGAATTGTACCGTTACACTTTTTCCTAATATTTGTTTAATTATTCTTAATTTCTAATTAGAACATGATTAGTTGATTAAAAAGAATACCTTATTATATATAAATGCTGCATTCAGCTGAACAATATTAATTATCTGTTTACATTTGTTGATTTTCTAACATAAACTTCCATATTTTACTATTTTTATTTTAACATGTCCTTCTTATCTCTTATTCTTATAACATCACACATGTGGTGGTGCTTTACATTCTTTTTATCATTGTCACGATTTTACTTCATTCTGATTAGTAGGGTTTCTATCTGATTCTTATTTCCTTGATTTAAATTGGTCATTCAGGGTTTGTTATAATTATTTTACAATGTTTTGTTCCCTGACTATTATTACATTTATGTACACATTTTATTTACTTATGATGTTACCTAAACACATTCAGTGTTTACATTTATACTTATTCTTAATTCATGATAATACATATTTGGCTTTCACATTATCTTTTACAGTTTGTGATTATTCCTAGCATGGTTCTCTATATTTGTCTTTTTTAAATCATTGCTTTGACTTGGATCAGCTAATGTGCTGTTTTTATTTATAATATATGGTACAATACTATTCAAGTCATTTGTTATTTTACTTATTCTATTTGATTTTATTTATCAAAGGTTTTTATTGAGCTCACTTAACAGTTTATGTGGGAAACTTGTCTTGTCATTTCGTCTTTGTCATTTTGTTTATTTATGTTGTAGTGTCATTTAGTACAGGTAGTGGATTTACCACTGTTTATTTGAATTGCTTCTCTCCTTTCATTCTTTACTGGTTAATGATTTTTACTGTTACATTCTTCCTGGTTACTCATTTATAGTTATTTTAGTATTATTCACCCTTCTGGTGTTCATTATTATTATGGAACATTTTGTGATGTTACATATGCTCCCCTC
Source organism: Magicicada septendecula (assembly GCA_034769895.1). NCBI lineage: Eukaryota > Metazoa > Arthropoda > Insecta > Hemiptera > Cicadidae > Magicicada > Magicicada septendecula. Next base: position 1,118,078,563 of record CM068367.1, on the reverse strand, counting down.
TCAAAATTGATAATTTGAGAAAAACAAGTTCTTTGGTTTGATGAAATTATCATTTTAAGTTGGTTCAATTATAAAACTACCGCTTTCTTCTTTATCTAACGTAATGGTTTTTTGGTGTATTGGTCTAGACTATGTTCATCGTTATTCTCCTATCTTCAGCTTACAAGTATTGGTCAATTTTTCATTCTCTTGGTTATTTGGTTATATTTACATTTGTTCTTATTTTGATAATTTCCCTCTTCTCCTGTAGTAATACATTTCTCCTTCTCATTATATGTATCTCGATTCTTATAACAATTCTCCTTTTCTCTTTCATTTACCTCGAAGTTGTTGATTTAATCCTTGAAATATTATAATTCCCTAACATTTATAGCAGGTTCGGAGTCAGAGGGGCTCTCATTGGCATCCATTCTCCGCCGTTCCTTAACTATACACTCACAGATCAGAGGAATCTTCATCTCTGTCTGGGACAATAAAAAGTTGTACATAACAACAGTTGCACTATCACAACACATAAGACATAATATATTATTCATATTTCATTATAAGACATTATATTCATTTATTAGAATACTCAAGGGATTAGAGGTTCCATTACATAAATTCCATTACTGTATCACTTCTGATGCTTTATCAATTCATTTAACATATTTCTCTTCACAGGTCATTGTTTGTTACAACTTGACACATTTTTTGTATTATCATAAGCTTTGTTGTTATTCATCAATACTATCTTGGATGTTGGTTTTGTTATCATACATCTTTTTATTTTCACACTTATTTTCATCACCATATAATTATGCAGTTAATTCTTAATTTCATCGTCACCTTATGTTGTAGTTTTATATTCTTCTTCATTTTCACCATAATTCATTTTTAACATTGATTATATAATAGTTTGTAATATTTTATGTTGGTTAGTTTCTTTTAATTATTCATTTAAGTAGTCGTTTCATTTATTATCATTATCTCTTTGTTTGTCGTTTAATTATTATCTCTTTTCATTTATTATACACTTTATATTAGATGGATTGTTCATGATAGTGTCTAGTCTTCATCTGTTCCCGTAATCATTTTATTTTCACTCATAGTTGGTTTAATGTATTTTATTCAGGTTCACATAATTCTTCTTCTCTGGTTTGCTTTATTTGGTTATCTATAACATCCGTCCTTCTTCTTCAATTGTTGATAGTTACTTGGTTTAACCATGGTCGATTATCCTTGTCGCTCTGTTTCCTCGGATTAATTTGGTGTCCAGATTGGTTTCTGTACTGGTGAAGTATCTCTCCATCGCTCGGCTCTTCCACTTTGCTGCTCCGAAATCTTCATTTACTTCACGGTCTTCCGTCATGGTTAATTCTTGTTTAATTAACAGGTATTGTAACTCTTCTAACATAAAATAGTCGCTGGTATTTAATACTACTTCTATCATTTTATCATCTGGATTCTCAACCAAATATTTTAATGATACATTACTTATTGAGAATATCATTGATATTGTCTGATACATTTCAATGGTTGGTATATTTATTTTAAATATATCTTTATTTAAGTTTTTTGTCACTATTTTATTATGATTTACTGTTGATATTTTTATTAAGTTCTTGCTAGAATTTTTAAACTTAATGATTTCTCTCTGTTCATTAATAGGGAGGTTAAACATGTTAACTAACCCACCTTTAATCATCTCCATTCCTTCTTGTGTATTTCTTATTTTCTTTGGAAATATTTTTCCTATCTTCTTGGTCTTCGGAATTATTTGGTTCTTTACACTTTTAGTGTTGATTTCTATGTGTTGTATATTCTCTTCATTTCTGTGGTGTTTATTCTCGGATAACAATGCTTTTGAGTCTTCTTTATTTTCTGTTTGTTTACCATTATCTTCAGATTGTAGACTTAATTCTTCCATTGTTTCATCATTTGGTACTTCTTCTATCGCCGGTTTGCCCTCATTTTTTATTTCTTCTACCATCTGTCTCAGTTGTTGTCGTTCACTACCACTCATTCTCTTATCATATTCTTCTATTACCTTATAGTATTTTTTAAAAAACCCTTCCATCCATTCCTGGAAGTTTGCGTCCACTGGTTGGGTTGGTTTTTCGTGTTGATCTTCTTTTAATTTTTTATATAATGGTTATGGGTTTTTATCAGTCTTTTCTATGGTTGTTAATGGTTTATCATCATTCATTATTTCTTTGGTGTCTCTATTATTCACATTCATTATATCATTATTATTATTTATTTTCTTATTGGGGGTTTCCATGTTTTTATTCACGGTTTCACTGTGTTCATTTAAAAGTTCACATGATTTATTATTATCATTTTCTTTTATCGGTTCGATCACTGGTTTAGTATTTATGCTTTCTTCCTCTTCTTTATTATTATCATCGACAATCTGTTCTTGAGTATTTCCATTTACCTCTTCTTGTAGTGGTTCTGTAGACTTCTTACTATAGTCCATCTTATTATTCATCTCCATTATCTTCTCTTCTCGCACCTCGTTTAATTCTTTCCTCCATTCACAAATGTCTTTCCTGGATTGTTCGAACATAATGCTTATCCATGCTCTTAACTCAGTATTTTCCGTTGGTATCGGTTTCTCTGGGTGTCTGATTAATTGTCTCCATTGTTCATACTCCTCCAGTGTATATTGCTCTGTCACATGTGCGTATACTCCTGTTCTTTCATTTTTCGTTTGTGTTTCATTATTGTACCATCTCTTCCAATCATCATTAGTCATTTTCTCCACCTTCTTATTGTTAATGTCGTGGGTTGTCCCGATAGCTTCTTCTTTATTATACTTGGTGTCTAGCTTCCACATTTCATCATAAATTTGTCTTAGTGACATTTTGTCGTTCGGCGTCAACTTTATAGTCGCACGACCCATCTGTGCTCGTTTGTGATCAGTGGTATTTTCATAAATATAATCCACATCTCTGCCGAATTTTTTGAATAATACTGTCATTCATTCTGCGTAGCTTAATGGTCTGTCTGATTCTGGCATCTTCTTGTCTGGTTGTAGCATCGCTCTTCTTGGTATGGTCGTTCTACTGTAATTGCCGGGCTAAATTAGGATTTAGATCTTTGCGGGCTAAATTAGAGTTGCGTAGATCTCTTGACGTTAGTTCACTCTCCTGTTGAATAGTGTCGTCTGTGTGTGTCAATGTATAGTCTAGACAAAGTTATATTATATAAAGTATATAAAGTAAATTAGGATAATTTAATTAAAATATAATATTCTCCTGTCTATTTTTAAAGCCGCACTAGTTGGTAGCCAATTCTATAACGTTAAAATTTTATAATGCTGTGTGTTGTTGATTTGTGCCACACGTTGTTGGCGTCAATTCTATTATATTAACCTCGTTCTGTAGTTTATTCTTACTTGAGTTACTGCTGTTTCAATCTTTACGTATCTTTTATTTTAAAAAGCCACACGTTGCTGTCGCCAATTCTATTACCTACGATTTATGTTGTTTGTTTTATATATCTTTCCCTTTGACTGGTTGTTGAATATAACACTCGCGTTTATTAAATATATTCTTCAACTATTTGTTATTTATTTGTTTAATTCAATTATGATGTTTTTGTTTATTTATATTTGAGTAATTATTTGGTTGTAGATCCGTTGTTGAATGTAAGCAGTTGCCTAGATCTCTTGACGTTAGTTCACTTTCCTGTTGAATAGTGTCGTCTGTGTGTGTCAGTGAATAGTCTAGACAAAGTTATATTATATAAATTAAACCTTTACATACCTGTGATGTTGTACTGGAAGTTCAGTTGGTCACAGGGTTTAATAAACTAATAAACTGTCAAGCTTTTGATCAAACATTAATGCTGTGAAAGTTTTTTGTGAGCACTTTTAAATTTTACTTGGGCGCCATATGGGCTTTCGAGAGAAATGTCCCATAAAAAGAATTCTTCTGAATAATTTACTAATTCATTCTGATATTTTATAAATCAATTATTGATTAAATAGTTAAATCAAGATCAGGCATTAATTTTCTGTTTATTTGTTTATTATAAAAATGCAACTCATTAATTAGTAATACTGATTAATTATTTGTTGAAATAATTGTTGACAATTGTTGTTACTTTACAATTCAGTTATTTATTGCTTGCTCTAGAATAAATTCAATGAAATACATTCGGTTTATAATAACAAACGGATTACAGATCATCCGGTTTTTTACTTTTATCTAGCTCAGTTCAGTTACTATGAAAACTCTAGTTATAATCGATAGATTATTTATAATTGTTATCTGTCTTAAGGGTGACTTCTTTTAATTTACAGAATAGAACGCCACAGCCTTACTTTACAATGCTCTTATAATATATTATAATGTTAGGATAGACACCTTTAGTTATTGAAAACTAGTAAACGAAAAGTTCGTTTATTCTGAATAAATTTTAGGTTAGTTCTAAGAACGTTAACACATGAAATCTTACGTCGGAATATGTTAATTCCTCTAAATCAATTTAAAGTAGTAGTGATTTAGTTAATAAGATATAATTATAATTATAAGCTACATGTATATTTGTGTAAATAAAATTTGACTAACAGTCAAATTTTATTTAAACCAACCAGGGGAATATATGCAACAATACATATATTTGCATATGTCCCCAGGGCGGTATGTTTAATATGTAATTAGCATAGCAAGTATAAGGATCAGTTTTAGACAGTTTTGTGCAAGAAAATGCAGGAATTGACAAAATCTGACCTGTCGAAAAACGTACCCCTCCCGCCGCGTAAGATACAGCATGTGTGTGTTTGTGTGTGTGAGCCAACTGTGACCTGTTTTGAACGACGCGATGGGGTGATCTGCTACGAATTGTTTGTTCCAATTATTCAGGTCTTAACAGGATTATAATAAACTAATAAAATTGCTTGTGTTAAACCTGTACGCAAAAACGTACCCCTCCCGCCGCGTAAGATACAGCATGTGTGTGTGAGCCAGCTGTGACCTGTTTTGAACGACGCGATGGGGTGATCTGCTACGAATTGTTTGTTCCAATTATTCAGGTCTTAACAGGATTATAATAAACTAATAAAATTACTTGTGTTAAACCTGTACGCAAAGACTTACACCAATTATAAAGACACCATTACATTAAGGGATTTTGAACGAGTATGGTAATGTAAAATTTATTTTCAGAGGTGTAATATAAATGATGCTATTTAATTAATATTAATTACTAGTGTAATTAAAGAGTAATTAATATGTGTGGTATATGTGAGTGACCAGAGAAAAATTATGCAAACAATGAGATCGCTCATGTGACGAGTATGTTCATAAGTTCGCGATAATTAACCAAAAATTGAGTGTAATTAAAAGGACGCTCTGGAGCGAACTGACCATCTCTAACCTGTCAAAAGCAGGACTGTTCTTGTCAAATCGCCACCAGTATAAATACCACTGGCAATTTTGGGCGATCACACACTCAGACTCATGAAATCTACAGACGACGTTACACTGCCCGATTGCAGATGGACCAGGACACACACTGTACCACACTCACACCAAGACGTAAGGAGGAATGCTGGAGCATCACTAACAGCAACAACCCATAAAGACAACAAACACCGCATCAGCATAGTCATCATCATCATCAACTTCATCTTACTCTCAGGATTCTGGACACACACACACACACACACACACACCCAATGGTAACGGCGATATACGGATGTGATACAAAAACAATTATATTTTATTGTGAAGAGAGCTCTCAAAAAAGAACTTAAATATGAATATAATAATTAGAGCTTTAAGATTAAATAATACTGAGATAAGAGAGTAAGTTAACAAGCAAATCTAGTAAAGAAATAATAATCTTTTGTATTATTTTTGGGTGTGTCAGTATAAGTCCATAATAGATTGGAAGTAAATGGTAGATTAATTTATTTTTGTTTATAGCAACAATAAATTCATTCTTGAAACTTAATCTTATTTTGTTTGTAACTGAGTTGCTATGAGTATTTAAAAGTTGAGTTAATTTCAGACACAGAAATAAAAGGATTTAAATAATTTGTTTAACATGTTGTTTAATCAATAAGATTATATGGGTGTTTATTTTATTTTTTTGTGGTATGTTATGAATAGCATTGCAGGTTACATATATTTGTAACACTTATAAAGGTAAATATTTATGTGTCTAATGTTTGAAATTTTAATATTGAAATATTTTTTTTCTGTTAATTAATAAATCTTAGAATGATTATTTGAAACAATTTTAAATGATTTATTTCATGTCAACAACATCTCACTCCTCTTTAAAAACTATTTAATTATTGTGCAACTACATATACTTAACGCAACGAGAAACAAAATCCTGCGACCTGGTCGGTGTAATACATATTTAGTTGTGTTGAGTACATGGTAATATATTTATAGAATCGTTGTGTGTGTGTGTGTGTGTGTGTTTGTGTGGAAATGGTAAGCTTTCCAATCCTTTCAATTTGTGTGACAGTGAATATAGATTAGCAACAGAAATTTGTATCAGAGTGGCAAACAATCCAGTACAGGATATAAAAGCAGTTTTTCAGAATTGTTTTCATTTTTACTTCCTACAATTTAATTTCCGTCTATTATTAATTGTTCATAGTACATTCATATTATTTGCATACATCCGCTTTATAAAACATAGGATCATTTAACTTAGGACTATTATTAGGAAGCCTAATAATACAATTTTTTCAGTATATTCTTAATTTCCAACATATTATTAAATTTTCAGGTTCCCAGGATGCATTGTTAAACTACCTTCAGCCAGATGATTTACTGAGTGGTGATTATGATTTTTTTAATAATAATCCTCCTAATCTGTGCTACAGACCATGTAATGGAATACCAAGGATATGTTATTACCGTTTTGTATTAGAAGCATATTTTGCAATGGGAGCGTAAGTTTTCACATACTTTTTACAAAGTGATTAAGTACTGTATCAGTGTAGGCAAAACCTATTACCATAACACAGAGTGAATGTAAAATGGTCATACATTATTTATGTTTCTCTTTTTATGTAGGAGACAGTAATATAATATTATATTACTATATAGTAATAATATTATAATACTATATTATTATATTGTACTACTATAATACTATATTGTGACACTAATATAGTCACTGTATTCTACAAACCATTACAAGTACTGTAATTAGCTATAGAAATATCAATAGTTAAAGGAACAAACAGCATTTTCCTAGTACATAATCAAGTTGTATGGTGTATGTTAATGTGCAAGTTGCCAATATTAAAAATATGAAAATACCATAATAATTTTATCATTGTATACAGTTTGTGGAAGGTGAAACAGAAAAGAATGAGAGAGATAGGTGGTATTCTACACGCACACACACACATGTGCACGTGTTGTAATTGTGTGTGTGTGTGTGTGTGTGTGTGTGTGTGTGTGTGTGTGTGTGTGTGTGTGTGTGTGTGTGTGTGTGTGTGTGTGTGTGTGTGTGTGTGTGTGTGTGTGTAGAATACCACCTATCTCTCTCATTATTTTCTCTTTCACCTTCCACAAACTGTATACAATGATAAAATTATTATGGTACTGTAAATGATAAAAATTATTACAACACGTGCACATGTGTGTGTGTGTGTGTGTGTGTGTGTGTGTGTGTGTGTGTGTGTGTGTGTGTGTGTGTGTGTGTGTGATAGTTCTTCAAATATTAACTATTTCTGCAAGTAAAACTATATTGTATTATCACCTTATGCACATTTCACTGATTAAATCAGTATCATCAGAGGTTTATTAATGAATAAACAAACAATTGAACTGTTTGAGGCTTCCATAGCAAGACCGTCTGATTGGTGGCATAGTTTATTATTATATTGAAAATCATTTCATTTTAAAATAATTTTGAGATTGTTAAGCCAGGTTCCCATGAGGTAAAGTGCATGACAACCTTCATGACTTCTTACTTGAAAGCATTTTACTTGCCAAGTAGTGCACTACCATGAGTGTTCCCACAACGAATTCTTCTTTCAGTCTAGTGGATGCTTTTACCATGTCAAAAACACAAATCGAAGAACCAATCTCCGTTGTGTGTGATACGCTGACCTACGAAGTTATTAAAAATGGAAACCAGGAAAGAAAAGAAAAGTTTGTGTTCACAAGTGGGTAAAGAGGCGTGAAACACTGGTAGCTTCAAGTGTATTGTGTCGTGAACTTAGAGAGGAGGATGAAATGGGTCATGCAAGTTTGTATAGATTAAATAGAAACCAATACATGTGGCTACTAAACAAAGTGCAAATATGAATACAAAAGTTGGTACCTACCTCCAGAAAGCAATCCCTGCTGAAACAAAACTTGACGTTACTTTGCGTTTCTTGGCTTTAGACGAATCCTACACTAGTCTCCAGTATTTGTTTAGGATACCTAAATATTCTATTAGTAAATTTATTTTAGAAATGTTGGATGCCATTTACAATGCATTGTTAGAATATACTACTATCCCAAATTCTGCCGAGCAATGGAAGGCAATAGAAAGAGGTTTTGCAGAGAAGCGGAATTTTCCTGGTTGCCAAAGGTCCATCTATGGGAAACATGTTTGTTTAGTGGTAGTGAATATTATAACTATAAACAGAACTTCAGTATAGTTTTATTAGCCATGGTAGATGACAACTATTGCTTTAGGTATGTTGATATTGGTGCTCCAGGTAGGCATTCTGATGGAGGTATTTTTAGTCAATGTTCACTCAAGAAAAAATAGAAAATAAAGAATTGAACATACTTGACGAGTTTGTAATAATTGTGGACTCAGCTTTTCCTTCTATTTGATGAGACCATATAAAAAAAAATGGGTAAACAAAGTAAATCAGATTTACAAGTACAGACTGAGCTAGGCGCACAGTTGAGAATGCTTTTTGGTATCTCGGGTTTCAGATATTTGAAAAACCAATTGCTACAAAAGTAGAGACAGCTAAAAAAAAAAGTTTGAACAGCTTGTGCCATTCATAATTGATTGCGATGTAATGGTGACAGTAACTACTTCAGTGAATCGTTAATTGTTTACAAGGATATTGATAATTGCAATGTAATACCAGGGACATGGAGGGAGGTGGATAAATGCACTGTTTTACAGAACTTTCAGCCTCTCCAATCTCAATTTTCAGATACAGCAACTTGCAACAAACAGAACCATTACCATGAATACCATTTTCACCATGAGAAAAGTACCATGGTAAGATCAGATGATCCAGCATTTCTGTAATACTAAATAGTGTATTGTTTATTCTGTTTTTGTGTGTGAAATTAGTGATTATAAGTGGTATTTTATTTATTACCAAACATTAACAAATAAAATTATAATTCAAATTACAACAAGAATATCGGTATGGAGAACCATACATGACTTCCATGTTCTAAGTAAGATTTATATTTAAAATCACTTTTGAAATGAAATATTTCATAGAAACTACTTCTTTCTACTTACTGCTTCAGCCTTAACCACAGTACTGTGGTCACTAACGTATACCACCTCACGTTTTCGCACTCAATTTTCACTGAGATGGAAGTCTATGGCACTGCCGAAAAGTTTGGTTTTGCAGAAAACATTGGACTACGGCTAAAACAGCCCGGGAAGGAATTTTAACAAAGAACTACTACTTTGTTGCCGATAACGTACTACACATAAAAAATTCTCCCCTCCACCTTCAACTCTAATTTTCATTTAGGGAAAATTACCCCCACCCCGTTCACCAAACCTCTTCATTTATAGACATTTCATCTACGTTTCTACAGTGGATTATTTTGAGCTTCTTATCAAAATACTTTATTTATAAAAATTAAGTACTTTACTCTTGTTAAAACATATAAAACGTTGAAGGTAAACTACCCCTTTCTCTAAACCGATCTTCACCAAAATCAATAGACCTTCAGTCCTCTACAATGCAGGGATGCATGCAAAAAAATATTTGATTCTGTTTCAATTTGCGGCAGTTATCATTCGTCATGAAAACATTTCTCTTGTTACAACATAACATGTTTCAGGTAAACTACCCCTTTCCCTTTACCGATCTTCACCAAAATCAACAGGCCTTGAGTTCTATACAATTTAGGAACGTTTGCAAAAAATTATTTGATTTTTTTTTTTTTATTTACGGCAGTTATTGTTCGTCATAGAAAAAATTACCCTTGTTAAAACATAAAAAGTTGCAGGTAAACTACCCCTTTCTCTAAACCGATATTCACCAAAATGAACAGACCTTCAGTCCTCTACAATTCAGGGCTGTATGCAAAACATTATTTGATTCTGTTTGAATTTGCGGCTCTTATCGTTTCCCATAGTAAATACCCTTGTTAAAATATAAAACGTTGCAGGTAAACTACCCCTTTCCCTTAACCGATCTTCAACAAAATCAACAGACCTAGAGTTCTGTATAACTCAAATAGGTATGCAAAAGAGTAGTTGATTCGGTTTGAATTTATGGCAGTTATCGTTCGTCATAAAAAAATTACACTTGTTAAAACATAAAAAGTTGCTGGTAAACTACCCTATTCTCTTTACCGATCAACACCAAAACCAACAGGTCTTGAGAACTCGACAATTCAGGGCTGTATGCAAAACATTATTGATTCTGTTTGAATTTGCGGCTGTTATCGTTTGCCATAGAAAAATATCGGTATGGAGAACCATACATGACTTCCATGTTCTATGATTTATATTTAAAATCATATTCGAAATGAAATATTTCCATAGAAACTACGTCTTTCTACTTATTGCTTCAGCATTAACCACAGTACTGTGGTCACTAGCGTATACCACCTCACGTTTTCGCACTCGATTTTCACCGATGATGGCAGTCCATGGCACTGCCGAAAACTCTGGTTTTGCAGAAAACATTGGACTATGGCTAAAGAGCCCGGGAAGCAATTAAAAAAAAAACTACTTCTTTGTTGCCGATAACGTAGTACACATAAAAAATTCCCCCCTCCACCTTCAAATATAATTTTTAATAATAGAAAATTACCCCAACCCCGTTCAACTAACGTCTTCATTTTAGATATTTCAACTACGTTTCTACAGTGGATTACTATGAGCTTCTTATCAGGATACTTTATTTATAAAAATTAAGTACTTTACTCATGTTAAATCATAAAATGTTTCAGGTAAACTACCCCTTTCTCTTAACCGATCTTCTGCAAAATCAACAGAACTTCCGTCCTCTACAATTCAGGATTGCATGCAAAAAAATATTTGATTCTGTTTGAATGTGCGGCATTTATCGTTCGTCATGGAAACATTTCTCTTGTTACAACATAAAATGTTGCAGGTAAACTACCCCTTTCCCTTAACCGATCTTCACCAAAATCAGTAGACCTTCAGCACTCTGCAACTCAGGAAAGGGTGCAAAAAATTATTTGATTCTCTTTGAATTTTCGGCAGTTATCATTCATCATAAAAAAATTACCCTTTTTAAAACATAAAATGTTGCTGATACACTACCCCTTCGCTTAACCCATCTTCAACAAAATCAACAGACCTTGAGTTCTGTATAATTCAAAACGGTATGCAGAAGAGTAGTTGATTCTGTTTTAATGTACGGCAGTTACCATTCGTCATAAAAAAAATTACCCTTGATAAAACATAAAATGTTGCTGGTAAACTACCCTATTCACTTAACTGATCTTCACCAAAACCAACAGGTCTTGAGAACTCTACATTTCAGGGCTGTATGCAAAATATTATATGATTCTGTTTGAATTTGCGGCTGTTATCGTTTGCCATATAAAATACCCTTGATAAAACAAAAAACGTGGCAGGTAAACTACCCCTTTCCCTTAACCGATCTTCACCAACACCAACAGGTATTGAGAACTCTACAATACAGGGCTGTATGCAAAACATCATTTGATTCTGTTTGAATTTGCGGCTGTTATCGTGTACCATAGAAAATATCGGTATGGAGAACCATACATGACTTCCATATTCTAAGATTTATATTTAAAATCATTTTCAGCCAAACAGCCAGGCTGTGTCTTACCTGCCTTTTTACTTCCATATTCCTTAAGGAATGGAAGTATGGTGATTATTGCTGTATTAAATGAAAAATATTATATTACATTAAAATGAAAAAATTATAATTTTATTGCCTGGCAACAAAATTATTTTATTTTTAACAATTACCATTGTTTGAAAAAGTTTAAATAAATTTTTAAGTACTTTACTCTTGTTAAAACGTAAAAGGTTGCTGGTAAACTACCCCTTCCCCTTAACCGATCTTCACCAAAATCGAAAGTCATTGAGACCTCTACAATTCAGGGATGTATGCAAAAAATTATTTGATTCTATTTCAATTTGCGGCTGTTATCGTTTGCCATAGAAAATACGCTTGATAAAAAAACGTTGCAGGTAAACTACCCCTTCCCCTCAACCGATCTTCACCAAAAACAATAGGTCTTGAGTACTCTACAAATCAGGGCTGTATGCAAAACATTATTTGATTCTGTTTGAATTTGCGGCTGTTATCGTTTGCCATAGAAAATACCCTTGTTAAAAAAATGTTGCAGGTAAACTACCCCTTTCCCTCAACCGATCTTCACCAAAAACAATAGGTCTTGAGAACTCTACAATTTAGGGCTGTATGCAAATAATCGTTTGATTCTGTTTGAATTTGCGGCTGTTATCGTTTGCCATAGGAAATACCCTTGTAAACATAAAACTTTACAGGTAAACTACCCCTTTCCCTTAACCGATCTTCACCAAAAACAATAGGTCTTGAGAACTCTACAATTCAGGGCTGTATACGAAACATTATTTGATTCTGTTTGAATTTGCGGCTGTTATCGGTTGCCAAAAACAGAAAAAATTCCCTTGATAAAAAAAAACCGTTGCAGGTAAACTACCCCTTTCCCTCAACCGATCTTCACCAAAAACAATAGGTCACGAGTACTCTACAAATCAGGGCTGTATGCAAAAAATTATTTGATTCTGTTTGAATTTGCGGCAGTTATCGTTTGCCATAGAAAAATGGAAGTAAAAATCTACAGACACACAGACACAGACACTTTTCGGAAAACGACATTTTTCATGTTTTGAGTGTAGTAGAATCAGAATCTGCAATAATCTCGAACACGATTTTTTTTGCCATCACCATACTTCCATTCCTTAAGGAATATGGAAGTAATAAAAAATTACCCTTGATAAAAAACCGTTACAGGTAAACTACCCCTTTCCCTTAACCGATCTTCACCAAAAACGACAGGTCTTGAGAACTCTACAATTTAGGGTTGTATGCAAAATATTATATGATTTTGTGTGAATTTGCGGCTGTTATCGTTTGCCATAAAAAATACCCTTGATAAAACATAAAACGTTGCAGGTAAACTACCCCTTTCCCTTAACCGATCTTCACACCAAAAAAAAAAGGTCTTGAGAACTCTACAATTCAGGGCAGTATGCAAAACATTATTTGATTATGTTTGAATTTGCGGCTGTTATCGTTTGCCATAGGAAATACCCTTGTTAAAACATAAAACGTTACTGGTAAACTACCCCTTTCCCTTAACCGATCTTCACCAAAATCAACAGATCTTGAGAACTCTACAATTCAGGGCTGTATGCGAAACATTATTTGATGCTGTTTGAATTTGCGGCTGTTATCGTTTGCCAAACAAACAAAATTACCCTTGCTAAAAAAAAACCGTTGCAGGTAAACTACCCCTTTCCCTCAACCGATCTTCACCAAAAACAATAGGTCGCGAGTACTCTGCAAATCAGTGCTGCATGCAAAAAATTATTTGATTCTGTTTGAATTTGCGGCAGTTATCGTTTGCCATAGAAAAAAAATCTACAGACAGACAGACACACAGACAGACAGACAGACAGACAGACACACACAGACACTTTTCGGAAAACGACTTTTTTTCATGTTTTGAGTGTAGTAGAATCAGAATCTGCAATAATCTCGAACACGATTTTTTTTGCCATCACCATACTTCCATTCCTTAAGGAATATGGAAGTAAAATATCGGTATGGAGAACCATACATGACTTCCATATTCTAAGATTTATATTTAAATCTTAATATCGCCTGCCAAGCGCGATATATTTTCTCTTATACATGATTTACATTAAAATGAAAAAATTTTAATTTTATTGCTTGGCAATAAACCAACCATTGTTTGAAAAAGTTTAAATAAATTTTCAAGTACTTTACTCTTGTTAAAACGTAAAAGGTTGAAGGTAAACTACCCCTTCCCCTTAACCGATCTTCACCAAAATCGAAAGTCCTTGAGACCTCTACAATTGAGGGACGTATGCAAAAAATTATTTGATTCTGTTTGAATTTGCGGCTGTTATCATTTGCCATAGAAAATACGCTTGATAAAAAAACGTTGCAGGTAAACTACCCCTTCCCCTTAACCGATCTTCACCAAAAACAATAGGTCTTGAGTACTCTACAAATCAGGGCGGTATGCAAAACATTATTTGATTCTGTTTGAATTTGCGGCTGTTATCGTTTGCCATAGAAAATACCCTTGTTAAAAAAATGTTGCAGGTAAACTACCCCTTTCCCTCAACCGATCTTCACCAAAAACAATAGGTCTTGCGAACTCTACAATTCAGAGCTGTATGCAAAATATTATTTGATTCTGTTTGAATTTGCGGCTGTTATCGTTTGCCATAGAAAAAACGCTTGATAAAAAAATGTTGCAGGTAAACTACCCCTTCCCCTTAACCGATCTTCACCAAAAACAATAGGTCTTGAGTACTCTACAAATCAGGGCTGTATGCAAAACATTATTTGATTCTGTTTGAATTTGCGGCTGTTATCGTTTGCCATAGAAAATACCCTTGTTAAAAAAATGTTGCAGGTAAACTACCCCTTTCCCTCAACCGATCTTCACCAAAAACAATAGGTCTTGAGAACTCTACAATTTAGGGCTGTATGCAAATAATCTTTTGATTCTGTTTGAATTTGCGGCTGTTATCGTTTGCCATAGGAAATACCCTTGTTAAAACATAAAATGTTACAGGTAAACTACCCCTTTCCCTTAACCGATCTTCACCAAAAACAATAGGTCTTGAGAACTCTACAATTCAGGGCTGTATACGAAACATTATTTAATTCTGTTTGGATTTGCGGCTGTTATCGTTTGCCAAAAAAAAAAATTTCCCTTGATAAAAAAAAACCGTTGCAGGTAAACTACCCCTTTCCCTCAACCGATCTTCACCAAAAACAATAGGTCGCGAGTACTCTGCAAATCAGGGCTGCATGCAAAAAATTATTTGATTCTGTTTGAATTTGCGGCAGTTATCGTTTGCCATAGAAAAAAAATCTACAGACAGACAGACAGACAGACAGACACACACACAGACACTTTTCGGAAAACGACTTTTTTCATGTTTTGAGTGTAGTACAATCAGAATCTGCAATAATCTCGAACACGATTTTTTTTGCCATCACCATACTTCCATTCCTTAAGGAATATGGAAGTAAAATATCGGTATGGAGAACCATACATGACTTCCATATTCTAAGACTTATAATCTGAAATATGCTTGCCTGCCAAGCACGATATATTTTGTAATATATACATAATTTACATTAAAATGAAAAAATTATAATTTTATTGCCTGGCAACAAAATTATTTTATTTTTAACAATTACCATTGTTTGAAAAAGTTTAAATGAATTTTCAAGTACTTTACTCTTGTTAAAACGTAAAATGTTGCAGGTAAACTACCCCTTCCCATTAACCGAGCTTCACCAAAATCTAATGGCCTTGAGTCCTCTACAATTCACTTACGTATGCAAAAAATTATTTGATTCTGTTTGAATTTGCGGCAGTTATCGTTTGCCATAGAAAATACGCTTTATAACAAACGTTGCAGGTAAACTACCCCTTCCCCTCAACCGATCTTCACCAAAAACAACAGGTCTTGAGTACTCTACAAACCAGGGCTGTATGCAGAAAATTATTTGATTATGTTTGAATTTGCGGCTGTTATCGTTTCCCATAGAAAATAACCTTGTTAAAAAAACGTTGTAGGTAAACTACCCCTTTCCCTTAACCGATCTTAACCAAAAACAGTAAGTCTTGAGTACTCTACAAATCAGGGCTGTATGCAAAACATTATTTGATTCTGTTTGAATTTGCGGCTGTTATCGTTTGCCATAGAAAATACGCTTGATAAAAAAACGTTGCCGGTAACCTACCCCTTCCCCTTAACCGATCTTCACCAAAAACAATAGGTCTTTAGTACTCTACAAATCAGGGCTGTATGCAAAACATTATTTGATTCTGTGTGAATTTGCGGCTGTTATCGTTTGCCATAGAAAATACCCTTGTTAAAAAAACGTTGCAGGTAAACTACCCCTTTACCTCAACCGATCTTCACCAAAAACAATAGGTCTTGAGAACTCTACAATTTAGGGCTGTATGCAAATAATCTTTTGATTCTGTTTGAATTTGCGGCTGTTATCGTTTGCCATAGGAAATACCCTTGTTAAAACATAAAACGTTACATGTAAACTACCCCTTTCCCTTAACCGATCTTCACCAGAAACAATAGATCTTGAGTACTCTACAAATCAGGGCTGTACGCAAAACATTATTTGATTCTGTTTGAATTTGCGGCTGTTATCGTTTGCCATAGAAAATACCCTTTTTAAAAAAACGTTGCAGGTAAACTACCCCTTTCCCTCAACCGATCTTCACCAAAACCAATAGGTCTTGAGAACTCTACAATTTAGGGCTGTATGCAAATAATCTTTTGATTCTGTTTGAATTTGCGGCTGTTATCGTTTGCCATAAGAAATACCCTTTTTAAAACATAAAACGTTACAGGTAAACTACCCCTTTCCCTTAACCGATCTTCACCAAAATCAAAAGACCTTGAGAACTCTACAATTCAGGGCTGTATGCGAAACATTATTTCATTCTGTATGAATTTGCGGCTGTTATCGTTTGCCAAACAAACAAAATTACCCTTGCTAAAAAAAAACCGTTGCAGGTAAACTACCCCTTTCCCTCAACCGATCTTCACCAAAAACAATAGGTCGCGAATACTCTGCAAATCAGGGCTGCATGCAAAAAATTATTTGATTCTGTTTGAATTTGCGGCAGTTATCGTTTGCCATAGAAAAAAAATCTAAGACAGACAGACACACAGATAGACAGACAGATAGACACACAGACACTTTTCGGAAAACGACTTTTTTTCATGTTTTGAGTGTAGTAGAATCAGAATCTGCAATAATCTCGAACACGATTTTTTTTGCCATCACCATACTTCCATTCCTTAAGGAATATGGAAGTAAAAAATTACCCTTGATAAAAAACCGTTGCAGGTAAACTACCCCTTTCCCTTAACCGATCTTTACCAAAAACAATAGGTCTTCAGAACTCTACAATTCAGGGCGGCATGCAAAATATTATATGATTCTGTTTGAATTTGCGGCTGTTATCGTTTGCCATACAAAATACCCTTGGTAAAACAAAAAACGTGACCGGTAAACTACCCCTTTCCCTTAAACGATCTTCACCAAAAACAATAGGTCTTTAGTACTCAAGAAATCAGTGCTGTATGCAAAAACTTATTTGATTCTGTTTGAATTTGCGGCTCTTATCGTTTGCCATAGAAAATACCCTTTTAAAAAATAAAACGTTGCAGGTAACCTACCCCTTTCCCTTAACCGATCTTCACCAAAATCAGAAGGTCTTGAGAACTCTACAATTCAGGACAGTATGCAAAACATTATTTTGATTATGTTTGAATTTGCGGCTGTTATCGTTTGCCATAGGAAATACCCTTGTTAAAACATAAAACGTTGCAGGTAAACTACCCCTTCCCGTTAACCGATCTTCACCAAAATGAAAAGGTCTTGAGAACTCTACATTTCAGGGCTGTATGCGAAACATTATTTGATTCTGTTTGAATTTGC
Source organism: Magicicada septendecula (assembly GCA_034769895.1). NCBI lineage: Eukaryota > Metazoa > Arthropoda > Insecta > Hemiptera > Cicadidae > Magicicada > Magicicada septendecula. The sequence continues at coordinate 1,118,060,655 of CM068367.1, read as the reverse complement.
GGCTGTTATCGTTTGCCAAACAAACAAAATTACTCTTGATAAAAAAACCGTTGCAGGTAAACTACCCCTTTCCCTCAACCGATCTTCACCAAGGACAATAGGTCGTGAGCACTCTACAAATTAGGACTGCATGCAAAAAATTATTTGATTCTGTTTGATAAAAGTCTGGCTGTTATCGTTTGCCATAGAAAAAAATCTACAGATAGACACATAGACACACAGACACTTTTCGAAAAATGACTTTTTTTCATGTTTTGAGTGTAGTACAATCAGAATCTGCAATAATCTCGAACACGATTTTTTTTGGCATCACCATACTTCCATTTCCTTAAGGAACATGGAAGTAAAATATCGGTATGGAGAACCATACATGACTTCCATATTCTAAGATTTATATTTAAAATCATTTTCAGCCAAACAGCCAGGGAAGGAATTTTAACAAAAAAATACTTCTTTCTTGCCAATAACGTAGTACACATATAAAAAATATTATCCCCTCCCCCTTCAACTATAATTTTGATTTATAGAAAATTACCCCCAGCCCGTTCAACTAGCCTCTTCATTTATAGATATTTCATCTACGTTTCTACAGTGGATTATTAAGATCTTATCAGGATACTTTATCAAAATTAAGTACTTTACTCATGTTACAACAAAAAATGTTTCTGGTAAACTGCCCTTTCCCCGTAACCGATCTTCACCAAAATCAACAGACATTGAGTTCTCTATAGCTCAGGCACATATGTAAAAAATTATTTGATTCTGTTTGAATTTACGGCAGTTATGGTTCGTCATATAAAAAATTACCCATGTTAAAACATAAAACATGAGATTTATAAAACATATCTAAGATTTATATTTAAAATCATTTTTGAAATAAAATATTTTCATAGAACCTACTAACGCTGGGGATATCTGAGGAGCCAATCAGAGTTGGGCCTACCTGTCACTCTGCTGAATTTGGTGGAAAGCCCTGTCACTGTTGTCAAAGTATCAGCCTTGACAGGGTCCTCTTTTTCTGCAAAATGAGAGAGGAGGCTTGAGATGGAGTGAGTGACATGGTCCCCACCTCAATGAAGAACCCATTGTTTTATAAAAATATATTTAAATTTTGAAAACTGAAAATTCTTTTCTTGTTGTAAATATTTATATTTTATAATCAAAATGACTTTATCAAAAAACAAACATTATTTTTTTATAATAAGTACTTACATATGTTTCTTAATATGCTTACTTTTTCTTCAATGTTGATGATCATTTCCAAACATTCTGACAAAATTGTATCTACAGAACAGTTAACATTCCCCAGGTTTCCATTTCTGCTAATTTCTCATTACACCTTCCACTGACGTATTATTAACCATTTCATAAACTATCGTATAATCTTTTCAGATTTTGTGGTACAAAATCTGAAATTTTCAGATTGCCTGGCAACAAAATTATTTTATTTTCAACAATTACCATTGTTTGAAAAAGTTTAAATGAATTTTCAAGTACTTTACTCTTGTTAAAACGTAAAAGGTTGCCGGTAAACTACCCCTTCCCCTTAACTGATCTTCACCAAAATCTAAAGCCTTGAGTCCTCTACAATTCACTGACGTATGCAAAAAATTATTTGATTCCGTTTGAATTTGCGGCAGTTATCGTTTGCCATAGAAAATACGCTTGATAAAAAACGTTGCAGGTAAACTACCCCTTCCCCTCAACTGATATTCACCAAAACCAATAGGTCTTGAGTACTCTACAAATCAGGGCTGTATGCAGAAAATTATTTGATTCTGTTTGAATTTACGGCTGTTATCGTTTGCCATAGAAAATACCCTTGTTAAAAACACATTGTAGGTAAACTACCCCTTTCGCTTAACCGATCTTCACCAAAATCAGTAGACCTTGAGAACTCTACAATTCAGGGCTGTATGCGAAACATTATTTGATTCTGTTTGAATTTGCGGCTGTTATCGTTTGCCAAAACAAAAAAATTTCCCTTGATAAAAAAACCGTTGCTGGTAAACTACCCCTTCCCCTTAACCGATCTTCACCAAAAACAATAGGTCGCGAGTACTCTACAAATCAGGGCTGTATGCAAAAAATTATTTGATTCTGTTTGAATTTGCGGCAGTTATCGTTTGCCATAGAAAATACGCTTGATAAAAAACGTTACTGGTAAACTACCCCTTCCCCTCAACCGATCTTCACCAAAAACAATAGGTCTTGAGTACTCTACAAATCAGGGCTGTATGCAAAAAATTATTTGATTCTGTTTCAATTTGCGGCTGTTATCGTTTGCCATAGAAAATACCCTTGTTAAAAAAACGTTGTAGGTAAACTACCCGTTTCCCTTACCCGATCTTCACCAAAAACAATAGATCTTGAGAACTCTACAATTTAGGGCTGTATGTAAATAATCTTTTGATTCTGTTTGAATTTGCGGCTGTTATCGTTTGCCATAGGAAATACCCTTGTTAAAACATAAAACGTTACAGGTAAACTACCCCTTTCCCTTAACCGATCTTCACCAAAAACAAAAGGTCTTGAGAACTCTACAATTCAGGGCTGTATACGAAACATTATTTGATTCTGTTTGAATTTGCGGCTGTTATCATTTGCCAAAAAAAAAAAATTTCCCTTGATAAAAAAAAACCGTTGCTGGTAAACTACCTCTTTCCCTCAACCGATCTTCACCAAAAACAATAGGTCGCGAGTCCTCTACAAATCAGGGCTGTATGCAAAAAATTATTTGATTCTGTTTGAATTTGCGGCTGTTATTGTTTGCCATAGAAAAAAAATCTACAGACAGACACACACACACAGACAGACACACACACAGACACTTTTCGGAAAACGACTTTTTTTCATGTTTTGAGTGTAGTAGATCCAGAATCTGCAATAATCTCGAACATGATTTTTTTTGCCATCACCATACTTACATTCCTTAAGGAATATGGAAGTAAAAATTACCTTTGATAAGAAAAACGTTGCCAATAAACTACCCCTTCCCGTTAACCGATCTTCACCAAAAACAACAGCTCTTGAGTACTCTACAAATCAGAGGTGTATGCAAAAAAGTATTTGATTTTGTTTGAATTTGCGACTCTTATCGTTTGCCATAGAAAATACCCTTTTAAAACATAAAACGTTGCAGGTAAACTACCCCTTTCCGTAACCGATCTTCACCAAAAACAATAGGTCTTGAGTACTCTACAAATCAGGGCTGTATGCAAAACTTTATTTGATTCTGTTTGAATTTGCGGCTCTTATCGTTTGCCATAGAAAATACCCTTGTTAAAATATAAAATGTTGCAGGTAAACTACCCCTTTCCCTTAACCGATCTTCACCAAAAACAATAGGCCTTGAGTACTCTACAGATCAGGGCTGTATGCAAGAACTTATTTGATTCTGTTTGAATATGCGGCTGTTATCGATTGTCATAGAAAAATAATCTACAGATAGACAGACACACAGAATGACACACAGACAGACAGACACTTTTCGAAAAATGACTTTTTTTCATGTTTTGAGTGTAGTACAATCAGAATCTGCAATAATCTCGAACACGATTTTTTTTGCCATCACCATACTTCCATTTCCTTAAGGAACATGGAAGTAAATATCGGTATGGAGAACCATACATAACTTCCATGTTCTAAGATTTATATTTAAAATCATTTTTGAAATGAGATATTACCATAGAAACTGCTTCTTTCTACTTACTGCTTCAGCCTTAACCACAGTACTGTGGTCACTAACGTATACCAACTCACGTTATCACACTCTATTTTCACTGATGATGGAAGTCGATAGCATTGCCGAAACGTCTGGTTTTGTAGAAAACATTGGACTACGGCCAAACATCCCGGGAAGGAATTTTAACAAAACTACTTCTTTGTTGCCGATAACGTTGTACACATATATATAAAAAATATGCATAAAATTAATGGCTTGTAGGCCAATAAGTTAATATTATGATGCCCGGAATTAAAACATCAGAGCTGGTTTAGTGTGTATGAGGGTACACCGTGGACAAAAATTTTCAACATTTCCTATTGAGCGTTGCTTAGAGTAAATCTGCGAATCTACAGTGTACGTTTCACAGAACAAACACGCGGAAAAGAAGGAGCGCTCCGAAGTCACTCATGGACCCTCAGCATCTTGCAGAGTGTTCATTTCCTAAAGGAGAAAATTCTGTCTAGGAATCATTCCTCTGTAAACACGTGCAGTTACACTGCCCAGCGATCCAAAGGAAGCAAATCGCTATCCACGCTGGACACTTTTTCGGCTTGCACGCGTTATGTTGGTTTGGGTTTCGGCACTTTCCATGTAAAAAGCGTGCAAATATAAGACAATAAACATGAGTGAGGCCAGAAATAACGCGAATTTTGTGTGTGTGTGTGTGTGTCTGTTCCCTGCCTTTTTATTGCAGTAATCATAATAATAATATGGAAACGTAAACATTACATAATTGAGATATGCTTGCCTGCCACGAACGATATATTTTCTCTCATACATGATTTACAATAAAATGAAAAAATTATAATTTTATTGCCTGGCAACAAAATTATTTTATTTTTAACAATTACCATTGTTTGAAAAAGTTTAAATGAATTTTCAAGTACTTTACTGTTGTTAAAACGTAAAAGGTTGCAGGTAAACTACCCCTTCCCCTTAACCGATCTTCACCAAAATCAAAAGGCCTTGAGACCACTACAATTCAGGGATGTATGCAAAACATTATTTACTACTCTTTGAATATGCGGCAGTTACCGTTCGTCATAGAAAAAATTATCCTTGTTGAAACATAAAATGTTGCAAGTAAACTACCCTATTCCCTTAACCGAAATTCACCAAAACCAAAAGGTCTTGAGAACTCTACAATTCAGGTCAGTATGCAAAACATTATTTGATTCTGTTTGAATTTGTGGCTGTTATCGTTTGCCAAAAAAAATTACTCTAGATTAAAAAACGCTGCAGGTAAACTACGCCTTTACCTTAATCGATCTTCTTCAAAAACAATAGGTCTTGAGAACTCTCCAATTCAGGGCTGTATGCAAAACATTATTTGATTCTGTTTGAATTTGCAGCTGTTATCGTTTGCCATAGAAAATACCCTTGTTAAAACATAAAACGTAGCCGGTAAACTACCCCTTCCCTTAACCGATCTTCACCAAAAACAATAGGTCTTGAGTACTCTACAAATCAGGGCTTATGCAAAAACTTATTTGATTCTGTTTGAATTTGCGGCTGTTATCGTTTGCCATAGAAAATACCCTATTTAAAACATAAAATGTTGCTGGTAAACTACCCTTTTCCCTTAACTGATCTTCACCAAAAACAACAGGTCTTGAGAACTCTACAATTCAGGGCTGTATGCAAAAGAGTAGTAGATTATGTTTAAATTTGCGGCTGTTATCGTTTGACATAGAAAAAAATCTCTAGATAGACAGATAGACACACAGACAGACACACACACAGACACTTTTCGAAAAATGTCTTTTTTCATGTTTTGACTGTAGTAAAATCAGAATCTGCAATAATCTTGAACACGATTTTTTTGGCATCACCATACTTCTATTTCCTTAAGGAACATGGAAAGTAAAATATCGGTATGGAGATCCATACATGACTTCCATGTTCTAAGATTTATATTTAAAATCATATTCGAAATGAAATATTTCCATAGAAACTACTTCTTTCTATTGCTTCAGCCTTAACCACAGTACTGTGGTCACTAACGTATACCACCTCACGTTTTCGCCCTCGATTTTCACTGATGGTGGCAATCGTTGGCATTGCCGAAACGTCTGGTTTTGCAGAAAACAGTGGACTACGGCTAAACAGCCTGGGAAGGAATTTTAACAAAGAACTACTTCTTTGGTGCCGATAACGTAGTACACATATAAAAAATTCTCCCCTCCCCAATCAACTATAATTTTCATTAATAAAAAATTACCCCCACCATGTTCACCTAACCTCTTCATTTATAGATATTTCATCTACGTCTCTGCAGTGGATTATTATGAGCTTCTTATTAGGATACATTATTTATCAAAATTAAGTACATTACTCTTGTTAAAAAATAAATCGTTGCATGTAAACTACCCCTTTCTCTTAACCGATCTTCACCATAATCAATAGACCTACAGTCCTCTACAAATCAGGGAAGCATGCAAAAAAATATTTGATTCTGTTTGAATTTGCAGCTGTTATCGTTTGCCATAGAAAAAACCCTTGTTAAAACATAAAACGTAGCTGGTAAACTACCCCTTCCCTTAACCGATCTTCACCAAAAACAATAGGTCTTGAGTACTCTACAAATCAGGGCTGTATGCAAAAGAGTAGTAGATTATGTTTAAATTTGCGGCTGTTATCGTTTGACATAGAAAAAAATCTCTAGATAGACAGATAGACACACAGACAGACACACACACAGACACTTTTCGAAAAATGTCTTTTTTCATGTTTTGACTGTAGTAAAATCAGAATCTGCAATAATCTTGAACACGATTTTTTTGGCATCACCATACTTCTATTTCCTTAAGGAACATGGAAAGTAAAATATCGGTATGGAGATCCATACATGACTTCCATGTTCTAAGATTTATATTTAAAATCATATTCGAAATGAAATATTTCCATAGAAACTACTTCTTTCTATTGCTTCAGCCTTAACCACAGTACTGTGGTCACTAACGTATACCACCTCACGTTTTCGCCCTCGATTTTCACTGATGGTGGCAATCGTTGGCATTGCCGAAACGTCTGGTTTTGCAGAAAACAGTGGACTACGGCTAAACAGCCTGGGAAGGAATTTTAACAAAGAACTACTTCTTTGGTGCCGATAACGTAGTACACATATAAAAAATTCTCCCCTCCCCAATCAACTATAATTTTCATTAATAAAAAATTACCCCCACCATGTTCACCTAACCTCTTCATTTATAGATATTTCATCTACGTCTCTGCAGTGGATTATTATGAGCTTCTTATTAGGATACATTATTTATCAAAATTAAGTACATTACTCTTGTTAAAAAATAAATCGTTGCATGTAAACTACCCCTTTCTCTTAACCGATCTTCACCATAATCAATAGACCTACAGTCCTCTACAAATCAGGGAAGCATGCAAAAAAATATTTGATTCTGTTTGAATTTGCAGCTGTTATCGTTTGCCATAGAAAAAACCCTTGTTAAAACATAAAACGTAGCTGGTAAACTACCCCTTCCCTTAACCGATCTTCACCAAAAACAATAGGTCTTGAGTACTCTACAAATCAGGGCTGTATGCAAAAACTTATTTGATTCTGTTTGAATTTGCGGCTATTATCGTTTACCATAGAAAAAAATTACCCTTGATAAAAAACCGTTGCAGGTAAACTACCCCTTTTCCTTAACCGATCTTCACTAAAAACGATAGATCTTGAGTACTCTACAATTCAGGCCTGAATGCAAACAATTATTTGATTCTGTTTGAATTTGCGGCTCTTATCGTTTGCCATAGAAAACACCCTTGGTAAAACATAAAACGTTGCTGGTAAACTACCCTATACCATTAACCGATCTTCACCGAAAACAAAAGGTCTTGAGAACTCTACAATTCAGGGCTGTATGCAAAACATTATTTGATTCTCTTTGAATTTACGTCAGTTATCGTTCGTCATAGAAAAAATTACCATTGTTAAAACATAAAACGTTGCTGATAAACTACCCCTGTCCCTTAGCCGATCTTCAACAAAATCCACAGACCTTGAGTTCTGTATAATTCAAAAAGGTATGCCGAAGAGTAGTTGATTCTGTTTTAATGTACGGCAGATACCGTTCGTCATAAAAAAATTACCCTTGTTAAAACATAAAATGTTGCCGGTAAACTACCGTATTCCCTTAACCGATCGTCACCAAAACCAACAGGTCTTGAGTACTCTACAATTCAGGGCTGTATGCAAAATATTATTTGATTCTGTTTCAATTTGCGGCTGTTATCGTTTGCCAAACAAAAAAATTACCATTGATAAAAAAAACCATTGCAGGTAAACTACCCCTTTCCCTCAACCGATCTTCACCAAAAACAATAGGTCATGAGTACTCTACAAATCAGCGCTGGATGCAAAAAATTATTTGATTCTGTTTGAATTTGCGGCTGTTATCGTTTGCCATAGAAAAAAAAATCTATAGACACAGACACACACACAGACACTTTTCGAAAAACGACTTTTTTTCATGTTTTGAGTGTAGTACAATCAGAATCTGCAATAATCTCGAACACGATTTTTTTTGCCATCACCATACTTCCATTTCCTTAAGGAACATGGAAGTAAATATCGGTATGGAGAACCATACATAACTTCCATGTTCTAAGATTTATATTTAAAACCATTTTTGAAATGAGATATTACCATAGAAACTGCTTCTTTCTACTTACTGCTTCAGCCTTAACCACAGTACTGTGGTCACTAACGTATACCAACTCACGTTATCACACTCTATTTTCACTGATGATGGAAGTCGATGGCATTGCCGAAACGTCTGGTTTTGTAGAAAACATTGGACTACGGCCAAACATCCCGGGAAGGAATTTTAACAAAAACTACTTCTTTGTTGCCGATAACGATGTACACATATATATAAAAAATATGCATAAAATTAATGGCTTGTAGGCCAATAAGTTAATATTATGATGCCCGGAATTAAAACATCAGAGCTGGTTTAGTGTGTATGAGGGTACACCGTGGACAAAAATTTTCAACATTTCCTATTGAGCGTTGCTTAGAGTAAATCTGCGAATCTACAGTGTACGTTTCACAGAACAAACACGCGGAAAAGAAGGAGCGCTCCGAAGTCACTCATGGACCCTCAGCATCTTGCAGAGTGTTCATTTCCTAAAGGAGAAAATTCTGTCTAGGAATCATTCCTCTGTAAACACGTGCAGTTACACTGCCCAGCGATCCACAGGAAGCAAATCGCTATCCACGCTGGACACTTTTTCGGCTTGCACGCGTTATGTTGGTTTGGGTTTCGGCACTTTCCATGTAAAAAGCGTGCAAATATAAGACAATAAACATGAGTGAGGCCAGAAATAACGCGAATTTTGTGTGTGTGTGTGTGTGTGTCTGTTCCCTGCCTTTTTATTGCAGTAATCATAATAATAATATGGAAACGTAAACATTACATAATTGAGATATGCTTGCCTGCCACGAACGATATATTTTCTCTCATACATGATTTACAATAAAATGAAAAAATTATAATTTTATTGCCTGGCAACAAAATTATTTTATTTTTAACAATTACCATTGTTTGAAAAAGTTTAAATGAATTTTCAAGTACTTTACTGTTGTTAAAACGTAAAAGGTTGCAGGTAAACTACCCCTTCCCCTTAACCGATCTTCACCAAAATCAAAAGGCCTTGAGACCACTACAATTCAGGGATGTATGCAAAACATTATTTACTACTCTTTGAATATGCGGCAGTTACCGTTCGTCATAGAAAAAATTATCCTTGTTGAAACATAAAATGTTGCAAGTAAACTACCCTATTCCCTTAACCGAAATTCACCAAAACCAAAAGGTCTTGAGTACTCTACAAATCAGGGCTTATGCAAAAACTTATTTGATTCTGTTTGAATTTGCGGCTGTTATCGTTTGCCATAGAAAATACCCTATTTAAAACATAAAATGTTGCTGGTAAACTACCCTTTTCCCTTAACTGATCTTCACCAAAAACAACAGGTCTTGAGAACTCTACAATTCAGGGCTGTATGCAAAAGAGTAGTAGATTATGTTTAAATTTGCGGCTGTTATCGTTTGACATAGAAAAAAATCTCTAGATAGACAGATAGACACACAGACAGACACACACACAGACACTTTTCGAAAAATGTCTTTTTTCATGTTTTGACTGTAGTAAAATCAGAATCTGCAATAATCTTGAACACGATTTTTTTGGCATCACCATACTTCTATTTCCTTAAGGAACATGGAAAGTAAAATATCGGTATGGAGATCCATACATGACTTCCATGTTCTAAGATTTATATTTAAAATCATATTCGAAATGAAATATTTCCATAGAAACTACTTCTTTCTATTGCTTCAGCCTTAACCACAGTACTGTGGTCACTAACGTATACCACCTCACGTTTTCGCCCTCGATTTTCACTGATGGTGGCAATCGTTGGCATTGCCGAAACGTCTGGTTTTGCAGAAAACAGTGGACTACGGCTAAACAGCCTGGGAAGGAATTTTAACAAAGAACTACTTCTTTGGTGCCGATAACGTAGTACACATATAAAAAATTCTCCCCTCCCCAATCAACTATAATTTTCATTAATAAAAAATTACCCCCACCATGTTCACCTAACCTCTTCATTTATAGATATTTCATCTACGTCTCTGCAGTGGATTATTATGAGCTTCTTATTAGGATACATTATTTATCAAAATTAAGTACATTACTCTTGTTAAAAAATAAATCGTTGCATGTAAACTACCCCTTTCTCTTAACCGATCTTCACCATAATCAATAGACCTACAGTCCTCTACAAATCAGGGAAGCATGCAAAAAAATATTTGATTCTGTTTGAATTTGCAGCTGTTATCGTTTGCCATAGAAAAAACCCTTGTTAAAACATAAAACGTAGCTGGTAAACTACCCCTTCCCTTTACCGATCTTCACCAAAAACAATAGGTCTTGAGTACTCTACAAATCAGGGCTGTATGCAAAAGAGTAGTAGATTATGTTTAAATTTGCGGCTGTTATCGTTTGACATAGAAAAAAATCTCTAGATAGACAGATAGACACACAGACAGACACACACACAGACACTTTTCGAAAAATGTCTTTTTTCATGTTTTGACTGTAGTAAAATCAGAATCTGCAATAATCTTGAACACGATTTTTTTGGCATCACCATACTTCTATTTCCTTAAGGAACATGGAAAGTAAAATATCGGTATGGAGATCCATACATGACTTCCATGTTCTAAGATTTATATTTAAAATCATATTCGAAATGAAATATTTCCATAGAAACTACTTCTTTCTATTGCTTCAGCCTTAACCACAGTACTGTGGTCACTAACGTATACCACCTCACGTTTTCGCCCTCGATTTTCACTGATGGTGGCAATCGTTGGCATTGCCGAAACGTCTGGTTTTGCAGAAAACAGTGGACTACGGCTAAACAGCCTGGGAAGGAATTTTAACAAAGAACTACTTCTTTGGTGCCGATAACGTAGTACACATATAAAAAATTCTCCCCTCCCCAATCAACTATAATTTTCATTAATAAAAAATTACCCCCACCATGTTCACCTAACCTCTTCATTTATAGATATTTCATCTACGTCTCTGCAGTGGATTATTATGAGCTTCTTATTAGGATACATTATTTATCAAAATTAAGTACATTACTCTTGTTAAAAAATAAATCGTTGCATGTAAACTACCCCTTTCTCTTAACCGATCTTCACCATAATCAATAGACCTACAGTCCTCTACAAATCAGGGAAGCATGCAAAAAAATATTTGATTCTGTTTGAATTTGCAGCTGTTATCGTTTGCCATAGAAAAAACCCTTGTTAAAACATAAAACGTAGCTGGTAAACTACCCCTTCCCTTAACCGATCTTCACCAAAAACAATAGGTCTTGAGTACTCTACAAATCAGGGCTGTATGCAAAAACTTATTTGATTCTGTTTGAATTTGCGGCTATTATCGTTTACCATAGAAAAAAATTACCCTTGATAAAAAACCGTTGCAGGTAAACTACCCCTTTTCCTTAACCGATCTTCACTAAAAACGATAGGTCTTGAGTACTCTACAATTCAGGCCTGAATGCAAACAATTATTTGATTCTGTTTGAATTTGCGGCTCTTATCGTTTGCCATAGAAAACACCCTTGGTAAAACATAAAACGTTGCTGGTAAACTACCCTATACCATTAACCGATCTTCACCGAAAACAAAAGGTCTTGAGAACTCTACAATTCAGGGCTGTATGCAAAACATTATTTGATTCTCTTTGAATTTACGTCAGTTATCGTTCGTCATAGAAAAAATTACCATTGTTAAAACATAAAACGTTGCTGATAAACTACCCCTGTCCCTTAGCCGATCTTCAACAAAATCCACAGACCTTGAGTTCTGTATAATTCAAAAAGGTATGCCGAAGAGTAGTTGATTCTGTTTTAATGTACGGCAGATACCGTTCGTCATAAAAAAATTACCCTTGTTAAAACATAAAATGTTGCCGGTAAACTACCGTATTCCCTTAACCGATCGTCACCAAAACCAACAGGTCTTGAGTACTCTACAATTCAGGGCTGTATGCAAAATATTATTTGATTCTGTTTCAATTTGCGGCTGTTATCGTTTGCCATAGAAAATACCCTTTTTAAAACATAAAATGTTGATGGTAAACTACCCCTTTCCCCTAACCGATCTTCACCAAAAACGATAGGTCTTGAGTACTCTACAATTCAGGCCTGAAAGCAAACAATTATTTGATTCTCTTTGAATTTTCGACAGTTATCTTTCGTCATAAAAAAATTACCCTTGTTAAAACATAAAATGTTGCCGGTAAACTACCGTATTCCCTTAACCGATCGTCACCAAAACCAACAGGTCTTGAGTACTCTACAATTCAGGGCTGTATGCAAAATATTATTTGATTCTGTTTCAATTTGCGGCTGTTATCGTTTGCCAAACAAAAAAATTACCATTGATAAAAAAAACCATTGCAGGTAAACTACCCCTTTCCCTCAACCGATCTTCACCAAAAACAATAGGTCATGAGTACTCTACAAATCAGCGCTGGATGCAAAAAATTATTTGATTCTGTTTGAATTTGCGGCTGTTATCGTTTGCCATAGAAAAAAAAATCTATAGACACAGACACACACACAGACACTTTTCGAAAAACGACTTTTTTTCATGTTTTGAGTGTAGTACAATCAGAATCTGCAATAATCTCGAACACGATTTTTTTTGCCATCACCATACTTCCATTTCCTTAAGGAACATGGAAGTAAATATCGGTATGGAGAACCATACATAACTTCCATGTTCTAAGATTTATATTTAAAACCATTTTTGAAATGAGATATTACCATAGAAACTGCTTCTTTCTACTTACTGCTTCAGCCTTAACCACAGTACTGTGGTCACTAACGTATACCAACTCACGTTATCACACTCTATTTTCACTGATGATGGAAGTCGATGGCATTGCCGAAACGTCTGGTTTTGTAGAAAACATTGGACTACGGCCAAACATCCCGGGAAGGAATTTTAACAAAAACTACTTCTTTGTTGCCGATAACGATGTACACATATATATAAAAAATATGCATAAAATTAATGGCTTGTAGGCCAATAAGTTAATATTATGATGCCCGGAATTAAAACATCAGAGCTGGTTTAGTGTGTATGAGGGTACACCGTGGACAAAAATTTTCAACATTTCCTATTGAGCGTTGCTTAGAGTAAATCTGCGAATCTACAGTGTACGTTTCACAGAACAAACACGCGGAAAAGAAGGAGCGCTCCGAAGTCACTCATGGACCCTCAGCATCTTGCAGAGTGTTCATTTCCTAAAGGAGAAAATTCTGTCTAGGAATCATTCCTCTGTAAACACGTGCAGTTACACTGCCCAGCGATCCACAGGAAGCAAATCGCTATCCACGCTGGACACTTTTTCGGCTTGCACGCGTTATGTTGGTTTGGGTTTCGGCACTTTCCATGTAAAAAGCGTGCAAATATAAGACAATAAACATGAGTGAGGCCAGAAATAACGCGAATTTTGTGTGTGTGTGTGTGTGTGTCTGTTCCCTGCCTTTTTATTGCAGTAATCATAATAATAATATGGAAACGTAAACATTACATAATTGAGATATGCTTGCCTGCCACGAACGATATATTTTCTCTCATACATGATTTACAATAAAATGAAAAAATTATAATTTTATTGCCTGGCAACAAAATTATTTTATTTTTAACAATTACCATTGTTTGAAAAAGTTTAAATGAATTTTCAAGTACTTTACTGTTGTTAAAACGTAAAAGGTTGCAGGTAAACTACCCCTTCCCCTTAACCGATCTTCACCAAAATCAAAAGGCCTTGAGACCACTACAATTCAGGGATGTATGCAAAACATTATTTACTACTCTTTGAATATGCGGCAGTTACCGTTCGTCATAGAAAAAATTATCCTTGTTGAAACATAAAATGTTGCAAGTAAACTACCCTATTCCCTTAACCGAAATTCACCAAAACCAAAAGGTCTTGAGTACTCTACAAATCAGGGCTTATGCAAAAACTTATTTGATTCTGTTTGAATTTGCGGCTGTTATCGTTTGCCATAGAAAATACCCTATTTAAAACATAAAATGTTGCTGGTAAACTACCCTTTTCCCTTAACTGATCTTCACCAAAAACAACAGGTCTTGAGAACTCTACAATTCAGGGCTGTATGCAAAAGAGTAGTAGACTATGTTTAAATTTGCGGCTGTTATCGTTTGACATAGAAAAAAAAATCTCTAGATAGACAGATAGACACACACACAGACACTTTTCGAAAAATGTCTTTTTTCATGTTTTGACTGTAGTAAAATCAGAATCTGCAATAATCTTGAACACGATTTTTTTGGCATCACCATACTTCCATTTCCTTAAGGAACATTGAAAGTAAAATATCGGTATGGAGATCCATACATGACTTCCATGTTCTAAGATTTATATTTAAAATCATATTCGAAATGAAATATTTCCATAGAAACTACTTCTTTCTATTGCTTCAGCCTTAACCACAGTACTGTGGTCACTAACGTATACCACCTCACGTTTTCGCCCTCGATTTTCACTGATGGTGGCAATCGTTGACATTGCCGAAACGTCTGGTTTTGCAGAAAACAGTGGACTACGGCTAAACAGCCTGGGAAGGAATTTTAACAAAGAACTACTTCTTTGGTGCCGATAACGTAGTACACATATAAAAAATTCTCCCCTCCCCAATCAACTATAATTTTCATTAATAAAAAATTACCCCCACCATGTTCACCTAACCTCTTCATTTATAGATATTTCATCTACGTCTCTGCAGTGGATTATTATGAGCTTCTTATTAGGATATATTATTTATCAAAATTAAGTACATTACTCTTGTTAAAAAATAAATCGTTGCATGTAAACTACCCCTTTCTCTTAACCGATCTTCACCATAATCAATAGACCTACAGTCCTCTACAAATCAGGGAAGCATGCAAAAAAATATTTGATTCTGTTTGAATTTGCAGCTGTTATCGTTTGCCATAGAAAACACCCTTGTTAAAACATAAAACGTTGCTGGTAAACTACCCTATACCATTAACCGATCTTCACCGAAAACAAAAGGTCTTGAGAACTCTACAATTCAGGGCTGTATGCAAAACATTATTTGATTCTCTTTGAATTTACGTCAGTTATCGTTCGTCATAGAAAAAATTACCATTGTTAAAACATAAAACGTTGCTGATAAACTACCCCTGTCCCTTAGCTGATCTTCAACAAAATCCACAGACCTTGAGTTCTGTATAATTCAAAAAGGTATGCCGAAGAGTAGTTGATTCTGTTTTAATGCACGGCAGATACTGTTCGTCATAAAAAAATTACCCTTGTTAAAACATAAAATGTTGCCGGTAAACTACCGTATTCCCTTAACCGATCGTCACCAAAACCAACAGGTCTTGAGTACTCTACAATTCAGGGCTGTATGCAAAATATTATTTGATTCTGTTTCAATTTGCGGCTGTTATCGTTTGCCAAACAAAAAAATTACCATTGATAAAAAAAACCATTGCAGGTAAACTACCCCTTTCCCTCAACCGATCTTCACCAAAAACAATAGGTCGTGAGTACTCTACAAATCAGCGCTGGATGCAAAAAATTATTTGATTCTGTTTGAATTTGCAGCTGTTATCGTTTGCCATAGAAAAAAAAAATCTATAGACACACACACACACACAGACACTTTTCGAAAAACAACTTTTTTTCATGTTTTGAGTGTGGTACAATCAGAATCTGCAATAATCTCGAACACGATTTTTTTTGCCATCACCATACTTCCATTTCCTTAAGGAACATGGAAGTATATATCGGTATGGAGAACCATACATAACTTCCATGTTCTAAGATTTATATTTAAAATCATTTTTGAAATGAGATATTACCATAGAAACTGCTTCTTTCTACTTACTGCTTCAGCCTTAACCACAGTACTGTGGTCACTAACGTATACCAACTCACGTTATCACTCTCTATTTTCACTGATGATGGAAGTCGATGGCATTGCCGAAACGTCTGGTTTTGTAGAAAACATTGGACTACGGCCAAACATCCCGGGAAGGAATTTTAACAAAAACTACTTCTTTGTTGCCGATAACGTTGTACACATATATATAAAAAATATGCATAAAATTAATGGCTTGTAGGCCAATAAGTTAATATTATGATGCCCGTAATTAAAACATCAGAGCTGGTTTAGTGTGTATGAGGGTACACCGTGGACAAAAATTTTCAACATTTCCTATTGAGCGTTGCTTAGAGTAAATCTGCGAATCTACAGTGTACGTTTCACAGAACAAACACGCGGAAAAGAAGGAGCGCTCCGAAGTCACTCATGGACCCTCAGCATCTTGCAGAGTGTTCATTTCCTAAAGGAGAAAATTCTGTCTAGGAATCATTCCTCTGTAAACACGTGCAGTTACACTGCCCAGCGATCCACAGGAAGCAAATCGCTATCCACGCTGGACACTTTTTCGGCTTGCACGCGTTATGTTGGTTTGGGTTTCGGCACTTTCCATGTAAAAAGCGTGCAAATATAAGACAATAAACATGAGTGAGGCCAGAAATAACGCGAATTTTGTGTGTGTGTGTGTGTGTCTGTTCCCTGTCTTTTTATTGCAGTAATCATAATAATAATATGGAAACGTAAACATTACATAATTGAGTTATGCTTTCCTGCCACGAACGATATATTTTCTCTCATACATGATTTACAATAAAATGAAAAAATTATAATTTTATTGCCTGGCAACAAAATTATTTTATTTTTAACAATTACCATTGTTTGAAAAAGTTTAAATGAATTTTCAAGTACTTTACTGTTGTTAAAACGTAAAAGGTTACAGGTAAACTACCCCTTCCCCTTAACCGATCTTCACCAAAATCAAAAGGCCTTGAGACCACTACAATTCAGGGATGTATGCAAAACATTATTTACTACTCTTTGAATATGCGGCAGTTACCGTTCGTCATAGAAAAAATTATCCTTGTTGAAACATAAAATGTTGCAAGTAAACTACCCTATTCCCTTAACCGAAATTCACCAAAACCAAAAGGTCTTGAGAACTCTACAATTCAGGTCAGTATGCAAAACATTATTTGATTCTGTTTGAATTTGTGGCTGTTATCGTTTGCCAAAAAAAATTACTCTAGATAAAAAAACGCTGCAGGTAAACTACGCCTTTACCTTAATCGATCTTCTTCAAAAACAATAGGTTTTGAGAACTCTCCAATTCAGGGCTGTATGCAAAACATTATTTGATTCTGTTTGAATTTGCAGCTGTTATCGTTTGCCATAGAAAATACCCTTGTTAAAACATAAAACGTAGCCGGTAAACTACCCCTTCCCTTAACCGATCTTCACCAAAAACAATAGGTCTTGAGTACTCTACAAATCAGGGCTTATGCAAAAACTTATTTGATTCTGTTTGAATTTGCGGCTGTTATCGTTTGCCATAGAAAATACCCTATTTAAAACATAAAATGTCGCTGGTAAACTACCCTTTTCCCTTAACTGATCTTCACCAAAAAGAACAGGTCTTGAGAACTCTACAATTCAGAGCTGTATGCAAAAGAGTAGTAGATTATGTTTAAATTTGCGGCTGTTATCGTTTGACATAGAAAAAAAATCTCTAGATAGACAGATAGACACACACACAGACACTTTTCGAAAAATGTCTTTTTTCATGTTTTGACTGTAGTAAAATCAGAATCTGCAATAATCTTGAACACGATTTTTTTGGCATCACCATACTTCCATTTCCTTAAGGAACATGGAAAGTAAAATATCGGTGTGGAGATCCATACATGACTTCCATGTTCTAAGATTTATATTTAAAATCATATTTGAAATGAAATATTTCCATAGAAACTACTTCTTTCTATTGCTTCAGCCTTAACCACAGTACTGTGGTCACTAACGTATACCACCTCACGTTTTCGCCCTCGATTTTCACTGATGGTGGCAATCGTTGGCATTGCCGTAACGTCTGGTTTTGCAGAAAACAGTGGACTATGGCTAAACAGCGTGGGAAGCAATTTTAACAAAGAACTACTTCTTTGTTGCCGATAACATTGTACACATATATATAAAAAATATGCATAAAATTAATGGCTTGTAAGCCTATAAGTTAATGTTTGATCTCTTCATTTATAGATATTTCATCTACGTCTCTGCAGTGGATTATTATGAGCTTCTTATTAGGATACATTATTTATCAAAATTAAGTACATTACTCTTGTTAAAAAATAAATCGTTGCACGTAAACTACCCCTTTATCTTAACCGATCTTCACCATAATCAATAGACCTACAGTCCTCTACAAATCAGGGAAGCATGCAAAAAAATATTTGATTCTGTTTGAATTTGCAGCTGTTATCGTTTGCCATAGAAAATACCCTTGTTAAAACATAAAATGTAGCTGGTAAACTACCCCTTCCCTTAACCGATCTTCACCAAAAACAATAGGTCTTGAGTACTCTACAAATCAGGGCTGTATGCAAAAACTTATTTGATTCTGTTTGAATTTGCGGCTATTATCGTTTACCATAGAAAAAAATTACCCTTGATAAAAAACCGTTGCAGGTAAACTACCCCTTTTCCTTAACCGATCTTCACTAAAAACGATAGGTCTTGAGTACTCTACAATTCAGGCCTGAATGCAAACAATTATTTGATTCTGTTTGAATTTGCGGCTCTTATCATTTGCCATAGAAAACACCCTTGGTAAAACATAAAACGTTGCTGGTAAACCACCCTATACCATTAACCGATCTTCACCGAAAACAAAAGGTCTTGAGAACTCTACAATTCAGGGCTGTATGCAAAACATTATTTGATTCTCTTTGAATTTACGTCAGTTATCGTTCGTCATAGAAAAAATTACCATTGTTAAAACATAAAACGTTGCTGATAAACTACCCCTGTCCCTTAGCCGATCTTCAACAAAATCCACAGACCTTGAGTTCTGTATAATTCAAAAAGGTATGCCGAAGAGTAGTTGATTCTGTTTTAATGTACGGCAGATACCGTTCGTCATAAAAAAATTACCCTTGTTAAAACATAAAATGTTGCCAGTAAACTACCGTATTCCCTTAACCGATCGTCACCAAAACCAACAGGTCTTGAGTACTCTACAATTCAGGGCTGTGTGCAAAATATTATTTGATTCTGTTTGAATTTGCGGCTGTTATCGTTTGCCAAACAAAAAAATTACCATTGATAAATAAAACCATTGCAGGTAAACTACCCCTTTCCCTCAACCGATCTTCACCAAAAACAATAGGTCGTGAGTACTCTACAAATCAGCGCTGGATGCAAAAAATTATTTGATTCTGTTTGAATTTGCGGCTGTTATCGTTTGCCATAGAAAAAAAAATCTATAGACACAGACACACACACAGACACTTTTCGAAAAACGACTTTTTTTCATGTTTTGAGTGTAGTACAATCAGAATCTGCAATAATCTCGAATACGATTTTTTTTGCCATCACCATACTTCCATTTCCTTAAGGAACATGGAAGTAAAATATCGGTATGGAGAACCATACATGACTTCCATGTTCTAAGATTTATATTTAAAATCATATTCGAAATGAAATATTTCCATAGAAACTGCTTCTTTCTATTGCTTCAGCCTTAACCACAGTACTGTGGTCACTAACGTATACCACCTCACGTTTTCGCCCTCGATTTTCACTGATGGTGGCAATCGATGGCATTGTCAAAACGTCTGGTTTTGCAGAACACAGTGGACTACGGCTAAACAGCCTGGGAAGGAATTTTAACAAAGAACTACTTCTTTGGTGCCAATAACGTAGTACACATATAAAAAATTCTCCCCTCCCTAATCAACTATAATTTTCATTAATAAAAAATTACCCCCACCCCGTTCACCTAACCTCTTCATTTATAGATATTTCATCTACGTCTCTTCAGTGGATTATTATGAGCTTCTTATTAGGATACATTATTTATCAAAATTAAGTACATTACTCTTGTTAAAACATAAAACGTTGCTGGTAAACTACCCCTTTATCTTAACCGATCTTCACCATAATAAATATACCTTCAGTCCTCTACAAATCAGGGAAGCATGCAAAATGATATTTGATTCTGTTTGAATGAGCGGCAGTTATCGTTCATCAAGGAAACATTTCTCTTGTTACAACATAAAATGTTCCTGGTAAACTACCCTATTCCCTTAACCGATCTTCACCAAAACAAACAGGTCTTGAGAACTCTACAATTCAGGGCTGTATGCTAAACATTATTTGATTCGGTTTGAATTTGCGGCTATTATCGTTTACCATAGAAAAAAATTACCCTTGATAAAAAACCGTTGCTGGTAAACTACCCCTTTCCCTTAACCGATCTTCACCAAAAACGATAGGTCTTGAGTACTCTACAATTCAGGCCTGAATGCAAACAATTATTTGATTCTGTTTGAATTTGCGGCTCTTATCGTTTGCGATATTAGACACCCTTGATAAAACATAAAATGTTGATGGTAAACTACCCCTTTCCCCTAACCGATCTTCACCAAAAACGATAGGTCTTGAGTACTCTACAATTCAGGCCTGAAAGCAAACAATTATTTGATTCTGTTTGAATTTGCGGCTCTTATCGTTTGCGATATAAAACACCCTTGATAAAACATAAAATGTTGATGGTAAACTACCCCTTTCTCTTAACCGATCTTCACCATAATCAATAGACCTTCAGTCCTCTACAAATCAGGGAAGCATGCAAAATGATATTTGATCCTGTTTGAATTAGCGGCTGTTATCGTTTGCCATAGAAAATACCCTTGTTTAAACATAAATCGTAGCTGGTAAACTACCCCTTCCCTTAACCGATCTTCACCAAAAACAGTACGTCTTGAGTACTCTACAAATCAGGGCTGTATGCAAAAACTTATTTGATTCTGTTTGAATTTGCGGCTGTTATCGTTTGCCATAGAAAATACCCTTTTTAAAACATAAAATGTTGATGGTAAACTACCCCTTTCCCCTAACCGATCTTCACCAAAAACGATAGGTCTTGAGTACTCTACAATTCAGGCCTGAAAGCAAACAATTATTTGATTCTCTTTGAATTTTCGACAGTTATCTTTCGTCATAAAAAAATTACCCTTTTTAAAACATAAAACGTTGCTGATAAACTACTCCTTCGCTTAACCCATCTTCAACAAAATCAACAGACCTTGAGTTCTGTATAATTCAAAAAGGTATGCAGAAGAGTAGTTGATTCTGTTTTAATGTACGGCAGTTATCATTTGTCATAAACAAAATTACCCTTGATAAAACATAAAATGTTGCAGGTAAACTACCCTATTCCCTTAACCGATCTTCAGGTCTTGAGAACTCTACATTTCAGGGCTGTATGCAAAATATTATATGATTCTGTTTGATTTTGCGGCTGTTATCGTTTGCCATATAAAATACCCTTGATAAAACAAAAAACGTGGCAGGTAAACTACCCCTTTCCCTTAACCGATCTTCACCAACACCAATAGGTATTGAGAACTCTACAATACAGGGCTGTATGCAAAAAAGTATTTGAATTTGCGACTCTTATCTTTTGCCATAGAAAATACCCTTTTAAAACATAAAACGTCGCAGGTAAACTACCCCTTTCCTTAACCGATCTTCACCAAAAACAATAAGTCTTGAGTACTCTACAAATCAGGGCTGTATGCAAATCTTTATTTGATTCTGTTTGAATTTGCGGCTCTTATCGTTTGCCATAGAAAATACCCTTGTTAAAATATAAAATGTTGCTGGTAAACTACTCCTTCGCTTAACCCATTTTCAACAAAATCAACAGACCTTGAGTTCTGTATAATTCAAAAAGGTATGCAGAAGAGTAGTTGATTCTGTTTTAATGTACGGCAGTTATCATTTGTCATAAACAAAATTACCCTTGATAAAACATAAAATGTTGCAGGTAAACTACCCTATTCCCTTAACCGATCTTCAGGTCTTGAGAACTCTACATTTCAGGGCTGTATGCAAAATATTATATGATTCTGTTTGATTTTGCGGCTGTTATCGTTTGCCATATAAAATACCCTTGATAAAACAAAAAACGTGGCAGGTAAACTACCCCTTTCCCTTAACCGATCTTCACCAACACCAATAGGTATTGAGAACTCTACAATACAGGGCTGTATGCAAAAAAGTATTTGAATTTGCGACTCTTATCTTTTGCCATAGAAAATACCCTTTTAAAACATAAAACGTCGCAGGTAAACTACCCCTTTCCTTAACCGATCTTCACCAAAAACAATAAGTCTTGAGTACTCTACAAATCAGGGCTGTATGCAAATCTTTATTTGATTCTGTTTGAATTTGCGGCTCTTATCGTTTGCCATAGAAAATACCCTTGTTAAAATATAAAATGTTGCTGGTAAACTACCCCTTTCCCTTAACCGATCTTCACCAAAAACAATAGGTCTTGAGTACTCTACAAATGAGGGCTGTATGCAAGAACTTATTTGATTCTGTTTGATATTGCGGCTCTTATCGTTTGTCATAGAAAATACCCTTTTAAAACAAAAAACGTTGCTGGTAAACTACCCCTTTCCCTTAACCGATCTTCACAAAAAAAAATAGGTCTTGAGTACTCTACAAATCAGAGCTGTATGCAAAAAATTATTTGATTCTGTTTGAATTTGCAGCTGTGATATCGTTTGCCATAGAAAAAAAATCTACTGACAGACAGACACACAGAATGACACACAGATAGACACACAGACACTTTTCGAAAAATCACTTTTTTTCATGTTTTGAGTGTAGTACAATCAGAATCTGCAATAATCTCGAACACGATTTTTTTTGCCATCACCATACTTCCATTCCTTAAGGAACATGGAAGTAAAATATCGGTATGGAGAACCATACATAACTTCCATGTTCTAAGATTTATATTTAAAATCATTTTTGAAATCAGATATTACCATAGAAACTACTTCTTTCTACTTATTGCTTCAGCCTTAACCACAGTACTGTGGTCACTAACGTATACCACCCAGGGGCGGATCCAGAAATTTGCTCAGGGGGGGGGGGGCACATTCTGGCAGTTTTGGGCCCCTCCTCTCCAGGGGGGAAGGTGTTGTTAGAAAAAAATCTTATTATCAAAGTGTCTGTTGAATCAAACGATATAAAAATTAATATAAATAAATAAATAATTACATATATTATCATAAATACAAAAACATTAGTTTTTTAACATTATTTATTATTGTATTATTATTATTATTTGAAAAATAATAAAACAACCGATTTTGATTTTAGAAAGTATAATGTATTTGTACAATTTTGAAATAATATAAAGTAAAAACTTATAACAGGAATTTTTTATTTTATCTATTTAAACTTTCTTTAGAAATTTGACTTTCATTTCACTTATAAAACTAATCTAATTTTTACACCATTACTTACTCTCGATACAATAAGAATAAGTGTTATCAATAAGGAAAGTAAAACATCTAAATAAAAATAAGCACAAATACTAATATAGAATTATAATTTACAAAAATACACATATTCATTATCAATACTCTGATCTAGAAATATTAGGTGTGAACGTATTTTTTTTTGTTATATCTAATCAATATTCTAGAAACATCTAACCTCCAGAAAACCAATCACTTTTTAAGAAATTCCTTTTTTTGTAGATAAAACAGATACATAAATCTTCTTTAACATAACATTAATATTAAGTATTACAAAATTATTAATTGGACTGCTCATGTAACAAAATATAAAAATTGTTATTTTAATGTCCTTTTGAGATGCTCATCAAATAAGAAAACAACTATTGGAGCATCACGATTCAAGAGATTCTTCAAATCTGATGTATGACCACTAACGTTCGAATAATCTCAGACTGTGGTTTCGTAAATTCTTCTTTTAAGTGATGAGCTGCAGCAGGATCCTGTTTAAGATAATACATAGCTTCTGCATGCACTATTAAAAGAGCTTTAGCTAAACTAGTACTCATTTTCGATATTCTTTGCCCTGTAATTAAATATCCATTATTTTTATGTTAAGGTAAAAAAAGCACCTTTAATCTAATACATATGCATTCAAAGTAAGGCTAGAGAAAGTTTACGTTTGTGTCTCCTTGTAAAAATCTCTAATACTTCTTTGGGAGACATACGGTAGGCGATATCACGATGGACTTGTAGAATCGCAAGTCCATTTAAACGATCTTCAGTCATTGTAGACCTTAAGTAAGTTTTAAGTCGACGCAGGGCCGAAAATGAACGTTCTGCAGTGCTTGATGTAACTGGAAGCATGCATATGATTTGTAAAAGCACTCTGACATTTGGCAAGTCTGACGCGAGTGTGTAGACTTCTGCAGGATATTTGATAAACTCTTGTAATTTTGCTGCCCATATCTGCTTCCAGATTTTAAGTTCCCCTTCTAAAGCAGGGAAATAAGGTAAATCATCCCTATACAATTCAGCCCCTTGCAGAACAGACTCTTCACAATCTTCCGAAAATTCTGGTGATAAAAGTTTTTGAATCTGTCCAATTTGTATCATTTGCGATTTTGGAAATCTAGAAGAAAGTTCATTGATCAGGTAATCTAGAAATGGGAGATATACACTAATACGAAAATATTCTTCCACAGAATGGGTTTGTATATTGGATCTGTTTTTCTGGAATCCTACTGTTCTCGGGTTTTTTATTTCCGTTCCCATTTCGCAAGCCAAATCTTCAGATTTTTTTGTATAGCTGTTTGAAGTGTCTAATACTGTTTTCCCGATGCGCTAGCAGGCTTGATATTGTGGCATTTACCAACTCCATGGCTGTCAATACGTCCATATATTCCGCTTGTAACTTTCAAGCCAAGGGTAGAGTTAATCCCAAAAAATCAACTAATACAACTACACTAACAAGGAACTCGGACGATAGTATACTATGAAGGTATGAAAATGCGTCACTTCCCTTTCCTTCAGTTGACTGAGCAATAGTATCTAAAACTATTGGAAGAATAGGTAGAGCATTTAAAAACGTTAATACAGCATCGTGACGTTCAACCCACCTTGTTTCGCACATTTGTTTTACAGAATGTCTTCCTTTTTTTAGTTTGTCATGCATTTCTTCGTCAAGTTTTCATAGTCGCCCAGCCGACTCTCGAAAGAAGTTTACCATGGAAGAGATGACTCCGATAGCATTTCTTATACAGGCCACAGAACAAGCTTTGCTTATAGCTAAATTAAGGCTGTGATTCGCACAATGACTGTAAATCGCAAGTGGCTGTATTCCTGCTATTCTAACTAGGTGATCCGGTTGAGTTCAGTTGAGTACAGCAATTAGCGACATCTATGAACATTCCGTCGCGTCAAAATACAGAGTCGGTAAAATACGCTCAAAATTCAAATGAAGTAAACGTTAAACAACCCATTAAAATGATAGAACCTTCTTATAAATAATGTATACGAATATATATATATATATATGAAAAAATAAAAATAAAATTGCGATAAAAAATAAAATATAATAATTGTTGTAAAAAATTCGGGTTTCAAAGAGTTAACTAACTGAAAATATCATAATTGCACTAGCTACATAATTCATTTTATCCAGTGTATTTTCGAACCGTCTGGGGGGGGCACGTGCCCCCGTGCCCCCCCCTTGGATCCGCCTATGATACCACCTCACGTTATCACACTCTATTGTCACTGATGATGGAATTCGATGGCATTGCCGAAACGTCTGGTTTTGTAGAAAACATTGGACTACGGCCAAACATCCGGGGAAGGAATTTTAACAAAAACTACTTCTTTGTTGCCGATAACGTTGTACACATATATATAAAAAATATGCATAAAATTAATGGCTTGTAGGCCTATAAGTTAATGTTTGATCTCAATTAAGTAGTGCTCAAGTTTCCAAAGATTTAATATTATGATGTCCGTAATTAAAACATCAGAGCTGGTTTAGTGTGTATGAGGGTACACCGTGGACAAAAATTTTCAACATTTCCTATTGAGTGTTGCTTAGAGTAAATCTGCGAATCTACAGTGTATGTTTCACAGAACAAACACGCGGAAAAGAAGGAGCGCTCCGAAGTCACTCATGGACCCTCAGCATCTTGCAGAGGGTTCATTTCCTAAAGGAGAAAATTCTGTCTATGAATCATTCCTCTGTAAACATGTGCAGTTACACTGCCAAGCGATCCACAGGAAGCAAATCGCTATCCACGCTGGACACTTTTTCGGCTTGCACGCGTTATGTTGGTTTGGGTTTCGGCACTTTCCATGTAAAAAGCTTGCAAATATAAGAAAATAAACATGAGTGAGGCCAGAAATAACGCGAATTGTGTGTGTGTGTGTGTGTGTGTGTGTGTGTGTGTGTGTGTGTGTGTGTGTGTGTGTGTGTGTGTGTGTGTGTGTGTGTGTGTGTGTGTGTGTGTGTGTGTGTGTGTGTGTGTGTGTGTGTGTGTGTGTGTGTGTGTGTGTGTGTGTGTGTGTGTGTGTGTGTTCCCTGCCTTTTTATTGCAGTAATCATAATAATAAAATGGAAACGTAAACATTACATAATTGAGATATGCTTGCCTGCCACGAACGATATATTTTCTCTCATATATGATTTACAATAAAATGAAAAAATTATAATTTTATTGCCTGGCAACAAAATTATTTTTTTTAACAATTACCATTGTTTGAAAAAGTATAAATGAATTTTCAAGTACTTTACTGTTGTTAAAACGTAAAAGGTTGCAGGTAAACTACCCCTTCCCCTTAACCGATCTTCACCAAAATCAAAAGGCCTTGAGACCACTACAATTCAGCGATGTATGCAAAACATTATTTGCTACTCTTTGAATATGAGGCAGTTACCGTTCATCATAGAAACAATTATCCTTGTTAAAACATAAAATGTTGCATGTAAACTACCCTATTCCCTTAACCAAAATTCACCAAAACCAAAAGGTCTTGAGAACTCTACAATTCAGGGCAGTATGCAAAACATTATTTGATTCTGTTTGAATTTGTGGCTTTTATCGTTTGCCAAAAAAAATTACACTAGATAAAAAAACGCTGCAGGTAAACTACGCCTTTCCCTTAATCGATCTTCTCCAAAAACAATAGGTCTTGAGAACTCTCCAATTCACGGCTGTATGCAAAAAATTTTTTGATTCTGTTTGAATTTGCAGCTGTTATCATTTGCCATAGAAAATACCCTTGTTAAAACATAAAACGTAGCTGGTAAACTACCCCTTCCCTTAACCGATCTTCACCAAAAACAATAGGTCTTGAGTAATCTACAAATGAGGGCTTATGCAAAAATTTATTTGATTGTGTTTGAATTTGCGGCTGTTATCGTTTGCCATAGAAAATACCCTTTTTAAAACATAAAATGTTGCTGGTAAACTACCCTTTTCCCTTAACTGATATTCACCAAAAACAACAGGTCTTGAGAACTCTGCAACTCAGGAAAGGGTGCAAAAAATTATTTGATTCTCTTTGAATTTTCGGCAGTTATCGTTCGTCATAAAAAAATTACCCTTTTTAAAACATAAAATGTTGCTGATAAACTACCCCTTCCCTTAACCGATCTTCACCAAAAACAACAGGTCTTGAGAACTCTACAATTCAGGCCTATATGCAAAAGAGTAGTAGATTATGTTTAAATTTGCGGCTGTTATCGTTTGACATAGAAAAAAAATCTATAGATAGACAGATAGACACACAGACACTTTTCGAAAAATGACTTTTTTCATGTTTTGACTGTAGTACAATCAGAATCTGCAATAATCTTGAACACGATTTTTTTGGCATCACCATACTTCCATTTCCTTAAGGAAGATGGAAGTAAAATATCGGTATGGAGATCCATACATGACTTCTATGTTCTATGATTTATATTTAAAATCATATTCGAAATGAAATATTTCCATAGAAACTACTTCTTTCTATTGCTTCAGCCCTAACCACAGTACTGTGGTCACTAACGTATACCACCTCACGTTTTCGCCCTCGATTTTCACTGATGGTGGCAATCGATGGCATTGCCGAAACGTCTGGTTTTTGCAGAAAACAGTGGACTACGGCTAAACAGCCCGGGAAGGAATTTTAACAAAAACTACTTCTTTGTTGCCGATAACATTGTACACATATATATAAAAAATATGCATAAAATTAATGGCTTGTAGGCCTATAAGTTAATGTTTGATCTCAATTAAGTAGTGCTCAAGTTTCCAAAGATTTAATATTATGATGTCCGTAATTAAAACATCAGAGCTGGTTTAGTGTGTATGAGGGTACACCGTGGACAAAAATTTTCAACATTTCCTATTGAGCGTTGCTTAGAGTAAATCTGCGAATCTACAGTGCACGTTTCACAGAACAAACACGCGGAAAAGAAGGAGCGCTCCGAAGTCGCTCATGGACCCTCAGCATCTTGCAGAGGGTTCATTCCCTAAAGACGAAAATTCTGTCTATGAATCATTCCTCTGTAAACACGTGCAGTTACACTGCCCAGCGATCCACAGGAAGAAAAATCGCTATCCACGCTGGACAATTTTTCGGCTTGCACGCGTTATGTTGGTTTGGGTTTCGGCACTTTCCATGTAAAAAGCATGGAAATATAAGAAAATAAACATGAGTGAGGCCAGAAATAACTCGAATTTTGTGTGTGTGTGTGTGTGTGTGTGTGTGTGTGTGTGTGTGTGTGTGTGTGTGTGTGTGTGTGTGTGTGTGTGTGTGTGTGTGTGTGTGTGTGTGTGTGTTCCCTGCCTTTTTATTGCAGTAATCATAATAATAAAATGGAAACGTAAACATTACATAATTGAGATATGCTTGCCTGCCACGAACGATATATTTTCTCTCATACATGATTTACATTAAAATGAAAAAATTATAATTTTATTGCCTGGCAACAAAATTATTTTATTTTTAACAATTACCATTGTTTGAAAAAGTTTAAATGAATTTTCAAGTACTTTACTGTTGTTAAAACGTAAAAGGTTGCTGGTAAACTACCCCTTCCCCTTAACCGATCTTCACCAAAATCAAAACGCCTTGGGACCACTACAATTCACGGATGTATGCAAAACATTATTTGCCACTCTTTGAATATGCGGCAGTTACCGTTCGTCATAGAAAAAATTATCCTTGTTAAAACATAAAATGTTGCAGGTAAACTACCCTATTCCCTTAACTGATCTTCACCAAAACCAAAAGGTCTTGAGAACTCTACAATTCAGGGCAGTATGCAAAACATTATTTGATTCTGTTTGAATTTGAACTGTTATCGTTTGCCAAAAAAAAATTACCCTTGATAAAAAATAGCTGCAGGTAAACTACGCCTTTCCCTTAATCGATCTTCCCCAAAAAAAATACGTCTTGAGTACTCTACAAATCAGGGCTGTATGCAAAAACTTATTTGATTCTGTTTGAATTTGCGGCTGTTATCGTTTGCCATAGAAAATACCCTTTTGAAAACATAAAATGTTGCTGGTAAACTACCCTTTTCCCTTAACCGATCTTCACCAAAAACAACAGGTCTTGAGAACTCTACAATTCAGGCCTGTATGCAAAAGAGTAGTAGATTATGTTTAAATTTGCGGCAGTTATCGTTTGACAGAAAAAAAAATCTATTGATAGACAGACAGACACACAGACACTTTTCGAAAAATGACTTTTTTCATGTTTTGACTGTAATACAATCAGAATCTGCAATAATCTTGAACACGATTTTTTTGGCATCACCATACTTCCATTTCCTTAAGGAACATGGAAGTAAAATATCGGTATGGAGATCCATACATGACTTCATGTTCTAAGATTTATATTTAAAATCATATTCGAAATGAAATATTTCCATAGAAACTGCTTCTTTCTATTGCTTCAGCCTTAACCACAGTACTGTGGTCACTAACGTATACCACCTCACGTTTTCGCCCTCGATTTTCACTGATGGTGGCAATCGATGGCATTGTCAAAACGTCTGGTTTTGCAGAACACAGTGGACTACGGCTAAACAGCCTGGGAAGGAATTTTAACAAAGAACTACTTCTTTGGTGCCAATAACGTAGTACACATATAAAAAATTCTCCCCTCCCTAATCAACTATAATTTTCATTAATAAAAAATTACCCCCACCCCGTTCACCTAACCTCTTCATTTATAGATATTTCATCTACGTCTCTTCAGTGGATTATTATGAGCTTCTTATTAGGATACATTATTTATCAAAATTAAGTACATTACTCTTGTTAAAACATAAAACGTTGCTGGTAAACTACCCCTTTATCTTAACCGATCTTCACCATAATAAATATACCTTCAGTCCTCTACAAATCAGGGAAGCATGCAAAATGATATTTGATTCTGTTTGAATGAGCGGCAGTTATCGTTCATCAAGGAAACATTTCTCTTGTTACAACATAAAATGTTCCTGGTAAACTACCCTATTCCCTTAACCGATCTTCACCAAAACAAACAGGTCTTGAGAACTCTACAATTCAGGGCTGTATGCTAAACATTATTTGATTCGGTTTGAATTTGCGGCTATTATCGTTCACCATAGAAAAAAATTACCCTTGATAAAAAACCGTTGCTGGTAAACTACCCCTTTCCCTTAACCGATCTTCACCAAAAACGATAGGTCTTGAGTACTCTACAATTCAGGCCTGAATGCAAACAATTATTTGATTCTGTTTGAATTTGCGGCTCTTATCGTTTGCGATATAAAACACCCTTGATAAAACATAAAATGTTGATGGTAAACTACCCCTTTCCCCTAACCGATCTTCACCAAAAACGATAGGTCTTGAGTACTCTACAATTCAGGCCTGAAAGCAAACAATTATTTGATTCTGTTTGAATTTGCGGCTCTTATCGTTTGCGATATAAAACACCCTTGATAAAACATAAAATGTTGATGGTAAACTACCCCTTTCTCTTAACCGATCTTCACCATAATCAATAGACCTTCAGTCCTCTACAAATCAGGGAAGCATGCAAAATGATATTTGATCCTGTTTGAATTAGCGGCTGTTATCGTTTGCCATAGAAAATACCCTTGTTTAAACATAAATCGTAGCTGGTAAACTACCCCTTCCCTTAACCGATCTTCACCAAAAACAGTACGTCTTGAGTACTCTACAAATCAGGGCTGTATGCAAAAACTTATTTGATTCTGTTTGAATTTGCGGCTGTTATCGTTTGCCATAGAAAATACCCTTTTTAAAACATAAAATGTTGATGGTAAACTACCCCTTTCCCCTAACCGATCTTCACCAAAAACGATAGGTCTTGAGTACTCTACAATTCAGGCCTGAAAGCAAACAATTATTTGATTCTGTTTGAATTTGCGGCTCTTATCGTTTGCCATAGAAAACACCCTTGATAAAACGTTGCTGGTAAACTACCCTATACCATTAACAGATCTTCACCGAAAACAACAGGTCTTTAGAACTTTTCTATTCAGGGCTGTATGCAAAACATTATTTAATTCTCTATGAATTTACGTCAGTTATCGTTCGTCATAGAAAAAATTACCATTGTTAAAAAATAAAACGTTGCAAATAAACTACCCCTGTCCCTTAACCGATCTTCAAAAAAATTTACAAACCTTGAGTTCTGTATAATTCAAAAAGGTATGCAGAAGAGTAGTTGATTCTGTTTTAATGTACAGCAGTTACCGTTCGTCATAAAAAATTACCCTTGTTAAAACATAAAATGTTGCAGGTAAACTACCCTATCCCTTAACCGATCTTCACCAAAACCAAAAGGTCTTGAGAACTCTACAATCCAGGGCAGTAGGCAAAACATTATTTGATTCTGTTTGAATTTGCGGCTGTTATCGTTTCCAAAAAAATTACCCTTGATAAAAAAACGCTGCTGGTAAACTACCCCTTTCACTTAACCGATCGTCTCCGAAAACAATAGATCTTGAGTACTCTACAATTGAGGGCTGTATGCAAAAAATTATTTGATTCTGTTTGAATTTGCAGCTGTTATCGTTTGCCATAGAAAATGCCCTTTTTAAAACATAAAACGTTGCTGGTAAACTACCCTTTCCCCTGAACCGATCTTCACCAAAAACAAAAGGTCTTGAGAACTCTAAAAGTCAGGGCTGTATGCAAAAGAGTAGTAGATTATGTTTAAATTTGCGGCTGTTATCGTTTGACATAGAAACGAAATCTATAGATAGACAGACAGACACACGCACAGACAGTTTTCGAAAAATTACATTTTTTTCATGTTTTGAGTGTAGTACAATCAGAATCTGCAATAATCTTGAACACGATTTTTTTGGCATCACTGTACTTACTTCCATTTCCTTAAGGAAGATGGAAGTAAAATATCAGTATGGAGATCCATACATGACTTCCATGTTCTAAGATTTATATTTAAAATCATATTCGAAATGAAATATTTCCATAGAAACTACTTCTTTCTATTGCTTCAGCCTTAACCACAGTACTGTGATCACTAACGTATATCACCTCACGTTTTCGCCCTCGATTTTCACTGATGGTGGCAATCGATGGCATGCAACGTCTGGTTTTTGCAGAAAACAGTGGACTACGGCTAAACAGCCTGGGAAGGAATTCTAACAAAAACTACTTCTTTGTTGCCGATAACATTGTACACATATATATAAAAAATATGCATAAAATTAATGGCTTGTAGGCCTATAAGTTAATGTTTGATCTCAATTAAGTAGTGCTCAAGTTTCCAAAGATTTAATATTATGATGTCCGTAATTAAAACATCAGAGCTGGTTTAGTGTGTATGAGGGTACACCGTGGACAAAAATTTTCAACATTTCCTATTGAGCGTTGCTTAGAGTAAATCTGCGAATCTACAGTGCACGTTTCACAGAACAAACACGTGGAAAAGAAGGAGCGCTCCGAAGTCGCTCATGGACCCTCAGCATCTTGCAGAGGGTTTATTCCCTAAAGACGAAAATTCTGTCTATGAATCATTCCTCTGTAAACACGTGCAGTTACACTGCCCAGCGATCCACAGGAAGAAAAATCGCTATCCATGCTGGACAATTTTTCGGCTTGCACGCGTTATGTTAGTTTGGGTTTCGGCACTTTCCATGTAAAAAGCGTGCAAATATAAGAAAATAAACATGAGTGAGGCCAGAAATAATGAGGCCAGAAATAACGCGAATTTTGTGTGTGTGTGTGTGTGTGTTCCCTGCCTTTTTATTGCAGTAATCATAATAATAAAATGGAAACATAAACATTACATAATTGAGATATGCTTGCCTGCCACGAACGATATATTTTCTCTCATACATGATTTACATTAAAATGAAAAAATTATAATTTTATTGCCTGGCAACAAAATTATTTTATTTTTAACAATTACCATTGTTTGAAAAAGTTTAAATGAATTTTCAGGTACTTTACTGTTGTTAAAACGTAAAAGGTTGCAGTTAAACTACCCCTTCCCCTTAACCGATCTTCACCAAAATCAAAATGCCTAGAGACCACTACAATTCATGGATGTATGCAAAACATTATTTGCCACTCTTTGAATATGCGGCAGTTACCGTTCGTCATAGAAAAAATTATCCTTGTTAAAACATAAAATGTTGCCGGTAAACTACCCTATTCCCTTAACCGATCTTCACCAAAACCAAAAGGTCTTGAGAACTCTACAATTCAGGGCAGTATGCAAAACATTATTTGATTCTGTTTGAATTTGTGGCTGTTATCGTTTGCCAAAAAAAATTACCCTTGATAAAAAATAGCTGCAGGTAAACTACGCCTTTCCCTTAATCGATCTTCTACGAAAACAATAGGTCTTGAGTACTCTACAATTCAGGGCTGTATGCAAAAAATTATTTGATTCTGTTTGAATTTGAGGCTGTCATCGTTTGCCATAGAAAATACCCTTGTTTAAACATAAATCGTAGCTGGTAAACTACCCCTTCCCATAACCGATCTTCACCAAAAACAATAGGTCGTGAGTACTCTACATATCAGGGCTGTATGCAAAAACCTATTTGATAATACCCTTTTTAAAAAATAAAATGTTGCTGGTAAACTACCCTTTTCCCTTAACCGATCTTCACCAAAAACAACAGGTCTTGAGAACTCTACAATTCAGGCCTGTATGCAAAAGAGTAGTAGATTATGTTTAAATTTGCGGCTGTTATCGTTTGACATAGAAAAAAAAATCTATAGATAGACAGATAGACACACAGACACTTTTCGAAAAATGACTTTTTTCATGATTTGACTGTAGTACAATCAGAATCTGCAATAATCTTGAACACGATTTTTTTGGCATCACCATACTTCCATTTCCTTAAGGAACATGGAAGTAAAATATCGGTATGGAGATCCATACATGACTTCCATGTTCTAAGATTTATATTTAAAATCATATTCGAAATGAAATATTTCCATAGAAACTATTTCTTTCTATTGCTTCAGCCCTAACCACAGTACTGTGGTCACTAACGTATCTTCCCTTAACCGACCACCTCACGTTTTCGCCCTCGATTTTCACTGATGGTGGCAATCGATGGCATTGCCGAAACGTCTGGTTTTTGCAGAAAACAATGGACTACGGCTAAACAGCCCGGGAAGGAATTTTAACAAAAACTACTTCTTTGTTGCCGATAACATTGTACACATATATATAAAAAATATGCATAAAATTAATGGTTGTAGGCTTATAAGTTAATGTTTGATCTCAATTAAGTAGTGCTCAAGTTTCCAAAGATTTAATATTATGATGTCCGTAATTAAAACATCAGAGCTGGTTTAATGTGTATGAGGGTACACCGTGGACAAAAATTTTCAACATTTCCTATTGAGCGTTGCTTAGAGTAAATCTGTGAATCTACAGTGCACGTTTTACAGATAAAAACACGCGGAAAAGAAGGAGCGCTCCGAAGTCGCTCATCGACCCTCAGCATCTTGCAGAGGGTTCATTCCTTAAAGACGAAAATTCTGTCTATGAATCATTCCTCTGTAAACACGTGCAGTTACACTGCCCAGCGATCCACAGGAGGAAAAATCGCTATCCACGCTGGACAATATTTCGGCTTGCACGCGTTATGTTGGTTTGGGTTTCGGCACTTTCCATGTAAAAAGCGTGCAAATATAAGAAAATAAACATGAGTGAGGCCAGAAATAACGCGAATTTTGTGTGTGTGTGTGTGTGTGTGTGTGTGTGTGTGTGTGTGTGTGTGTGTGTGTGTGTGTGTGTGTGTGTGTGTGTGTGTGTGTGTGTGTGTGTGTGTGTGTGTGTGTGTGTTCCCTGCCTTTTTATTGCAGTAATCATAATAATAAAATGGAAACGTAAACATTACATAATTGAGATATGCTTGCCTGCCACGAACGATATATTTTCTCTCATACATGATTTACATTAAAATGAAAAAATTATAATTTTATTGCCTGGCAACAAAATTATTTTATTTTTAACAATTACCATTGTTTGAAAAAGTTTAAATGAATTTTCAAGTACTTTACTGTTGTTAAAACGTAAAAGGTTGCTGGTAAACTACCCCTTCACCTTAACCGATCTTCACCAAAATCAAAAGGCCTTGAGACCACTACAATTCAGGGATGTATGCAAAACATTATTTGCCACTCTTTGAATATGCGGCAGTTACCGTTCTTCATAGAAAAAATTATCCTTGTTAAAACATAAAATGTTGCAGGTAAACTACCCTATTCCCTTAACCGATCTTCACCAAAACCAAAAGGTCTTGAGAACTCTACAATTCAGGGCAGTATGCAAAACATTATTTGATTCTGTTTGAATTTGTGGCTGTTATCGTTTGCCAAAAAAAATTACCCTTGATAAAAAAACGCTGCTGGTAAACTACGCCTTTCCCTTAATCGATCTTCTCCGAAAACAATATTTCTTGAGTACTCTACAATTCAGGTCTGTATGCAAAAAATTATTTGATTCTGTTTGAATTTGCGGCTGTTATCGTTTGCCATAGAAAATACCCTTTTTAAAACATAAAATGTTGCTGGTAAACTACCCTTTTCCCTTAACCGATCTTCACCAAAAACAACAGGTCTTGAGAACTCTACAATTCAGGCCTGTATGCAAAAGAGTAGTAGATTATGTTTAAATTTGTGGCTGTTATCGTTTGACATAGAAAAAAAATCTATAGATAGACAGATAGACACAAAGACCAGCACACACACAGACACTTTTTGAAAAATGACTTTTCTCATGTTTTGACTGTAGTACAATCAGAATCTGCAATAATCTTGAACACGATTTTTTTGGCATCACCATACTTCCATTTCCTTAAGGAACATGGAAGTAAAATATCGGTATGGAGATCCATACATGACTTCATGTTCTAAGATTTATATTTAAAATCATATTCGAAATGAAATATTTCCATAGAAACTACTTCTTTCTATTGCTTCAGCCTTAACCACAGTACTGTGGTCACTAACGTATACCACCTCACGTTTTCGCCCTCGATTTTCACTGATGGTGGCAATCGATGGCATTGTCGAAACGTCTGGTTTTGCAGAAAACAGTGGACTACGGCTAAACAGCCTGGGAAGGAATTTTAACAAAGAACTACTTCTTTGGTGCCGATAACGTAGTACACATATAAAAAAATTCTCCCCTCCCTAATCAACTATAATTTTCATTAATAAAAAATTACCCCCACCCCGTTCACCTAACCTCTTCATTTATAGATATTTCATCTACGTCTCTTCAGTGGATTATTATGAGCTTCTTATTAGGATACATTATTTATCAAAATTAAGTACGTTACTCTTGTTAAAACATAAAACGTTGCAGGTAAACTACCCCTTTATCTTAACCCATCTTCACCATAATAAATAGACTTTCAGTCCTCTACAAATCAGGGAAGCATGCAACATGATATTTGATTCTGTTTGAATGAGCGGCAGTTATCGTTCATCAAGGAAACATTTCTCTTGTTACAACATAAAATGTTGCAGGTAAACTATCCTATTCCCTTAACCGATCTTCACCAAAACAAACAGGTCTTGAGAACTCTACAATTCAGGGCTGTATGCTAAACATTATTTGATTCGGTTTGAATTTGCGGCTATTATCATTTACCATAGAAAAAAATTACCCTTGATAAAAAACCGTTGCTGGTAAACTACCCCTTTCCCTTAACCGATCTTCACCAAAAACGATAGGTCTTGAGTACTCTACAATTCAGGGCTGTATGCAAAAAATTATTTGATTCTGTTTGAGTTTGCAGCTGTTATCGTTTGCCATAGAAAATGCCCTTTTTAAAACATAAAACGTTGCTGGTAAACTACCCTTTCCCCTGAACCGATCTTCACCAAAAACAAAAGGTCTTGAGAACTCTAAAAGTCAGGGCTGTATGCAAAAGAGTAGTAGATTATGTTTAAATTTGCGGCTGTTATCGTTTGACATAGAAACGAAATCTATAGATAGACAGACAGACACACGCACAGACAGTTTTCGAAAAATTACATTTTTTTCATGTTTTGAGTGTAGTACAATCAGAATCTGCAATAATCTTGAACACGATTTTTTTGGCATCACTGTACTTACTTCCATTTCCTTAAGGAAGATGGAAGTAAAATATCAGTATGGAGATCCATACATGACTTCCATGTTCTAAGGTTTATATTTAAAATCATATTCGAAATGAAATATTTCCATAGAAACTACTTCTTTCTATTGCTTCAGCCTTAACCACAGTACTGTGATCACTAACGTATATCACCTCACGTTTTCGCCCTCGATTTTCACTGATGGTGGCAATCGATGGCATGCAACGTCTGGTTTTTGCAGAAAACAGTGGACTACGGCTAAACAGCCTGGGAAGGAATTCTAACAAAAACTACTTCTTTGTTGCCGATAACATTGTACACATATATATAAAAAATATGCATAAAATTAATGGCTTGTAGGCCTATAAGTTAATGTTTGATCTCAATTAAGTAGTGCTCAAGTTTCCAAAGATTTAATATTATGATGCCCGTAATTAAAACATCAGAGCTGGTTTAGTGTGTATGAGGGTACACCGTGGACAAAAATTTTCAACATTTCCTATTGAGCGTTGCTTAGAGTAAATCTGCGAATCTACAGTGCACGTTTCACAGAACAAACACGCGGAAAAGAAGGAGCGCTCCGAAGTCGCTCATGGACCCTCAGCATCTTGCAGAGGGTTTATTCCCTAAAGACGAAAATTCTGTCTATGAATCATTCCTCTGTAAACACGTGCAGTTACACTGCCCAGCGATCCACAGCAAGAAAAATCGCTATCCATGCTGGACAATTTTTCGGCTTGCACGCGTTATGTTGGTTTGGGTTTCGGCACTTTCCATGTAAAAAGCGTGCAAATATAAGAAAATAAACATGAGTGAGGCCAGAAATAATGAGGCCAGAAATAACGCGAATTTTGTGTGTGTGTGTGTGTGTGTGTGTGTGTGTGTGTGTGTGTGTGTGTGTGTGTGTGTGTGTTCCCTGCCTTTTTATTGCAGTAATCACAATAATAAAATGGAAACGTAAACATTACATAATTGAGATATGCTTGCCTGCCACGAACGATATATTTTCTCTCATACATGATTTACATTAAAATGAAAAAATTATAATTTTATTGCCTGGCAACAAAATTATTTTATTTTTAACAATTACCATTGTTTGAAAAAGTTTAAATGAATTTTCAAGTACTTTACTGTTGTTAAAACGTTGCAGGTAAACTACCCCTTCCCCTTAACCGATCTTCACCAAAATCAAAATGCCTAGAGACCACTACAATTCATGGATGTATGCAAAACATTATTTGCCACTCTTTGAATATGCGGCAGTTACCGTTCGTCATAGAAAAAATTATCCTTGTTAAAACATAAAATGTTGCCGGTAAACTACCCTATTCCCTTAACCGATCTTCACCAAAACCAAAAGGTCTTGAGAACTCTACAATTCAGGGCAGTATGCAAAACATTATTTGATTCTGTTTGAATTTGTGGCTGTTATCGTTTGCCAAAAAAAAATTACCCTTGATAAAAAATAGCTGCAGGTAAACTACGCCTTTCCCTTAATCGATCTTCTACGAAAACAATAGGTCTTGAGTACTCTACAATTCAGGGCTGTATGCAAAAAATTATTTGATTCTGTTTGAATTTGAGGCTGTCATCGTTTGCCATAGAAAATACCCTTGTTTAAACATAAATCGTAGCTGGTAGGTAAACTACCCCTTTCCCATAACCGATCTTCACCAAAAACAATAGGTCGTGAGTACTCTACATATCAGGGCTGTATGCAAAAACTTATTTGATAATACCCTTTTTAAAAAATAAAATGTTGCTGGTAAACTACCCTTTTCCCTTAACCGATCTTCACCAAAAACAACAGGTCTTGAGAACTATACAATTCAGGCCTGTATGCAAAAGAGTAGTAGATTATGTTTAAATTTGAGGCTGTTATCGTTTGACATAGAAAAAAAAATCTATAGATAGACAGATAGACACACAGACACTTTTCGAAAAATGACTTTTTTCATGATTTGACTGTAGTACAATCAGAATCTGCAATAATCTTGAACACGATTTTTTTGGCATCACCATACTTCCATTTCCTTAAGGAACATGGAAGTAAAATATCGGTATGGAGATCCATACATGACTTCCATGTTCTAAGATTTATATTTAAAATCATTTTCGAAATGAAATATTTCCATAGAAACTATTTCTTTCTATTGCTTCAGCCCTAACCACAGTACTGTGGTCACTAACGTATACCACCTCACGTTTTCGCCCTCGATTTTCACTGATGGTGGCAATCGATGGCATTGCCGAAACGTCTGGTTTTTGCAGAAAACAGTGGACTACGGCTAAACAGCCCGGGAAGGAATTTTAACAAAAACTACTTCTTTGTTGCCGATAACATTGTACACATATATATAAAAAATATGCATAAAATTAATGGTTGTAGGCTTATAAGTTAATGTTTGATCGCAATTAAGTAGTGCTCAAGTTTCCAAAGATTTAATATTATGATGTCCGTAATTAAAACATCAGAGCTGGTTTAATGTGTATGAGGGTACACCGTGGACAAAAATTTTCAACATTTCCTATTGAGCGTTGCTTAGAGTAAATCTGCGAATCTACAGTGCACGTTTTACAGAACAAACACGCGGAAAAGAAGGAGCGCTCCGAAGTCGCTCATGGACCCTCAGCATCTTGCAGAGGGTTTATTCCCTAAAGAAAAAAATTCTGTCTATGAATCATTCCTCTGTAAACACGTGCAGTTACACTGCCCAGCGATCCACAGGAAGAAAAATCGCTATCCACGCTGGACAATTTTTCGGCTTGCACGCGTTATGTTGGTTTGGGTTTCGGCACTTTCCATGTAAAAAGCGTGCAAATATAAGAAAATAAACATGAGTGAGGCCAGAAATAACGCGAATTTTGTGTGTGTGTGTGTGTGTGTATGTGTGTGTGTGTGTGTGTGTGTGTGTGTGTGTGTGTGTGTGTGTGTGTGTGTGTGTGTGTGTGTGTGTGTGTGTGTGTGTGTGTGTGTGTGTGTGTGTGTGTGTGTGTGTGTGTGTGTGTGTGTGTGTTCCCTGCCTTTTTATTGCAGTAATCATAATAATAAAATGGAAACGTAAACATTACATAATTGAGATATGCTTGCCTGCCACGAACGATATATTTTCTCTCATACATGATTTACATTAAAATGAAAAAATTATAATTTTATTGCCTAGCAACAAAATTATTTTATTTTTAACAATTACCATTGTTTGAAAAAGTTTAAATGAATTTTCAAGTACTTTACTGTTGTTAAAACGTAAAAGGTTGCTGGTAAACTACCCCTTCACCTTAACCGATCTTCACCAAAATCAAAAGGCCTTGAGACCACTACAATTCAGGGATTAATGCAAAACATTATTTGCTACTCTTTGAATATGCGGCAGTTACCGTTCGTCATAGAAAAAATTATCCTTGTTAAAACATAAAATGTTGCAGGTAAACTACCCTATTCCCTTAACTGATCTTCACCAAAACCAAAAGGTCTTGAGAACTCTACAATTCAGGGCAGTATGCAAAACATTATTTGATTCTGTTTGAATTTGTGGCTGTTATCGTTTGCCAAAGAAAATTACCCTTGATAAAAAAACGCTGCTGGTAAACTACGCCTTTCCCTTAATCGATCTTCTCCGAAAACAATATTTCTTGAGTACTCTACAATTCAGGTCTATATGCAAAAAATTATTTGATTCTGTTTGAATTTGCGGCTGTTATCGTTTGCCATAGAAAATACCCTTTTTAAAACATAAAATGTTGCTGGTAAACTACCCTTTTCCCTTAACCGATCTTCACCAAAAACAACAGGTCTTGAGAACTCTACAATTCAGGCCTGTATGCAAAAGAGTAGTAGATTATGTTTAAATTTGTGGCTGTTATCGTTTGACATAGAAAAAAAATCTATAGTTAGACAGATAGACACAAAGACAGACACACACACAGACACTTTTCGAAAAATGACTTTTCTCATGTTTTGACTGTAGTACAATCAGAATCTGCAATAATCTTGAACACGATTTTTTTGGCATCACCTACTTCCATTTCCTTAAGGAACATGGAAGTAAAATATCGGTATGGAGATCTATACATGACTTCATGTTCTAAGATTTATATTTAAAATCATATTCGAAATGAAATATTTCCATAGAAACTACTTCTTTCTATTGCTTCAGCCTTAACCACAGTACTGTGGTCACTAACGTATACCACCTCACGTTTTCGCCCTCGATTTTCACTGATGGTGGCAATCGATGGCATTGTCGAAACGTCTGGTTTTTGCAGAAAACAGTGGACTACGGCTAAACAGCCTGGGAAGGAATTTTAACAAAGAACTACTTCTTTGGTGCCGATAACGTAGTACACATATAAAAAAATTCTCCCCTCCCTAATCAACTATAATTTTCATTAATAAAAAATTACCCCCACCCCGTTCACCTAACCTCTTCATTTATAGATATTTCATCTACGTCTCTTCAGTGGATTATTATGAGCTTCTTATTAGGATACATTATTTATCAAAATTAAGTACGTTACTCTTGTTAAAACATAAAACGTTGCAGGTAAACTACCCTATTCCCTTAACCGATCTTCACCAAAACAAACAGGTCTTGAGAACTCTACAATTCAGGGCTGTATGCTAAACATTATTTGATTCGGTTTGAATTTGCGGCTATTATCATTTACCATAGAAAAAAATTACCCTTGATAAAAAACCGTTGCTGGTAAACTACCCCTTTCCCTTAACCGATCTTCACCAAAAACGATAGGTCTTGAGTACTCTACAATTCAGGCCTGAATGCAAACAATTATTTGATTCTGTTTGAATTTGCGGCTCTTATCGTTTGCCATAGAAAACACCCTTGATAAAACATAAAATGTTGCAGGTAAACTACCCCTTTCTCTTAACCGATCTTCACCATAATCAATAGACCTTCAGTCCTCTACAAATCACGGAAGCATGCAAAATGATATTTGAGTCTGTTTGAATGAGCGGCAGTTATCGTTCATCAAGGAAACATTTCTCTTGTTACAACATAAAATGTTGCAGGTAAACTACCCCATTCCCTTAACCGATCTTCACCAAAACAAACAGGTCTTGAGAACTCTACAATTCAGGGCTGTATGCTAAACATTATTTGATTCGGTTTGAATTTGCGGCTATTATCGTTTACCATAAAAAAAATTACCCTTGATAAAAAACCGTTGCTGGAAACTACCCCTTTCCCTTAACCGATCTTCACCAAAAACGATAGGTCTTGAGTACTCTACAATTCAGGCCTGAAAGCAAACAATTAATTGATTCTGTTTGAATTTGCAGCTGTTATCGTTTGCCATAGAAAATGCCCTTTTTAAAACATAAAACATTGCTGGTAAACTACCCTTTCCCCTTAACCGATCTTCACCAAAAACAACAGGTCTTGAGAACTCTAAAAGTCAGGGCTGTATGCAAAAGAGTAGTAGATTATGTTTAAATTTGCGGCTGTTATCGTTTGACATAGAAACGAAATCTATAGATAGACAGACAGACACACGCACATAAAGTTTTCGAAAAATGACATTTTTTTTCATGTTTTGAGTGTAGTACAATCAGAATCTGCAATAATCTTGAACACGATTTTTTTGGCATCACCATACTTCCATTTCCTTAAGGAACATGGAAGTAAAATATCGGTATGGATATCCATACATGACTTCCATGTTCTAAGATTTATATTTAAAATCATATTCGAAATGAAATATTTCCATAGAAACTACTTCTTTCTATTGCTTCAGCCTTAACCACAGTACTGTGATCACTAACGTATATCACCTCACGTTTTCGCCCTCGATTTTCACTGATGGTGGCAATCGATGGCATTGCCGAAACGTCTGGTTTTTGCAGAAAACAGTGGACTACGGCTAAACAGCCCGGGAAGGAATTTTAACAAAAACTACTTCTTTGTTGCCGATAACATTGTACACATATATATAAAAAATATGCATAAAATTAATGGTTGTAGGCCTATAAGTTAATGTTTGATCTCAATTAAGTAGTGCTCAAGTTTCCAAAGATGTAATATTATGATGTCCGTAATTAAAACATCAGAGCTGGTTTAGTGTGTATGAGGGTACACCGTGGACAAAAATTTTCAACATTTCCTATTGAGCGTTGCTTAGAGTAAATCTGCGAATCTACACTGCACGTTTCACAGAACAAACACGCGGAAAAGAAGGAGCGCTCCGAAGTCGCTCATGGACCCTCAGCATCTTGCAGAGGGTTTATTCCCTAAAGACGAAAATTCTGTCTATGAATCATTCCTCTGTAAACACGTGCAGTTACACTGCCCAGCGATCCACAGGAAGAAAAATCGCTATCCACGCTGGACAATTTTTCGGCTTGCACGCGTTATGTTGGTTTGGGTTTCGGCACTTTCCATGTAAAAAGCGTGCAAATATAAGAAAATAAACATGAGTGAGGCCAGAAATAATGAGGCCAGAAATAACGCGAATTTTGTGTGTGTGTGTGTGTGTGTGTGTGTGTGTGTGTGTGTGTGTGTGTGTGTGTGTGTGTGTGTGTGTGTGTGTGTGTGTGTGTGTGTGTGTGTGTGTGTGTGTTCCCTGCCTTTTTATTGCAGTAATCATAATAATAAAATGGAAACGTAAACATTACATAATTGAGATATGCTTGCCTGCCACGAACGATATATTTTCTCTCATACATGAATTACATTAAAATGAAAAAATTATAATTTTATTGCCTGGCAACAAAATTATTTTATTTTTAACAATTACCATTGTTTGAAAAAGTTTAAATGAATTTTCAAGTACTTTACTGTTGTTAAAACGTAAAAGGTTGCTGGTAAACTACCCCTTCCCCTTAACCGATCTTCACCAAAATCAAAATGCCTTGAGACCACTACAATTCACGGATGTATGCAAAACATTATTTGCCACTCTTTGAA
The DNA here is from genome assembly GCA_034769895.1 of Magicicada septendecula. Lineage (NCBI taxonomy): Eukaryota > Metazoa > Arthropoda > Insecta > Hemiptera > Cicadidae > Magicicada > Magicicada septendecula. The sequence continues at coordinate 1,118,015,875 of CM068367.1, read as the reverse complement.
TATGCGGCAGTTACCGTTCGTCATAGAAAAAATTATCCTTGTTAAAACATAAAATGTTGCAGGTAAACTACCCTATTCCCTTAACCGATCTTCACCAAAACCAAAAGGTCTTGAGAACTCTACAATTCAGGGCAGTATGCAAAACATTATTTGATTCTGTTTGAATTTGTGGCTGTTATCGTTTGCCAAAAAAAATTACCCTTGATAAAAAAACGCTGCTGGTAAACTACGCCTTTCCCTTAATCGATCTTCTCCGAAAACAATATTTCTTGAGTACTCTACAATTCAGGTCTGTATGCAAAAAATTATTTGATTCTGTTTGAATTTGCGGCTGTTATCGTTTGCCATAGAAAATACCCTTTTTAAAACATAAAATGTTGCTGGTAAACTACCCTTTTCCCTTAACCGATCTTCACCAAAAACAACAGGTCTTGAGAACTCTACAATTCAGGCCTGTATGCAAAAGAGTAGTAGATTATGTTTAAATTTGAGGCTGTTATCGTTTGACATAGAAAAAAAATCTATAGATAGACAGATAGACACAAAGACAGACACACACACAGACACTTTTCGAAAAATGACTTTTCTCATGTTTTGACTGTAGTACGATTAGAATCTGCAATAATCTTGAACACGATTTTTTTGGCATCACCATACTTCCATTTCCTTAAGGAACATGGAAGTAAAATATCGGTATGGAGATCCATACATGACTTCATGTTCTAAGATTTATATTTAAAATCATATTCGAAATGAAATATTTCCATAGAAACTACTTCTTTCTATTGCTTCAGCCTTAACCACAGTACTGTGGTCACTAACGTATACCACCTCACGTTTTCGCCCTCGATTTTCACTGATGGTGGCAATCGATGGCATTGTCGAAACGTCTGGTTTTGCAGAAAACAGTGGACTACGGCTAAACACCCTGGGAAGGAATTTTAACAAAGAACTACTTCTTTGGTGCCGATAACGTAGTACACATATAAAAAAATTCTCCCCTCCCTAATCAACTATAATTTTCATTAATAAAAAATTACCCCCACCCCGTTCACCTAACCTCTTCATTTATAGATATTTCATCTACGTCTCTTCAGTGGATTATTATGAGCTTCTTATTAGGATATATTATTTATCAAAATTAAGTACGTTACTCTTGTTAAAACATACAACGTTGCAGGTAAACTACCCTATTCCCTTAACCGATCTTCACCAAAACAAACAGGTCTTGAGAACTCTACAATTCAGGGCTGTATGCTAAACATTATTTGATTCGGTTTGAATTTGCGGCTATTATCATTTACCATAGAAAAAAATTACCCTTGATAAAAAACCGTTGCTGGTAAACTACCCCTTTCCCTTAACCGATCTTCACCAAAAACGATAGGTCTTGAGTACTCTACAATTCAGGCCTGAATGCAAACAATTATTTGATTCTGTTTGAATTTGCGGCTCTTATCGTTTGCCATAGAAAACACCCTTGATAAAACATAAAATGTTGCAGGTAAACTACCCCTTTCTCTTAACCGATCTTCACCATAATCAATAGACCTTCAGTCCTCTACAAATCAGGGAAGCATGCAAAATGATATTTGAGTCTGTTTGAATGAGCGGCAGTTATCGTTCATCAAGGAAACATTTCTCTTGTTACAACATAAAATGTTGCAGGTAAACTACCCCATTCCCTTAACCGATCTTCACCAAAACAAACAGGTCTTGTGAACTCTACAATTCAGGGCTGTATGCTAAACATTATTTGATTCGGTTTGAATTTGCGGCTATTATCGTTTACCATAAAAAAAATTACCCTTGATAAAAAACCGTTGCTGGAAACTACCCCTTTCCCTTAACCGATCTTCACCAAAAACGATAGGTCTTGAGTACTCTACAATTCAGGCCTGAAAGCAAACAATTAATTGATTCTGTTTGAATTTGCAGCTGTTATCGTTTGCCATAGAAAATGCCCTTTTTAAAACATAAAACATTGCTGGTAAACTACCCTTTCCCCTTAACCGATCTTCACCAAAAACAACAGGTCTTGAGAACTCTAAAAGTCAGGGCTGTATGCAAAAGAGTAGTAGATTATGTTTAAATTTGCGGCTGTTATCGTTTGACATAGAAACGAAATCTATAGATAGACAGACAGACACACGCACATAAAGTTTTCGAAAAATGACATTTTTTTCATGTTTTGAGTGTAGTACAATCAGAATCTGCAATAATCTTGAACACGATTTTTTTGGCATCACCATACTTCCATTTCCTTAAGGAACATGGAAGTAAAATATCGGTATGGATATCCATACATGACTTCCATGTTCTAAGATTTATATTTAAAATCATATTCGAAATGAAATATTTTCATAGAAACTACTTCTTTCTATTGCTTCAGCCTTAACCACAGTACTGTGATCACTAACGTATATCACCTCACGTTTTCGCCCTCGATTTTCACTGATGGTGGCAATCGATGGCATTGCCGAAACGTCTGGTTTTTGCAGAAAACAGTGGACTACGGCTAAACAGCCCGGGAAGGAATTTTAACAAAAACTACTTCTTTGTTGCCGATAACATTGTACACATATATATAAAAAATATGCATAAAATTAATGGTTGTAGGCCTATAAGTTAATGTTTGATCTCAATTAAGTAGTGCTCAAGTTTCCAAAGATTTAATATTATGATGTCCGTAATTAAAACATCAGAGCTGGTTTAGTGTGTATGAGGGTACACCGTGGACAAAAATTTTCAACATTTCCTATTGAGCGTTGCTTAGAGTAAATCTGCGAATCTACACTGCACGTTTCACAGAACAAACACGCGGAAAAGAAGGAGCGCTCCGAAGTCGCTCATGGACCCTCAGCATCTTGCAGAGGGTTTATTCCCTAAAGACGAAAATTCTGTCTATGAATCATTCCTCTGTAAACACGTGCAGTTACACTGCCCAGCGATCCACAGGAAGAAAAATCGCTATCCACGCTGGACAATTTTTCGGCTTGCACGCGTTATGTTAGTTTGGGTTTCGGCACTTTCCATGTAAAAAGCGTGCAAATATAAGAAAATAAACATGAGTGAGGCCAGAAATAACGCGAATTTTGTGTGTGTGTGTGTGTGTGTGTGTGTGTGTGTGTGTGTGTGTGTGTGTGTGTGTGTGTTCCCTGCCTTTTTATTGCAGTAATCATAATAATAAAATGGAAACGTAAACATTACATAATTGAGATATGCTTGCCTGCCACGAACGATATATTTTCTCTCATACATGAATTACATTAAAATGAAAAAATTATAATTTTATTGCCTGGCAACAAAATTATTTTATTTTTAACAGTTACCATTGTTTGAAAAAGTTTAAATGAATTTTCAAGTACTTTACTGTTGTTAAAACGTAAAAGGTTGCTGGTAAACTACCCCTTCCCCTTAACCGATCTTCACCAAAATCAAAATGCCTTGAGACCACTACAATTCATGGATGTATGCAAAACATTATTTGCCACTCTTTGAATATGCGGCAGTTACCGTTCGTCATAGAAAAAATTATCCTTGTTAAAACATAAAATGTTGCAGGTAAACTACCCTATTCCCTTAACCGATCTTCACCAAAACCAAAATGTCTTGAGAACTCTACAATTCAGGGCAGTATGCAAAACATTATTTGATTCTGTTTGAATTTGTGGCTGTTATCGTTTGCCAAAAAAAATTACCCTTGATAAAAAAACGCTGCTGGTAAACTACGCCTTTCCCTTAATCGATCTTCTCCGAAAACAATATTTCTTGAGTACTCTACAATTCAGGTCTGTATGCAAAAAATTATTTGATTCTGTTTGAATTTGAGGCTGTCATCGTTTGCCATAGAAAATACCCTTGTTTAAACATAAATCGTAGCTGGTAAACTACCCCTTCCCATAACCGATCTTCACCAAAAACAATAGGTCGTGAGTACTCTACATATCAGGGCTGTATGCAAAAACTTATTTGATAATACCCTTTTTAAAAAATAAAATGTTGCTGGTAAACTACCCTTTTCCCTTAACCGATCTTCACCAAAAACAACAGGTTTGAGAACTCTACAATTCAGGCCTGTATGCAAAAGAGTAGTAGATTATGTTTAAATTTGAGGCTGTTATCGTTTGACATAGAAAAAAAATCTATAGATAGACAGATAGACACACAGACACTTTTCGAAAAATGACTTTTTTCATGATTTGACTGTAGTACAATCAGAATCTGCAATAATCTTGAACACGATTTTTTTGGCATCACCATACTTCCATTTCCTTAAGGAACATGGAAGTAAAATATCGGTATGGAGATCCATACATGACTTCCATGTTCTAAGATTTATATTTAAAATCATTTTCGAAATGAAATATTTCCATAGAAACTATTTCTTTCTATTGCTTCAGCCCTAACCACAGTACTGTGGTCACTAACGTATACCACCTCACGTTTTCGCCCTCGATTTTCACTGATGGTGGCAATCGATGGCATTGCCGAAACGTCTGGTTTTTGCAGAAAACAGTGGACTACGGCTAAACAGCCCGGGAAGGAATTTTAACAAAAACTACTTCTTTGTTGCCGATAACATTGTACACATATATATAAAAAATATGCATAAAATTAATGGTTGTAGGCTTATAAGTTAATGTTTGATCGCAATTAAGTAGTGCTCAAGTTTCCAAAGATTTAATATTATGATGTCCGTAATTAAAACATCAGAGATGGTTTAATGTGTATGAGGGTACACCGTGGACAAAAATTTTCAACATTTCCTATTGAGCGTTGCTTAGAGTAAATCTGCGAATCTACAGTGCACGTTTTACAGAACAAACACGCGGAAAAGAAGGAGCGCTCCGAAGTCGCTCATGGACCCTCAGCATCTTGCAGAGGGTTCATTCCTTAAAGACGAAAATTCTGTCTATGAATCATTCCTCTGTAAACACGTGCAGTTACACTGCCCAGCGATCCACAGGAGGAAAAATCGCTATCCACGCTGGACAATTTTTCGGCTTGCACGCGTTATGTTGGTTTGGGTTTCGGCACTTTCCATGTAAAAAGCGTGCAAATATAAGAAAATAAACATGAGTGAGGCCAGAAATAACGCGAATTTTGTGTGTGTGTGTGTGTGTGTGTTGTGTGTGTGTGTGTGTGTGTGTGTGTGTGTGTGTGTGTGTGTGTGTGTGTGTGTGTGTGTGTGTGTGTGTGTGTGTGTGTGTGTGTGTGTGTGTGTGTGTGTGTGTGTGTGTGTGTGTGTGTGTGTGTGTGTGTGTGTGTGTGTGTGTGTGTGTTCCCTGCCTTTTTATTGCAGTAATCATAATAATAAAATGGAAACGTAAACATTACATAATTGAGATATGCTTGCCTGCCACGAACGATATATTTTCTCTCATACATGATTTACATTAAAATGAAAAAATTATAATTTTATTGCCTAGCAACAAAATTATTTTATTTTTAACAATTACCATTGTTTGAAAAAGTTTAAATGAATTTTCAAGTACTTTACTGTTGTTAAAACGTAAAAGGTTGCTGGTAAACTACCCCTTCACCTTAACCGATCTTCACCAAAATCAAAAGGCCTTGAGACCACTACAATTCAGGGATGTATGCAAAACATTATTTGCTACTCTTTGAATATGCGGCAGTTACCATTCGTCATAGAAAAAATTATCCTTGTTAAAACATAAAATGTTGCAGGTAAACTACCCTATTCCCTTAACTGATCTTCACCAAAACCAAAAGGTCTTGAGAACTCTACAATTCAGGGCAGTATGCAAAACATTATTTGATTCTGTTTGAATTTGTGGCTGTTATCGTTTGCCAAAGAAAATTACCCTTGATAAAAAAACGCTGCTGGTAAACTACGCCTTTCCCTTAATCGATCTTCTCCGAAAACAATATTTCTTGAGTACTCTACAATTCAGGTCTGTATGCAAAAAATTATTTGATTCTGTTTGAATTTGCGGCTGTTATCGTTTGCCATAGAAAATACCCTTTTTAAAACATAAAATGTTGCTGGTAAACTACCCTTTTCCCTTAACCGATCTTCACCAAAAACAACAGGTCTTGAGAACTCTACAATTCAGGCCTGTATGCAAAAGAGTAGTAGATTATGTTTAAATTTGTGGCTGTTATCGTTTGACATAGAAAAAAAATCTATAGATAGACAGATAGACACAAAGACAGACACACACACAGACACTTTTCGAAAAATGACTTTTCTCATGTTTTGACTGTAGTACAATCAGAATCTGCAATAATCTTGAACACGATTTTTTTGGCATCACCTACTTCCATTTCCTTAAGGAACATGGAAGTAAAATATCGGTATGGAGATCTATACATGACTTCATGTTCTAAGATTTATATTTAAAATCATATTCGAAATGAAATATTTCCATAGAAACTACTTCTTTCTATTGCTTCAGCCTTAACCACAGTACTGTGATCACTAACGTATATCACCTCACGTTTTCGCCCTCGATTTTCACTGATGGTGGCAATCGATGGCATTGCCGAAACGTCTGGTTTTTGCAGAAAACAGTGGACTACGGCTAAACAGCCCGGGAAGGAATTTTAACAAAAACTACTTCTTTGTTGCCGATAACATTGTACACATATATATAAAAAATATGCATAAAATTAATGGTTGTAGCCCTATAAGTTAATGTTTGATCTCAATTAAGTAGTGCTCAAGTTTCCAAAGATTTAATATTATGATGTCCGTAATTAAAACATCAGAGCTGGTTTAGTGTGTATGAGGGTACACCGTGGACAAAAATTTTCAACATTTCCTATTGAGCGTTGCTTAGAGTAAATCTGCGAATCTACACTGCACGTTTCACAGAACAAACACGCGGAAAAGAAGGAGCGCTCCGAAGTCGCTCATGGACCCTCAGCATCTTGCAGAGGGTTTATTCCCTAAAGACGAAAATTCTGTCTATGAATCATTCCTCTGTAAACACGTGCAGTTACACTGCCCAGCGATCCACAGGAAGAAAAATCGCTATCCACGCTGGACAATTTTTCGGCTTGCACGCGTTATGTTGGTTTGGGTTTCGGCACTTTCCATGTAAAAAGCGTGCAAATATAAGAAAATAAACATGAGTGAGGCCAGAAATAATGAGGCCAGAAATAACGCGAATTTTGTGTGTGTGTGTGTGTGTGTGTGTGTGTGTGTGTGTGTGTGTGTGTGTGTGTGTGTGTGTGTGTGTGTGTGTATGTGTGTGTGTGTGTGTGTGTGTGTGTGTGTGTGTGTGTGTGTGTGTGTGTGTGTGTGTGTGTGTGTGTGTGTGTGTGTGTGTGTGTGTTCCCTGCCTTTTTATTGCAGTAATCATAATAATAAAATGGAAACGTAAACATTACATAATTGAGATATGCTTGCCTGCCACGAACGATATATTTTCTCTCATACATGAATTACATTAAAATGAAAAAATTATAATTTTATTGCCTGGCAACAAAATTATTTTATTTTTAACAATTACCATTGTTTGAAAAAGTTTAAATGAATTTTCAAGTACTTTACTGTTGTTAAAACGTAAAAGGTTGCTGGTAAACTACCCCTTCCCCTTAACCGATCTTCACCAAAATCAAAATGCCTTGAGACCACTACAATTCACGGATGTATGCAAAACATTATTTGCCACTCTTTGAATATGCGGCAGTTACCGTTCGTCATAGAAAAAATTATCCTTGTTAAAACATAAAATGTTGCAGGTAAACTACCCTATTCCCTTAACCGATCTTCACCAAAACCAAAAGGTCTTGAGAACTCTACAATTCAAGGCAGTATGCAAAACATTATTTGATTCTGTTTGAATTTGTGGCTGTTATCGTTTGCCAAAAAAAATTACCCTTGATAAAAAAACGCTGCTGGTAAACTACGCCTTTCCCTTAATCGATCTTCTCCGAAAACAATATTTCTTGAGTACTCTACAATTCAGGTCTGTATGCAAAAAATTATTTGATTCTGTTTGAATTTGCGGCTGTTATCGTTTGCCATAGAAAATACCCTTTTTAAAACATAAAATGTTGCTGGTAAACTACCCTTTTCCCTTAACCGATCTTCACCAAAAACAACAGGTCTTGAGAACTCTACAATTCAGGCCTGTATGCAAAAGAGTAGTAGATTATGTTTAAATTTGAGGCTGTTATCGTTTGACATAGAAAAAAAATCTATAGATAGACAGATAGACACAAAGACAGACACACACACAGACACTTTTCGAAAAATGACTTTTCTCATGTTTTGACTGTAGTACGATTAGAATCTGCAATAATCTTGAACACGATTTTTTTGGCATCACCATACTTCCATTTCCTTAAGGAACATGGAAGTAAAATATCGGTATGGAGATCCATACATGACTTCATGTTCTAAGATTTATATTTAAAATCATATTCGAAATGAAATATTTCCATAGAAACTACTTCTTTCTATTGCTTCAGCCTTAACCACAGTACTGTGGTCACTAACGTATACCACCTCACGTTTTTGCCCTCGATTTTCACTGATGGTGGCAATCGATGGCATTGTCGAAACGTCTGGTTTTGCAGAAAACAGTGGACTACGGCTAAACACCCTGGGAAGGAATTTTAACAAAGAACTACTTCTTTGGTGCCGATAACGTAGTACACATATAAAAAAATTCTCCCCTCCCTAATCAACTATAATTTTCATTAATAAAAAATTACCCCCACCCCGTTCACCTAACCTCTTCATTTATAGATATTTCATCTACGTCTCTTCAGTGGATTATTATGAGCTTCTTATTAGGATATATTATTTATCAAAATTAAGTACGTTACTCTTGTTAAAACATACAACGTTGCAGGTAAACTACCCTATTCCCTTAACCGATCTTCACCAAAACAAACAGGTCTTGAGAACTCTACAATTCAGGGCTGTATGCTAAACATTATTTGATTCGGTTTGAATTTGCGGCTATTATCATTTACCATAGAAAAAAATTACCCTTGATAAAAAACCGTTGCTGGTAAACTACCCCTTTCCCTTAACCGATCTTCACCAAAAACGATAGGTCTTGAGTACTCTACAATTCAGGCCTGAATGCAAACAATTATTTGATTCTGTTTGAATTTGCGGCTCTTATCGTTTGCCATAGAAAACACCCTTGATAAAACATAAAATGTTGCAGGTAAACTACCCCTTTCTCTTAACCGATCTTCACCATAATCAATAGACCTTCAGTCCTCTACAAATCAGGGAAGCATGCAAAATGATATTTGAGTCTGTTTGAATGAGCGGCAGTTATCGTTCATCAATGAAACATTTCTCTTGTTACAACATAAAATGTTGCAGGTAAACTACCCCATTCCCTTAACCGATCTTCACCAAAACAAACAGGTCTTGAGAACTCTACAATTCAGGGCTGTATGCTAAACATTATTTGATTCGGTTTGAATTTGCGGCTATTATCGTTTACCATAAAAAAAATTACCCTTGATAAAAAACCGTTGCTGGAAACTACCCCTTTCCCTTAACCGATCTTCACCAAAAACGATAGGTCTTGAGTACTCTACAATTCAGGCCTGAAAGCAAACAATTAATTGATTCTGTTTGAATTTGCAGCTGTTATCGTTTGCCATAGAAAATGCCCTTTTTAAAACATAAAACATTGCTGGTAAACTACCCTTTCCCCTTAACCGATCTTCACCAAAAACAACAGGTCTTGAGAACTCTAAAAGTCAGGGCTGTATGCAAAAGAGTAGTAGATTATGTTTAAATTTGCGGCTGTTATCGTTTGACATAGAAACGAAATCTATAGATAGACAGACAGACACACGCACATAAAGTTTTCGAAAAATGACATTTTTTTCATGTTTTGAGTGTAGTACAATCAGAATCTGCAATAATCTTGAACACGATTTTTTTGGCATCACCATACTTCCATTTCCTTAAGGAACATGGAAGTAAAATATCGGTATGGATATCCATACATGACTTCCATGTTCTAAGATTTATATTTAAAATCATATTCGAAATGAAATATTTCCATAGAAACTACTTCTTTCTATTGCTTCAGCCTTAACCACAGTACTGTGATCACTAACGTATATCACCTCACGTTTTCGCCCTCGATTTTCACTGATGGTGGCAATCGATGGCATTGCCGAAACGTCTGGTTTTTGCAGAAAACAGTGGACTACGGCTAAACAGCCCGGGAAGGAATTTTAACAAAAACTACTTCTTTGTTGCCGATAACATTGTACACATATATATAAAAAATATGCATAAAATTAATGGTTGTAGGCCTATAAGTTAATGTTTGATCTCAATTAAGTAGTGCTCAAGTTTCCAAAGATTTAATATTATGATGTCCGTAATTAAAACATCAGAGCTGGTTTAGTGTGTATGAGGGTACACCGTGGACAAAAATTTTCAACATTTCCTATTGAGCGTTGCTTAGAGTAAATCTGCGAATCTACACTGCACGTTTCACAGAACAAACACGCGGAAAAGAAGGAGCGCTCCGAAGTCGCTCATGGACCCTCAGCATCTTGCAGAGGGTTTATTCCCTAAAGACGAAAATTCTGTCTATGAATCATTCCTCTGTAAACACGTGCAGTTACACTGCCCAGCGATCCACAGGAAGAAAAATCGCTATCCACGCTGGACAATTTTTCGGCTTGCACGCGTTATGTTGGTTTGGGTTTCGGCACTTTCCATGTAAAAAGCGTGCAAATATAAGAAAATAAACATGAGTGAGGCCAGAAATAATGAGGCCAGAAATAACGCGAATTTGTGTGTGTGTGTGTGTGTGTGTGTGTGTGTGTGTGTGTGTGTGTGTGTGTGTGTGTGTGTGTGTGTGTGTGTGTGTGTGTGTGTGTGTGTGTGTGTGTGTGTGTGTGTGTGTGTGTGTGTGTGTGTGTGTGTGTGTGTGTGTGTTCCCTGCCTTTTTATTGCAGTAATCATAATAATAAAATGAACGTAAACATTACATAATTGAGATATGCTTGCCTGCCACGAACGATATATTTTCTCTCATACATGAATTACATTAAAATGAAAAAATTATAATTTTATTGCCTGGCAACAAAATTATTTTATTTTTAACAGTTACCATTGTTTGAAAAAGTTTAAATGAATTTTCAAGTACTTTACTGTTGTTAAAACGTAAAAGGTTGCTGGTAAACTACCCCTTCCCCTTAACCGATCTTCACCAAAATCAAAATGCCTTGAGACCACTACAATTCACGGATGTATGCAAAACATTATTTGCCACTCTTTGAATATGCGGCAGTTACCGTTCGTCATAGAAAAAATTATCCTTGTTAAAACATAAAATGTTGCAGGTAAACTACCCTATTCCCTTAACCGATCTTCACCAAAACCAAAATGTCTTGAGAACTCTACAATTCAGGGCAGTATGCAAAACATTATTTGATTCTGTTTGAATTTGTGGCTGTTATCGTTTGCCAAAAAAAATTACCCTTGATAAAAAACGCTGCTGGTAAACTACGCCTTTCCCTTAATCGATCTTCTCCGAAAACAATATTTCTTGAGTACTCTACAATTCAGGTCTGTATGCAAAAAATTATTTGATTCTGTTTGAATTTGCGGCTGTTATCGTTTGCCATAGAAAATACCCTTTTTAAAACATAAAATGTTGCTGGTAAACTACCCTTTTCCCTTAACCGATCTTCACCAAAAACAACAGGTCTTGAGAACTCTACAATTCAGGCCTGTATGCAAAAGAGTAGTAGATTATGTTTAAATTTGTGGCTGTTATCGTTTGACATAGAAAAAAAATCTATAGATAGACAGATAGACACAAAGACAGACACACACACAGACACTTTTCGAAAAATGACTTTTCTCATGTTTTGACTGTAGTACGATTAGAATCTGCAATAATCTTGAACACGATTTTTTTGGCATCACCATACTTCCATTTCCTTAAGGAACATGGAAGTAAAATATCGGTATGGAGATCCATACATGACTTCATGTTCTAAGATTTATATTTAAAATCATATTCGAAATGAAATATTTCCATAGAAACTACTTCTTTCTATTGCTTCAGCCTTAACCACAGTACTGTGGTCACTAACGTATACCACCTCACGTTTTCGCCCTCGATTTTCACTGATGGTGGCAATCGATGGCATTGTCGAAACGTCTGGTTTTGCAGAAAACAGTGGACTACGGCTAAACACCCTGGGAAGGAATTTTAACGAAGAACTACTTCTTTGGTGCCGATAACGTAGTACACATATAAAAAAATTCTCCCCTCCCTAATCAACTATAATTTTCATTAATAAAAAATTACCCCCACCCCGTTCACCTAACCTCTTCATTTATAGATATTTCATCTACGTCTCTTCAGTGGATTATTATGAGCTTCTTATTAGGATACATTATTTATCAAAATTAAATACGTTACTCTTGTTAAAACATAAAACGTTGCAGGTAAACTACCCCTTTATCTTAACCCATCTTCACCATAATAAATAGACTTTCAGTCCTCTACAAATCAGAGAAAGCATGCAAAATGATATTTGATTCTGTTTGAATGAGCGGCAGTTATCGTTCATCAAGGAAACATTTCTCTTGTTACAACATAAAATGTTGCAGGTAAACTACCCTATTCCCTTAACCGATCTTCACCAAAACAAACAGGTCTTGAGAGCTCTACAATTCAGGGCTGTATGCTAAACATTATTTGATTCGGTTTGAATTTGCGGCTATTATCATTTACCATAGAAAAAAATTACCCTTGATAAAAAACCGTTGCTGGTAAACTACCCCTTTCCCTTAACCGATCTTCACCAAAAACGATAGGTCTTGACTACTCTACAATTCAGGCCTGAATGCAAACAATTATTTGATTCTGTTTGAATTTGCGGCTCTTATCGTTTGCCATAGAAAACACCCTTGATAAAACATAAAATGTTGCAGGTAAACTACCCCTTTCTCTTAACCGATCTTCACCATAATCAATAGACCTTCAGTCCTCTACAAATCAGGGAAGCATGCAAAATGATATTTGAGTCTGTTTGAATGAGCGGCAGTTATCGTTCATCAAGGAAACATTTCTCTTGTTACAACATAAAATGTTGCAGGTAAACTACCCTATTCCCTTAACCGATCTTCACCAAAACAAACAGGTCTTGAGAACTCTACAATTCAGGGCTGTATGCTAAACATTATTTGATTCGGTTTGAATTTGCGGCTATTATCATTTACCATAGAAAAAAATTACCCTTGATAAAAAACCGTTGCTGGTAAACTACCCCTTTCCCTTAACCGATCTTCACCAAAAACGATAGGTCTTGAGTACTCTACAATTCAGGCCTGAATGCAAACAATTATATGATTCTGTTTGAATTTGCGGCTCTTATCGTTTGCCATAGAAAACACCCTTGATAAAACATAAAATGTTGCAGGTAAACTACCCCTTTCTCTTAACCGATCTTCACCATAATCAATAGACCTTCAGTCCTCTACAAATCAGGGAAGCATGCAAAATGATATTTGAGTCTGTTTGAATGAGCGGCAGTTATCGTTCATCAAGGAAACATTTCTCTTGTTACAACATAAAATGTTGCAGGTAAACTACCCCATTCCCTTAACCGATCTTCACCAAAACAAACAGGTCTTGAGAACTCTACAATTCAGGGCTGTATGCTAAATATTATTTGATTCGGTTTGATTTTGCGGCTATTATCGTTTACCATAAAAAAAATTACCCTTGATAAAAAACCGTTGCTGGAAACAACCCCTTTCCCTTAACCGATCTTCACCAAAAACGATAGGTCTTGAGTACTCTACAATTCAGGCCTGAAAGCAAACAATTATTTGATTCTGTTTGAATTTGCAGCTGTTATCGTTTGCCATAGAAAATGCCCTTTTTAAAACATAAAACGTTGCTGGTAAACTACCCTTTCCCCTTAACCGATCTTCACCAAAAACAACAGGTCTTGAGAACTCTAAAAGTCAGGGCTGTATGCAAAAGAGTAGTAGATTATGTTTAAATTTGCGGCTGTTATCGTTTGACATAGAAACGAAATCTATAGATAGACAGACAGACACACGCACATAAAGTTTTCGAAAAATAACATTTTTTTCATGTTTTGAGTGTAGTACAATCAGAATCTGCAATAATCTTGAACACGATTTTTTTGGCATCACCATACTTCCATTTCCTTAAGGAACATGGAAGTAAAATATCGGTATGGATATCCATACATGACTTCCATGTTCTAAGATTTATATTTAAAATCATATTCGAAATGAAATATTTCCATAGAAACTACTTCTTTCTATTGCTTCAGCCTTAACCACAGTACTGTGATCACTAACGTATATCACCTCACGTTTTCGCCCTCGATTTTCACTGATGGTGGCAATCGATGGCATTGCCGAAACGTCTGGTTTTTGCAGAAAACAGTGGACTACGGCTAAACAGCCCGGGAAGGAATTTTAACAAAAACTACTTCTTTGTTGCCGATAACATTGTACACATATATATAAAAAATATGCATAAAATTAATGGTTGTAGGCCTATAAGTTAATGTTTGATCTCAATTAAGTAGTGCTCAAGTTTCCAAAGATTTAATATTATGATGTCCGTAATTAAAACATCAGAGCTGGTTTAGTGTGTATGAGGGTACACCGTGGACAAAAATTTTCAACATTTCCTATTGAGCGTTGCTTAGAGTAAATCTGCGAATCTACACTGCACGTTTCACAGAACAAACACGCGGAAAAGAAGGAGCGCTCCGAAGTCGCTCATGGACCCTCAGCATCTTGCAGAGGGTTTACTCCCTAAAGACGAAAATTCTGTCTATGAATCATTCCTCTGTAAACACGTGCAGTTACACTGCCCAGCGATCCACAGGAAGAAAAATCGCTATCCACGCTGGACAATTTTTCGGCTTGCACGCGTTATGTTGGTTTGGGTTTCGGCACTTTCCATGTAAAAAGCGTGCAAATATAAGAAAATAAACATGAGTGAGGCCAGAAATAATGAGGCCAGAAATAACGCGAATTTTGTGTGTGTGTGTGTGTGTGTGTGTGTGTGTGTGTGTGTGTGTGTGTGTGTGTGTGTGTGTGTGTGTGTGTGTGTTGTGTGTGTGTGTGTGTGTGTGTGTGTGTTCCCTGCCTTTTTATTGCAGTAATCATAATAATAAAATGGAAACGTAAACATTACATAATTGAGATATGCTTGCCTGCCACGAACGATATATTTTCTCTCATACATGAATTACATTAAAATGAAAAAATTATAATTTTATTGCCTGGCAACAAAATTATTTTATTTTTAACAATTACCATTGTTTGAAAAAGTTTAAATGAATTTTCAAGTACTTTACTGTTGTAAAACGTAAAAGGTTGCTGGTAAACTACCCCTTCCCCTTAACCGATCTTCACCAAAATCAAAATGCCTTGAGACCACTACAATTCACGGATGTATGCAAAACATTATTTGCCACTCTTTGAATATGCGGCAGTTACCGTTCGTCATAGAAAAATTATCCTTGTTAAAACATAAAATGTTGCAGGTAAACTACCCTATTCCCTTAACCGATCTTCACCAAAACCAAAAGGTCTTGAGAACTCTACAATTCAAGGCAGTATGCAAAACATTATTTGATTTCTGTTTGAATTTGTGGCTGTTATCGTTTGCCAAAAAAAATTACCCTTGATAAAAAAACGCTGCTGGTAAACTACGCCTTTCCCTTAATCGATCTTCTCCGAAAACAATATTTCTTGAGTACTCTACAATTCAGGTCTGTATGCAAAAAATTATTTGATTCTGTTTGAATTTGCGGCTGTTATCGTTTGCCATAGAAAATACCCTTTTTAAAACATAAAATGTTGCTGGTAAACTACCCTTTTCCCTTAACCGATCTTCACCAAAAACAACAGGTCTTGAGAACTCTACAATTCAGGCCTGTATGCAAAAGAGTAGTAGATTATGTTTAAATTTGAGGCTGTTATCGTTTGACATAGAAAAAAAATCTATAGATAGACAGATAGACACAAAGACAGACACACACACAGACACTTTTCGAAAAATGACTTTTCTCATGTTTTGACTGTAGTACGATTAGAATCTGCAATAATCTTGAACACGATTTTTTTTGGCATCACCATACTTCCATTTCCTTAAGGAACATGGAAGTAAAATATCGGTATGGAGATCCATACATGACTTCATGTTCTAAGATTTATATTAAAATCATATTCGAAATGAATATTTCCATAGAAACTACTTCTTTCTATTGCTTCAGCCTTAACCACAGTACTGTGGTCACTAACGTATACCACCTCACGTTTTTGCCTCGATTTTCACTGATGGTGGCAATCGATGGCATTGTCGAAACGTCTGGTTTTGCAGAAAACAGTGGACTACGGCTAAACACCCTGGAAGGAATTTTAACAAAGAACTACTTCTTTGGTGCCGATAACGTAGTACACATATAAAAAAATTCTCCCCTCCCTAATCAACTATAATTTTCATTAATAAAAAATTACCCCCACCCCGTTCACCTAACCTCTTCATTTATAGATATTTCATCTACGTCTCTTCAGTGGATTATTATGAGCTTCTTATTAGGATATATTATTTATCAAAATTAAGTACGTTACTCTTGTTAAAACATACAACGTTGCAGGTAAACTACCCTATTCCCTTAACCGATCTTCACCAAAACAAACAGGTCTTGAGAACTCTACAATTCAGGGCTGTATGCTAAACATTATTTGATTCGGTTTGAATTTGCGGCTATTATCATTTACCATAGAAAAAAATTACCCTTGATAAAAAACCGTTGCTGGTAAACTACCCCTTTCCCTTAACCGATCTTCACCAAAAACGATAGGTCTTGAGTACTCTACAATTCAGGCTGAATGCAAACAATTATTTGATTCTGTTTGAATTTGCGGCTCTTATCGTTTGCCATAGAAAACACCCTTGATAAACATAAAATGTTGCAGGTAAACTACCCCTTTCTCTTAACCGATCTTCACCATAATCAATAGACCTTCAGTCCTCTACAAATCAGGGGAAGCATGCAAAATGATATTTGAGTCTGTTTGAATGAGCGGCAGTTATCGTTCATCAATGAAACATTTCTCTTGTTACAACATAAAATGTTGCAGGTAAACTACCCCATTCCCTTAACCGATCTTCACCAAAACAAACAGGTCTTGAGAACTCTACAATTCAGGGCTGTATGCTAAACATTATTTGATTCGGTTTGAATTTGCGGCTATTATCGTTTACCATAAAAAAAATTACCCTTGATAAAAAACCGTTGCTGGAAACTACCCCTTTCCCTTAACCGATCTTCACCAAAAACGATAGGTCTTGAGTACTCTACAATTCAGGCCTGAAAGCAAACAATTTAATTGATTCTGTTTGAATTTGCAGCTGTTATCGTTTGCCATAGAAAATGCCCTTTTTAAAACATAAAACATTGCTGGTAAACTACCCTTTCCCCTTACCGATCTTCACCAAAAACAACAGGTCTTGAGAACTCTAAAAGTCAGGCTGTATGCAAAAGAGTATTAGATTATGTTTAAATTTGCGGCTGTTATCGTTTTGACATAGAAACGAAATCTATAGATAGACAGACAGACACACGCACATAAAGTTTTTCGAAAAATGACATTTTTTTCATGTTTTGAGTGTAGTACAATCAGAATCTGCAATAATCTTGAACACGATTTTTTTGGCATCACATACTTCCATTTCCTTAAGGAACATGGAAGTAAAATATCGGTATGGATAATCCATACATGACTTCCATGTTCTAAGATTTATATTTAAAATCATATTCGAAATGAAATATTTCCATAGAAACTACTTCTTTCTATTGCTTCAGCCTTAACCACAGTACTGTGATCACTAACGTATATCACCTCACGTTTTCGCCCTCGATTTTCACTGATGGTGGCCAACTCGATGGCTCATTGCCGAAACGTCTGGTTTTTGCAGAAAACAGTGGACTACGGCTAAACAGCCCGGGAAGAATTTTAACAAAACTACTTTGTCCGATAACTATAACATTGTACACATATATATAAAAAATATGCATAAAATTAATGGTTGTAGGCCTATAAGTTAATGTTTGATCTCAATTAAGTAGTGCTCAAGTTTCCAAAGATTTAATATTATGATGTCCGTAATTAAAACATCAGAGCTGGTTTAGTGTGTATGAGGGTACACCGTGGACAAAAATTTTCAACATTTCCTATTGAGCGTTGCTTAGAGTAAATCTGCGAATCTACACTGCACGTTTCACAGAACAAACACGCGGAAAAGAAGGAGCGCTCCGAAGTCGCTCATGGACCCTCAGCATCTTGCAGAGGGTTTATTCCCTAAAGACGAAAATTCTGTCTATGAATCATTCCTCTGTAAACACGTGCAGTTACACTGCCCAGCGATCCACAGGAAGAAAAATCGCTATCCACGCTGGACAATTTTTCGGCTTGCACGCGTTATGTTGGTTTGGGTTTCGGCACTTTCCATGTAAAAAGCGTGCAAATATAAGAAAATAAACATGAGTGAGGCCAGAAATAATGAGGCCAGAAATAACGCGAATTTTGTGTGTGTGTGTGTGTGTGTGTGTGTGTGTGTGTGTGTGTGTGTGTGTGTGTGTGTGTGTGTGTGTGTGTGTGTGTGTGTGTGTGTGTGTGTGTGTGTGTGTGTGTGTGTGTGTGTGTGTGTGTGTGTGTGTGTGTGTGTGTTCCCTGCCTTTTTATTGCAGTAATCATAATAATAAAATGGAAACGTAAACATTACATAATTGAGATATGCTTGCCTGCCACGAACGATATATTTTCTCTCATACATGAATTACATTAAAATGAAAAAATTATAATTTTATTGCCTGGCAACAAAATTATTTTATTTTTAACAGTTACCATTGTTTGAAAAAGTTTAAATGAATTTTCAAGTACTTTACTGTTGTTAAAACGTAAAAGGTTGCTGGTAAACTACCCCTTCCCCTTAACCGATCTTCACCAAAATCAAAATGCCTTGAGACCACTACAATTCACGGATGTATGCAAAACATTATTTGCCACTCTTTGAATATGCGGCAGTTACCGTTCGTCATAGAAAAAATTATCCTTGTTAAAACATAAAATGTTGCAGGTAAACTACCCTATTCCCTTAACCGATCTTCACCAAAACCAAAATGTCTTGAGAACTCTACAATTCAGGGCAGTATGCAAAACATTATTTGATTCTGTTTGAATTTGTGGCTGTTATCGTTTGCCAAAAAAAATTACCCTTGATAAAAAACGCTGCTGGTAAACTACGCCTTTCCCTTAATCGATCTTCTCCGAAAACAATATTTCTTGAGTACTCTACAATTCAGGTCTGTATGCAAAAAATTATTTGATTCTGTTTGAATTTGCGGCTGTTATCGTTTGCCATAGAAAATACCCTTTTTAAAACATAAAATGTTGCTGGTAAACTACCCTTTTCCCTTAACCGATCTTCACCAAAAACAACAGGTCTTGAGAACTCTACAATTCAGGCCTGTATGCAAAAGAGTAGTAGATTATGTTTAAATTTGTGGCTGTTATCGTTTGACATAGAAAAAAAATCTATAGATAGACAGATAGACACAAAGACAGACACACACACAGACACTTTTCGAAAAATGACTTTTCTCATGTTTTGACTGTAGTACGATTAGAATCTGCAATAATCTTGAACACGATTTTTTTGGCATCACCATACTTCCATTTCCTTAAGGAACATGGAAGTAAAATATCGGTATGGAGATCCATACATGACTTCATGTTCTAAGATTTATATTTAAAATCATATTCGAAATGAAATATTTCCATAGAAACTACTTCTTTCTATTGCTTCAGCCTTAACCACAGTACTGTGGTCACTAACGTATACCACCTCACGTTTTCGCCCTCGATTTTCACTGATGGTGGCAATCGATGGCATTGTCGAAACGTCTGGTTTTGCAGAAAACAGTGGACTACGGCTAAACACCCTGGGAAGGAATTTTAACGAAGAACTACTTCTTTGGTGCCGATAACGTAGTACACATATAAAAAAATTCTCCCCTCCCTAATCAACTATAATTTTCATTAATAAAAAATTACCCCCACCCCGTTCACCTAACCTCTTCATTTATAGATATTTCATCTACGTCTCTTCAGTGGATTATTATGAGCTTCTTATTAGGATACATTATTTATCAAAATTAAATACGTTACTCTTGTTAAAACATAAAACGTTGCAGGTAAACTACCCCTTTATCTTAACCCATCTTCACCATAATAAATAGACTTTCAGTCCTCTACAAATCAGAGAAAGCATGCAAAATGATATTTGATTCTGTTTGAATGAGCGGCAGTTATCGTTCATCAAGGAAACATTTCTCTTGTTACAACATAAAATGTTGCAGGTAAACTACCCTATTCCCTTAACCGATCTTCACCAAAACAAACAGGTCTTGAGAGCTCTACAATTCAGGGCTGTATGCTAAACATTATTTGATTCGGTTTGAATTTGCGGCTATTATCATTTACCATAGAAAAAAATTACCCTTGATAAAAAACCGTTGCTGGTAAACTACCCCTTTCCCTTAACCGATCTTCACCAAAAACGATAGGTCTTGACTACTCTACAATTCAGGCCTGAATGCAAACAATTATTTGATTCTGTTTGAATTTGCGGCTCTTATCGTTTGCCATAGAAAACACCCTTGATAAAACATAAAATGTTGCAGGTAAACTACCCCTTTCTCTTAACCGATCTTCACCATAATCAATAGACCTTCAGTCCTCTACAAATCAGGGAAGCATGCAAAATGATATTTGAGTCTGTTTGAATGAGCGGCAGTTATCGTTCATCAAGGAAACATTTCTCTTGTTACAACATAAAATGTTGCAGGTAAACTACCCTATTCCCTTAACCGATCTTCACCAAAACAAACAGGTCTTGAGAACTCTACAATTCAGGGCTGTATGCTAAACATTATTTGATTCGGTTTGAATTTGCGGCTATTATCATTTACCATAGAAAAAAATTACCCTTGATAAAAAACCGTTGCTGGTAAACTACCCCTTTCCCTTAACCGATCTTCACCAAAAACGATAGGTCTTGAGTACTCTACAATTCAGGCCTGAATGCAAACAATTATATGATTCTGTTTGAATTTGCGGCTCTTATCGTTTGCCATAGAAAACACCCTTGATAAAACATAAAATGTTGCAGGTAAACTACCCCTTTCTCTTAACCGATCTTCACCATAATCAATAGACCTTCAGTCCTCTACAAATCAGGGAAGCATGCAAAATGATATTTGAGTCTGTTTGAATGAGCGGCAGTTATCGTTCATCAAGGAAACATTTCTCTTGTTACAACATAAAATGTTGCAGGTAAACTACCCCATTCCCTTAACCGATCTTCACCAAAACAAACAGGTCTTGAGAACTCTACAATTCAGGGCTGTATGCTAAATATTATTTGATTCGGTTTGATTTTGCGGCTATTATCGTTTACCATAAAAAAAATTACCCTTGATAAAAAACCGTTGCTGGAAACAACCCCTTTCCCTTAACCGATCTTCACCAAAAACGATAGGTCTTGAGTACTCTACAATTCAGGCCTGAAAGCAAACAATTATTTGATTCTGTTTGAATTTGCAGCTGTTATCGTTTGCCATAGAAAATGCCCTTTTTAAAACATAAAACGTTGCTGGTAAACTACCCTTTCCCCTTAACCGATCTTCACCAAAAACAACAGGTCTTGAGAACTCTAAAAGTCAGGGCTGTATGCAAAAGAGTAGTAGATTATGTTTAAATTTGCGGCTGTTATCGTTTGACATAGAAACGAAATCTATAGATAGACAGACAGACACACGCACATAAAGTTTTCGAAAAATAACATTTTTTTCATGTTTTGAGTGTAGTACAATCAGAATCTGCAATAATCTTGAACACGATTTTTTTGGCATCACCATACTTCCATTTCCTTAAGGAACATGGAAGTAAAATATCGGTATGGATATCCATACATGACTTCCATGTTCTAAGATTTATATTTAAAATCATATTCGAAATGAAATATTTCCATAGAAACTACTTCTTTCTATTGCTTCAGCCTTAACCACAGTACTGTGATCACTAACGTATATCACCTCACGTTTTCGCCCTCGATTTTCACTGATGGTGGCAATCGATGGCATTGCCGAAACGTCTGGTTTTTGCAGAAAACAGTGGACTACGGCTAAACAGCCCGGGAAGGAATTTTAACAAAAACTACTTCTTTGTTGCCGATAACATTGTACACATATATATAAAAAATATGCATAAAATTAATGGTTGTAGGCCTATAAGTTAATGTTTGATCTCAATTAAGTAGTGCTCAAGTTTCCAAAGATTTAATATTATGATGTCCGTAATTAAAACATCAGAGCTGGTTTAGTGTGTATGAGGGTACACCGTGGACAAAAATTTTCAACATTTCCTATTGAGCGTTGCTTAGAGTAAATCTGCGAATCTACACTGCACGTTTCACAGAACAAACACGCGGAAAAGAAGGAGCGCTCCGAAGTCGCTCATGGACCCTCAGCATCTTGCAGAGGGTTTACTCCCTAAAGACGAAAATTCTGTCTATGAATCATTCCTCTGTAAACACGTGCAGTTACACTGCCCAGCGATCCACAGGAAGAAAAATCGCTATCCACGCTGGACAATTTTTCGGCTTGCACGCGTTATGTTGGTTTGGGTTTCGGCACTTTCCATGTAAAAAGCGTGCAAATATAAGAAAATAAACATGAGTGAGGCCAGAAATAATGAGGCCAGAAATAACGCGAATTTTGTGTGTGTGTGTGTGTGTGTGTGTGTGTGTGTGTGTGTGTGTGTGTGTGTGTGTGTGTGTGTGTGTGTGTGTGTGTGTGTGTGTGTGTGTGTGTGTGTGTGTGTGTGTGTGTGTGTTCCCTGCCTTTTTATTGCAGTAATCATAATAATAAAATGGAAACGTAAACATTACATAATTGAGATATGCTTGCCTGCCACGAACGATATATTTTCTCTCATACATGAATTACATGAAAATGAAAAAATTATAATTTTATTGCCTGGCAACAAAATTATTTTATTTTTAACAATTACCATTGTTTGAAAAAGTTTAAATGAATTTTCAAGTACTTTACTGTTGTTAAAACGTAAAAGGTTGCTGGTAAACTACCCCTTCCCCTTAACCGATCTTCACCAAAATCAAAATGCCTTGAGACCACTACAATTCACGGATGTATGCAAAACATTATTTGCCACTCTTTGAATATGCGGCAGTTACCGTTCGTCATAGAAAAAATTATCCTTGTTAAAACATAAAATGTTGCAGGTAAACTACCCTATTCCCTTAACCGATCTTCACCAAAACCAAAAGGTCTTGAGAACTCTACAATTCAGGGCAGTATGCAAAACATTATTTGATTCTGTTTGAATTTGTGGCTGTTATCGTTTGCCAAAAAAAATTACCCTTGATAAAAAAACGCTGCTGGTAAACTACGCCTTTCCCTTAATCGATCTTCTCCGAAAACAATATTTCTTGAGTACTCTACAATTCAGGTCTGTATGCAAAAAATTATTTGATCCTGTTTGAATTTGCGGCTGTTATCGTTTGCCATAGAAAATACCCTTTTTAAAACATAAAATGTTGCTGGTAAACTACCCTTTTCCCTTAACTGATCTTCACCAAAAACAACAGGTCTTGAGAACTCTACAATTCAGGCCTGTATGCAAAAGAGTAGTAGATTATGTTTAAATTTGAGGCTGTTATCGTTTGACATAGAAAAAAAATCTATAGATAGACAGATAGACACAAAGACAGACACACACACAGACACTTTTCGAAAAATGACTTTTCTCATGTTTTGACTGTAGTACGATTAGAATCTGCAATAATCTTGAACACGATTTTTTTGGCATCACCATACTTCCATTTCCTTAAGGAACATGGAAGTAAAATATCGGTATGGAGATCCATACATGACTTCATGTTCTAAGATTTATATTTAAAATCATATTCGAAATGAAATATTTCCATAGAAACTACTTCTTTCTATTGCTTCAGCCTTAACCACAGTACTGTGGTCACTAACGTATACCACCTCACGTTTTCGCCCTCGATTTTCACTGATGGTGGCAATCGATGGCATTGTCGAAACGTCTGGTTTTGCAGAAAACAGTGGACTACGGCTAAACACCCTGGGAAGGAATTTTAACAAAGAACTACTTCTTTGGTGCCGATAACGTAGTACACATATAAAAAAATTCTCCCCTCCCTAATCAACTATAATTTTCATTAATAAAAAATTGCCCCCACCCCGTTCACCTAACCTCTTCATTTATAGATATTTCATCTACGTCTCTTCAGTGGATTATTATGAGCTTCTTATTAGGATACATTATTTATCAAAATTAAGTACGTTACTCTTGTTAAAACATAAAACGTTGCAGGTAAACTACCCTATTCCCTTAACCGATCTTCACCAAAACAAACAGGTCTTGAGAACTCTACAATTCAGGGCTGTATGCTAAACATTATTTGATTCGGTTTGAATTTGCGGCTATTATCATTTACCATAGAAAAAAATTACCCTTGATAAAAAACCGTTGCTGGTAAACTACCCCTTTCCCTTAACCGATCTTCACCAAAAACGATAGGTCTTGAGTACTCTACAATTCAGGCCTGAATGCAAACGATTATTTGATTCTGTTTGAATTTGCGGCTCTTATCGTTTGCCATAGAAAACACCCTTGATAAAACATAAAATGTTGCAGGTAAACTACCCCTTTCTCTTAACCGATCTTCACCATAATCAATAGACCTTCAGTCCTCTACAAATCAGGGAAGCATGCAAAATGATATTTGAGTCTGTTTGAATGAGCGGCAGTTATCGTTCATCAAGGAAACATTTCTCTTGTTACAACATAAATTGTTGCAGGTAAACTACCCCATTCCCTTAACCGATCTTCACCAAAACAAACAGGTCTTGAGAACTCTACAATTCAGGGCTGTATGCTAAACATTATTTGATTCGGTTTGAATTTGCGGCTATTATCGTTTACCATAAAAAAAATTACCCTTGATAAAAAACCGTTGCTGGAAACTACCCCT
The DNA here is from genome assembly GCA_034769895.1 of Magicicada septendecula. Taxonomy (NCBI): domain Eukaryota; kingdom Metazoa; phylum Arthropoda; class Insecta; order Hemiptera; family Cicadidae; genus Magicicada; species Magicicada septendecula. The sequence continues at coordinate 1,117,990,739 of CM068367.1, read as the reverse complement.
TTCCCTTAACCGATCTTCACCAAAAACGATAGGTCTTGAGTACTCTACAATTCAGGCCTGAAAGCAAACAATTAATTGATTCTGTTTGAATTTGCAGCTGTTATCGTTTGCCATAGAAAATGCCCTTTTTAAAACATAAAACATTGCTGGTAAACTACCCTTTCCCCTTAACCGATCTTCACCAAAAACAACAGGTCTTGAGAACTCTAAAAGTCAGGGCTGTATGCAAAAGAGTAGTAGATTATGTTTAAATTTGCGGCTGTTATCGTTTGACATAGAAACGAAATCTATAGATAGACAGACAGACACACGCACATAAAGTTTTCGAAAAATGACATTTTTTTCATGTTTTGAGTGTAGTACAATCAGAATCTGCAATAATCTTGAACACGATTTTTTTGGCATCACCATACTTCCATTTCCTTAAGGAACATGGAAGTAAAATATCGGTATGGATATCCATACATGACTTCCATGTTCTAAGATTTATATTTAAAATCATATTCGAAATGAAATATTTCCATAGAAACTACTTCTTTCTATTGCTTCAGCCTTAACCACAGTACTGTGATCACTAACGTATATCACCTCACGTTTTCGCCCTCGATTTTCACTGATGGTGGCAATCGATGGCATTGCTGAAACGTCTGGTTTTTGCAGAAAACAGTGGACTACGGCTAAACAGCCCGGGAAGGAATTTTAACAAAAACTACTTCTTTGTTGCCGATAACATTGTACACATATATATAAAAAATATGCATAAAATTAATGGTTGTAGGCCTATAAGTTAATGTTTGATCTCAATTAAGTAGTGCTCAAGTTTCCAAAGATTTAATATTATGATGTCCGTAATTAAAACATCAGAGCTGGTTTAGTGTGTATGAGGGTACACCGTGGACAAAAATTTTCAACATTTCCTATTGAGCGTTGCTTAGAGTAAATCTGCGAATCTACACTGCACGTTTCACAGAACAAACACGCGGAAAAGAAGGAGCGCTCCGAAGTCGCTCATGGACCCTCAGCATCTTGCAGAGGGTTTATTCCCTAAAGACGAAAATTCTGTCTATGAATCATTCCTCTGTAAACACGTGCAGTTACACTGCCCAGCGATCCACAGGAAGAAAAATCGCTATCCACGCTGGACAATTTTTCGGCTTGCACGCGTTATGTTGGTTTGGGTTTCGGCACTTTCCATGTAAAAAGCGTGCAAATATAAGAAAATAAACATGAGTGAGGCCAGAAATAATGAGGCCAGAAATAACGCGAATTTTGTGTGTGTGTGTGTGTGTGTGTGTGTGTGTGTGTGTGTGTGTGTGTGTGTGTGTGTGTGTGTGTGTGTGTGTGTGTGTGTGTGTGTGTGTGTGTGTGTGTGTGTGTGTGTGTGTGTGTGTGTGTGTGTGTGTGTGTGTGTGTGTGTGTGTGTGTGTGTGTGTGTTCCCTGCCTTTTTATTGCAGTAATCATAATAATAAAATGGAAACGTAAACATTACATAATTGAGATATGCTTGCCTGCCACGAACGATATATTTTCTCTCATACATGAATTACATTAAAATGAAAAAATTATAATTTTATTGCCTGGCAACAAAATTATTTTATTTTTAACAGTTACCATTGTTTGAAAAAGTTTAAATGAATTTTCAAGTACTTTACTGTTGTTAAAACGTAAAAGGTTGCTGGTAAACTACCCCTTCCCCTTAACCGATCTTCACCAAAATCAAAATGCCTTGAGACCACTACAATTCACGGATGTATGCAAAACATTATTTGCCACTCTTTGAATATGCGGCAGTTACCGTTCGTCATAGAAAAAATTATCCTTGTTAAAACATAAAATGTTGCAGGTAAACTACCCTATTCCCTTAACCGATCTTCACCAAAACCAAAAGGTCTTGAGAACTCTACAATTCAGGGCAGTATGCAAAACATTATTTGATTCTGTTTGAATTTGTGGCTGTTATCGTTTGCCAAAAAAAATTACCCTTGATAAAAAACGCTGCTGGTAAACTACGCCTTTCCCTTAATCGATCTTCTCCGAAAACAATATTTCTTGAGTACTCTACAATTCAGGTCTGTATGCAAAAAATTATTTGATTCTGTTTGAATTTGCGGCTGTTATCGTTTGCCATAGAAAATACCCTTTTTAAAACATAAAATGTTGCTGGTAAACTACCCTTTTCCCTTAACCGATCTTCACCAAAAACAACAGGTCTTGAGAACTCTACAATTCAGGCCTGTATGCAAAAGAGTAGTAGATTATGTTTAAATTTGTGGCTGTTATCGTTTGACATAGAAAAAAAATCTATAGATAGACAGATAGACACAAAGACAGACACACACACAGACACTTTTCGAAAAATGACTTTTCTCATGTTTTGACTGTAGTACGATTAGAATCTGCAATAATCTTGAACACGATTTTTTTGGCATCACCATACTTCCATTTCCTTAAGGAACATGGAAGTAAAATATCGGTATGGAGATCCATACATGACTTCATGTTCTAAGATTTATATTTAAAATCATATTCGAAATGAAATATTTCCATAGAAACTACTTCTTTCTATTGCTTCAGCCTTAACCACAGTACTGTGGTCACTAACGTATACCACCTCACGTTTTCGCCCTCGATTTTCACTGATGGTGGCAATCGATGGCATTGTCGAAACGTCTGGTTTTGCAGAAAACAGTGGACTACGGCTAAACACCCTGGGAAGGAATTTTAACAAAGAACTACTTCTTTGGTGCCGATAACGTAGTACACATATAAAAAAATTCTCCCCTCCCTAATCAACTATAATTTTCATTAATAAAAAATTACCCCCACCCCGTTCACCTAACCTCTTCATTTATAGATATTTCATCTACGTCTCTTCAGTGGATTATTATGAGCTTCTTATTAGGATACATTATTTATCAAAATTAAATACGTTACTCTTGTTAAAACATAAAACGTTGCAGGTAAACTACCCCTTTATCTTAACCCATCTTCACCATAATAAATAGACTTTCAGTCCTCTACAAATCACAGAAAGCATGCAAAATGATATTTGATTCTGTTTGAATGAGCGGCAGTTATCGTTCATCAAGGAAACATTTCTCTTGTTACAACATAAAATGTTGCAGGTAAACTACCCTATTCCCTTAACCGATCTTCACCAAAACAAACAGGTCTTGAGAACTCTACAATTCAGGGCTGTATGCTAAACATTATTTGATTCGGTTTGAATTTGCGGCTATTATCATTTACCATAGAAAAAAATTACCCTTGATAAAAAACCGTTGCTGGTAAACTACCCCTTTCCCTTAACCGATCTTCACCAAAAACGATAGGTCTTGAGTACTCTACAATTCAGGCCTGAATGCAAACAATTATTTGATTCTGTTTGAATTTGCGGCTCTTATCGTTTGCCATACAAAACACCCTTGATAAAACATAAAATGTTGCAGGTAAACTACCCCTTTCTCTTAACCGATCTTCACCATAATCAATAGACCTTCAGTCCTCTACAAATCAGGGAAGCATGCAAAATGATATTTGAGTCTGTTTGAATGAGCGGCAGTTATCGTTCATCAAGGAAACATTTCTCTTGTTACAACATAAAATGTTGCAGGTAAACTACCCTATTCCCTTAACCGATCTTCACCAAAACAAACAGGTCTTGAGAACTCTACAATTCAGGGCTGTATGCTAAACATTATTTGATTCGGTTTGAATTTGCGGCTATTATCATTTACCATAGAAAAAAATTACCCTTGATAAAAAACCGTTGCTGGTAAACTACCCCTTTCCCTTAACCGATCTTCACCAAAAACGATAGGTCTTGAGTACTCTACAATTCAGGCCTGAATGCAAACAATTATATGATTCTGTTTGAATTTGCGGCTCTTATCGTTTGCCATAGAAAACACCCTTGATAAAACATAAAATGTTGCAGGTAAACTACCCCTTTCTCTTAAACGATCTTCACCATAATCAATAGACCTTCAGTCCTCTACAAATCAGGGAAGCATGCAAAATGATATTTGAGTCTGTTTGAATGAGCGGCAGTTATCGTTCATCAAGGAAACATTTCTCTTGTTACAACATAAAATGTTGCAGGTAAACTACCCCATTCCCTTAACCGATCTTCACCAAAACAAACAGGTCTTGAGAACTCTACAATTCAGGGCTGTATGCTAAATATTATTTGATTCGGTTTGATTTTGCGGCTATTATCGTTTACCATAAAAAAAATTACCCTTGATAAAAAACCGTTGCTGGAAACAACCCCTTTCCCTTAACCGATCTTCACCAAAAACGATAGGTCTTGAGTACTCTACAATTCAGGCCTGAAAGCAAACAATTATTTGATTCTGTTTGAATTTGCAGCTGTTATCGTTTGCCATAGAAAATGCCCTTTTTAAAACATAAAACGTTGCTGGTAAACTACCCTTTCCCCTTAACCGATCTTCACCAAAAACAACAGGTCTTGAGAACTCTAAAAGTCAGGGCTGTATGCAAAAGAGTAGTAGATTATGTTTAAATTTGCGGCTCTTATCGTTTGACATAGAAACGAAATCTATAGATAGACAGACAGACACACGCCCATAAAGTTTTCGAAAAATGACATTTTTTTCATGTTTTGAGTGTAGTACAATCAGAATCTGCAATAATCTTGAACACGATTTTTTTGGCATCACCATACTTCCATTTCCTTAAGGAACATGGAAGTAAAATATCGGTATGGATATCCATACATGACTTCCATGTTCTAAGATTTATATTTAAAATCATATTCGAAATGAAATATTTCCATAGAAACTACTTCTTTCTATTGCTTCAGCCTTAACCACAGTACTGTGATCACTAACGTATATCACCTCACGTTTTCGCCCTCGATTTTCACTGATGGTGGCAATCGATGGCATTGCCGAAACGTCTGGTTTTTGCAGAAAACAGTGGACTACGGCTAAACAGCCCGGGAAGGAATTTTAACAAAAACTACTTCTTTGTTGCCGATAACATTGTACACATATATATAAAAAATATGCATAAAATTAATGGTTGTAGGCCTATAAGTTAATGTTTGATCTCAATTAAGTAGTGCTCAAGTTTCCAAAGATTTAATATTATGATGTCCGTAATTAAAACATCAGAGCTGGTTTAGTGTGTATGAGGGTACACCGTGGACAAAAATTTTCAACATTTCCTATTGAGCGTTGCTTAGAGTAAATCTGCGAATCTACACTGCACGTTTCACAGAACAAACACGCGGAAAAGAAGGAGCGCTCCGAAGTCGCTCATGGACCCTCAGCATCTTGCAGAGGGTTTATTCCCTAAAGACGAAAATTCTGTCTATGAATCATTCCTCTGTAAACACGTGCAGTTACACTGCCCAGCGATCCACAGGACGAAAAATCGCTATCCACGCTGGACAATTTTTCGGCTTGCACGCGTTATGTTGGTTTGGGTTTCGGCACTTTCCATGTAAAAAGCGTGCAAATATAAGAAAATAAACATGAGTGAGGCCAGAAATAATGAGGCCAGAAATAACGCGAATTTTGTGTGTGTGTGTGTGTGTGTGTGTGTGTGTGTGTGTGTGTGTGTGTGTGTGTGTGTGTGTGTGTGTGTGTGTGTGTGTGTGTGTGTGTGTGTGTTCCCTGCCTTTTTATTGCAGTAATCATAATAATAAAATGGAAACGTAAACATTACATAATTGAGATATGCTTGCCTGCCACGAACGATATATTTTCTCTCATACATGAATTACATTAAGAATGAAAAAATTATAATTTTATTGCCTGGCAACAAAATTATTTTATTTTTAACAATTACCATTGTTTGAAAAAGTTTAAATGAATTTTCAAGTACTTTACTGTTGTTAAAACGTAAAAGGTTGCTGGTAAACTACCCCTTCCCCTTAACCGATCTTCACCAAAATCAAAATGCCTTGAGACCACTACAATTCACGGATGTATGCAAAACACTATTTGCCACTCTTTGAATATGCGGCAGTTACCGTTCGTCATAGAAAAAATTATCCTTGTTAAAACATAAAATGTTGCAGGTAAACTACCCTATTCCCTTAACCGATCTTCACCAAAACCAAAAGGTCTTGAGAACTCTACAATTCAGGGCAGTATGCAAAACATTATTTGATTCTGTTTGAATTTGTGGCTGTTATCGTTTGCCAAAAAAAATTACCCTTGATAAAAAAACGCTGCTGGTAAACTACGCCTTTCCCTTAATCGATCTTCTCCGAAGACAATATTTCTTGAGTACTCTACAATTCAGGTCTGTATGCAAAAAATTATTTGATTCTGTTTGAATTTGCGGCTGTTATCGTTTGCCATAGAAAATACCCTTTTTAAAACATAAAATGTTGCTGGTAAACTACCCTTTTCCCTTAACCGATCTTCACCAAAAACAACAGGTCTTGAGAACTCTACAATTCAGGCCTGTATGCAAAAGAGTAGTAGATTATGTTTAAATTTGTGGCTGTTATCGTTTGACATAGAAAAAAAATCTATAGATAGACAGATAGACACAAAGACAGACACACACACAGACACTTTTCGAAAAATGACTTTTCTCATGTTTTGACTGTAGTACAATCAGAATCTGCAATAATCTTGAACACGATTTTTTTGGCATCACCATACTTCCATTTCCTTAAGGAACATGGAAGTAAAATATCGGTATGGAGATCCATACATGACTTCATGTTCTAAGATTTATATTTAAAATCATATTCGAAATGAAATATTTCCATAGAAACTACTTCTTTCTATTGCTTCAGCCTTAACCACAGTACTGTGGTCACTAACGTATACCACCTCACGTTTTCGCCCTCGATTTTCACTGATGGTGGCAATCGATGGCATTGTCGAAACGTCTGGTTTTGCAGAAAACAGTGGACTACGCTAAACACCCTGGGAAGGAATTTTAACAAAGAACTACTTCTTTGGTGCCGATAACGTAGTACACATATAAAAAAATTCTCCCCTCCCTAATCAACTATAATTTTCATTAATAAAAAATTACCCCCACCCCGTTTACCTAACCTCTTCATTTATAGATATTTCATCTACGTCTCTTCAGTGGATTATTATGAGCTTCTTATTAGGATACATTATTTATCAAAATTAAATACGTTACTCTTGTTAAAACATAAAACGTTGCAGGTAAACTACCCCTTTATCTTAACCCATCTTCACCATAATAAATAGACTTTCAGTCCTCTACAAATCAGGGAAGCGTGCAAAATGATATTTGATTCTGTTTGAATGAGCGGCAGTTATCGTTCATCAAGGAAACATTTCTCTTGTTACAACATAAAATGTTGCAGGTAAACTACCCTATTCCCTTAACCGATCTTCACCAAAACAAACAAGTCTTGAGAACTCTACAATTCAGGGCTGTATGCTAAACATTATTTGATTCGGTTTGAATTTGCGGCTATTATCATTTACCATAGAAAAAAATTACCCTTGATAAAAAACCGTTGCTGGTAAACTACCCCTTTCCCTTAACCGATCTTCACCAAAAACGATAGGTCTTGAGTACTCTACAATTCAGGCCTGAATGCAAACAATTATTTGATTCTGTTTGAATTTGCGGCTCTTATCGTTTGCCATAGAAAACACCCTTGATAAAACATAAAATGTTGCAGGTAAACTACCCCTTTCTCTTAACCGATCTTCACCATAATCAATAGACCTTCAGTCCTCTACAAATCAGGGAAGCATGCAAAATGATATTTGATTCTGTTTGAATGAGCGGCAGTTATCGTTCATCAAGGAAACATTTCTCTTGTTACAACATAAAATGTTGCAGGTAAACTACCCCATTCCCTTAACCGATCTTCAACAAAACAAACAGGTCTTGAGAACTCTACAATTCAGGGCTGTATGCTAAACATTATTTGATTCGGTTTGAATTTGCGGCTATTATCGTTTACCATAAAAAAAATTACCCTTGATAAAAAACCGTTGCTGGAAACTACCCCTTTCCCTTAACCGATCTTCACCAAAAACGATAGGTCTTGAGTACTCTACAATTCAGGCCTGAAAGGAAACAATTATTTGATTCTGTTTGAATTTGCAGCTGTTATCGTTTGCCATAGAAAATGCCCTTTTTAAAACATAAAACGTTGCTGGTAAACTACCCTTTCCCCTTAACCGATCTTCACCAAAAACAACAGGTCTTGAGAACTCTAAAAGTCAGGGCTGTATGCAAAAGAGTAGTAGATTATGTTTAAATTTGCGGCTGTTATCGTTTGACATAGAAACGAATTCTATAGATAGACAGACAGACACACACACATAAAGTTTTCGAAAAATGACATTTTTTTCATGTTTTGAGTGTAGTACAATCAGAATCTGCAATAATCTTGAACACGATTTTTTTGGCATCACCATACTTCCATTTCCTTAAGGAACATGGAAGTAAAATATCGGTATGGAGATCCATACATGACTTCCATGTTCTAAGATTTATATTTAAAATCATATTCGAAATGAAATATTTCCATAGAAACTACTTCTTTCTATTGCTTCAGCCTTAACCACAGTACTGTGGTCACTAACGTATACCACCTCACGTTTTCGCCCTCGATTTTCACTGATGGTGGCAATCGATGGCATTGTCGAAACGTCTGGTTTTGCAGAAAACAGTGGACTACGGCTAAACACCCTGGGAAGGAATTTTAACAAAAACTACTTCTTTGTTGCCGATAACATTGTACACATATATATAAAAAATATGCATAAAATTAATGGTTGTAGGCGTGTAAGTTAATGTTTGATCTCAATTAAGTAGTGCTCAAGTTTCCAAAGATTTAATATTATGACGTCCGTAATTAAAACATCAGAGCTGGTTTAGTGTGTATGAGGGTACACCGTGGACAAAAATTTTCAACATTTCCTATTGAGCGTTGCTTAGAGTAAATCTGCGAATCTACACTGCACGTTTCACAGAACAAACACGCGGAAAAGAAGGAACGCTCCGAAGTCGCTCATGGACCCTCAGCATCTTGCAGAGGGTTTATTCCCTAAAGACGAAAATTCTGTCTATGAATCATTCCTCTGTAAACACGTGCAGTTACACTGCCCAGCGATCCACAGGAAGAAAAATCGCTATCCACGCTGGACAATTTTTCGGCTTGCACGCGTTATGTTGGTTTGGGTTTCGGCACTTTCCACGTAAAAAGCGTGCAAATATAAGAAAATAAACATGAGTGAGGCCAGAAATAACGCGAATTTTGTGTGTGTGTGTGTGTGTGTGTTCCCTGCCTTTTTATTGCAGTAATCATAATAATAAAATGGAAACGTAAACATTACATAATTGAGATATGCTTGCCTGCCACGAACGATATATTTTCTCTCATACATGATTTACATTAAAATGAAAAAATTATAATTTTATTGCCTGGCAACAAAATTATTTTATTTTTAACAATTACCATTGTTTGAAAAAGTTTAAATGAATTTTCAAGTACTTTACTGTTGTTAAAACTTAAAAGGTTGCAGGTAAACTACCCCTTCCCCTTAACCGATCTTCACCAAAATCAAAATGCCTTGAGACCACTACAATTCACGGTTGTATGCAAAACATTATGTGCCACTCTTTGAATATGCGGCAGTTACTGTTCGTCATAGAAAAAATTATCCTTGTTAAAACATAAAATGTTGCAGGTAAACTACCCTATTCCCTTAACCGATTTCACCAAAACCAAAAGGTCTTGAGAACTCTACAATTCAGGGCAGTATGCAAAACATTATTTGATTCTGTTTGAATTTGTGGCTGTTATCGTTTGCCAAAAAAAATTACCCTTGATAAAAAATAGCTGCAGGTAAACTACGCCTGTCCCTTAATCGATCTTCTACGAAAACAATAGGTCTTGAGTACTCTACAATTCAGGGCTGTATGCAAAAAATTATTTGATTCTGTTTGAATTTGCGGCTGTTATCGTTTGCCATAGAAAATACCCTTGTTTAAACATAAATCATAGCTGGTAAACTACCCCTTCCCTTAACCGATCTTCACCAAAAAGAATACGTCTTGAGTACTCTACAAATCAGGGCTGTATGCAAAAACCTATTTGATTCTGTTTGAATTTGCGGCTGTTATCGTTTGCCATAGAAAATACCCTTTTTAAAACATAAAATGTTGCTGGTAAACTACCCTTTTCCCTTAACCGATCTTCACCAAAAACAACAGGTCTTGAGAACTCTACAATTCAGGCCTGTATGCAAAACAGTAGTAGATTATTTTTAAATTTACGGCTGTTATCGTTTGACATAGAAAAAAAAAAATCTATAGATAGACAGATAGACACACAGACACTTTTCGAAAAATGACTTTTTTCATGTTTTGACTGTAGTACAATCAGAATCTGCAATAATCTTGAACACAATTTTTTTGGCATCACCATACTTCCATTTCCTTAAGGAACATGGAAGTAAAATATCGGTATGGAGATCCATACATGACTTCCATGTTCTATGATTTATATTTAAAATCATATTCGAAATGAAATATTTCCATAGAAACTACTTCTTTCTATGTTTTATAGCCCGGGAAGGAATTATAACAAAGAACTACTTCTTTGGTGCCGATAACGTAGTACACATATAAAAAATTCTACCCTCCCTAATCAACTATAATTTTCATTAATAAAAAATTACCCCCACCTCGTTCACCTAACCTCTTCATTTATAGATATTTCATCTACATCTCTAAAGTGGATTATTATGAGCTTCTTATCAGGATACATTATTTATCAAAATTAAGTACATTACTCTTGTTAAAACATAAAACGTTGCTGGTAAACTACCCCTTTCTCTTAACCGATCTTCACCATAATCAATAGACCTTCAGTCCTCTACAAATCAGGGAAGCATGCAAAAAAGATATTTGATTCTGTTTGAATGAGCGGCAGTTATCGTTCATCAAGGAAACATTTCTCTTGTTACAACATAAAATGTTGCGGGTAAACTACCCTATTCCCTTAACCGATCTTCACCAAAACCAACAGGTCTTGAGAACTCTACAATTCAGGGCTGTATGATAAACATTATTTGATTCTGTTTGAATTTGCGGCTATTATCGTTTACCATAGAAAAAAATTACCCTTGATAATAAAACCGTTGCAGGTAAACTACCCCTTTCTACAGGTTCCAGGTAAATGTAGGGCAGTTACAGTTCATCATAAAAAAAAATTACCCTTGTTAAAACATACAATGTTGCAGGTAAACTACCCTATACCATTAACCGATCTTCACCGAAAACAAAAGGTCTTGAGTACTCTACAAATCAGGGCTGTATGCAAAACATTATTTGATTCTCTTTGAATTTACGTCAGTTATCGTTCGTCATAGAAAAAATTACCCTTGTTAAAACATAAAACGTTGCCGATGAACTACCCCTGTCCCTTAACCGATCTTCAACAAAATCCACAGACCTTGAGTTCTGTATAATTCAAAAAGGTATGCAGAAGAGTAGTTGATTCTGTTTTTAATGTACGGCAGTTACCGTTCGTCATAAAAAAATTACCCTTATTAAAACATAAAATGTTGCAGGTAAACTACCCTATTCCCTCCCTTAACCGATCATCACCAAAACCAACAGGTCTTGAGTACTCTACAATTCAGGGTTGTATGCAAAATATTATTTGATTCTGTTTGAATTTGCGGCTGTTATCATTTGCCAAACAAAAAAATTACCATTGATAAAAAAAACCGTTGCGGGTAAACTACCCCTTTCCCTCAACCGATCTTCACCAAAAACAATAGGTCGTGAGTACTCTACAAATCAGGGCTGGATGCAAAAAATTATTTGATTCTGTTTGAATTTGCGGCTGTTATCGTTTGCCATAGAAAAATAATCTATAGACACACAGACACACACACACAGACACTTTTCGAAAAACGACTTTTTTTCATGTTTTTAGTTTAGTACAATCAGAATCTGCAATAATCTCGAACACGATTTTTTTTGCCATCACCATACTTCCATTTCCTTAAGGAACATGGAAGTAAAAAATGGAAAGATAAAATTAGTTATAATTAATAGTTATCAATATACTTAACAACAGTTACAATAACTAGTTATAATTAGTAGTTATTAATAATGACAGTAAAGAACAACATAAATCACTAACGTATGTTCACAACATAAATATAATGTTTTGTATTCCATTTCAAATAGCAAAAATTCTTATAAAAATATTGTTATTGAACTTTAAAACTATTACTCGTTTTTACATGAACAGGCCAGCCGTGGACCATGCGAATATCATTTCCTTTTCTTCTCCTGCCAGAAGGCCCTCATTCGCACGTTATGCGCCGCCTTTCTTTCCATTGTCCACCCTTTCTTGTCTTCTTCTCACTGCAGAGAACCTCAAGATTTTGAATGTATCTGTATGTATTTCTATCCACACAGTCATTCAACGTGATACCCAGTTTCATAATTTCCTCCTTGAGTTGTTTGGTGTATCCATTCAGACTGGAAAGTTGCCAAATATAGTTGAAAATTTATTTATTTAATCTGGACCAATCCATCCGAACCATATGTCCAAGGAATCTCAGTATTTTCCTTTGGAAAGCCATTTCCAGATCTTTCAGTTCCCTGTACATCTCTTCTTTGGGACTATGCCTGTACCCATCTTCAGTTTTCTTGGGACCATAAATTTTCCGAAGAATTCTTTGTTCAATTTTAAGAAGAGTTCCAAATTTTGAAAGCACATTATTTCCACTCCATACATGATCACCGACCTGATTACAGTGCTATAATGGCAGACTTTCGCCCTTCTGGAAAAGTTTTTCTTTCCGTACATTTCTTAGGTTAGAGTAAAGGCCTTTGCTAATTTAAGTTTCTGTCTGAGGCGTTTTGGGATATGTTTTCCCCAAAATATTTAAAATTGTTAGTATATTTTATTTCTCCATACATAGTGTCCAGGCACGTTTTTGGGAATTTAAATAGAATGGTCATAATTTCCGTTTTAGCAAAAGAGATTTGGAGGCCAGTTTCTCTGCTATCTCTTTGAGATCTTCTACTTGCTTTCTTGCTTCTTCTTCTGAGTAGGCGAAGATGGCAAGATCATCCGCAAAATCTAAACAGCTTAATTCTAACAGCTCGGTCTTTGGTTTTTGTTACCTATTCTAACCTTAGTGAATTGACTTTATGGAAGGTTTTCATGACTTTGTCTAGGACACAGTTAAAGAGAATAGGGGAGAGTCCATCCCCTTGACATATGCCAGTGTGAATTGGGAAGGAGTCACTAAGTTCTCCTAGGAATTTAATTTTGGAAACTGTGTTAGTTAAAGTTAATTTAACTAAATTTAGATAGTTTAATAATTTAGATAATTTAATAGTTTATGTAATTTAACTATTACTTTATTTATTAATAATATTATTACAATTTCTAATACAAAATGCTGCCAAAAAATAATTCTGATTACAAAAGGAAAAAGTAATGTTGTGTATCAATGAAAAATAGAATTACTTTTTTACAATCTAGCCTTTAGTACAAATCATCATTGTCCAGTGAACAAGTGAACACACAGATGACATTAGAGTGTCAATACTGTCCGCTGACACTTGGTGAAAGGTTTAATTCTGGATTTTGAACGTTTTTGATGGCTGGTGCTAGATTTTGTTGAGCACAAGTTAGGTACCATTCATTCACATTAATATTAAAAGCTAGTGTTCCGTGATCATGAGAATAGGAGATAGGCTCTACATTATGTAAATGAAGTAATCATTTATCTAACTGAAATGCAAATGAAGACACCTGATTTGGAGTATGATTCCTTGCTTCATGCTCCAATCATTTGTTGGTAACAAATATTTGGAGTTGTAACTGTAATTTAAGAGCATGACTTACATCCATACTATTCACTTGCACTGGTAGGCTTCTAGCCCAAAGATAAAATACAATTTTCGGTAGCCCAAAGGAAAATTCAGCTTTGACATAGATTGCCAAATTTCAGTGAGTTTATCCAAAGCTTCAGTTACATACAGTGGGGTATGAGGCTGTTTAAAGTTCAGCCTATGCTTTTTAACTGAATTATCTTGAGATAAGCATTCCTGTCTAGGTTCCAGTCCTGCAGTTCTCTCCTGGCACATAGGTTCATAAGTATTATCTTCATTGCTGGCACTGGAAGTGTTTTCTTCTGGTATGATATTGTCATTGTCCTTGAGATTGGTTAATGTTGGTGGTACCTTATGGAGGTTTCTAAGAAAAGAGGCTGCGGTCTCAAACCATGGTACTTTTGGCTTGAAAATTCTGTCTGAGGATGAACCTGTTGTTTTACTCTTCAGAATTTTATATATACCTCCTGCTTGTACATCATCCATATATTTGTAATTTCTTGCGCAATTTCTTTTGGTCCAAATCCTGTTATCTTCATTTCTTCACATATTTGGTTCAAAGCCTGATCCCTTGCATCTCGACATTTGTACGAATGTGATTGTATATCCCAAAAGCACTAACCATCTCTATACAGTTAGACAAATTTCATTATTTGATCCTTATTCATTCTATAAACCGACATTGAAAATGTAACGCTCCTAAATTCACTCATAAACAGCTAGCTCACGACTGAATACAGTCATGAGGTGTCCATCCGTACGGAGTGAACTCGACCAATCTAGGAAAGGGGCGTACTCGAATGGTAGCTACTTCCCCTCCAGATGCCACTGAGTCAAGTACATGCCTAATGAAGTCTTGAGACATGTATTTGACCCCGTGGGAACACAGTATTAGTTAACTGCTTAATATATGTGTCATTTTTACTTCCATGTTCCGTAAAGAAATGGAAGTACGATCATGGCGAAAAAAATCGTGTTCGAGATAATGGCTGATTCTGATTGTACTACCCTCAAAACATGAAGAAAAGTAATTTTTCAAAAAGTGTCTGTCTCTCTGTGTGTCTATGTGTAGAATTGTTTCTATGGCAGACGATAACAGCCGCAAATTCAAACAGAATCAAATAATTTTTTGCATACAGTCCTTAATTGTAGAGTACTCAAGGCCTATTGTTTTTGGTGAAGATCGGTTTAGGGAAAGGGGTAGTTTACTGGCAACATTTTATGTTTTAAAGAGGGTAATTTTTTCTATGACGAATGGTAACTGCCGTAAATTCAAACAGGACCAAATAATTTTTTGCATACATTCCTCAGTTGTAGAGAACTCAAGGCCTGTTGATTTTGGTGAAGATCGGTTCTGGGAAAGGGGTAGTTTACCTGCAACGTTTTATGTTTTAACAAGTGTAATTTTTACTTCCATGTTCTATAATGAAATGGAAGTATGGTCATGGCGAAAAAAATCGTGTTCGAGATAACGGCAAATTCTGATTGTACTACCATCAAAACATGAAAAATCGGTATGACTTCCATGTTCTCAGATTATATATAAAATCATTTGGTACTGCCTTTATGCGTACCCGGAGTTATTTCGATAATGCAATTTTTGGGCTTAGATATGTAATGAATATCACATATAATTTTATGTAGTGAAAGAATTATACAAATTTTAATTTTGTATGTTGCAAAATAGTTGGCTGGTGATTGCAATTGATTTCGTTTGTCATTTTTTAATGGTAAATGACTAGTAGTAATTTATCACCGGGTCGTGGTTGTTACACCAAAAATTGATTATGTTAGGTTAACATGAAAACTGAAATTATACATGGAAACCAATACATGAGTAATGTAAAACTATTTTTTTTCTAAAACCACGAAAAACCCAACTCGAAGTAAGGCGGGAGTGGCCCAAGGGTCAACCCCTTGCCTATTATTATAGGCCTACATGTCATTTTTTGTGGCAGAACTCGGTTTTTTGGTAAAATTCGTTTTCCGACAAGTACTCATTTTGTGACTAACAAAAAACAAACATCCATTATGTACAATTTGTAGAGAACATGTTGTCATTCCTTAATACAGTGTTTTTTGTTTTTTCATTAACCATAACTATTTGTATTTTTCATTTTGTATTTGCTGTTGTTTTTTCCAATTTGTAAACTTAAAAACGTTAGGTTCTTTATTTTAAGTGTTACTCTGTTATAAGCATTGTATTACACGTTTAATGTTATGTTTTCTCAACCACAGCTTTTATTTATTTTAGCAGTAAACTAAAAACCCATAACCATTATTACCTAACTACCAAATGAAAACAACACGTATTTTTGTTTTACATTAAGAAATAGGGCAATTTATAATTAGTACACTTCTTCTTTTCCACACCGTAATATATCGATACAATCGCATATTAAAAACATCGAAATGTATTGCGGGTACTCATACAGTTCCAATCATTTACTTGAATTTGCTTCGATAATTCCTAAAAAAATATCGAATTTTGTCAAAGTGAAATAAAATGTTTCCATAGAAACTACTTCTTTGTTGTCAATAACGTAGTACACATATAAAACTTATAAAATATCGGTATGGAGAACCATACATGACTTCCATGTTCTAAGATTTATATTTCAAATTATTTTCGAAATGAACTATTTTCATAGAAACTACTTCTTTCTACTTACTGCTTCAGCCTTAACCACAGTACTGTGGTCACTAACGTATACCACCTCACGTTATCGCACTCGATTTTCACTGATGATGGAAGTCGATGGCACTGCTGAAACGTCTGGTTTTGGAGAAAAATTTGGTCTACGGCCAAACAGGATGGGAAGGAATTTTAACAACAAACTACTTCTTTGTTGCCGATAACGTAGTACATGTATAAAAAAATTATCCCCTCCCCCTTCAACTATAATTTTCATTTATAGAAAATTACCCCCACACCGTTCAACTAGCCTCTTCATTTATACATATTTCATCTATGTTTCTACAGTGGATTATTAAGATCTTCTTATCAGGATACTTTATTTATCAAAATTAAGTACTTTACTCTTGTTACAACAAAAAATGTTTCAGGTAAACTACCCTTTCCCCCTAACCGATCTTCACCAAAATCAACAGGCCTTGAGTCATCTACAACTCAGGTACATAAGTAAAAAATTATTTGATTCTGTTTGAATTTACGGCAGTTATTGTTCGTCATGAAAAAATTTCTCTTGTTACAACATAAAATGTTGCAGGTAAACTACCCCTTTCCCTTAACCAATCTTCACCAAAATCAACAGGCCTTGAGTTCTCTACAAAGTAGGGAAGTATGCAAAACATTATTTGATTATGTCTGAATTTATGGCAGTTATCGTTCGTAATAGAAAAAATTACCCTTGTTATCACATAAAACGTTGCAGGTAAACTACCCTTTCTCTTAACTGATCTTCACCAAAATCAATAGATCTTGAGTACTCTACAAATCAGGGCTGTATGCAAAAAATTATTTGATTCTGTTTGAATTTGTGGCTGTTATCATTTGCCATAGAAAAAAATCACACACACACACACACACACACACACACACACACACACACACACACACACACACACACACATTTCAAAAAAATGACTTTTTTTCATGTTTTGAGGGTAGTACAATCAGAATCTGGAATAATCTCGACCACAATTTTTTTTGCCATCACCATACTACCATTTCCTTATGGAACATGGAAGTAAAAATTATCTCCTCCCTCATCAACTACCATTGTAATTTATAGAAAATTACCCCCTTCCCCTTCAACTACCCTTTTCATTTATAGATATTTCATCTACCTTTCTACAGTGGATTATTATGACTTTCTTTTAAGGATACTTTATTTATCAAAATTAAGCACTTTACTCTTGTTAAAACGTAAAAGGTTGCAGGTAAACTACCCCTTCCCCTTAACCGATCTTCACCAAAATCAATAGGCCTCGAGTCCTCTACAATTCAGAACTGTATGCAAAAAATTATTTGATTCTGTTTGAATTTGCGGCAGTTATCGTTTGCCATAGAAAAAATTCTACAGATAGACGAACAGACACACACATTAGGGTGGAGTGAAAAAATTAAAATCATGAATTTAAAATGCCTATATGTGGAAAAGTTGCCTATTACAAAGCCTATTTATAATACGAATCTCAGCTAAAACAAATTAAATTTTTGGCTGCAAAAATAACTTTAATATTCAGCTATTTCGCCTAATTTGTCACAAAACTAACAAAAACAGATTCATAAATTATAGTAGCTCTGTTTTGAAACCATGAGTGGTTGAAATTAAACTGTCAGAGAAATCAAAAGTTTGACACTTAATGTGACGCTGGGAATCGAGGGTTCTCACCCTTCAAGTGCGCACTGCTCATGCGCATACTCCTGCATAGACCCTTCCTCTCTCTCTCTAACCGTGTATGGATGCTGGCTGATGCTTTCTCTCTTGCTGGCATCAGTATGACTGCGTTCTCCGTTTGAGATGGTTGGCTTTCTATTAGTAGTGCCTATTTCATGTAGTTTGTGTTACGTGGTTCACGTATTTTATTTTGTGTTATTTTTGTTCAGTATATTTCATTTAGTTATCATTTCGTGTTACGTAGGGCATACAGAAATGCCTCGGACGCGATTAGACGACTTGTGCCCAGTGTTTGGTGCGCCTGAAACCTTTAAAGATAATATGCTACCGACATATGCGGACGTTATAAGATATTATTTATATATACGACAAGAACTTTTAAGAGAAAGAAACAGGAACCTGGTTTGGCTGATGTGTGTTCGCCATTAATAAAAGATCTCAAACGCTTATGGGAAAAAGTTCAATACCTATTGTAACGGACCAACAAATATTATATAAGATAAGAGAATACCATAAAAAACATCGTAATATTAAGAAGCCTTTGAAAAGAGAAGGTAAACTATATTCTTCGAAAAAAGTTGTATCATTTAGAGAATCAGCAGTAAAAAATCTGTTCGATATTTCATTATTTAAATGCAAGGACTTTTTAATCTTTACTTGCAAAATTAAAGTACCTGTAGCTGAAAGAGTTTTTTTAACGGATCAAAGGACATTTCGAAGAATGATAATTGTAAATATTGAAATTAAAGCAAGCAAAATGCTTGAAAAAAGATTGCAACGCAAAGAAAAGGCAGCAGAAAGAAGTCAAAACGTTCAATTACAAGACTGAAGGAAAAACAGCTAATAGACTTTCTCCTTCTGTTATGGGACACTTTTTGAATTCTTCAAGTTTTTTCTGATAAATATGAATATACTGAATATAAACAATGTGAAACGAACAACACAATTATAGTCAAGATTCTCCTTCAACTTCGCAAATGAGAACTAAACTTACAAATGTAGCACAGGCTTGCGACAGAACTGGTGTTTCTGATAGATCAGCAGCAATTCTTATAAATGCAACTTTAAAAGATATGGGAATAATTACCAAAGACGATTCTTCTAAAGTAGTCGATCGTAGCAAAATCAGAAGGGAAAGAATAAAAACCCACAGTGACTTGAAAAGGAAAAAAAAGGGAAAACACTTTTTATCAGAATATGGGATATACTTTGACGGCCGAAAAGACAAGACTTTAATTCGGGTTAAGGAAGGAGAAAGGGTAGCTAGAAAGACCATAACAGAAGAGCATGTTGTTCTACTTTCAGAACCAGGATCTATATATCTTGGTCATGTCACTCCTATATCTGGCAGTTCTCATAATATTAAAACAAGCATATTAACTTTTTTAGAGAAAAATGTTGATCTTTCTAAGTTGCAAGCTGTTAGTTATGATGGAACAGTGGTTAATACAGGTTATAAAAATGGTATCATAAGACAACTTGAGCTTTCTATGGGACGTCCTTTGCAATGGTTTGTTTGTTTGTTACATACAAATGAATTACCATTACATCATATATTGCAACATTTGGATGGAAAAACTACTGGACCAAAAGGGTACTGTGGAGAAATTAGAAAAAAGTTAGAATCTTGCGAAAAGATGCCTGTAATAAGCTTTGAAAAGATAGAAATAACTTTGCCTTGATGAACTTAGACAGATCAATGATATCTCTACGAAGTGTGTACTGGAATTTCAAACGGAAATATTTCATTAAGCTTGTCACGAAAGGATCCAGGAAAAATGAGTCATTCCAGGTGGTTAACGACAGCAAATAGAATTTTGAGATTATATGTTTCAACAAAAGACCCATCGGGGAACTTGAAAGTTTTAACAGAGTATGTTATTAGAGTATACGCATGCGCATGGTTTGATATTAAAACTCAGTCATCTTGTCAGCATGGGAGTCAACACTTTTACAGCTTAATAAAAAAATCTCGATTTCTGCCTGAAGAGTTAAAGAGCATAATAGATCGAACATTGAAAGAAACTCATATTTTGGTCATCCACAAAATATTCTGTTGGCAATGTTGGCCGACAGCCGAAAACACGTGAGAGAGTTGAGCCTTCGAAGAATTTTAAAATGTAGACAAATAGCTAAAGTAGAACAAAATGTTGGTGAATTTAAGATTCCTACGTTAAATTTCAAAGCAGATGACTACATAGATCTAATTGACTGGCATTCAGTTACACTTACTGAACCACCATTTACAGTATCTATTTCTGATAATGAACTTAAGCCGATGATTTTGGACGTTTCTGCTGAAATTGATATTTTAAGATTTGCATGCCATTCACAAGCAGTAGAGTGCTGCGTCAAATTAGTTACTGAAGCATCAGCTGCGGTGTGTGGCAACGACGCACGAGATGGAATCGTAAGATCAAGAATAGCATCTAGAATTGCATTACCCAAATTTGAAACCAAAAGTCAATATCTCCAAGTTCTATGAGGCAATTTACCTAAATGTTTAAAGACAAAGAGTGGGAGGGTGGTGGAACTCGATATGCAGCCACCTCCACGTAGTGAGTTCTGGGTTGTTTTCACACAGAAAACAAGGGAAGAGCTGCATGAAAAATTCATAAATCTTAAAATGTTATAGAGATTACTGTGGCAAATTGACAGCCAAAGATTATGTTGTAGGAAGTTCAAATTTCACACAGATGATTACACTTATAGGTAGCAACTTTTCTGCATATAGGCTAATAAATTGAGCTAAACTTTTTTTTTTGAGAGCTTTTTCACTCCACCCTAACACACATAGACGCTTTTCGAAACATGATTTTTTTACTTCCATGTTCCATAAGGAAATGGAAGTATGGTGATGGCAAAAAAAATCGTGGTCGAGATTATTGGAGATTCTGATTGTACTGCCCTCAAAACATAAAAAAAAGTCATTTTTTGAAAAGTGCCTGTGTGTGTGTCTGTCTGTGTGTCATTCTGTGTGTCTGTCTGTCTTAGATTTTTTCTATGGCAAATGATACCAGCCGCAAATTCAAACAGAATCAAATAATTTTTTGCATACAGCCCTGATTTGTTATTGTTTTTGGTGAAGATCGGTTAAGGGAAAGGGGTAGTTTACCTGCAACTTTTTTTTTAATTAAGGGTAATTTTTACTTCCATGTTCCTTACGGAAATGGTGATGGCAAAAAAATCGTATTTGAGATTATTGCAGATTCTGATTGTACTACACTCAAAACATGAAAAAAAGTAATTTTTCAAAAAGTGTCTGTGTGTGTGTCTGTCTGTGTGTCATTCTGTGTGTCTGTCTATCTATAGATTTTTTTTCTATGGCAAACGATACTAGCCGCAAATTCAAACAGAATCAAATAATTTTTTGCATACATCCCTGATTTGTAGAGTACTCAAGACCTATTGTTTTTGGTGAAGATCGGTTAAGGGAAAGGGGTAGTTTACCTGCAACTTTTTTTTTAATCAAGGGTAATTTTTACTTCCATGTTCCTTACGGAAATGGAAGTATGGTGATGGCAAAAAAATCCTGTTCGAGATTACTGCAGATTTTGATTGTACTACACTCAAAACATGAAAAAAAGTAATTTTTCAAAATGTGTGTGTGTGTGTGTGTGTGTGTGTGTGTGTGTGTGTGTGTGTGTGTGTGTGTGTGTGTGTGTGTGTGTGTGTGTGTGTGTGTGTGTGTGTGTGTGTGTGTGTGTGTGTGTGTGTGTGTGGATTTTTTTTCTATGGCAAACGATAACAGCATATTGCATACAGCCCTGAATTGTAGAGTTCTCAAGTTTTGGGTGAAGATCGGTTATGGGAAAGGGGTAGTTTACCTGCAACGTTTTATGTTCTGACAAGGGTATTTTCTATGGCAAACGATAACAGCCCCAAATTCAAACAGAATCAAATAATTTTTTGCATACAGCCCAGCCCAGTTTTTTGTAGAGTGTTAGTAGTCTCAAATATTTCTACTAGTAATTTTATGCAAACCACTATGTTGTCTTTGGTATTGACGAGCGCTTTAGCTGTTACAATTTACGTTAACTTACTCTTTTTTGTTGTCTATATTTCTTCATTTTCAAATATGTTTTTATATTCATTAGTCGTTTTTCATCCTTATTTCTTATTTGTAATATTTCCACTTCTTCCTTTAATTTCCTTCCTCTTTCTTTACTCATCACTTTTATTATCTTATAATTTACGACTGGGTATATGAATTTATGTACTTCTTCTATAAAATTCCTAGCATATAATGAATTCGTCGTTAACTCTCCTTCACCCCTCCTATGTTCTTTAAATCTCTGGCAAAATTGATGACCCGTTTCGGCTAGATATGCTTTTTCACATTCCCCACAACTGAGCATATATACTCCACTTTCCTTCAATATGTCTTCTTCTTCAAAATTAGTAGTTTTTATATCAAACACAGTTTTTGATTTTTTAACCGCTACCTCTATATTATATTTTCTAAAACATTTTTGTATCTTTCTTGTGTTATAACCTATATAAGATATGGATCCCTTATACTCCTTCTTTTCTTTACTATTTTCATTTTTTGTTTCTTCTCTTCGTTTTATATTATTAAATATTTTATCTACTACATTTGTATTATACTTGTTGTTTTTTACAATTATTTTTATTCTTTCTATTTCTTTGTTTCTGTTTTCCTCATCTTCTATACAACTGTATACAACTATACAACTGTTTATTCTATGACAAAAGTGATTTATTGCTGCCGTTTTATACTGTATTGGATGGTATGAATCATTTGGTATTATAACATCCGTATAAGTGCTTTTCCTATAAATGTCAAATTTTATTTTATTTTCTTTTGTTATTATTATGTTTAAATCTAGGAAATTTATTTCCTTGTTTCCTACTTCCATTTTAAATTTTATACTCTCTTCTAATTTGTTAACCTCTTCAAAAAATACCTTTAATTCTTCATCATCGCCCTCCCATATTAACAAGATATCATCTACATACCTCATCCATTTCTTAACTTTGTCTTTATTTTTCACTGTTGACATTATTTTATTTTCAAAGTAATTCATGTAAATTTCTGCCATTATCGGACATTGATGAACCCATTGGAAGTCCCTTCTTCTGAATATAAAACTTATTATTAAACCTAAAGTAATTTTGCTTCAAACACTCTTTATTACTTTTATTAATTCTTCTTTCTTTTCGTATCCTTTCAATTTGTTCTTTTCAATTAGTTTTAATGTTTTTTCAACCGGGATGTTTGTAAACATATCTACTACATCAAGCAATATTAACCTTGAACTTTATTTTACTTGTACTTCTTCTTTCAGTGTTTCTATCAACTTTTTGTTATTTTCTATACTATGTTTTTTCTCGAAGTCATGATATACTTTTAGTATCTTACTACATTTTTTTGATAACTTATATGCTGGTGCTCCAATAAACAATATTATTGGCCTAACTGGATGGTTTTTTTGTGCAATTTTATTATATGACGAATGATAACTGCCGTAAATTCAAACATAATCAAATAAGTTTTTGCATACATCCCTAAACTGTAGAGAACTCAAGGCCTGTTGATTATGGTGAAGATCGGTTAAGGGAAAGGGGTAGTTTACCTGCAACATTTTATGTTGTAACAAGAGAAATATTTTCATGACGAATGATAACTGCCGTAAATTTAAACAGAATCAAATAATTTTTTACATATGTGCCTGAGTTGTAGAATACTCAAGGCCTATTGATTTTGGTGAAGATTGGTTACGGGGAAAGGACAGGTTACCAGAAACATTTTTTGTTGTAACAAGAGTAAAGTACTTAATTTTGATAAATAAAGTATCCTGATAAGAAGATCTTAATAATCCACTGTAGAAACGTAGATGAAATATCTATAAATGAAGAGGCTAGTTGAACAGGGTGGGGGTAATTTTCTAGAGCTTCTATGGAAACATTTCGTTTCACTTTAACAAAATTCTATATAAATGTTTTGATTGTTCATCATCTTTTTTCACAGCACTAAAGTTTATAGAATATTGAAACTTTCAACTTATGAAACTTACTTGTCTTTTCTTTCTCGTACGTGTTTCGGCGTGGTGTTCGCCTTCGTCAGCTTTGAGACAGACTGCCATTAACTTGTAACGGTTTTTATTTTGAAAGGTATAGTGGGGGCAGTGTGTGGAGGAAGGGGATCCCCGCGACAATCTCCTTCCTCCACATACTGCCCCCACTATATACCTTTCAAAATAAAAACCGTTACAAGTTAATGGCAGTCTGTCTCAAAGCTGACGAAGGCGAACACCACGCCGAAACGCATACGAGAAAGAAAAGACAAGTAAGTTTCACAAGTTGAAAGTTTCAATATTCTATAAAAATTCTATATTTTTCATTTTAATTTAAATCATGTATGAGTGAAAATATATCGTTCCTGGCAGGCAAGCATATCTCAATTATGTAATGTTTACTTTCTCAAAGTTTTATTATTGTGATTACCGCAATAAAAAGGCCGGCAGGACACACACACACACACACACATAAAAATTCGCATTATTTATGGCCTTATGTTTGCACGCTTTTTAAATGGAAAGTGCCGAAACCCACACCAACACAATGGGTGCAAGCCGAAAGATGGACATCCATTTACTTCCTGTGGATCGCTGGGCAGTGTTGTTCTATTAAAGCAATTAATACAATCTGTGTACTTATTTTTATTATGATATGAGAATTATAAACTAATGTGTGTGTGTGTGTGTGTGTGTGTGTGTGTGTGTGTGTGTGTGTGTGTGTGTGTGTGTGTGTGTGTGTGTGTGTGTGTGTGTGTGTGTGTGTGTGTGTGTGTGTGTGTGTGTGTGTGTGTGTGTGTGTGTGTGTGTGTGTGTGTGTGTGTGTGTGTGTGTGTGTGTGTGTGTGTGTGTGTGTGTGAAAAATATATAAATATTTTTCTCCTTTGGAAAATTGTTTGCCCCTCCTTGAAAATGTTTTGACCTTCCTGATGCCTAGTTATTTACTAGTCTGTGTGGAATATAGTGTTATTACATGGATCAGAATGGTGGGTGTTAAACAGGAGACACAAACGTATTAAGGAAGAATTGTTTTGCTGAGAAATTTATAATTATACGGGTGAACAGAATAGTCATTCAGGAAAACAGAAGACAAATGGAAAGAAAGAAATCAAGACTTGATTTTAAAAAAGAAAAATGACTAGCATAGTATTGACAGGAAAGACTTTGATAACACTATAGACATCCCTCGGCCCCTCGCAGCGAGAGTCCAATTTCATTACAGGAATCAGATCACAGCTACCTTTAGCTAGCTCTTCGTTCTACCTATAGACATTTTATCCAAAAGTACAGTCTTTCCTCACGAAGGCTGAGGATAGTCTTAATCCACCTGACATGGTGGTACCATTTTAGCTGATACGTAATTTCTTCAGAACTCAAGCATCCACTTATTTAATGAATATTTAAATGATTTTAAATATAAATTTTAAGACATGGAAGTCATGTATGGTTCTCCATACCGATTTTTTATATTGTATTTGATTTGAAGTTTTATTTTATGTTTTAAAATATTTTATAGTAATTTAGATATTTTATAATTTGATGCTGTTTTAACATTTATTAAAGGCCTAATAGGTTTGTCACCTTTGTGTAATTAGGGAATTTAATTTTGGTGCACCTGTATTATCCATTTTATATTAAATATTTACTTATACATTCTTCAGTTTTATCATTTGAGACTTTATTAGAAATCATTACTGTTGTATTACTTTTATCTGCTTTGGTTAAAATAAGATCATTCTCTGTTAGTTTGTGCATTATATTATGAAGTGTATTATTCTGTTTATTTTTAATACTTGTAGACTCTAAATCAAAGAATAATGCATTTAGACTCGCCTTACATTCAATGCTCTTGTGATAATAATACTTTTTTATGTTTTTTGCAAATACAAATAGTTAGCAATTAATATGTTATGCAATAGTATGCTACTTGATTGTAAATAGTATACAAAAAATTAACATAAATATATACCTAAATAGAGATGAAAGAATTATGAAAGGACAAAACAGTCAAAAATAAAAAGTTTGTATTTTTTAAGATGTCAGTTTCGTGTCTCCCCTCCTCAAGGATGGCATCCCAGGCAGCTGTCCAGGTTGGCCAAACCTTAAGCCACCCCTGCAGACAACATAGATGCATTATCTGTCTATCTATTCAATATAATTGTATACATAATATCTCCGAATAAATACACAGCAAGTAGGTAGTGTCAAAAGATCCATCACCTATAGGTGAAAAAAACCTACTTGCATTGTATTTATTCAGAGATATTATACAGGAGACCTGCAGGAAACTCAACGAGTTCCTTACAAAGGAATTATATATATTGTAACGTTTTATTATTCACAAGGTGTTTTCCTTAAGTATTGTGTTTTGGTTTAGTTTAATTTGAATTAGATTTAATTATTTAAGATATAAAGAAAAATTCATAAAAGAAAAGTTTTGTCGATGTTGGATTCGATCATAGTATCGAATTGGCTATTGGAGGTTATTTGCGTAATCCCTTGTTTATGATGAAGTTCCAATCGCCAATGCTGTTTCAATCTTCTTTTATTAATCGAAAATCCTTTAATCTCAATTAATTCTATAAATAAAACTCATTAATACCAATTGAAAATAATTATTAACTTTTATTTTATTTAAATTCAGTTTGACGACTCTTAGGTCGAAATAGCTCATTGCCCGTATCGACTCCTTTACTCAGTTCGACTCTAAAATATTATTTATTTATGATAGTATTTCTTGGATTCTTTTAGACTGCTACTAAAAGTTCAGAAATGCATACACGAAGTACAATACATTACAATCATTAAATCTTATTAACCAATACAAACAAAATTAATTTTTTAATAAAGTGTGACAAAAATAATAATTTTAGTTCAATTTGCTACAAGCTGTCATGGCGGCTACCCATAGTTCAAATTAACAAAACAAACAAGATGGCTGCTTGTTGTTCACCTCACTCTATGTAAAATTTTTCAACACCAGTTTCTTTAAAATAAAATAATTTATACAATATGTTCACTGTGTTTATATCAGTTTTCTTTTCTACTTTTTCACTAGTGTTCTGTTTAAAAGTGTTAGTTCAGTTAATCTTGGTGTTGTGTAGTTGTAAACGCGATATTATAATAAGGTTGTTTTCTCATCCATAGTAGAGATACTTATTCACTTTAGGTTTAAATTTTGTAAGATATTCCTTTTACTTGTTCTTCTTTTGATGTATTATTATTATTTTATATTATCTTCATTTTTTCTTCCATATATTTTTTGTATTCTTGGTTTTATATTAATTTTACTTTTTTTCTTCAACTCAGATTTGATCCCTTGTTATACTCTTCAGCTCTTAGCTACACAGAGATGCCTGTACACTTTTATGTCTAATAATAGAATGTTGAGTTTTTCTTTTTCTTTCAACTGGCTTGACCAAAATTAGCAAAATTCCCATTGGTCAATACAGTTGAGTTTAAGGATCATGTGACACTGATTATTTAAAATTTGTTTTTACATTTTCCAATCCAAATTACTCTCTAATTAATACCTACTTAATTGTATTCTTGGATTCCGTTGTCCATGACGTGTCCGTTACTTAATTAAATACAACCATGTCATTAACGACTCGGAACACAAAGTTTTTATGAGTAAAAACATAAAGTTTTACTTTACAACCTGAACCTCTGAAGAAGCTTTTTAAAAGTGAAAACCGGTTCAGGTTGTAAGGTAAAACTTTGTTTTTACTCATAAAAAACTTTGTGTTCCGAGTCGTTAATGAAATAGTTGTATTTACTTAATTGTACTTAAATTGGTTTAGTCAGTGGTCTTCCTTATAAAAAGACAAGCATTTTGACATCTCACTTGATATGTGAGAGTGTCCTAATAGATATTCTTTAATGTTTACAAAATTGTGTTTTATGGGTTTTTATGGAATTTGACATTTACTAAATTCTATTACCATTCATTGATCTATCTAAAAATGATATTATTATTATTATATAAATAAAGCTTATCTCATTAATTTTACTATTTCTTACTGGTTTACAGTAATTTGTTAGTTGGCCAATAAGACTATATTAATATTGGCCTATTTCTTGGTGCTTCTGGTACAATGTTCTAATTTTACAAATATTGTTTCGTCTATTGGTTTCAGACCTTCTGGTTAATTACAATCATTCTCTTGGGTGTTATTACATGAGATGAATATATTCATTGCATTCTAATAATATAAAAACATTAACATGGAACAAACATCTTAACTTAATGTCATGCCTTCTTGGCTAAGACTCTAATTAACATTAAACAAAAATAACTAACTTTCAATAAAACTGTTTAACATATAATAATATTTTTTCCAGTCCATTAAGATCTGTCCTTTAAGTATTATATTAGGTTAATTTAACTTAATCCTTTCTACACTGAATAAGTTACATACATTATTTATTTTGATACTACTAGTAACCTTTTCCTTTCAATAAACAATAGAAGTTAAAAAGGCATAGGAAATTCTACAACTAATACTAAAACACACAATTATTTTACTAATATTAACATATAACTTGACATAAATACTATCACTATATAAACCTTTCATAAATCATTTTGTTTGTTTGCACATTTGTTTCTTTTGGTTTGGTGTGCTTACACTTAGGTTCACTGAAAGAAACATTAATCTTCACAGTCCTGTCTGTGTGATTAATGATTGTTAATTCTCACTTTTTCCACTCCGACATTTTAACATTGTTTATAATCATTTTCTTATTAACTAGATTACACTGATTATTACAAAACCTTGTATTGTACTTCTTTGATCCTTTTAGAGGTTTTTTATTTTGTGTTTTTGTTTATTAGAATTAGGTAATATGTCTCATTAAATGTGATTTTATGTGGGACCTACTTAGTTATTTGACCTACTTATTCTGTCACATTACAATATATATATTGTATGAAAACTGTGTTTCCTCGTGTTACAATTTTGTAGTTTAAATTTTAATATTGAATTTGAGTTTTAGTGTTTAAATTTGCGAACGTTATTAAGTCGCACGTCAGACGCGTTCTGTGTGGTAAAAGCGTTGTGTAGCCTGTGTGTCCTTACCTGTCCCTTCTCACTCTTTACTTCTTCCCGATAGGCGCCAAATTGTTTTGCCAGAAAACAATTAAAAGATTCTATCTTAGTTGTTTTACGGTATGGTAGTATTGATTCGAATTGTTCGCCAACTGGCTGGAACTCGAATCTCGCTTGAGTGGGGGAACGTGTTACCAACGTAAAATAATGTTGGTTAATTCTACTCGCTGCTACAAAACACAACATACCGGTACATAATGTATTGAAAATAATTACTGGACAGTTAGTAACGATTCACACTTTTTTATTTGGCTTCAGATCTTGTTAATTTTCATTAATGCTTATACAGAATGTGATTAATATAATATGTTTTAGCCTCGGCAATAAATAATCATTCACTCAGCGGAAGGCTGGGTTGGCAATGCAATGTTTTTCTGTCGCCGTGATAAATGGCGTTTCTTATTTATACACAATAAATTTGCCAATGAATTCTTTTAAGTACGACAAAGAAGTTTTAAAATAAGATAATTAATTATAATACATCACTTTACAATCGTGATAATTAAAAATAAACAAGGTTTACATTAGATTCAAAGTTGTGGTGTCAAAAGTGTGTGACGGTGTCATTCGTTTAGTGCATAGGTTATATTCAGTTAGTTATTATGCATAAAATATGTTTTATTTATCAATCTTTGAAAAAATAATACCATCAGTTATAGTGAGAGTTCATAGTTTAATAAGAAAGTTGAAAGAGAATTTATTTCAGAGATTTAATTAATTCAGCAATATTTATCGTCAGTTGCTTGGAAGTGTAGTGTCAGATAGTTAATTTAGGTTGGGTTCATCGATGTTGGTTCTTCATTCTTCAAACATCTTTGGCTTCAGGTACGCCTTGCGTCTTTTTCTTGTTAGTTGACTTATTTTAATAGATTTGGATTTAATTAAGCTGGTCCTTGGCCTGGGTTGAATGTGTCATTCCCTCGTCAGTTAGTTCGGTCCTTCACTTCATGAAATATGGTCACTTTTACTATTTTTAAATCAAATTTGGGCCCTTTACGGCTTGGCGTCTCTCCTCGTAAGTGTCACTATAAGATTCTAACATTACTAACTGAAAAATCATCAATATCCTGCTGTTGTCATGGTAACTCAAAGATTCTGATTGCATAAACTCGACTTAAGACCATTGTTAGAAGATTTGAATTTTTATTCAAAAAGGTTACATATCTTCTGATTGCTATTAATCTTCTGTATTCTTTTTTAAGTATTAAATATCATCACCACTGTTTGTATTTTGTTTCAAAGATTAATTTAACATCCCATAAAGTTGGGTTTACTGATGTATTAACATTTGGACAGTTATGTTGATATTATTTAAATACACTGTTTTCTTATTTTACATGATTACTTTAACATTTCTCTCTTAATATGATTACCTAATTGTCCTTTATTGTTTACCTGCCTTAGTTTTGCTAATGTTATAGTTTAATTCTTAAAGTTTGTAGTTTTTGTTGTTTTACAGTTAGGCATTTGCCTAGGCCTAAACAGTAATTGGCTATTTTTCTTAATTTACACAGATTACATTTTATTTTCGCCTTGTATAGGTTCTGATTTGTTTTATACATGATTTGTTCATTTGTTGAATGGTTTTATGTCTGTTCTATAGTAATTGTATGTTATTTTATTAGTTTCCATATTCTAGCTTGTCTATTGTTATAACTGCTTTTTCAGTATCATTGTAAATCAATAATATTGGGTTTTACCTCTGTACACAAGAAATCATATATGCTGTGTATTAGCACACTAATAGTCATTTTTGCTTAAATACATTGGTAATAATATGAATTGCCAACTTAGAATACTAATGGCTCACAAATTAAGATTTGATAGGTAGTCAATACTACTCCTATCTGAACTCTATTAATTACCTAGTTTACTGCACTTTGGTTCAGTTTGTTATGTACACTTGTGTTCACTGATAATTGCTGTTAATTGCCACAGTCCTTTCTGTGTTTAGCAATTATTAGCTTTCACTCGTTTTTACTACTCACTGATAGTTTTTTATCACTCTTAAATCTTTTTCACTGATTTATTAGTGTCTATCCCTCTCAATGGGGTTCTATTTAATTTGGTATTTTAACACTATCACCTTGCACTCTCTATGTTTGATTTAAGTGTTACTGGTGGGTATTGCTTACTTAAATTCTCTTTCTCATTTTACAAATGTTCATTATTTCTCTAATTCCCTATCTCTCACTTTACTAGGTTCAATTATACCATTAACAAGTTCATTCCGTATTAGATTGATTTATCATAGTTGTTCTCTATTCATTTGGTTAGTGTACCTTTCTAAATTTAAGTTATTGAAATTTAACACTTCTCATTTACATTGCTTGTTTGGGTTTACATTAATAATTATTATTTACAATTATTATTCATTGGTTTCTTATTTACTTTATTTGGTGATGATCCATATATCCTTTCATAGGTGTTAGGACTGGTTCTACTTATTCACTTATTTTGTTCTAATTTAGATATCCTTATGTTAGTGTTGGGGCTAGTTCTACTTTCTCATTTATTTTGTTACAATTCATATATCCTTATGTTAGTGTTGTGGCTGGTTCTACTTCCTCACTTACCATCTATTGGGTTATTATGGTTAAATCGCCATGTATCCTTGTTTTCAACGTTTCGGTCCGTTGCTTGTTACTTTTCTCTTATCAGAGGTTACTTTTATGATTACTTTCATATGCTTGATCATATTATTATTTTAATTACCCATTCTTTTATCTCTGACTCATCCCTTTTAATCATAGTGTTAAGTATTTAATAATTTATTCATATCATGTTTCTTCATTAGTGTTTTTTGAAGATATGTACTATTACAATATATATATATTGTAACATTACATAACCCATGCCCAAATATGATAACACAATCACCCCATTCTAAAAGTCAAAAATGAAATGTATGTACCAAGCTATAAAAAACTTTGTACTACAAAACACTGTAAACAATAACAAAGTGAAATATAGTGTACAAAGTGAGATATAGTGTACATAGTGAGAGTGTAAACTTTTAAAAAAGAGCATCTCACAGATTTATACTGTAGATGAAAAAACAATCAATTGTAGCAGTGGACTATATTGCTGCTGACAAATTTTGTATTTTGTGTAATTTTTATTGTATAGGCCACAAAGGTCTTGTACCTAGGTATAATTTTTGTGTTTAATTGTGTTTTAAATATAAGATAACCCAGGGTTAGATATAAAATAATACTATGTGAGCAAGATGGCATAGGAAAATAGTTTAGAGTAAGGATACTTTAAGTAAATAATAAATAAATCCAATTGAAGGGAATTAAAATATAAAAGACCAATGTACAAGCTTAAGAAAAAATATAAAGAAAACCCTTAAATAAATTAAATTGGATTATGAACAAAATTTAAAAAGGATTATTTTTCTAAAAAGAAGAAATAAATTTATA
Source organism: Magicicada septendecula (assembly GCA_034769895.1). Lineage (NCBI taxonomy): Eukaryota > Metazoa > Arthropoda > Insecta > Hemiptera > Cicadidae > Magicicada > Magicicada septendecula. Next base: position 1,117,957,943 of record CM068367.1, on the reverse strand, counting down.
ATAATTAATAATAGCCTATATACTAAAAAGTATATAGATTCACCAATAAAAAAACCATAAAAAATCTTGGTTACTACGAGTAACCAACTAACAAGATTGAAAAGTAATTGTTAAAACGACTGGGAAGTGAACGTGTTAAAAAAGTGTAAAGCCTATTTAAATTTGATAAATTAATGAATACTTTTTGGAATATTTAGTGCGAAATTTAATAAAATTGACGAGTGATGTCCACCTTATGTTAGAACTCCTTCAAGTATCACCATTCACGCCCTTAATTTGATGAAACTTTGAAAAAATCCCACTACCAGATCCAGGCCTAGTCTTACTGCACGTCGATATTTTGGTGAGATCGTATCCAAGTAAATTTAACTAAATTACATCTCAACTATAACTTCATAACACTAGAAACAGCACCATATCTTTAAACACTTCAGGAGAAGAGGTGAAAACAAACTTTATTAATTTAGTTAACCAAAAAATCAGCATAATGAATCCCTGTGAATTCCTAGCCGCCATTAAATAATTTTCGTTGTAGTGAAGAAACATAATCTGCATTCTGGCGGATAAACTCAGAACTACATACTACAAAATATAATCTATTAATTAATGTAAACCTTGGTATTAAATTATTCATTTCTGACTGTCTCATAGTACAAAGAACTCAAAAATAACCCTGGGAAATTAATAAATTAATTCTTTATTGTTTTATATTTTATAAAAGATAAAAATATTTGTTATACATTCTATGTTTACCAAAATAAGATCGAACTAATGTTGTGTTGACAGTGAGAATCGATTATACCTTTGTTTTGGGAGAAGATAAAAAACATTGTATTTATTAAATAAATACAATGAATACTTTGTTATTTGAATAAAATGTGTATTATTTTTAGTAGAGGGTAGTTGTTTACAGATTGTTAGGAGACAGAGAAGAGGACGGACAACCAGAAAATATTACATACCATTGGTGTTAATTTAACCTCCAATGTGTTTGTAAACGTCACAATCAGCGGGTCTCATGAGCGGAGAAATTTAAATTAATTAATTGTATGCCAAGAGAAGAATTCTTTTTGCACTCTCTCTCCTAACTACGGTCAAACAACTTCATTGAATTCTCCCAAATCAAATCTAAGGGAAAAATCAGCATAATCACACACTCTCGATTTCTTTTTTTTTTAAACTTTGAACATAAATTATAACGAATTCTGTGACGATCGCAAGAGTGACGATAAGATCAAAAGATACCATCCGATCTGACCCGTGAGACGTTACAAGATTGGCGAACCCAACAGTGGAGCTAATAAAACATTATTTCATTAAACAATTAGTGACGATCGCAAGAGTGACGATAAGATCAAACGATACTATCCGATTAATACACGTGAGACGTTACAAGATGGCGCCCAACGTGGGGCTAATAAAACATTATTTCATTAAACAATTACAGTGACGATCGCAAGAGTGACGACAAGATCGAACGAAACTATCAGAGATTACACGTGAGACGTTACAAGATGGCGCTCAACTTAAAAGGGCTTTAATTAGGAAAGAAAGTTTGAGATATACGAAAGATAATATCACAAAAAACCTATTTTTCGTCGGCAACTATGAGAAAACAAGAAATGCATAATACCAGAGGCAGATCGAAGAAGAGGGCAGAAGACAAGGAGAAGGAAGAAGGTGGACAGGAACGAGAGATAGAAGCAGTCACAGACAGTGAAATGGAATAACCAACGGGTGATAAAGAAGAAACCGAAGTAGTCACAAACACGGAAAAAGAAAGAGTTGAAGAGGATGCCCAAGGGGACCAACCAGATAAAGCGGTAGCCAGAGAAGAACCAAATTGGCAAGACATGATGCAATTTATAGCCGAAATATTTAATAAAATAGATGAAAATTTTAGTAAACAGGAGGAAACTTCAAAGAAACAAAACGAAACTTTGAAGGAACAAAACAAGCAAACCAATGATAAAATAGATGAAAATTTTAGGAAACAGGAGGAAAACTCAAAGCAAACCAATGAGGAAAATAAGGAGAACTTTAGGAAACAGGAGGAACAAAACAGACAAACCGATGAGAAAATAGATAGTATTCAGGAAAGTTTAGTAAAACAACTAAACGAAAAAATTGAGACCATTCATGGAGATATCAAAGAAACCATGAATGAACAAAACCGTAAAATGGAGAATTTTAATAAGGAGATATGGGAAACTTTCGGGGTGAAGTTTGAAAATGTTAACACACTTAGCCAAAGAGTAGATGAATACAACGAGGAGACAAATAAGCAAATGGACAGTGGTTTCAAGAATTTGAATGAAACACAAGACAGCACTTCCAAAGGTCTTAAAGTAAGTCCGAATTCAGAAGAGAGCAGGAAGGAAATAGAAATTAGGGAATACCAAGGTATAATAGTATTGGAAAATAAAAATAGCCACAACAAAGAGGATAATCAATACTGGGAAAAGAAGACCAAGAAAATAATAAAAACATGTAGAAAGAAAATAATAAATACCAGAGAAGAATGGGAGATGAGGAAGGGTGGATTAATTAATGTATTTAACCTTCCAATTAACGAACAGAGGGAGTTAATTAAGTTTAGATCTCGGTTAAATATGTCAACGATTGAAGTGCATCAAAAGATATCAGTCATATCTTCAAGACGGAATATATCATTAAAAAATTTGGTAAATAATCCAGAGGAAAAAGGGAATGGAATGATATTAAAAATGAGTGAATATGTTATGTCAGAGGAGGTACAATACCTGTTAGTTAAAAAGGGACTAACAATGACGGAAGACCGGTACTTAAATGAAGGTTTCATAGCAGCAAAGTGGGAGAGCCGGATGGTAAGGAGATTATCAAGGAGAGAATTAATTCCGAACACCCCAGTAATCCGAGGAAAGGGAGTACCTGAGTTAATGGATCATGGTTAAACTAAATAATAACCAACTAGAAAAAGGGGACTGATTTTCTGATACCGACCAAGCAACCCATTAAAAAAAAAACCCCAAAATTCAAAAACTACGTAAGTACAACTTACTTAAGATATTTTGCAACCATTTGATTTAACAAAAAGAACGTAAGTACAACTTACTAAATATTTCGAAACAATTTGATAAAATAAAAAGACAGACCACCAAGAAAATGTAAGAACAGATTATTAAATAATAATTATAAATAACTGATTTAAAATGGAATAATAGGAAAAATAATATTTTGATGGTAACAAACAGAAGAATAAGTAAATAAATAAAAACAATTAATGGTAATGTGCTCAAATAAGAAGAATAACGAATAATTCACTGACTACAATGAAGCTAAAGAATGATGATAATTAGTACAACTATAATTTAGAATTTCTCGGAATTGAAAAGGATATAAGAAGAAATGATACGGAGAAAATATGTCACAAGAAGGAAAGTCAAAAGCATTTTAAAATAATGCCTATCAATAATGTTATACACTATTAGTTAATGAAAAAGAAGAAGGAATCAAGAAGAAAAAGAAATATATAATTAAATGCAAACAGCTACAACGTGAAGAATCCCAAAAGTGTTTAGTATTAGTCGCTAATCGACTACTTGTAATTTTGTTTATTATAATGAATTGACCGTAGAAATGTTCCGGCAATAATTTTCCTGAGCAGGGATGATGTTCCCCTGGTCTCAGAAGGTGTAAGGATGGCCAGCGGAGTAATGGACCCAAAGTGGCCACCCGAACTGAACCACCGCACAGGATAGGGAAAAAATGTTAGGGAAATTGAATATTTAAGGGATAATTATAAAATAGCTGAAAAAAGTGATATTAGATTCCAGAAGTATGAATGAAGAAAATAGAAGGAAGATAGCAGACAGAAGCTTAATTGAGAAAGCGAATTTATAAAAGTGAATAGAAATATAAGTGTTAAAACAAGTTTTTTATGATTAGTGTGACCAGCCCTTATCAAGTAATATGTGAAAGACCAATACCCAGAGAAATTAAATCATTAATGAATTTGCCTCCAAGAGAGAGAGAGAGAGAGTTGAATATAAAATCCAGCCTATTATCATTAACCGAATAACAGGTGTATAACCAATCAGAAAGGAAGGAATAATATGAAGATTAATGGAAGAATCCGAAGATTGAAGAGTTCAACAATTTATTTTAAAAAAACAAGTAGATAAAAATAAATCTGTTCTAGTGGGGGGGCTTTATGTAACGTTACATAACCCATGCCCAAATATGATAACACAATCACCCCATTCTAAAAGTCAGAAATGAAATGTATGTACCAAGCTATAAAAAACTTTGTACTACAAAACACTGTAAACAATAACAAAGTGAAATATAGTGTACAAAGTGAGATATAGTGTACATAGTGAGAGTGTAAACTTTTAAAAAAGAGCATCTCGCAGATTTATACTGTAGATGAAAAAACAATCAATTGTAGCAGTGGACTATATTGCTGCTGACAAATTTTGTATTTTGTGTAATTTTTATTGTATAGGCCACAAAGGTCTTGTACCTAGGTATAATTTTTGTGTTTGTGTTTTAAATATAAGATAACCCAGGGTTAGATATAAAATAATACTATGTGAGCAAGATGGCATAGGAAAATAGTTTAGAGTAAGGATACTTTAAGTAAATAATAAATAAATCCAATTGAAGGGAATTAAAATATAAAAGACCAATGTACAAGCTTAAGAAAAAATATAAAGAAAACCCTTAAATAAATTAAATTGGATTATGAACAAAATTTAAAAAGGATTATTTTTCTAAAAAGAAGAAATAAATTTATAATAATTAATAATAGCCTATATACTAAAAAGTATATAGATTCACCAATAAAAAAACCATAAAAAATCTTGGTTACTACGAGTAACCAACTAACAAGATTGAAAAGTAATTGTTAAAACGACTGGGAAGTGAACGTGTTAAAAAAGTGTAAAGCCTATTTAAATTTGATAAATTAATGAATACTTTTTGGAATAATTAGTGCGAAATTTAATAAAATTGACGAGTGATGTCCACCTTATGTTAGAACTCCTTCAAGTATCACCATTCACGCCCTTAATTTGATGAAACTTTGAAAAATCCCACTACCAGATCCAGGCCTAGTCTTACTGCACGTCGATATTTTGGTGAGATCGTATCCAAGTAAATTTAACTAAATTACATCTCAACTATAACTTCATAACACTAGAAACAGCACCATATCTTTAAACACTTCAGGAGAAGAGGTGAAAACAAACTTTATTAATTTAGTTAACCAAAAAATCAGCATAATGAATCCCTGTGAATTCCTAGCCGCCATTAAATAATTTTCGTTGTAGTGAAGAAACATAATCTGCATTCTGGCGGATAAACTCGGAACTACATACTACAAAATATAATCTATTAATTAATGTAAAGCTTGGTATTAAATTATTCATTTCTGACCGTCTCATAGTACAAAGAACTCAAAAATAACCCTGGGAAATTAATAAATTAATTCTTTATTGTTTTATATTTTATAAAAGATAAAAATATTTGTTATACATTCTATGTTTACCAAAATAAGATCGAACTAATGTTGTGTTGACAGTGAGAATCGATTATACCTTTCTGTTTTGGGAGAAGATAAAAAACATTGTATTTATTAAATAAATACAATGAATACTTTGTTATTTGAATAAAATGTGTATTATTTTCAGTAGAGGGTAGTTGTTTACAGATTGTCAGGAGACAGAGAAGAGGACGGACAACCAGAAAATATTACATACCATTGGTGTTAATTTAACCTCCAATGTGTTTGTAAACGTCACAATCAGCGGGTCTCATGAGCGGAGAAATTTAAATTAATTAATTGTATGCCAAGAGAAGAATTCTTTTTGCACTCTCTCTCCTAACTACGGTCAAACAACTTCATTGAATTCTCCCAAATCAAATCTAAGGGAAAAATCAGCATAATCACACACTCTCGATTTCTTTTTTTTTTTAACTTTGAACATAAATTATAACGAATTCTGTGAAGATCGCAAGAGTGACGATAAGATCAAAAGATACTATCCGATCTAACCCGTGAGACGTTACAAGATTGGCGAACCCAACAGTGGGGCTAATAAAACATTATTTCATTAAACAATTACAGTGACGATAAGATCAAACGATACTATCCGATTAATACACGTGAGACGTTACAATATATATATATATATTGCACAATACATATATTTGCATATTTGCCCAGGGCGGTATGTTTGTAAATATTTAGCATGGAAAATAGATGATGAACAGTTTTTAACAATATTATGCAGGCTAAGAATTGTCGGAAAGCGTACAACTGCCCCGCGAGTGAATACAGCGCTTGTGTTTGTGTGTGTGAACGAAAGCTACGACAGGCAAAGTCTACGATGGGGTGATGCATACAAATTATTGTTTTGTCTGTAATCAGGTTTTAACCGGATAAAAATAAACTAATTAATATGTTTTAAACCTGTGAACAAAGACTTACCCCAATTATAAAAACACCATTACATTAAGGAATTTTTAACTAATTTGGTGATGTAGAATTTTTGCAGAAATGTGCAATAATAAAGACGCTAAGTAATTTAATGTTAATTACTAGTATAATTAAATAGTAATTAATAAGTGTGTTATATGTGTTACCCCAATTATAAAAACACCATTACATTAAGGAATTTTTAACGAATATGGTTATGTAGAATTTTTGCAGAAATGTGCAATAATAAAGACGCTAAGTAATTTAATGTTAATTACCGTACTAGTATAATTAAATAGTAATTAATAAGTGGGTTATATGTGAGTGACCAGAAAAAATTATGCAAACGATGATATCGCTCGTGCTACGAGTATGTTTACGAAATCGCGAAAATGAACCAAAAAGTGATGTGTAATTAAAAGGACGCTTTGCACGAAGTGACAATATCTAACAGGTCGAAAACAGTACTGGACTTGTCAGATTCCCATCCAGTATAAATACCACTGGCAATTTTGGGGCGTTCTCAGAGAGACTCAAGATATCTTCACACAACGTCACGCTGCTGGTCTGCTGACCGATCTTTACCACACACACCAAGACTTATGGAGGAACTCTGGACCATCACAAACAACAACGCATAGAGACAGAGAACACAGCATCAGCATAACCATCATCATAAAATTCTCAGGATTCAGGACACACACACACACACACACACACACACACACACACACACACACACACACACACACACACACACACACAACGGTAATGTCGGCAAAACGCAGGTGATGAATAAACAATTATATTTTTGTTTGTGAAAAGAACTCTTAAAAAGAAACCTATATATGAACAGTAAAGACTTTAAGTTTTAAATATAATCACTGTACGGAAATTTAAATGGTAGTTAACAAAAAAAATAATTTAATTTAACAAGAAAATTTAAAAATACTAATCTTTTGTTGTATGTTAAAAATTTGGGTGTGTCAGTAGGAATAAATAATAGGTTGGAAGTAAATGTTATATTTTTTATTTTGTTTATAGCAAAAATTAGTTTTATTCTTGAGATTTAATATTACAGTAGACGCCCTCTTAACCGGTCAGCTTGTAACTCTACGAATTAATTACAAAATTATAATTATATTTATCTCTTACCTTCGGGTTTTTATTCCAAAGTCTTTCAGACGAAAACAGCTGCAAAAAGGATTACTTGGATTTGATATGTTCAATAATTACGTTAACACATGTGATACTGTCTAAAACACATACTTATTTTTATTTATCAAAAATTCGCCTTTCTTTTACGTTATTACAATCTTTCAACGATAGTACAACTGGTTGAAATTATTTCTTATCTCGGTATACCCTTATCTCTATTGAGTTTTATTTTGGTTACTATTATAAGTGATATTGTTAAATAATTAAAGCATTGAAAATGAACCAGTGGATAACCTCTATCTTAGCACACGCACACTCATTCTGTTACATTGATCTTTAAATAAACTCCGCCCCTGAGAGAACTCTATCGTACAAAGTATTGGTGTTATATATTTTCCTTTTATAACGAATAATCACCGGTTAGTTGGCATTGGTTTTAATATGCATATTAAATGTTTCTAGTTACCCATACGCAGCGTACTCCTAGGGTTGGTTGCGCGAACTGGTGTTGAATACTTGCTTCGATCTCATGCACTCCGGTACTCGTTTAATACGTTTACTGTTTGTGTTTAAAGGCCTTTACTGTTTTGTTGGTTCCACATTGTGCATTATGATTAAGTCGGCCGGATTAATTTTATTCGCACTAATTTTTTGCAGACTGGCCGCGCGGAACTGTTTTTGAGTTATTTAAATAGATAGGCCCAATTAATCTAGGCCTATCTTATGCCCGAGGCCACTGGTTTTAATTTACGCACTTTACTGTCTGATGCTGGCTGTCTGTTGTGCACTCTCTAATGACACACTGCATACTGTAGACTGTTTCACAAGGCTGCTGCTGGCGGTTACGCAATGCGTCTGGCAGTTGTTTTGGCTGACTGTATGTGTGTTGCATTGCTGTACTGGAGGCTCCTTACAGGTGAAAGTCTGGCAATTTGGAAAGTGCTTCAAATGATGATTTGAATTAATATGAAATTAAACTGGGGTGGCTCACAATTCCGTACCGTTACAATACCCCCCCAATAAGAGATTGAAGGCCGAAGCGTTCAAACTCTTATTGCCTAAACCTAAGAGGATCAGTGAGGATATGGCGCCGCAACCCCCCTGAACACTCTACTACATCATGGGTTCTTACCCCCCTAGTCTGGCGACTGCGACAGCACCCATCCGATCTTACTGGACTTCTCTGTTCGAGATCCCAACACCGAAAAATCGAACAGATACCCGACCCAGTATCGCCTGACTTTAAAACATTAAAGTGATTAAGAAATTGATAAGCGGCCTTCCATCACTCCATATCCTACAACTGATTTGTTTCCTCTTAGCCGTACTGGTTCATTGACAACGTACTGGCTCATTTTATATAATAGACCCAAAAAAATATAGTATTAGTAAAACAATATAGGTTTACAGTGGTACACATAAATTTCCGTTAAATTAAATAATATTCCCCATTCAATGTTGCCCAACCAAAATGACACATTGATTATACATGATTACGTTAACTCACAGTAATAGTACCTAAAATACAAATTATATCCACTTGACTACTATATTTATATAGGCTAAACAAAAATTTTGTTTAATGACATTAAATAATGAAAGTACATATTTCATTTATTTTACAATTACATTTGAGGTTTGAATCAGAATAAATTTAAATTTATTATTAAAATCATCTTTTCAATTATTTAATTATCAAATTGATTTAATGGTTTTTTAATTTCTCAAACTACAAGTTACAATAATTACCTCAGTATTATTTTGTCTGTAAAAATTTAATTTCAATTCTTTTATGTCACAATAGGGTTCTGCTGCTGCTGGTAATGATTCAGCAGACTACAACATTTTTTGTTATTGTCACCAAGCATGACCACAGGCTTGAGTCACAACATCTTACACCTGTTTACTGTTTACCTAAACACAGTTGTGTGCCAGACTTGTTTTCATAAACAACAGCTATAAACATTCTCAGTTTCAACATTCATAGTCATTTCAACATTAAACACTCTGGTTACATCACATACTAACACCTGTACTTTTCAGTCTTTATAAATTTTTTAGATAACATATTTATCAAAATCTATTTGTTGCAATTCGAACCAAATATAATTTTAATTCAACTTTCAATTATTATTTCTCTTTTAATTACAATTTCTATTTAATACTATTATCTCAATACCATTATTATTATTATTATTATTATTACACTCTTTTCACACCTGTAAGCATTTTATTTTATCTGATTAGTATTATGAACTTTATACTTACAATCCACTTATTGACATGAATACAAAATACACACCACACACACACACACCAATATCTCCGTGTAACCTCTGAAACATTTAACAACAATGTTATTTCATACAAACAATTCAACATTTTATAATACATACAATTACTTTCACTACACATGTATTTACAACTCTTCAACAATAATTATTCAGTTATATCACACTTCAATATCAAAATCAGCTAGGTCATTATCATATATTGACATATTTAAAGTTGTTCACTTATGAATTTCAACCTCCATCGTCAAAAATTAATCGGGGTTTCAAATAACAATTTTGAATTTTATTTACATTCCGTATACGGTTATCTTGTGTTTTGTAACCATACAATTTCTGTTTATTCATTTTACCATAATAATCATATACTAAGTCAACATTGAGTACATCGGTTAAGTCTCCATCAGTAATGTTCATTATCAAGTCAGTTATTTTTGGTTAATATTTACCTGTGCTCCACCATACAATCTTGAAGTGAAATATTTTTTTTTTATTCTTCTATGTTATATAAACACGCGAAAATTAATTTTAAACGGGGGGTCGAAGCTATTTACGAAGAAAAAAAATAAAATAAATACTCCCATAAGGACGCATGCAAAAGTGAATGATCGCCATATTGACTGTGTAGACGGTGAGCCGAATTTGACTGGAAATCATGTTGATGCGTTTCCAAAACAAAATTTACATGATTCTTACATGTTCAAAATTGCGTTGAGCCCAAACGGCGGTTTAAAGCTTTGCGTTGAGCCCACCGCGAGTTTATTATTAGTAACCTCAGAGGCGCCAAAGGTGCCGTAGACTAAAGCATGTGCGGTGAGCCGGCTACCCAAAATCACTCTCAGCGGTGGATACTGTAGGAAACTGATGAGTCGGCCACCCACGAGTCTGAAATGTAATGCTTTGCGTTGTAGGCAATTGAATTACGTTAAGGCAAAATGTAGTGGTGATCCCACTAACTACTCAGTTAATATGGCGTATGGTGTAGCACAGGTAAATATTTACCTTATTTTTTCATCATAAGGTAAATTATTATCGTTTAAACATGTATCATCAAAATAATCTTCATTCTCTATTTTAACAGGTAAGTATTTCATCTCCAACATCTCTTTCAACTCATTATAATTTCTCATTAGTTTATATAATTCTATCTCTTTGTCAATACATATTTCTCCATTTAAATCTCTCTCATCATAATGCCATATCACGCTTTCTCTCTCATTCCATGCAGAGGGTACAAAATTATTCAACAAAAATAAACAACTCAAATCTTTCACTAATAAGGGTCTCTTGCCCTCCAATACTAACAATTTTGAACACTCTGGTTCATCACAAATAAGGGGAAAATTTACCCTCTGCGCTACACATTCATCTACTCTTTCTTTCCATTCTTTTTCTAATTCAACAACTCTAATTACTACTTCATTACAACTTATCATTTTCTCACTCTCACTTACTGTTTCACTATCTATTTTCAACGTATCGCTTTCTGATACCACATTCTTAATTGTATCATCATTATTTCTCTCACTTATTACTTTTTCATCGTCATCATTACTATTACTCTTAATCTGTTCTCCTATTGACTCTATTATTTGTTCTTTAAATGTATTGAAACATTCATTCGTCTCATTTAAACGTTTATTAATATTGTCTTCTAACTTAACACTCTGTTGTTTCATGTCATATAAACGCTCATCAAATTTTGTATTCATTTCGCATAAACGCTTATCAAATTTTTGGTCAATATTATTTATATCGCCCTTTAACTCATGGAACTTAACATCACTTCCATCAAAACGACTATTTATAATGTCAAATTTACTATTCTGTTCATTGAATTTTAACTCTAACATTGTTTGTATCATTTTAAACATTTCGTAATTATCATCAGACTTTTTATTTTGGATAGGTGTCACTAGATTTTCTATTTTGTCGTCAGTGATGCCGACTTCATTGTCATTATTTTTATTTTCTCTATTTGATTTTGGGGTCGTTTGGATCCCCGAATCATCTGTAACATTTATTTCATTTGTAATATCTGGTTTTATTTTATTGTCCTGACTCCCATCTGGAGTCGAGTGGACCTCAATATTATGCATAATAGCCGATTCATCAAAATTGTCAACATTAGTTACTTCATTGACATCGTCATTATTCGCTGCCATTTTATACAAGTTTATATAATGTTACAGTATTATTAATCTTATCCACTATTGACTTAACCCTTTTTATATTTAATTTACCAAAGCGTCCTCCCTCTCAAATAACCCTTTCTGCAGCTTAATTAGGTCTGGCGAATATAGGTTGTAACCTATACTCGCGTCGCTGTACGGGGGCCAAATGTAACTCTACGAATTAATTACAAAATTATAATTATATTTATCTCTTACCTTCGGGTTTTTATTCCAAAGTCTTTCAGACGAAAACAGCTGCAAAAAGGATTACTTGGATTTGATATGTTCAATAATTACGTTAACACATGTGATACTGTCTAAAACACATACTTATTTTTATTTATCAAAAATTCGCCTTTCTTTCACGTTATTACAATCTTTCAACGATAGTACAACTGGTTGAAATTATTTCTTATCTCGGTATACCCTTATCTCTATTGAGTTTTATTTTGGTTACTATTATAAGTGATATTGTTAAATAATTAAAGCATTGAAAATGAACCAGTGGATAACCTCTATCTTAGCACACGCACACTCATTCTGTTACATTGATCTTTAAATAAACTCCGCCCCTGAGAGAACTCTATCGTACAAAGTATTGGTGTTATATATTTTCCTTTTATAACGAATAATCACCGGTTAGTTGGCATTGGTTTTAATATGCATATTAAATGTTTCTAGTTACCCATACGCAGCGTACTCCTAGGGTTGGTTGCGCGAACTGGTGTTGAATACTTGCTTCGATCTCATGCACTCCGGTACTCGTTTAATACGTTTACTGTTTGTGTTTAAAGGCCTTTACTGTTTTGTTGGTTCCACATTGTGCATTATGATTAAGTCGGCCGGATTAATTTTATTCGCACTAATTTTTTGCAGACTGGCCGCGCGGAACTGTTTTTGAGTTATTTAAATAGATAGGCCCAATTAATCTAGGCCTATCTTATGCCCGAGGCCACTGGTTTTAATTTACGCACTTTACTGTCTGATGCTGGCTGTCTGTTGTGCACTCTCTAATGACACACTGCATACTGTAGACTGTTTCACAAGGCTGCTGCTGGCGGTTACGCAATGCGTCTGGCAGTTGTTTTGGCTGACTGTATGTGTGTTGCATTGCTGTACTGGAGGCTCCTTACAGGTGAAAGTCTGGCAATTTGGAAAGTGCTTCAAATGATGATTTGAATTAATATGAAATTAAACTGGGGTGGCTCACAATTCCGTACCGTTACAAGCTTGGGACCAGGGGGTCGGCCGGTTAACAAAATGGCCGGTTAAACCGAACAAAATCAAACACTTGTACAGTACTGTATCTAATTACTGTAGTAAAATAGTTTACGTACCTTTTTCTTGTCCGTCTGTTGGCCTTTTCTCTATATTTAATTCAACGCGTTTCAGGACATATGCCCCATCATCAGGAATATCCCTTGTTGAAGTTCGTCGATCGTTAAAATATTAAAAACACTGTATATACAATTTTACACATAACAATAAATATAATATAAACATAAAAAACACATAAAATACCCAAATTTGAGACACACGCGATATCTAAACATCGTTACTGTACATCGCGTACTGTATCGTTAAAAGTTGTTTATTTTACAGACATAACATTAACACTGTATACAGTACACATTTCAGTTACACTTTAAAAAAATCCGTGATTGTTTTTTGCTTTTTAAGTTTGAATGAATTTTTAAAAGCGTGGTCACGCCACTTTCGCATAAACATGACATCGACACCAGATGCCTCACCTTGTTGTTCGACGTATCGCACTGCCAGCTGTAATGCTTCCAATGCGTCTTTGTGACTGACTTTTCCCTCGCTGTCTTCTTCTTTTTCTTCTATGATCCCATCTTCGTCAATATCAGTTTGCTGGCAGACAACACTTATGATTTCCTCATCAGCCAAAATTTCGTTTTCAAGCTTTTGATCACCATTTATCCATTCTTCGACATCTCTTTCTTCGCATTCTGCCATTATTTTTTGCAGATCACAGAGTAAACTTTGATTGTCGTTATCTGGGACACGTGTATTTTCTTCCGTTATCTGGTCAATGTAATTCTCAATGCCTGGCCAAGCTTTCCTCCATGATTTTATAAAAGCAGTGTGGGGAATTTCTTCAAACGCAGCTGCTATCATGTACACCACATCTTTGATGTTTATAGTCTTTACAGCGTCTACAAGTCCTGAGTTTTCATCTTCCATTTTACCCAAAATTTCAGATAACAATTTTCGCCTATACCGTCTTTTGAAACTTGCAATAACTCCCTGGTCCATGGTTGTATGAGACTAGTTACGTTAGGAGGCAAAAATAAAACGCTGATGTCTTCCTCACATACTAATTGATCAGCACTGGGGTGGGTCGGTGCATTGTCAATGACAAGTAGAGCTTTTACAGGCAATTTTAGATTGATTAAATGGCTTTTAACTTTTGGTATGAATTGCGTTGTAAACCATTCTTTGAAAAGATGGGAGTCCATCCACGCAGATTTTTGAGATCTATAGTAAACCGGGAGGGCTTCCATATTAACATGTTTAAACACACGCGGTTTCTTCGATTTACCAATCACAAAAAGAGGAATCTTATGTGTACCCGCGGCATTGCTACAGAGAGCAACAGTCAATCTTTCTTTGTTAATTTTCATTCCCGGTGTGCTGATTTTTCATCTGCCATAGCGAAAGTTTGTTTTGGTAGAAGTTTGAAATTTAAGCCCGTTTCATCTAGGTTATATATCTGCTCTGGTTTAAGTTCTTTTTCGTTTATGATTTTTACGAGTTCCTTTGTAAATTCATCTACTGCTCCTGGATTAGCGGACAGCTTTTCCCCACACACATCAAGCACATGAGTTCCATGCCGTTTTTTCCACCTCGATAACCACCCATCACTAGCAACAAATTCGGCCTGGTTTTTGAGTTTTTTGTGAAAACATAAGGCCTTTTCTTTTAATATTGGCCCACTAATCGGCGTACCTTTTCGACGTTGTTGGACAAACCATACCCAAAGGGCATCATCAACAATCTCGTTGGTTGGTTTTCTAATTGTGCAACGGGACTCGAGTACTTTTTGTGATTCAACTTGCATACAGTAATCCTGAAGTGAATTTCTGTTTCTCCGCCAGTCGTTGACAGTACTTTTTCCCACGCCTAATTCGTTACATATTAATTGTACCGATTCACCTTTGTCCAAACGTTCTAAGGCGTTAAGTTTTTGCGCGATACTGATTACTACACGTTTCCGTTTTTTGTCACTCATGTTTGTAGCACACGAAAAAAATAATGAAACTGTACTTACAGTAGTACCCAGTACAGTAATAATCGACACGTCTTCACATTGACAAATCAACCACTAAACTGACTAAAGACGTTCAATAAAATAAACAAGTGCAAATCATGAAACTTTTGACATGCCGGTGAGCTGTGTCGGTGTAATTTCACATTTATGTTTATGCGATACAATCGAAAGCCGCTTGATTACTAAAAACATAGTGTAGATAATGTATAAACATCCGTTGAATTAACGGATATCGAAAGCGTGGGAAACAGACGAGTCTGAGGGTCGGCTGGTTAAAGCGGTAATCAAAAGCCGCTTGACTACTAAAAACAAATAGAAAATGTAGGTACAGTACATCCGTTTAATTAACGGATATCGAAAGCGTGGGAAACAGACGAGTCTGGACGGTTAAAGCGGCGGCCGGTTGATCCGAGGCCGGTTAAGAGGGCGTCTACTGTATTTTTGTTTGTAAATGAGTTGCTATTAATATTTAAAATGTGAGTCAAAGTCAGACACACTGAAATAAAGTGTTTAGATAATTGGTTTAACATGTCTGTTTAGCTAGTAAGATTATATGGGTGTTTATTTTATATGTCATGAACAGCATTGATGGTTACATTGTATTTTTGTAAACTTATAAAAGATAACATTTTTTTATTTTTATAATTAGAAATTTTAATATTTGCATATTTTCAATTAATATTAATAAATCATAGAATGATTATTTTGAAACGGTTTTAATTTAATTATTTCATATCATCAACATCTCACTCCTCTTTGAAAATTATTTTATTATTGTGCAACTACATATACTTGACGCAACAGGAATATAAAAAAAAAATCCTGTGACCTGGCCGGTGTGATAAACTTCATAGTTGCATTGAGTACATGGTATTGTATTTGTGTATAATACTTGTAACGGAATATATATTGCAACAGTACAACCATTTACGGTACTGTGCATTGCCAAAATAATTTAAATAAATAATAAAAATAAATAAATATGGATTAATAAACATGATTCAGATTGCAAGCTGGGTCGTAGTTAAAAAGGGAATGCAGAATTCCTGCATGGACACGCATATCTGGCCCACCTGTCGCTAGCGTTGTGTACACGTGTATTTTGTTTCTGTGTGTGAAGCCTGTCCATTCTTGAACTGTAACCAACCCTTTTCAAGTAGTGATAGATTTTATGTTTTATTTTAATTATAAGAAAAATATGTAAAATATGGTAAAACAAAAGACACCAGAGGGTGTAGAAAATAAAGGTGAACAAAGGGTTAAAAGACCGTGACAAAGTGACAGAAAGTGCAATTACTATAAGTAAAAAGTGAATAGCTCTTTTTTTAATTACAATAAAGACGTGTAATTTACGTATAGTAAACATAAAAATTAGCGATCGATTAAGCATCGAGTAGTGTGAAACAGACTTCGTAATTCGCAAACATAGGCGAAATTAGTGAATTGAACCAGAGTGGGGGTAAAGACGCTTCGACAAACTCTGACAAGATGAAAATTGTTCAGACCTGAGCTTTTGCACGACCTGGCTATAAATACCAGGTCGCGCTAATAAAGTTTCTTCTTCTCTATTCAACTGTTGCCAGTTGCCACAGGAGGCTATGTCAGTCAGAGAAGCTGTTTTTAAATCTACAGTGAGAGTCACAGGACGAACTGGAAGTCAACCAGAGCAGCAGAGCACATACGAGGAGGTCTATGGATACACCTGCAGCATATGATGTGAGGTGAGACCACTATTAAACAGCACATGCAGTGGAATCCTGGAAGAGGACACGGACTGAGGGCCAAAGGAGGACATACGAATGATTAACCACGTCAAACGATGTGATGAAAAACCATTGTAATTACAGACATTTGAAAGACACTAATTAAAGTTAGAATGAAAGACATTCAAACAGTTGATTAAAATAACTAAATTGTACATAAATGTAAAAGCAGAGTACAATTTAGAATAATATCTCTTGTATAAAATTTAGTAATTGAGAGTAACGTAAATGATAAGAGAAATATATGATTTTTAAGTTAACGTAATTAATAAAGTCTTTGTTGATAAAGGAGAATGCATATGCAGTAGAAAGTTTTAAAGCCAATTATTATTAAAGAAATTGGAATAAAAGTAAATTTATAATTGAAGTAAATTAATCAGCAATTGCACAAGATGAACACACAATGAGTAAGCCGAGAGCAAAAATAATTAATTAGTTAAGAGTAGGTAATAAGATTTATGTATAACCTGTTTTATGTAATTTGTTAGCTATAAGTCGTGTGCGAAAGTTCGTACAAACGATTTAATAATGAGTATTATCAAAATATGCAAAATGAAAGAATTTTGTTTAATAATAAAAAAATAAATAATGGAACAATTTTAAAACTTATATAACGCATCATCTTCTATTACGATTACACACATGAACTCAACAATTTGTGTTGTTATATAAATTTGGCACTCCAAAAGCGTGGGGCTCAATTTGTGGTGTTATAATATATATATATATATATATATATATATATATATATATATATATTTTTTTTTCTATATAAGTAAATGTTTCTTGCAGTAATTATATAATTTGTGATGTTTTCAATTTGGTTCTTCTGCAAGTAGTATAATTTTATTATAAAGAATATACAAAATTATAATTATCTTGTTGTTGCATCCTCTTCGTTCACTTTATTAATTTAATAATATATATAATACTTTCACTAATGAACTTACTGTTGTCACTTCCCAAACGTTTCGAGATGTTGTTTCTCTTCTTCAGCGGGTTTAATACTGACTGTCGATTACAGAATAACCGTTACGGAAAAATGGTATGTGTGGTGGGGGTTGATGGTGGGAAGGGATTGGCGTTTAGGTTCGAATTATGTGTGTGGATCAGTGTGTCAAATAGTGTATGTGATTTGTAATGTATTTGTTCATTTAATATGTTATTTGGTTGTAGTGTGTGATATCTGTATATTTCAAATCGTTCAGCTGTGTTTAGTTTTCTACTTTTAGGTAAGTAGTGTAATATTTCCATGTTGTGTTCTATGTTTGTGTAACTGTGGTTTTTGTTATGTAAATGTGTGGCAAATGTGGAATGTATGTAGTTTGTGGTGAGGGCTTTTAAATGTTCAGAAAACCTGGAAGGAAAAGAACCAGACGGGAAGATCTTTTTCTTCCAGGTTTTCTGAACATTTAAAAGCCCTCACCACAAACTACATACATTCCACATTTGCCACACATTTACATAACGAAAACCCCAGTTACACAAACATAGAACACAACATGGAAATATTACACTACTTACCTAAAAGTAGAAAACTAAACACAGCTGAACAATTTGAAATATACAGATATCACACACTACAACCAAACAACATGTTAAATGAACAAATACATTACAAATCACATACACTATTTGACACACTGATCCACACACATAATTCGAACCTAAACGCCAATCCCTTCCCACCATCAACCCCCACCACACACACCATTTTTCCGTAACGGTTATTCTGTAATCGACAGTCAGTATTAAACCCGCTGAAGAAGAGAAACAACATCTCAAAACGTTTGGGAAGTGACAACAGTAAGTTCATTAGTGAAAGTATTATATATATTATTAAACAAAATTATACTACTTGCAGAAGAAACAAATTGAAAACATCACAAATTATATATATATAAATATAATAGATATTTACCATATATCCGTCGTGCGACTTCGTTTTTCTCGTCTTATTTTGACGCGTTTCGGCAACGAATTGCCATCTTCAGAATCTTAATCACTCATATGAGATCGTTAAAAAATTAAAAACATTAAAATCATTACGGTAAAAGTGCACTTTTACGATATTGGAAACTCACAGACGCGAACATGAAAGTTTATGTTTCTCGAGTGGACTATATCGATCGACTGCTTTCGCGTGGACAATATCGATCAACTGATTCACTGTTTATATAGCCACTGATAAACCTGTTTTGCTTATTATAGCCCATATGTACTGTGACATTTCATTTACTGGCGCCCGTGTGCAAGTATTGCCGTGTCGTACAACATGTTATGTGAAAATGTAAGTTTATCATTCAAGACATAATCACTGTTGATTTTGACGGCTTTATATATTTCGTATTCCTCAAGCGCGTCCATGTATTTTCCTTTCCTGCAGCAATGCAAAGGCTGGAAATTTGTCTCAAAATCACTGTAGTTATGATTACATAGTATCAGGTGCCTGGCAAAATTAGATGTTGTTTTATGTAATTCCCTTCTGGGAAGATGTTCGTTATATCTTTCTTCAAATGGTCTGCCTGTTTGGCCTATGTAGAACATGTCGCATGAGCTGCAATTCATCTTGTATACGCCGGTTCTTTTTCTTTCTGGTATACTGTTTTTTTCGGCTAAGAAGTCTCTGAATGTTGTTATTTGTACGAAAGGTTACAATTACATGGTGTTTCTTGAGTTCGTTAACTAGAATATTTGGTAAAATGTTTGTGTAATCTGCAGATATGTATTTATTAACCGGAAGTGTGTTATCATTGTTCGACTTTTTTAATTTCTTCTCTTTGTGTTTACTTATTAATTTATCCACTAATGAACTTTTATATCCGTTAGCCGCTGCTATGTGCTTGATGGTATTAACCTCTTCAATGTAGTCTTTTTCACTTAACGGTATAGTTAGCAATCTATGCACAAAACTATTGTAAGCTGCCATTTTATGCGAGGTGGGATGATATGAATCGGCATGAATTGTGACGTCCGTTGTTGTGGCCTTTCTATAGATTTTAAATTGAAGTTTTCCTTCGTTTTTTAAAATGGTTAAATCTAAGAAATTTAATTGATTTTCTTCTTCTATTTCAGATGTGAATTTAATCTTATGGTGTATGCTGTTTATGTGACTATTTAAGTTTTGTATTTGCCTTTTTGTTCCATTAAATATCATAAACGTATCGTCGACGTATCTACAATAAAAAATGATTTTATTCTTGTATAATTTATTCGATATTATGTTCATATTCTCATAATAATTTAAATATATATCAGCTAATAGTCCTGACAATGGCGAACCCATAGCCAGACCGTCATCTTGTGTAAAAAACCCGTTGTCAAATGTAAAGTAATTTTGTTCCAAGACGACTGTAAGTAGTTTTATAAGTTCATTGATTTTTTGCATGCTAAGTTGAGCTACTTCCTTTAAATTGTTATTTACAATTTCTATAGTTTCCCTCACGGGGATATTAGTGTACAAATTAGTTACGTCTAACGATACTAATTTATATTGTGGTAGTATTTCTATCTTTTTAAGTTTTTCAACAAACTCATAACTGTTCTTTATACTGTAATTATTTGCTATCCTGATATTATTCTTAATTAAAGTCACTAACAATTTAGCAGCTTTGTATCCGGGAGCTGTGATTTTTTAAAAAGTAAATATAAGCAGGATATCATGAATCTTAAAACCATAAAAAGTAAACTTGAGAAAAATGATGCAATTATAAGTAAGGCAGATAAGGGTGACACATTGGTGGTCATGCAGAAAAGAGAGTATACTCAAAAGGTATTTGATTTCATAAATAATAATAATATTAAGAAAATAGACCGGGATCCCACAAAGGCTTATGTAAAAACTTTGAATAACACCATTAATCAATGTAATTTTTTGTTAGATGAGAAAACACGCAGATATTTAAAACCAATTAATGCCACGGCACCAAAATTCACAGGACTACCTAAAATCCACAAGGAAAGTACACCAATCAGACCAGTAATAAACTACACCACAGCTCCCGGATACAAAGCTGCTAAATTGTTAGTGACTTTAATTAAGAATAATATCAGGATAGCAAATAATTACAGTATAAAGAACAGTTATGAGTTTGTTGAAAAACTTAAAAAGATAGAAATACTACCACAATATAAATTAGTATCGTTAGACGTAACTAATTTGTACACTAATATCCCCGTGAGGGAAACTATAGAAATTGTAAATAACAATTTAAAGGAAGTAGCTCAACTTAGCATGCAAAAAATCAATGAACTTATAAAACTACTTACAGTCGTCTTGGAACAAAATTACTTTACATTTGACAACGGGTTTTTTACACAAGATGACGGTCTGGCTATGGGTTCGCCATTGTCAGGACTATTAGCTGATATATATTTAAATTATTATGAGAATATGAACATAATATCGAATAAATTATACAAGAATAAAATCATTTTTTATTGTAGATACGTCGACGATACGTTTATGATATTTAATGGAACAAAAAGGCAAATACAAAACTTAAATAGTCACATAAACAGCATACACCATAAGATTAAATTCACATCTGAAATAGAAGAAGAAAATCAATTAAATTTCTTAGATTTAACCATTTTAAAAAACGAAGGAAAACTTCAATTTAAAATCTATAGAAAGGCCACAACAACGGACGTCACAATTCATGCCGATTCATATCATCCCACCTCGCATAAAATGGCAGCTTACAATAGTTTTGTGCATAGATTGCTAACTATACCGTTAAGTGAAAAAGACTACATTGAAGAGGTTAATACCATCAAGCACATAGCAGCGGCTAACGGATATAAAAGTTCATTAGTGGATAAATTAATAAGTAAACACAAAGAGAAGAAATTAAAAAAGTCGAACAATGATAACACACTTCCGGTTAATAAATACATATCTGCAGATTACACAAACATTTTACCAAATATTCTAGTTAACGAACTCAAGAAACACCATGTAATTGTAACCTTTCGTACAAATAACAACATTCAGAGACTTCTTAGCCGAAAAAACAGTATACCAGAAAGAAAAAGAACCGGCGTATACAAGATGAATTGCAGCTCATGCGACATGTTCTACATAGGCCAAACAGGCAGACCATTTGAAGAAAGATATAACGAACATCTTCCCAGAAGGGAATTACATAAAACAACATCTAATTTTGCCAGGCACCTGATACTATGTAATCATAACTACAGTGATTTTGAGACAAATTTCCAGCCTTTGCATTGCTGCAGGAAAGGAAAATACATGGACGCGCTTGAGGAATACGAAATATATAAAGCCGTCAAAATCAACAGTGATTATGTCTTGAATGATAAACTTACATTTTCACATAACATGTTGTACGACACGGCAATACTTGCACACGGGCGCCAGTAAATGAAATGTCACAGTACATATGGGCTATAATAAGCAAAACAGGTTTATCAGTGGCTATATAAACAGTGAATCAGTTGATCGATATTGTCCACGTGAAAGCAGTCGATCGATATAGTCCACTCGAGAAACATAAACTTTCATGTTCGCGTCTGTGAGTTTCCAATATCGTAAAAGTGCACTTTTACCGTAATGATTTTAATGTTTTTAATTTTTTAACGATCTCATATGAGTGATTAAGATTCTGAAGATGGCAATTCGTTGCCGAAACGCGTCAAAATAAGACGAGAAAAACGAAGTCGCACGACGGATATATGGTAAATATCTATTATATTAATATAAGCGACTTGGAGACAACTAACCTAAAATGTATTATATATATATATATATATATATTGTAACGTTACAACAATTCTACAAATATATTACCATGTACTCAACGCAACTAAATATGTATTACACCAGCCAGGTTGCAGGATTTTGTTTCTCGTTGCGTCAAGTATATGTAGTTGCACAATAATTAAATAGCTTTTAAAGAGGAGTGAGATGTTGACATGAAATAAATCATTTAAAATCGTTTCAAATAATCATTCTAAGCTTTATTAATTAACAGAAAAAAATATTTCAATATTAAAATTTCAAACATTAGACACATAAATATTAACCTTTATAAGTGTTACAAATATACTGTAACCTGCAATGCTAACAGTCAAATTTTATTTACACAAATATACATGTGTAACTTATAACTATAATTACATCTTATTAACTAAATTACAATTTGGTTTTAACTTTATAAAAGTAAATATTTTTATCGGATGGAATAAAAATGTTGACACACAACTCATTAAAGAACTAATTACCATACTAAGGCTCATCCTTCAACAAAACTATTTTACTTTCAATGGGAATTACTATATTCAAACAGATGGCCTGGCTATGGGTTCACCGTTATCCCGCCTGTTGGCTGATATATATCTTGATTTTTATGAAAACAACTACATCCTTAATAATAACATCTTCGCCAATAATATTATCTTTTATGGCTGATATGTTGATGACACTTTTCTGATGTTTAATGGTACCCTACGCCAAATCAGTAATCTTAAAAACCATATGAATACTGTTACTCAATATTCAGTTTACTATGGAAACTGAAACCAACAATGAACTCAGCTTTCTCGATCTTACTGTCACTAGGCGGCTTAACAACTTAAATTTTAAAATTTACAGAAAGCCTACCACCACAGACGTGACCATACATGCAGACTCACGCCACCCTTTCTCTCAAAAATTAGCGGCCTACAACAGTTTCATTCACAGGCTTTTGATGATCCCCCTAAATAATGATGATTTCAAGTGTGAATTCAACATAATTAAACACATAGCTATAGCCAACGGCTATGAGTGCCAAATGATTGGCAACATCCTTAAAAAACACAAAGCCCGTCGTTCCAGACAGACACAAGATAATACACCTAATCACAAATTCATCTCAACAACATACACCGAGTTGATGCCTAAGATCCTAACATCCACCTTAAGTAAATTAGGTTATACCGTTACCCAGTGGCGGTCTGGCATTAGTAAAATCGGTCGGCTCCAATCAATAAGGGGGCCCTTTATTGACTTGGGGGCCCTCTTCTATTTAATTAATGATTGATTGTTAATACTTTATTTGAAAACATACATTTTATTTACCAAAATGAGAAGTTCTATGTAATATATTACATTCGAGTCGAATTATTTTAAAAGAAATTATATAATGTAAGGTAAAAAAATATAAGAATCTAAGATTTTAAGCTACTTATTTTATTGTTTCAATAAAGTTGTTTATAATAATATATTTAGTATTAAATTAATAATTATTATGAATAGAAACATTTATTTTAATTAATAATATTTTTCTTAACTCTTGACTGCTTTCTCCTATTTTATCTACTATTAAATTTTTATCCAAGTCTGAAAATATATCCTGTTCTATATTCATTAACAAAAAGTCTGACAGTAACTCTTCTTGTAAATTACTTCTTAATCTATTTTTTATAATTTTTAATTTGGAAAATACTCTTTCGCAAGTAACTTGCATAGAAGGAAGTGTCAAGACATATTTATAAGCTACATATAAATAAGTAAATAATCCTGATTGAGAAAGTTCATGAATTATAGGAAACGCACAAGATAAACACTCAAAGCACTTTTTTAACATCGAACAATGTTCAATATTATCTAGATCTTCGGTTTCTGCCAATCCATCAAAATTCAGATAAGTTTTATTCCTTAATACTTTGTCTTTTTCTACCTTGACTAGACTTGGATATTGAGCTGCAAATTGTCGCAGTTCCACTATCAGTGTACTTCTATCAACATTTGATAGTGTTGCAATACTTTTTAATTCGTCTGATTGAAATTGTTTTATTTTTGCAATATCTTTAAATTTCTTTGGATTTAGCCAGGAACAATCTTTAAGAATACCTTCATTTGGTACAAATCTTTCTTTAATACTCGATTTAATGCAATCAATTATCTTAAAATAAATAATTTTATATTTATGAGAAGAAGAAATTTTATTACTCTCATCTGGGGCTTCCTCACCAGGCATCTTTTTCTTTTTGCTAACTCTTTCTGTAAAGTCTAACTCTATTTCTGTACCAGTGGTCTCATCAAAATAGTTATTGACTATATTTGCATAATCTTTGGTTTTTTTATATATGAAATCAAAACTATTGTCATTTCTTTTATCACTAATTTGCTCCAGTAAATTTTGTATCAAATTCCAAGCAGTTGCATAATCTATCTCTTTACTTTGCAAAAATTTTGAAACGGGTGATGTAGCTAAAAATATATCAAGAAAAATGAATGCCATGAAAATGCTTTCAAATTTTGACCACTGACTTATTAAATTCCGGGCCATAAACTTTGTCTTGCAGTCAAAACTGCCGTTTGATATTTCTAATAAAATTTTAAAGTCATTGTATTGGTATCCGCGTCACAATTATTTTAATTAAACTTTAAAGTTTTTACCTTAATCCGTCTATGTGACCGCTTAATTTTTCTTCTTTGTCTTCTTACGCGTTTCGGATTGTGTTAATCCATCATCAGAGATTAAAAAATTCGTCGGTTAAGACTTCGTTAAACATTAAAAGTTACACTAAAAGACATTTAAAAATATAGTCCACAAACACAGCGACGTACGCGGATGTGAGTGCGCACTGAATACTGGTTAGCGACGTACTGCACAGTTTATTGGAGTTTTCATGTTATCTATTGTTGTATAGATATATGTTATAGATAACATAGCCATAGAATA
This sequence comes from Magicicada septendecula, assembly GCA_034769895.1. NCBI lineage: Eukaryota > Metazoa > Arthropoda > Insecta > Hemiptera > Cicadidae > Magicicada > Magicicada septendecula. The sequence continues at coordinate 1,117,932,112 of CM068367.1, read as the reverse complement.
CACGCCCCAACACAACAATAGATAACATGAAAACTCCAATAAACTGTGCAGTACGTCGCTAACCAGTATTGAGTGCGCACTCACATCCGCGTACGTCACTGTGTTTGTGGACTATATTTTTAAATGTCTTTTAGTGTAACTTTTAATGTTTAACGAAGTCTTAACCGACGAATTTTTTAATCTCTGATGATGGATTAACACAATCCGAAACGCGTAAGAAGACAAAGAAGAAAAATTAAGCGGTCACATAGACGGATTAAGGTAAAAACTTTAAAGTTTAATTAAACTAATAAAACGCTAATAACATGAATTAACTTCGAGTTTTTATTTACATCGACTAAAAATTCTTCATCTATAATTCCTAAAAGAGCTTTATGTTTGCTCCACCATCTAGTGGCACCGATTGTATGCAACTTGCATAGTTTTTCTTGACCTTTATGTTCCTTTTTTGTTTCATTTTGCCATATAGATGTTCTTTTGCATGAAGCATCAAAGAATACAGCACTTTCTTCTACTAAACCAAATAAGTTTTCTGCTTCAAGAATATAAAATCCATCAAAACTAAATTTAAAACATGACCCATACAATGCGTAAAAACTACTTTCGGATTTGCTTCTTTTAAGTGGGCTTGCAACCCATTATAACAGCCTTTCATATTGCTTGCCCCATCAAAAGAACAGGCTACTATTTTAGAAATTGAAATTCCTAGATTTTATAATTCCATTTGAATATGCTCAAACAGTGCAGCGCCACTAGTATCCTCTACAATGCAATGGTTACATTTAAAAATCGTTCATACACAGCTCCTTCTAATACATACCGAAAGCAAATAGTTAATTGATCCATTACGGCAACATCCTGCGTAGTATCTACCATTAAACTAAAAGTAATGCTATTATGAATATCTGTTAAAATCTTATTGCGACCATATGCTCCAATAATTTGTATCACTTTATTGACAAAGGTTTTTGACAAAAAAGTTAGTAGAGAGCCCCGACCAATTTGGCCTTTGTTAGGTTTCCCACTCTTTTCTCTTTTTTCTATTATCCTTTCCCTGTTTTTTTTTTTTTTTTTTTTTTGCTTTCTTCTATACATTGTTGTACATGGTTTTGTAAAATGGGGTCATAATTTGCAACTAACAATACTAATTGAAGGAAATTTCCATGATTTTCAGAGGAGTCTAGAGTATGTGCACCTTCTGATCTGTGTCCTCTGTAGGACATGCCTTGTCTACCTAAAAATAATATAATGTCAATTATTCGTATAACTATTAACCGTCTAGTTTCTATTTCTTTTAATCTTTTTTTTGACAAATTTGAGTTCATAAAAGTCGCAATATCAAAGCCTCGAAGGCATTGAAAAGCTGCTGTCGCTGCGTTTATATGGCTTTGTGAATTTTCATGCTTATCTACAGCTTTGTATATATGTTTGACAGATACATCGTGTTCAGAAATAAAAGAAATATTACTGACATCTGTTTTTCCAAAAGCCATGCAGCAGGCACAATATACTTTATTTAGTTCGATCGAATAGGACAGCCACTTTCTATGAATTTTTTCTCCATTAGGCAAAATTCTATAGTAAAGCTTTGATGGTTCAAACGGAGCTTTTTTTCCACCTTCCCCACTAAACTGAATCGGATGCTTTTCCATGAAGGCTTTTTTAATTACAATTGAATCATGTTGATTAGGGCTAACGAAGCATCCAAGCTGGGAAAACGTTTGATACGATTGTTGATGGCTATGTTCTTCCTTCGAAGCTTCAGATTCTTCAGAGTCTGAGCTGGTGTTGGATAAATCACGAGGAATATGTGTATCTAACGAAGCTGAAGATTTCTGAGGAGTATCAAAACTATATTCATACGTGGCTTTAGAACCTAAGGAAGTTGGTGAACGATTACTAATCAGAGTATAAGACAACACTTCTTCTGTGAGAAAATCAGGAGATTCTGTGATAGATTTTTCAACATTTGTAAAATCATTCGAGGTTTTGCTTGTACAAGCTACTGGTGAAAATGAGGTAGTTTGCGTTTTCGATTTCCAAAGTGGTTTCTCTGTGGAAACTTCACCGGGTTCAGTCGCAGTTACCTTCGAAGTTGCAGAACCATTTGAGTATTGATGAATAGAAGGTAGTGATGAGCAGCTTTCATTTTCTGTGTAAAAAATGTACGCATTCATTATATGAATTTTTAATTATTAAAACGTATCATATCAAATTGAATGTTGCACTTTCAAAATTAAACTGTACACACTTTTTTGAAAAACATTAATAATAATAAAAAATTTATACATTTATAATGGACTTTTTAGAAAGATAATGGAGACTAGTATATATTTCATATATAAAAGATAACTTGAGAAAAACGTCCAATTCTACAGTGCATTAAAAAAAAAATGGAACAGAAATAATACACTTTAATATAAGTGCAAAAGATGTCTTTCGTGACGAATGCAAAGTTTGTCGCCCGAGCGAAGCGAGTCCAAAAAAAAAAATTTCACACGCGTATCGAACCACATTTTTTAACATAATACGCGCGAAACGCGACTCTTGAGTTACTGTTTTTCAATGTCTATCGCGATTGAAAATTAGATTTTATCATTTTTATCTCTCTACCCTCTTCATACCCTTTCTTCTTAATGCTTTCTTCACTCTGGAATTTTACTTTCTTAAACATAACATTCCTTAACATTTCCGTAAACATAACATTCCTTAACATTTTCGTAAACATAACATTCCTTAACATTTCCGTAAACATAATATTCCTTTAAATTTTCTTAAACGTAACATTCCTTAACATTTTGGCAATCATAACATTTCCTTCAACATAACTTCTAACCTTATTAAACATAATATTAATGGTGAAATCTTCCCACAGACAGAAATAACATCTCAAAGCTGATGCATGGGCTAGACTTTCATGGCATGGTATAATTAACTGTTGTAACATTTCTGGTATTAACATTACTTTCCAGTTTTGGTCCATTAATTTAAATAGTACATTATTTTTGACTGCATACCTATTTATATTAAATTCACCTATTATTATTCCTTATCTTATTACTAGTTAAACAGTAATATTTGTTTTTTTCTTAAATAATTATTATTTACATTAGGGCATTGAATGCGGTGTGTCATTCGACTGACACCCTCCTCTAAGCTAAACAATGCATTGTGTAGACAGGAAATATGCATAGTACTTCGGCTGTGTAGTGACCATTGTCTCGGACCTTTTTGTACATTTTAGTCAGCTTAATTTTCTCACACTCTGTTTCCCTGTTCTCGTCATCATAGACGATAAACATCCTGCGGTACTTTTGTTATGCATACATAACACTGCTTTATTGTAATCTTTGTTTCCTGTTATGCCACTAATACGCTTCCTTATTTTCCATGAAGGTGTCGTTCTCACTGGTTTCCCCCTCTATAAATATTGAAGCGAATCAGTTGACTTACTACAAAGTTTTGTTTCTCTCTCTCTCACCTCTCCTCCTCTCTTACATGCATTCAAAGAGTCCATTGTATTTTTCTCTTCTCTTAGTACAAAATTAATTTTATTTCTGTACTCGGTGCGAAACATGTGTTCAGACTGTGCGAGTAAAATTGACAATTCTTTAATCGTTTTAATTCCTAGTGTTTTACTGTCGAATTTACTATTTCTGTGAAAGTGATGTGCAAAATTACGTACCACATTGGGTTGTGCCAATATGGATCTTAGGTATTTACTTCTTTCAACACGTTGGATTACATACTCCCCAATGGTGAGTGCAACTTTACCTTGATACTTACCATCTTTTACTTGGTCTCGTATATTTTTCCATGTGTATCTTCCCATAGCAACCTTCAAATGAGTTTTTAAGTGGTTTGTTCATAGCTAAATTATATTGAGCATTCGTATACCATCTTTCAGCATAACCTTGAAACTGTTTACTAATAAAGCTACTTTTCTCTTTATCAGTTAACACATTACCTGTTAAATCAATATCTTGTTCCCAGTTCAGTAACAATTTTGTCCTTTCATCACTCAGTGTTAGATCTACCATTAAATTCGTTGCTCCCCTTATCAATTCCGTTTTTAGACGATCTACCTTTCCTCGTTGATTTTTCCCTAATGGATCTATTTCACTGGAATATTCCTTTGTGGTTTTGTTAGGCACGACTTCGGCAATTTCCAACCTTATTACTCTGGCTTCCAACTCCTGGGCCTTATTGATGTTTTTATGGACTTGTTAACTGACTGCTTTTCTTTCCATACCCTGCTCCTGCTTTGCTACTATAAACTTCTCATTCCACTGTTCTGCTACTTGGTTCGCACTATCTTTTAATTTTTTAGACCATTCCACCATTCTTTAAACTCCTCTAATGCATCTATGCGCTTATTCGTGTCTACAATTCTATCTAAGATCTCTTGTTTCAATTCACGTTTAAATTCACTTAATTTTTCTGTAATTTTTACATTATTTTGTTTTAATTCTTGTCTAAATTCATTTATACATTCTCTTTGTTTTAAACTCTCTTGTTTACATTCACTTAACGTTTCTGTTTGTTGTCACTTAATGTTTCTAGTTTTTTATTTAAATCCAGCATCATCTTTTGAAATGCTTCCATATCAAAACCTTCTGGTGCTGCCATATTGAATTATTTTTATTATTTATATTTTAAAATAATTGTTATTGGTAAACCGCGACTCTATTGATTTTTTTTTTTAGTTAATATTATTTATTTATATTTATTATTATTATTAATTATTTCATACCAACAATTTCTCTCCTCTTTTAGTTTGTTGAGCGCCAGTTGTGAAATACACAAAAATATTACAATTACAGTATAATAACATTAATAACAATACACTTATTAATTCTGAACCAACTTATTATGGTTCGTTAATTATCGAAGCACGCTAATTTATTATGGCTTCTTTGACTATCAGGGCCCCACTTTGGGCGCACCAATTTATTATGCAACGTTACAACAATTCTACAAATATATTACCATGTACTCAACGCAACTAAATATGTATTACATCGGCCAGGTCGCAGGATTTTGTTTCTCGTTGCGTCAAGTAGGCCTATATGTGGTTCCACAATAATTAAATAGTTTTTAAAGAGGAGTGACATGTTGTTGACATGAAATAAATCATTTAAAATCGTTTCAAATAATCATTCTAAGATTTATTAATTAACAGAAAAAAATATTTCAAAACAGTAGAACCTCGCTAATCCGTCATCTGTGGGACTGGGGGTATGGTCGGAACGCAAAAAAGGTCGGATTATCAGAAGAATACAAAATGTTTATTATTTCGTTAAATGAGACAGTCTAAAAAAATAAAACTTATACAGTAGGCTACCAGGCTATATGATTGGTTATGTACAATAAATGATAATACATACAGTCCAGCAATAGTGTAATAAAAAACAAGAAACACATTTTATTGATAATTTGTGATTATGGTCTCCAAGTCGCGTTATTGAAATAAAACTTATTAGTTTTACCTTATTTCCTTTCCATCTTGTTACTTCGTTATATGTCATACACGACATGTTTCGGGAAACATGTTCCCATCTTCAGGTTTAAAAACTTTTCGTTCTCACATGAAGAACTTGTCAACGTAAATAAAAACTTTTACTAACATAATTAAAAACACACTACATTAATAATGTACCGCGCGAATCAGTGCGCACTGTTCGGGTTCATAATCGCAACTGTTGATTTCGCGTTACATTTGATTAATAATAACCACAGGTACACTAGTTGCGCCAAAAATTTGAAACCATTACATATTTGCAACAAAGGGCGAATTATGAGCGCTTTAGAAGAATTCGAAATCTACAAAGCATCGAGAACACAAAAAAACCTAGTGCTCAACGATCAATTGTCGTTTAACTCGAACAGCTTGTACGATACTGCGTTACAATATGTTTATCAGATTATAGACGAATGAGAAATCAACAGTTGCGATTATGAACCCGAACAGTGCGCACTGATTCTTCGCGTGGTACGTTATTAATGTAGTGTGTTTTTAATTATGTTAGTAAAAGTTTTTATTTACGTTGACAAGTTCTTCATGTGAGAACGAAAAGTTTTTAAACCTGAAGATGGGAACATGTTTCCCGAAACATGTCGTGTATGACATATAATGAAGTCGCAAGATGGAAAGGAAATAAGGTAAAACTAATAAGTTTTACATTTTATTGGTGCAAAAATCGGTAATGTTCTTTTGTTTGGCAGACGACTGTCTAGTAAGCGTGCTTACACTGAAAGAAAGTGTAAATGAATTGGCTCTATCTATTGCGAGAGCGCCCGCAATTCTAGATATGGAGTTCCACGAATTTGATGTTTTGAACAGTGTTGGCTCGATGTTTTCGATTTGCCAGAGCTCGAACTTCAGGACCGCAGAGATGTAGACATAACAACAGCTCAACACTCTTCATACCCAACACAGTTTAGCCACCAAGTGTAGTAACCTACTTTTATTTTCATGTTTATCACGGCGACTTGACATTATTATGACCTGGTGTAGGCTAGATATTACAGTATCTGTTTATTCAGGTGCAGTCATGTAGTGCGATTCTGTCAGCTTGAGACTAAACTATAACGATTAGTCACTCTTATTGAATAGCAGTATGGTACAATAAGTGGATATTGCAAAATGCTTATTACATCATTGTGTATGGGTGGTCATAATTATTGTTTGTGACAGGAGGAAGGAACTATAATTTTTGACAAGACCTCTTATAAACTTTTATTGAAAGCAATTATAATTGCGGTTGCAATGAAACACCAGATTTGACGTCATATTGTACACAAAAACAAAACTCTAGAAATGCGACATAGCACTGAAACGAGAGTAGGAAAAAATTCGGAAGATTTACACCAAATTTCGTATTTTCTGGAACATTAAAAAAAATTGGAAGGTCTTCCAAAATTTCGGAAGACTTGGCAACACTGCGCACTACACACTAGATGCCAGCTCACTGAAGCAGCAAAACAACTGACAATTATGTAAACAAGCTGGTGAGTCATCAACAAGTCGGTGCCTGAGCCGCGGTCGGACTAACCGGAATGTCCGACCAGCCGGGTGTCGGACTAGAGAGGTTTTACTGTATTAAAATTTCAAACATTAGACACATACATATTTACCTTTATAAGTGTTATCAATATACTGTAACCTGCAATGCTATTCATAACATACCACCAAAAAATTAACACCCATATAATCATCTTGATTAAACAAACATGTTAAACAAGTTATTTAAATTCTTTTTATTTCTGTGTGTCTGAAATTAACTCAACTTTTAAATACTCATAGCAACTCAGTTACAAACAAAGTAAGATTAAGTTTCAAGAATGAATAAACAAAAATAAATTAATCTACCATTTACTTCCAATCTATAATGGACTTATACTGACACACTCAAAAAATACTACAAAAGATTATTTCTTTACTAGATTTGTTTGTTAACTTACTCTCTTATCTAAGTATTATTTAATCTTAAAACTCTAATTATTATATTCATATTTAAGTTCTTTTTCGAGAGCTCTCTTCACAATAAAACATAATTGTTTTTGTATCACCTGTGTATATCGCCGTTACCGTTGCATGTGTGTGTGTGTGTGTGTGTGTGTGTCCAGAATCCTGAGAGTATGATGATGTTGATGATGATGATGACTATGCTGATACGGTGTTTTTTGTCTCTATGGGTTGTTGCTGTTAGTGATGCTCCAGCGTTCCTCCTTACGTCTTGGTGTGAGTGTGGTACAGTGTGTGTGTCCTGGTCGATCTGCAATCGGCCAGCGTAACGTCGTCTGTAGATTTCGTGAGTCTGAGTGTGCGATCGCCCAAAATTGCCCTGGTATTTATACTGGTGGCGATTTGACAGGAACAGTCCTGCTTTCGACAGGTTAGAGATGGTCAGCTCACTCCAGAGCGTCCTTTTTATTACACTCACTTTTTGGTTAATTATCGTGAACTTATGAACATACTCGTCACATGAGCGATCTCATTGTTTGCATAATTTTTCTCTGGTCACTCACATATACCACACATATTAATTACTCTTTAATTATACTAGTAATTAATATTAATTAAATAGCATCATTAATATTACACCTCTGGAAATAAATTTTACATTACCATACTCGTTAAAAATCCCTTAATGTAATGGTGTCTTTATAATTTGCGTAAGTCTTTGCGTACAGGTTTAACACAAGTAATTAGTTTATTATAATCCTGTTAAGACCTGAATAATTGGAACAAACAATTCATAGCATATCACCCCATCGCGTCGTTCAAAACAGGTCACAGCTGGCTCACACACACAACACATACATGCTGTATCTTATGCGGCGGCAGGTGTACGTTTTTCGACAGGTCGGATTTTGTCAATTCCTGCATTTTCTTGCACAAAACTGTCTAAAACTGTTCCTTATACTTGCTGTGCTAATTACATATTAAACATACCGCCCTGGGCAAATATGCAAATATATGTATTGTTGCAATATATATTACAACGCTACCTTTTATCTAACACTCTTATCTAATATTTTGAATGATAGATAAAATGTTACTTACCCGTGAGATTACTTTACCTGGGCGCCAGAACAAATCCCAGATACTAATGACACGGTTCCAGCTTAGCTCAGAGCGTAGAGACACAAATTCTCAGGATTCGTTCAGTGATTGTGGTTTTCAAGGGGAATCGTTACAAATAACACTTTAGAATTGGCTTGATTATGTTTAATTAACGTTTTAATTATTTTTAAACTTGTTGAAAATGTTAATTGTAGGACTTACTTCTACTCTAACACTTATACTTAACAAGTGTGTATGAAAAGTAAAGATTAAGACGTTCAAACGACCTATTGCTCTTATCTGGTTGAATTAAGAGATTGATATCTCCCAAACCAGTGATAAATGAACAGGTCTACAATAATTTGTACCTCCAATACTACACCTCACTTTCCATTCTACACTCCTATTCTATGTTATGACTAATCTTACACATTAAATACAAAGTGTGTGATTCTTAGTGTCTTTTTAAAATTGTTTACTGCTTTCTATTATTTGTTTAGTGCTTATTTCATTGATCAATGAATCTATTCCTTACTGTTTGATGCGTCGACCGAAGATAGGAATCCGTAGAGGTCCTCCTTTACGTGGTTCAGCACAGCAGAAATGATGTTGATCAATCTGGTAGAAAGATGCTCTGGCAATCACAGCTGCTGTAGTTCAGGTCACTTCACGGCTGATTATTAATTAATTAATTTAATTAATTAATGTTGTTTTACACAGCGAGAGTTGTTGAACGGTACTAGTTCATCTTCACTGCGGACTCTTCGATCGAATCTTCAATGCGCTAGTCGTGTATAAATTACATGCAGAAATTTTACAATCACGCAAAGCTGTATTTATGTGCGAAATTCGAGAAGTAGTCCGCAGTGAAGATGAACTAGTACCGTTCAAGAACTCTCACTGTGTAAAACAACATTAATTAATTAAATTAATTAATTAATAATCAACCGTGAAGTGACCTGAGCTACAGCGAGCTACAGCAGCTGTAATTGCCAGAGCATCTTTCTACCAGATTGATCAATATCATTTCTGCTGTGCTGAACCACGTAAAGGAGGACCTCTACGGATTCCTATCTTCGGTCGACGCATCAAACAGTAAGAAATAGATTCATTGATCAATGAAATATACACTAAACAAATAATAAAAAGCAATAAACAATTTTAAAAAGACAGTAAGAATCACACACTTTGTATTTAATGTGTAAGATTAGTCATAACATAGAATAGGAGTGTAGAATGGAAAGTGAGGTGTAGTATTGGACGTACAAATTATTGTAGACCTGTTCTTTATCACTGGTTTGGGAGATATCAATCTCTTAATTCAACCAGATAAGAGCAATAGGTCGTTTGAACGTCTTAATCTTTACTTTTCACACACACTCGTTAAGTATAAGTGTTAGGGTAGAAGTAAGTCCTACAATTAACATTTTCAACAAGTTTAAAAATAATTAAAACGTTAATTAAACATAATCAAGCCAATTCTAAAGTGTTATTTGTAACGATTCCCCTAGAAAACCACAATCACTGAACGAATCCTGAGAATTTGTGTCTCTACGCTCTGAGCTAAGCTGGAACCGTGTCATTAGTATCTGGGATTTGTTCTGGCGCCCAGGTAAAGTAATCTCACGGGTAAGTAACGTTTTATCTATCATTCAAAATATTAGATAAGAGTGTTAGATAAAAGGTAGCGTTGTAAAATATATATATATAATATGGCAGGTTTTTGAGTACTTCTGTATAAAATTTTCTCAGTGTTGACGTTTCGTTCTATAATCCCAAAACATTTTCAAGGCATACATAATCTCATACCATAATTATGAAAATGTCATACACGATGTATCCAAAAACTTGCCACAACAGATATTCACCATGAAAGCCATTCACATATACAGTAGGACCTTGATAATCTGGCATGGTCGGGACTGAGAGCGTGCCGGATTATCAAATTTTCCGGACTATCAAGGTGTTTAGATTAAATATGATAAAACAAGGGATAACAGTACAGTACACCTGTTATTGTGCAGTTACATAGGTAAATTTATTATTTAAATTATATAGGACCATGTTCAATTACAACAGTAAACATTTTCTTAAAAATTAAACATTTCAAACAAAATCAATAATTTGTCCATGTTAGGGCGAGTGTTAGTGATTGTCCATGGAGGTTGATGCCACGTTGGTTGTCGTACTTGAGGTTTGTTAAAAAATGATCTTATATCAACTTGTCTTTTGTTGTTAGATCTTTTGTTTAAAAAGTCATTGTGGACTATATGAAGATTCATAACTTCAGCAATGTTGTAATGTTTATTTGTCTCCACAAATTTTATAAAAGTGTGTATCACGTCGGTTGCCTCGCACCAAGTAACGTTACTTGATGCACTACCCTCTTCTTCACCACTTTCCACTTCTTAAACTGTCTGAAGATTTAGCATACTTTGAATGATCATTTCATCATTTATCTCCTCCACAGTAGGCTTAGGCTGAATCAAAGGGGTAACGTTTGGAGGGAGGTATTTCACTGTTATATTTGCTTACTTTAACTCACTAGCAGGAGGATGGGGTCTACAATTATCTACTAACAGAACAGCCTGTGTGTTTTCAGGCAAACCAAGTTTTTTGAAGTTTTGTTTAACTCCAGGAACAAACTGTTCAAAAAACCCAATTTTTAAAGAGCTGAACGTCCATCCAAATGTAACTTTAAATTCATTTGCTGCAGCCTCATCAGCAGATTTAGACTCCCCTGAAAAATCTAATTTGCGTATCCCATGACGAGTTTTAAAGTTGTGCAACCAACCTCATGAAAATTTAGTCTCCTTGTTTTACGTTCAAATCACTGATAAACTGTTTGGCTTTTACAATTACCATTGGACCTGTTATAGGTTTTCCTTCAGAACGTTTTGCTGAGAACCAGGTGTACATTGCATTATCCAACTGGTCAAGCTTAGGCTTTTCTAATGTTTGACAATTGTCAGTAGCTTTTTTGTATCTGCTTGAGCCAAACATTTTTGAAGTTTTTCTTATTGTTTTTTTGTATCATATAAGGTTGAGTATCCAATATTAAATTCTTCCGTAATTACATTCCTGTTTTCTCCCTTTTCTAACCTATTTATAATGTCAAGTTTTTGTTAGATTGTCAAAGTCACATGTTTTCTTTTATTAGAAGCACTGGATTCTGGTTTTTGTGTTCAGAAAACATTGTGATCAAAACTGTGAAGCAACAACTTAAAACTGAACTCCACTGAAAAAAAAAACAGAACAACTGTAGCGGAGTTCACTAATACTGTAACTCAAATACGGTACGGCACGCACTGTGTAAACACAAGAAGCAGACACTCACGACTAACCAATACGAAATGGTGCCAATAGTACAGTAGTCAGCTCACAAACTCTGCCGAGAGTTCCCAATTGTGTCAAGGACAACTGAGCATTTTCGAAGAAACATGATCGCACCAACAGCAGCAGAGACATTAAAAATGCATTCCAGTGTGCCTGAATATGCCAAATTACATCATTCTACTGAAACATCTGAGAGATTACAAACACCACCTGAATTAGCATCAGCAATTTAGTCAAACATTGTGATATTTTCAAATCGGTTGCTGTTGATAAAAAGTGCTGGACTATCGAGGGTTCCAGACTATCAAGTTCCGGATTATCAAGGCCTTACTGTATATACTAAAACTTACCAATTCTTGGTTACAAATAATCCTGTGTTATTATCTGTTGTTTGGTTCAATATATTATATTGTTAAGCTATAACTTGAATTGTTCAATAAATGCCTCACGTTGTAAGCAGCAATTCTAAAACACACGTTCTTTCTATTGAACTATGTTGTTGTTAACTGTATCTGGATGTAATATATTTTTACTACCATGGGTTATTATGCAGATATTTTTTCACTAGAATTGTTCAATGAATGGGCGCCAATTTGTAATCTCAAATTATCACAAATAATATTTATTATTAATGTAGATATTATTGGTTTGGGTTAATTGTTTTTTTGTAATTTTTTATTTTAATTTCTCTCTTTACTTTATTAGAGTTCACTGACCTGTTGAAATTATTTAAATAGCACGGTTTGTTCCAAAATAATTACTGCCCACTTAACCTTCTTGAGTTGAAGTAAACAATAATGTTCAATGTTGATTATAAAATGTTAATTATTAAAAAATAATACGTCATACACCATTAATTCCTTTTCATTTTTTCTTTTATTTCCTTTTAAAATTTTATTTTTTCTACCATTAAAAGAAAGAATATTTCTCATAATATGAATTAACCAGGCTTGTTGTATTGAAAGCTCAACAGTTGGTAGCATGAGTTCAAAAATCTCAGAGTTGTAGGCTACGTTTACGTTTTGAAATTATAAACCTTATGAGTTCTTTTGACCACAATAATTAACAAAAAATGCCTTTTTTGAAGAACAAAACATTACAATATTAAATTAAATATGATATTATGAAACAATAAAGTAAAATTTAAAGTGACGAACAGTTCGTATTTCGGATAGTGTCCGGTGTCGGCGTTAACCTAGTTTGGATAAATTATTTAGTTAAACATTGAATATAAAAACAAATTACAATAGTTAAACATGAAATAATATTAATAGTGTTTGTGTTTATATACTGTGATAATATAAACATAAATTCACAAGTGTCTGTTACTAGTTACTATTGGATTGTTATCATTTATTATTACGTTTTGTTATAAATTCTCAAAATAAACACTATACTTCCTTTTCTTTATATTTCTTTATAACTCAACTGTATTTATATATTCACTCTATTGTCCTTTAATTATTAAACAAATGCACAACACTTGCTATTCACTGCCAGGTTACATTCAAGTTCGATGGTTAGATCGGTTAGATGTCGTTTGTTTACACTGTACATAACCTCAATTAGGATCAAGACTTTGGTGACAAGACTATTTACAATTTTAGTGTCAAGAGGAGGCATTCTTTACTGTATGATGACCAGCGAGAGACTGATGCGTTTGCGGTGCGTTATGGGTAAATTCACCTGACAATTGAACGATTCTGATTGGTTGAATTATTAAACATTCCGTTTTTAATTATAAAACTTTCGTTTTCTGGTTGATGCTCATCAACAGATGCCAAGTTAAGTGTCCCTTTTTTGATCAAATATATTAAAAAATCTTAAAACTGACATAACTTCCTTATGCTACTTACAATTAAAATTATATTACCACTATTAATCAGCATTTCTTATGCTGATCATTTTGAGACCTCATTAGGCATGGTTCAGTTCAGTAATAATAAAATAACAATTTTCACACATTGATTTAATGTAGTATTTTCTATAAAATATTAATTTTTCTGTTCCATCATTTAATTCTTAGTTATAGAATTTGTTTTACTTTAACATTATATGGTTTAACAATAGTAATAATATTTATAAACATCAATTTATTATAAAAACCTAGTATCGCCATCTAGGCCTAATCAAGTCCATGCTCATTGGGACCTTAATTCCTTTCTCAAACTAAAATTTCTTAATTCTGCTACAAAGTAACCACTCTTAATTATCACTTATGATCTACTTGAACTTTTACAATATATTTTATACTTCAATACAAGCTTTTTTCCTTGTACTGTCCATTATAAACTTCCTCATTAGCTGTATGAAGTGTTTGTCAAAGATGACAACTTATTATTTACATTATGCCTGGTCAATTCTTGATATTTCTCATTATTACATTCTTACTCTACTAACATACATTATTTTATAATCTATACTAAATGATATAAGAGGTTTTATTTACATAAATGTTCATCATTTTTCCTACCCAGTAAGGTGCTCCGGGGTTTCTGGGCCCAGGGGGTAACTGGGCCAGGGGTTATTCATATCCATATTTGTGGGAATTATAATGTTATTTGGTTGGCACACCTTCATATTCTTTGTTTCTCTCTAGAACAACAGGCATTACTTCATTTGGAACCATTTTTTAGTTGTGAGAGGTTCAATAATTTTTAAGATGAAATTTTCTCAAACAACGTCGTGTTTTCGAATGTTTAACGGGCTTCCACCATTTCTTGGTAAGTACCTGTTTCTTTATTACTAGTTAGGCATAAACATAATGAATGATTTTATCTATAAATATGCTAATTACCACTCCTAGGCTTGTTCTTGTTTCAAATAAACTACGTTACTCACCGTCAGAGGCTTAATTCGTATACTTGTGATGTTATACTAACTCAACATGTTTCGGGAGGAGTAAAAAAAACTTAATATTATTGTTAATAAATTATTTACCTTAAATTATCCGCCGTGTGATTTCTTGTGCTTCGTCTATGACGCGTTTCAGAGCTTATGGTCCATCATCAGATATCAAAAAGGTAAAACTATCACTCTTGCGAGATCGTTAAGAAGTTAAAGATTCTTAAGAAGTTAAAGAAGCACAAGAAATCACACGGCGGATAATTTAAGGTAAATAATTTATTAATTCATACAAGTGATGTTACCATATTAAACATGAATATTAAAATATTATTGTTGTTGTTTGTCTGGCAGGGGTGGTCCAGTTACCCCAAAAAATTTTCAAAAAGGGGTAACTGGGTCCAGAGGGACCCAGTTACCGCAAGAAGGGTCCAGTTACACCAATAATATATAACAAGTAAAAATAAACTACCATGTAGCCTATATGTTTTTTTTTTTGCTTTGGTAAAGCCTAGTTACATCAAGTCTTGTCATGTACTCAAGACTTCTTGTTCTGTACAAGATATTTCTTCAAGTCTAATAAATTAAAAAAAAATATTACAATTAAGCACGCCCCCTCAAATACTAAAATTAACTTAAGTTAATATAACTTCAACTTATACAGTTTTAAGTTAACCTAATTTTTTTTGCTCTGTTGCAGAATATGGTGCGGAACTACAAGAGAAAAACTGAGAAGGGTGCTGGGGCAGCCTACTCATCTGAGGACCTCGAAAAAGCTCTAAGTGATGTGAAAAATGGAAACAAAACAACTCGAGGAGCAGCCGCTTTTTATAACATTCCACGGAGTACATTAAAACATTACGTTCTTGGAACTCGTGGGAAGGGAAATGTCTCTCAAGGTCCGAATAAAGGTGGCGGGGGTGTAAAATCTTATCTCTCTGCTGCCGATGAAGAAGAACTTGCCAATGGGATTAGAATTATGGAGAAAAATGGTTTTGGTCTCACTCGTGAAATGTTATAGATATAGTACAATGTTACATTGTCCAAAACAAGTTGAAAACCCGATTCAAAAATCAGCGGCCTGGCGAAGACTGGTTTCAATCATTTCGAAAGAGGAATCGCCTATCAATTAAGTTGCCACAAAGCGTTGAACATTCTCGCTGCGACAAAACCAATCCTTGGATAATATATGATTTTTTTGATAAATTAACACAGGTTGTTAAGGAACGTGGACTGAATGGGAAACCTGGGCAAATATACAACTGCGACGAAACCTCTTTTTGCCATGACCCCTTATAAAACCCGATTTGTAGGAGCTATTAATGAGAAGAGCCAACGCAAAACGAGTGCTTCTGGAAGAGAAAATACCACGGCATTGTTGTGCGTATCTGCTGATGGTAAGCTGATGCCTTTGCTTTGCGTTTTCAAGGGCAAATTCGTCATGGAGAACTGGGTAGACCAACAAGTGCCCACACAAACAGCAGTATCTGCTAGTGAAAGAGGGTGGATGGAGACAACATTATTTTTCATTGGTTCAGAGATGTATTTTTAACTAACATAGGCACAGAGAGACCAGTGATGTTGCTCCTCCTTTATCATGGGCATTCAACCCACATTTCTACACAGCTCATACGTTTAGCACAAAAGAACAATGTGACGATTATAAAACTGCCACCGCATACAACACATGTTTTGCAGCCCTTAGATGTGGCAGTATTCAGGGGCCTAAAGCAGAAGTGGGACAAAGAACTTTGCAAATGGCAAAGGCAGAACCTAAGGCAGAAGATCCCTAAGCCAGACTTTATAGGTCTTCTTAGTAAAACTGCCCAGGAGGTTTCTTCGTCCACTATTATTAATGGGTTTAGGGCAACTGGTATCTATGACCCTGACCCAAAAATTCAAGGACCCAACCGAAAAGCGATCCCGTAGTTGTCTCCCAGTGACCTTGAAAAATACAAGAAACGTCTTCTCACGATTTGTGATGGTACCAAGGAAACAACAGAGGCAGGACTTTCAACAGCCGAGCCTGAGGATCCTATAACAGTGGAGCCCGAGCAGCATCTGACAGCTGAACCTGAGCAGCCATCATCATCTGAGCTTCAGCAGACCATGCAAGTCGATCATGCGCAGCCTTCGACATCTCAACATGAGCAGCCAGTGACACTAGAGCCCGAACAGCCCCCGACAGCTGAACCTGAGCAGCCATCATCATCTGAGCTTCAGCAGTCCATGCAAGTCGATCCTGAGCAGCCATCAACATCTGAGCCCGAACAGTCATCAACATTAAAAAGAAAGACTTTTGAAGAATTGCTACTGGACCTTGTAAGAAATGACAAAAACCCGGAGAAACCAAAGAAAAGGAAAAAAATTGTTAACAACTGTGAAATAATAACTACTGCAAAATACCTTGAAATGAAAGAAAAAGAAGAAGAGGAGAAAGAAAAAGCTTTGATTGAAAAAGAAGAAAAACGTAAAAAAAGAGGAAAATGCAAAAGCAAGAAAAGAGAAAAGTTCTGAGAAAAAAGCAAAGAAAGGAAAAGGAAAATCGAAATCACAAGAAGTTCATTACGACTCTTCTAGTGATGAAAATGATTGTGATGCTTATTCTATCCAAGAAAGTGAAGAAGACTACCTCGAAAGCTTCTCAGAGTATGAGGATGAAGATAGAATTACACTTGAACCTGGTGAGTTTTGCATTGCTAAAGTTTTTGGCAAAAGAGATAATAGCTTCAGATTATACGTAGCAAAGGTTTTACAAAAAGAGGATGAAGGCTACATGGTTCTTTTTTACAAAAGACATTCTCAGACAATGAAATTCAAAGAAACCGATGAAGAATCCTATATTAGAGAGTTTGACATCGTACGGAAACTTCCATAACCGGTAACAAGTAGTTCCGCTCGATTTAATAATATGATCGGTTTTGCAGCAGACCTGAGTGATCTAACTAACATCCACTAAGTTTTCCTTAATGTATAAGGACTCAAATAGTAATTGTTTAAACTCCAAATTTTTAAAATTAATTTTACTTAATTTGTAATTAATTTTTTTATTTTCCTTTTTTTGTCATTTTTTGAAATTTCATGGTAAGAAATGATTATAATTTCTTTGAATTTTTTGTAATTTCTTGGTAAGAAACAGGTTTCTTTAAATAAATGTATAAATATATTACTTTTTCTTATTATTTGGATTTTTTTCTTTGCCCTTTTTTTCAAAAGCCCTTATTAGGGTCCCGATACAATGTCCGGAATGTGTAATTAAATCAGACAATTGAGCATACCAATATTTTTTCTAAATCAATTGAATGTACAACAATAGGTCCACTTACCCCAGACATTTTCTGCAGTGCTCTTATAGAATATAGCCTGGGGTGGTCCAGTCACCCCAAATTCACGGGGCAACTGGGCCAATAGGACAAAAAAAATTATATATATATATAATGTTAAAAACATACCTTAAATGGTATGTAATATGTTGGTCTGTTTATTGCTAAATAATCATGCAATATTTTGCAGTCAAAAATTGCTTGTTACTTGTCCTAAATTACAGTTTTATGAAGGTAACTGGAGGTCATGTTGTTAAATCATGACCCAGTTACCCCGGAGCACCTTACATCTAGGCTTTTGTCTCATCAGTTTCTTACTATTTACATCATTATTTAGTTTCTAAACATCAATAGTTAATTATAATTGTCTTATTCATTATTCAGTTCATTTTTCATACTTTTTATCATGAAACTATTTATCTTACAATCCTTTTTTATTTCTTTGTCTTGCTTTAACATATAAATATGGTGCATAACCTAACTTACATTACAACTCTTTTATATACGATTACAACTGTTATTATTCACTTATTTTCTACCAATCATTCTCTGAATTGTTTTAGTGACTTGATTCACACTCATATATGATTATTCTCTGACTCTTTATTTATTTTATTTCCAATTTTATCTAGTTTATATATTTTCCTGATTGGTAAACCATTTAAGTTCTGCTGTAGGCCTATAAGCTTTCACCTATTTTTAACAACATTACATATGCAGTTTACTAGAGTTATTTATTATTAAGTTACAGATAATCATATTTGGTATTTTGGTCTTATTATTTTATTTACTTTTATCTTAAATTTACTATTTGACACATTTTTTCATTATACAGGTTCCTTACTTCATTATTATTTTGTTCTTCATAATTATGATAATATAATTATTTAGGTTAGGGTATACTTTTTATGTAGAGGGAAACATCACGTTACAATACGTAATTAATCATGTTCTTTTAATTAAATTACCTTGTATGGTAAAACCATTTAATCTACAGTCTACTTATGTCCTATCTTTATCACCTTGTGAAAATATAATTTTATAGTTAAGAGAAGGCAATAGCCATCTCCACAATTTTCATTTCTGTCTTAATCTTGTTATGTAACAAGATACCTGTAATAATATCTGATTGATGTTGAATTTTTCTCTAGGGCATGTGGTAATTGTCCAAATGTAACTGGTGACTGTTTTGCAAAACATTGTGTAACAGCAGATGGGTTTGAAAGAGCAATCCTCACAATTAATAGGATGCTACCATCACCAGCAATTGAGGTACAGGTTTAACCTTTTTTTCAAAACAAAACAAAAAATAATATTGTAACAAGTATAAGTTTATAAGTAACTATTCATGTTTTCAACTTTTAGTAAAAAACCTTACGTGAATTTTAGATGTTTTATTTTTATATACTTAACAATAGAATATTTTATTACTAAATAGGTCATATTTTTTAATATTTTTGATAACTTAGTGGTAGTTACTGATACAGCTTGAGACAGCTAAGACAGCTTGAGACAAGTAATTTTTGTCAAAGATCAACTTGAGTTAAAAGTAAATATGGCTTACTATAGATTGGCCACACACTGAGCTTTCAGTCAGAAGCAAACAAAACAGTGAAAATTAAGTTCATCTTGATGCATTGAAGTGCAACTCCTTTCATTTCATGTATGTACCAAGACAGCTAAACATGTTAATCTAGCTATCTACAAAGCAATCTAAAATCATTGTTACGTAGCTGTTATTTTTTTCTTTAAAGCATCTGAATCAAAAATATTATCTGTCATATCTCAACCACATGTCATCACTTTAATTCAGAATAAAAATATCACTTTGATGTGTCAATACAAATGGTAAAGGATAGTTGAAAGTACAGTACCAGTAAATATTTGTCTCTGAGATATCTGACTCAAGACAGTTTATCACTGAGAGTTACTCATACAGTGTTATGGCTGCCTTCATATAAGGGTGATGTATTATAAATTTGTTCTAATATATGTACATAATATAACTTTATTTATTTAAACTCAAAATTATTTTTAAATCTGTAAATATCTTAAAGCATGTTCATATTCTATTTTTGAAACAAAACTAGTTTATCAGTATCCCATCTATCACAAAAGATTGAGAATTGTATATAATGTGATATACATTTGTATACAATGTTTATACAATATGGTATACATTATAAAATCCAAATCTTACCCAAAGCTTTTATAGAAGTCCTCAATATTAAGTTTGATAATATAGCCAACCGTGGCGGCTCCAAATGGGTGGGCCGAGGGTGGGCCAGGTTATAAAATGGGTGGGCCTAACCTTGAGTTCGCTGGTATAAATTTGGAGTTTAAAATAGTTTTATCAATGACAGAGAGCCAGATTTGGACTGTAATTCCGATTGAATTTATATGTTTGTGTTGTGTGAATGTAGTTACTGTATATATTTATGTATATGTGTATATTATTTGTATAAAATGACAATATCTTAACTGTACAATGTTTAAATCAGTGCTGACAATAAAGATGATAATTGATAGTCCAAAACTGAATAGCTGAAATATTAAGCAAAATAAAATACTATGAATCCAAAATAGTAAACAGGCTTTTACTTACTTTTAAAACAGATTAATTCTTCGATTGTTGTGATTAACGACAAAATCATCAACGACTCTTTTCAAATCAATGTTCTTGGTCAAAATCCTTTCTATTGCAAGCACAGACAAATAGCTAAGACGTTCATCAGACATCGAATTTTGTAAATAACTCTTAACACGTTGCATACACGAAAATGTTCTCTCACATGATGCGGAAAAGCTGGAATAGTCATTGCTATTTGAGTCAATTTGTACAAGTCATTGAACGCTAGTTTGTATTGCTCTAACAACTTGAGCAATGCAAGTAGATTCACAGTCTCCACTCCGGTTTGTTGTTCATGCCTTAGGATGAGATTTTTTAATATTTTTATTTCTGCCTCCAACGAATCAGTGTTGCATGAATAATTTTGTGCCAACGGCATTAACATTTCTTTATTCAGGAACATTTTACTTTTGGGATTCAGACAAGTGATTCCTTTAAATTATTGCAGAGTTTGAAATAAAACGTCTCTCAAGTTCGCTATCTATGATATGTAGAATTTCATCAAATACTAGAGACTTGAAATCAATTTGGTGTACAGGTTTCAAGCTGTCTTTATTTAGCATATCACAAACATATTCCACAAGATGTTTTGGTAACTTTCGAATTCTGCCAAGAGTAGAGGAATCTGTGGGAATATCAGTGCCTATTTTTGTTGCTACATCTACACTTTCTTTCCACACAGAAGTGAAACCTGTATCAGATTCACGCATTTGGTTGAAAAGATCCCTTGTAGTTTCGACCAAATTGATCGCAGCAACAATATCACAATCTTTGCCCTGGAGGAAATCAGACAGTGACTTGCATTCTTTCAACAAACGTGTGAACAGGCATAAACGAAAAATAAAAGAAAAGTTCAACTTGGCACTGAATCCTGACGCTTCTGCAGTTCGTTCTGAATTTTCACTCTGGATATTTACTAGTGTTACTATAATAGCTTCAGTTGTCTTCTTCACAGCCAAACATGTAGCGTACTGACAGACCCATCGGGTGTCACTTTACTTTTTCAATTCCACTTTTCCTATCTTCATTTTCATTTGTGTATCTATAAACATTTGATGGACTGCCAACCCACTCATGAAAACATACAGTCCCAGCAGTGTCATAAAAAAATCTGTAGCTGACTTGATCCCTCTACATGTTGCCACTATAAACGAGATTCAATTTATGGTTCATACAGTGTATGTAGATGGCTTGTGGAATTCCCTGCTTAAAAGAGCTTGAACACCTGCACAAGAGCCACTAATGACTACAGCTCCATCATACGTTTGTGCAACACAGTAGTTTAAATCAACTCCACAGTTTGCTAGTTTTTGTTTAATACAAATTAATAAAGAAGCATCCAATTTTTTTGCAGGTTCAAAGCCTAGAACTTTCATATATATTCCCATCTAAATAGTAACGAATCATTATTGATATTGCTCAGTTTTTGAAAAATCTTTGGCTCGTCAACCATTAGAACAAAATACTGAGCTTTTTTTACTTCATCTGTTATATGTTCTAGCACAATATTGCTCATGGTGCTAAGAATTTCATTTTGAATACCATGATGAGTGTATTTTTCTCTTTTATATTCAAGCTTTTTTTTCAACAGTTGAATCTTTTTTCCCTATAAGTTCCATTATTTCTAAAAAATTTCCCTTGTTTTCACTCTGTTTCGATTCACCATGACCTCTTTGAGCTATTCCTTGTAGGGCTGTGAATCGAAGTACTTCAGCAGTTGTTTCAATGTATCCTCTATTTTCTTGAACTTCAAGAGTATACGTTTCATCTAGCAGAGCAGCAATTGATGCTTCCTCCCCAAACTTAATTTTTAAATTTTTGAAAGAATCCCAAGCAGAAGTTGTTTTGGTTCATCAGTAGGTTTCGTAGCTATATCACTAATTGAACCAGATGGATTAGTGCTGCTGGTGCTACTGCTAGGAATAGAAAATAAATCAGTACCTTTATTTTCACGGAGTTCTTCTTCATTTTCTGACTGTTTTCTTTCTTTCCCTACTTCCATATCATCATCATCGAACACAATTTTTTCAGGTTCAGTTTCGGGATCCTGAAAACTAACCTCAGCAGTTACAGGTGTAAACGTTGTAGGCGTTGTAATGTCCTCTTCATTTGGTTTAACAGTTTTTTGTTGCAGAATGAAGAAGTCCAAAATGCTAGGACGTTTTGCCATTTTTATTGTCACTTTTCCACATTCACTTTCAATAAGACGCACAATATTCTACACAAGCGGTCAAACACGAAACACAGATTACTGTCATGAGACCTATTATTGTTTATATGCAAATTAACCTCAAACGTTTTGAAATGTACGTAACATAAAAACCGAAAGAAAGAATCGAACATGAGACAAACTGCTGTCCATATTTAAATAAAATTGGCAGTTAAACACGTTAACTCTGCTTATGCAAACCACAAAACCACAGACACAAAAATAAAATCGTTGACTTAACGAAAACGAAAATACGACCGCAGACCGAGAAACCAAGACTTATTTGTTGTTTATATGCAAATTAACCTCAAATGTATTGAAACGTACATAACATAAAAACTGAAAGAATGAATCGAACATGAGACAAACTGCTGTCCATATTTAAATAAAATTGGCAGTTAAACACGTTAACTCTGCTTATGCAAACCACAGACACAAAAATAAAATCGTTAACGAAAACAAAAGTACGACCACAGTCTGAGAAACCAAAACTGACCGACCGACAGTTTGTGTACACTCTGACGGTTGTTTGTTTCGTGTTTCCATTCTAAAGATCTTTTAGTTTCATTCTAAACACGTGGAAACATATTTTTTGTTGAATTTTATAAAAGATAGTTTGACTTTGACCTCTGAAATTTCTCCGTCTTATCTGGGTGGGCCAGAGGGTGAGCCAAGAAAATTTTGGGTGGGCCCGGGCCCATCTGTAGCACCGCCACTGAATAGCCAATGATTTTTATAGACCTACGACTTTATTTTTTCACGTTGCCTTGTCTTTCATATATAAACCTAACTTAAGTGTTAAAACCACTTACACCATGCAACTGTATATTTATTTAACGTTTGAAATAATAATAATAATAAGGTCATAATAATCCACTGTAGAAAGTAGATGAAATATCTATAAATAAAAAGCATAGTTGAGGGGGTGAGGGTAATTTTCTATAAACAAAAATGATAGTTAAAGGGGGAGGGGATACTTTTCTATGTGTACTACATTATCGGCAACAAAGAAGTATTTTGTTGTTAAAATTCCTTCCCGGGCTGTTTGGCTGTGGTCCAATGTTTTCTGGAAAACTAAACATTTCGGCATCGACTGCCATCAACAGTGAAAATCGAGTGTGCTAACGTGAGGTGGTGTACGTTAGTGACCACAGTACTGTGGTTAAGGCTGAAGAAAGAAGTAGACATAAGTAGTTTCTATGGAAATATTTCATTTCAAAAATGATTTTAAATATAATTCTTAGAACATGGAAATCATGTATGGTTCTCCATACCGATATTTTTATTATGTAGTACATAAAATAAGAGAAACAAAATATTCTACCAAGTAGAGTATTTTAAAACATGTTTAATTTAAAATAACTTAATAATAAACTATAAAAATGTACAATATACATAGTAATCAAACTTTGAAAAAAATGAACCCTCAAGGTGACTATATCCATGTAATTGTTTTTTGTAGCTTTGTGATTTTACTTTGTTAGTCATAATTTTCAGTACTGTAATGACTAGGAGTTTTGGAACAATCTTATAGATACATATCAGATGTTACCATAAAAGTAAATTATTTAACAAAGTCCTGTTGAATATCAGATTTCCTTGAGTCACGTAAAAGTATGCATTTCTGGAGAAACACAAAAAACTTAACTTAATATATTTATATTACTTATAATATGTGTGTGTGTGTGTGTGTGTGTGTGTGTGTGTGTGTGTGTGTGTGTGTGTGTGTGTGTGTGTGTGTGTGTGTGTGTGTGTGTGTGTGTGTGTGTGTGTGTGTGTGTGTGTGTGTGTGTGTGTGTGTGTGTGTGTGTGTGTGTGTGTGTGTGTGTGATTATTAATAAGAAATAATACTTCCTTCTTCTATACAAAAATATATTTTTTAATATATTTTAATACCAAGTGTTCAAAGTTTATTAATTAATATTAATATACTTACATGCACACAGAGTAAAACACTGTGAACACACACACAGACATGATTATCTATTATGTAGAATTTGAGGATTTAGTGTATCTAGTTATAAAATGTTTAACTCTTGTTCTATTTATAAACAATTAATTACATTTAAAACTCAAATTAATTATAGTGGAATCTTGTGATCTAATAACAACCACGAATAAGGTTACTTTTATTGTACAGGCGTGTGCAGGTGACCTATTAATAATAGATGTCAAGAACAAAATGCCAGCACAGTCTTGTACACTACACTGGCATGGTGTACACCAAGCACATAGTCGATGGGCTGATGGAGTTCCCAAAGTTACACAGTGTCCAGTATTAGAAGGCAACATTTTTCGGTATGCCTTTACATGTGATAATCCAGGAACATTATGGTACCATTCACATGATGGTAATCAATTTTATTAAAAGTACAGTTATTTGTACATGCATGTATTATAACATAAGTTCTTGCTAATAGCAATTCTTTCTAATACATTGTTCGATATATGTTTTTAATTAATTACAAATACATGGCCTTGCTATGGGAGCCCCAACCTCCGCTATCATATCAGAAATCTTCCTACAAAAACTTTACGAACAAATAAAATGACCCAATAGGATGTTATTTTAGATATGTTGATGACACTGTACATTTCCCAAAACAATGGTATAAATATAAATAAAATATTCAACTCCATAAATAATTTACATTCCAAAATAAAATTCACGTTAGAAGAAGAATCTAATAATAAATTAAATTATTTAGACTTAACAATAAAGAAAAATGAAACAAATTTTGAATACTCAATATACAGGAAACCTTCTCAAACTGACTTAGTAATACCAAATACTTCTAATCATCCTCCCCAACACAAAATGGCAGTATTTAATTTCATGATTTACCGAATGCTTAGGATCCCATTAAATAACACAGAAAGAAACAAAGAAAGAAAAATTATCCAACAAATAGCAGTTAAAAATGGATACAAAATAAAAACTATTAATAAATTAGAAAATAAAATTAAACATAAAATCACTAATAAAATTCCCAAGAACACTACATTTAAAAATTCACCTACTAATAATAATATAAAATATACAACCTTCACTTATTACGGAAATATAACACAAAAACTAAATAAAATATTTAAAGATACTAATTTAAAAATATCTTATAATACAGATAATATAATTTTTAATAAAATAAAACCTAAAACTAAATCCAATACTCACAATAAAAATGGAATATATAAAATAGAATATCCAGATTGCAATAAATTTTATGTGGGCCAGACGAAGAGAAAACTACGAGATAGATTCGTTCAACACCGCAATGCATATTTAAAACCAAATATTTATAAATCTAATTTAGCCAGACACTGTCTAAATAATAACCACCAGTTTCCAAACATTGAAAATATAAAATTAATTAAAAACATACAAAAAGGTCAAAAAATGAATATTTGGGAAAATCTTAACATTTACAAATACAGTAACAATAATTTATTAATTAAAGAACAAACCCAAATAAAAACAAAACAAGACGATCTATTTAAAATTATAAATTTACTAAAAAATAAAAATGAAAAAATATAAACAACAAAATTTCAAATATAACCGAGAAAACAGCTGCTGAAGAAAATAAACATTAAAACAATCGTTAACTAATTGACCTAAATCGATTATCAGTTATTTTACATTAAAATCGATACAAATTCAATTATTCGTTAATTTTATATTAATAGAATTATTTCGATTGTTATTAATTTACTTAGAAACCTCTGATGATAATGAAATTTTTCAGTGAAACGTACGTCAGGTGTTAAAAAGAATATACAAAATTATACTACTTGCAGAAGAAATAAATTGAAAACATCACAAATTATATATATATATATATATATTACATTTAATATTTATAAATAAATTTACTTCAAAATATACCTTTTTTTCCCTTATTAGGAACATGTTTCGGGTACTATCTTGTACCCATCCTAAGCCTTCCGGTTTTTTGTCTGGTGAAGTACATATGTGTTGTTGGTTGACTATTATTATTGTGGCTTCCTGTTGGCTTCTGGTATTTCAAATTGGTTTTATTGTGTGTGATTGTGGTGTATGTGTTAGTTTTTTGTGTATTTTCAATGTTGAGTGCTTTGAAAATTGTGTCATGTTTTGTATTGATTTGTATTTGTTCAGGTATTAGTTTGTTTTCTGTTTTATGTTTGTATATTTGTAAATTTTCCCAAATGTTCATTATGGTGCCTTTGTGTGGTATATGTTTTATTAGTGTTACATTGGTTATGTCTGGGAATTCATGTCCTGTGTTTATTGCATGTGTGGCTAAATTGGATTTATATATTTCTGGTTTTTTGTATGCATTTAGGTGTGTTTTAACTAATAAAACATATACCACACAAAGGCACCATAATGAACATTTGGGAAAATTTACAAATATACAAACATAAAACAGAAAACAAACTAATACCTGAACAAAACATGTACACTAATACAAACTAATACAAATCAATACAAAACATGACACAATTTTCA
The DNA here is from genome assembly GCA_034769895.1 of Magicicada septendecula. Classification (NCBI taxonomy): domain Eukaryota; kingdom Metazoa; phylum Arthropoda; class Insecta; order Hemiptera; family Cicadidae; genus Magicicada; species Magicicada septendecula. The sequence continues at coordinate 1,117,904,710 of CM068367.1, read as the reverse complement.
AAGCACTCAACATTGAAAATACACAAAAAACTAACACATACACCACAATCACACACAATAAAACCAATTTGAAATACCAGAAGCCAACAGGAAGCCACAATAATAATAGTCAACCAACAACACATATGTACTTCACCAGACAAAAAAACCGGAAGGCTAAGGATGGGTACAAGATAGTACCCGAAACATGTTCCTAATAAGGGAAAAAAGGTATATCTTGAAGTAAATTTATTTATAAATATTAAATGCATTATATACATCAAGAAACGGACTGTAGCAGAAAGTGATTGAAAAAAAAAATATATATATATATACATACTGTACATACATACATACACTTGTTGGCCATTATTAACCATTTTTTAATAATTGGTTAAAATAAAATCCCCAAAGGGATACCGACATTGCTTGCAACATGATTTATTGCCATTTCCATCAGAAAGCCACCTGAAAAGTCTGTGTAAAGGTTTAAAATGCCCATACGGGGTAAACACTAATGCTGTAAATGCCACATCTGACTTTCTGCAAGAAGAAACTGATGAAAATAGACGTCTTGGAGTAGTAATATTCGACAAAGTGAAGCTAAGGGAGGAAATTCAGTTTAATGCAACCTCTTTAAAAGTTGATGGCTTTGTAGACTTTGGTGATTATACACCTACGGACATGAAAAATTATCTGGCGAACCATGCCCTGGTATTCATGTTTGTGCCTCTGTTATTCAACTGGGTACAGCCTTAGCAGTGTACGTAAGCAGGAATGCAACCCGTAAGCAGGAATGCAACCCCGAGTGATATTCTGGCAAACATTTTGATACATGTTATCTTGCAGTTAGAGCAGCGAGGTGTAAGAATAATTGGATTTACATCAGATGATAGTCAGTCTAATAAAAAGGCGTGGGCAAACTTAGGAATCTGTGGGAAAAGAGGTATGATTAAATGTAGTATTCCGAATCCGGCGGACGAAGACAGGAGGATTTGGGCATTCTCAGGAAAACACAGGACTTAGGACATGCCCTAAAGTGACAGCAGCCCATCTTGATCCTACATCATTGCAACGTATCAATGCAAGGTTGGCAGTCCAGTTATTTAGTAACACCATAGCTAACGCAATTAAATTTTATCGTGACATGAACTGTGAAGGGTTTGTAGGTAGTGATAAAACAGAAAGCTTCAGCAGAGACATGAATGACCCTGCTGCACCCTTCAAATGGTGTTTATCATGTACTATTGCAAGCAGAAACAACTGTTATAATAAAACTTAGTTCACCAAACAGTATGTGGGGGGATATTTTTTATGAATGTTTGGATGAAATCAAAGAAATTAACGTGCCCGCAAAGGAACAGCATAGGATGTTGCCGTGAACACACAATATACATTGTAGGCATATAATTTTCAAATATATCCAGTGCAGATTCTTTTTCTGTATGAAGGAAATACGTAGAGAAATGACCAGTACAAAATCGGCTAAATCCTCTAAGAAAATTTCGAAGGTTTCGAACTGCTGACATCCTAGTGTGAGTACATTGTTTAAATCTTATATTCTTTTGTATTTGTATACATTGCAGTGTATCATAAATATAATTTTAATTGTTACAACATGTAAAAACATTTCACGACAGTTTCAAATAAGTATTATTTAATACAGAATTGTGTTTGTATTAAAACTTATTTGCATGCTTCACAACAACGGGCATGCTAGCGCCATGCTGCGGTGAACCACAGTAACTAGGTAAGTGATCTCACTTTCTCTTCTATTCGCTATGCTTATAGTAAGAAAGATAGTGCTTTATTACTATACATGAAAGTTTTGTCACGTTCTTTGAGATTATATTTACTTTTATTTACAAGTTTAATTCAATTATATATAGTGTCTTTGTAACTGACATTGAATTCTATTGGAACCCTAGAATCTAACAGAGGTATCATCTTTTCTCAATTCTTTGTTCATATGTTTCGCTCTACTTATACTGCATATTGTGTGGTTGAAGATGGACATATTTTTCACATCTAGAGTGGCTACACCTTAAATCTTTTGCCTGTGAATCTGGTCACTGTACTGCAGATGACCTTTTAGTCAGGCATTATTAAATTGCAATCGTTTTAAAAAACTATGTTTCATCAAGTGCGAAACAAGTCTTCAGTCATTATCGTGATTATTGAATTATTTCTTGTCTATAGCTACTACAATCACAATCTCATGCTGAAGATGCCTCTTTATGTTTACCAAGTTTCAATAAAATAATTTCATTGTTGTAGATAAATACCAACTTAATTAAGAGGGCTTTCAATTAGGATATGAGAACAAAACCATCTTTCCTTTCTAGAAACATGCATTCTTACCATATAAATTTGTTGAGGATATTGTTGTATTTACCATATATACCTTCATACATGACACTCTACACTTAAGACCACGTTCAGAAATCATGCTCTCTACTATATGTGGCAGCGACAGGTTTGTATTCTACCAATGCAGACTATAAACATTTTGCTGCATTTTAATGAGCAATTATAATTCTGGTCTCTACATAAGTAAAATTATTTATTTAAGCCACTTGCCCACAGTGTGCTCACAAGTTAGGTATACCAAAAATTGAGTGCAGCTTTAAATGTGGATAGACATACAGTATTTAAAAATAACTTTAGAATACATATATTCTAATAATATATAGTATAACTATTCTAATTTTATATATATATATATATATATATATTGTAACATGACATAAGGTAGTAAAGATCCACAATAATTAACTATGAATTAAAGAAGCTGAAGACAAGAATAAGAGGCAAAAACTTATAAACTCAGAGATCAATAAACCAATAAACCCAAATGAACAATGACTGATAAACTGACAATGACCTGACACAATAGATCGGATAAATACAAAAGGAACCACGGAACAATGAAGAAGAAGCTAAGAACCAAATGTAATCAAGACATTAAGAATGAACATTGCAAATCCCGAATAATGACCATTATTCTGTATGTTAATAAATGAACTAATGTAATTAGAGTGTAGATGAGATTTACCTAGGTTAATAATGTTAATGAAAGATAATAATGTTATGTATATTCTATTGATGAAGGAATGTGTTTATAAATATAAGTTAGGGAATTAATAATACACACACCCTAATAAATAGTGATGAATATAATCAAAATTAGTAAACATACCCTAAGGCAAATCAAGGCCACAGTTAATTACCATAAGTGATCATTTGTGAAGGGAAAATAAAATAAACAATTGTAATCAGTAACCCCATGATGATACTAACATCAAACACAACCCAGTGAATAATTAAGTGAGTGGAAGAAGGAGTATATTAATATAAAGTGGTGACATGTAGTGAGAGCATGTTGCACATAGTGAGTAAAAGTGTATAAGTCAAAAACCTTCTATGAAGGAAAAAGTGTAGTTGGTGAACTTCAAAAAGTATTCTAATTAGTAAACTGTGTTAGAATAACAGGAAGACCAGTGATAAACTTTGTACTAGTAAATAAGAGGAACTTATTATAATGTAAATAAAGTAAGCCATAGGTAATAAGGATTATAGGATAAGATAGAAATTAAGGCATTGGAATGAAGGACAAACAAGAACGATAGACACTTTTTTCTAGTGAAGGAATGGAGGAATAGTATATATTGTGTAAAGTATAAATTAATGTTAGTATAATAAGGATGTTGTTACTGTTTTAAAAGAACCAATATAATGTAATGAATTGTTAATTGAACCAGATAGTAGAAGGGAGCAGAAAGGTAGTTAGAAGTTATTTCAGGCTTGAACCTGTAAAGAAAATGTTTATTACTATAATAAGAGGTGGAGTTAGGAACACCAATGTTTATTGCTTGTTTTGTTAAAAAATTGTGTTAAAAATACCAAATGTAAAGGTAAGAAGCTACTAAGAAATGTTAGATAGTAGTATAGTAAAATCTAGGCTCTAGGCCTAACTGTTAAATAAGAATTTAGTAAATTTGAGAACAAATAATAGTCCACTATCGAAGCAGAGTATACCAAATGTTTAAACAAATTAAGTGAGTATTCCTAATACCAAAAGGTATGAATAACAGCCTATTTTGAATAAAATATATGTAAAATATAAATATGAAAAATAACAAAAATGTAATTAGTTACTCAAAATAATTTAGGGATATCAAAATGACCCTTATAAAAAATTATGAACAATGGTATTCATGTAATAAACCTAGCTATTAATATAAGATAGAAATCTTCATTTGAAGATATTTTGTAAAATTAAACTAAAATAAGACGTTAAAACATAACAATGACTTAAATTAATGACCAATGAGAATTAGCATAATTTATTAGGTAACCATAACAACCGAAATTTATTGCCAAAAAACCGTTAGATTTTCGATAGTCCATTATTGACCGACGCCGAGGGCGGATTGAGTAGCTCTCACCCCAAAATTTAATTCCAAATAAGTGAATTTTAACTAAAATCAAAGGAAAGGAAGATTATGATAGCAGCCCAGGGAATCCTGGATAATATATTATTTATTAAATTTGTCACAACCCATAATTACCCAAGGAAATCAAGAAGACGTCTGGAAGAATAGATGACGACTAATCCCGAAGGAAGATCATAAGGACCTACTTCAATTCAAGAAGACGGACGATCGCAGAATGAGTACGAGGCTGAAGTTTACCGGAAAAAAACCGTCTGGACGAGATTAATGAGATTCCGAAGAATAGAAGACGACTGGATCCATCCGGAAGAAGAAGACGGCATCGCAGAAGCTCCATCGAAAATTGATGAGTATAAACAATAATCCCATTAAACGAATTCCAAATTTTTCTATCAACAATAATAAACCACAATTTTCACTTCACTGATCACTATTCTGATTTAGAACTGAAGGTATTGGTAATATCACTATTTGAACTTTAATCAATCGATAATTATTTAAATTGAGATATAATAAATAGTTAACAAACATTTCTAATTGACCAAAACCTAACCAAAAAATTTTACTAATCTCATTGATGATTACTCACTCGAATGTATTAAAATATTGATTTTTTGGTGTACCTAGTATTAAGGATTATTATAAGTTTGTGTATTTTAGCAGTAGTCAAATATTTCTGTAGCCAAAAGGACTTATTAACACCCCTAAGTAGAACCATTTTAATTGTAAACCTACGATAACCGTCAAGACGGTGTGTATACAAAACATTGGAACTGAGCATGCCAACTGAGCAACTGTAATAGCCGGTGCTAAAAATAAAATTAATGTACTACTAAATAATTGAAACCTATCAAAGTGTTAATAAATATTCTTATTCTGCAACACTGTATGTTTGATTCGAGTAAATTAAGATAATAAATAAAAATTTATTGAAGTGAAAACCTCAAAACAAGACGTTAGCCAAGTCGACACTGCAGAAAGGTGTGCGCCAATCAGGTGGCGAGGCGGCAATATTCAAACCAAACGGTGAGAGATACGGTTTACCCGTAAATGGTAAGAGAAGGTACAATTCGACTTGCTACACGCAAATAACAGTGACAGAATTTATCGAAATTATTAATAACTTCAATCATACACACATACTATACCACGAACCCAACGAGCGAGTTAACAAACGCTCGACACTCACACATATACTATACGAAGAGAGAACGACTTACAGAACTACATTATATTAATAATAAATACACCCCACTTAAAGGTCTTCTTACAATATATATATATATATGATGCACTCAATCTCAATTCCTTTATTTAAATAACAAGAATAAACACCCATACCTTTACACATACACACACATACCTTGAAAAAATATTTATACCTTCAACACTTCTAATACTAACTCCTTCCTCTCCTTCTATACTGTCTCCTTCCTATACTAACTTCCTTCATAACTTTTCATAATTATATTTTGTCATTAAAATCTAAACTTTTTATAATCCCTTATTCACTGTGATCCACTTTGATCATTTCTGTCATTGCATTTTGATTGTTTATTTTCCTATACATTTCAGTTCATTCACAGTTGACAGCTTTCAACTTTTTAACTCCATAGCCAGTGGAGTTTTAATAATAGTGTGTTTGTATTTTCTATATTTATTTTAAAACCTATCTTTATAACTATCTTTATTCAAATTATTAATTACTTTACCTCTTTCTACTAAAAAATTAAATTTTGTGTAAATCACATTTGAAATAACTACTAAATTCCTGTCTCCCCATTCAAGTCACTTGAAAATATCCTCTGGCAAGAGTACATCTTATGTGACAGATTATTCCCATGCTAAAAATTTGAATTTTTGTATTTATTAATAAGTTGTGTTGCCTTTAATATTGCTACTGCTGACAGATGTAGAATACAGTGTTCAAACCACTTTGACCCTTCCTTTAATAAAAAAAATATAAAACCAAACATTTTCCCTTGCCCAATTCAAAGTTGAGAATTTTTGTTGTTACAAGACTAGAAAAGCCCTGTTATATGGATAAAATTGATAGAAGTCCAGGATCTTCTATCAAATATGAATCTGGAACAATGAAACTTATTTTGAAGTTGTTTCTTAAGAAAAGAAACAATTTGTAATGTTTAAAAATTGCATTATATTAAGGTTTCATATTTATGTTTTCAAACTTTTGCTTCAGGGTTTTCTAGGCCATGTCTCCAGAGAAACCCAAGAGATAGGGTTCCCTGTTCAGCCATAGGCATACTCATCTCTTCAGGTCTGGAAAAAGTAGAGATGGTTGAGTCACAGTCTTTGTGAATATTATTCCACAGTAGCATGAACAACATTGCAATCTGCAGAATAGCATATACAAAGATAAAATCAAAACAGGACGAAGACTTAGAATATAAAACATAATGGAATCAAAGTGTTAGTGCTATATATGCCTGATGAAGCATTGTGAGATTCTTAGGTATAATTAGTATATGGATTGACAGGTGGTATAATATTGGACAATGATATTATATAATGGTATTTTAATATTGGAAGTCTTCCAGTATGTTCCTTTAGAATGCCTTATTTTTTAATTATTTAATATGACATATTAATAATTAAAAAATGAGACATTATACATTGTAGAAGTGGTGGATTGAGAAGTGGTGGATGCCATTTTTCTTATTCATCTGCTGTTGCTTCTATGCCTCCACCTTCTACCCACTTCAAGTTTTTGATGGTTTTTGTTCATTCCTAAGTCCTTCAGGGTCACTGTCGAACAGGATTGTTACATTTGACTTTCAGACATTGCCAGTTTCTTTTGTTCAATTCACATCACTTCCCTTGTTCTATTCCCAATATCAAATTTGTGTCTTGAAGTACTGACAGTATCAGTGGTGAGCTGTATACTTCTTTTGCAGTTCATTTATGAAATAAAATGAACTAGTTACTTTATGGTTTTAAATTATCAAATGATGAGACTATAAATTATTATACCTATACCCTCAATCTGGTGTCGATTAATATTATATCATTTTGTTTATACAGACAGCTTTTAGGACTTACCATTGATCACAGATTGTAGAAAAGTTAGTGGATTTAACAAAATAAAATGTTTTCTTTGACATAAATTTTTCACTAGTAAGTGTGTAGGTGTGGAATGGTTTGTGACATACAACTACATTCCTGCATACACCTGCCCATGAGCTGTTGTATGCGGTTAGGTGACAGTGAGTATGCTAGACCTATGTGATGGTAGACACATACTGGATACTGTTTAATCAGCAAAAGGACGCAAACACATTCTTGGCTTTGCAGGACAAAGTAGGACATTGTCAAACTTTTTCGAAAATGTTGTATGAAACAGGTGACCTTTCATACTGCTATAAATACCAACATAGGCAACATAGAAGGGGCACAGCCATGGCCAGTTGTAGATGAGTTTCGCGGGAATTCGGCAAATTATACCAGCGGCACTTACATAGTGTATATGAACACTTTGCCAATGAACAGAACTATACTCTCAGTTTATTCATGTTGCCTAACATTACAGACAATAAAAATTAAACTTCTTCTGATCATTGCTTCATTTTACAGCTTCTCTAATCTTAATTAAAAATAAAAAGCCCATTGACCATAAACTAAAAGCTCATACACTAATTGCTACAAACAAGAACATCAACAACACCAGATTATTATCTTTACTGTAATACTGTCCATGCACAATAGCGTGGACGATGTCTAAAGGCAGGTTAAATTTTAGCATGCGTATTCCTTCCATCTCCTTCAATGTGGTTCATTTATAGCAGTGTTATACATTTAACTGAGTTTTTATATATGCAGTTAAAAGTTTGTGGTAATAAATTAATAAGGTGATTAAGGTAAGGAAGAGGCAAACTACCAAGGAACCTCCCACCGGCCTAGATATATCATCCTTAGTATAATTTATTATGTACTAAATTTACTATGATGTTACTAGCATATAAACAAATTACCATTTTTTGTTTTTGCAAATAATCATAGTAAATAATTTTCAATATTTTAATAACAAAAAATTGTGGCAGTAATGGTACTAACAAATAATAAATAAGTATAACTAACAGCAGCATACATTAAGTATAAGTAGACATTTTACCTTGTTAATAAAGAGTATACTGAAATTGTTAGCTCATGACTGCTCATAAAATTCGTAGAAGTTTGAGTCACACACACATACATGTCAACAGATTCAATCTGATCAAAAATCTGCTATTGCTATAGGACTTCAGAAGCTCGATGGCCTTGTTGGACCACTCAATTGTCGAGTACCTAAGGATCAGGATCCACATGGCAGAATTTTTGATTATGACTTACCTTCACATAACATTATTGTACAAGACTGGCTTCACTCTTTAACCAACGATTATTTCCCAGGCTTCATACGTTCAAGCAAACCACAATTACCAATCACTTATCTCATCAATGGCAGAGGAAGATATGTAAGTTCATATTTTTATACTGTATAATAGCCAGTACAATCAGTTCATGTTATTTATTTACATGTTTGTTATTTATTTCTGATGTAGAGTTTTATATGTTTGTATATGGTTTAATTAATGCTTGAAACTCATTTAATTATAATTAATTTTACAATAACATTTTACAACAAAATAAATACAGTAATATTAAACATATTAATACACACAATACATACACGTACACGATATGTTAACTATGTATAAATATTACATAACTATAGCCATGGGGATAACTTGGGGCCTAACTTTGGGGGGCAGGGTAAAGCTTCATAAATTCAAGTGTGTAGTGAGACCATCTATATAATAAAATTAATAAAATATCTTATATACAAAATTAGAAAGTTTAGTAATAATTCTTAGGTAGTAAATGAGGGACAATTTCATTTTTTAATGATCAACAAATCTTTCTTCATAAGTTGTACTTCCAGTTATGTTTACCTAGAACAAATATACTGTAGGCCTATAAACATATACAATTTCAGTTCTTCCAATTCTTATACCCAGTTTTCGTAAACGCGTCCTCTCCCTTATATAGGCACACTGTCACAAAATGCTCGGCAGTAGGAGCAGTAAGCTGGATCAGTCACAACACAAAGACATTTTCAAATTGCCAGTCAGGCAATTTTCAAAGAAATTAAGCAGTGTTACTCCTTTGTGTTTCTTATCTCCCATTTCTCAGAACATAGGAACACAGAAAACCAAAAAATCACAACAATAACAAATTAAGAAAGAGATAAGCGATGTGTACTTTAACGGACTACGTACACAACCGAGTAACCAACCTCACTTGTATCAGTAATCATTAACAAATAACAGTTCCAAACGACCGTCTTTTAAGTTTAAACATAATTAATGCGGTCCAAGTCACTGTATGATAATGATATAATTTACCTTATGATTTCCGTCAAGTGACTTCTAACGTAATTTGAGCTGGGTTACGCGTTTCAGGCCATATGACCCATCTTCAGACCTTCACTCCAAAGGAGCTCGTTATATATTAAAATCCATGGTAAAACAAACACACAATAAATAAACACGTAAAATACAATGAATGAACATATTATAAGCGTACTAGTAACTGACACGGTGCACCGCGTGTAGCATGTCAAGACTGTGTCGATGGGCACTATTATTTATCTTTAAGCGATCGCAGCGCGGTATCATACAGTGGGTTGGACCTGAAGTTGAGTTTATCATTAAGTATGTCGTCACATATATCGGGGTTATTATGACCTCTATATATCTCGAATTCTTCGAGTGCATCCATGTAACGGCCCTTACTACAATAATGTAGAGGTATAAGGTTAGCGTTGAAATTGGTATATGAATGATTGCTTGAAATTAGATGCCGTGTAAAATTAGATTTAATATTTTCTAGGGAAAAATCACTCCTGTTAAAGTGGCTGTGTGGTGTGTGTTCACGGAATTGTTTGATAAAAGGTCTACCCATTTGGCCGATATAAAAACGGTCACAATCGTCGCATATAAGCTTATAAACACCGGTTTTGGATTCAGTGTTGGTCTGAATGACTGGACGAACCAAGTTCCGTAGATGGTTATTTGTTTTAAAGGTAACGGTGTAACCTATTTTACTTAAGGTGGATGTTAGGATCTTAGGCATCAACTCGGTGTATGTTGTTGAGATGAATTTGTTATTAGGTGTATTATCTTGTGTCTGTCTGGAACGACGGGCTTTGTGTTTTTTAAGGATGTTGTCAATCATTTGGCACTCATAGCCGTTGGCCATAGCTACGTGTTTAATTATATTGAGTTCACTCTCGAAATCATCATTATTTAGGGGGATCATCAAAAGCCTGTGAATGAAACTGTTGTAGGCCACTAATTTTTGAGAAAAAGGGTGGTGTGAGTCTGCATGTATGGTCACGTCTGTGGTTGGTAGGCTTTCTGTAAATTTTAAAATTTAAGTTGTTAAGTCGCCTAGTAACGGTAAGATCGAGAAAGTTGAGTTCATTGTTGGTTTCAGTTTCCATAGTAAACTGAATATTGTGAGTAACAGTATTCATATGGTTTTTAAGATTACTGATTTGGCGTAGAGTACCATTAAAAATCAGGAAAGTGTCATCAACATAACGGCCATAGAAGATAATATTATTGGCGAAGATGTTATTATTAAGGATGTAGTTGTTTTCATAAAAATCAAGATATATATCAACCAATAGGCCGGATAACGGTGAACCCATAGCCAGGCCATCTGTTTGAATATAGTAATTCCCATTGAAAGTAAAATAGTTTTGTTGAAGGATGAGCCTTAGTATGGTAATTAGTTCTTTAATGAGTTGTGTGTCCAGTTTGTTAGTATCGTGGAGATTGTCATTCAAAATATCCAAAGTTTGGTTCACGGGTATATTCGTGTATAAATTGACGATGTGTATAAATTGACGATGTGTATAAATTGACGATGTCAAAAGAGGCTAGTTTGTAACTGGGTTGTAATTTTACTTCGTTGACCTTGTTTATGAAATCAATACCGTATTGTTAACGATATTGTGGTTGTTTTTAGAAAGATGTTGTCCAAATTAATCTTTCAACAATGGGAGATAATGATAATTGTAAACCATCTTCATTTGGCACTATTCCAAAAAAACAAAAAGTGAGTGAAAGAGGGAATATTCATTCAGTGGATGGCTGAGCGCTAGTGACAAAGGTTCTTATTTCTATTTTTGTAAAGCGTTTAATGTACATGATGCGGCTGGAAAATTGGAAACATTCGAAGTCGCAGAAATATTTCTCAGCCGTGGCGCATCCATTTCGGCCCCAGGGAACACTGTTAGATATGGGTAAGATAATTAGGGCCTACTAACAATACGGTTGAAAAGAAAGTTAAAGAGGGTGAAATTAAAATGGTAGCTTTTGTTGTAGAACACAATCTACCCTTTACAGTCTCAGACCATTTATTGCAACTTATGAAGTCGGTTTGTAGCGATTCAGAAATTATGAAGCGTATTCCCTGCTCTCAGACTAAATGTAAAGCCATTGTAAAAAATGTCACTGGTGCTGAAACTAAGTACCAATTAATTAATGAACTGAAACATAACAGTTTCTCTTTGTTGTGTGATGAAAGTACAGACAGGAATTGTGAGGAACACTTATCTTTGGTTGTTAGGAATATTGGTGTTGATTTTGTTGTGAAAGATCACTTCCTTGCGTTAATACCAGTCGAAAATGCTACTGCTGAATCACTGTATTAGGCTATTACGTGAGGCGTGACAGAGGGCCTATCTGCCGATTTTGAGTCAGAGTCCATGTACTTTTTTTATTCCTTTTGCTTGCAGGATAATTTTTTGATACAAAATTCTTTGCAGAAAATGACATTCCGTTCAAAGAAAGATTAAAGGATTGGTAGCTTATGGAGCAAGCACAATGATGGGTGGTAATAATTCTGTTGCTATTCATTCTACAAATGATATTCCAGGTCTTTTTGTACTAAAATGTGTGTGCCATTCTTTTCATCTCTGTGCATCATACGCTTGCCAAAACTTCCTCACTTTGTTGAAGATCTTGCATGAGATGTCTTCAATAATTTTCATGGTAGTCCTAAAAGATTAGGAAAATTCAATGAATTCCAGAAATTCCTCAATCCGAAATCGCATAAACTTCTGCACCACAGTCAAACTAGATGGTTGCCTTTGCTACCAGTGGTATCCAGACTCCTTGAACAATTTCCTGCCTTAAAAGACAAGCTTTTAGCAGCTGAACGAATACTAGTGAAACTCAGAGACTCTTTCACAAGATTTTATCTAGAATTCCCAATTATTTTTTATTCTTTAATTATACTGAGTTTAATATAATTTTCCAGTGTTGCCTCGTACAAACAATTTTTAAGAGTACTTCGTATTTAGATTCCCAATTATTTTTTACTCTTTAATTATGCTGAGTTTAATATAATTTTTCAGTGTTGCCTCGTACAAACAATTTTTAAGAGTACTAGTACTACTAAAATCTGTATACACATATTTATTAATTTTCTGTGGCGTTCTGAAGACGTCACGTGCAGAACGGAACTTGCCATGTCCCCTTTCGTATTCCATCGTAGTATGTTGATGATCGTTTATTTGTCATTTGATTTTGACTAAACTGATAGATAGGAAAGGAAAGAATCTACACCAAGAAATGTGTGCCTAGCGCCAGTCTCCCACTCATAGCCACCAACTCAGACCTCTCTTGCCTCTACCTACATCAACGAGTGTGTGCCAACCACTTCTTTGATAACAAAATGTATTCGGACACTTCAGTTCTCTGGAATAATCTTGTGCATTTGTCTTTCAAAGCAGTTTCATTTTTTTCCTTGGAATATCTTTTCACTGCTATTGTGACAAACATCCCCTCTAGGTTGGGACAATTATGGGTAGCAACACCGAAGTTTCGTGGAAGGAAATACAGGAGGCAGTAGTCGTCTTAAGAGACATGGATAGGAGAAAAACTGAATAATTCTATTGGTATCTCACCATGTTTAGTGCTAATTTTATTAAATACCACTATTATATTAACGACTTGAAACACAAAGTTTTTTATAAGTAAAAACAAAAAAAGTTTTACCTTACAGCCTGAACCGGTTTTCGCCTTTAAAAGGCTTCTGAAGAAGGCCTCTGAAGAAGCCTTTTAAAGGCGAAAACCGGTTCAGGCTGTAAGGTAAAACTTTATGTTTTTACTTATAAAAAACTTTGTGTTCTGAGTCATTAATATAATAGTGGTATTTAGTTAAGTAACGGACACGTCATGGACAATGAAATCCAAGAAGATAATTTTATGTTTGTAGTGAGTGAATTTTCTTTTTGCGTTTATTAGTTTTACCCTTTTTTAGTTTTTTATTGTGTTATCCTTTAGTTATCAATGTCTATTATGTACCCTATAGTGTATTATGTATCAATGTCTATAGCATGCTGCCCACAGAAAGTTTCTTATAAATATTTTTTAACTGGCAATGATAAGGCCTAGGGAAATCTAGGGAATTTTTCGGTTGAAATCTAGGGAAAACATCACCGCCAGGTTGCCACCACTGATCTCGAATCAAACAGTAAACAATCTGAGCACAGAGATGATGACTCAGAAGAATATGTGTGACAAAGAGAGGAAAGTAAAGAGACCAAATTCTTAGAAGTACAGCTGTGCTTATTATTTCATTACGGTGTGTTCCAAAACGAGTCTTTGTTTGTGTAAAAGGCACGCATTTGTAATTTAACAAACTACTTTCAATAATGTTATTACATATATCTAACAAGATATGTATGACAAATACCATAATTTGGTATTACTGGTACTCACCAAATTCATTATTAGCCGGGCTCATCTTCTGCTTTTATACACTGTTTTATACCTAAGGGTTCCAGGGTCGGGTATAGGAAGATTTCGAAACACAGTGGACGACACAATTGATAACACAATATTCTGGAGGTTAACCATTAATTTTAATTTCACTCTACGTTCGTACATACAGAACCATGTGTTTACTATAATGACGTCAGGTGGCCTGACACAAACAAAATGGCGGTTGCTTTTTTATATCTCTTGGTATTCTTTAATTGCTTTATTGTTGGATTAATATCAGTTTAACCTTACTGCTGCAGCTTCAAAATTATGAATGAATAGAGTTTTAAATTTATTACACAAACCAATGCCCTCGGCATATGTTTTTTATGGCCGAGTTTCTATATGTTTTTCTATATAAAACAATAGAATATTCTAAATAAAAAGAATACAGTCACCATTTTCTGTGTAATGGATTTGGGACACCTTATCTAACTCAACCTATTTAACTGTTTTTATTTAAAAACATTTTCATGGGAATTAAATGATTCCTTAAGCCTTGTTTACTGAGACTGATGAAGCCAATACAATAGTGTCGATAATGTTGAGTTGGATATGATAATAGCAGTGAATGCCTCCCTAAAAAATCCTAGATTAGTGCATTTGGTTATATTCATTATATATACAGTCTCCAGATTGCATATAAGATTCAATTGAATTTAATATTTAAAATATACCTTATTTTGATCCATCATAGTCGTAACTTGGGAGGGGCAAGGGGGCACTCCCCCCCCCCAATGTTCCGAGCGTAATACAATTTCGTTTCCAGTTGTTATAAATAAAAACTAACAAATAGTCAAACAGGAGACAGCTTCTATGGTTGCGAGCACAGTACGCAATAGGCTATTTGTCAACGTCTGTACTGTTATCAGACGACTAGTTGCCATAAATTTATTATTCTTATTTCTTTCGAAGAAACTTGTTAGGGGAATGTTTGACAGATTTGAATGATATATGTCAAAATAATATTTCTGTTCGAAAAAAAAACCGCTTGAGGCCAAATTAACTGGAATACAATGCGTGCCTTTTACACAAACAAAGACTTGTTTTGGAACACACCGTAATGAAATAATAAGCACAGCTGTACTTCTAAGAATTTGGTCTCTTTACTTTCCTCTCTTTGTCACACATATTCTTCCGAGTCATCATCTCTGTGCTCAGATTGTTTACTGTTTGATTCGAGATCAGTGGTGGCAACCTGGCGGTGATGTTTTCCCTAGATTTCAACCGAAAAATTCCCTAGATTTCCCTAGGCCTTATCATTGCCAGTTAAAAAATATTTATAAGAAACTTTCTGTGGGCAGCATGCTATAGACATTGATACATAATACACTATAGGGTACATAATAGACATTGATAACTAAAGGATAACACAATAAAAAACTAAAAAAACGTAAAACTAATAAACGCAAAAAGAAAATTCACTCACTACAAACATAAAATTATCTTCTTGGATTTCATTGTCCATGACGTGTCCGTTACTTAACTAAATACCACTATTATATTAATGACTCAGAACACAAAGTTTTTTATAAGTAAAAACATAAAGTTTTACCTTACAGCCTGAACCGGTTTTCGCCTTTAAAAGGCTTCTTCAGAGGCCTTCTTCAGAAGCCTTTTAAAGGCGAAAACCGGTTCAGGCTGTAAGGTAAAACTTTTTTTGTTTTTACTTATAAAAAACTTTGTGTTTCAAGTCGTTAATATAATAATGGTATTTAATAAAATTAGCACTAAACATGGTGAGATACCAATAGAATTATTCAGTTTTTCTCCTATCCATGTCTCTTAAGACGACTACTGCCTCCTGTATTTCCTTCCACGAAACTTCGGTGTTGCTACCCATAATTGTCCCAACCTAGAGGGGATGTTTGTCACAATAGCAGTGAAAAGATATTCCAAGGAAAAAATGAAACTGCTTTGAAAGACAAATGCACAAGATTATTCCAGAGAACTGAAGTGTCCGAATACATTTTGTTATCAAAGAAGTGGTTGGCACACACTCGTTGATGTAGGTAGAGGCAAGAGAGGTCTGAGTTGGTGGCTATGAGTGGGAGACTGGCGCTAGGCACACATTTCTTGGTGTAGATTCTTTCCTTTCCTATCTATCAGTTTAGTCAAAATCAAATGACAAATAAACGATCATCAACATACTACGATGGAATACGAAAGGGGACATATCAAGTTCCGTTCTGCACGTGACGTCTTCAGAACGCCACAGAAAATTAATAAATATGTGTATACAGATTTTAGTAGTACTAGTACTCTTAAAAATTGTTTGTACGAGGCAACACTGAAAAATTATATTAAACTCAGTATAATTAAAGAGTAAAAAATAATTGGGAATCTAGATACGAAGTACTCTTAAAAATTGTTTGTACGAGGCAACACTGGAAAATTATATTAAACTCAGTATAATTAAAGAATAAAAAATAATTGGGAATTCTAGATAAAATCTTGTGAAAGAGTCTCTGAGTTTCACTAGTATTCGTTCAGCTGCTAAAAGCTTGTCTTTTAAGGCAGGAAATTGTTCAAGGAGTCTGGATACCACTGGTAGCAAAGGCAACCATCTAGTTTGACTGTGGTGCAGAAGTTTATGCGATTTCGGATTGAGGAATTTCTGGAATTCATTGAATTTTCCTAATCTTTTAGGACTACCATGAAAATTATTGAAGACATCTCATGCAAGATCTTCAACAAAGTGAGGAAGTTTTGGCAAGCGTATGATGCACAGAGATGAAAAGAATGGCACACACATTTTAGTACAAAAAGACCTGGAATATCATTTGTAGAATGAATAGCAACAGAATTATTACCACCCATCATTGTGCTTGCTCCATAAGCTACCAATCCTTTAATCTTTCTTTGAACGGAATGTCATTTTCTGCAAAGAATTTTGTATCAAAAAATTATCCTGCAAGCAAAAGGAATAAAAAAATTACATGGACTCTGACTCAAAATTGGCAGATAGGCCCTCTGTCACGCCTCACGTAATAGCCTAATACAGTGATTCAGCAGTAGCATTTTCGACTGGTATCAACGCAAGGAAGTGATCTTTCACAACAAAATCAACACCAATATTCCTAACAACCAAAGATAAGTGTTCCTCACAATTCCTGTCTGTACTTTCATCACACAACAAAGAGAAACTGTTATGTTTCAGTTCATTAATTAATTGGTACTTAGTTTCAGCACCAGTGACATTTTTTACAATAGCTTTACATTTAGTCTGAGAGCAGGGAATACGCTTCATAATTTCTGAATCGCTACAAACCGACTTCATAAGTTGCAATAAATGGTCTGAGACTGTAAAGGGTAGATTGTGTTCTACAACAAAAGCTACCATTTTAATTTCACCCTCTTTAACTTTCTTTTCAACCGTATTGTTAGTAGGCCCTAATTATCTTACCCATATCTAACAGTGTTCCCTGGGGCCGAAATGGATGCGCCACGGCTGAGAAATATTTCTGCGACTTCGAATGTTTCCAATTTTCCAGCCGCATCATGTACATTAAACGCTTTACAAAAATAGAAATAAGAACCTTTGTCACTAGCGCTCAGCCATCCACTGAATGAATATTCCCTCTTTCACTCACTTTTTGTTTTTTTGGAATAGTGCCAAATGAAGATGGTTTACAATTATCATTATCTCCCATTGTTGAAAGATTAATTTGGACAACATCTTTCTAAAAAACAACCACAATATCGTTAACAATACGGTATTGATTTCATAAACAAGGTCAACGAAGTAAAATTACAACCATTGAAAAGCAAAGCACAATATTCAAGTCAGCAAAAACAGACATATTTTAAAACGGCTGATTTTGTGTGTCAAATTCTGTAGTCTTTTTGAGTTTCTGCTGAGAGGTCATAAAAAATCAGCATTGTCTACAAATCTGAGGGTATACAAAGGTTTAATTAATTTTACTGTGGAGCTGGATTCTGCAAAAAAAGACCATTTAGAATCGGCCACTGTATTAAAAAAATAATACAGAATGATATTGGACTGTATGCTTAGTGTCTGCAAGGAAGAAATAGAAAAGGAGATACATGCTTTTGAATTTGTGCCAATCGAATGTGACGAGACAACTGATGTCACAAAATCTGTATAATATTTACCTTATTTCTTCCGTTGTGTGACTTTGTTTTGCATTTTGATTTGCTTTACGCGTTTCGAGACATATAAAATAGGTTTATTACCTTCTGTCGCGCTTCTTAAAATCCAATATAGGATGACCCGAGTTTCGACACCTATCCATTATATCAGATCCATTATGAATAAAGTTAATACTATAAGTCATCATCATAATGGATCTGATGATGACACCATAGGTGTTGAAACTCGAGTCATCCTATATTGGATTTTAAGAAGCGCGACAGAAGGTAATAAACCTATTTTATAGTCTTAACCGCTTCTGGAGGCAAATAAAATGTTTAAATCGAGACATATGTCTCGTCATCAGAAATAAAAAAAATAAAAATTCACTTAGCGAGGTCGTTACATATTAAAATACAAATATTTGAAAACGATTATACACATACCCACTTTAGTTGACTGCGCACTCGATTCGGACCGATCGGACACTCAGTCAAATGGTATTAGTTTTTAGGTACGTGCTTAAGGGGTTGGTATATGAAAGGTTATGGGGATTTCTCAGTCTTGAAGGTAAATGTGCAGAAACCTTAGCAAAGTGCATAATGGACAACATCAATCCTCTTCTGTACACATCAAAGGAAAAGTTAATAGCTCAGACTGATGATGGCACTAATGTTATGTGTGGTTCTATTGGAGGTGTACAGACAAAAATTAGAGAAGTGTATCCGTTGCATATTTTGTACACTGTTACGCTCATCAACTTAATTTGCTATTAGAAAAAGCAACAAGTGTAAAGAACAAAGTTAGAGTTTTTTTCTCAAATCTGTCTGCCATTCCAGTATTTTTTTCACACTCATCTCTACGAACGAACGGACGTTTTGGAGGAAGTAGTGCCAGCAAGGTTACCTAGAGTTTCTATAACTAGATGGAATTACAACATTCGTACAGTCAATGTTGTGTACAAAAACCGATATAAGTTGGAGGAATGTTTCCAAGTTCTTGAAGAAAAGTGTACAAACAGTCTCACAGTTAATGAGGCAAGTGGTCACAGAACGGCTCTTCAGAGCCAAAATTTCATGATCTGGTTAACTTTTTTCCATAGAATTCTACCCCATGTGGATATACTGTACTAACAACTACAGAGTAAGAACAAAAACAGTGTATTGTGGCAAAGTGACATCAGAATTTTAGAAAATGTGATGGAGAAAGAGAGGGAGAAAATATATGAAATAGAAACACAAATAAATGATAAGCAACCAAGAAAATGGAACAATAATGTTGGATGCAGCACTAGAATAGAGGATTCAAAAGAAGTATATGACATTACCTAGAAGCAGCTTTATTGAAGTCCAAAGACTTATTTCACTTTTTTCTACAAACTTTCCGGAAGAAAAATTCAAGCAAGTGATTCAGCATTACCCTTTCTTACAAGAAAACAAACTTCAGAATGAATTGGAACTATTATACAGACGGTGTAATTTTAATATTAAAGGCACAATAAAACTTCTTAACTTTATAGAAGAAAACAATCTTACGTCAGTTTTAAAAGAAGTATTGAAAGTTCTGAAAATTATCATAACTACCCCCATGACAACTGCCGAACCTGAGTGCTGCTTTTTGACTCTGAAAAGACTAAAGACTTTCTTGAGAAATACAATCAAAAGCAATAGACTGAATGCCCTTGCTATGTTATCTATCAACACGGAACTTGTTAAAGAAACGAAGGACTTTGATGATAGAGTGCTAGAAAAGTTCGTTAATTTAAAGGAGAGGCGAATGGACTTTGTATATAAATAAATGGTGTGTTTAAAGTGTAGGTTTCATAAAAATAATATAATGTAAATATAATGTATTACTTTTTTTTTGTGGAAACAGTATAGACATTTTTGTGGACACTTTTGACAGTTTGTGGTTATGTTTATTAATAAAACTGCTGACTCTCTTCAACAGCTCACAATATTTGAGGTGAGTTCAAATTTTTAAATAATCTTTGCATGCTGCATGTGTTACTATTCTTATTTTATTAATGAATTATGTGTTCAAATATTGGCGACATTTCTATTGTGCGTTAAATTCAATATTGATAAATAATTAAGGAGCCTAAAGGCCGTGCCCTCCAGCCTCTTAAGTCACAAGCCGCCACTGTATTTTAGACAGTATTGTATTTATCCAATCTGACAGCAAACCTAGTAAGTACTTTATATGATCTTGAAAAAAATTTTGTAAAGCCATCTAAATTACAGAAAAATATTTTTTCTTGCTTGTTTTGTGATGCAGCGCGCTCAATAATTATGTTTAGTTGATGGGCATATCAGTGTATATACTGGGTATTCTTGTACACAGCTTTAACTTTTGCTTGAACACCGTTATGTTTTCCACTCATTACTGCTGCCCCATCGTAACTTTGTGCAATAATTTTACTAGGCATCTTATCAAGTTCTAATTTGGCTAATTCTTCAGAAATATTATTACTAATACCTTCGGCGGAATGATCTTGTGGACTGACAAAACTGATAAATCTCTCATGTAATTTTCCGTTCAATTCATACCTCACAACTAACACAATTTGTGACTGAGTGGCACAATCCGTGGTTTCATCTGCTTCAATTGAAATGTAGTCAGTTTCATTTATTTCTTTTTTTATTAGTCCAATGCACACCGCATAAATAGAATCCAAAATTTTATTTTGAATTGTTTTAGAAAGACCAACGAAAACCCTATTGTTTGTTTTTTCAATATGCTCTCTTAAGGTGCTATCTAGGCCTGCCATTAAATTTACTAAGCCCCTAAAAATACCTGGATTCTCAGATGTGTTTGTTTCATCATGTCCCCTTAAATAAAAGCTAGTTCAAATATTCCACAAAACTTTACACAGTCAGTTAACTTACTTAGGATGTATCTGTTCTTAGAGACTTCTTCATTATGCTGTTTAATTTTTAATCTATATGCACTGTCTAACTGGCAACTAATATTGACTTTTCCTAACAATGAATATTCAATACAATTGTTCATATGAGTTTCACTAATTTTATGTTTTTTAATTTTTTCTCCCAAATGTTTCAAGTCCTTAATTCCATTTTCAGTCCAGACTGAATCACTGTTTAGGTTCATCACCAAACATACATAACAAAAAAAGGAATTCATCACCTCACATCCACATATCCAATCAGCATGTAAGTAATAGTTTTTATTAAATTTTCTTGTGTATTTTTTTTTACTTGATGCTGGTCTGTCCGTTTTATAATTTTGTTGAATAATATCTAAATTCGGTTTTGGTGGCCCTAATTTTTTTAGTTCTATTTTTTTCGTAAGTAAGTGAATTTGAAATAATCAAACATTTAATATTACTTACTGAATTCATAGCCATTTTAATCATTTATAACAAATACGCACAGAACACATAGGCTCGGGCCTACACAGAATAAGTTACACGTTTATGTAGGCCTATGCAAGGTTCGACAAAAACACTATCTTACACAGAATACACTGCCTAATAAAGAATAAATTATTAGAACATTACATTTACACAAAAAGTACAACAAGAACACAATCAAAACTATATAAAACACAAGAGAAAATATATGCACTTTAAACAGCAACAGAGAAGTTTTGAACAACGCTCTGGTTCTCTATGAAAATAGCTGCGAAATCAGACAGCGGGCAGAGCCCCTCCTGTAATAGCTGATGCTGATTTAAAAGCACAGACATGTGTACACGTCTCTTTCCCCGCTCCCCGCAAGACCGGCCTATGCAGGGAGGACGACAGCGAAAACGTCCAGCTGCGGGACCATGCCGAAAACATCGGGTGATCGCTATTAGTCGCCCCAAAAATATTTGTCAATAAGGATACTACACATTATAGTTATATTATTGACAAGTTTAATTTGCAAATTTAGTGGGAGGGCTACGCCCTTTTGCCCTCCCTGTACCAGCCACCACTGATTGAAAGATATTAATTCTGTACAGATATATCAGATAATAATAATTATTATTAAAGACACAAAAGTATGCATTTTAAATAAAATTTCTCGGAACTTGATACCTGACATAGATATTTACAATTTTTAATTTGTGCTTCATTTTTAGTCTGTGTTGACCCTCAAGTTAAAAATTTTTATAGTGAGTGCTATGTTTCGATTTGTGTTAAAATTCACTTTAGTCTGACACCCGGCTGGCTTTTACAATTTTAAAAAAATTTTGATCCATTTTTGGGGCTCTGGTGTTCTAATATTTTGAAATTTAAAAATCTGTACACAATATTCTGATTTTCATTAAAATAATTTGATTCCGTCAGATGAATTTTTGTGAGTCTATCAACATTTTTACCAACTTTCTGCTCCATGATGTGCTAAAATTTTGAAATTTTCAAAAATACTATATCAGGTTTATTTAAAATTCCCTTTAATTTGATACCTTTAATTTTTTTGTAATTTTTCATGATTTAGAGTCCCCACACTTTTATTTTCTGCCCTCTATTTTGTGGGGGGGGGGGGGTTGTTCTAAAAAACAATAGGATTATAGGATTCTGAAGAAAGATATTAGTTTGTGACACTATGATCTTGTATGATCTTAGTTTGTGTTTCTTTGATCAGGTAAAGAAATGCAGTATTCCATATGCACAATCAATGGGGAATGTTTGGTAGTAACTTTTTGTGTGTAGATGTTATACATTTTAAGCATTTTGAATATTGCAACTTGCTTTGTCTAGTCTGCACTTTGTTTTATGAATATTATTTGGTTTTCCTTTTATGTTATATGTGTACAAGTAGTAAAGTTATAGGCAATACATTTTTTGTCATAACAAGAACACATACTTTTCTAATTAAAACCAACATCATATAAAGTACTTACTAGGTTTGCTGTCAGATTGGATAAATACAATACTGTCTAAAATACAGTGGCGGCTTGTGACTTAAGAGGCTGGAGGGCACGGCCTTTAGGCTCCTTAATTATTTATCAATATTGAATTTAACGCACAATAGAAATGTCGCCAATATTTGAACACATAATTCATTAATAAAATAAGAATAGTAACACATGCAGCATGCAAAGATTATTTAAAAATTTGAACTCACCTCAAATATTGTGAGCTGTTGAAGAGAGTCAGCAGTTTTATTAATAAACATAACCACAAACTGTCAAAAGTGTCCACAAAAATGTCTATACTGTTTCCACAAAAAAAAAGTAATACATTATATTTACTTTATATTATTTTTATGAAACCTACACTTTAAACACACCATTTATTTATATACAAAGTCCATTCACCTCTCCTTTAAATTAACGAACTTTTCTAGCACTCTATCATCAAAGTCCTTCGTTTCTTTAACAAGTTCCGTGTTGATAGATAACATAGTGTGCCGCCCCTTGGCAAGACAACACAAAAATCGGGAACTAGTTTAATTCTTTACCAGTAAACTAAACCAGCTGCCGTTGTTAGTAAAACTCTTACTAACAAATTACAAAACAAGTATGATATAGGAAACTGACAAGGTTTGCATAAACTTATTCACTCACTAGGTATTAGCTAAAACATCTCTTTATTGCTATTGAAATATTAATCAAACATTATTCCTGATTTTAAAGAAAGTTATTTTAGTAAATAGTGCTTTTACTGCTTCAAAGATCTTAATTATATTATTCTTGTTATATCAAAATTTATTCATATAACTGTTAGTTTTAATACCACGGATCCGGGTCTCAATTTTCTCAAAATTATTAATTTATCAATATATACATTACGGTTACTATTACTTCTTACAAAATTACAAAATATACAAATCTGATAATTTGTTCATTACATTGTGAAAGTTCTTTAAAGTTCTTTGTTACTTCTTATTAAGGGGAAATTTACAAAAGTTGTGGTTTGATATCACCTGAGGTTGTTGTTGTATTCTTGGGACATCTCCAGTTGTCTTCTACGGGTTGAGTACGTTGTTCTTGGTGTATCTACATCGGGTTGATTTTTAGTTTACTTGAAGCTCTCGAAGATAGGTTGTTTACTTGAAGTTCCAAATGTTGTAATTTCACTTTTCTTAGTGCAGATTCTTGTAGTTCACATTTTCTTTATTTTAATTACAGTTATAGTTCTCACTTTGCAGTACTACAGTCTAGTAGTTAACTATGTTACACTTACATTTGATTTTGTTTTTAAGAGATGTGTTGGCTACCTTTTTCTATTTTATTTATATATTTTCTCACAAACTCTAGACACTACATTATTCACAATAACAAGATTTCACGCTGGATATGCTTCTAGAGAACATACACATACGTATATGTGTACAACACCAAAACTCACGTCTACTCATTGCGAATGCGCGTACGGTTTAGGGGAGAGGGCTCAGTAAGCTAGGGCGTATTTACTCACTAAGAAAATAGTTCGTACTTTTTCTATTATTATTTATTCATTAATTAGAAGATAAATACTTTATGTTTATTTTATTATGACTTAGGGATTTCTTTATTTCTCTAGTCGCATTTTTAATTATTTAAGTAATTATTATTATTATTCACTACTTAATACTTTTCTTGGCGTGTTGGTACTGGAAGGTTTCAAGTTGATTCAGGAATCTGGGTATAGGTAAGGGTGTATGATACTCTTACTTATTAAAATTAAAAATTTTAATCTGTGCGATTTTTTGATACATTTAAAATCGTCACATCCTCCTGCACTTAACTATGAAAAACGGGGGGGTGTAATAATATAATTCTAATAAACAATTATATTTCATACTGAAATTTCTCTCTCTCAGCTTATTTCTATTCATCAATCGATTATCTTATACTTATGTCACATCTAAATTCTACTACATCTACTATATAAAATACACAAAACGTAAATCTACCTTATTTTAATTCTTATATCTACTACCGGTTTTTTCTTGAATTGCTCACTCGTTTTACGGAGTTATACTCATGAGTATTTTACTAATAATAATACCGTATTGTAAGAACAATAGAATTACTTTTAGTTTACAGAGCTAAAGATTATTTTTCTTTCTTTCTTTCTCTTCATCTTCATTATACTTGTCATCAGATTTCTCATGTATAATACCATTCTCGCAGGACATTAGCTAAGGTTGATCAGGCCTCGCTTGTATTCGTACGAGGGGGTTTTGAGTTTATAGTTACCTATAGTATAGGATGTTACACAATCTTATCCTATTTCGGTATAAGTCTATACAACATATTTTATTCTTAATACTTAGATAGTATTCTAGGTTTTCTATCTTTCTCGTAGTCTTCCTTCTGTATCTTGACACGAAAAACATTTTTTTATTTGAGACAAATGACTTCTGCGAACGTAATTTTCTGTATTGGGTTCATACAGAGCTACAGTAACGGGGGTGATGAACTTACGAATTTGGTAGGGGCCACACCATCGATAAGATAGTTTCGAAGTGATCCTATCAACTGCTTTACTCATAGGATGAGTTTTATACATGACTAAATCACCTATTTTATACTTTATTAGCTTATTATTATTCTCATGATACTTTCTTGATTTCTGTAAATTAGCTCTCAGATTTGCACGAGCTTCGTTCCATATTTTTCGTATGTTATTCCCATTCACGTCGCGGGGTAATAACTCATTGATTTTCCACTTTGTGGTTAAAGGATGGTTGGGTTTGTACTTGTACAGTAAATCAAATGGTGTTGATTTATGACCTTCGTGATACGCTGAATTGAATGCAAATTGTATCCACGAAATATTTTGATCCCAGGTTGTCTGGTCTTTAGCATGATAAGATATTAATGCTGATTTTAAGTTACGCAAGTATCTTTCTGCTATATTTCCTTGCGGTCTGTACTCGGTCACGGTAATATGATTTATACCTAATTTAAAACACATGTCATTAAATTCTTTCGATTTAAACTGGGGTCCATTGTCAGATATTAAGCTTAAAGGAGTGCCATAGTCTTTAAATAGTTGTTCTTGTAGAATTTTAATTGTCGTAGATGCTAATGCACGACGCATAGGATACATCCACACGAATTTAGTGAATGAGTCTACACAAATTAACAGCATAGTATTTCCGGATTTAGAGCGGGGATAAGGTCCAGAATAGTCGATGTATATTTTCGAGAAGGGAGTGGTAGGTATTTCGGAGATTAGTTTTCCGACTTGACTGGTTCTTGCTGGTTTGCTCAGCGCACAAATTTCGCATTCTTTCACGAACTTTTTTATTTCACTATTCATGTTTTCCCAGTGGTATTCCTTGCGAATACGATGTATCGTTTTCCTAATTCCCATATGAGCTCCAATTGTAGATGAATGGTAGTACTCCATTAACATGGGTTTGATTATTTCCGGGGCGATTATTCTTAGTAATTTTCCATTTGCCTTCTTAAAACAAAGTACTCTTTTACTCAAGATATATTTGTCAGATTTATTTCCTTTTTCTATTTGTTCGATTATTTTACACAATTTAGGATCTTGTTGTTGGTGATATGCTATATCCTTAAATGCAAGGGGAAAATTAGTAATTAGTGTATTAACGATAGTGGTTTCAATATTGTCTTCTCCAGATCTTGTATTGGGTAGTTGGAACATGCGGGATAGAGTATCGGCCACTACATTTTGAGTTCCACGAATATGTTGCACTTTGAACTTGTAGCAATTTAATCTTAACACCCATCGTCCGATACGACCTAATTGCTTTGGGTGATTTAATAACCATGATAAAGCTTGATTATCGGTTTCTAGTAGAAATTCTTTGTGTTCCAAAAATGGTTTGAATTTATCAAAAGCAAATACTACGGCTAAACATTCAAGTTCATAGGCTGAGAACTTCCTTTCTTGCTCGGTCAGTGTCCGGGATGCATAACTGATCGGGAGTCTAGTATTATTTATTTCCTGGTATATTACGGCTCCTAATGCTACACTTGAACTATCGGTCTGTACGATAAATGGTTTACTGAAATCCGCTAACTGCAATACAGGTGGGGATATAATACTTTCTTTAAGTGTTTCAAACGCTTCTTGATGTTGAGTAGTCCACTCGAATTTCGTTCCTTTCTTTCTTAAGGCATTCAATGGGGCTGCTATATCTGCTAAGTGGGGTATATACTTATGAAAATAATTAATCATACCTAAAAATCTAGCTATACCTTTGACTTCTCTGGGAGGTAAAAATTCTCGGATTGCGCGTGTACGTTCGGGATCGATAGTAACCTGACCTTCGGCTGATACTATGTGACCTAAAAATGAGAATTGTTTCACTGCGAAATTAACTTTACTAGGGTTTATGGTCAGTCCGGCTTTCTTTAACCGGGATAATACTTCACGCAAGTGATCAATATGTTGATCCATTGACTCACTATATACTACTATATCGTCGAGATAATGATATACAAATTTAAATTTAACATCATGGAAAATTTTTTCTAACAGTCGACTGCATACTGAACTTCCTTGTGATATACCGAATGGTACTCTCGTAAATTGATATAGATTAAATGGGAC
This sequence comes from Magicicada septendecula, assembly GCA_034769895.1. Taxonomy (NCBI): domain Eukaryota; kingdom Metazoa; phylum Arthropoda; class Insecta; order Hemiptera; family Cicadidae; genus Magicicada; species Magicicada septendecula. Next base: position 1,117,876,879 of record CM068367.1, on the reverse strand, counting down.
AGCAAAAGCAGTTAAATGTTTTGATTCCTCAGCTAGTGGAATTTGATGGAATGCTTGGTTAAGATCCATTATGGTGAAGATTTTCGCTTTTGTAAAATAGTGAAACGCACTGTGTATGTCTGGCAGTGGTATCGATTCAAATTCTATACTCTTATTTAGTTGTCTATAATCCACGACTAGTCAATGTTTGTCAGTTCCTTTTGGTACTAGGAATGCAGGCGATGAATATGGAGATGTTGATGGTTCAATGACGTGCTGATCAAGGAGTTTGTTAATGTGGTTTCTCATGATTTCCATCTTGGGCGGAGATAGTTTGTATGGGTGGAGTCGTATTACTTTGCTGTCACTAAGATTTATTTTATATTCAATTAAATGAGTTAATCCTAACTTGGGGGTGAGTACAGCAGAAAAATCTTTTATTAACTTTTGGATTCTTAGTCTCTCATTTCCTTTTAAATGACTTAGACTCGATTCATTAGGCTCTGAATGAATATTTGCGGTTTCACTAACAGTGTCGTTACTTAATTCGGAGTCGAACTGATATTTTTGAGTACGATCAAATCTGAAAAAATATTGTTTTGCATATATATCAAGGATTAAAGCAGTTTTTCTTATAAAATCCGCGCCTAATATTAAGTTCTGTCCTAACTCTTCAGCTACTAGTAGGGGAATGTACCAAGTAAAATTCTGAATTTTTAATTTCACCGTAATACTGTGAGATATCTTTAGGTTTTGTTTATTTGCGGTGGTACACTTTATGTTCACCGTTTGGCTACGTTTAATCAGTTTATGATTAGCTAATAAGATGGCTAACTGTTTACTAATTATACTACGGGTAGATCCTGAATCAATTAAACCAAGGGTTTTCGTTGCTCCAAGGTCTATCTGTACATAGGGTAGTTGGCATATACTTGTTTTACATGCACCAATAGAGTTGCACTTCTCGATAAATTTTGTTAAATAAGGATCTCTGCGTTTTTTTTTACTCATCTTTATTTGACGCTTAGTATTGTTGTTACCTTTCCTTCTGGTGCTTCGGAAGACGTAGGATTTTCGGTCTTCCAGCTTCACACATTTTTTTGATTGGTCGGTTTTCTGTAGATAACGCTTTTGTTTACATAACTTGCTAATATGTCCGGCCTTTCCACAGTTATAACATCTTCTTTCCTCACTTACTTCGCTCGTAGGTTGTCGGGATTTTGGTTTAGAGTATGAAACATGGGGATAGTTTTGGGTTTTATGTGTACTTACGAATCGCTTATCGCGGTAGTTTCGGGTATCATTTCCAATAGGTCTAGTTTGGAATGAATTTCTTTGTTGACTCTGGGACATAGAAACACTTCTATTCTGGTCAGAATACCAGACGTCGGACGAATGTATACAACATAGTTCTAGTTCCGTAAAAGTTGTAGGTGGCTTCACGAGTGCTAGTCGCGATCGCTCCTCGGGGGATAGTCTTACTATGATATTGTCTACTAACTGTTGTTCGCTCCATTTAACTTGTAACAATAAAGCAGATTCTCTTACTTCAGAAATATAATGAGCTAGTCTCTCGTATGTACCTTGTGCACGAAGCACTAAGTTTCGCTTCAATTCTTCGTAGATACCGGTGGGAATGAAATGTCTTATTAGTGTGGTATGAAGTTCTTCTACCGATTGATTATACCTTAGGGATTCTAACACTCTATCTTTTAATGGAGATCTACACTTAGGTAAAATAACTTGCAAAATCTGGTTATCTCTTAGTTGTTGCAGTTCCTTTAATTCTAAGATATGTTTGATAAAATTAAGGAGCTTTGTAATATTCAGCCCATCAGTGATTTGTATATTGGACAAAATACTTTCTACAGGGTGGGTTATTTTTCCATAGAGCTCGGGAGTTAAATTTATTTGGCTCATCATTCTAGGATTTTCCGCAGGTTGATTAGTCCGCGAATGAGAAGGTAATTCGTAGGTATGGGTCATATTTTCTAGTTCATTAGGGAGTGACGTAACGTTTACTGCTTGAATATTTACTTGACTACTACTTAACCGTTCCTTGAATGGATCTATATTGGATTCCTGCAGAATCTGAATTTTTGCAGTACCGTTTGGTTGTTCTTGAGTCGGCGATTGGGTAGGTGAAATATTTAATTTCGTCATTGCTTCTTCGATTTCGTCTAATCTAAACAATTCGGATCGTCTACGTAATTCGCGTATTATCTCAGGTAATTGTTTTAATGCTTCCTCGGCGAATTTTTTTACATCAGGAGGGATATCTTTATCACCGGGCCAGGTCAACAAATTGGTGATACGACGGTATAGATGCTCAATTCTTTGGGTGGTGCGTAATATTACTGCGGGGGATTTTTCATCACGCAGGGTTTGTGCGTACAAAGTTAGTTCTGTATACTTACGATAACACGTTTCTTTTTCGCTATTGAAATCTAAAACACTCAAACAACTTAATAATGAAGGTTTGTCCGGTTTATTTTCGCGTAACGTCTTGCGAAGTTCCGCGACAGTTACATTAGAGTAGGGGAGACCACGCCATAATGCTTCATATGTTAATTCGTCTTTCAACAAGAAATCGGGGTTAAATTGAGTCATTTTTTATAATAACCACTTTAAACACACGACGTATTACGAACCACAAATCTTATGTCACTTACTTTACTTCGTTTTCTCAATGTTTAAAAATAGATAACATTAATTCATTTAAACACATACACATATATCTTATTTCATATTAAGCTTTGGGATGTAATCTTATCTTAATTAATCAACATAACTTATTTCACAACAATTAAATTCTCAGTATTGACATATATAATTAATCAAAACAAAACGATAATGCTATTTTAGTAGAGAGAAATTTCATATACGGAAAGTTCATTGATTTAACAAACAGCACAAAGAATCAGCTGTTTTGGGGTGTCGTCTAGTTGCATAGGGTGGTAATTCAGAACAATACAAAAACAGGAAAGAGCTTGTCTAACGTGGCTTTGTTTGCTTTAGGGAGGAGGGGTTATGAATGAGATGGGTTCTTACAAAGGGGAGAGTTTACATTCCTCAACACATATTTAACATGAACCAACTGGCTTGGAATTGACTTGTTTGGAATGGTTTCCCTACCAGCTATTACTTGCTTAACATGGCAAACTCGCGATACTAATATTATTATTATATAATTAAAATTTTACTCATTTATTTTTTTTGTTTATTTCTGAGTGAATAAATTTGTTTGTCCTTTTTATCGTTAACGACTTATAAACTTACACAACAATTACATAATTATGTTGCAATTTTCTGTACGTGACACTCTGTAAACAATTTTTTTTTTTTTTTTTTTTTTTTTTTTTTTTTTTACCAAGTAAATTACACAATTTTAAATTCAGCAGAGTGGCGCAATTTTGTGCCGCCCCTTGGCAAGACAACACAAAAATCGGGAACTAGTTTAATTCTTTACCAGTAAACTAAACCAGCTGCCGTTGTTAGTAAAACTCTTACTAACAAATTACAAAACAAGTATGATATAGGAAACTGACAAGGTTTGCATAAACTTATTCACTCACTAGGTATTAGCTAAAACATCTCTTTATTGCTATTGAAATATTAATCAAACATTATTCCTGATTTTAAAGAAAGTTATTTTAGTAAATAGTGCTTTTATTGCTTCAAAGATCTTAATTATATTATTCTTGTTATATCAAAATTTATTCATATAACTGTTAGTTTTAATACCACGGATCCGGGTCTCAATTTTCTCAAAATTATTAATTTATCAATATATACATTACGGTTACTATTACTTCTTACAAAATTACAAAATATACAAATCTGATAATTTGTTCATTACATTGCGAAAGTTCTTTAAAGTTCTTTGTTACTTCTTATTAAGGGGAAATTTACAAAAGTTGTGGTTTGATATCACCTGAGGTTGTTGTTGTATTCTTGGGACATCTCCAGTTGTCTTCTACGGGTTGAGTACGTTGTTCTTGGTGTATCTACATCGGGTTGATTTTTAGTTTACTTGAAGCTCTCGAAGATAGGTTGTTTACTTGAAGTTCCAAATGTTGTAATTTCACTTTTCTTAGTGCAGATTCTTGTAGTTCACATTTTCTTTATTTTAATTACAGTTATAGTTCTCACTTTGCAGTACTACAGTCTAGTAGTTAACTATGTTACACTTACATTTGATTTTGTTTTTAAGAGATGTGTTGGCTACCTTTTTCTATTTTATTTATATATTTTCTCACAAACTCTAGACACTACATTATTCACAATAACAAGATTTCACGCTGGATATGCTTCTAGAGAACATACACATACGTATATGTGTACAACGCCAAAACTCACGTCTACTCATTGCGACGTTCTACGGCCGAATGCGCGTACGGTTTAGGGGAGAGGGCTCAGTAAGCTAGGGCGTATTTACTCACTAAGAAAATAGTTCGTACTTTTTCTATTATTATTTATTCATTAATTAGAAGATAAATACTTTATGTTTATTTTATTATGACTTAGGGATTTCTTTATTTCTCTAGTCGCATTTTTAATTATTTAAGTAATTATTATTATTATTCACTACTTAATACTTTTCTTGGCGTGTTGGTACTGGAAGGTTTCTAGTTGATTCAGGAATCTGGGTATAGGTAAGGGTGTATGATACTCTTACTTATTAAAATTAAAAATTTTAATCTGTGCGATTTTTTGATACATTTAAAATCGTCACAATAGCAAGGGCATTCAGTCTATTGCTTTTGATTGTATTTCTCAAGAAAGTCTTTAGTCTTTTCAGAGTCAAAAAGCAGCACTCAGGTTCGGCAGTTGTCATGGGGGTAGTTATGATAATTTTCAGAACTTTCAATACTTCTTTTAAAACTGACGTAAGATTGTTTTCTTCTATAAAGTTAAGAAGTTTTATTGTGCCTTTAATATTAAAATTACACCGTCTGTATAATAGTTCCAATTCATTCTGAAGTTTGTTTTCTTGTAAGAAAGGGTAATGCTGAATCACTTGCTTGAATTTTTCTTCCGGAAAGTTTGTAGAAAAAAGTGAAATAAGTCTTTGGACTTCAATAAAGCTGCTTCTAGGTAATGTCATATACTTCTTTTGAATCCTCTATTCTAGTGCTGCATCCAACATTATTGTTCCATTTTCTTGGTTGCTTATCATTTATTTGTGTTTCTATTTCATATATTTTCTCCCTCTCTTTCTCCATCACATTTTCTAAAATTCTGATGTCACTTTGCCACAATACACTGTTTTTGTTCTTACTCTGTAGTTGTTAGTACAGTATATCCACATGGGGTAGAATTCTATGGAAAAAAGTTAACCAGATCATGAAATTTTGGCTCTGAAGAGCCGTTCTGTGACCACTTGCCTCATTAACTGTGAGACTGTTTGTACACTTTTCTTCAAGAACTTGGAAACATTCCTCCAACTTATATCGGTTTTTGTACACAACATTGACTGTACGAATGTTGTAATTCCATCTAGTTATAGAAACTCTAGGTAACCTTGCTGGCACTACTTCCTCCAAAACGTCCGTTCGTTCGTAGAGATGAGTGTGAAAAAAATACTGGAATGGCAGACAGATTTGAGAAAAAAACTCTAACTTTGTTCTTTACACTTGTTGCTTTTTCTAATAGCAAATTAAGTTGATGAGCGTAACAGTGTACAAAATATGCAACGGATACACTTCTCTAATTTTTGTCTGTACACCTCCAATAGAACCACACATAACATTAGTGCCATCATCAGTCTGAGCTATTAACTTTTCCTTTGATGTGTACAGAAGAGGATTGATGTTGTCCATTATGCACTTTGCTAAGGTTTCTGCACATTTACCTTCAAGACTGAGAAATCCCCATAACCTTTCATATACCAACCCCTTAAGCACGTACCTAAAAACTAATACCATTTGACTGAGTGTCCGATCGGTCCGAATCGAGTGCGCAGTCAAGTAAAGTGGGTATGTGTATAATCGTTTTCAAATATTTGTATTTTAATATGTAACGACCTCGCTAAGTGAATTTTTATTTTTTTTATTTCTGATGACGAGACATATGTCTCGATTTAAACATTTTATTTGCCTCCAGAAGCGGTTAAGACTATAAAATAGGTTTATTACCTTCTGTCGCGCTTCTTAAAATCCAATATAGGATGACTCGAGTTTCAACACCTATGGTGTCATCATCAGATCCATTATGATGATGACTTATAGTATTAACTTTATTCATAATGGATCTGATATAATGGATAGGTGTCGAAACTCGGGTCATCCTATATTGGATTTTAAGAAGCGCGACAGAAGGTAATAAACCTATTTTATATGTCTCGAAGCGCGTAAAGCAAATCAAAATGCAAAACAAAGTCACACAACGGAAGAAATAAGGTAAATATTATACAGATTTTGTGACATCAGTTGTCTCGTCACATTCGATTGGCACAAATTCAAAAGCGTGTATCTCCTTTTCTATTTCTTCCTTGCAGACACTAAGCATACAGTCCAATATCATTCTGTATTATTTTTTTAATACAGTGGCCGATTCTAAATGGTCTTTCTTTGCAGAATCCAGCTCCACAGTAAAATTAATTAAACCTTTGTATACCCTCAGATTTGTAGACAATGCTGATTTTTTATGACCTCTCAGCAGCAACTCAAAAAGACTACAGAATTTGACACACAAAATCAGCCGTTTTAAAATATGTCTGTTTTTGCTGACTTGAATATTGTGCTTTTCAATGTTTTGTCTAAATTATGAGTTAAGACTAGACAGTATGTTTACTTTACCTAACAAAGAAAGATCAACAACAATATTCATGTGATTGACGGATATTTCATGCTTCTTAATTTTTTCTGTAAGATGTTTTATATCATTCACCCCTTTTACAGTCCACAAGCAATCACCACTGTCTCTGGGAGAAAATAAAACACATGGGAAACAGAACAAAAACTTCTGAACGTCACAGCCACAAATCCAGTCATTTTTTTGGTGTGCATCTTTCAAAAGCAGTTGCCTTCTGAAAATACGATTCTCACTTTTCTTATTTTCTGTTTGCATCATGCAGAATTCAGGAGTTGGACTACCTAATGACTTTAGTTCAATTTTTTGATCAAGAGTTAATCTTGCAAAAATTATTGCTTTAAGCGCCTGCACTGAATTATCTCTATTGGGTAAAATGTTAAAACAAACCTAATAATTCGACACTACAATATTTCCCTAAATTATTCATGAAGCTATTAAAAAACACACAAACTCAAAACCTAAACACTAAACAAATGCCCACACTGAATTAACCACGCCAGAGAAACTCTAAACACTAAAAAGAGCAAATCTCATATTATCAATAGTCTAAAATTAGTTGTACTGAGGAAATCCTGCCACTTTCTGCTGAATGTGGCATGGCAGCCAACATACCAAGTCACAGTGTAAATACCGCCTATAAGCTTACAAGTTCATTCAACATTGTAAGAATGGGGGAATTGAGAAATGGGCGCGATTGAAACAGCGCCATGATGCATACTGTTCCGAAAACATTTATGCTATTACTTAACATGAAAACATTTTCTTGTCTGGAGTATTAAAGAAATATGTAATGACTTTATACGAGTAGTGATAATGGATTGTTTAATTGTACGATTTAAACTGGGGGGGGGGAGGCATGCCTTAGCACCCTAAAAATGAGCAGCCCCTGCTAAAATATTGAAAGAGCTTATTCATATTAAAGACAAAAATTACTATCAAAACAAGTGTAAATAAAAAGATCAAATTATTTGCTTTAATATAGCATTCTTTAAACTTCTACATATATATGTATATATATATATATATATATATACATATATATGTATATATATATATATATATATTATAACAATACAAATTTAATTTGTTTAGCCCCATGCTTTTGGGAGACAATACTTTAACAATACAAATTGCCAGTTTAAATGTATTTTAAATTGTGTAGTGGTATAGCTCATACAACATTACTGATAACGTGTATTTATAAATGGAGTTTGGGTGTAATAGTAATAAGAGTAGTCATTGATTGAATTGTAACATGTTTTCATTAATTTATTCAAAAAAAATCACAAGTGTTTTTAAAATCGCATTTACTTCTCCATAAAATATTCATTATTGTTTGTTTAAATGTTTCTTTGTTGCAGTACATTCATCATAAAATAAATCTTATATCCTATATTAACAAAAGTATATGCTAAACATTTATTTGTTACTCTAAAATTTCTCGACCACTCAGTCTGACCGTGTGCTTTATTGCAGTTTTGTTTTCTTTTCTTTATATATTTTTTTATTACATTACTTTATGCATTGCATACATCTTAATGATTTATAAAAATTTAAATTGACTAAGAGAATTGTTATTCTTTTTCTATAACTTCAAAATACGTTACTTTATGCATTGCGTGTAATATTACTCATTGATTACTTTACAATCTTTAAATAAAATTTTACATTTACTAAGTTAATTGTAAATCATACAAGCAAAGATTTAAATTAACTTTAATTAATTGTTCATCATCAAAGAAAATTCTTATTGAATTTAAATTATATTCTCTTATCTCTATCTACATTTTACATAACTTTTATTTATTTTTAAATTTTAAAGTGTCTTTTCAACGTCTTTATTCTCTCATTTACAAATTATAAATTGGTTATTTGTCACCTCGATTCTGCAGATTGTACCCATGTCCTCTGTTGATACGTAGGTCCTCTTCTAATGGAGTTCCCTGCACGTTCTCTGGTTCCACTTGTTGTCCTTCAGTTACTCGTCCCTCATGGTCCCATCTGGTTGTTGTAGTGTAGAGTGATATGTTGCTCTGCACCAGCTGCTGTTGTCCTAGCAGACGCCTCTATTGCTCTGCATAGTATTCCTCTGCCTGATGTGACCTCGTCGGTTGTCTTGAGTGCTGAACGTTTGTGGTTGTAGACTTGTAGAGTATGTTCGATAATCATATTTAAAATCAAACTAAGAGTTACTGTTTGATACTTGGATGAACAAGTCCATCCGACTTTACAGTTTATTTAAAAATCACGTCGATACTGAACATAGCGTCTCGCCGCTTCTGAAGACTGATTGAGAGTAAAATTGGCTCTGCTGTGCCTGTATTTATATTCACTCAAGAAACCACACCTGTCAGAACAGAATTCTGCATGTCAGAAATTGTTCATGGCGTCAGTTCCCCCACAATCGTCCAATTTTATATTTTCACACATTTCTGCCAATTGCAATGTCTAATGCGGATTTCAAGGTGTTCTAACATTGTCTGATTTAATTGCACATATTCTATGTAATTACCATCAGACTCGCATAATTCGTGTAATTACTACTCTCTTAAAATCGAACAGAATTCACACCGTTTTTGCACTGCACATGTGTATTATTTTTATGCATATTTAGAAGTCTTTGCAATTTTTCTACCATTTATGGTTTGCTTATAATTAAATAAAACTATAATATAGCATCTAGTTGGGGTGAGATTGCAAACTTTCAGGCTTGAACAGGCCTCACGCACACACTCTATTTACTAGTGTACACACTCTCAGCGACAATCGCGTGATCGTGCATGTTGATTCCTGCGTATAAACTCAGCTTTCAGTCTCACACCTGCTTATTTATTACATATTTCTAAAATTAATCTAAATATTTTCTTTCATAAATGCACAGTACAGCCTATGCTTGTATTGTCGCAATATATTTGTGATGTTATTCAATTTCTTTCTTCTGCAAGTAGTATAATTCGTATATTCTTTTTAACACCTGACGCACATTTCACTGAAAAATATCAGTATCATCAGAGGTTTCTAAGTAAATTAATAACAATCGAAATAATTCTATTAATATAAAATTAACGAATAATTGAATTTGTATCGATTTTAATGTAAAATAACTGATAATCGATTTAGGTCGATTAGTTAACGATTGTATTAATGTTTATTTTCTTCAGCAGTTGTTTTCTCGGTTATATTTGAAAATTTGTTGTTGAATAAAATAAACATTAAAACAATCATTAACTAATCGACCTAAATCGATTATCAGTTATTTTATATTAAAATCGATACAAATTTGATTATTCATTCATTTTATATTAATAGAATTATTTCAATTGTTATTATCAGGGATCAGCAGCCGAGACATTACCAACTACGTGCTCGGAGCGAGCCAATCAGCGATCCCGGTTAGAGCATAAAACCCGGGCCAGTAGAAAATTTTCAGCACTCTTCATCGCCACGCCATCGGACGCACTTCATCTCCTCTCCTCTCTCGGACGACATCGGTGCAGAGTCAGCCGAAAGGAACAGCCGAAGAATAGAACCGGCGTTCTTGCGTCTTCGCCCTCCGTTCCACGCCAGCGATGGATTTCGCTGGGCCGGCAGCCGACTCTACAACCGATGCCGAAAGAAGAGGAGGACTGCAGTACGCCACGAACAGCGGGCGCAGCCGCCGAACATCTCAGCGCGGCACAACCAACATCAGCTTTCTCGCCACCAGGTCCTTTTTAGGGCCACCAAAAACGCTAGAGTGTACGATTGGTGCCATTTGTCATGCGGCAAGCCTTTTGTCCGGTGACAAGATATATATAAATTATTATTCATAAACTATGCTAAATGATTCATTCTAAACATTTAGAAAGCTAATTTGTGCATTACAGAATTTTGGTATCATTTAAAATACTTGAATGCAGAAAGAAGGAAATCTACACAAATTTACATACATAGTTTCTAAGAGAAATAAGCTGTTGACTTATCTAATATCTGAATATAGTTACTAAAGATAATTCTTAATCGATATTTGCTAATTACTTTAAATGGCATACAAATAATATTTTGACAAGGTCAAGACATCTTTCAAAGTTTATTTACAAAAGTTTGTGTTAGAGCAGCAACAGTTATCATTACTTTGTAATGGTAGGACAACCAGACCAGCAGAAATACAATCTGCAATCACACAGACAGCTGAAAGGATAAGAATTAATACTAACAGATAATCCTTCCACTCTTAGTTCATTCCTGATGGAAACAAATGCATGTGACTGAGATAAACCACTATTTCCTACTAGAATTAGAGACATGTCACGTTGGCAGAAGCAGTACAGGCAGAGTATATTATAGTTGATACTGTATAAACTCAGAAGTGAACTGCAAATTTTTTTTATATTACTGACTGAAGAAAAATTTGTGTGTCTGTGAAAGAGCGACAATGGAATATTTTATACATTGATTAATGGATTTTTTCATTGTTTAAAAATTGCAATAATTTTACCTAAAATTAAAATTGAAGACATTATAATTATTTATCAAAATATTGTCAATTATCAGTTGTTCTCAGAGAGTAGCTCAATTCCTTGCATGTGTGTCTCAGAACATGCATCATTAGTGTCAGTAATATTGACAATAAGATTATCCACAACAATGTAATCTTGTCGAGTTGCCATAGTTTATATTCTTCTGTAATTGTATAAGCTCAACACAAAGACACCACTTGTCTGCAATCATTCCATTTACCATCTTCACTACCATCTACCATTTATTTGATATCATAGAGCTTACATACTATGTTGTGACAGGGATTATGTCCTTTAAACTGGCTCCGTATTAATTTATGAGCTCCATACTTTACTTGTGCATCCTTTATGAATTCACATTTTATGAAAGTAAAAAATATGGCTTTTCTCTGCTCTGAACTTCTTGATTGACTAGAAGTAGTTTCTTCATGTTTGAAGTAGTCAAATTTGTGTTTATCTAGTTATTCCTTTGTAAGTAACTCGTTGAGTTTCCTGCAGGTCTCCCATGTAATATCTTCAAATAAATAAACTGCAAGTAGGTTTCTCAACTGCACGTCTCACAGAAATTTCCAGATATAAATGTCAGTAAACATAAATTTCCAGATATTCAAAATGTCAAATTAATTAAATACATACAAAAAGGTAACAAAATGAATGTCTGAGAAAATCTTAATATTTACAAACACAATAATAATAAACTACTAATTAAAGAACAAATTAAAACAAAAACAAAAAAGACGATTTGCTTAAAATCATACATTTATTAGAATCATAAAATAAAACATTAAATATATAATAAATAGCTGACTACATAAACATACAACAATTGAAAATAGAATCAAAGTAAAATCGATTATCCATTAACTATGTTGTAAGCGAAACATTCAATTAGAATTCAAACAAACCTCTGAAGATACAGAATAATTTCTGTGAAAGTGTGTCAGGTGAAAATAAAACTACTTGCAGTGTATTTATTATGCAAAGTTATAGAAAACTTATTTTTAATACATTCAAAACCTATAGATTTTTGAAAGTTCATGGGGGCTGGTATGTTTCATATGTGGTAAATTGGGGTCATTGTTTACTTCTACCAATCCTTAGAGTTGAAGCATCATTGCAAAAGAAAATATTGCAAACTTTACATAAAGACAAAAACACATGATAAAAAAAAAAGATGAATAAACCTTGTACTACCGTTTGTCACCATGACACCAAATGTTTCAGCCAACACTCACATGACTGTACAGACAGTTTGAGCAATGCATGACTGTATTGTGTCAACACCCCTGACCAACAACATTTTAAACGAGCCATTCCTGTTTGTTTATGTCAGGAAACAACTAAGAACGGAAGGACAATATGTTGTGTGTGTGTGTGTGTGTGTGTGTGTGTGTGTGTGTGTGCACGCTTGCACTGTTCAGAATTGATTCATCACATTAGATGACAATGTATTCTATAGTAAATTCAAAAACCTTTAAGCTTTTAATTCAAGGAGCAGTACTAATAGATTTTTTGCATTAATCATATGAAATTTGTTTCAGCAATTTGATAATGGCAGCATTCTGATTGATGTACCATTTTCTCAGTTCAACGTCACACCAGGAAAGACTTATGTGTTCCGAATTACAGCAGGGACGTGTTTGACATGCCAATTTGAATTTTCCATTGAAGGTCATTCACTCATTATCATCGGTACTGATGCCAATGATTGTAAACCAAGAGTTGTAAAGATATTGACAATGTCTCCTGGTAAGTGCATTTTTCAGAGCGTTTTAAACAAAGCTTTCTCTTTCATATGGAAATAATGTTCATCAGAAATATACTTATACTTATGAAATCTTGTTAAATGTTTATTAACAACAAATTTCAATTCAGTATAACTATAATACACACAATTCAGATTTTACAAATATACAAAATTATACCAATCATACCAGCAGAGCCAAACAAAAATTATGATAATCCTGGTTTTTGTTCTCCATGACGTGTCCATTGATTAACTAATTATAAGTATAATTAAAAATTATGAAATTTTTGCAAGTATAATTTGACTTATAGAAATTCTTTAAAGTCATGCTTTTCATATATTATATATTTTCATATATATATTTCATATATTAATATAGTCATCTATATTAAGATAAAAATTGTATCTCTATTTTAAAAAGTTCTGTCAAAATTGAAGAAGGTGGACTATATTCAACAAATTTTTTGAAGTTTGATGTGCATATAAATCAGAGCTTTCTTTTTGAAAAATATATGTCAGTAGAGCTTGCATAATAAAATTAAAAAAAAAAGAACTGTAAGACTTCAACTGGTTAGTAAGCTGGAAAGTAATTTTCTTACATATTATCCCATTGTCCGCATGAGCTGAGCAGCTTTCACATGAACTGAAAATGTGCATGGCAATTATAAAGACAGTGTGGGTTGTAAAGTGGAAGAGAGCTCATTTTTCATATTATTGATTCAGACATGGTGCTGTCCTGTGGCTTCAGCTCATTGTTGACTTGCATCTACTATTGGGGCAGTACAACACTCTGGCTGCGATCAGAGGACCTCAGTCAGTAAAAATATGACATCTGCACTTCACACAACATAACAAAACCTGCTTCAATTAACCTCATCAGTGCACATGATTAAATGCAGAATTATTCTCTCTGGTAGTAGTGCGATGGGAACTGTACAATAGCTAGGGGATGCAGCAAGGAGTGGGCTAATACTTGGGTGAAGAGGATGATGATGATTATTAGTAAAACCAATAAAACTAGACTTACTGGGAGCAATAATAATTTATAAAATTTATGCAAGTACAAACAAGAGTTTTGTAACCATATATAAATATTCAAGAGTTTCTGAATGTCATGTGTCACAATATCCCCCAGAAAGAAAACCTGACTGCGTCCTTGACTGTGGTGTTAAGATGAAATTCATTTACTTTAATATCTCATAAATAATTCATGTTTTAGTGTGGTTGTACACTGTTCTGTACTGTCATACTTCAAAATGTTCTGAGCTTACTATTTCAAAATATTGAACTAAGCTGACACAGTATAACCTGTGAACTTTGTTTTAATGCTGAGAAAAGTTAATACGCTACTAACATAGAGGTTTGAATGTTACATGATATATATATATATATATATATATATATATATATATATATATATTACTATAATACTTATAACTAATTTACCTCAAGATATACTTTTTTCTTTAGGAACATGTTTCGGGAGATCTTGTTCTCCCATCTTCAGCCTTCGCCATCTTGTTTCTGGTGAAGTATTTGTGTGTTGGCTTCTGGATGTTATTAAGGTAGTTTGTTGGTCTTTGGTCCTTCAAAGTTGCATTATTGTGTGTGGTTGTGGTATCTGTTTTTGTATTTTGTGTTTTTCGATGTTGAGTGCTTTGAATATTGTGTCATGTTTTGTATTGATTTGTATTTGTTCTGGTATTAATTTGTTTTGTGTTTTATGTTTGTAAATCTGTAAATTTTCCCAAATGTTCATTATGGTGCCTTTGTGTGGTATATGTTTTATTAGTGTTACATTGGTTATGTCTGGGAATTCATGTCCTGTGTTTATTGCATGTGTGGCTAAATTGGATTTATATATATTTGGTTTTTTGTATGCATTTAGGTGTTCAAAATAACGTTTTTTCAGCTGTTTTTTTGTTTGTCCTATATAACATTTATTGCAATCTTGGCATTCAATTTTGTATATACCGTTGGTTGTTGTATTATCTTTGTTGTGTGAGCTATTTAGATTTTGTAATTTATTTTTATTAGTTTTGTATGCTATTTTTATATCTGTGTTTTTAAATAGTTTTGTTAGTTTTGTCATTTTATTATTTATATATGTGAATGTGGCCCATTTTTTGTTGTTGTTATTATTTATGTGTTGTTCAGTTTGATTAATTCTTAATTGTTCAGTTTTTATTTTGTATTTGATTTTATTTTCTATTTTGATCATAGTATTTTTATTGTATCCATTTGCATAACCAATTTGGTATATTATATTTCTTTCTTTGTCAGTTTCTTGTTTGTTTAGGGGTATTTTGTACATTCTGTTAAATAACGAATAAAATGCTGCCATTTTATGTTGTGGTGGGTGGTCAGAATGGTTAGGTATAATGATGTTAGTGGAAGTTGGTTTTCTATATATTGCATATTGTATGTGTTTGTTGTATCTTGTGATGGTTATGTCTAAATAGTTGATTTTGTTATGTTTTTCTTTTTCTTATGTGAATTGTATTTTGGGATGTATGTTATTGATTTGTTTCAGTATGTTCTCTGCATTTGTGTTTTTGTTATTTGATACATATAGTCCATCATCTACATATCTTATCCATATGCCATCTGGGTCATGTGTTTTTATGATATTTTGTATTTTGGTGTCTATGTGTTGTAGGAATATTTCTGCTATTATGCTTGATAATGGTGATCCCATTGCTAAACCTTCTTTCTGTTGATAAATTTTGCTATTAAATTCAAAGTAATTTTGTTTTAGTATTAGTTGGAGACTATTTTTGATTTCGGTTATATATTGTTTGTTTTCATTTTGTTCTATAAGTTTGTTTATTATTATGTCAATTGTTTCTTCTACTGGGATATTAGTGTACATGTTTGTTATGTCATATGATGTGAAAAATGTATTTTCATTTATATTTATTATTTTTAGTTTGTCTATTAATTCGTATGTATTTTTTATGTTATGATGGTTATTTGTTAGATGGTTATTTTTTAGTTTTTGTGCTATTATTCTTGCTATTTTGTATGTAGGAGCTTTTTTGAAATTGATTAATGGACGTATTGGGTTGTTTAATTTGTGTATTTTTATTAGGCTGTTCATTTTAGGTGGTTCTGGATTATTGTTTATATATATGTCTATGTTTTTATTGTTGAAAATGTTTTTATTTGTTTTTATTAGTTTTATTGTTTGTTTAAGATAGTTTTCTGTTGGGTTTTTATCTAGTTGTACGCATTTATTATTGTTGATGAAGTCTTCGGTTTTTTTGATGTAGTCTGTTTTATCAATGATTACTGTTGCTTGACTTTTGTCTGCTTTAGTTATTATTAAATTATTGTTCTTTACTTTATTTTTAATTTCTTTTATTGTTTTATTGTTTTTCTTTTGTTTATCTTTGTTTTTCATTTCGCTAGTGATTTTTTTTTTTAATTATGTGTTATTTTATTATAAAAATCTCCCGAAACATGTTCCTAAAGAAAAAAGTATATCTTGAGGTAAATTAGTTATAAGTATTATAGTATTATATACATCAAGAAACGGACTGTAGCAGAAAGTGATTGAAATAATATAACCATACAAGGTAAATAAGCCTACAGTGAAAAAACGAAAAGTGAGGTTATAAAACAAAGCAAAAACAAAAGTGTATAGTGAAAAAAAATAGTGAAGTGAATATCAAATAAGTGAAATCAACTACCAAATAACGGATAACAAATCATCTCTCACATAAATATACATTAACATGTACACAAACAACATAACCACAATTCCATATAACCACATTACCAAATTGTTAAACAAATTTCAAACACGAAAAAACAACTAATGAACACAAACATAAACATATACTTCAATAGACAATGCCAAAAACATAAATTAACACCTAAATACATCAACATAAACACAAACAACAAAAATATGACTGCACAAAAAACTATAAAACAAGCACAAAGGCTATGGATACAAAACGAAATTAATCAATTATACAGTAAGAAAAATAGCATAACACTAGACATATACAAACTACACTTAGAGCTAACAAGTTTATTACATCCAATCACTTGGAATAATAAATACAATAACATAGAAAATAAAATAAGATTTGAAAAAACAAAAAGACATATACAATCAACAAAAAACTTAACACATTAAAACAACAAAACAAAAATCAAGAACAAAAAAACAAAAATAAACACACATTTTACCCTCGAACCATTAACCTCAGCAATACAGAATTTAACAAAAAAGAAACAGAATATTTAAACAATATGTCAAAAACTAACATAACCCAAAATGCAAACAAAAATCTAGAAAATTTAATAGTAGAAACAGAATTTGCCATTAACCTAATAAAAGACAATATACAAGAAGAAAAAGAACAGAAGCAACACATATAATTAAAAAAAAAAAAAAAATCACTAGCGAAATGAAAAACAAAGATGAACAAAAGAAAAACAATAAAACAATAAAAGAAATTAAAAATAAAGTAAAGAACAATAATTTAATAATAACTAAAGCAGACAAAAGTCAAGCAACAGTAATCATTGATAAAACAGACTACATCAAAAAAACCGAAGACTTCATCAACAATAATAAATGCGTACAACTAGATAAAAACCCAACAGAAAACTATCTTAAACAAACAATAAAACTAATAAAAACAAATAAAAACATTTTCAACAATAAAAACATAGACATATATATAAACAATAATCCAGAACCACCTAAAATGAACAGCCTAATAAAAATACACAAATTAAACAACCCAATACGTCCATTAATCAATTTCAAAAAAGCTCCTACATACAAAATAGCAAGAATAATAGCACAAAAACTAAAAAATAACCATCTAACAAATAACCATCATAACATAAAAAATACATACGAATTAATAGACAAACTAAAAATAATAAATATAAATGAAAATACATTTTTCACATCATATGACATAACAAACATGTACACTAATATCCCAGTAGAAGAAACAATTGACATAATAATAAACAAACTTATAGAACAAAATGAAAACAAACAATATATAACCGAAATCAAAAATAGTCTCCAACTAATACTAAAACAAAATTACTTTGAATTTAATAGCAAAATTTATCAACAGAAAGAAGGTTTAGCAATGGGATCACCATTATCAAGCATAATAGCAGAAATATTCCTACAACACATAGACACCAAAATACAAAATATCATAAAAACACATGACCCAGATGGCATATGGATAAGATATGTAGATGATGGACTATATGTATCAAATAACAAAAACACAAATGCAGAGAACATACTGAAACAAATCAATAACATACATCCCAAAATACAATTCACATAAGAAAAAGAAAAACATAACAAAATCAACTATTTAGACATAACCATCACAAGATACAACAAACACATACAATATGCAATATATAGAAAACCAACTTCCACTAACATCATTATACCTAACCATTCTGACCACCCACCACAACATAAAATGGCAGCATTTTATTCGTTATTTAACAGAATGTACAAAATACCCCTAAACAAACAAGAAACTGACAAAGAAAGAAATATAATATACCAAATTGGTTATGCAAATGGATACAATAAAAATACTATGATCAAAATAGAAAATAAAATCAAATACAAAATAAAAACTGAACAATTAAGAATTAATCAAACTGAACAACACATAAATAATAACAACAACAAAAAATGGGCCACATTCACATATATAAATAATAAAATGACAAAACTAACAAAACTATTTAAAAACACAGATATAAAAATAGCATACAAAACTAATAAAAATAAATTACAAAATCTAAATAGCTCACACAACAAAGATAATACAACAACCAACGGTATATACAAAATTGAATGCCAAGATTGCAATAAATGTTATATAGGACAAACAAAAAAACAGCTGAAAAAACGTTATTTTGAACACCTAAATGCATACAAAAAACCAAATATATATAAATCCAATTTAGCCACACATGCAATAAACACAGGACATGAATTCCCAGACATAACCAATGTAACACTAATAAAACATATACCACACAAAGGCACCATAATGAACATTTGGGAAAATTTACAGATTTACAAACATAAAACACAAAACAAATTAATACCAGAACAAATACAAATCAATACAAAACATGACACAATATTCAAAGCACTCAACATCGAAAAACACAAAATACAAAAACAGATACCACAACCACACACAATAATGCAACTTTGAAGGACCAAAGACCAACAAACTACCTTAATAACATCCAGAAGCCAACACACAAATACTTCACCAGAAACAAGATGGCGAAGGCTGAAGATGGGAGAACAAGATCTCCCGAAACATGTTCCTAAAGAAAAAAGTATATCTTGAGGTAAATTAGTTATAAGTATTATAGTATTATATACATCAAGAAACGGACTGTAGCAGAAAGTGATTGAAATATATATATAGTTCGTTTTCACTTTAATGTTCAGTATTAATTGAATGTTTATAAAATAGAAGTGTTAAGTGTTAATAGTATATGTCACAGATCATTAGTTACTGTAAATATTGCTCAAAATTATTGAATAAAAAGGCCAAGTGCAACCGTTGTAGTAAAGTTATCAAAATAATTGGCTTTACCTTAAATTTAGAATTTCACTTCATTAGCTTACATGAAAACTTCATGAAGAAAACAATTAGCAAAACAAGGGCTTGCAGGAAAATGTGCTTTGAAGTTAATTTTTGGAAACTTAAAGAATTATGGGCTGTAAAGTTGAATGTGCTTTAATAAGCATTATTAATTTTAGATATTGTACTTGATAATGCTATCCTAAATTTAATTTTATACAATAAACAATAGTATAATGTTAACTATTGTTGTCTTCTGACCACTGATTGAGTAAGTCTGATATTTACTAACCATCGATGGTATACTTGGGTATTTTATTCATTGGCAACCATCAATTGTTTTGTTTTCGTGTTCAACCTTACAACTAACTGACATGAACACTAGTGCTTTTGACTGAAGTATTGGAACTGCGAGTCATATTGATTAAGTGGTAAGCCAAGAATGGTGAGATAGCTGTGTATTTCTGATGTTTGTACGTGTAGACCATTAATTTTTTTTAATTTTTAAATAGTTTCAGGCTTAATATATAACTATTGAAACTAAGCTTGGACAATAACTATTTATCTTCAATAAGTCTGCTCATTTTGGTTCAATTATTTCCTTTTATTCTGGAGAAACCCTGTACACAGGATTACCTTTTTTACTCCAAAGTCTTAACTTTGTTCAGACAGTTAACCTTGTTCAAACAATTAAACATGTACCTAAAACTGAAAAATGAACATTTATAAAAGTTAATAATTTTTTACAAACTTTTAGCATATGTATGGTTACAAATTAATTCAAAATATGACACATAATTACTTCACAAAATTTTCCCCCAAATGTTTATTATTTCTGTTTCAATACTTAATGTCAAGATGTTCCATTAATATATTTATATAATTAGACCAAGTTGGACAATAAATCTAATTGGTACTTTCCCAATATCCATGTACCCACACTACATTTACGATGTTTTGTTCATGCAATAATATTGATATATCACGATGTGAAGAAGAAGTGTACTAATTATAAATTATTCTATTTAATTGAAAATACATAATGTTTCCATTTCTGAGGTTAGGTAATAGTGTTTGTTGGTTTTTGCAATTACTATTAATATCTAATATATATATATATATTATTTAATATTTATAAACTCTTTACCTCAAGATGTTTTATTCCCTTATTTGGTACGTGTTTCGAGAAGCGTATTGCTCCCATCCTCATCCTTCCTGTAGACTGTAGCAAAAAGTGTTTAAATATGTGTGTGTACGTGTGTGTGCGTGCAAACAAATAATATTACTGTTATGAGAACTTCGGCTTGCCAGGCTGTAAGGCCATGGTCCAATGTTGTTTGTTGGCCGTACCTTCAACAGCCATCTTCAGTGCAGAAGGCTGCAAAACACTGACAAATTTGTATCAAACAACATTGGACCATGGCCTTCCAGCCCGGCAAGCTGAAGTTCTCATAACATTGAAGCCGGCCGTGAAAGCCTCAGACAAAATAATATTACTGTTTGAAAACATTACATTAAAAAACAACAACAACAGAAAATGTGATATGCAAAATATAATTATTTCTGAATAATAAGATTAAAATTTAAAAAATAATGTATTAACAAATGAAAACAAGACTTGTGGTTTGCTAGGCGGCCAATATTTTTTATGTTATTCAGTAAAATCGGGAAAACTTCACTGGAAGCAAATTTTGTGCAAAACACACAAAAAAGGAGACATGTATGTCATCCCGCCTTACTTCAAGTTTTTTTTTTACATGCTTTTCACAAAAAGTAAGTACTGTTTTAAAGTTATATTGGTTTCCATGTGTACTTTTAGTTTGCAAGTTAAATGACCAACATCAACTTTTGGCATACTGGACACACATCAGAGCTATATTAAAAACATTTTTACTGCTAACATTTTTCATAAAAAACATGACAGAAAAACAATTATAATTCCCAGCAAGCTATATTATAACATACGCAAATAAATTTTTATAATTTCGATTATCTATCAAAAATTATATATGATATTCACTACATATCGGTGCCAACAATCACATAATCTCAATATTGAAAATAAGTGAGAGTATGGTTATTGGGAAAGCACCATCTAAATCACAACACTAAAAAATATCTGATCAACACTACACATGCAGCGTAGCACTTGTGTAAATGAACAACACTTTTAAGCTTATCAAAAACAGCTGTGATGTTTAAGACAGTTGATGATCTAACAAAATCTGAATACGAACAAAGACTAAAATCAATACTTCCAAATAAATAGTAGGTACAAGGTGTTGCCATACCACTTTTATTTTTCTAACATAATAATTGTTTTAAGAATGCTAACCAACCTCAGCCTGAATGTTTCAACTGAGTGTTGACTGAGCATAGTCAAAACAGTCGGGCTGAGTATGGTAGTGAGTGCTCCAAAACATTGTTCTGTTATACAATTACATAAATTAGTCTTGAGACAACATCTGTGTCTTAAATGTAAACAGTTAATGCCCAAGTTTAATTTCCATAATTTTATATGTTTTAATTAAATAAAAAACATGAATAATGATTATAGGTGAGAGGTACAAAATTGCAGTGACAATGAATCAAGCTGTTAGTGCCTATTGGATGAATGTAAGAGGTGTTAGCACCTGTGCGTCTATGAAAGCTCATCAGGCTGCTGTCTTACGTTACATTGGCTATAATGGGGTCCCACGTAGTCCTATGCCAACTTATGATGATCCAACTTATAGTGACGCTAGTCTTGTGGTAATAATTTTAATTAGAACTATTAATTTTAAATGTACACCAAAGCTGCACGATTATCCTAGGTTGACATACAGATATTGATTCCAACACTTAATTCATTGGTAAAGAATATTTAGTAAACACCATTCACAATTAAAATTAATTTTTAAAGCTATGTGATTAAATCTATAATTTCCACTACATACAAATTGTTTGATATTTTATAAGCATGATTACTTACAACAATGTTAAATGTACCTACTATCAGGGTTTAAAGGTTAGAAAAGGATCTCTAGCAGTAGGTGCTAATGAACTGTACATGGGCCCTAAAAACTGCGACATGAGTGTGGGCAACTTTATTATAGTTCCATAAGATTCTGCGGCACTGTGCACTTATGACATTTTTATATAGTTTTATACAATAGGCAGTAGGTTTGTTATTCACCTGTAGATGAAATCTGTTTTATTTACTTTATATTTTATAAATGTGTTTGATGAGATGACAATATTCAAATCTAGAACAAACCATGAATAAAAATATACTTAACCATCTTATCATTTCATCTGAGTGTAGTAGAAAAATATTACTAGGCAAGGACACAACTTGCTCACTTACAATTGTCTTGTGTGGAGAGTGAGTGATCATCTAAAGACCAAATTACATTTTCTTCGTTGTGGAAACTGTATCCATGCCATTTGCTGTAGTGATCCAAAACTCTACTCACTGCACATCACCATTCCACCACTTAAATTTAGCAGAATTATTGCCAACCATCATGCTCCTATTCATGACCATTAGGTTTCAATATCTTATTTTTATTTTATACGCTTAAATAGTTTTCTTATTCAACAGGAAATACACATATAATTTCATTGAATCCAGTTACTAACTCAGATTGATGAATATGCTAAAATGGCTAGTAACTGAATATTTATCTTTAACCATTTTCCTTTATAAATATTATACAGATCCAGTGGGGAAGACAAACCTTTTCATTACCCTGAGCAATATCCATCTAAGGATACAGACTATACTATATTAGAAAGAAGATGTGTGGATAACTTACTTCAATGGATGTACTGATTTTGAGGAAGAAACATTTTAGGCTTAGGCACTTGAAAACAAATGCACACAGAGTTAAACAGATAAAAATAGTGTCTTCCAAGAAAGTGAACAGTAGCACCAAGAAAACAAAAACAATGTAGGCCTATATGCCTAACCCTTAGGCTCTGGAGAAGTCAGCTGTGGTAGAACATGTAATGTTGCATATTGTTACAACACAAATAAGCCAACCCAGTACCAGGGATAAAACTATATTTATAAATGTAAAAATACTTCATATCAAATAAACTAATTAATTCAAATAAAATGTAAAGAATATGACTCGACAAACGACGACTTTGACCTAACCCAAGTGATTGACCCAACAACAGGAAACAAATGAAGAAGGGAACCACACAAATAACCAACGAGAATAAGAGAAGAATGTGATAACCCAAACAAAAAGGAAACAAGTTCATGGGATTAAACGACCCCAAAATACCCAAAGAAAAGGAGGGAAAAATCAAAGTATTTATCAAATAATGAAAATGAAGAAGGAAGGAGATAGGTAGAAGTGAAAACCAATAATGAGTCACAAAAAGAGTAATAAAGCATAGGAGAAGGAGAAATAAAGCACTCAAGAAGAATATTGGAACCAAAACAATGGTTATCCTGAGAAAGGAAAAAGTAACGGTTACTACCCATTAATGGACAAAATGATCTAGAGAAGAAACACTATTAAAAACGATTAAGGATTAAGGTGATAAAAAAGCAACCTAAACCACAAATAAAATTGTTATTAATTATTAAGTATTAATTGTTATTAATTAATTGTTATTAGTATTAAGGCTATATTGTAATGAAAGAGAAATAAGTATAGGGATCACCCACTAAAAAACACATAGTATAAACAGTGATACAGTGCAATAGTGTATGTGTAAAAACCCCAAAGTGAAGTGATAAGATACGCTAGTTAAATTATGATTAACCATAGATAATTTAAAAGTGAAGGTGAGATATAAGTGGGAATAGGGTAAGATTTAGATATAACTATTATAAGAAATAGTGAATAATGAAGAAAGTAGACACTTCATAAATCTGTGAAAAAACACTAAAGGTTTAAAAGTGGAAAAATAACAGTGAATAAATAGCTGGTGAAAAATAGTATTAAGTATGAATTATAGAATAAGATATGCTGAACACTAAAAAGTGATGATGACATTATTATTTAAGAAAAGATGTTTAATAGAGTTAAGTTTAATTATAGCCGATAGTAATTGAAAACGGAGGATTCCAGGAAAGAATAATTGAAGGTGTTGACATGGAGAGAATGTAAAAATTGTTTAAAGATTAAGAAATCAGAGACAGAACAAAGACACCTATGTTATAAGGGACTGTTATAAATTTAATAAAAGTGATGTTGTTTATCACAATAAAAATAATATGTATTGTAAACAAAAAAATTAGCAAATAATGATAAGTTGGAAGGAAGTGATGATATTTCTCACTCAAAATAATAACTCTAATAACTTATAAAGAATTGTTCATGTTAATGTTATGAATAGGATATGGCTGAATGAAATTTGCAGTCCATAAGCCTAATGTTATGTTTTAAAGATTAAAATAGAGAAAGCAATATTGACATGTAACCAACACACCAACAGACTCAAAATACAACACAACCAATAAAAATAACAAAGTAAAGCCCATTAGGCTGAAACAAAATGTGATTTAAATGGAATAAGTAAAATACTATAATGGCTACTCAGGCCTAGGAAAGGCATAACTGTCAGAACCAAACAACCAAAAATTATAACAAATTGAATAAGAATTTAGAAAATCTGAGGTGAGGGAATCACCAAGAATAAATTGTAAATCATTTGTAACACAAAATATTGTAATAAGCATTTTTATACAAAAAGAAATGTAATTAACAAGCATTAACATAATTGTGAAAACATAAAATCTAAAATTACCCAAGCTTGTGGGGTATCAAAATAATCTATGAAAGGAAATAAATACTATAGTGACAATATTTAATAACCAGGAAGGAAGATGGAGGAATAACAGCAATCAGAAGATATACGAAGAATTCTAATTTTGATAACAATACATCATCTCAAAATCAACCAATCGGAATCATGTAGTTACCATGGAAACGGCAGTTGAAGACGAAATTACCATTGGAATAGAGAGAAGCGAAGCGTCATTAAGCGAATACAGATGCCAATATTTGGAAGAACGTTTTTTCAGTCAAAATAATGCTAAAAAGTATTAAAAGTTATTAACCATGATAGTTTGCGAAGCAGACGACCGTTTGTAGCAGCCAATTCAAGACCCAAGGCCAATTAAACGGAAAATATACTTGAAAAGAACATCTAGACCCATGACGAAAAAGACGCTCAATATATTGAAGCCCCAAAATCCATGAAAACTGAACTTATGCAGCCACATCCTACCCGATTAAACAAATGAAGGCACCGAGACGCTGAGGTGTTAAGTACAATCAGATTATTTATTTTCCAAAAACCCTAATCACTTTAAATATTTTTAAAAGGTAAATTTACCTCACTATAGAACCAATATTTCTCTTTCATAGAATATTCAAGCAAAAATAACACTTAATCGAAACTTGTTAACGTTGAATATAACCTATGAATTAAACACGAACTTACAAAACACTTTTACGACACAACAGAACAGATTGTAACAGCACACATTATTATTTATGTACACGTAGAATAAGGTAATATATATTTTTATTGTAACCATTGGAGTTCTTTAACTCATAGTCACAAGAATCCACGATTTGGGAAACCAAAAATATTTGTAATACACTTTAACGTAAGCAGCAATGCAAGGTTGAATGGTTCCTAAATCATATTCGCCAAACCTGAAGGCAAGAATCTCATGTAATCAGTCGGTGCAAATTTATTATTGTATTATTGTCAATGTGAATGTTTTCAATTATCACCTATTAAAAAATAACTATTACAGGGAGTAACCGTCGTTATCATTTCATAGGGAGTGCTATTTAAATTACTTGTGTTTAGTTAAGAATAAATTGTACGAGCAGCGAACAAGTTGTCATTCACACAGCAGTAGCGACAATTGTGACGGCCGTGTGAGCGGGAATTATTTGAATGCCCAATACCGCAACGCTGATAGCTCGTCTGACAATAATTTTAGTTGTTTTATAAAACGACTTGGCGCCACCCGGGATTATCACACCCCTATAAATAACAGGTAAGGTTACTACCGTATTATACAGGTGATTGCATCAACGCTACGAACATCGCTAGCCACAACATTACTGTAACGACCCGGTGCGAGGCGAACGCACTATTTATAATAACACATACAAAACTGTACACATTTTGCAGGTACGAACAGATCTATTCGTTACAGATTGACGAATACAACGTGAGGTTTGAATGAAGACGAGGACGGCATCTATCCATACGTTACAGATTGACGCAAACAACGTGAGGCTTAAAATAACAAGGACGACCTCATCGAATCCATACGTTACAGATTGGCGACCAACCGGTGAGGCTTTAAAAGAAGGCCAACGGCGACTATGAAGAGACATCCAATGGCTACCAGAAAGGACACACAGAAAGGAATTGAAGGTGAAGGCAGAGCATATTTTAAGGAATTTTCACTGGGCGACACTATACTCTGGCGCCCCTTCTACGCCCGCTGAGCGCCCCCCTCTCACAAAGTGTTCATCGCTTTAGGGTAAATGCCTCACCAGTCACCAATACATTTGTACAGTTGTAGTATTGTACTACGACATAACAAGAAAAATAAACAATACTAAAAGTAGTTATTTATAGGTAAGAAATAAAACTAAATTTGAAAGTAAGTATGGCTGCTTTATTAATTAGTGTTAGAGGTAAATTATCTCTTAAATAATATTTCATTGAATATGAATGAAATTCATAGACTACTAGCCGTGGCACCCTGTTCACCCAACCCTGGTTGGAGTAAAATAACCTGAACAAGAACCGTAAATTGCAACGATGAGCACCCTTTTTCGGTGCAGTAGGCTACTGCCGCTGCCGGCGCCCCGCCCGCCCGGCGCCACAGCCCATCACTGGGCGACATTTA
This sequence comes from Magicicada septendecula, assembly GCA_034769895.1. NCBI lineage: Eukaryota > Metazoa > Arthropoda > Insecta > Hemiptera > Cicadidae > Magicicada > Magicicada septendecula. The sequence continues at coordinate 1,117,849,336 of CM068367.1, read as the reverse complement.
TGTCGCCCAGTTAACATGTTAAAATATGCTCTGGGTGAAGGGCAGCCAGAAGAGATGGAAGAGATTGAAGAAATAATCGAGGAGCTATTCGAAGAGGACGTTCAGGAAAACCAACCAGAAAATCCAGCTCAACCAGAACCGGAAGTGGAAGTAATGGTTGGGGATCAACCCAGTAAACTAACTCAGAAAGAGGACCTGAGCATGCAGGAAATGCTAAAAATTCTAATGAAGGGGAATGACCAAATGCAGGAACAAAGAAGACAAGACAAGGAAGAATTGAATAAAAAATTAGAATCATTAAGAAGGGAAGACGGGGAATTCTTGAATGAAAAAATGTACCAAAACAAGGAAAAATTGAATAAGAAGTTGGAATCATTACAAGAGGGAAGGAATGAAGACAGGACGTTTTTCAAGGAGAACATGGAACTTCTGAACAACAAAATGGAAAGAAGCCATGAAGTTTTGAAGAGAAGTCAAGAGTTGTTAGAAAAGAAGAGTGAGGAGTTGGAGAGGCAGGTAAAGAAAGATCTTGAAATATTTAACAACAAGATTGAAAATAATAAGGAAACACTTCAACAACAATTTAACAAAGACATTGAGAAGACGAAGGGAGAATTGATGCAACAGTTGGCGGAGTGTCGAGAGGAGCTAACACAGAATATAACTGAGACAAACAACGCTGTAATACAAGTCCAGGATAATTTAAACAATAAGATAAATCTCATCGAGGAGAAGGAAAAGGTCAGAATACAAGAACTTTATAAAATTACCACTGAAGAGTGCACAAAAAACAAACGGGAGGTGTTTCAGGAGCTGAAGGAGAGGCACAAGGAAATCCAGACTGATGTCAGCGAACGCGTTGAAAGGGTATATACCACTATCAACAAGACTGATGAGAAAACTCAAGAAAATAAAGAAAAAATCAGAGAAATCAGTCAGAAGGAGAAACAGATGCAAGAGGAGCTAGACGCTTTGAGGGAGAAGCCTTGCAGTAGCACTCACATCTTTACAAATGAAAATAGGGAAGTGATCAACTTTAAAAGTTACCGAAGAAACCCTATAGAATTTCTGAAGAGGATGGAAGAGCTCATCGAGAAGAATAAAGATACCAGATGGATGACGGTGAGAAGTCTCATCGATGAGATGTTTCGAGACACGAACGACAAATGGTGGACAGCCATACGACCATAAATCAGCTGTACACAAGAGTTCAAAACATTGTTCCGCGAAAAATACTGGTCAGAATCGACCCAAAATGTGGTAAGAAACGACATAAGCAACGGAAGATATGAGCCACAGGCTGGGCATACACTAACATCATACTTCTTGGGAAAGGTCTGTCTAGCTCGAAACCTCGAACCGAAGATACCCGAAGAGTCCCTAGTCATTCAACTGGGATATCACTATGAAGACGCTATACAGAGGGCCAGGAGACAGGGACAAATAAAGACCATACAGGGAATGGCCAATTTGCTGGAAGACCATGAAAATGACAGCCAGTATAAGAAAAACCGTATGATCAATCAAAAGTACAACCGGGGGAACGAAAATTACAAGGTACCAAACTACAAGCCATACACTTACACCCAGAACAATAACCGGAACAATATGAATCGAAACACAAACAATTACCCAGGGGAACAACCATTCCATCAGAGCCAACCCAACTATAATCAAGGTAACCAACCAAGCAACAGAGATGCGCAAAACCCTAGTGCACCCCATAATAAAAACAGGGGAATAGAACAAGTTCGAAATCCAAATGACCACCCGAATTATCACAATTACTATGGCAACCGGTACGACCCGAATTACCATTATAACAGGGGAAACGGGAGTAACCAGAATAGGGGCGACATGAGGCGCCAAGTCAATTTTATCAGCAGGAGGAGACAGAACAATCATCGACGATATTGTCCCGTTACGAGAACCAACACAATGTACAACGATTCCCAGTATGACAACCGCCATCAGTTATCAGAGGGTAGGAATAACGGACCACCCAGGGATGAAAATAACCACCACCAGGAGCCAATCACTAACCAAAGTAATAATGAAGATGAAAATAGGGTAGTGGTCCATGAAAATCCGGGTTTTTCATTACTACGTAACCAAGCAGGTAATGACGAAGGACCCCGGATAGCTCGGCTAAACCATGTCTTGGCAGAAGCCAGCCAAGAACCTACTAATGACCCCAGTTCTGAAAATAATCTAGAGGATCAATTCCGCTACGCCGAAAGGATATGGCCCGAACATGTAATGAGATGGTAAAAAAGAAATTGGTAATTATCCAGAATAAGTGTGAATATCAAACACTTGAAGGAGAAGAGGGGAAGAACAACGAAATGTCTAATAAAAAATGAGAAGGCTATAATATGGAATGGAAATGATAAAGGCAATTATATAATAAATCCACAACCGTGAGAATTGAATTGATACCAAAATAAACTTATGTATAATAATATGTACGGCCGTATGTCATCACAAAGGACAATGGTAACAATACCTATGAGATAAGTAATATAACCACCAAAAAAGTAAAAGGAGTTTACAACCAAGCTTCAATAAAGAAGTTCTATGAAGAAAACTAAGTAACTATAAATAAAAATAAAAAATGCCAAAATTCAAAAATTATGTGAGCACAACTTGCAACAATATTTCGATGACTTATGAGGCCTAAAATAAAAAATATAAAAACAAAGGAATGAGTTACATAAATTCCTACTAAGTGAAATCAACTTACAATCTATTAAAAAGTTGATATATGAAGTATATAAAATAATTAAACAAAATGTACCAAACTAGGAAGACGCTACAAAAATTCCTATGATGTAAGAGAATTAACTTACAAAGAATTATCAAAAAGTGATATTTAATACAAGCTGAAATAAACAAAAATAAAATCAAGCTAAAAACTGATAAGATAAATACCTGAAATTATAATGAATCAAATGTATTCAAAGAAAAAAAAAATATCTGAACTGGTACAAAGAAAAAGAGAAGTTATGTATAAATCAAATATACAAGCTATGGCTAAAGCAGAATATTGCTAAATAACTGAGAAAAAAAAGATGTCTAAGATATTTAAAATGATCACAATGAGCATTGAAAACAAAATAATGAAAAGTTAGGTATGATGAAATTAACATATGAATAAATAAAAAACAATCAATTGTATGAGCAAATGATAGTATATAGTAAAGGTACAGCGGAAGGAAGAATGAGTAAAAGGCCAAAGTGATCTAAAAACAAACCACAAGGTGGACAATCCCAAAATATATTATTATTATTATTAATTTAAAGTCACACGTTGACAAAAAAGGTATTTAAGATTGACTGTTGAAAGGCCCAGCAATCCAAATAAACTGAGCAGGGATGATGTTCCTCTGGTGTCAGAAAAATGAGTAGTAATGGGACAAACCAGCTACTAAAGTTAGGGGAAAAAAAATTGTGTATAAGGGAGAACACACCAATGGAAATAAAATGAAAACAGATCCAAATAAAATGGAATCAATTAAGTAAGAAGAGATATAAAGAATGGAGAAACAAACAAGAAAGAAAAGGAAAAAGATTATATATAACTGATAATTTTATAAAAAACTATGCTAGTGTTTTATCAAAATGATCAATTTTAAAGGAGAGGCATTATGTTACAACACAAATAAGCCAACCCAGTACCAGGGATAAAACTATATTTATAAATGTAAAAATACTTCATATCAAATAAACTAATTAATTCAAATAAAATATAGAGAATATGACTCGACAAACGACGACTTTGACCTAACCCAAGTGATTGACCCAACAACAGGAAACAAATGAAGAAGGGAACCACACAAATAACCAGCGAGAATAAGAGAAGAATGTGATAAACCCAAACAAAAAGGAAACAAGTTCATGGGATTAAACGACCCCAAAATACCCAAAGAAAAGGAGGGAAAAACCAAAGTATTTATCAAATAATGAAAATGAAGAAGGAAGGAGACAGGTAGAAGTGAAAACTAATAATGAGTCACAAAACGAGTAATAAAGCATAGGAGAAGGAGAAATAAAGCACTTAAGAAGAATATTGGAACCAAAACAATGGTTATCCTGAGAAAGGAAAAAGTAACGGTTACTACCCATTAATGGACAAAATGATCTAGAGAAGAAACACTATTAAAAACGATTAAGGATTAAGGTGATAAAAAAGCAACCTAAACCACAAATAAAATTGTTATTAATTATTAAGTATTAATTGTTATTAATTAATTGTTATTAGTATTAAGGCTATATTGTAATGAAAGAGAAATAAGTATAGGGATCACCCACTAAAAAACACATAGTATAAACAGTGATACAGTGCAATAGTGTATGTGTAAAAACCCCAAAGTGAAGTGATAAGATACGCTAGTTAAATTATGATTAACCATAGATAATTTAAAAGTGAAGGTGAGATATAAGTGGGAATAGGGTAAGATTTAGAATATAACTATTATAAGAAATAGTGAATAATGAAGAAAGTAGACACTTCATAAATCTGTGAAAAAACACTAAAGGTTTAAAAGTGGAAAAATAACAGTGAATAAATAGCTGGTGAAAAATGGTATTAAGTATGAATTATAGAATAAGATATGCTGAACACTAAAAAGTGATGATGACATTATTATTTAAGAAAAGATGTTTAATAGAGTTAAGTTTAATTATAGCCGATAGTAATTGAAAACGGAGGATTCCAGGAAAGAATAAATTGAAGGTGTTGACATGGAGAGAATGTAAAAATTGTTTAAAGATTAAGAAATCAGAGACAGAACAAAGACACCTATGTTATAAGGGACTGTTATAAATTTAATAAAAGTGATGTTGTTTATCACAATAAAAATAATATGTATTGTAAACAAAAAAATTAGCAAATAATGATAAGTTGGAAGGAAGTGATGATATTTCTCACTCAAAATAATAACTCTAATAACTTATAAAGAATTGTTCATGTTAATGTTATGAATAGGATATGGCTGAATGAAATTTGCAGTCCATAAGCCTAATGTTATGTTTTAAAGATTAAAATAGAGAAAGCAATATTGACATGTAACCAACACACCAACAGACTCAAAATACAACACAACCAATAAAAATAACAAAGTAAAGCCCATTAGGCTGAAACAAAATGTGATTTAAATGGAATAAGTAAAATACTATAATGGCTACTCAGGCCTAGGAAAGGCATAACTGTCAGAACCAAACAACCAAAAATTATAACAAATTGAATAAGAATTTAGAAAATCTGAGGTGAAGGAATCACCAAGAATAAATTGTAAATCATTTGTAACACAAAATATTGTAATAAGCATTTTTATACAAAAAGAAATGTAATTAACAAGCATTAACATAATTGTGAAAACATAAAATCTAAAATTACCCAAGCTTGTGGGGTATCAAAATAATCTATGAAAGGAAATAAATACTATAGTGACAATATTTAATAACCAGGAAGGAAGATGGAGGAATAACAGCAATCAGAAGATATACGAAGAATTCTAATTTTGATAACAATACATCATCTCAAAATCAACCAATCGGAATCATGTAGTTACCATGGAAACGGCAGTTGAAGACGAAATTACCATTGGAATAGAGAGAAGCGAAGCGTCATTAAGCGAATACAGATGCCAATATTTGGAAGAACGTTTTTTCAGTCAAAATAATGCAAAAAAGTATTAAAAGTTATTAACCATGATAGTTTGCGAAGCAGACGACCGTTTGTAGCAGCCAATTCAAGACCCAAGGCCAATTAAACGGAAAATATACTTGAAAAGAACATCTAGACCCATGACGAAAAAGACGCTCAATATATTGAAGCCCCAAAATCCATGAAAACTGAACTTATGCAGCCACATCCTACCCGATTAAACAAATGAAGGCACCGAGACGCTGAGGTGTTAAGTACAATCAGATTATTTATTTTCCAAAAACCCTAATCACTTTAAATATTTTTAAAAGGTAAATTTACCTCACTATAGAACCAATATTTCTCTTTCATAGAATATTCAAGCAAAAATAACACTTAATCGAAACTTGTTAACGTTGAATATAACCTATGAATTAAACACGAACTTACAAAACACTTTTACGACACAACAGAACAGATTGTAACAGCACACATTATTATTTATGTACACGTAGAATAAGGTAATATATATTTTTATTGTAACCATTGGAGTTCTTTAACTCATAGTCACAAGAATCCACGATTTGGGAAACCAAAAATATTTGTAATACACTTTAACGTAAGCAGCAATGCAAGGTTGAATGGTTCCTAAATCATATTCGCCAAACCTGAAGGCAAGAATCTCATGTAATCAGTCGGTGCAAATTTATTATTGTATTATTGTCAATGTGAATGTTTTCAAGTATCACCTATTAAAAATAACTATTACAGGGAGTAACCGTCGATATCATTTCATAGGGAGTGCTATTTAAATTACTTGTGTTTAGTTAAGAATAAATTGTACGAGCAGCGAACAAGTTGTCATTCACACAGCAGTAGCGACAATTGTGACGGCCGTGCGAGCGGGAATTATTTGAATGCCCAATACCGCAACGCTGATAGCTCGTCTGACAATAATGTTAGTTGTTTTATAAAACGACTTGGCGCCACCCGGGATTATTACACCCCTATAAATAACAGGTAAGGTTACTACCATATTATACAGGTAATTGCATCAACGCTACGAACATCGCTAGCCACAACATTACTGTAACGACCCGGTGCGAGGCGAACGCACTATTTATAATAACACATACAAAACTGGTGTATACATTTTGCAGGTACGCACACATCAGCCTTTCATTTAATACGTTACAAATTGACGACTATCAACGAGGACGTCTTCAATAATCTCGTTACAATATTGATCATATATTCTATACAAAGTGTCATGAGTTTTTGACCTGTGAAGTTCTATTTAACTAAATTTTGGAAGGAAACAACCATTTGTGATTACCAATTTTATTTGCTGGTGTATCACATTTTAGTACATGTATAGTGATTTTTTTTTAAATTGTTTTATTGCTTAATGATAATTTCTATTTTTATCTGTTACTTTTGTTGTTTATGTAATAATATGTCTTCCTTTCTCTTTCTCTGTATCACAAAACAGTAATCTTAGAAATCAGTATATTATGAACTAAATGTGCTCATTTTATATCTGGTTAGTTTAATTCAATGCAGTTAATTGAAAAAGATGCCAAATTTTGGAGTTCTTCTAACCTCCTTAGATCCAAATAAACTTATCTTTAAAGATATGATTTAAATCTGCGATTTTCAACTGCTGAACCGCAATACTTTTTTATGCGGTTCGTGACCTTACCTAATATTTTCATCATTAATACAAAGTTTTTATGTTAAAGAAATATGAAAGTTAACATTTCAAAACATGTTTACAAATCCAAAGTTTACCAAAACAGTTTTTATAAATTATGTGACATGAATTTTCAGTCCAAAATTTACAAAAAAATCATACAGGGCTTTTTTGGAGTCAGTTTATTTAAATCTCATCATTAAAAAAGCAACATTCAAGAATGGTGGATCTAACATGACTAACCATAACCTTAACATTACTCATTTCTTGTCAAAAAATTGTTTTCAAAATGAGATAGTACTTAATGAGATTTTTTTCTAGAAAAAATATATAATATTGATATTAAATTAAAATATAATGAGAAAAAGAAAAATTCAAAATGGCAATTCTAATGTGGTTGACCATGTCATCTTCTAGGTTAGAGATTGAAATAAAACTCTTGGATTTCGTTGTCCATGACGTGTCCGTTACTTAACTAAATACAACTATTTCATTAACGACTCGGAACACAAAGTCTCCGAAGAAGCTTTTTAAAAGTGAAAACCGGTTCAGGTTGTAAGGTAAAACTTTATGTTTTTACGCGTAAAAAACTTTGTGTTCCGAGTCGTTAATGAAATAGTTGTATTTAGTGAAATAAAACACTTGTATCACTTGTTTATTAGCAGTTTATTTATTGGTAAGACACCTTATTTATTTACCAATCTCACACATTGTTTACAAATAACAATATACACACAAAGTACAATTTCTATTGACAACTGTGATGTCCAGTATTAACCCAACCATAATTTATACAAGCAAAAAGAAACATACAAATATAATATTGATCTACAAATGTGGTATCAAATACACGCATTACCTCTATAACTTAACTCACTGAACTCTGTTTCTTACTCTTACACTTCTAAATGTAGTTGGTAATGACGTCATTCACAAACATTAATAAGATTCTCAAAGGCTCCCACTATTTGATGTCAATTATAATGATTTATATTATTTATGATTTAAATTTTACTATCTGTTACTAAATACGTCTACTCATTATTATGTAATTCATTAATTCGGTTGGGCGCCAGAGCAGAGTATCCCAGGGTTTATTAATAAATAATAACTCGTTCAGTTCAGATACTAATATTCTCTATTATTCCATTTTATTACAACTAAGGCATCTGACATTTATCATAAACATTATGATATTTAATATATAACATTATTGATATGTTTAATACACATTTTACTACTAACTTCAAAGTATTATTATTCTTTAAGATTACGGTACTATTATTTACGTATTCTTCAGTTAACGAGCCGCAATATTATATTCTGTTCATCTGATATATATATATATATATATTGTAACGTCTCGCGGGTATTCCCTCTCAGATTCTTAACTAGTACTTTACTTAATGGAATCTATGTTTTATTTGGCTCACGTTGTTAGCGTTATCTTGTAACGTCTCGTGGTCAAAGTATCGGAGTCTATTTATTCTCCTCGAGAATCTCGCTTTCATGAGAGTCACTGTTAATCCTTTATTGATTGTATTTGTAAATGTTCAGTGTCCGTTATAATTTATGTTTAACTTAAATTATACAAAAAAAAAAAAAAAAACAAATCGAGAGTGTGTGATTTGGGAGAATTCAACGAAGTTGTTAGGAGAGAGAGGGCCAAAGGTATTATCCCCGGAGTATACAATTACTTAATTTATATTTTTTCCGCTCATGAGACCAGCTGATTTTGACGTCTGCAACCCAATTTGAGGTTAAATTAACACCAATTGTCGGTAATATTTTTCCGGCTGTTCGTCCTCTTCTTTGTCTCCTGAAACTCTGTGACAGCTACCCTCTACGAGAAATAATACACATTTTATTTATAACAAAATATTCAGGGTATTTATTTATTAAATACACTGATTTTATCTTCTCCCAATACAAAAAGTTATAATCGATTCTCCCTGTCAACACAACATTGGTTCGATCTTATTTGGTAAACATAGAAATTATAACAAAATATTTTTTATCCTTGATAAAATATTAAAACAATAAAGAATTAATTTATTAATTTCCCAGGGTTAATGGTAAGTTCTTTGTGTTATGAGACGGTCAGAAATGAATAATAAGATACCAAGCTTTACATACAAAAAAATTTGATTATATTTGTTTTTTCTTTAGTATGTAGTTCCGGGTTTATCCGCCAGAGTACAGGTTATGTTCTTCGCTACAAACACGGAATTATTTAATGGATGCTGAAAATGCACAAAGTTCCGTAATGAAGGTTTTTTGGTTAACAAAAATTAATAAAGTTTGTTTCACCTCTTTTCCTGAAGTGTTTACTTGTATGGTGCTGTTTCTAGTGTTGAAGTTATAGGTGATTTGTAATTTAGTTAATTTTTACTAGGATACGGTCTCACCAAAAATCTCGAAGTGTAGTCAAACTAGGCCTGGACTGGTAGTTGGATTATTTCAAAGTTTCATCAAATAAAGGACGTGAATGTTGATACTTGAAGGAGTTCTAACATAAGGTGGACATCACGCGTCAATTTTTATTAAATTTCGCACTATTTCTAAAAGTATTCATTAGGTTTTTTCAAATTTAAATAGGCATTACACTTTTTTTCAAACGTTCTTTTTCCAATCGTTTTAACAATTAAATTATATCTTGTTAGTTGGTTACTGTTAGTAACCAAGAATTTTTATATGATTTTTTATTGGTTAATCTATATACTTTTGAGTATACAGGCTGTTTTTAATTATTATAAATTTATTTCTTATTTATAGAAAAATAATCCTTTTTAACTTTTGTTTATAATCCAATTTAATTTATATAGGGTTTTTCTTTCTATTTTCTCTTAAACTTATACATAGGTCTTTAATATTTTGATTTCCTTCAATTGTATTTATTTATTATTTGCTTAAAGTATCCTTACACTAAACTATTTTCCTCTGCCATCTTACTTATATAGTATTATTTTATATTATAATTTTATATTTAACCCTGGGTTTTTTCTTATATTTAAACACAATGATTATATTAAACATAAAAATTATACCTAGGTACAAGACCTTTGTGGCCTACACAATACAAATTATACAAAATACAGAATTTGTCAGTAGCAATCTAGTCTACTGCTACCATTGATTGTTTTTCCATCTCCAGTATAAATCTGTGAGATGCTCCTTTTTAACCACTTACTTTCTCACTATGTACACTATATCACAATTTGTACACTATATGTCACTTAATTATAGTTTATAGTGTTCTGTAGTACAAAGTAATCTATAGCTAGGTACATAACACCCATTTCTGACCTTTATAGTGGAGTGATTACGTTATCATTTTTGGGCATGGGTTATGTAACGTTACATAAAGCCCCCCCACTAGAACAGATTTATTTTTGTGTTACTGGTTTCAAAATAAATTGTTGATCTCTTCAATCTTCATATTCTTGTTTTATTCTTCATGATATCTTTTCATTTCGGACTGGTTATATACTCCTTTTACTTTGTTATTGTTAATCGATTTGATTTCATATGTATTATTCCCTTTCACCTGGGTTATGATGTATGGTCCTGTATAAAGTAAAAGTAATTTTCTAGCAATACCCTCTATAGAACTGGGTAGTTGTCTATTTTTTATTAACACCTTATCTCCTACTTGGTATGTATCTATTCTTTTCTTTTTCTCCGTATCCCTTTTATATTGAAGTTCAGCTTTATGCAACAACCTGTTGTGCATTTCGATTTTATTGAATTCCACTCTCTCTCCTGGAGGAAAATTTATTAATGATGTGATTTCTCTTGGTGGTGGTCTGTCAAACATTACCTGATAAGGGCTGGTTCCGATAGTGTCATGGTATGACCAATTAAGGAAGGTCTCTGCTGGTTCAATGTACTGGCTCCATTCTTTATGTTCTTGGTGACAGTAGGTACGCAGAATTCTACCAACTTCCCTTAAGACGCATTCGGCAGGATTACTACTAGGGTGGTATACTGACGTTTTATATGTCCTTATTTGCCATTTCCTCAATTCTTCTTTCCACTTTTTACCTCTAAACTGCGTCCCATGATCCGTTATTATGGTTTCAGGTTTTCCCACTTCAGGTAAGTATTTTTGAATGATTACCTCTAAAATTTTCTTCGTAGTGGCTCTACTGATTGCGTAGAGTTTCGTATATTTGGTATAATGGTCAAATATAATTATTATATATTTAAATTTATGTCTCCCTCCACTTCTAGGAAAAGGACCACATATATCTAAGAAGGTTTTCTCAAGTTTACCGTTAGATTTTATTGTAATCATAGCTCCAGTTCTCTTTTCATTAATTATTTTTACTAGCTGGCATATGTTGCAGTTTTTCACTATTAATCTTACTCTCTTATTTATTGCTTTTACATAACAGTGTTCAGATAAAGCTTTAATGACTTTGAGTGGTCCCATGTGACCATATCTTTCATGGTAGTCCTTTATTAGGGCTACTTCCGTTGCTTCTGGTACATACATTTTCCACACATGATCCTCAATGGTTTGACGGATAAAAAGGATTTCTTCTTAAACACAGAAAAATTTTGTTATTATAGGATCCTTTTGTAATATCCTGTCTTTAATTTTTATTAATTTGGTGTCCATTTTCTGATCGATTTTATTTTACTAATTATATCTTGTAACTCCTTCTTCAATTTGATAATGTAATATATCTTTCCAATACTCTCTGGTTCTACTTCAAAAGTTCCTTTTTCTAGGTTTATCCGTGACAATCGGTCTGCTATTATATTCTTTTGTTTTTCTTCGAGAGTAAATGTTGGAATTTGGCTGTTACTTCTGAATAACCCTGTTGAAATTTCCTATAATAGTTGCATATCCCCAAAAAGGATTGTAATTGTTTTAAGTTTTTTGGTTTAGGGAAATCTTGAATAGCCTTTACTTTCTCAGGAGATGGTTTAATTCCAGTAGCTGACAGAATGAATCCTAAAAATGGTAATTCATGTGTGATAAATTTAGATTTATCTAGTTTCAAAGTTATATTATATTGTAACAGTTTATTTAACACCGTTTCCACTCTATTACAATGCTCCTCCCATGTACAAGAAGTAATTAATATGTCATCAACATATATCATAGTGAAATCTAAAACTTCCTTACCCAAAATTTGATCCATGCATTGGATGAACACGGCCACAGAATTTACCAATCCGAAAGGCAAACGTTTAAAATGATAATTTCGTCCTTCGAATATAAAAGTAACATATTGTCTGCTGTTAGGGTGCAACTCTATTTGCAAATATCCACAGACTGCATCCCAAGTACTCATGTACTTACATCCATAGAACTTTTTCATTATTTCTTCAATCTCACCTGGAGACGTGCGATCGTTAATGAGCATTTTATTCAGCTCCCGAGCATCAAGGCATAGTCTTACTTGACCATCTTTCCTCGGTATAGATACCAATGGGCTGGTATACGGAGAACTACTTCTTTCAATTATATCTTCCAATATCATTCTCTGAATTTCTTTTCTTGCTGCTTCTTTCAAAGCTTGAGCAATGGGATATGACCGTTTATTAAAATTTACATTTTCTTTGAACTTTAATTCACACAGGAAGTTTTTTGCTTTTCCAGGTGAATCCGAGAATACTGATTTATATTTATTATAAATTTTTATAAGCTGTTGTTTTTGTTATACATTAATTATTTCCTGGGCCTGCCTATCTTGAAACTCTATGATTTCTTCTATCTTCCCTTGCCACATCTTTGATTCTGTTACTTCTGTATTTTTACCTAGGGTTAATCTATTATCCTCCCTAATATAGAATGAGCTCGGACACTGAGGGGCACTTTGGCTACCAATTATCTCAGCCGATAACTCACCTTCTTCTGCGCTCAGTGTTACTATACCACTGGCCAGATTTATAACTGCAGTGTGTCGCCGTAGCATATCACACCCTATTAACACCCTAAAAGGTAGCCCTTTAGCTACTAAAAATCCCATAGGTATTCCTATCTCACTAGTAGTAACATTCAAATACACTTGTTTTCTGATTGTTTTATTTTGCTTCCCGGTGGCGCCAATAATTGTTAAATTATTAATTGGTAAAGTAGGTATTCTCTCAGTAGTTAGTTCAGTAATCCGGTCAAGTTCTAATTGATCAATAATTGAAACATTTGCTCCTGTATCAATCATGGCCTCTGCCAACACTCCATGTAATTTGATTTGTATATAAACTATATCATTGTTTTGTGATGACTTTAATTGCTCTTTCTTCCATTAACTCCACCTGTATATCCTACTTTACTTTACTTTATCCAATCCCCGCTCTCGGCAGTTCAGCCATTCGGCGGCGAGCCTCCCAGTACAGACAGGATAAAGTTCGCGTTTGCAGGTTCGCCAGTTCAGGACAGACAGGTAGGTGTTGTCCATCCATCATTCCTCCATTGTACAGCGGGCAGATGTTGGAATTCACCAGGCCGAATCGGTGTAAATGGGCTTGGAGGTAGTTGTGACCAGTGCATAGTCTGAACTCCGCGACCGCAGTCGATCTCTTGAGGGTTCGTGAAATTGGTGTCGTAAGAAGAGACTCCCACTTTTTGCCTCTGCCGGCTTCTGTATGTATTTGTTTCAGGTAGTTCTTTACGGCCATTTCAATCTGATATTTTGCCGATGATAGGCTAGTGGGGGTGTCAGGTTGCTGCATTAGGGCTCCATTTTTTGCAAGCTTGTCCGCTTCTTCATTTCCGTTAACACCAACATGGCTGGGGATCCATTGTAGGTGGACAACCCAGTTGCCATGTATGAGGGTAGCGAGAACTTCATGTGTACGGAGCGTCAAGATGCAGTCCGTGGGACTGTTTTCAGCTAGTGCGACAATGGCGGCTTGAGAATCGATAAAGAAGACGACTCGCTTTAGTTGGATACTTTGGCATTTAGCTAGTTGTTCTGCGGCCATTTGGATAGCTTTGACTTCGCCGTCGTAGTTGCTGGAGTGCAGTCCCACAGCACAGCTTATTTGGAAAATTTGAGAATATGCTCCGGCACCAGTTCCACGGTTGGGTAACATTGATCCATCAGTAAAAATATGTAACCATTCCTTTTCAGGATAGAGGGTGTGGATTGTTTCTATAGCAGATTTTTTGAGTTCATGTGGATCTGTAAGATATTTTGGCGCTGACTGGTCAATCAGAGTTAGTCTTTTCACCGGCGTTGCATCAAAAACAGTGTTTATACTTGCAGGGGTGCAGGGTTTCCCGTATTGACCTTGTATTTGTCTCTGAGTTTCTCAGCCCATTGGATAGGGGTAGTTTGTGTTTTTAATCTATGGTTTGCTGGCGTAAAACCGTTCCAGTGTTTGTGGTCAACTCGTCTAGATCTTTCCCAGAACTTGAGTGTTAATTTCTCTCTTCTTGAAGTGAGTGGCTCTATGTCAGTTTGAATTTCCATCGCTTGAATTGGTGTTGAGAAAGCGCCACCTGTGATGATTCTGAGCGCGTCGTTCTGGACTTTGTCGAGCCTCTTCAGGTTATTGGAGCTTGCAAGGGAGGTTACTTCGCTGGCGTAGTCCATGGTGGGTCTCACATATGATTTGTATGCGGTTGCTAGCACATCTTGGGTACATCCCCATTTTGTCGCTGCTAGCCGTTTCTATAAGCTTATGCACTTCTCTCCCCGCTCAGTGGTTTCCTGGATGTGGCTGTTGAATGTCAGTTTTGTGTCTAGCTTGACGCCCAGGTATTTCGCAATCGAAGTTTCAGGCAGGTTAGTTCCTTTATACTGAAGTTCGATTTTTGGAGGTTTAGTAGAGAGGGTAAAAAGTTGAAAAACCGTTTTATCAGGACTTATTACCATTTTGTTGCTGTCTGCCCAGGTTGCGACGTTTTTTAAAACAGAGTTGACTACTGATTCAAGGTGGGAGGTGCTGCTTGTAGTTGCCACAGGATGACATCATCTGTGTATAGAAGACAGGATATTCCAGGTATCTTATTGATCGCTGTTGTTAAGTCATTGATCATAATGTTGAAGAGCAGACAGCTGATTACTGCGCCTTGGGGTAGTCCTTGTCGCTGTAATTTGTACTTAGAAGTGGTATTAACGAATTTATATTAACGCCTGTATATCCTTTAAATAATGATTTCTGATAATTGTTATTGGTCTTGTTAATTTACTATTATGATTAGGTCTGTGGTAAATTCTGTGCCCGGTTGTTTCTAGCAGTGACGGGCAGTCACATCTTCTCACTGCTGGTACCCGTTTCCCCGATTTCCGTCATTATTATTATTTGGTTCAACATTTTCACTATGTTGAGTATTGTTTACTGGCCTTCTTTCTTCCTCACTAGCTCTGAATCTAGGTTGTTCTTCACTCCTACTTCTTTGTGGACCTTCTTCTCTCTGATAAGAATCATTTCTATAATTTCGATTGTTATAATTTTGCACTCTTCCTCGATACCTGTTGTTATAATAATTATTATTGGCACGTACATAATTTACTCTTGGTTGATTATCTCTAGGTTGTTCATTTTTCCACTCCTCTGTATTCCCTGACCTCCATCTACTCCTGTAATATGATTCTTGCTCATAATTCTCTAGTAGCGTTTCCATACCTCCAATGGTTTTTATTTGTCTGCTTAATTGAGCACTGATAATCTTTTCCTCAAAGTGATACGCAATTTTGGTCACCAAACACTCTTCAGGGATTTTTGGGTCTAAATATTTTGCCACACACACCTTCCCCAAAAAATAAGCAGTAGGTGTCTGTCCTATATTGCGGTCATACCTACCATGACAGATATCGTCTCTAATAATGTTTTGCACTGACTCCGACCAGTACTTAAGTTTGAACATTGTTTTAAAATTCCCATAATCATACACCTCGTTCCTGATTAAAGTCCACCAGTTATCGTTAATGTTTTTGAAAGATTCATCTAATATCCCTTTAATCATGTTCCATCGGTTCTCCTTTGACCTATTCAAAATTTCATCTACTCTCCCTAAAAATTCAAGTGTGTTTCTTCGATAATCCCGAAAGTGTACACTTTCCCTACTATCTTGGATAGCATGTTGTGTGTTGCATGTAGATCTGGAACCCATTCTATCTACATCCCCTTGTAAGTTTGTTTGTAGTTTTTGTAAATTATCTAATTTTTCTACTTGGCTATGGAACTGATTCTTGACATTTTCTACCGTTTCGTTAAAATCTGTGAATTTACCGTTTAGGCTGCTTTTTATACTATCTAACTGGTCATTATTTTCTTGTCGTATGGCCATTATACGAACTTGATTACTTTGTTCCTCTCGGTCCATTCGGGCATCTATTCCTGCTTTAATTTGTTCCAGCTTCTCTTCTGTTTGATCTAATCTTTGATTGGTTTTAATTATTTTCTTGTATGCCTCCTCCTTGTATTCATCTACTCTTTGGCTAAGCGTTTTGTTAACATTTTCAATTTTACTCTCGAGATTTTCCCTTAACTCCTTATTGAAATTCTCCATTTTACCCTCAATTTGTTTTAAATTTTAATTATTCTCTTCAAATTTTGCATTCATATCTTCCCTTTGTCCGTCAACAGTTTCTTTCAATTCATGGTTCGTTCATGGTTTGTCTGAGATCTCCATGAATGGTCTCAATTTTTTCATTGAATTGTTTTACTAAACTTTCCTGAATACTATCTATTTTCTCATTGGTTTGTTTGTTTTGTTCCTTCAAAGTTTCGTTTTGTTTCTTTGAAGTTTCCTCCTGTTTCCTAAAGTTTTCATCTATTTTATTAAATTTTTCGCTCAAGGTTTCATTTTGTTTCCTTGAGTTTTCATCTATTTTGTCAAATTTCTCCTCCTGTTTCCTAAACTGTTCTTTTGAGTTTTCCAATATTATTCTCAACATCTCATTCATGCTCATGTCTTCTTTTTGGGCGGATCTATCTGGTTGATCCCCTTGGGCATCCTCTTCGATTATTTCCTTTTCCGTGTCCATAATTGCTTCAGTTTCTTCTTTGTCGCCTATCTGTTGTTCTATTTCACTGTCCGTGACTACTTCTATTTCTTGTTCCTGTCCACCTTCTTCCTTCTCCTTGTCTTCTGCCCTCTTCTTCGATCTGCCTCTGGTATTATGCATTTCTTGTTTTCTCATAACTGCCGATGAAAATTAGGTTTTTGTGATATTATTTTGTCGAATATCTTAAAATTTCTTTCTTAATTAAAGCCCTTTTACGTTGAGCGCCATTCTGTAACATCTCACGGGTATTCCCTCTCAGAGTCTTAAATAGTACTTTACTTAATGGAATCTATGTTTTATTTGGCTCACGTTGTTAGCATTATCTTGTAACGTCTCGTGGTCAAAGTCTCGGAGTCTATTTATTCTCCTCGAGAATCTCGCTTTCATGAGAGTCACTGTTAATCCTTTATTGATTGTATTTGTAAATGTTCAGTGTCCGTTATAATTTATGTTTAACTTAAATTATACAAAAAAAAAAAAAAAATCGAGAGTATGTGATTTGGGAGAATTCAACGAAGTTGTTAGGAGAGAGAGGGCCAAAGGTATTATCCCCGGAGTATACAATTACTTAATTTATATTTTTTCCGCTCATGAGACCAGCTGATTTTGACGTCTGCAACCCAATTTGAGGTTAAATTAACACCAATTGTCGGTAATATTTTTCCGGCTGTTCGTCCTCTTCTTTGTCTCCTGAAACTCTGTAACAGCTACCCTCTACGAGAAATAATACACATTTTATTTATAACAAAATATTCAGGGTATTTATTTATTAAATACACTGATTTTATCTTCTCCCAATACAAAAAGTTATAATCGATTCTCCCTGTCAACACAACATTGGTTCGATCTTATTTGGTAAACATAGAAATTATAACAAAATATTTTTTATCCTTGATAAAATATTAAAACATTAAAGAATCAATTTATTAATTTCCCAGGGTTAATGGTAAGTTCTTTGTGTTATGAGACGGTCAGAAATGAATAATAAGATACCAAGCTTTACATACAAAAAAATTTGATTATATTTGTTTTTTCTTTAGTATGTAGTTCCGGGTTTATCCGCCAGAGTACAGGTTATGTTCTTCGCTACAAACACGGAATTATTTAATGGATGCTGAAAACGCACAAAGTTCCGTAATGAAGGTTTTTTGGTTAACAAAAATTAATAAAGTTTGTTTCACCTCTTTTCCTGAAGTGTTTACTTGTATGGTGCTGTTTCTAGTGTTGAAGTTATAGGTGATTTGTAATTTAGTTAATTTTTACTAGGATACGGTCTCACCAAAAATCTCGAAGTGTAGTCAAACTAGGCCTGGACTGGTAGTTGGATTATTTCAAAGTTTCATCAAATAAAGGACATGAATGTTGATACTTGAAGGAGTTCTAACATAAGGTGGACATCACACGTTAATTTTTATTAAATTTCGCACTATTTCTAAAAGTATTCATTAGGTTTTTTCAAATTTAAATAGGCATTACACTTTTTTTCAAACGTTCTTTTTCCAATCGTTTTAACAATTAAATTATATCTTGTTAGTTGGTTACTGTTAGTAACCAAGAATTTTTATATGTTTTTTTATTGGTTAATCTATATACTTTTGAGTATATAGGCTGTTTTTAATTATTATAAATTTATTTCTTATTTATAGAAAAATAATCCTTTTTAACTTTTGTTTATAATCCAATTTAATTTATATAGGGTTTTTCTTTCTATTTTCTCTTAAACTTATACATAGGTCTTTAATATTTTGATTTCCTTCAATTGTATTTATTTATTATTTGCTTAAAGTATCCTTACACTAAACTATTTTCCTCTGCCATCTTACTTATATAGTATTATTTTATATTATAATTTTATATTTAACCCTGGGTTTTTTCTTATATTTAAACACAATGATTATATTAAACATAAAAATTATACCTAGGTACAAGACCTTTGTGGCCTACACAATACAAATTATACAAAATACAGAATTTGTCAGTAGCAATCTAGTCTACTGCTACCATTGATTGTTTTTCCATCTCCAGTATAAATCTGTGAGATGCTCCTTTTTAACCACTTACTTTCTCACTATGTACACTATATCACAATTTGTACACTATATGTCACTTAGTTATAGTTTATAGTGTTCTGTAGTACAAAGTAATCTATAGCTAGGTACATAATACCCATTTCTGACCTTTATAGTGGAGTGATTACGTTATCATTTTTGGGCATGGGTTATGTAACGTTACAATATATATATATATATATATATATATATATATATATATATATTCAATATTTTAATTAACATTGTAACATCACAAAATGTTCCATAATAATAATAAACACCAGAAGGGTGAATGATACTAAAGTAACTATAAATGAGTAACGAGAGAGAGTGTAACAGTAAAAATTATAAATTATTTTTTCTCCAATAAAGAATTAAAGGAGAGAAGAAATTCAAGTAAACAGTGGTAAATCCACTATCTGTATAAATGACACTACAACATAATTAAACAAAATGACAAAGACGAAATGACCAGACAAGTTTCCCACATAAACTGTTAAGTGAGCGCAATAAAACCTTTGATGAATAAAATCAGATAAAATTAGTAAGATAAGAAATGATATGAATAATGTTTGTGCCATGTATTATAAATAGAAACAGCACATTAGCTGACCCGTGTCAAAGTAGTGATTTAAAAAGACAAATATAAAGAACGATACTATGATTAGTCATAAACAATAAAAGAATATAAGAAAACCAATAATATGTGTTAAAATAATTTAAGAATAACAATCAATGTAAACACTGAATGTATTCAGGGAAGATTATAAGTAGATAAAATATGTAAGAAATATCATAATAGTCAAGGAACAAAACATTGTAAAGGAATGATAACAAACCCAGAATGACCTAATTGAGTCATGAAAATAAGAATCAGATAGAAACCCTACTAAGCATAGGGAAGTAAAATAATAATGATGACAAAAAGAATGTAAAACACCACTACCAGAGTGATGTTCTAAGAATAAGAGATAAGAAAGACATGTTGAAGTAAAAATAATTAAATATAGAGATTTATGATAAAAAACCAACAAATATACTAATAATTAATATTGTTCAGCTGGATACAGCATTTACATATAATAAGGTGTTCTTTTTAATCAAATAATCATGTTCAAATTAGAAATTAAGAATAATTAAACAAATATTAAGAAAAAGTTATTAGTCGGATCTGCAACATTTAGCAGACGACGAATGTAAACAATGCATTAGTTTGTGTAAAACAAAGAAATGTTAATGAAAACTATGACCAAACTGGCATCAAGCCATGTCAAAATAAAGATAAATAAACAAGCTTTACAATGATAGTAATAGAACCCGAATTGTAATTGTAATAACTGAGATATAAACGTTAGCATCATAAATTTGGTGAATTTTGAATAAATACAATTAAATAATAACAATAGTGACACTGACGCTCCGAATACAAATATGTAATGCCTATAAATAGAATTACGTCACCATGACATCACTTTCAGCCAATCACGGGCTACTTTAGAAACACGCGGACACTGCCTAGCGGACTTCTAAAAAAACTATATAAACGATCGCAATTGTAAACAGAGAAGCATTTTGTCTCTTTCCACTCAATCAACAACAACTAATCCAGGCCGATTTATCATCCAAAATTCAATAATCAACGAGAAGGAAGAAGTATAATTAAATATCAGTGCGTCGATAATAGTAGTGATACTTTTACTAGAAGTGCGTGTTAAAGAACGAGGTTAACTACCAAACATAACCAATGAAATAATCAGTCAAGAAGAAAATAAAATCGTTCAAGTGCAAAATAAAGTGAAGTGTAACCACAATCAATGTAACAGATCGTGAGGAGAGGTAATAAATAATAATTGAGATTAATAACCAGGGAGTATGGTGCATATATTTACATTGTTAACGAGTAAGCTATTAGCAGTATAATATAATACACCTGTATACTGACGCAAGAAACAATAATACAATAAGTACTGAACACTGTTTTAAATTTATTTAAAGGAATTATAATATTCCGACATAAGATTTCATGTAGTAACGTTATCATAACTAACCTAAGATTGGTACAAATTGAACGAACTTCTCGTTTACTAATTTCAATAACTAAAGGTGTCTAACCTAATATTCAAATATTTTGTAACAGCATTGTAAAGTAAGGCAGTGGCGTTCTATTCTGTAAATTAAAAGAAGTCACCCTTGAGATAGATAATAATTATAAATAATCAAACGATTAAGACTAGAGTCTTCATTGCAAACAGTCTGAGTTAGAAAAAAGTTAAAAGCCGGATGATTTGTAATCCGTTTGTTGTCATAAAATGAATGTATTTAATTGAATCTATTATAGAGTGAGCAATAAACAACTGAATTGTAAAGTAACAACTATTGTCAACAATTATTTAAATAAATAATTAATCTTTATTACTAATTCATGAGTTGCAATTTCAAAGTAAACAAACAGTTAAGTTGGCTATAATTCAAACAAGCGAACCGCCAACACTTAGAGTCAATCAAACAGAAAAAAAGGAATTTAACTCCTGATACTGATATAATCACTAAGTCAATTATTAACTCAAAATCAAGCAAAATTAATCATTCGATTAATCAAAAGAATTCTTTTTTATGGGACATTTCTCACGAAATCCCATATGGCGCCCAAGTAAAAATTTATCAGTGCTCACTGAAACATTATCAGTACCATTATACTGTTTGATAAAAAACTTGACAGTTTATTAATCACCTGAGACCGACTGAACGTCTAGTACAACATCACAGGTACGTGAAGGTTTAAATTATATAATATAACTTTGTCTAAACTGTACACTGACTTACACAGACGACACAATTCAAAAGGCCGACACAATTCAAAAGGAGTGTGAACGAACGTCAAGAGGTCTACGGAACTGGTTACATTCAAACAACGGATCTACAACCAAATAAATACTCAATCTAAATAAACAAGAACATCAAAATCGAATTAAACAATTAATTAAATAAAATAAGAATCATTAAAGAAGTTATTTGACGAAACCGAGTGTTACCATCACCAAAAAAGTAAAAGTGAAAGTTATAAGAAACAAACTGACAGCATCAACAGAAAGACTGTATTAACATCTAGCATAATATTTCTTAATAATTCTTATCTGCAGTACTCGACTCGTATTAGAATGCTATTCCTATGATATTTCTTTTCATTTCGTTAATTATACAATGATTAAACAAAATACACTTTCTAGTATGTCATTTCACATAAACTGAATTGTTAGTATCTGAACAAGTGTGGTTCTTTTGAGAATGAGATGAGTTATACTTATGGTAGATATTAATTTTTATGTTTGTATATTAGAATTGTGAATTGTTAAGATTTTATACGTTACTTGTTTGCCGGATTCCAGACTCTGATTAATTGCTCTACGTTGCTCATTACACTTCACTTTCACTAAACATAATTGATTATCACTTCTTAAACTTGAACCACATGCTCGCGTTGTACTTAACGTCACGCACATAAATAAATATACATTCTCCTCAACTTCACACGCACATATAAAAATTCTTCCTAATACGTACTTTACGCGCACTAATAAAATATTCTTCTTTATACTTTAACGTGTTACTTCTTGATTTTTAATTAGATTTTTAATCTTACATTAAAAAAAAAACTATTATGACATTCCGTTATATTACTGAAAGTTTGTACAGAGTAAAGCAGATTTCGCGTACTTGTCTGGAAATTTACTTAAAAAAAGCTCCTCATCTTCATTTGCTTCTCTCTTTTTATAGTTTCGCTATTGATTCCATCACCACCTTCCTGGTTGATGACACTTTCATTGGCCAGGGTTTGAAATATTCCCCAGTGAATTTGAAATTCTCCATTCCTGTCTTGTTATTTTTTCGCGCGCTGAACTGACGCTATTGCTTATTGGTCAAACAGTCCGGGCATGTAGTATTTTACCGCGTGGCCGCTTTGCTGTTAAAAACGACGCTACTTTCTAAAATCGCAATAAACTTTGGGGTGTGATCTTTTGTCTCCTGAAGGACACCAACCGGCTTTTCTAACGGTACTTGCCAGTTTTTTGCTGTTTCTGATACACAAAACATTTTATGCGTTTATGACATACTAGGTACATTCGTCTATTGTATTTTTATTTCGGCTGGTGACAGACTGTCGGCACACAAGCCTCGCCCTATTCATTCTTATTCTACGTATTACTTACATCTATGTGTATTACAAATTCATATCCTACCATATCTCTATAATTATTGTTAATAATCGAGTTTTTTATTTATATTTATATTGTACATATATTGAATTAATTTATATATATTTATGTTGTATACATATTGAATTAAATATAACGTTCCCCAGTAACATTACATTTGTCCCCCAAAATGATTTCTCCATAATTGTCTTAGAGAATTTGGGACATCATTTTGTATGCCTCTTACTGCACAACCATTCAATGAAGGGTTTGTTTACAATTTACACACTTTCACAATATGGTCAAAACCGGTCCCCTTAGCTTGTCACTCTCACTTTTTCTCTGAGGGTTGGTTGACAACATACAGTCATTGCGGGGTCATTCACATCCTACTACCCTAACTTCTAAATTACATAATACTACCTTTTCACACCCTCGCTTACCCGCTACGTTAACATATATTTTAAACAATCATTATCTCCTTTAATTTACATTATCCTTAGTACATTACATGGATTTACACACACTATTTTTTTTTTCATTAGTTTTGTTACGTACAGAAATTTTTATATTAAGTTAAGTTACATACAAAAAATTTTCATGTTAAGTTACGTACAAATTTGTTTTATGTTAAGTTTATCTACATATAAAATTTTCATGTTAAGGAATTTTAATATTCTTTATTTTCAAATTCCCTATTAATACAATAAATCATCCATGGTAGTATGGCTTCATCTGCCTGACGAAAATGCCTCGCACCGATTCAAGGTTGTCGACCTCAGCTACCACGTATGTTGCACCTCCCTTAACCTCTTTGATCTTATAAGGGCCTTCATATAGTTCACAAAACTTGACAGTAATCTTGTTAGTTAAGTCGGAGATCGGGTTGGTTCGAATTAATACTAGATCTCCGATACTGAACTTTAGCTGCTGTTTCTCCCCATTATGTCTTTGTGCTCTCTTCTCACCCTTCCTCCTTATCTTCTGGTAGATCTCTCCATGATTGAGCCCATGATTGAAACTCTTCTCGGTTGCTGACCCCACTGAGCTTGGTGTGGCGTCATCTCAATAGTATCGTGATAAGTTTCATTTATAGATTTTTCTACTAGTTTGATGTATTTTGCCCATTTCGTGTGGTGTCCACCCACCAGTATTCGAAACACATTCCCTAGCTGTCGGTTTACCCTTTCTGCTAAGTTTGTACATAGGTTCCGAATAGCGGTGTACTTCGGTTTAATCCCAAGATGGATTAAGTTCTTCACCCATGACTTACTGGTGAATTGGGCTCCATTATCGGTTAATATAGCCTTTGGTTTACCAATTTCTTGTATATATATCCTTAACTTATAAATTGTTGTGGCAGTTGTTGCCTTTTTCATGGGGTATAACCTTACATATTTCGTAAAGTTATCTATAATTATTAATAAATATTTTACACTGCCCGTTGATGTCAGTAGTGGTCCGTAAAAATCCATGCTGACCAGCTCTCCTTGGGACTTTGGTAATATTGGCTTGGTAAATTTCGTAAATTTGGATAAGTGGTCCCCCGTGGAATATTCTTTGGCTAGTTCATACGTTCTTTTCATACCAATATGACCATAGATTGTGTGGATCTCCTTAATTAAATCTTCACCCAACTCCTTCGTAAGTACCAGTCTCCATTTCCGCTTCTCCTGACGGTATAATTTTTGGTTGTACCACGTATATATCTTGTGTAGTTTACTGCCCGGATCACTTTGTAATTGGTTTATGATTTATTCATGGATTTCGTTGTCCATGACATGTCCGTTACTTAACTAAATATCACTATAGTATTGACGACTCGGAACACTAAGTTTTTTATAAGTAAAAACGTAAAGTTTTACCTTACAGCCTAAACCGGCTTTCACCTATAGAAGGCTTCATCAGAGGCTGTCGTAGGTAGCGTTGTTCGTCTTGTTGTTGGCGACGGGATAGTTTTTCGAAAGATCGAAGCTGTGTGTGTGTGGTGAGATGTGTTCAAATAATGCGCGCGATTTGAATTGTGTATGTTCGTTTAGGATGTGTTTTTATTTGTTTTTGTGTGTTTGTATATTTCTAATTGTTCTAGAGTGTCTGGTTTTCGGCCTTTTGTGTGTACGTGTAGAATGTTCATGTTATTGTCGATGTTTTTATATGTGTGGTTTGCTTCAATGAGGTGGTTTGCAAAGGTAGATTCTGTAGTGGTGTGGAGTGCTTTTGTGTGTTCTAATACTATACAGGGGAAACAAAAGACAATGTGAACAGTTACTAACACACATAAACAAAATACATAAAAACATAACCTTCACTGCCGAATACGAACACAACAATACCATAAACTTCTTAGACCTCTCCATCACAAAACTAGAACACAGTCACAAATTCAGTATATACAGAAAACCAACTACAACTGACACACTAATACACAACACCTCCAATCACCCAATACAACACAAACTAGCTGCTTTTAGAACCATGATACATAGACTTAACAACATCCTCTTAGATGAAATAGACTACAAAGACGAACTAAACACGATAAAATATCTAGCAGAATCTAACGGTTATGACAGAACAATAGTCAGTAAACTCCTACACAAAACAAACAACAGACAAAGACAGAAAACAACAAAATCATAACACTAACATACATTAACAAACAAACAGAAAAAATTGCCCACAAATTTAAAAAAGCGGGATACAGAATCGCTTACAAAACTACTAACAAAACAGAACACACACTATCAAAATGCATGCCCAAAGCACAAAACAAATTCGATCTACCCGGTGTATACAAGCTAAATTGTTCAAATTGCAATAAATTCTACATAGGCCAGACAAGACGTAGCTTCAAACAGAGATACATTGAACACACAAAAGCACTCCACACCACTACAGAATCTACCTTTGCAAACCACCTCATTGAAGCAAACCACACATATAAAAACATCGACAATAACATGAACATTCTACACGTACACACAAAAGGCCGAAAACTAGACACTCTAGAATAATTAGAAATATACAAACACACAAAAACAAATAAAAACGACATCCTAAATGAACAGACACAATTCAAACCGCACGCATTATTCGAACACATCTCACCACACACACACAGCTTCGATCTTTCGAAAAACTATCCCGTCGCCAACAACAAGACGAACAGCGCTACCTGCGACAGCCTCTGATGAAGCCTTCTATAGGTGAAAGCCGGTTTAGGCTGTAAGGTAAAACTTTACGTTTTTACTTATAAAAAACTTAGTGTTCCGAGTCGTCAATACTATAGTGATATTTAGATTTTATTCAGTTTCTCATCGTTTTTCTGAACTTGTGATATGTTTTGTAGTTGTTTCCTTAAACTAGGGTTTATCTTTATTTCCATCGGACTGATTTCCAATTCCTCATCATAATCCATGGGTCTGTCCATCTCTGAATCTTCGGGATATCTACTGAGTATGTCCGCTACAATGTTCTCACTACCCTTACAGTGCATGATATCGAAATCGTACTCCTGGATAGCGAGTATCCATCGTGTAATTCGCGAATTCGTTAGCTGACATTTTTGCATGAAAGTTAGTGCCTTGTTGTCCGTTATGATTGTAAGTGGACGCCCTAACATATAAGTTCTGAACTTCTTTAAGCAGTGTACTATACTTAATAATTCTAATTCGGTAGTAAAATAATTGAGTTCCGCTCCCCTGAAAACGTGGCTAGTAACTGCAACTACTCCTATCTGATTATCGTCGTCAATTTGATACAACTGCCCTCCTAACGCATATTTACTTGCATCTGTTTGTAGGTAGAATCTTTTGTTAGGATTCGGATGTCTGAGCATTACTGTATTTACGAATAATTGTTTTACCTTCTCGAACTGTTCATCCTGCTCCTTCGTCCATTTGAACTTTACTCCTTTCTTCAGCAGTTGTAGCAGTGGCTGGGTCTCTTCGGCGTAACGACTCGTAAATTTATTATAAAAATTTGTTAATCCTAGGAACCCTTTTAGCTGTTTCGGATTCTTTGGTCTAGGGAAGTTTATTATTGCGGCTACTTTCTCTGGTGACGCACTGATGCCTTTAGTAGATAGTTCGTACCCTAAATAATCTATCTTTTGTCTGAAAAACTTTGATTTCCGTAGATTGACGATGAGGTTAGCCCTTTTCAGGTTTTCAAGTAGTAATCGCAGGTGGACTATGTGTTCTTCGACGCTCCGGGATACGCATAAGCAATCATGGACATATATAATTGTGAATCGTTTCATTTCTTCAGTCAGTACATGGTCCAATCCTCGGGTCAGGCTCGCCAAGCTGGTTTTGAGTCCAAACGGAGTAACGGTGTAGCGGTAGCATCGTCCATTATATGAAAAACCTGTGTAGTCACGGAATTCTTCAGCTAGTGACATCTGCCAGAAACTACTCATCAGATCAATGCTGCTCATTACACTTATGTCACTACAGTTCGCTAAGACTTCATTAATTGGTACCGCCCCTTCATAATCTGGTACAGTTACCGAATTAACTCGCCGAGCATCCAGACATGGTCGTACAGACTGATCCTTCTTGATGACTGTCATGATAGGGTTTATATATGGGCTGGCAGCTCGCTCTATCACTCCGCAGTCCTCCATTTTTCTTATCTCTTGGTCAACTGCATTTTGATATTTTATTGGTACTGGCCAACCCCTTATGCAATAAGGCGTATTATCCGTTACGACAAACTTATGTTCATATCCATTTACTCTACCTGGTTGCTCCCTAAATATCCTGTGGTTATCTAACAATACATCTTCCAGCTCCTTCTTTGCTTGATTGCTAATCCCATTAACC
Source organism: Magicicada septendecula (assembly GCA_034769895.1). NCBI lineage: Eukaryota > Metazoa > Arthropoda > Insecta > Hemiptera > Cicadidae > Magicicada > Magicicada septendecula. The sequence continues at coordinate 1,117,820,952 of CM068367.1, read as the reverse complement.
TCCTCCATTTTTTCTCGGATCATTGTCGTGGTATGTTCCTCTCCCTAGTACACTTCTATTGTTAACATTTCGGAACTTTCAGGTACTCCTCCTTCCGTAACATGATTATTAAATGTTGTCTGGTTGTTATGTAAATTGATGATACACCCACCTTCTTGTAGCAGTTCTATTCCCATTATGCAATCTCTTATTAAATCAGGTACTATAATAAACACACTATCAATCACGTATGCACCGAATTTCACTTCTACTAATATTTGTTGGGTAATTTGCTTTGATTTCTTACCAACAGCTCCCTTCACTATTGTGTTTGTTAATCTTAATAGATTCAATTTTCCCATTTTATTTTTGTTTTTATTAACCCATTCTGCAGAAATTGCATTTATCTGGCTCCCAGTGTCAATTAACGCAGCAACCGATACCCCATTTAGATATAAGTCCAACTCCGGACATTTCAATTTCCGTGTTCTTACAGTTTCCTTATCCTCTTCTAATAGGTCGTCCCTTATGTCTACAAATGTCATACTAATCTCCTTATAACTACATACTAAATCTACCTTATCACTACATTGAAACCTACTTAGTTTTTTGAATTAGGACATTGTATATTTGGGTTTGGTATTTGTCCTTGAGCTTGACTAGTACTTGCGATGGCGTTGACCTGCGTCTCGTATACTTGTTTTTGTGGCCCCTTGTTTACATCCCTCCGACCGTGCTCATTATTATTCTGCACCCGGTTCTACCATGAGTTATTACGGTTATCCACTGGCCTTTCCGCTCTCCTATTCTGCCATGGGCGATTTGTACTTTCTTCTTCTCATTTTATCTGCGGTCGTTCTACTGTATTCACATTCCGCATTGCTGTAAACTCCATCGATAACATTTGGAATTCAGCAATGTTACTAACTCCTCTGGTAATTGTAGCGACAGCTATATCATGGTGGTAATGACGCGCTAACTTCCTTATTAGATGTTGATTGGATATGGGTGGAATAAGTTGGCGATTTTGTAATATACATCTTTCCATGTATTGAATCATGCTCAATCCACTCTCATATCTATATTTCCCGAATTCCAGTCGGTCATGCACCACTTCCTGTACCATTTGGTTCCAATACTTCGCAATGAATGCGTCCTGGAACTCTTGAAATGTATTAATATCATTCCGTATTAACCGCCACCATATCGCTGCCTCTCCTTCTAGATGTCTTGCGACCCAGTTTACCCCTTCATTCGTGTAATACTCCTTCCGGATCTCCTCCAACTCCTTTATGAATTCCATGGGGTATTCCCCTTCCCCGTTGATCGTCCATCTACTTCTGTACAATTGTTTTCGTATCGTTCTGTGAGTTTTTGTATCTGTTCTGTATTCCTTTCTCTTACATCGTTTATTTCATGGTTAACTTCTTCTCTGTGTTGCTGAATTTGGTCTTCTTGTCTCTTATTATTTCTATCTACCTTTTTAGTTATCTTGTTAATTTCTTGTGCGACTTCTTCTCGTGTGTGCCGGATCACCTGGTCTTTTTCCTCCAGTTGTTCGTTCATGTGCGTTTGAAATGTTTTCATCTCTTTATTTACCACTTCCCTTGCTTCCGATCTCAGTTTTGTTGATAGTTCTCTGTTCTCGCGCTTAATCTCACTGAATTGTTGTTCTACTTGTAATCTATGCTCGCTTAACTGTTGTGTCATGTATTGTTCAAGATCTTTCTTTAATTGTATATTGTTTTCATGCATGCTCTCTTTAACATCTTCAATTCTTTTTTCCAGCTGCTTGGTATGTTCTGCCATTAGTTTTGTGTTTTCCACCAGTTTCCTTATTTGTTTATTATCCTCCCTTGTTTGTTTAGTGTTTTCCATCATTTGTTTAGTGATTTCCGTCATTTGTTGTGTTAATTGTTTATTATCTTCCGCCATTTGTTTTGCGAATTGTTGTAACATTGTGACTATGTCTATGATTGTTTTTGTATGTTGTATTGCGCTGGTTACGTTTTCTTCTGCTCGTCCCCTTGCCTCTGAAGAAATCGGTGCGGTTTCATTATCGGTTAGTTCGTCAAATATTCCCGTCTCCCCCATCTGGTTATTAACTTCGAACTCCCCTTCATCACTATTATTGATATTATAGGTACTTGCCATTTTTACTTCACTATTTTTAATTTGATTAAAATTCCTTAACTTTTTACTCTTACTTCGTGTTAACATTAATTATTTTGTAAAATTTCATAAATATACTTCTTATTATCTACCTCATCTCATTCTACCGAGCTTATTTAATTCTGACTTTAAGCTCCACGTTGTTGAGCGCCAAATATTAAGATTCTCAAAGGCTCCCACTATTTGATGTCAATTATAATGATTTATATTATTTATGATTTAAATTTTACTATCTGTTACTAAATACATCTATTCATTATTATGTAATTCATTAATTCGGTTGGGCGCCAGAGCAGAGTATCCCAGGGTTTATTAATAAATAATAACTCATTCAGTTCAGATACTAATATTCTCTATTATTCCATTTTATTACAACTAAGGCATCTGACATTTATCATAAACATTATGATATTTAATATAACATTATTGATATGTTTAATACACATTTTACTACTAACTTCAAAGTATTATTCTTTAAGATTACTATTATTTACGTATTCTTCAGTTAACGAGCCACAGTATTATATTCTATTCATCTGACATATATATATGTTTAGTTTTTATTAGTTTTGTATGCTATTTTTATATCTGTGTTTTTAAATAGTTTTGTTAGTTTTGTCATTTTATTATTTATATATGTGAATGTGGCCCATTTTTTGTTGTTGTTATTATTTATGTGTTATTTTGAACACCTAAATGCATACAAAAAACCAAATATATATAAATCCAATTTAGCCACACATGCAATAAACACAGGACATGAATTCCCAGACATAACCAATGTAACACTAATAAAACATATACCACACAAAGGCACCATAATGAACATTTGGGAAAACTTACAGATTTACAAACATAAAACACAAAACAAATTAATACCAGAACAAATACAAATCAGTACAAAACATGATACAATATTCAAAGCACTCAACATCGAAAATACACAAAATACAAAAACAGATACCACAACCATACACAATAATGCAACTTTGAAGGACCAAAGACCAACAAACTACCTTAATAACATCCAGAAGCCAACACACAAATACTTCACCAGAAACAAGATGGCGAAGGCTGAAGATGAGAGAACAAGAACTCTCGAAACATGTTCCTAATAGGAAAAAAGTATATCTTGAGGTAAATTTAGTTATAAATATTAAAATATATATATATATTGTAACGTCGTGTGTCACGTCCGCCTTGTTTAAGCGCCGCGCTGGAAGCCAATCTGTAACGTCAAGATTCGGTCATCTCTGTAAAAAATGTATATGTAGTGTGTGTTCGCCTCACTGGTGTCGTTACTTCTATGTTTTGCGCTAGCGATTTCCGTAGCGATCCTTCAATTACCAGTACAATGCGAGTGGAAACCTTACCTGTTGTTTCATAGGTGTTTAATAATCCTGGGTGGCGCCAAATTGTTTACTCAAAACAATTAAATTAATAAATATTGTGGTTTAGCGATCTTAGTTATGATGGCTTGGAGCATTCAAATGTATTCCCGCCTTCGTTGTACCTACTTAATCAAGCAGGTAATTCATAGAGTTGGCGGCGTGAGCGCTTGCCGTCATTCTCGCTGGTCTCTGCTATACAATACACAATTTATACAATACACTTCCCTATGAAATAAAAACAATGGTTACACTCTGTACTAGGTTCTTTAATTATTGATTGGTAATTATTCACTTTCACAATAAAATTATTCTTGGTTATTCAACAATTTTGCACCGACAATTAATATGAGTCTTTGGCGAAGATCGATTTTGAACGAGCGATTTAGTCAAGTATGGCGTCTGTGTTGTCTGTTTACAGTTATTTTCGTTCAAAATCTGGGTTCTTGTGATTACAAGAAAAATATTAATAATGATTACAATAAAAAGTACACTACCTTACATTATTTGTACTTAAATAATATAATGTGTAGCTACAATTTGTTCCTGCAGTGTAGTAAAGTGTGTTTCAAAAGTTCGCAATTTAACACTAGGTTACTTTCTTAGTTAATAAATTTTCAGTATTTTATTGTTTTACTTAATCTTCGAAAGAAATTATATTCAGTTTATAGTGAGAGTTCAGATGACTGTGAGAAATATTTAAAGTGAGTTTATTTCTGGAATTTGGGTAATTTAATGATACTTATCAATTCAGTAGGCGTGAGATAAACCGTTGTTCAGGTGAAATGGAATAGTCATCAATTTTGAATGATTTGGGCTTCTGGCATCTTTTTCATGTTAGTTGTGGTAATTTCTTCATTTAATTTTTATTTAAATTGGTCCTTGGCATTAGTTAAATGTTATTGTTCCTCGTCTGCTGCTTACTGGTTCTTCTTTTTGAATTTTGATTACCGGTACTTTTTATACATTTTAAATTAAAATTTAGGTCATTCAAGATCTGGTGTCTAATCTGGATGAGCGTCACTTATTGAATACTATGATTTAACGGAAAAATCGTAACCAACGGTCTGTTGTCATGGTTACGAATAAATTCTGATTGGTTGATCATGACTTTATAACCATTGTTATCAATTTTGAATTATTATTCAAAATTCCTGTATATCTTCTGATTGCTTTTATTCTTCTGTCTTCCTTCCTATATATTAAATATTATCACTACTGTTTGTATTTCCTTTCAAAGATTATTTTGATATCCCTTAAGGTTGGGTTCTTTAAAGTATTAATGTTTGTACAATTATGTTAATATTTGTTAATTACATTTCTCTGAACAATGAGAAATGATACCGAAATATTATAATCTTATATAGGAAGGAACAAAAATCAGTGAGTTGATTGTTAAAAGCCAAACGAGATAGACGTGTCAAAGACTTCTCAAAGAAATATTAACGAAAATTTTATTAACATTAACCGAGATATATGACGAAGCTATATGAAGATAAATAGAAGTTGAATTAAAGTGAAAATACTATAATATCAGTCACTGAAGCATTAAACTAGATTAAATAATATTCAATTAAAACGTCACTACATCTAGACATGACAGCAGAACAAAATTGAACTCAAATAAACGTACACCGAGTGAAGGGAACCTTTTGGGACATAACACTACTATTACCGAACCAAAATCCTGTGGGTAAACAACACTATACTCTACAACTCGTGGATCGTCCAAGAACAACACCACTGGAGAGGAAATAACCAGCGGAGACATTTATTTGAAGAAAGAACTCGTAGCGGAATTTACATCGCAGTTCAACTCATTAAGGCAGCCATTTTTGATTCCAGTCGAAGAGGATGCCGGTAACGTGACGAGTGACGAGTGACGTCAGCCAAGTCAACAGTACCGTAATATCAACTCTTTATATACATTACACTTTATCATTTTTGTCTGTTTCATGAATATGTTTTTTTAATACCTTGTAAGTATTGAATTCTCTTGCCTTTTCTGACTATTTCAACAGTTAAAAGAACCTTATAATATAATAATTACATTGAAATATTTTGCATATATAAATTAATCGAAATGTAACTTCTTATCGAGTCAGATTCAAGCCGGTGCGGCAAATTCAAATAATTGTTTGACATATAAACTTATTTATTGTTTTAATACTGTTTTATTGATCAGCTAAGCCTGAAATTGTATTACTTTAATTATTTAAGAGTAAAAGTGAACTTCTTAAGTAGACAAGCTAGAAGAAGAAGAACAGATTTTAAATTGGCTGCTACATGCAATCGATACGGCTTAGATAATCCATTTGAAGTGAAGAAATAAATAATTTTACATCAGAACACACACAGTCATTAAACAGTATATTTTTTATTAATTGAGTCTAAACAATTAAAAACAACTACACTAATTAAAATTAATTAAATCCATAAAAAATTATTAACCAATTATTATCTAATTATCCAATTATATATTATTTGTATTATTACAATATATATATATATATATATTTCAATCAACTTTCTGAGGATGGGAGAACGGGATCTCCCGAAACATGTTCCTAAAGGAAAAAAGTATATCTTGAGGTAAATTTAGTCATAAATATTATAGTATATATATATATTCAATATTTTAATTAACATCTAGCATAATATTTCTTAACTAATATAACTTTTCTTAATAATTCTTATCTGCTGTACTCGACTCATATTAGAATGCTATTCCTGTGATATTTCTTTTCATTTCCTTAATTATACAATGATTAAACTAAATAACCTTTCTAGTATGTCATTTCACATAAACTGAATTATTAGTATTTGAACAAGTGTGGGTCTTTTGAGAATGAGATCAGTTATTCTTATGGTAGATATTAATTTTTATGTTTGTATATTAGAATTGTGAATTGTTAAGATTTTATATGTTACTTGTTTGCTGGATTCCAGACTCTGATTAATTGCTCTACGTTGCTCATTACACTTCACTTTCACTAAACATAATTGATTATCACTTCTTAAACTTGAACCACATGCTCGCGTTGTACTTAACGTCACGCACATAAATAAATATACATTCTCCTCAACTTCACGCACATATATAAAAATTCTTCCTAATACGTACTTTACGCGAACTTATGAAATATTCTTCTGTACGTCTTTATGCGCACTAATCAAATATTCTTCTTTATACTTTAACGTGTTACTTCTTGATTTTTAATTAGTGAGCTAATCTATACGTTTTAAATAAAAAAAAAAAAAACTATTATGACATTCCGTTATATTACTGAAAGTTTGTACAGAGTAAAGCAGATTTCGCGTACTTGTTTGGAAATTTACTTAAAAAAAACTCGTCGTCTTCATTTGCTTCTCTCTTTTTATAGTTTGGCTATTGATTCCATCACCACCTTCCTGGTTGATGACACTTTCATTGGCCAGGGTTTGAAATATTCCCCGGTGAATTTGAAATTCTCCATTCCTGTCTCGTTATTTTTTCGCGCGCTGAACTGATGCTATTGCTTATTGGTCAAACAGTTCGGGCATGTAGTATTTTACCGCGTGGCCGCTTTGCTGTTAAAAACGACGCTACTTTCTAAAATTGCAGTAAATATTGGGGTGTCATCTTTTGTCTCCTGAAGGACACCGACTGGCTTTTCTAATGGTACTTCCCAGTTTTTTGCTGTTTCTGATACACAAAACATTTTATGCGTTTATGACATACTAGGTACAGTCGTCTATTGTATTTTTATTTTGGCTGGCGACAGACTGTCGGCACACAAGCCTCGCCCTATTCATTCTTATTCTACATATTACTTACATCTATGTGTATTACAAATTCATATCCTACCATATCTCCATAATTATTGTTAATAATCGAGTTTTTAATTTATATTTATATTGTACATATATTGAATTAATTTATATATATTGTAATATTCAGTAAATATATTACCAAATCTATTCTGCGAATGTGGAAGGTCCCACGTTTGAGCATCAATATGTTTTATTCAGTAAATATTTTCCTCTCTTCGGTCGTTGATACTTCTATTTTGTTCAGCCCTGTCTTGGGATCACCAATATGTAATATTAAAATAATTAGTATCTCTGACGTTGATTTGTAACTAAATTAAAAAAAACCTGTGTTTTATTTTTAATTAGATGATTATTTATCTGAGTCTCATGAATCTCAGGGTTAACATACAAGTATCATTAAAGTCAGGTACAGGTTACACATAGAACAGACAATATAATTAATACATGAGACTTGGTAATATGGTGTTGTAAATGTCTGTTGAATGTTTGTGGGTTCTTTTAAACAACTAGAAACTATAACAAAAAACTCTTATGATTAACGACTATTTTATAATAGTGTACTAAAATAATTCACAATTAAAAAAAAAAAAATTTTTTTATTGTTTTTTCAGTTATTGTTTTTGTGGTAATTCATATTTTTACTGTCACAAAGTCAGCTCGAATATTTCAGTTATTGTTTTGGAGTGATCTCACCAATATTGCAGTTTTCCCAACGGATTTATTGGTTGATTCTGCTCTTGGACACCTGGTTTTTTGGTCTCTCCCTGTCAAAACATCATTCCTCTAGGTCTTGGGTTGGTTTTCCTGGTCATCTCAGCTTTTATTGATCTTCAATTTCCATCAAACTCAGCAGTAATTTATCTTTTACGTTCTGGCTTGCAATTCACCATTTTCAACAATCAATCTTCTTCCACTCAAAACATGAATTTATTTAGTTAAAGGCCGTGGCTATTTTTATGGGTCACAGGTTCGGTGTACCATTTCTAATTAATAATATTCAGCTGAACTTTATCTTTTCTTCCTTACACTATTTTATTATAAGTTTTTAATGTAAAATTTTATCCTTTTCAAATACTTAATTTGTTTTGTTTCACTATATGTGTTATATACCTGTTTCATATAGATTATATATTTCTTCAAGGCTCATTATAATTATGTTCAAACACTTTCATTATACACAATTTTTCCTTTTTACCGTATTTCACTGTTATTCTCACTTTCTAGCACTGTCATACCATACCACTTTTATAATTATAGTTTGATCTTATTATTTTTGTAAAACTTAAATATAAATAAAAAACGGTCTGAGGTGCGCAGACCTCCCCATAGTTAAATTAGATTTATTTACATTTTAACTAGTAATGAAGTTTTTAATAATAATATAAATTGTCTTATTAGAATGAATTAGTTTAACACAAATAAAAACATATGTAAATGTACTCAACAGTGTGATTAATTACTTATTTATTTACATCTTTTGTCCTGGGATCTTTAACTTCTTGGTTTTTTGGTCATTGTCAGCCATAGTTTGTTACAGTTAGTAAATTATCTTTTAGTTAGTATGTTATTAGTTTTATGTTTGATGAAACGACACGTTACAATATTTATGTTGTATACATATTGAATTAAATATAACGTTCCCCAGTAACGTTACAACATGTACCTATAATCCAGTATGACCACACTAGTAGAGTCTTGGTTGTTCCAGATGTATATTGTAGAACCTGGTAGAATAAACTGTGTTTGTCTATATGTATTGTAGATTGATAAAAAACATTCTAGTGTAGAGACACTGTATTCTCTTCAGCTTTTGATTTCACTGCTCTGTTGGGTTTGCCCTTGGTTGTAGATGGGTTGTTGTCCAATGTTCAATGCCCCATGTTGCAAGTGCTTGCTGCCATTGACAGGAAGTGAATTGACAGCCACTGTCAGTCAACAGACGTCATGGACAACCATACAACTGAAGACTTCAGTTCTTATTATTATCACAATCCATCCAGTCATGGCTTCCAGATTCGGGAAAGCCTCCACCTATCAGCTGAACAGGTCCATGATTACTAGGATTCCTGTCTTTTCTTGTGATGTTCTGGGGGATGGGCCCATCAAGTCAAGTGTGTTGATTTTCCAAGGCTGGTATTGCCATCTCGCTTACGTACTGGTGTCAGGCTTCTGGTTGCTTGCTTTAATATAGACACAGATGGAACATATCCAGACATAGCTGGCAATATCCCACTTCATGGAAACCCAGAAGAACCATCGACTTATGGACTGGTAGGTTTCTATATCTCCTGGATGTCCAGGGTTGGTGTTATCATGGAACATCTCCAGGATCTGAGTGCTGCACGATCTGGGAACAACTAGAACAGCATCTGATTGAGTCAGATGTGATGAATAAATAAGATGATTATTATGAAAACTTTAAAACTTTTTACCATATCTTGAACTGCTTTGGTATTTCTGACAATATGTTGTTCATTTCATAATACAGGGCCAGTAATTTTCTTGCCACTTCTTGACCACTTCATTGTCTATACCATCATTAATAACCACAAAGACTAGTCCTCCTGACCTACCTGGTGTTTGCTTTGGAATTTCTCTTTCAAACAGCTGTGTTTTCTCTGTCTCAGATTCCCCCAACAAGCCCATGTCTTGAAAGGCTATCTGCTGCTTGATTTTCTTGCTCCAAGGACATGAAATAAGTACATCAAAATTGAAGTCTGCCAATAGCAAGGCCCAGTGCATCAATTTTGATTTTGTACCAGACATACTCTGAAACCACTGAAGATATGAGTTACAGTGTATAGTCCCTAAATTTCCCAACAGCCCATACCACTGCTAATGCCTTCTTCTCTGCTGTGCAATAATGTATTTTTGGTGAAGACAGTTTCCTACTGGCATATTCCACTATATCTCTTCCTCTCTCCTCCTTTTCTTGGTCTAAAGCTGCCCCTAATCCCATATCACTGGCATCAGTTTGCAGACAGATCTTCCACTTGGCATCCCCCTAGGCAAGTCGAGGAGCACTGCAGATTGCTTCTTTGATTTTGAGGAAGGCTTCTTCCTCCTGGTCAATCCATTTGAAAGGAAGTTTCTTATTCAGCAGGTCTGTTAGTGGAGTTACCTTTGCCTCATATAAAAACTGCTGTACCACCTACAAAGTCCTAAGAACTGATGAAATTTGTGTTTACTATGGGGTCTTAAGTTGGCAGGTTAGACCATGAATCTTGAATCTTTCAAAAACTTGATGAGGTGTTCAGTGTTTCTGTTGATTCTTACTGTTTATCAGAATGCCATCCAGATAGACTTGGAAAATTCTCCAGTATAGCCAGACAACACTTCATCCATCAGGTGCATGAAGGTAGCTGGTACATTCTTCAAACAAAATGTCATACCCTTGAACTGATACAGCCCTTGTGGCGTAGTAAAAGCTGTCATTGGCCTGGAGCCTTCTTCAGCTCAAACCTGTGGAAACCTAGATTTGAGATCCAGTGTATTGAAGACTTCAAACCACTCATTGCTTCAGCAGGTCTTTCAAATCTGGCATCAGACAGTTGTGTGATGTGGTTTGGTGTTTAACTTCCTAAAGTCGACACACAGTCAATATGTTCCATCCTTCCTCTTTGGTAACACAATGGATAATGTCCAGCTAGATGTTGATGGTTTTATTAGTTCTTGGCATTTCATTTCTTTTATCTTATCCAGAATAAACTTTGTTTTATCTAGGTTTATAGGATAAGGCCTTGTTTTATGAATGTATCATTCCTACAGTTAATTCTATGTTTAACTGTCATTGAGTAGCCTGTCTTTTCTGTAACAACTTCTGAATAACTATGCAGCAATTCTCTGAGCTTCATCCCCTCTTCGTTGTAAAGGGCCCTATTTGGAGATCATCTAAAACTGATATAGTTGTAGTCGTTTCTATTTTAAGGCTACTGTCACACCATGCCAATCTCAACAATTTATCCTTTCCTAAAAATATTTTATGTGCAGTGTAGTCTATAATCACTCCACACATTTATAAAAAGATATGACCCAAAATAACATCGGGTATCAAATCCTTGATTATTTGAACAGGCAATTCTATGTGTACAGCTGAACAATTTGGCTGGATGTCTGGCCTACCACCTGATAATGTATGTAGTTGACAGCTCTGTTTTCCTGGTTGAAGTAATTTGGCTACATTCATATTAATAAAAGGGTGATTTACCTGGGTATCAAGTACAGTTGTAAATGACTTGTCTTTTATGTTAATGCTAATGGGTGCAAGAGCTGGTAAGAGTTTAAAGTAATCTGCCCAATGCCACTGTTCTGTAACCATTTATCTCTATGTACAGAAACTGATTTCTGGGGGTAAACCATATGCCTGGTACTATCCCACCACAGCCTAAAATGGTCCGGCTCTAGTTTTCTATTATAGGACATTATTTTTTAAATGCATTACCTTGTCACATCTAAAACATTTTCTGTGAATACCTTCCTCTGCAACAAGCCTTATCAGCAGGATGGTCCTCATCTAATTGTCTGATGAGGTCTTCCAGTACTTCATACGTTTTGGGACAGGACACTTTTACTAATGACCTATCCTAATGGCCTATCTTATTCTGAAATTAAAAAAAATATAAGTTCAATAGTAAAAATAATTAAAATTGTATTTATTATTATTAAGACATGAATTTTAAATATAGACAATTCTATATTGTGATTTCTTAAAAAATAGAATTAAATATTTCTGTGACTATAAATGTTTTAATTGAATTAGCAGCTTCTAAAAGCTGTAGAAAATGTATGTTTTTAACCACAGCAGCCACAACATAGACATCAGTTATTGAGACATTTTTGACATTAGGTTCTTACTCACAGTGGAAAAAGCTTTGCATGCCTAAAACTTAATTACATGAAGTCTTGTGCAAAATTGATCCTCCTTGCAAATTACTCAACAACAACAAAATATGCTTTTCAAATAAGTGATGATGAATCCCAACACATTAATGAAGCTGCAAGATTCTGAATAATTTATGAAATATGATTTTCTTCACTTTGTTTTCATGAACATTCTAGAACTGTATTTTGTAAATTTTTAGCAAATTTTAATTACATTAGAAAGCAAACATCTTTATACTATATTCCTCCCTTTTTTACTTGCCAATCCTTGGTCTTGATTTTTTGTACATAAAAACAAACAGTTCACTTTTTGTAAAATGATAAAAGAGCTTAACGGAAGTGAAATTAAAGCATTATTAAATACTCAGCAAATTGTTGTTCTAATTTACACTTAAATTGGCTTTTGATTAATTATAATTAATTTGATTAGTAATGACTGATAAATTATAACCAGTGATAACCAGTATGCCAGTTACAGGATTTTACTGTTAAGATTTCAAGCTTTAAGAAGTATTTATTTAAAAATGATAACTTATGTGGTCAAAATAAGTGTAACACTATAAATTTTTGGACCTACTAATTCATTTCTTGTGAACATAGATTCTTTAAACTTTAATTTAATTTATGTTTTACACTATACTCTTGTTTTTAGCAATAATGGCAGTAACTCTAGTTGTGATTATATTATGACAAAAATGTAAAAAATTTCAGTAATTGTTAAAATATACTGTGCCTGTAAACAAAAAATACACAATAAGATGGACTTTGTGCAGAATTAAATTATCATTCAGAATGGGCAAAAGAACTGGGAAGTCCATCTTAGAAAGGTATGCCACAAACTTTTCCACCTCTTTTTTAAGCTTGAGGGGAATTTCCCCTCAAGCTTAAACAATGAGTTAAATGGATTGTCTTGGATAACACTGAAGCTACAGTTTGTAGCAACAATATATAAACAAGTCTTGCCTCAAACATAAGCACCTCACAGCCATTTTAGCATCCACAAAAAAATCATCACTGCCAAATTATCAGGAGATGGTTACTGACTCACAGTAACACATATTGAATTTGCTATATTTTTGAACCCGACTTTTCTGAAGCATGTTGCTCTTTAACCACAGCTGTACTTGTGAATGTGTCATTTTAGTGTGTTTTGTAGCTGTATAGGTTATTATTTACATTGTTAATTGTTAATTGACATTATTAATCCCAGCTATCGCATTCACAAAACATATATAGTCTACTCTTATAAGTTTAAGGCTATTTGAAACAATGCCAGTATGGACAGAATTGGAAACAAAACATAATTTCACAAGCTTAGTGAAATCTTCACATTTGGCTTTAAAAATCATTGCAGATTCTATAAATCTTTGCAGTGTCCCACGGGTTTTACTAATTTGGTTCTATTATAAAATGCAGATGTAGTTCAGCTGGTAAACACATGAAGAAATAATACCTGCTGTTTACTTGCTGCAAAATTTCTACGGTATATAATTTTCTTAATGAAAATGCTTTATACTTCCAGCTATCTGTTCCCAGCTTCATAAAATACATTTCTTTACCACACAACATTTCTGTTGATACAATATTCATCTTTTACATGATACACTTAAGAATTTTTTACAATTACACATCAGCATCAACTACTTAAAAACAAATAATATTAGCTTCTGTAAGTTTTTCATTATCAGTTATAGGCCCATTGATCTGTCTTTATTATTTTTATTTGACTGGAATTTGTTCTGAAATGTAGTAAAGTTAGTATTTTCATGAAATAAAATACCTATGAACTTGTCTTGTGATTGTAATGTAATGTTTGCAGTAACCATTCAAAATTACAATTACATTCTGAACTAAAGTTTTTTTTAAAGTACTAAGTGTAGTTACTGCAAATTAATTGAAGCATTTCATTAATGAACATTGTACTTTATTTAATTTAATTGTTGTGTCAGGGTCCAGGACTAGCTTATTTGGTTGCCAAATTGATAAAAAAAAATAATAAATAAAATAAATATTCATTTTTTACGCCAATTTTATAAAAAAGTTTAAGAACTTTTTACAAATTTATGTTTGTTGTGAACTTTTTGGATTTTATGTGTAGAAAGTTGTTGGTCTTGGTAAAACATCCTATTCATCCTATTTATTGTGGAAAAACAGTCAAAATATTGTTTATTAGAAATGTTGTTGAATTACATTTGCTAATTACAGGGAAAAGTGGACAAGATTTATAATGATGTAAATTGTTCTTTTACATTAGTAATCTTTTTTTCTGTATTGGTAACTGATCCCAGCACCAATGTTTGAATTTTCTTTAGAAACTCAAATAAATTTTTGCAAAAAACATGATTTTTAATATAACTTTAATTTCCTTTCATTGATATAACTGTCATTTAAAGAATTGTTTTTTAAAACAATTGTTTAAAGTTACTTTCTTTCTTCTTGCAAGTGCAGGCAAATTTCCTGTACGTGAAACTTCAAAAATTTAGTTACACTTTATTGAATACGGCATTTTATAATACCATATAAAACCATAACTAGCCCATCAACCTAGAATGAAATTATGTTATTATCTTTCATCTGGGCTGTCAATCTAACCCATATTGTCGATAGTTTTTGAAATATTTCCAAATATGTAAAAAAAAGTCTCACTTTCCTCTGGAAATTGTAAAAAATTTGCCAATTTAAAAGTACAATATTTTATAAAGTAAAACTTGAAAATTTACTATATTCTACAGTCATTTTTCTAGATGTGTACTGGTATACCTAAGGAGCCAAGGGTATCAGATTAAAAAAAAAAATGTTAACTGCTTTTTATGGTGTTTACCAAAATTTTTATTTTTACACATATTACATTATAAACTTTAAACTGCTGTGAAACACACAAAAAATAAGTTAATGGACTTGTAAGGTAGTGGCAGGCAAACCTAATGTGCAAGTACTGGTAGGCTGATAAAATGAAAATATTCTTCCTTACCTTATATTTTTTCATACAGTAGATCCACACATCGATTCTTCTATGCTGTCAAAATATCAATTACACATTCCTTGAAACTCTGATTCATAGAAAGTTCTTTAACAAAACTTTTTCAGTGGCGATTGTACTGAGAGAACTTAATTGTTCATTGATAAGTCACGTTACTTCTTTATAGATGGTTTGAAGATCATTGTTAGTTATGCATTTCAGAAGGTCTACAGGTGGTAAATGTTTTTCTTCATCTACATAAATATTCTTTAATTCATTTTCCAGTCGTTCTTTGTTGAAAAGTGGATAGAAAGTTGTTTAATTTCATTGCAGGAAAATCTAGTTTATATCCCCCAAAGCTATTTTGATCCAGCAATTTGAAAAATCTGATCTTTTCAATATCTCCAAAATGCATTTCATTTACAGTAATGAGTCTATATGTCCAAAAATTCGTAGGTTAAAAGTTTGAAGGACCCAAATTCTTGTTCACTTATAAATTGCTGCAAATATTTATAGAGTTCTCAACACACGGTTTCACAGTATTTTCTGAACACATATTCTTTATTACGCTGATGGTCTTCTGGATTTCAGTATATTACACATATTTATGTCTGATGTTACTCTGTTTTGAGGGAGTGCAAAAAGGTGGTCTATATATACCAAAATTTCTTTGTAAAGGCAAAGCACATAAATGAATTGTGTTTTGTTCAAGACATTAAGCAGGCCAGAAGCACAGTTGAGCGACCCTGTATCCCATTTTTCACTGTAATTGTGTGGAAAATATCTTTCAGCTCATTGTATTTTGCATAAATTGTATGGAATTGAAAATCCAGTGGGTAGTACATGTTTATGGTAATCTAAATCCTTTACTTTATAATAGTTGTGTTCTTTTTGAGGATTTACTGAAAAATGTATGGAAAGCTACAAGCTTGTTTCCTTGACTTGTTTGACTGATTTTGAATAATGTAGTAACATGAGATTCAGCTTATGAGTGTAACAGTGTCAACCTGCAGCTCATGGACAGACCTGTTTCACAAACTGTTGGACACCTCCTACTCGATCTCCTGCCATTACTTAGGCCACATCATAGGTTTGACTATGATGTCAGTAATTTCCTGAGCATTATGTTCGTGGATAATAACTTCCAATATCCCTAAAATTGTTCCTGATGCTCATGTGTCCAGAACTTGAATATGATGACATCAATAATATATCATACTCCATGATTACACTATACTTACAGTATATTTTATTAGTTTAAGTCTGTTGTTAGGGATGCTATTATTAGGACATACGGTTCCTGGATTTTGAACAAAATCAGTATTTCATCTGCACATTATAGTATACTAACAAACACTTGTTGGTCACAATCCACTGCACAAAGCAATGACTGACTCTATAATTTAACTGTGTATAATGTTACATTATATTTCTTTATTTCTGTATTGTTACTTTTATTCCAATGTTTTTGTAGTTATATAATAGTTTTAATACTTTGTAATAACAATAAAACTTACTTTTGTAATTGAATTTTATTTTTGTTTTCTTACACATGTCTCTTCTATAAGTCTAAACCACTTATGAAATATATTCATGAATAATAATCATATTGTTTTTAACACCATTTAGATTTTCCCAGACATTTATATATTTTTTAATACCTAGTTATTACCACAAATCAATTATTTGTTATAATAATTACAAGTTTTTATATTTAAAATTATGATTAAAATTGTTCAAATTATTATAAAAAATTAATTTTTTATACATTTGTAAGTCCCTGATGAAGATTTAATATGTAAAATGTGTGTGTGTGCGTGCGTGCGTGTGCGTGCGCGTCGCGCGCGTGTGTGTGTGTGTGTGTGTGTGGAAGGAGGACATAACCATATTACTCAGAATATCATGATACACAAGACTGTAATGTTAGTATGAAAATGAAATTTTGAAGATTGTATTTCAAATTAAACTTTATCACTACCTATATATAAATTAAAATGTAAACGTAGGTCAGGCGTTAAATTATTCCAACATTTAAATATGTACTCGTATATTGTTTTTAGAGAGTAGGTCCAGTCAACCAACAGTGTAATGCCAATCAAGGTGGAAATGTTTGTCTTGTAGACCTGAGGAGCTTTTATGATGTACCATTTGTTAATAAACCTCAGCCAGATCAGGTTGTTGTTCTAGCTATAATGTTCCATTTCTACACAACGGGAGGACTGTTCAACAATTCTGCATTCTGGGCTTTCTTTCGTAAGTTTAATTTTCATCTATTAACTAATTCTGTTTCAAATTATATATTACATTGACACTGATTAATTTTAACAACTCTCTCACTTCTCTTATACTACTAAAAATTAATAATTAATAATACTGCTCTAACAACCTAAATACTGATATCTGTACTGATAACTGAAGTGTGAAATCATATTCTCCGTGTCAACAATTCATTCAATTCAATTTATTCATAGAATGTCGGTTTAATATATCAACAAAATTAATTCCCTTCACTGATGAATTTAAAAATACAAAAAAATTTATTTAAATATAAATTTTTCCTTTTACATAAACGTATGTTCAGAATCCACTTGTTTTGGAACTTAACCAAATCCCAAATAACAAAGTTAAACTGCACAAACAAGATCTGATAAAAATTTCATGAAAAATTTTTTTATTTGAAAAATTATTACTTGATTCATTTAAATTTATATTGCCCCCTTCAAAGTAGTCTCAGTGTCTTCAATACGATTATGACAACATTTTGTTTGGTCTTCAAAATATTCTGAGGACCAATATAAACCATAATTTTCATCTAGCAGCTGAGGAACTGAACAGACCACAGAGTAACCTTGAGGGAATAATGGTGGGGATGTCTGATGTCTGACCCTCTGCTGAACTTGTGCTGTGAGTCTCACTTCCCATCAGTAGAACAATGATTAAGGAATGGGTCCGTTTGGCCATTGCACAATGCATTACAATCAAATTTTTATTAACGAATGTGACAAGAAACAAAATTGCCAAAATTTTAAGGAGGCTGCCAGCACGATTCAGTGAACAAACTCTTTCAAAGACTCAAATGTTTTATCCACACACAAAAATTTTACTGGACGGTTACCCAAACCCATCACCAATGATAATGACTGTATATACAAGTCCCACAGAAGAAAATGTTCATGCCGTTAGTGATCTTATTGATTCAAATTGGTGCATAAAGATTTAGTAAATTGCTTCAGAACTAATGAAACTATCAGAATTACAACTTAAACTATCAGAAAGAGTCTGTGAGGTGAGCTACTTGTATCCTTATGCAGGGACAAAAATGAGTTCGTCTGAATGTTTATGAAAAACTTCTGACTCACCATAATGAGTAAAGAGAAGATTTATTGTGCTGTATTCTCACCTGTGATTAAATGTGGTCCACAAATACATTCCTGTATCAAAACAAACAAACATGGAAGAAAGGTAAAGCTTCATCAGTTGAGAACAAAACATGCCTGCTAGAGTGGAAAGGTGCTTATGACCACTTTCGGTGGGAACTCCATTGACGTTTTCTTGAAATATTTGCTTTATGAAAGAAGATTAGTGAATGCTACCTATTATTGGAAGCCTCTAGAAGATGAAAAAGCTGCCTACTGCAGCAAAGAATGTTGGCAACCAATGTGAGACATTATTCGTCTCTGTGACAATTCAAGCCCCCATACCACTGCATAGATGGGTGATAAACTGAACAAATTTTTCTGGACACCCTGGAACATTCTCCTTATAGTCCAGATTTATTGCCCTGTAACTACCATTTGTTTTTACTGGTCGAAGAAGTGTTGGAAGGACAGTGATTTAACAATAATACAGGAGTAAAGGAGTCTGTATGCAACTAGCTGCAAACACATCCCTCTTCTTCCTTCAAGGAAAGAATTACAAATTTGTCAATTTGAAATATAAAATGTATTTCTAAAGCAGGAGATTATGTAGAGAAATAATATATTATCTTCATATTTTTTAACTGAATCGATAACTTTTAAAAGAAAAATTCCTGTGTACATTTAATTCATGAGCTCACTCAGTGATTTTAATTTGACAACTTCAGCAGTGTAACGTGAAAACTCTGTCGTCTCTGTAAAAATGTATATAAGTTGTGTGTTCGCCTCACACTGGTGTCGTTACTTCTATGTTTTGCGCTAACGATGTCCGTAGTGATCCTTCAATTACCAGTACAACGCGAGTGGAAACCTTACTTGTTGTTTCATAGGTGTTTATAAATCCCGGGTGGCGCCAAATTGTTTACTTAAAACAATTAAATTAATAAATAATATGGTTTAGCGATCTTAGCTATGACGGTCTGGAGTATTCAAATTTATTCCCGCCTTCGTTCGACCTTCTTAATCAAGCAGGTAGTTCGCCGAGTTTGCGACGTGAGCGCTTACCGTCATTCTCGCTCTCTTTGCTAAACAATACACAATTTATACAATACACTTCCCTATGAAATAAAAGCAATTGTTACACTCTGTACTAGTTTCTTTAATTTGTGATTGGTAATTACTCAGTTTGACATTAAAATTATATTTGGTTATTCAACAAATTTGCACCGACAATTATTATAAGACTAATATCTCAAAGGGTCTGGCGAATCGATTTTGAATGAATTATACAGTCAAAGATGGCGACTGTTTTGTTTGTTTACAGTTTGTTCCGTTCAAAATCCTTGTGATTATGAGAAAAATATTAATAATGATTACAATAAAAAGTACACTACCTTACATTATTTGTACTTAAATAATATAATGTGTAACTATAATTTGTTCCTGCAGTGTAGTAAAGTGTGTTTCAAAAGTTCATAATTGAACAACAGGTTATTTTATTAGTTAACAAATTTTCAGTGTTTTATTATTTTTACTTAAGCTTTGAAAGAAATAATATTCAGATTACTGTGAGAAATATTTAAAATGAGTTTATTTCTGAAATTCGGGTAATTTAATAATACTTATCAAATCAGTAGACTTGATGTAAACAGTCGTTTAGTTGAAATGGAATGGGGCTTCAATAGTGGTCAATTTTCAATTATCTGGGGCTTCTAGCATCTTTTTCATGTTAGTTGTAGCAATTTATTCTTTTAAAATTTATTTAAATTAGTCCTTGGCATCAGTTAAATGTTCTTGTTCCTCGTCTGCTTCTTACGTTTCCATCTTTTTGAATTTTGATTACTTTTTATACATTTTAGATTAAAATTTTGGTCATTCAGGGCCTGGCGTCTATTCTGGAAGAGCGTCACTTACTGAATACTAAGATTTAACGGAAAATTCGTAACCAACCGTTGTCATGGTTACTAATTGATTCCGATTGGTTGCTCATGACTTATAACCATTGTTATCAATTTTGAATTTTTATTCAGAATTACTGTATATCTTCTGATTGCTTTTATTCTTCCGTCTTCCTTCCTATGTATTAAATATTATCACTACTGTTTGTATTCCTTTCAAAGATTATTTTGACTTCCCATAAGGTTGGGTTCTCTAATGTATTATTGTTTGTACAATTATGTTAATATTTGTTAATTACATTTCTTTTTTATTTTAAGTCCTTATTCTAACATTTTTCTTTTAATATGATTCACAAATTATCCTTGGCTAGTCACTTGCCTTGGATTTGCTAATTTCCTTGTTACTTTTTTACAATTTGTAGTTATTTGTTTTTTACAGTTAGGCATTTCATAGGCCTAAGTAGTAACTGATTATATTTACTTATTTTTACAAATAACATCTTATTTTACCCTAATGTGTTTTGTTTTGTTATTATAATTGATTTGTTTATTTGTTGATGTGTTTTGGATCTGTTTTTATACTAATTGTATGTTACCATTATTTTCTACATCATGGCTTGTTAATTATTTCCTAACTGATTTTCCAGTGTTATTAATTCTGTATTGATTCACCTTCTTATTTATTTAAATTGCCACTGTTAATAATTAGGCTATTACTTACTATTCTTTATTACATAACACATAACATCTAGGCCTATGGTCTGTATAATTCCTTCATCCATATCCTATTCATAAATTTAATTGAACAATTTTTTAACAGGTATTAAGCAACGTTTGTTAACAATTGGTTTCATTCTTATTTATTTTTAGGTGATAACACATCCTCACACCATTTAAACTTACTTAATTGATTATCCCTTATAACATGGGGTGTTTATTGATTTTGTTTTTAATTTCTTTACTATCTTTTTTCCTTTTACTATCTTTACTTTCTATCCATGGTAACACTAACTGTTGACATTCTATGGGCTTCCTCCCCTGAATAACATCATATCCTTCATTTATATTTAATCTTAATACTGAAACCACCCTTTTAATTTATAAGTTTTTTTTTGTAATTTTTTTTTATTTTATTTTATTTTTTATTTTTTTTTTGTAAAGGGGAGAGACATAATATTTAAAACTAGGTGGTGAACCTAGAGGAAGCATAAAGTGTGCACAGGCCCAAGCTACAATCACAGACATGTCCACTGGTGAATGACAGGACTTGCAAATGAAAAACTCTATTAACAAAACAAGTGTGAACTTTATTCAGCGTGCAAGCATATACATGATATTGCAAGGCATACTTTAGCAATGAATAAAATCATGAGTAGAGTTGAAATACATCATTACATACATGTCATTATTCTCCAGTATAAGATTGTGAGTGAGTATTTAATTCAGTGGCAGTAAAAGAGTGGATGCCACACTATCTCAAAACAACATTGTAATTCTCTTAACATGTGATATTTAAGCTTAAATTTAAATTGTCTACACCCTGCCACGCTATGTCCAAGATAATTCTTACAATAATTTTGTGTTCACATGTAATATTGAAATCATTGAGTGCTATTTAAAGTATAAGTTAAATAGGCTAGCCTTTTCAGTAATTCTTTAAGCACATGTGCTATCATATCATAATTTTTGTCACATTCCCCCCAAATTGAAAATTACACACAAACACATACATAACACATATAACACACATCCACCATTTCCGTACCGACCCTCTCACAATAACCCTTTGCAATAAATGTACAAATATATATATATATATATATATATTGTATATTAACGGTTTACCTTTCCTGTTAATTATTATTGAATAGTGTGTAGCGAACCGTTTTATACTTATTAGTCGACCTTTTTTCTCGCCGTTAGAAGTTCGTATTTCTCTCTCTTCTAGCTCCAGCGGTTGGTCGCCAATTTGTAATATAGTCGTGTGTACGGCTACCGTTTTACTCTGTAAAATGTGAATAATGTACAATTTGTGTGTAATGGGTGTAACGTGTCTTCTCGATCCGTAGTTCAAATGCGTGCAACTTCCACAGATTTCGTCCGTTGCGAACGTACGAATAACCAGGTCTCAATGTTCTTACCTGTTGTTCACTAGGGGTGATAAAATCCCGGTGGTGCCAAATTGTTTTCTCAAAACAATTAAAATAAAATTCACAGGTATATGACCAGCGCAGCTCAGGCGGTTTGAATAATTCAAATATTTCCGCCATCTAGGCCCACTGGAGCGCACAGCAGTTCGATGCGTGGGCTGTGTAAATCGTTAGTCGTCTGCTGAAATGTACATAAAATATTGTGCACCTCCTAATGAAATTATAACACCGTGGTTACACTCAATACTTACACATTTTTTATTAGTGATTGTTATTCATTTAATACAAATTATTCTAATACAAATGCTCCGGTTGTTTATATGAGACAATTACAGGGTTTGACAAATCGATATTTGAATTGATAACCAGACGTTTAATAATGGCGTCTGTTGTAAATAGTACATCAGTTATTAATGTTTGTTTGTCATAGGTTCTTGAGGTTACGTTAAAAGGATTACAAATGTTTAAAACAATAAAAATACACACCCTTACATCAAGTAAACTTAACTAACATATTGTGTAGGTATAATTTGTTTAGCGCAGTGTAGTAAAAGTGTTTACAAGTTATGGATCATTAACAACAGTTTATATTGGTTAGTTTATAAATTGTCAGTGACTTAGTATTCTTTTTAATCTTTGAAAGTAATTAATTTCAGTTCAGTGAGATTTCGACCTTTAGTGAGAAATAATTAACGTGAGTTTATTTATATATTTTGGGTAATTTAATTACTTATCACTTCCGTAGTTATGGCGAATTCATACGATCTGTTATTCATGGGTTATACTACAATCTTCTTTAATTTGCTTGGTTCAGGACATCAGGCATCTTTTCCAGTTTAATTGGTAGTAATTTATTTTCTTTTTTCGTTAATTTGGCCTCAACTTCAATAATATGGTTCCAGTCCTCGTCTTACGTCTTGGTATACACTTAGTAGTAACTTCTTCTGATATTTTCTATGTTTTAATTGACAATTTTTGGTCACTCGAAAATTAGCGTCTATACCATTAAAGCGTCATGCATTCAGTAAAAAATCTAACGGTATTTTTGCTTGTTACTCCACAGTTTCCATGGTAACGTAATTATTCTCCCTGGTCGATCTCAAAATAAACACATTGTTATCAAACTTTGAATTTTTTGTTTAATTTGAATAAATATTTTATAATGGCTATATTTACTTGGGGATAATTTCAATGGTTGTAATCTTTACATAGATGTTCCTATTTTCTTTCAAAGATTAGTTTGATATCTTACAAGATTGGTCTAAGCCATGTATTAATGTTTTAGTCCAAAATTGATAATACTATGTCAATACATAATTTACTTATTTCTAAGTTTTAATATAATTCTGCCATGTTCCCTTTCGTTACACATAATTATTATATTTTGCCTATTATTTCTTATAAAGGTATTGCTATTATTTTCTTTATAAATTCCTTACTTACTTAAAACATACTAACATATTACTGCAAAACTATTTCTTCTGGTATTTATTGCCTTAAACATTAAGCCAATAACTTCTTTCTTTAAATTAACAAATGAACAAATTTGGTGAGTGTTATACCTACACCATCTCTTTTATAACAGTAATCACCCTGGTGATTTTTATACTGAGATAATATTTTTTCTGTTTTTTACATTCACAATTATTCTGTGTCTTTCAGTCTAATATACTCAACTTAATTGCTCATTTAACATGTGCTTATGTTTTGGGTTTGTCACACTTGTTTAACTCTTTTTTCTTAAGATTATATGCTGTTTATTTTATTACACTTATCACTTCACTGTTCATCTTTGTCACTCCCTACCTATCTCTAATTACCCTTATATTTCTCACGATCTCACTATTATTACAAAGTTTTTGTATCTAATGAGTTCATGTCTCTTTTGTTAACTTCAGACTGTCACATATCATTTTATAATATTCAAACAACATGGTATTGTAAATACATCTTTCAAATAAAACATAACTTTGTATACATTGTCATTAAAGTGATAAAAATTGGTCTGAAATGTCATAATTAGTAATAATAACAACAATTTAATAATGTTAAAATATATTGTGTTAATTGAAACATACTACATCTGTAGCAACAGCAATAATATTAGCGAATAAATAAACTCTCCAAAACCTTATACTTTCAAACACATAATGCTGAAATAACATACATACTGCTGAAATAATCCTAGTAAAAGTTCCAAAGTATATAGTAGGCTATACAATTTGTTCTCTGATTGAATCACGCACACATTTCTATTCCCTGTCTGTATGAGTGTAATTTTAAACATAACAGCTGACACATCACCTATAGATAAGGATATACATACAATCATATCTACACATGGTTTTTTATGTATAACAATTGCTGAGATACTGTCATTTACAAGTTACCACTAATAAAATTTAAACATAAATTATTAATAATAATAAAAAATTATGCTCTTTTAAAACAATCTTATGAGTTAATTGTTATGGCCATGTAATTTTTTTTTTTTCTTTTTTCTTCACTGTCTTCTTGTCTCGCTTTACTTTGGTTAATATCTGGCCAATCTCTGGGGTTGGGTCAATGTCAGTTGTCTGTCAGTCTAGTTCGTATTTTCTTGTTTTGTAACCACCTTTGGTTGTATTCTTCCTCCTTCACTATTGATTATATTTACTACTTTCATTCTTGTTATCCTTTATCTATCAAAATATATTGTTTCTTGGCATTTTTTACATACTTATTTATATCAAATGTGATCAGGGTTTGGCAATGTTATATAATGCCCTTCCACCAAAATTGATCATTTTATAAAACGTGAATTTAAGTTTGATGAAATTATCAATTGTATCGTATAAATTTTTTTTTTTTTTTTTCAAATTCTCCTGCTTCTCATTCATTTTTTATAATTAATTCGGTATCTTTTATTTCCATTCTTCTTAGTCTTTTCTTCATTATTTTCTCACATTGCGAACTGGCTTATTGATTTTTTATTATAACTTATTCCCTATAAATCTTATTTTTCATCAAAACTACTCTTATACTGATATCAGGGGAACATCATCCCTGCTCAGTAAAATGATTGCTGGTTCATTCAACAGACAATCTCAATTAATAATTCTTAAATATAGTCAACTCGTGACTCAAAATAATAATAATAATAATCATAATCATAATATTTGTTGGGAATCTTTTACTTTTATACTTCATTATTGCTCAGTTCGAGTCATATATTGTTTCATCTTTCTTTATAGATACTATTTGAAGCATTGTTTTTTATTGATACAATTCACATTTTTATTCATTTTTAATTACTCTTTGTTTCATCTCATCTCACATTATAACTCTTAGAATGTTGATTTCATTTATATCGTTTTGTGATCATTGGTTTGGGTAATTTTACTTCCCCTCTTTCTAAATAGTTGTGGAAGCTGATCATTTTGATTGATATTTTTTTTCATAATTTTTTAGATATCATAGTAAGTTATTGCTTCTTACTAGTTAGGAATTTTTTGTAGCTTATTCCTTCATAGTATGTCATGCTTTTCATGCCTCATTTTTTGGCTAAACATTATGGTAATTTAATCTTATTTTGTAGGAATGTTTTGTAACTACACTCCTCTATTGTTAATTTTTATTTAAATATTGTAGTAAGTTGGTTGCTCTTACTTTATATGAATGCCTTGTAACTTTTATCTCTCCATTTTTACTTGTTCTAAAATATTATCGAGATATTTGGGTAAGCTTTTCTTACATATCTTTTTTGATTTTTTACAATTTTTTATTCATCATAATGGTTTCTCTAATGCTTAGTGTAAGCTGTACTTACGAATGTTTTGGAATTTTGACATTCTTTAGAGATCTTTTCTTTATGACATTGGCAAACTTGTTTGTTTGTCACTTTATTTTTTTTTTCTTTATTTAAAGTATTTTTGTTGGTTTTTTACTTTAAATTGTTTTTTACAGTTATTGTTGATTGTCATAATATTTCTTAATTGAGGCTTGATTGTATACCCCCTTTATTTTCTTGGTGACAGGGTGAGTGATCTCGTAAGTGTTATTGCCCTTGTCTTTTGTTATAGTGTATGGTCCCATATTCCAGTGTTTATCTGCATTTGGTTTATCCATTGTCCATGATTACACGAGTTTCCTCCGTTGTTCGGACTGCTCTGGTGTGCATCACTGTTTCTGTCTGTGTTATATATGTCTCTTCTATCTGGTACAGCCACTCTTCTAATACCATGTGTTCTCTGGCATCAGTGCCTACCTCAATCACTTGATGATGTTGTTTACTACTCAACGAAGTTAATCGTACCTCCGTTATTGATCTTCTCACTGATATTGGTTTATTTGGTATTTCTATCTCTGGTAATTTCCCTTTTCTTGTAGACTTTCTCAATTTGTTATACATTGTTTTGTTGTGTTCCTTTTCAACTTTGGATATCCTCCATTTAAAGATAGGTTTGCTGAAAGTTTTACTCGCTGGTTGATCGTTGATCCCTCCTAGAATTTCCTTCAGAGTTCTCCTACACTCCATAACATTCATCATTTCTGTATGGTCATTAATTGGTCGATTAAACGTCTCAAGTAGTCCGTTCTTCATCATCTCCAATTCCTCTCTGGTATTGATTCGTTTTCTCTGATGTATTTTCTTAGTCTTCTTAATTATCTGTTTTTTCTGTACTCCTCTACGGTTGGTTCCTTTATGTTTACTTTTCTCTTTGTTTTCGTTACCTTTATTTTGATGTAACAATGTATTTGGGTCTTCTTGAATTTCTGTTTTTTCATTATTTCCTTCTGGAGTGGTGTTTATTGTTTCATTCACCTTCTTGAACCCGTTACCTAATGTCTCATTAAGTAGATCTATTTGGTAATTGGTTTCTTCCCCTTTCTTATTCATCTCCATTTTTGTCTGGTCGCTTTCTTCACGACGTTCTCTGAAAATTAGTCTTATTTGCTGCTTCATTTCTTCCTTATTTTTCTCGTGGTCCTTCTTCAGCTGTTCCTTCAATTCTTCCTTTAATTCTTCGTTTCTTTGCTGAATTTCCTCCAGCAATCGTTGTTGTAGTGTTTCATTATTTTGGTTGACTGTTTTCCTCAATTCTTCCTTAGTACTCACTATTTTTTCATTGATCTGTTTCAAATTGTCACTGGTTTCTTTCTTCATGCCGTCGAATTTATTGTTCATCTCCTTCAAGCTCTCCTCATTCTTGTCGAATTTATTGTTCATCTCCGTCAAATTATTGTTCATCTCCGTCAAATTATTGTTCATCATTTCCATTAATTTTAGTATGTTCGGGTCTCCTCTAAATTCTCCCTTGTCGCCCGCCTGTAATTCCATTTCTTCGTCTTGGCTTGGTTCTGTTGTGGTTATTATTGTCTCCACTTCTTCAATCGGTGTTCCTTCCTCTTCTTCCCCTCTGTTTCCTTCCATCTCCTTCTCCTTTGCCAACTTTTTCGACAATCCTCTGATGTGCATATTGTAACCTTTCGTAATCGCCGCTAGAATTTCTAGGGTTTAATTGTATAATTTCTTTATTATTCTAGCCCTAGTAGTTGGCGCGCCACTTTGTATAATAACGTGATGTCCGCCTCGTTCAAGCCCCGCGATGGAAGCCACTTTGTATAATAACGTTTTACCTTTCCTGTTAATTATTGTTGAATAGTGTGTAGCGAACCGTTTTATACTTATTAGTCGACCTTTTTCTCGCCGTTAGAAGTTCGTATTTCTCTCTCTTCTAGCTCCAGCGGTTGGTCGTCAATTTGTAATATAGTCGTGTGTACGGCTACCGTTTTACTCTGTAAAATGTGGATAATGTACAATTTGTGTGTAATGGGTGTAACGTGTCTTCTCGATCCGTAGTTCAAATGCGTGCAACTTCCACAGATTTCGTCCGTTGCGAACATACGAATAACCAGGTCTCAATGTTCTTACCTGTTGTTCACTAGGGGTGATAAAATCCCGGTGGCGCCAAATTGTTTTCTCAAAACAATTAAAATAAAATTCACAGGTATATGACCAGCGCAGCTCAGGCGGTTTGAATAATTCAAATATTTCCGCCATCTAGGCCCACTGGAGCGCACAGCAGTTCGATGCGTGGGCTGTGTAAATCGTTAGTCGTCTGCTGAAATGTACATAAAATATTGTGCACCTCCTAATGAAATTATAACACCGTGGTTACACTCAATACTTACACATTTTTTATTAGTGATTGTTATTCATTTAATACAAATTATTCTAATACAAATGCTCCGGTTGTTTATATGAGACAATTACAGGGTTTGACAAATCGATATTTGAATTGATAACCAGACGTTTAATAATGGCGTCTGTTGTAAATAGTACATCAGTTATTAATGTTTGTTTGTCATAGGTTCTTGAGGTTACGTTAAAAGGATTACAAATGTTTAAAACAATAAAAATACACACCCTTACATCAAGTAAACTTAACTAACATATTGTGTAGGTATAATTTGTTTAGCGCAGTGTAGTAAAAGTGTTTACAAGTTATGGATCATTAACAACAGTTTATATTGGTTAGTTTATAAATTGTCAGTGACTTAGTATTCTTTTTAATCTTTGAAAGTAATTAATTTCAGTTCAGTGAGATTTCGACCTTTAGTGAGAAATAATTAACGTGAGTTTATTTATATATTTTGGGTAATTTAATTACTTATCACTTCCGCAGTTATGGCGAATTCATACGATCTGTTATTCATGGGTTATACTACAATCTTCTTTAATTTGCTTGGTTCAGGACATCAGGCATCTTTTCCAGTTTAATTGGTAGTAATTTATTTTCTTTTTTCGTTAATTTGGCCTCAACTTCAATAATATGGTTCCAGTCCTCGTCTTACATCTTGGTATACACTTAGTAGTAACTTCTTCTGATATTTTCTATGTTTTAATTGACAATTTTTGGTCACTCGAAAATTAGCGTCTATACCATTAAAGCGTCATGCATTCAGTAAAAAAATCTAACGGTATTTTTGCTTGTTACTCCACAGTTTCCATGGTAACGTAATTATTCTCCCTGGTCGATCTCAAAATAAACACATTGTTATCAAACTTTGAATTTTTTGTTTAATTTGAATAAATATTTTATAATGGCTATATTTACTTGGGGATAATTTCAATGGTTGTAATCTTTACATAGATGTTCCTATTTTCTTTCAAAGATTAGTTTGATATCTTACAAGATTGGTCTAAGCCATGTATTAATGTTTTAGTCCAAAATTGATAATACTATGTCAATACATAATTTACTTATTTCTAAGTTTTAATATAATTCTGCCATGTTCCCTTTCGTTACACATAATTATTATATTTTGCCTATTATTTCTTATAAAGGTATTGCTATTATTTTCTTTATAAATTCCTTACTTACTTAAAACATACTAACATATTACTGCAAAACTATTTCTTCTGGTATTTATTGCCTTAAACATTAAGCCAATAACTTCTTTCTTTAAATTAACAAATGAACAAATTTGGTGAGTGTTATACCTACACCATCTCTTTTATAACAGTAATCACCCTGGTGATTTTTATACTGAGATAATATTTTTTCTGTTTTTTACATTCACAATTATTCTGTGTCTTTCAGTCTAATATACTCAACTTAATTGCTCATTTAACATGTGCTTATGTTTTGGGTTTGTCACACTTGTTTAACTCTTTTTTCTTAAGATTATATGCTGTTTATTTTATTACACTTATCACTTCACTGTTCATCTTTGTCACTCCCTACCTATCTCTAATTACCCTTATATTTCTCACGATCTCACTATTATTACAAAGTTTTTGTATCTAATGAGTTCATGTCTCTTTTGTTAACTTCAGACTGTCACATATCATTTTATAATATTCAAACAACATGGTATTGTAAATACATCTTTCAAATAAAACATAACTTTGTATACATTGTCATTAAAGTGATAAAAATTGGTCTGAAATGTCATAATTAGTAATAATAACAACAATTTAATAATGTTAAAATATATTGTGTTAATTGAAACATACTACATCTGTAGCAACAGCAATAATATTAGCGAATAAATAAACTCTCCAAAACCTTATACTTTCAAACACATAATGCTGAAATAACATACATACTGCTGAAATAATCCTAGTAAAAGTTCCAAAGTATATAGTAGGCTATACAATTTGTTCTCTGATTGAATCACGCACACATTTCTATTCCCTGTCTGTATGAGTGTAATTTTAAACATAACAGCTGACACATCACCTATAGATAAGGATATACATACAATCATATCTACACATGGTTTTTTATGTATAACAATTGCTGAGATACTGTCATTTACAAGTTACCACTAATAAAATTTAAACATAAATTATTAATAATAATAAAAAATTATGCTCTTTTAAAACAATCTTATGAGTTAATTGTTATGGCCATGTAATTTTTTTTTTTTCTTTTTTCTTCACTGTCTTCTTGTCTCGCTTTACTTTGGTTAATATCTGGCCAATCTCTGGGGTTGGGTCAATGTCAGTTGTCTGTCAGTCTAGTTCGTATTTTCTTGTTTTGTAACCACCTTTGGTTGTATTCTTCCTCCTTCACTATTGATTATATTTACTACTTTCATTCTTGTTATCCTTTATCTATCAAAATATATTGTTTCTTGGCATTTTTTACATACTTATTTATATCAAATGTGATCAGGGTTTGGCAATGTTATATAATGCCCTTCCACCAAAATTGATCATTTTATAAAACGTGAATTTAAGTTTGATGAAATTATCAATTGTATCGTATAAATTTTTTTTTTTTTTTCAAATTCTCCTGCTTCTCATTCATTTTTTATAATTAATTCGGTATCTTTTATTTCCATTCTTCTTAGTCTTTTCTTCATTATTTTCTCACATTGCGAACTGGCTTATTGATTTTTTATTATAACTTATTCCCTATAAATCTTATTTTTCATCAAAACTACTCTTATACTGATATCAGGGGAACATCATCCCTGCTCAGTAAAATGATTGCTGGTTCATTCAACAGACAATCTCAATTAATAATTCTTAAATATAGTCAACTCGTGACTCAAAATAATAATAATAATAATCATAATCATAATATTTGTTGGGAATCTTTTACTTTTATACTTCATTATTGCTCAGTTCGAGTCATATATTGTTTCATCTTTCTTTATAGATACTATTTGAAGCATTGTTTTTTATTGATACAATTCACATTTTTATTCATTTTTAATTACTCTTTGTTTCATCTCATCTCACATTATAACTCTTAGAATGTTGATTTCATTTATATCGTTTTGTGATCATTGGTTTGGGTAATTTTACTTCCCCTCTTTCTAAATAGTTGTGGAAGCTGATCATTTTGATTGATATTTTTTTTCATAATTTTTTAGATATCATAGTAAGTTATTGCTTCTTACTAGTTAGGAATTTTTTGTAGCTTATTCCTTCATAGTATGTCATGCTTTTCATGCCTCATTTTTTGGCTAAACATTATGGTAATTTAATCTTATTTTGTAGGAATGTTTTGTAACTACACTCCTCTATTGTTAATTTTTATTTAAATATTGTAGTAAGTTGGTTGCTCTTACTTTATATGAATGCCTTGTAACTTTTATCTCTCCATTTTTACTTGTTCTAAAATATTATCGAGATATTTGGGTAAGCTTTTCTTACATATCTTTTTTGATTTTTTACAATTTTTTATTCATCATAATGGTTTCTCTAATGCTTAGTGTAAGCTGTACTTACGAATGTTTTGGAATTTTGACATTCTTTAGAGATCTTTTCTTTATGACATTGGCAAACTTGTTTGTTTGTCACTTTATTTTTTTTTTCTTTATTTAAAGTATTTTTGTTGGTTTTTTACTTTAAATTGTTTTTTACAGTTATTGTTGATTGTCATAATATTTCTTAATTGAGGCTTGATTGTATACCCCCTTTATTTTCTTGGTGACAGGGTGAGTGATCTCGTAAGTGTTATTGCCCTTGTCTTTTGTTATAGTGTATGGTCCCATATTCCAGTGTTTATCTGCATTTGGTTTATCCATTGTCCATGATTACACGAGTTTCCTCCGTTGTTCGGACTGCTCTGGTGTGCATCACTGTTTCTGTCTGTGTTATATATGTCTCTTCTATCTGGTACAGCCACTCTTCTAATACCATGTGTTCTCTGGCATCAGTGCCTACCTCAATCACTTGATGATGTTGTTTACTACTCAACGAAGTTAATCGTACCTCCGTTATTGATCTTCTCACTGATATTGGTTTATTTGGTATTTCTATCTCTGGTAATTTCCCTTTTCTTGTAGACTTTCTCAATTTGTTATACATTGTTTTGTTGTGTTCCTTTTCAACTTTGGATATCCTCCATTTAAAGATAGGTTTGCTGAAAGTTTTACTCGCTGGTTGATCGTTGATCCCTCCTAGAATTTCCTTCAGAGTTCTCCTACACTCCATAACATTCATCATTTCTGTATGGTCATTAATTGGTCGATTAAACGTCTCAAGTAGTCCGTTCTTCATCATCTCCAATTCCTCTCTGGTATTGATTCGTTTTCTCTGATGTATTTTCTTAGTCTTCTTAATTATCTGTTTTTTCTGTACTCCTCTACGGTTGGTTCCTTTATGTTTACTTTTCTCTTTGTTTTCGTTACCTTTATTTTGATGTAACAATGTATTTGGGTCTTCTTGAATTTCTGTTTTTTCATTATTTCCTTCTGGAGTGGTGTTTATTGTTTCATTCACCTTCTTGAACCCGTTACCTAATGTCTCATTAAGTAGATCTATTTGGTAATTGGTTTCTTCCCCTTTCTTATTCATCTCCATTTTTGTCTGGTCGCTTTCTTCACGACGTTCTCTGAAAATTAGTCTTATTTGCTGCTTCATTTCTTCCTTATTTTTCTCGTGGTCCTTCTTCAGCTGTTCCTTCAATTCTTCCTTTAATTCTTCGTTTCTTTGCTGAATTTCCTCCAGCAATCGTTGTTGTAGTGTTTCATTATTTTGGTTGACTGTTTTCCTCAATTCTTCCTTAGTACTCACTATTTTTTCATTGATCTGTTTCAAATTGTCACTGGTTTCTTTCTTCATGCCGTCGAATTTATTGTTCATCTCCTTCAAGCTCTCCTCATTCTTGTCGAATTTATTGTTCATCTCCGTCAAATTATTGTTCATCATTTCCATTAATTTTAGTATGTTCGGGTCTCCTCTAAATTCTCCCTTGTCGCCCGCCTGTAATTCCATTTCTTCGTCTTGGCTTGGTTCTGTTGTGGTTATTATTGTCTCCACTTCTTCAATCGGTGTTCCTTCCTCTTCTTCCCCTCTGTTTCCTTCCATCTCCTTCTCCTTTGCCAACTTTTTCGACAATCCTCTGATGTGCATATTGTAACCTTTCGTAATCGCCGCTAGAATTTCTAGGGTTTAATTGTATAATTTCTTTATTATTCTAGCCCTAGTAGTTGGCGCGCCACTTTGTATAATAACGTGATGTCCGCCTCGTTCAAGCCCCGCGATGGAAGCCACTTTGTATAATAACGTTTTACCTTTCCTGTTAATTATTGTTGAATAGTGTGTAGCGAACCGTTTTATACTTATTAGTCGACCTTTTTCTCGCCGTTAGAAGTTCGTATTTCTCTCTCTTCTAGCTCCAGCGGTTGGTCGTCAATTTGTAATATAGTCGTGTGTACGGCTACCGTTTTACTCTGTAAAATGTGGATAATGTACAATTTGTGTGTAATGGGTGTAACGTGTCTTCTCGATCCGTAGTTCAAATGCGTGCAACTTCCACAGATTTCGTCCGTTGCGAACGTACGAATAACCAGGTCTCAATGTTCTTACCTGTTGTTCACTAGGGGTGATAAAATCCCGGTGGCGCCAAATTGTTTTCTCAAAACAATTAAAATAAAATTCACAGGTATATGACCAGCGCAGCTCAGGCGGTTTGAATAATTCAAATATTTCCGCCATCTAGGCCCACTGGAGCGCACAGCAGTTCGATGCGTGGGCTGTGTAAATCGTTAGTCGTCTGCTGAAATGTACATAAAATATTGTGCACCTCCTAATGAAATTATAACACCGTGGTTACACTCAATACTTACACATTTTTTATTAGTGATTGTTATTCATTTAATACAAATTATTCTAATACAAATGCTCCGGTTGTTTATATGAGACAATTACAGGGTTTGACAAATCGATATTTGAATTGATAACCAGACGTTTAATAATGGCGTCTGTTGTAAATAGTACATCAGTTATTAATGTTTGTTTGTCATAGGTTCTTGAGGTTACGTTAAAAGGATTACAAATGTTTAAAACAATAAAAATACACACCCTTACATCAAGTAAACTTAACTAACATATTGTGTAGGTATAATTTGTTTAGCGCAGTGTAGTAAAAGTGTTTACAAGTTATGGATCATTAACAACAGTTTATATTGGTTAGTTTATAAATTGTCAGTGACTTAGTATTCTTTTTAATCTTTGAAAGTAATTAATTTCAGTTCAGTGAGATTTCGACCTTTAGTGAGAAATAATTAACGTGAGTTTATTTATATATTTTGGGTAATTTAATTACTTATCACTTCCGCAGTTATGGCGAATTCATACGATCTGTTATTCATGGGTTATACTACAATCTTCTTTAATTTGCTTGGTTCAGGACATCAGGCATCTTTTCCAGTTTAATTGGTAGTAATTTATTTTCTTTTTTCGTTAATTTGGCCTCAACTTCAATAATATGGTTCCAGTCCTCGTCTTACATCTTGGTATACACTTAGTAGTAACTTCTTCTGATATTTTCTATGTTTTAATTGACAATTTTTGGTCACTCGAAAATTAGCGTCTATACCATTAAAGCGTCATGCATTCAGTAAAAAAATCTAACGGTATTTTTGCTTGTTACTCCACAGTTTCCATGGTAACGTAATTATTCTCCCTGGTCGATCTCAAAATAAACACATTGTTATCAAACTTTGAATTTTTTGTTTAATTTGAATAAATATTTTATAATGGCTATATTTACTTGGGGATAATTTCAATGGTTGTAATCTTTACATAGATGTTCCTATTTTCTTTCAAAGATTAGTTTGATATCTTACAAGATTGGTCTAAGCCATGTATTAATGTTTTAGTCCAAAATTGATAATACTATGTCAATACATAATTTACTTATTTCTAAGTTTTAATATAATTCTGCCATGTTCCCTTTCGTTACACATAATTATTATATTTTGCCTATTATTTCTTATAAAGGTATTGCTATTATTTTCTTTATAAATTCCTTACTTACTTAAAACATACTAACATATTACTGCAAAACTATTTCTTCTGGTATTTATTGCCTTAAACATTAAGCCAATAACTTCTTTCTTTAAATTAACAAATGAACAAATTTGGTGAGTGTTATACCTACACCATCTCTTTTATAACAGTAATCACCCTGGTGATTTTTATACTGAGATAATATTTTTTCTGTTTTTTACATTCACAATTATTCTGTGTCTTTCAGTCTAATATACTCAACTTAATTGCTCATTTAACATGTGCTTATGTTTTGGGTTTGTCACACTTGTTTAACTCTTTTTTCTTAAGATTATATGCTGTTTATTTTATTACACTTATCACTTCACTGTTCATCTTTGTCACTCCCTACCTATCTCTAATTACCCTTATATTTCTCACGATCTCACTATTATTACAAAGTTTTTGTATCTAATGAGTTCATGTCTCTTTTGTTAACTTCAGACTGTCACATATCATTTTATAATATTCAAACAACATGGTATTGTAAATACATCTTTCAAATAAAACATAACTTTGTATACATTGTCATTAAAGTGATAAAAATTGGTCTGAAATGTCATAATTAGTAATAATAACAACAATTTAATAATGTTAAAATATATTGTGTTAATTGAAACATACTACATCTGTAGCAACAGCAATAATATTAGCGAATAAATAAACTCTCCAAAACCTTATACTTTCAAACACATAATGCTGAAATAACATACATACTGCTGAAATAATCCTAGTAAAAGTTCCAAAGTATATAGTAGGCTATACAATTTGTTCTCTGATTGAATCACGCACACATTTCTATTCCCTGTCTGTATGAGTGTAATTTTAAACATAACAGCTGACACATCACCTATAGATAAGGATATACATACAATCATATCTACACATGGTTTTTTATGTATAACAATTGCTGAGATACTGTCATTTACAAGTTACCACTAATAAAATTTAAACATAAATTATTAATAATAATAAAAAATTATGCTCTTTTAAAACAATCTTATGAGTTAATTGTTATGGCCATGTAATTTTTTTTTTTTCTTTTTTCTTCACTGTCTTCTTGTCTCGCTTTACTTTGGTTAATATCTGGCCAATCTCTGGGGTTGGGTCAATGTCAGTTGTCTGTCAGTCTAGTTCGTATTTTCTTGTTTTGTAACCACCTTTGGTTGTATTCTTCCTCCTTCACTATTGATTATATTTACTACTTTCATTCTTGTTATCCTTTATCTATCAAAATATATTGTTTCTTGGCATTTTTTACATACTTATTTATATCAAATGTGATCAGGGTTTGGCAATGTTATATAATGCCCTTCCACCAAAATTGATCATTTTATAAAACGTGAATTTAAGTTTGATGAAATTATCAATTGTATCGTATAAATTTTTTTTTTTTTTTTCAAATTCTCCTGCTTCTCATTCATTTTTTATAATTAATTCGGTATCTTTTATTTCCATTCTTCTTAGTCTTTTCTTCATTATTTTCTCACATTGCGAACTGGCTTATTGATTTTTTATTATAACTTATTCCCTATAAATCTTATTTTTCATCAAAACTACTCTTATACTGATATCAGGGGAACATCATCCCTGCTCAGTAAAATGATTGCTGGTTCATTCAACAGACAATCTCAATTAATAATTCTTAAATATAGTCAACTCGTGACTCAAAATAATAATAATAATAATCATAATCATAATATTTGTTGGGAATCTTTTACTTTTATACTTCATTATTGCTCAGTTCGAGTCATATATTGTTTCATCTTTCTTTATAGATACTATTTGAAGCATTGTTTTTTATTGATACAATTCACATTTTTATTCATTTTTAATTACTCTTTGTTTCATCTCATCTCACATTATAACTCTTAGAATGTTGATTTCATTTATATCGTTTTGTGATCATTGGTTTGGGTAATTTTACTTCCCCTCTTTCTAAATAGTTGTGGAAGCTGATCATTTTGATTGATATTTTTTTTCATAATTTTTTAGATATCATAGTAAGTTATTGCTTCTTACTAGTTAGGAATTTTTTGTAGCTTATTCCTTCATAGTATGTCATGCTTTTCATGCCTCATTTTTTGGCTAAACATTATGGTAATTTAATCTTATTTTGTAGGAATGTTTTGTAACTACACTCCTCTATTGTTAATTTTTATTTAAATATTGTAGTAAGTTGGTTGCTCTTACTTTATATGAATGCCTTGTAACTTTTATCTCTCCATTTTTACTTGTTCTAAAATATTATCGAGATATTTGGGTAAGCTTTTCTTACATATCTTTTTTGATTTTTTACAATTTTTTATTCATCATAATGGTTTCTCTAATGCTTAGTGTAAGCTGTACTTACGAATGTTTTGGAATTTTGACATTCTTTAGAGATCTTTTCTTTATGACATTGGCAAACTTGTTTGTTTGTCACTTTATTTTTTTTTTCTTTATTTAAAGTATTTTTGTTGGTTTTTTACTTTAAATTGTTTTTTACAGTTATTGTTGATTGTCATAATATTTCTTAATTGAGGCTTGATTGTATACCCCCTTTATTTTCTTGGTGACAGGGTGAGTGATCTCGTAAGTGTTATTGCCCTTGTCTTTTGTTATAGTGTATGGTCCCATATTCCAGTGTTTATCTGCATTTGGTTTATCCATTGTCCATGATTACACGAGTTTCCTCCGTTGTTCGGACTGCTCTGGTGTGCATCACTGTTTCTGTCTGTGTTATATATGTCTCTTCTATCTGGTACAGCCACTCTTCTAATACCATGTGTTCTCTGGCATCAGTGCCTACCTCAATCACTTGATGATGTTGTTTACTACTCAACGAAGTTAATCGTACCTCCGTTATTGATCTTCTCACTGATATTGGTTTATTTGGTATTTCTATCTCTGGTAATTTCCCTTTTCTTGTAGACTTTCTCAATTTGTTATACATTGTTTTGTTGTGTTCCTTTTCAACTTTGGATATCCTCCATTTAAAGATAGGTTTGCTGAAAGTTTTACTCGCTGGTTGATCG
The DNA here is from genome assembly GCA_034769895.1 of Magicicada septendecula. Lineage (NCBI taxonomy): Eukaryota > Metazoa > Arthropoda > Insecta > Hemiptera > Cicadidae > Magicicada > Magicicada septendecula. The sequence continues at coordinate 1,117,782,060 of CM068367.1, read as the reverse complement.
TTGATCCCTCCTAGAATTTCCTTCAGAGTTCTCCTACACTCCATAACATTCATCATTTCTGTATGGTCATTAATTGGTCGATTAAACGTCTCAAGTAGTCCGTTCTTCATCATCTCCAATTCCTCTCTGGTATTGATTCGTTTTCTCTGATGTATTTTCTTAGTCTTCTTAATTATCTGTTTTTTCTGTACTCCTCTACGGTTGGTTCCTTTATGTTTACTTTTCTCTTTGTTTTCGTTACCTTTATTTTGATGTAACAATGTATTTGGGTCTTCTTGAATTTCTGTTTTTTCATTATTTCCTTCTGGAGTGGTGTTTATTGTTTCATTCACCTTCTTGAACCCGTTACCTAATGTCTCATTAAGTAGATCTATTTGGTAATTGGTTTCTTCCCCTTTCTTATTCATCTCCATTTTTGTCTGGTCGCTTTCTTCACGACGTTCTCTGAAAATTAGTCTTATTTGCTGCTTCATTTCTTCCTTATTTTTCTCGTGGTCCTTCTTCAGCTGTTCCTTCAATTCTTCCTTTAATTCTTCGTTTCTTTGCTGAATTTCCTCCAGCAATCGTTGTTGTAGTGTTTCATTATTTTGGTTGACTGTTTTCCTCAATTCTTCCTTAGTACTCACTATTTTTTCATTGATCTGTTTCAAATTGTCACTGGTTTCTTTCTTCATGCCGTCGAATTTATTGTTCATCTCCTTCAAGCTCTCCTCATTCTTGTCGAATTTATTGTTCATCTCCGTCAAATTATTGTTCATCATTTCCATTAATTTTAGTATGTTCGGGTCTCCTCTAAATTCTCCCTTGTCGCCCGCCTGTAATTCCATTTCTTCGTCTTGGCTTGGTTCTGTTGTGGTTATTATTGTCTCCACTTCTTCAATCGGTGTTCCTTCCTCTTCTTCCCCTCTGTTTCCTTCCATCTCCTTCTCCTTTGCCAACTTTTTCGACAATCCTCTGATGTGCATATTGTAACCTTTCGTAATCGCCGCTAGAATTTCTAGGGTTTAATTGTATAATTTCTTTATTATTCTAGCCCTAGTAGTTGGCGCGCCACTTTGTATAATAACGTGATGTCCGCCTCGTTCAAGCCCCGCGATGGAAGCCACTTTGTATAATAACGTTTTACCTTTCCTGTTAATTATTGTTGAATAGTGTGTAGCGAACCGTTTTATACTTATTAGTCGACCTTTTTCTCGCCGTTAGAAGTTCGTATTTCTCTCTCTTCTAGCTCCAGCGGTTGGTCGTCAATTTGTAATATAGTCGTGTGTACGGCTACCGTTTTACTCTGTAAAATGTGGATAATGTACAATTTGTGTGTAATGGGTGTAACGTGTCTTCTCGATCCGTAGTTCAAATGCGTGCAACTTCCACAGATTTCGTCCGTTGCGAACGTACGAATAACCAGGTCTCAATGTTCTTACCTGTTGTTCACTAGGGGTGATAAAATCCCGGTGGCGCCAAATTGTTTTCTCAAAACAATTAAAATAAAATTCACAGGTATATGACCAGCGCAGCTCAGGCGGTTTGAATAATTCAAATATTTCCGCCATCTAGGCCCACTGGAGCGCACAGCAGTTCGATGCGTGGGCTGTGTAAATCGTTAGTCGTCTGCTGAAATGTACATAAAATATTGTGCACCTCCTAATGAAATTATAACACCGTGGTTACACTCAATACTTACACATTTTTTATTAGTGATTGTTATTCATTTAATACAAATTATTCTAATACAAATGCTCCGGTTGTTTATATGAGACAATTACAGGGTTTGACAAATCGATATTTGAATTGATAACCAGACGTTTAATAATGGCGTCTGTTGTAAATAGTACATCAGTTATTAATGTTTGTTTGTCATAGGTTCTTGAGGTTACGTTAAAAGGATTACAAATGTTTAAAACAATAAAAATACACACCCTTACATCAAGTAAACTTAACTAACATATTGTGTAGGTATAATTTGTTTAGCGCAGTGTAGTAAAAGTGTTTACAAGTTATGGATCATTAACAACAGTTTATATTGGTTAGTTTATAAATTGTCAGTGACTTAGTATTCTTTTTAATCTTTGAAAGTAATTAATTTCAGTTCAGTGAGATTTCGACCTTTAGTGAGAAATAATTAACGTGAGTTTATTTATATATTTTGGGTAATTTAATTACTTATCACTTCCGCAGTTATGGCGAATTCATACGATCTGTTATTCATGGGTTATACTACAATCTTCTTTAATTTGCTTGGTTCAGGACATCAGGCATCTTTTCCAGTTTAATTGGTAGTAATTTATTTTCTTTTTTCGTTAATTTGGCCTCAACTTCAATAATATGGTTCCAGTCCTCGTCTTACATCTTGGTATACACTTAGTAGTAACTTCTTCTGATATTTTCTATGTTTTAATTGACAATTTTTGGTCACTCGAAAATTAGCGTCTATACCATTAAAGCGTCATGCATTCAGTAAAAAAATCTAACGGTATTTTTGCTTGTTACTCCACAGTTTCCATGGTAACGTAATTATTCTCCCTGGTCGATCTCAAAATAAACACATTGTTATCAAACTTTGAATTTTTTGTTTAATTTGAATAAATATTTTATAATGGCTATATTTACTTGGGGATAATTTCAATGGTTGTAATCTTTACATAGATGTTCCTATTTTCTTTCAAAGATTAGTTTGATATCTTACAAGATTGGTCTAAGCCATGTATTAATGTTTTAGTCCAAAATTGATAATACTATGTCAATACATAATTTACTTATTTCTAAGTTTTAATATAATTCTGCCATGTTCCCTTTCGTTACACATAATTATTATATTTTGCCTATTATTTCTTATAAAGGTATTGCTATTATTTTCTTTATAAATTCCTTACTTACTTAAAACATACTAACATATTACTGCAAAACTATTTCTTCTGGTATTTATTGCCTTAAACATTAAGCCAATAACTTCTTTCTTTAAATTAACAAATGAACAAATTTGGTGAGTGTTATACCTACACCATCTCTTTTATAACAGTAATCACCCTGGTGATTTTTATACTGAGATAATATTTTTTCTGTTTTTTACATTCACAATTATTCTGTGTCTTTCAGTCTAATATACTCAACTTAATTGCTCATTTAACATGTGCTTATGTTTTGGGTTTGTCACACTTGTTTAACTCTTTTTTCTTAAGATTATATGCTGTTTATTTTATTACACTTATCACTTCACTGTTCATCTTTGTCACTCCCTACCTATCTCTAATTACCCTTATATTTCTCACGATCTCACTATTATTACAAAGTTTTTGTATCTAATGAGTTCATGTCTCTTTTGTTAACTTCAGACTGTCACATATCATTTTATAATATTCAAACAACATGGTATTGTAAATACATCTTTCAAATAAAACATAACTTTGTATACATTGTCATTAAAGTGATAAAAATTGGTCTGAAATGTCATAATTAGTAATAATAACAACAATTTAATAATGTTAAAATATATTGTGTTAATTGAAACATACTACATCTGTAGCAACAGCAATAATATTAGCGAATAAATAAACTCTCCAAAACCTTATACTTTCAAACACATAATGCTGAAATAACATACATACTGCTGAAATAATCCTAGTAAAAGTTCCAAAGTATATAGTAGGCTATACAATTTGTTCTCTGATTGAATCACGCACACATTTCTATTCCCTGTCTGTATGAGTGTAATTTTAAACATAACAGCTGACACATCACCTATAGATAAGGATATACATACAATCATATCTACACATGGTTTTTTATGTATAACAATTGCTGAGATACTGTCATTTACAAGTTACCACTAATAAAATTTAAACATAAATTATTAATAATAATAAAAAATTATGCTCTTTTAAAACAATCTTATGAGTTAATTGTTATGGCCATGTCATTTTTTTTTTTCTTTTTTCTTCACTGTCTTCTTGTCTCGCTTTACTTTGGTTAATATCTGGCCAATCTCTGGGGTTGGGTCAATGTCAGTTGTCTGTCAGTCTAGTTCGTATTTTCTTGTTTTGTAACCACCTTTGGTTGTATTCTTCCTCCTTCACTATTGATTATATTTACTACTTTCATTCTCGTTATCCTTTATCTATCAAAATATATTGTTTCTTGGCATTTTTTACATACTTATTTATATCAAATGTGATCAGGGTTTGCCAATGTTATAATATATATATAGGAATGTTAATTATCGACCGTATTATTATACTGTTAATGATTTCGAGGTTCGGTCATTAATTATGAAAACTCAGTTTTGCGACGTTTCGAGATTTATTCTTCTCATAATCATGCCTACAACATTAAAATATAGTCTTACTACAATTATATTATTTGTAAGTGTGTATAGGTGTGTGTAAAGTCATACATTACTATAACTATTTACTTACATTAACTGTGAGATGAGCTACAGCAACCACATTACACTAAACACTTATCACTGTTCCATACTTATACACATATAACACATTACATTTGTATAGTGTTAGCGTTATGTAGTTATCTGACAGACTGCCAGCGATATAAAATTTTAATAGTACCTAACTAGAAAGTTGTTCAGTATTCCTATACCTGTAAACTATTGTCTATTTTAAAAAGAGTGAATAAGATTAGAATAACACTTGCTAAGACTTTGTACGTCCGTTTTCTTGTTAACTGAAAGGTGTTTATTCTTCTCTATTGTTAGCATTTCTAAGAATTGCCGTTTAAAGTGATTACTTTCTGCATGAATTACTTTAGCTTTGTGAAACTGAAACGAGTGACCGTGTGTACGGGCGTGTTGTGTTAGGGCCGTGGGATCAGGTCTGTTAGTATTTACTTTCTGGCAGCTATATTTATGTTGATAAATACGTCTTTTAAAATACTGTTCAGAACAACCGTAATATTTTTTCCACAGTTTTCTTCACACGGTATTTCATATATTATGTTGGATCTTAGTTCTATTTCATCCCTGTCTTAGTATACTAAAGACAAAACGCATTAAAAAAAAAAACGGAAAACTTAGAGCAGTTCATGCGGATACATGTGTGTGTGTGTGTGTGTGTGTGTGTGTGCAATTTCCTTACATAGTATAAGAAGTTATAACAGATTGCATCAGACTTAATTATGCAAGGTCCACACATGCAGGCACAAAACTTAACATGTGAGTTTTTGCAGAACTTGAGCAAATCGAACGCGGTATCATGAGTCTGCTTCTGAGAGCGTCAGTTGATTTACCGTATAGTGGTAGATGAGAGAATGTAAAGTAATACAGAAGGATCCCACCTGGATAGTCCAGTGTAACTAAGTGGCACTGGTTAAGCTGTAGCGTACAGGTAGCACAGATAATTCCTGGGGGCAGAGTTCCTCTACGAGTGTGTCTGTGTGTCCCAACTGACGGCATCTCATGGCTCAAGTAGTATCTCTGCCAGAGGGGTCGACAGTTATTCGTCTAAACCCGACACCCATCTCACCATTGTTCGAGCACCTGTGACAGGCAATAAGTTGTATAGGGTGTCATAAAGAACATAATCTCACCACAGCTCGCACACACACCACCATTATAAAATAGAGAACACACACTCTAATGCCTAGCAGCAACCAGAAACGCATCACCACTTATTCGTATTAACCATTGGTCGGACCACCAGATGTGCCTTATTTCATTTAATAAACTGATTTTGTTTAAGTGTTCCATTTATGACATGATTCTTTCTTTATATACTATACTTATTAACAACACGAAAAGCAGCTGAGTGTAAGATATCTGTTACCATTTTACATTACTTTAATCAGTTTAATACGCTACATTCATGTCCATTATAAGTTAATTTAATAAGTTAATCTTTAATTTAATTTAATACCCGAATCCAGGGCTAACACTCAGCACACACAAGTTATCATTTATAGGAAAGCTGAAACACAAGAAAAAAAATATATTTTAGGGTTAAAATATTTTAGGACCACATTAAACTACTACATACCTGGAGCTGACTTTACTTTAGCTTCTCATGGTGGACAGTAATGTGGTAATTTCATATTCAAAGGTTGGCTAATCTGTACGCTCTGCCTCACGCTTATCGCGAACCGGCTAAAACACAGTGCAAGTGCGTCGGTGGGCAGCGGACGTAATCGCCTTTGCTGCCTTGTTCTGTCATTTTTTCATTTTTCTTGTTGTCGCGACAATTTATGTAGCCCTTAGGCCTTAAGCATTTTCATGTAGCTTGGAGTGTTGCGCACTTGCGCCTCAATTTTGCCATGTAACATTTCTTACCCGACGTGGTTCTTTCAAAATTCAAATGCTTGTCAGACTTAGCCAATCTTACTATTCAAATTAAATTGTAACGAAACATTAATAAATGTATTAAAATACAGTCCACGCTCATCATTATTTTCTGCATCCTGGCAAATGCATTTAAACCATTAACTTCCTAACATTTTTTTGGTCCTCACGGAACGGATTTTACATTTTTTTGGTCACTCCGTGCCTGGATTCATCATTTTACTTTCTTTCAACTTATGCCAGAGCGGCTTTCATCATTTTTTCCACCTCAATTTCTGGCCATCACGGGCGATTCAGCACGTTCGCTGATCTGACCGTGTCGGGTGTTAATCAGCATTTCTTTCATCGCCATTGAGCCTCGTGACAACACCACTACAAGACCATCCATGTGTTAACGTCTCGTCTACATACCAGATTGAGCAGTCATCTATCCAGTCCGTGTATCTGCCATCTATTCCACGGCCTCGACGCTCCAGGACATCTCACACAAGGTACGACATCAACGACATCACTAACAGGTGCGTAGAATGGCAGAAGAAGGCCTCAAAGTGTTGGTTAGAAAGAGAGGCGGCTTAAAGTCTGCCATAGTGTGAATCAATTCTGCTATAATTAATTTTGATAAAAACGGTAACACTAAACATTTTTTAACTGTTAGATTGGAAAGTCTAAAGAGTTTAGCAACAAAATATGATGAGGTACAGTCTGAAATTGAATTAATTTCTAAGGACATAAACGCTGCTCAAGAAGACAGAATTGAGGTTGAAGAACTTTTATATTCAACCGAAGCTAACATCTTGCAATTAATAGAAACTTTCAATGTTCAGACTGAATCTCAAGTATTAACAGGTAATATGCAATTAAAACCTATAAGTTTGCCCTGCTTCACAGGCAACATTTTAGAATGGCAGCACTTTTATTCAATATTTCTGGACTTGGTACATACCAGATCTGATCTAACTTCAGTACAAAAACTACATTATTTGTATTCATCTCTCAAAAATGAGCCATTAGATCTAATTAAGGCCTTACCTATTTGTAATGAGAACTATTCAATAGCGTTGACTTTGCTGTCCGCTAGATATGATAACAAATTCATATTAGCGAAATATTATATTCAAAATTTGCTAGAGTAAAGTCTACAATCAAAGACTCTGTACAGAGCTTAGCAGAATTTATAAATACAATAACGTCTTCAGTCAATTCGCTGGCAGCTATGCAATTGTCAGTGGATTCATTTGAACTCATTACTGTACAACTATTGTCAGCAAAACTGGACCATTCCACGTTTAAATTATGGAAGGAGTCTATAGATCCCGATAATCTTCCTAACTTTCAGAGCTTTACACAGTTTTTAAACGCACGTAGACAATTATTAGAAAATACTTTACCGATAGATGCTGGACAGCAGCTTAACAAGCCGACTTTAAGGTTTAATAATAAGTCTGAAAAACATAAATTACGAAACTCTGCTGGCAGCACTGCATTTAGGAGTTATCATTCAACTTCAAATAATTATTTATGCCCATGCTGCAAGGCCAGTCACCCAATTTATATGTGTGACAAATTTCGTGAATTAAGCATATCAGAATGAGGGCAATTTATATTAAAGCATAAATGCTGTACTAATTGTTTAAGACCAGATCATTTTTCACCTAATTGTAAGGTCAAACAATCATGTAAGGTCTGTTCAAAACGACACCATACATTGCTGCACATAAATAATGTGTCAAAACAAGGTTCTGCCAGCAGCAGCAATTATTGTTCATTAAGCTCCAGTCAGCAAACAATGTTCTTTTGTCGACAGCAGTCCTGTTCGTCATCGACCGGGCTGGTAACAGACAGTTTGCAAGAATTTTATTAGATGCCGGGTCACAAGTGAACTTTTGTACTGAATAATTTGCTAAAAAATTGCAACTTAACTTGACTGAATCTAATATACCGATTACAGGTATTAATAATGCGACATGTTGTGCCACTAATTTGGCATCTATTTGTATTATTTCTTGCTATCAAAGGTTCAGCTTTGACGCTACTTGTGCAGTCTTATCTGCATTGACTCATAAACTGCCAGCACAATCTTTCGACATAAATCATTTTAATATCCCAGATAACGTTTTCCTCGCTGACCCACATTTCAACGTATCAGCTGACATAGATATACTTTTAGGAGCGCATTTTTATTTAGACTTGATTTTACCTAACAAATATGTACGTGGTCCTAACTTTCCTATTATACAAGAAACAAAGTTAGGCTACATTCTATCAGGCAATCTGCCCAAACATTGCAGTTCTAAGGGTCCTGCTGTTTCGTTCTTGGCAAGAAACAACGACAGTCAAATTTTAGCGTCTCTTGAGAAATTTTGGGAGACCGAAACCATCCTTGATAATGCACCCATTAGTAACGATTCAGTTTGTGAGGAACATTTTGTTAAATCCACTCATTGCAATGATGAGGGTAGGTTCGTTGTCTCATTACCATTCGAGTCTGACAATCCCCAGTTGGGTGAGTCCTATGCTACCGCTGAAGCGAGATTTCTAAGTTTAGAACGCCGGTTCAAGCGTGATTCTTAGCTTGCGCTTGAATACACAAACTTTATTCAAGAATATAGGGATCTTGGCCACATGGCGCTTGTCGACGATTCTTCTGTTAATTCCAGGGTTTCAAATACCTACTATTTGCCTCACCATGCCGTTTTTAAACATTCTAGTTCCACGACAAAACTTCGCGTCGTTTTTGATGGCTCGGCCAAAACTACCAATGGTCTTTCTCTCAATGATATTTTGTTGGTAGGCCCAAATGTCCAACAAGATCTTTTTTCTATTCTCTTGCGAATTCGCACATACATAACTATGTTCTGATCGCCGACATCGAGAAGATGTATCGACATATTCTAGTGTCTGATAAGGATTGTCATTATCAACGTATTCTGTGGCGTAATTCTCCCCTTGAACAGTTTAAACATTTTGTACTGCGAACTGTAACATACGGTACTGCTAGTGCCTCGTTTTTGGCCACTCGTTGCCTTATTCAGATTGGTAAGGATCATGAAGCTTCTTTTCCTGACGCTGCTTCAGCTATAATTAATGATTTCTATGTCGATGATTTGTTAACCGGTGCAGACACCATTTCTAATCTGACCAAGTTGAAATCTGACTTGGGTACGTTGTTGAGTCAATATGGCCTTACTTTGCATAAATGGACATCAAATGAACCCAATGTGGTCACAGATCATAATAATTTATCACTCCCATTAAACAAACAAGGCAATCTGCGTACGTTGGGCATTCTTTGGAACAACTCTACAGATTCATTTTTGTTTGACATCAAGTAATTTCCAGTTGAGTCAAGCATCTCTAATGTGACGATTTAATTCTAACTGTAATCGTAAATAAATAAAATTTAAGTTTGCGAGCGATTAAGTATTTTTAAATCGCACTATAAAACCTAAACCCCCGTATTAACTCAGTAGGAGAATGAGAAGTGATTGAAAATCCAAAGAAACTAAAAAAAAAAAAGGCCGAATTGTAAAAAGTTATTATTATCATAATTAACCCTTTGCTAGTCATCATGCGGTGACCTGTTAATTCCGGACTCAACGTGTTTATCGAGTCGTCTGTAATTTAGGAAGATATAAAAATCATAATGTTTATAATTAGAAATTTGAAGACACAAATAGTAGTTAAAATAACTCACTTAAATTAAATATGTATAATTAAGGTATGGTTTTTGGTAATAAGAATGTTAACTTAAATAAAAATAGGAACTATATTGTCGCGGAGTACTTGCCCCTCTCCTTTGTTATGTACCAGTTGAATCGAGCAAAAAGACTCGCTATGTTGCCTTCACACCGTACAGACTTAAGAGCGAGAGCTCTACCAAAATGTATTTGATTTGTTTGTTTTATTTAACTGTAGTATATTAGCTACCACTGCTAAACGTGAAAAGCATTGTGTCATGTATAAATAACATAAATATGTGTTAAGAAGAAGATGTAGAATGTAACACAAAAACAGAACTAGTGGTAAGCAAGATGACGTCTCCCCTTAAGAGGTAACTCCAATTACAACATCACTCCTGAAGATGTGATCTGCAGAAAATTCATAAAGACACGTATACGATGAAGAAGACACTGCCTAGGACGTCCGTGAATCTACATCTACTTACACCAAAGAAACTTCAATCTCCGCAGTGAACATCCGACCTAATTCTTACCGAAGACACGACCCAGATGACGACGCCGACTACAAGGATTCCCAAGACGGACACCCCAGGACGAGGTTACTACGTTCAATTGTAAAGGTGACTCGATAGCATTGCTATCGAGAGTTAATCATATTTGATACACAACTCACTTCTAAAAGAGACTTTTCAAAGACGATTAATTTTATTTAAAAATTAAAATGAGACAATCTAAGAGTTTACTGTAAAATTCAATTATCATACGTTGTAACGCCTTAAATGTAAAAGTAATTTATTATCACTTCAAGTAATACTGCCATTCTTCAAATGGTAAAAGAAGTCTTGCAAGCTTCTAGATGAACTGAAAAGAATAAGAAGTCTTTACTATAAATATACATAAAGTAAACTCGGATCCGAGATATAAGAATACATAATCAATTTGATCCCAAAGTTTTATGAAGAGCATTTAAATATTTTAGTTTAATTAATGATGTCATGGGATCTTTTAGTAACTGTTGTTAATAAAGAGAAGTCATCTTGTTACACCTGAAAATGAGTGCATAAATCAGTAAAATACCTTCCCTTGTTTCCTTATACTTATAGTGAGTAATTTGTTCAATTAATTTGACTTTAAATACAGTTCGTTACAACGTAGGCAGCCCATGTAATTGGCAGACGTCAGTTAAGATGGGTTCCCTGGATTTGTAATGCGGCAATACGTTACACTAAGAGGAAAATCCTGTCGATTATCGTGGGTATCTACGACCCACTCGGACTCGTTGGTCCAATTGTTTTTCTTTATAAACAGTTTATGCAGCAACTGTGGCTGTGCAATCTTGGTTGGGATGAGCCAATTTCTGAGCAATTATATATGCATTGGTGTTCATTATGCGATAAGTTATATCTAATTGGTAAAATTATTGTCCTACGCTCTATTCGCAGCAAGTCCAAGGCAAAGATAGTTGAATTACATGGGTTTGCGGATGCTTCTGAAAAGGGCTCTGGGTGTTGTGTTTACGTTAGAGTCATTTATCAAGATTCATCGGCCTCTTGTCACCTTTTGTGTTCTAAATCTCACGTGGCTCCACTATGACAGGTGTCATTACCCCGCATTGAACTCTGTGCTTGCTTGTTGTTATCGCGACTTTTATTCAAGGTCACCCCTGCTCTTCATTCCTTTATCAATAGCGTTCACCTGTATTCTGACTCCATGGTATTCCTTTACTGGATTCATGCCCAGTCTTCTAGGTGGAAGACCTACGTCGCTAATCGTGTTGCCGAGATTCAGCGTCTCACTGAAACCTACACATGGCATCATATCAATTCACAGCATAATCCTGCTGACATTATTTCTAGGGGATGTCACCCCGACGTTTTGCGCGATTGTTCGCTTTGGTGGCATGGTCCCGCTTGTCTGTCTCAATCTTCTGAGCCCAATCTTTTTTCACCTTTCTTACCTTCTAATCTGTCGTCTCCTGAATGCTCTGCGGAGGAGAAACAAACCCCCAAACTCTCTCTAATTTCTACCCTACCTATTGATCTTCCAAAGGACTTTTCTTCATTGCACCGTCTGACTCGCGTATACGCTTATTGCTTTCGATTCATCAAAAATACTAGACCCTCTAGGGCTGAGAAAATCTCGGGTGTTCTTACCCCCGCTGAAATTCATTCTACTCTTAATTTCTTCATAAAGCAATCCCAGTCCATCCACTTCGCTGCTGAGCTTAATTGCCTTCGTAATGGGTCTTCTGTCTCTATTAGGAGTAAGTTGTCTTCTCTGGACCCGTTTCTTGATAAGTTTGGCGTCATACGTGTCGGCGGACGCTTACAACAGTCGCAACTACCCTATGACAATAAGCATCCTATTGTCTTGCATCCATCGGCTCACATCACTCGCCTTATAATCGAGTGCGAGCATATTCGTCTACTCCACGCTGGTGCTCAACTTGTCCATCATTCACTTCGTCAACTTTGGTGGATCATTAACGTCAAGATAGTCATTTGTTCCATCATTCGTAGATGCGTCAAGTGTCTCAGATTTAACACCAAACATCAGGTTCAAAGGCTTGGTATTTTGCCATCTCCTAGGGTTACTCCTTCGCGGCCATTTCTATTCTGCGCAGTTGATTATGGTGGTCCCTTCATGATTCGTCATGGCGGGCAGAGATCTAGGACTCTGTCAAAATCCTATGTGTCTTTGTTCATTTGCTTAGCCACCAGGGCCATTCATTTGGAATTGGTTCCGACCTTAAGGCCAATGCGTTTATAGCTGTCTTACGTCGCTTCATGGCCCGTAGGGGCATACCCAGCCAGTTATATTCTGATAATGGCACGAACTTTAGGAAGGCCTGCAACGTTTTGCATGACCTTTACAATCTTTGGCATAATAAGGATGCCACCTCATCAATCCAATCCTTTACGACCTCTCATGGTATTAAGTGGTCATTTATTCCGCCCTCGTCACCTCATTTTGGTGGTCTTTGGGAGAGCGGTATAAAGAGTTTAAAGTATCATTTGCGCCGCGTGGTCGGCAAGTCCATACTCACTTTTGAGGAGTTTACTACGGTTTTGTCACAGGTAGAGGCCTGTCTAAACTCACGTCCATTATTTGCCGCTTCATCGGATGTAAATGATCCAGTGCCACTTACCCCTGGTCATTTTTTAATTTGCGCACCATTAACGGCAATACCCGATCCTGACATCTCACGTTCCCATCTCTCGTCTTGGACGTTGGCAACTTCTCCAGAAGTTTGTCCAAGTCATTTGGAAATCTTGGTCTCACGACTGCTTACACCAATTGCAACAACGTCACAAATGGAAATTCGCAAAGGAAAACGTTTCCATTGGTGACCTGGTTTTGCTGATTGAGGATAACTTGCCTCCATTAGCATGGAAATTTGGTGTAATTACCGCCACATTTCCCGGACCAGACAATTTAATTAGAGTAGTTGACGTTTGTACCCCTACTGGCACCTATCGCAGACCAATTCATAAGTTATGTTTGGTGCCAGCGAGGGACGAACAGTAAAAAAGAGTTTATTTTCCTTTTAAAATTAAATGTATGTACTTGTCAAACATGTGTTAAATCAAATGTTCTAAGAAGATTTTGTTAGTTATAAGCACCTTTATTTTTAGCATAAGCTTTAATTTATATATTTTCAATTCAGAAACTGTTTGTTTTACTCAAGAAAGTGTCAGTTTATTTAATATGCAAAGCTTCAATTATTTTTTGTATTTTCATGTATACAACATTTGATTTATGCGTCATGTCTTTGCTTAGTATTTGTTCTTATGTCATAAATTTTGTTATATAATATTCACATGGTTTGCAACTATACAAACCATGTATGCATCTTTCTTGCACATTTTTTGTTAATATGTGTGCCATTTTATTATTCTATGAATTTATGTATTACTTGCAATTGTTCAACACATGCATTACATTTTGTATAAACACATTTGCTGTACTTGTCACTTATGCTATTGTGCCTTGTATTCATGTATTTGTAATTATCCAAACCGATTTCTATTGTATTTTATTATGTATAACTTTGTATCTATGTAAAACACATTATTTTACCTGCATCTACTGTCTATAATCATGCGCCACGCACATATTTTTATATTTTGTATTTGTATTTTGCGATCACGTATTGCACAATTATTATTCATGCTTTCAATTATAACATACATGTTATTACACTTATGTACTTGCAATCATTCAACAATGTATAATCTGTTTTCACATGTCAATTTATTGTGCATTCCTGCAACTGTCAGGTATAGCATGCACCATTTAATTATTATATTACAGCGTTATGCTAAATCTATGTTTTTACATGTATAATTTTGTAATAATTTTTGTCTATTCATTTTACACTCAATACTATTATGTATAAGTCAACTGGCCTTGACTGGTTTAAGCTGTCCATCATGACTTGCATAAAATATTTGCAATTTGTATCGGGCCCATCATGTGATGAGTCACCGATTATTCATCATCAAACATTGTCAAACTATTTATTATTCATGTTTTATATTGTCTTATATTGTATACATACAATATATATTAGCAATACATTGCTAATTCTTGCATTTATACTCATGTATAAATCAGTTTGTAAGCCAACTGTGGCCTGCTCAACTGTTATCATCATTATTCAGGTTTTATCTCTGAACAGTTTAATGTTATAACTGTTATCTAACATTTCAATCTCAATGTTCAATACAGTTTATTGAGGTTGATATCCATTATTAAGAACACACATTGTGTTTTCGTATAATAAATTATTAAAATGTATTAAAAAATCTTTTGGTTTTTTGCGGGCAGCTATGGACAGTAATGTGGTAATTTCATACTCAAAGGTTGGCTAATCTGTACGCTCTGCCTCACGCTTATCGCGAACCGGCTAAAACACAGTGAAACGTGCATCGGAGGGCAGCAGACGTAATCGCGTTTGCTGCCTTGTTCTGTCATTTTTTAATTTTTCTTGTTGTCACAACAATTTATGTAGGCCTTAGGCCTTAAGCATTTCATGTAGCTTGGAGTGTTGCGCACTTGCGCCTCAATTTTGCCATGTAACATTTCTTACCCGACGTGGTTCTTTCAAAATTCAAATGCTTGTCAGACTTAGCCAATCTTACTATTCAAATTAAATTGTAACGAAACAATAATTCGTAGTCCTTCACAGTCTTACGACTGGTTTGTACCCTCCCCGCATATACCCGTGGTGCGTGTGGTACTGAGTCTCTCACAGGTATATGGGACCTACAGTTTAATGCCGGATCCGAACGGCCTAGTTGGGGAAGGTTTATACTAAGCAGGATACCTCTCGCTGGTTTGCCATTGCCTTGCGAGGGGGAACGTTCGTATCTAAATCAGATGGCCCCCGGCGGGAATTGAACCCGCGCCAACAGCGTAGCAGCGCCACACGCTAGCCACTACGCCACGACCGCTCCTTCTCGGGCCGAACAAAGTATGGCACAATACTATCTTTAATTACTATCATTAACAAAATTCTTACTTGTTCACTATTAAATCGTTTAGTGTTTATCACTGATTTACTAAGCGTTTTTTATCTATCACTAGATTTTCTAATTATTTTGGGGGTTTTACACTTTCACTTTTGCACTTCTTAAATTTTTATTTTAAGTGTTTATTAGTGAGTAATCCCTACCATTACTTTCTCTTTGTCACTTAGTTATTTTTATTTTCTCACCATCTCACTATCTCTCTCTTTACAAATATTATTTATACTATTAATAAGTTCATGTCTTTATAGAGTTCTTTATTACATATAACTCTAATTCTTGGGTTTGTGTACTTTTATTTATCGGGTTTTATCAATTATCATTTACATTTATCATTTAGTCAATACTAATACTTATTTTTTACATTGGTTAGTTACTGGTTTCGTTTCCTTTATGATATTTGAGTGTATCATTTCTCCTTTTCATATTCTATATTATTTGTCTGTGTTTTCTCATTCGGTTTCACTTTATTTCCTTTATACTTGGTTTGTTTCATTTCTATTTTCCTTCTTCTTCTCCTTCATTTTCATTTTGTTTCATTTTATTTTGGTTTTCCCCTTCTCATTTGGTTTTATTTCATTTGGTTGTATGGAGTCATTCACTTCCTTCAATAGGTTTCATTCAATCTGGTTGTAATGAGTCAATCACTTTCTTATTTGGTTTCGGTTTTCCCCTTCTCCTTTTGTTTCCTTTTATTTGGTCAATCACTTGGGTTAGGTCATGTCATCGTTTGTCGCGTCATTGTCATTTTATTTTCATTAAACATTTTATATTATATGAATTACTTTTTATATTGTTGATTAATCTTTTTTATCCCTGGTATTGGGGTGGCTTATTTGTGTTGTAACAGCAGTCACAAAACTTTTCATGGTACTTTTCATTATTGGGAAGAAGAAAGATGTAGTCTGGTGAATACAGTAATTGTGGTGCCATCAGGATGTTTTCTTTTTGCTTAATATTCTTGAAGAAGCTTTGACATGCTTGCTGGAGCATTATCAGGATGCACATTCCATAAATTGTCCTTCCATGAA
Organism: Magicicada septendecula; assembly: GCA_034769895.1. NCBI lineage: Eukaryota > Metazoa > Arthropoda > Insecta > Hemiptera > Cicadidae > Magicicada > Magicicada septendecula. The sequence goes on along the minus strand of CM068367.1, from coordinate 1,117,765,538 downwards.
TCTGACCATTTTCTACAAATAGCTTCACACATGTGGTGAGTAGTGATGAGTACTCATGGAACAGAAAAACACAATCTTCATCTGACTCTCATGACATTCAACTCGTTCATAACAGTCTTTTAAGCTTTAGTGCTGATTGTAAACCCATTGTTAGTGGCATAAACCTTCTACAACATTTTACAGTTTGTGCCACATGAACTGTTTATCTCATTCTGTACACAAAATTTAATCCACCTTTTTCAACCTTACATTGTAGAATGTCAACAAAAAATCACCAAAACACAATGTCATAACACTCAGAAATTGTTATGCTCCATTCAGAAATATATTAATTTTCTCCTCTATATTTTTCAATCTACAGGTAAATTTGTAACATTCCATTCATTTCTTACATCAGTTTTGTTATGCCTCTTAAGACATATTCTAAAACATTGACTGTGTGCTGCTATCAATTATAGTTCCCATTACTATTTATGGTATACTAACTGCCTTATGACATACTTTTTCTCAGTTACCATTTATAATTACTTTTTTTAATTTTAAGTATAATGTGACAGTGGTATAAAAGAATGTGTAATTTATAGCTCATTGTGAATAAAAATGTCACTATTTAGTTTGAAGAAGCACGCTCCCTAATTAATTAATTAATGTAGATGACATTCTACATAAAGATAGTCATCTTTCTCTAATACAGATAATTTGTTTTGGTTTTGATTTTGGTTCATTCATAGTTACGGATGGTGCATAATAAAATAGTCTTATCATGACATAACATACTCAACACAACATGATAATAAACAGTCTTTTACATAGAACATATTCAATGAAAGTGAAAATTGGGATGTGTTGTCTATATCTCATATTAAGTGTCAGACTATTCTGACATCACTAGTTTGTGTGAACACGTTTATTTCTTATAATTACTTCTCCTTGTTTTATTTCAGTATTTATCATTGTGACAAACACTTAAAGAGGAAAAATAGGAAGAGCGAAAGAGAGAGAGAGAGAGAGAGAGAGAGAGAGAGAGAGAGAGAGAGAGAGAGAGAGAGAGAGAGAGAGAGAGAGAGGTGTGTGTGTGTGTGTGTGTGTGTGTGTGTGTGTGTGTGTGTGTGTGTGTGTGTGTGTGTGTGTGTGTGTGTGTGTGTGTGTGTGTGTGTGTGTGTGTGTGTGTGTGTGTGTGTGTGTGTGTGTGTGTGTGTGTGTGTGTGTGTGTGCGTCCATAGAGAAAACTATAACTTAAGAACAGATAACCTATAATAGAACAAACAAGTCATGGTTTTAGGGACATGTTATGAACAGTGCCTTCATTTTTCAGGCACTAGGCGCATGTTTTGTTATAAATTCTTCAGTCTCAGAATTTTTCTCAAATTAAAATTACTTATTTTATTTTCAAATTTTTTCTTGCTGTCTAAATTCCTAATTTCTATATTCTGTTTCAATTTTTTTTTTTAAATGATGAGTTATTTATGTGATTACTTGATTTTTAAGTACATACATTGTGTGTGTGTGTGTGTGTGTGTGTGGTACTTATACATATACTGTATTATTTATGTTATAAGAATAATGCCATTTTTCATATCTAACAAAGTTTTCCCTGAGGCTGACGTTTCAGACAGAATAGGACATAGATAGGTGTGATTGAAAGATAAAACTCTCATCTGCCACATCTACACTCTCTGTATTTCCCTACCCCCTCTGCACTGTTCATACCTTATTTCTTTACGTATGGTAACCTACTGTCTGATTTGTATGAGAAATGCAGCTACAGTAGAATATTGATTATGTAGGCTTTGATTATTTGTAATCCTGATTACTTGAAACAAAGCTCAGTATTTAACTTTACAATTAAATTTTTTACTAAAGTGAGTTTTGTGTTGGTATAATGTAATTTGAAATACCCTGATTCCTTGGCAGTTGGCTTCAATCAATATAGGGATTTCTAGATACCAATATTCATTACAGTTTTGAATTAATCATTTGTAAAAGACAAATTTAAATTTGAAAAAATGAAGTGAAGATGTCTCATGATGTGATTACAACAATATTATGTGAAAAGAAATTCCACTGTTATGACACAATAGAAATATTTACTACACTATTTTAAAGTGGTCTAAATAGTCAGTGGTCATTTGGCAATCTAGTTGTAGCTTCTTCTGCTGATTTTATGCAGTAAACTCTATAGCAGCTTCAAATGTTATATTATAAAATAAAAAAAGGTATATTTTATCGTATTACGAAAACAAAATATTTTCATAGCACATACAGTTTTCAGACTCCCTCAGTATTATTATACTGATTTCTATATTAAACTGAATTATACATATGTGTAACGTCTCACGAGTAGCGTCTTTCCGATTAAGTACGTCTTTTCTTACGCGTGTGTGTGTGTGTGTGTGTGTGTGTGTGTGTGTGTGTGTGTGTGTGTGTGTGTGTGTGTGTGTGTGTGTGTGTGTGTGTGTGTGTGTGTGTGTGTGTTACTTCTTCTTATACTCTTCGATAAGCTTTCCTAATTAAGCCCCACGTTTGTATGTCATCTTATAACGTCTCATGTGCTTAAGCCTTGAGTAATAATTTACGTCTATTAAATCTCTTTGAAAATCTAGCTTAATTAAGAGTTACAGAATTTGTTATCTTTGTGTTATATGCCTTCAAAATCGAGTGTGTGTGATTATGCAAAGATATTTTGTGATATTCTTAAATTTTGTTTATATCAAACCAATACCGTTGTTTGACAGTAGTTAGGAGAGAGGGTAAAGAAAGACAAAGAGCAAAGGCACTCTCTTAGTATACGATTGAGTATTTCAAATTTTTCCGCTCGTGGCATCAGCTGATTTCTACTTTTACGAACCCATTTGAGGTTAAATGACTTCAAATGGTATGTAATAATTTCTTGATGTCCTGACTGATTTCCTTTCTCTTCTCGATCTTCTTATTATCTGTAACCAACTACCATCTACTGGAAATAATACACATTTTATTATTTAAACCACAAGGCATTCCTTGAATTTATTTAACATTTTATGGTCTCCCAAAACATGAATGGATAATCGATTATTTCATAAATTACAGAGTTATTTCGATCTTACTTTTACAAACATATATCACATAACAAATATTTTTATTTTTTCAGTTTTAATAACGAGAAAGAATTATGTAATTAATTTCCCAGGGTTATTTAAGTTCTTTGAACTTTGAGGAAGTCAGAAATGTATATGGGTCGGTATCAAACTTTACATAAATTATTTCAAAATTTTGGTATAATCTATATCATGCAGTTAATTTTTTGACCGCTAGAGCGCAGGTTACTTTTCTTCACTGACGAAAAACGAACACTATTTAATGGCGTCTGCAATGTTAATAACCAAGCCACGTTTTGCTGTTTTTTGGTTATTTAAAATAAAGTTGAGGTGTAATTTTGTTAAATTTGAATAGGAAATGATCTCACCCAATGATGTTGAATTTCTGTAGACTAGGCTTGAAAATGGATGGCTGATTTTACAATTTCCATCAATTTGCTGGCGTGAATTATTCTGTTCAAAGGATGTCTATGATGTAGTGGATATCACTCATAAAATTTATTCATTTTGTGATGGTTAGTTCCGAATCGTAGTTAATATTTTCTTAATTTTTACCAAACATTACATTAGTTTCAACTGCTCACTTCCAATATATCTGAACAATTAAATTATTTTTTGTTAGTTAGTTAGTCCTAGTAACCAAAAATTTTTATGGTTTTTATATTGGCTAATCTAGATACCTTTTAGTATATAGGCTAATAATAATTATTATTATTTCATTTCTTCTTTTTAGAAAAAATAATCCTTTACAAATTTAACCTATAATCAAATTTAATTTATTTACGGTTTTTCTTTATATCTTTACTTAAACTTGTCTACTGGTATTTTATATTTTAATTCCTTTTATTTTCGTTTGTTTATGATTTATAATTCATTTAAGGTATCCTTACTCTACACTATTTTTTACATGCCATCTTGCTAACATAGTATTATTTGGCCATTATTATTATTTTATATATAACCCTGAATTATGTTACATCTAAACAAAATAATTATAGTAAACAAAAATATTACTCCTAGTTATAAGACCTTTGTGGCCTACACAATATAAAATTACAACAAATACAAAAAATACAAAGCTTGTCAATAGTAACATAGTCTACTGCTACAACACTGATTTTTTTTCATCTCTAGCACAAATTTGTGAGATGCTCTTTTTAAATGTTTGACACTTTCACCGATTACAGTGTTTTTAGAGTACAAAGGTTGTCATAGCTTGATACCTAATCCCCATTACTGACTTTTAAAAATGGGTGATTACTGGTTTTTACTCTGGTGATTGTTATCATATTTGGGCAGGGGTTATGTAACGTTACATAAAGCTCCCCCACTAGAACAGATTTATTTTTATTTACTTTTAAAAATAATCATTGAACTCTTCAATCTTCTCCTTCCTTTATTAATCTTCATAATATCTCTTCATGTCTGCTTGATTATATTCACCTTTTATCTGGTTAATGGTAATAGACTTGATTTCATACTCAACTCTCTCTCTCTTGGGGGCAAATTTATTATTGATGTGATTTCTCAGGGTGGTGGTCTTTCAAACATACAATTGATAAGGACTGGTCACACTAATCAATAAAAACTTATTTTAACTCTCATATTTCTATTTACTTTTATAAATGTGCTTTCTCAATTGAGCTTCTGTCTGCTATCTTCTTTCTGTTTTCTTCCTTCATACTTCTGGAATCTGATATCAATCTTCTCAGCTGTTTTATTATCCCTTAAATATTCAATTTCCCTAACATTTTTTCCCTATTCTGCGCGGTGGTTCAGTTCGGGTGGCCACATTTGGGTCCATTACTCCGCTGTCCATCCTTACACCTTTTGAGACCAGAGGGATGTACCGTCTGCTCAGGAAAATGTTTGCTGGAACATGTCTACAGTCAATTCATTATATAAAAAAAACTTACAAGTAGTCGATTGGCGACTAATACTTTTGGGATTCTTCACGCTGTTGCTGTTTGCATTTAATTATATATTTCTTTTTCTTCTTGATTCCTTCTTATTTTCCAGTAACTAATTCCAGATAACATTATTGATAGGCATTATTTTAAAATCCTTTTGACTTTCCTTCTTGTGACAGATGTTCTCCGTATCATTTCTTCCTATATCATTTTCAACTCCAAGAAATTCTAAATTGTAGTTGTATTAATTATTATCATTCTTTAGCTTCATTGTAGTCATTAAATTATTCGTTATTCTTCTTATTTTACCTTCTTATCTGAGCACATTACCATTAATTGTTTTTATTTATTCTTCTTTTGTTACCATCAAAATATTATTTTTTCTATTATTTCAGTTTAAATCAGTTATTTATAAATAATTTTTGTAATAATCTGTTCTTACATTTTCTTGGTGTTTTGTCTATTTATTTTAAATTATATTGTTTCTAAATAAATTAAGTAAGTTGTTCTCTACTGTTTTTTGAATTTTGGGGTATTATTAAATCATATTATTTCTTTGGTTCCTTTTTTCCAATGTGTTGCTTGGTCGGTATTCAGAAAATCAGTCCCCTTTTTCTGGTTGATTATTATTTGGTCTAACCATGGTCCATTAACTCAGTTACTCCTCTTCCTCGGATTACTGGGGTGTTCGGAATTAATTCTCTCCTTGATAATCTCCTTACCATCCGGCTCTCCCACTTTGCTGCTATGAAACCTTCATTTAAGTACCGGTCTCCCGTCATAGTTCGTTCCTTTTTAACTAACAGGTATTGTACCTCCTCTAACATAACATAGTCACTCATTTTTAATATCATTTCATTCCCTTTTACCTCTGGATTATTTACCAAATTTTTTAATGTTATATTCCGTCTTGAAGATATGACTGATATCTTCTGATACACTTCAATCGTCGACATATTTAATTGAGATCTAAACTTAACTAACTCCCTTTGTTCATTAATTGGAAGGTTAAATACATTAATTAATCCACCTGTAATCATCTCCAATTCTTCTCTTGTAGTTATTATTTTCTTTCTACATGTTTTTCTTATTTTCTTGGTCTTATTTTCCATGGTTTGAATATTCTCTTTGTTTTTTCTATTTTTATTTTCAGATAGCAATGCATTTTGGTCTTCTCTAATTTCTATTTCCTTCCTGCTCTCTTCTGTGTTCGGACTTACTTTAATACCTTCTGAAGTGCTGTCTAGTGTTTCATCCAAATTCTTGAAATCACTGTCCATTGTTTCCTCTAACTTTCCGAAACTTTCATTCATTTGCTTATTTGTCTCCCCCTTGTATGTATCTGCTTTTTGGCTAAGTGTGTTACTGATCAGTTCAATCTTCTCATAAATTTGCCTTATATTTTTATTATTTTCTTCAAATTTTGTGTTCATGTATTCCCTTTGTCCGTTAATAGTTTCTCTCAATTCATGGTAATGTTCATTCATGGTTTGTTTTATATCTCCATGAATGGTTTCAATTTTCTCGTTTAGTTGTTTTATTAAACTTTCCTGAATACCGTCTATTTTCTCATTGGTTTCCTTGTTATTTTCCTCCTGTTTCCTAAAATTTTCATCTATTTTGTCAAATTTCTTGCTCAAGGTTTCATTTTGTTTCCTCGAGTTTTCCTCATTTGTTTGTTTATTGCTTTCCTTAATGCTATCAATTTTCTCCATCATTAGCCTCATCATTTTTTGCCAATCTGGTTCTCTTCTGGCTTCCGCTTTGTCACCCGCCTGTTGCTCCTTTTCCGTGTCCATAACTACTTTGGTTTCTTCTTTATCACCCATCGGTTGTTCCATTTCACTGTCCGTGCCTACTTCTATTTCTTGTTCCTGTCCACCTTCTTCCTTCTCCGTGTCTTCTGCCCTCTTCTTCGACCTGCCTCTGGTATTATGCATTTCTTGTCTTCTCATAGTTGCCGACAAAAATTAGGTTTTTTGTTATATTATCTTTCGTATATCCCGAAATTTCCTTCCTAATTAAAGCCCTTTAAGTTGAGCGCCATCTAGTAACATAACGCGAGTAGCGTCTTTCCGATTAAATACGTCTTTTCTTACGTGTGTGTGTGTGTGTGTGTTACTTCTTATTATACTCTTCGATAAGCTTTCCTAATTAAGCCCCACGTTTGTACGTCATCTTATAACGTCTCACGTGCTTAAGCCTCGAGTAATAATTTGCGTCTATTAAATACTCTTCGAAAATCTAGCTTAATTAAGAGTTACAGAATTTGTTATCTTTGTGTTATATGCCTTCAAAATCGAGTGTGTGTGATTATGCAAAGATATTTTGTGATATTCTTAAATTTTGTTTATATCAAACCAATACCGTTGTTTGACAGTAGTTAGGAGAGAGAGTAAAGAAAGGCAAAGAGCAAAGGCACTCTCTTAGTATACGATTGAGTATTTCAAATTTTTCCCCTCGTGGCATCAGCTGATTTCTACTTTTACGAACCCATTTGAGGTTAAATGACTTCAAATGGTACGTAATAATTTCTTGATGTCCGGATTGATTTCCTTTCTCTTCTCGATCTTCTTATTATCTGTAACCAACTACCATCTACTGGAAATAATACACATTTTTATTATTTAAACCACAAGGCATTCCTTGAATTTATTTAACATTTTATGGTCTCCCAAAACATGAATGGATAATCGATTATTTCATAAATTACAGAGTTATTTCGATCTTACTTTTACAAACATATATCACATAACAAATATTTTTATTTTTTCAGTTTTAATAACGAGAAAGAATTATGTAATTAATTTCCCAGGGTTATTTAAGTTCTTTGAACTTTGAGGAAGTAAGAAATGTATATGGGTTGGTATCAAACTTTACATAAATTATTTTAAAATTTTGGTATAATCTATATCATGCAGTTGATTTTTTGACCGCTAGAGCGCAGGTTACTTTTCTTCACTGACGAAAAACGAACACTATTTAATGGCGTCTGCAATGTTAATAACCAAGCCACGTTTTGCTGTTTTTTGGTTATTTAAAATAAAGTTGAGGTGTAATTTAGTTAAATTTGAATAGGAAACGATCTCACCCAATGATGTTGAATTTCTGTAGACTAGGCTTGAAAATGGATGGCTGATTTTACAATTTCCATCAATTTGCTGGCGTGAATTATTCTGTTCAAAGGATGTCTATGATGTAGTGGATATCACTCATAAAATTCATTCATTTTGTGATGGTTAGTTCCGAATCGTAGTTATTATTTTCTTAATTTTTACCAAACATTACATTAGTTTCAACTGCTCACTTCCAATATATCTGAACAATTCAATTATATTTTGTTAGTTAGTTACTCCTAGTAACCAAAAATTTTTATGGTTTTTTTATTGGCTAATCTAGATACCTTTTAGTATATAGGCTAATAATAATTATTATTATTTCATTTCTTCTTTTTAGAAAAAATAATCCTTTACAAATTTTACCTATAATCAAATTTAATATATTTACGGTTTTTCTTTATATCTTTACTTAAACTTGTCTACTGGTATTTTATATTTTAATTCCTTTTATTTTGGTTTGTTTATGATTTATAATTCATTTAAGGTATCCTTACTCTACACTATTTTTTACATGCCATCTTGCTAACATAGTATTATTTGGCCATTATTATTATTTTATATATAACCCTCGATTATTTTACATGTAAACAAAATAATTATAGTAAACAAAAATATTACTCCTAGTTATAAGACCTTTGTGGCCTACACAATATAAAATTACAACAAATACAAAAAATACAAAGCTTGTCAATAGTAACATAGTCTATTGCTACAACACTGATTTTTTTTCATCTCTAGCACAAATTTGTGAGATGCTCTTTTTAAATGTTTGACACTTTCACCGATTACAGTGTTTTTAGAGTACAAAGGTTGTCATAGCTTGATACCTAATCCCCATTTCTGACTTTTAAAAATGGGTGATTACTGGTTTTTACTCTGGTGATTGTTATCATATTTGGGCAGGGGTTATGTAACGTTACATAAAGCTCCCCCACTAGAACAGATTTATTTTTATTTACTTTTAAAAATAATCATTGAACTCTTCAATCTTCTCCTTCCTTTATTAATCTTCATAATATCTCTTCATGTCTGCTTGATTATATTCACCTTTTATCTGGTTAATGGTAATAGACTTGATTTCATACTCAACTCTCTCTCTCTCTTGGGGGCAAATTTATTATTGATGTGATTTCTCAGGGTGGTGGTCTTTCAAACATACAATTGATAAGGACTGGTCACACTAATCAATAAAAACTTATTTTAACTCTCATATTTCTATTTACTTTTATAAATGTGCTTTCTCAATTGAGCTTCTGTCTGCTATCTTCTTTCTGTTTTCTTCCTTCATACTTCTGGAATCTGATATCAATCTTCTCAGCTGTTTTATTATCCCTTAAATATTCAATTTCCCTAACATTTTTTCCCTATTCTGTGCGGTGGTTCAGTTCGGGTGGCCACATTTGGGTCCATTACTCCGCTGTCCATCCTTACACCTTTTGAGACCAGAGGGATGTACCGTCTGCTCAGGAAAATGTTTGCTGGAACATGTCTACAGTCAATTCATTATATAAAAAAAACTTACAAGTAGTCGATTGGCGACTAATACTTTTGGGATTCTTCACGCTGTTGCTGTTTGCATTTAATTATATATTTCTTTTTCTTCTTGATTCCTTCTTATTTTCCAGTAACTAATTCCAGATAACATTATTGATAGGCATTATTTTAAAATCCTTTTGACTTTCCTTCTTGTGACAGATGTTCTCCGTATCATTTCTTCCTATATCATTTTCAACTCCAAGAAATTCTAAATTGTAGTTGTATTAATTATTATCATTCTTTAGCTTCATTGTAGTCATTAAATTATTCGTTATTCTTCTTATTTTACCTTCTTATATGAGCAAATTACCATTAATTGTTTTTATTTATTCTTCTTTTGTTACCATCAAAATATTATTTTTTCTATTATTTCAGTTTAAATCAGTTATTTATAAATAATTTTTGTAATAATCTGTTCTTACATTTTCTTGGTGTTTTGTCTATTTATTTTAAATTATATTGTTTCTAAATAAATTAAGTAAGTTGTTCTCTACTGTTTTTTGAATTTTGGGGTATTATTAAATCATATTATTTCTTTGGTTCCTTTTTTCCAATGTGTTGCTTGGTCGGTATTCAGAAAATCAGTCCCCTTTTTCTGGTTGATTATTATTTGGTCTAACCATGGTCCATTAACTCAGTTACTCCTCTTCCTCGGATTACTGGGGTGTTCGGAATTAATTCTCTCCTTGATAATCTCCTTACCATCCGGCTCTCCCACTTTGCTGCTATGAAACCTTCATTTAAGTACCGGTCTCCCGTCATAGTTCGTTCCTTTTTAACTAACAGGTATTGTACCTCCTCTAACATAACATAGCCACTCATTTTTAATATCATTTCATTCCCTTTTACCTCTGGATTATTTACCAAATTTTTTAATGTTATATTCCATCTTGAAGATATAACTGATATCTTCTGATACACTTCAATCGTCGACATATTTAATTGAGATCTAAACTTAACTAACTCCCTTTGTTCATTAATTGGAAGGTTAAATACATTAATTAATCCACCTGTAATCATCTCCAAGTCTTCTCTTGTAGTTATTATTTTCTTTCTACATGTTTTTCTTATTTTCTTGGTCTTATTTTCCATGGTTTGAATATTCTCTTTGTTTTTTCTATTTTTATTTTCAGATAGCAATGCATTTTGGTCTTCTCTAATTTCTATTTCCTTCCTGCTCTCTTCTGTGTTCGGACTTACTTTAATACCTTCTGAAGTGCTGTCTAGTGTTTCATCCAAATTCTTGAAATCACTGTCCATTGTTTCCTCTAACTTTCCGAAACTTTCATTCATTTGCTTATTTGTCTCCCCCTTGTATGTATCTGCTTTTTGGCTAAGTGTGTTACTGATCAGTTCAATCTTCTCATAAATTTGCCTTATATTTTTATTATTTTCTTCAAATTTTGTGTTCATGTATTCCCTTTGTCCGTTAATAGTTTCTCTCAATTCATGGTAATGTTCATTCATGGTTTGTTTTATATCTCCATGAATGGTTTCAATTTTCTCGTTTAGTTGTTTTATTAAACTTTCCTGAATACCGTCTATTTTCTCATTGGTTTCCTTGTTATTTTCCTCCTGTTTCCTAAAATTTTCATCTATTTTGTCAAATTTCTTGCTCAAGGTTTCATTTTGTTTCCTCGAGTTTTCCTCATTTGTTTGTTTATTGCTTTCCTTAATGCTATCAATTTTCTCCATCATTAGCCTCATCATTTTTTGCCAATCTGGTTCTCTTCTGGCTTCCGCTTTGTCACCCGCCTGTTGCTCCTTTTCCGTGTCCATAACTACTTTGGTTTCTTCTTTATCACCCATCGGTTGTTCCATTTCACTGTCCGTGCCTACTTCTATTTCTTGTTCCTGTCCACCTTCTTCCTTCTCCGTGTCTTCTGCCCTCTTCTTCGACCTGCCTCTGGTATTATGCATTTCTTGTCTTCTCATAGTTGCCGACAAAAATTAGGTTTTTTGTTATATTATCTTTCGTATATCCCGAAATTTCCTTCCTAATTAAAGCCCTTTAAGTTGAGCGCCATCTAGTAACATAACGCGAGTAGCGTCTTTCCGATTAAATACGTCTTTTCTTACGTGTGTGTGTGTGTGTGTGTGTTACTTCTTATTATACTCTTCGATAAGCTTTCCTAATTAAGCCCCACGTTTGTACGTCATCTTATAACGTCTCACGTGCTTAAGCCTCGAGTAATAATTTGCGTCTATTAAATACTCTTCGAAAATCTAGCTTAATTAAGAGTTACAGAATTTGTTATCTTTGTGTTATATGCCTTCAAAATCGAGTGTGTGTGATTATGCAAAGATATTTTGTGATATTCTTAAATTTTGTTTATATCAAACCAATACCGTTGTTTGACAGTAGTTAGGAGAGAGAGTAAAGAAAGGCAAAGAGCAAAGGCACTCTCTTAGTATACGATTGAGTATTTCAAATTTTTCCGCTCGTGGCATCAGCTGATTTCTACTTTTACGAACCCATTTGAGGTTAAATGACTTCAAATGGTACGTAATAATTTCTTGATGTCCGGATTGATTTCCTTTCTCTTCTCGATCTTCTTATTATCTGTAACCAACTACCATCTACTGGAAATAATACACATTTTTATTATTTAAACCACAAGGCATTCCTTGAATTTATTTAACATTTTATGGTCTCCCAAAACATGAATGGATAATCGATTATTTCATAAATTACAGAGTTATTTCGATCTTACTTTTACAAACATATATCACATAACAAATATTTTTATTTTTTCAGTTTTAATAACGAGAAAGAATTATGTAATTAATTTCCCAGGGTTATTTAAGTTCTTTGAACTTTGAGGAAGTAAGAAATGTATATGGGTTGGTATCAAACTTTACATAAATTATTTTAAAATTTTGGTATAATCTATATCATGCAGTTGATTTTTTGACCGCTAGAGCGCAGGTTACTTTTCTTCACTGACGAAAAACGAACACTATTTAATGGCGTCTGCAATGTTAATAACCAAGCCACGTTTTGCTGTTTTTTGGTTATTTAAAATAAAGTTGAGGTGTAATTTAGTTAAATTTGAATAGGAAACGATCTCACCCAATGATGTTGAATTTCTGTAGACTAGGCTTGAAAATGGATGGCTGATTTTACAATTTCCATCAATTTGCTGGCGTGAATTATTCTGTTCAAAGGATGTCTATGATGTAGTGGATATCACTCATAAAATTCATTCATTTTGTGATGGTTAGTTCCGAATCGTAGTTATTATTTTCTTAATTTTTACCAAACATTACATTAGTTTCAACTGCTCACTTCCAATATATCTGAACAATTCAATTATATTTTGTTAGTTAGTTACTCCTAGTAACCAAAAATTTTTATGGTTTTTTTATTGGCTAATCTAGATACCTTTTAGTATATAGGCTAATAATAATTATTATTATTTCATTTCTTCTTTTTAGAAAAAATAATCCTTTACAAATTTTACCTATAATCAAATTTAATATATTTACGGTTTTTCTTTATATCTTTACTTAAACTTGTCTACTGGTATTTTATATTTTAATTCCTTTTATTTTGGTTTGTTTATGATTTATAATTCATTTAAGGTATCCTTACTCTACACTATTTTTTACATGCCATCTTGCTAACATAGTATTATTTGGCCATTATTATTATTTTATATATAACCCTCGATTATTTTACATGTAAACAAAATAATTATAGTAAACAAAAATATTACTCCTAGTTATAAGACCTTTGTGGCCTACACAATATAAAATTACAACAAATACAAAAAATACAAAGCTTGTCAATAGTAACATAGTCTATTGCTACAACACTGATTTTTTTTCATCTCTAGCACAAATTTGTGAGATGCTCTTTTTAAATGTTTGACACTTTCACCGATTACAGTGTTTTTCTATGTTCCACTTTGTACACTGCACTTTTATGATTATTGTTTACAGTGTTTTTAGAGTACAAAGGTTCTCATAGCTTGATACCTAATCCCCATTTCTGCCTTTTAAAAAGGGGTGATTACTGGTTTTTACTCTGGTGATTATGTTAGCGTATTTGGGCAGGGGTTATGTAACGTTACACATATGTTATATGTAATAGTTCTTTAGTCATTTAAAAAAATGTTTGAATATATATTTCACTACTTCTATCATCTACTTCAAGTATATTCCTGGTTATTTTTAGTATTCTGTTTATAGTATTCTGTTTAGTATTCAAGTATTCTGTTTATAATTTTGTATACCTCTGCACAGCATAACTTAGTTTACTGGTGAATAGTTATCACAGCTTTTTATCATTTTTTTAAATTGTCCACACTAATTAGTGATAGTCATTCTTTAATTAGTGATAGTAACATTTCCTTATTTATGTTTTATGAAAACAGAAAACAATTATTTTTGTAAGGAACTGAATGCTGTATATAAGTTCTATTGTTGCAGAAACTCCTGGACCAGCACTAGCTGGAGGTTTCAGTGGGATTTCCAACATGCTTCCACCAGCTCCATTAGTATCACAGTATCAGGATATACCGAAGGGTTTGTACTGTGACCCACAAGGATACCCACAAAGTACTTGGAACCAGCACAGAGAATGTATAAATGTAATACCAGTTGCTAAAAATATTGTACTTGAAATCATCCTTTGTGATACAGGTAACTATGATTTCAATGCAAATCAGATTTTAAAAATTCCACTTAAACTCATAGTCACTGTTAGTCTTGTGTATCCTTTGTAGTTTGTAGTAATTTATTTGTGTTTTTTTTTTGCCATTTGTATGTAGTTCATACTAAATATGACCACAAGTTTACTTGATCCTTACCGGAACTGAAAGGCAGAAATTAAAAACAGCAGTGGTCTGGTCTCATACTGTTGTTAATGCAATATTGCTCAATTTTCCTGAGAACAATGATGTATACTTTACAAATCTTATCAATTATGGCTTTGTTGTCATAATTCAAGAATTCATTCAATTCACACATAAAATGGAAAGACTTACTGAATGAATATTATAGACCAAGAGGATACTTTGAATAAATTGTTTTGTTTGTGTTACTCTACCATCAGTAAGGTGAATTTGCTGGTGTTTCAGAATTGAATTTTAATATCAGTCAGAAGACGCCAAGGCTTGTTTAAAGAAATATAATATGATGGCTTTTCGTATTTAATAGCAGCAAAATCGATCAAGATACCCTTGAAAGCTACTTTTCTCTAGCACTAGGACTTGAAAGGTTTTTTGATTATACAACATGTACTCAGTTCCACAACAAATAAAGTCATGTTATTAATTTGAAAAAAGCACAAAATATAGTAAAAACAAATTTCAGAAATAATGATAGCATTACATAAAGGGCTGATATAATAGTAAATATTACTATGGTAAATGAAAGAGTAAAGAATTTAACCAAAAAAGAAGAAGAACCTAATTGCCTAAATCTGTGAAAGGCTTAAGTTGTTTCATCTAACATTTATTTATAAAAGCCATTATTTATTTATAAAATTAACTAATAAAACAGATAGTAAAATAGAAAATGAAAACAACAAAACTGGTTAATAAAATTGAATGTTTCAACTGCATTAAAGTCTATCTAAAAGTTGGTCAGACAAAAAGATAAATCTTACAAGCCTTAAATGTAAACAAATACCTTAAATCCTTATCAAAAAGTCAAAAAATTAACACAAGAAAATACTGAATTATTAAACCATGACTAATACAATCCAATAGAAAAGAGCAAACCCAAATAAAATAAAAACAACTTGAAATATTCAAAGTTGATTTTGTGCAACAGAATAAATTAAAATACATCAAATGATACATAATGCAACACAGTTCTAAGCTACACTTACACAACTGAGACCTAAGAACAATACATTGATCCATTAAATCAGTGGAACTGTTAATAATTAAGTATATTGTAAAGTACGTAAATATACATTTTGACATGATAATGTCTTTTGGCTGGCCATCATTTGAAAATTTCTGTAACGCTGTAAACTGTAACGCATCACGCTGCATGACGTCATTCTTGCGTGACGTCATTGGGATTGTTGTAAATAAACGTTTGTTTTGATACGTCGCAATATATATAATGTGTTAAAAATAATATCACTGCAAACAATTAAACCAGATTTATAAAGCGTCCTGAAAGTTTAAAATCAAGTGTTAGCACAATTTACCAGCCGGGAATCGTTAACTAAAACCGCGACCGCTAACATGCTAACGTCGTCGCAGATTAAAGACCTAACAAGGAACAACACTGCATAGCTGTAGATAGATTATTGTGTCTAGTTAATGGTTGTCTTCGTATGTGATTCAGCTAACGATCCTGCATCTATTCATTAAAACATTTGTCTGTACTGCATCGTAAATGCAAATCCATAAACGTAACCATAATAATGTTGTGTTTAGCTGGCGGCTGAAAGACATTATCATGCTCTTAAGCTTTTACCATTTGGTAAACGGTACTGTATCTTTTTTGAAACAAGTAAGATATTTCTTCATAGTGTAACTTCAAAATGGAGATAAACAGAGAAAATAAATATAGTTGGAATGGGAAGAGATTTCTGTGTGTGTGTGTGTGTGTGTGTGTGTGTGCGCGCGCGCGCGCGCGCCTATCTATCTACCTGCCTGTTTGTATGCTAACACAAGATTATAATTTGACCATAAAATAGTGAAGGAGGTCTCAAATTTACTTCTGAATTCCTGAATTCCATTGAAATGGCTGATCTACCACCACATGAAACTTGTAAAAAATACAATAATAATGTTCTTGCAAAACTTGGATGACTCCGAAGGACTATGGAATGGAACAAGGCTAATAGTTACTGAGCTGTGTAACAATATTATTAAATCAAACATTGTCACTGGAGAGAATGCAGGCCGAGAAGTCCATATCCCAAGAATCACATTAGATTCTAGCAAAAATCAACTTGGATGTACTATGCAACGGCATCAGTTCCCCATAAGACCTGCTTTTGCTATGACCATCCACAAAGCTCAAGGACAAACATTTGAATTCGTTGGTATCTACTTACTTATATCAGTTTTTATGCATGGAATGTTGTATGTAGCATTTTCTAGAGTAAAAAGACGAAGCAGCTTAAAAGTTCTTTTGCCACCAGAAAATCCTCACAATACACGAAATGTTGTATGGAAAGAAATACTAAATACTAGAAGACTTTACTATAACTTTCCAATAATTTTGTATTATACTGTATTTTGAATTATTCTGTTTACTTGTATTTTTTATGTGTATAATGCAATTGCTATTATTTTAAATGTTTATACAATACACGTATAGTTTTTGTTTACGTTTACAAATTTCTGCCTATGTTTACAAATCCTAGACAATTTAATGTAAAAATAATCTGTATATATATAAATAAATATCAAAACCGAGCAAAGCTCGGTCCCCCCAATATTAGTAGATTTAACACGATGTTTTTTTTTTACAGGGAACAACAGTGGTGGTAATGGCTTGATACACCCTTATCACTTACATTGTTATGACTTTGCAGTAGTAGAGCAGGGAGTGTTTCCTTCAGGGCAGCCATTTAATGTTTCACTTAATAACCTAATAAATAAATTAAGGGCCAGAAATACTGCTTACATGCCAGATCCTGTACAGAAGGACACTGTAGCCCTTCCCTCTGGAGGGTACCTAGTACTGAGAGTTGTAACTGATATACAAGGCAAGTTTGTTCACTACATTGGAAATATTATAATATTTTTTAAATTATATATTGCATTGTACAATTTAATTACTAGTAGTAATTTAGATATAAACTTAACAAATTAATGATCACTTAATCAAGCAGGAGGAAATACATAGTTTGTACAGAACAAGATGAGCGAAGTTACTGAAACATAGTAATTATTTTTCTTGATAAGTCTTCTAATAAAGAAGATTTTTGTGTAGACTACCAAGTTCTAACTAATGTCACACAAAAATTCTTACCAATTTTCAGAATCCTCTGGTTTTTATTTAGAATGAAGAGCTTCTTACTTTAACCTGAATATAGGTTAATTTTGTACGTTGTAGACTTAGTTTTGTGCTAAATATGTTCATCGTCCATCTATAAATAATTATATGGGGCTTAGTAGATAATATATTGATAGATACAATTTAATACTGATTTTTCTATGATAAACAAATTTTCACATTGACTGAAGGTGTCTTATTAAACCTAATGCATGTAACAATTCACCCCAGTACTTCAACCAGATTTATTGTTTTAAAGTTAATGCCTTTTATAAAAGCTGAATCAAAATCTTTATAAATCTCAGTAACAAGGAAGTGAGGACATCGCTCCACAAGAATCTTATCATCAAGAAGAACACAGTTTGTGTGAAGAATGTAGATAAACGGGTTTCCTCTCCTTAAAACCCCACTGTTGTATTTGTCAATTTGTTTTGTATTACTTTAATTATATAAATCTCGGAGATATTTGGAGTTGTGGAATGTATGGATGTAATTAATTAATATTAACTTAACTCTTTAATAATTATCAGTGTTACTGTG
The DNA here is from genome assembly GCA_034769895.1 of Magicicada septendecula. Classification (NCBI taxonomy): domain Eukaryota; kingdom Metazoa; phylum Arthropoda; class Insecta; order Hemiptera; family Cicadidae; genus Magicicada; species Magicicada septendecula. Next base: position 1,117,747,382 of record CM068367.1, on the reverse strand, counting down.
CCTAGAACTTAAACAACTTAATCGTTATTCTACAATTTCATCCAACCCTATTATACCTTGAAGAGAGATCTGTCTAATTTCGTAATTTTACGCTCCCTCTTTGGTGTCAGATAATTCCGCTATAAGCGCTGCAGTATCGGCTCAACGAAACTTATAGGTTATTTCGATGTTTATATTAACCATTTATTCTATACTTATTCAGTTACTTTTTGTTCCCAGTTCACTAAACCATACTCCAAATAACAAGATTTGACAAATATATAAAGGTTCTTTATTTGTTTACTTAATTCACATTAAATAAGATATGTGTTAATTAACATATGCTTGGACTATAGACTTCAGGTATCGATTGTTGATTATTTTAATCCTTTATTTATATTTGGTTATATATTTTGTTTTGATTTGTATTTAATTTATTTCAGGGTGTGAAGGTTCTTGTAACTGTGGGGAAGACTAAAAATACATAGATAAGAATGCAAGATTTACAAAATTTATGTGTTGTGTATTTAATATAATTAATATAATATAATTTACCAGACTCGAACGAAGCAAATCGTGTAGGCGGTTGATCGCTAAATTTACTGTTTTGAACGGTTATGCAGTACGGTTTTCTGTCTTCGGTTTAATAAAAGTAATTCTTGTCCTGTCCACGTCGGAATACAGGTTCTGGATTGATCTACAGCCCGATTGATGTTTCTTCTGCACCGTCAGGATCCAAATAAGTTCTTCCTTCGGTTGAAGCAATTAGTGTTGTTCCGTGTATTTGCAAGGTTATAATTTCTGGCGTAGTGAATATTATTAATTGTGTTATTGTTAATTCTTTCTATTTGATTAATATCTCATCAATTCCCTTCGGATATGGGACAGTTCAAGTTCTTTCTTGTAGACTTCAATTATTTACTCTCTATTATCATTTCAGATTGTAGTGTTATTTGGGTTAATCTGTATTGGTGTTAGACGTAACTATTGTCATGAGAATCTTGTACTTTATAATCGTATCTGATAATTATAATATTACGATTAAATAGATTATTCTTGGGTTTTTAATCTCATCACGTTCAGTTTATTCAAAGCAATTCTTGTCTTGTCCAAAATCAATAACTTCTTTTTCTTATTTGTCGTCCCTAGCAACATATAATAATTTCTGCCTTCCACATGTTTTGAATATATAGTGTTTCTTTCATATATTTTTTGTCTATTCTTTATCAATTTGCTGTCCTATCGGGATGTAACTTTACCGATAGTTGGTTTATTATTTTATACACATATTCTACTGGTTTTTTGATATAAGTCCGTTTTTTTTCTTTTTTATTATATTTAATCCACCTTCGATATTATATTTTACCAATCGATATTATGGCATTATGGTATTATTATAATTTGTATAAATTTTATTAAATATTATTATTAATTTAATGTTTTTTTTTCTAGCTCTTCATAGCGTATTTATTAATTATTATTAATTGATGCACCTAATCTTTATGTTATGAGTGTTTATATAGTAGTTTTGCCTGTTAGGCCTTTTATTGTAAACTGATCTACCTGTGGTTATGTCTGTTAGGCATCTATAGTCCCTTTTATATAAATTCATACATACAATCAAATCTTAATTATTAGCACTTATATAAACAATTATTTTTCTATATCTAATAACAATTTTATCTTGATCTCTTGATCACATACAACAAAATTTGAATTTATGAACATTGATTAACTGCCTCACACTTCATTCTACGACAGTCATTGAATAATACAACTTGTTTCATTATTTTTTATTAACTCAATATATATTTGATATAACATCACATAAACTTTATCATAACATTTTTGTCATAAAATAATACTTCTTAACACAAAATTCTTATTTGTTATTACCATAAATTAAGTCATTGTTTCATTTTTTTGTTTTGCTTTTCATTAAACATATATCATTAGCTATTATTTATCTTACAGGTTCGTTTATTCTAGTCAACACTACCTTGCATCCTTATTTAATTTTGTCTATGATTATAATTGTAATTATTGGATCTCTGTTCTATTATGGGTTTAAATATCAATTTGTTTATTATTCTGTGAACCGTCTTTTATATAACATGAATGCTAGCATTTCTGTTGCGTTACAAGAAGTACATTGTCTCCATTTCCAAGTCTACAAAATACTGGAAACATTTCAGCATCAATATGAGATTGATTTCTTATTGAGATGTCACAGTGAGGAGTTATTTTATATTACCTGTTACAAACTGTGCAGCAGGAAGAACCTTTCTAACTTGAAAAAAGTAGAACATCAGAAAATGGTCATTATAATTATAGATGAATTTGTTTGTTCAAAGAGAAGAAGGAGACAATGCTTTAAGTGGAGAGGGAGGTAATTGTATACAAAAAGTATTGGTACCATGTTTTATTGGAGGGCTGCCATGTTTAGGGTAATTGCTGACACCAAACACAGGCCTGTATTGTAATTCAGAGTAAGTGAAGACCCTAATTAATGCAGGCGATATAAGATGTTAAGGCAGTTGTGACTGAAATATTATTTGTATTACAAAGATATTTGAATTAGCACATTAGATGGGCCTAAGCAGACTGAAATATTTAAAAGAAACTGCGTGTTATTTAAAATGAAAAGTAAGATTTTGATTTTCTTTATATTTTTAGCAATTCCCTAATTATTGTAATACACGGTAGAGACGTGCAATTATTTTTGCAGTTTGGAGAATGAATACCAATAATTGTGTAATGATTCTGTACTATGCTCATGATGTCTCTGTATACTACCAGGTTAGTCCTACAAAAGATTGGGAAGATGCAAGTAAGTTTGTAGATGTCGTTGTTAAAGAAGTGTTCAGTAGTGATTAATGTTTGAATCCTTGAAGACCAGCATACAAGTGGTGGAAAATGCCAATATACGCTAGTGAACTCCAAATTTTGATACACAATCACTGAAAAAATTCAAGAATAATTTGTAATCTGAGAGGGAATTATACCTCAGGATGTTGTATTTGAGGTCATCATGACTGGTAAATCAAAAGCTTTTCATGTTTCCAGAAGAGTGCAAAATGTGATATTATTTGCAAAGAAAGAATTAACTTTGATGGCTCTGGCATTCATGAAGAATTCACTGTACATGTTCATTCCTATTTAAAAGCTACCCTGTTTGACAAGGAGAATATACTGAGCATTGACATGGTTTTAAATCTATAGTGTGGCAATAATAATTTTCTTGATAACCTGATAAAAATAAGATAAGATGGGAAACAGTGAGTATTAATAAGATAGGATGACAGAAACAAGTCTGATAAATTCAAGAGGTTTTGGTAACACCAAAACATTCACATTTCCAGACACGTGAGGTAGAGATTAGAGATATAAAGGTTGAATCAGCTTTAATGAAGCTTGGAGAGAACTATCATACAACAAGTTTACAAAATTACTGTAAAGGACAAAAGAAGTCTGTGTTGAGTATTCAAGAGTTAATAGTGGAAGTCAATGAAAATGTTTTACACTTCTCTTTATCTGTTGAAAATCAGGATGATTAAGATTGGTACAGGTTAATATGTATTAACTGGGTTCATCACAAAAGTGGATATGTTTCCATAATGCCATAATTGGTATAAAGCAATTATCAGAAAAGCATAAACAGTGGAGGGGGAGTGAACTTGGCTGATGAGTTACCAGAAGGCAATGTTTTATGCAAAACAAATTCCTATGCTTTCGTGTGGAGTATAGTAATTTCATTTAATCTGGTAAGACAAAATGTTTGAATGGTAGATATGATGCTATTAGAATCTTAGTGGTACTCGCCAATTACACAAGCACTTTACTAACTCAAAAGAGAAAACAATGAATTTTAAATTTGTAATAAACAATTGTAAGGATATGGAGAGAGGGGCCACGAATCTAATCTGGGCAGTTCAGGCAGAACAGCTGTAACTCTTATAATAAACTACTAACAGCTATGTGAAAACAGAAACAAATAATTATATTTAAATTTAAGGTAATAATTATTTCTTCCACAAAGACTATTCAAACATGTTTCTCCTTCAACTTTTAATTTTCAGTAGTTACTACATAAGACTATCTTCCAAAGGTAAACAGAACATATAGACATACAGAAATGTGTGAGGCATCTTAGCACCCCGGAGTGTGTCCACAACCCAGATCGCAGCCTGATAAACACCAGTTTTGTGTAGCAAGGTATATATTTTTACAGCACAAAGAAATTAGATGTGGGCCCCTACAGTAGCTAAAGCATCTGAGTGGAGTTCTGTCACTGTTTTAAGTGTTAGGATTCACTCACAGGAGCTTATTAAAGTGACACTTGTGTGGGCAAAAGGTGCAGTGGTGCAGCTGCTATAGGCATTAGTTGGAGCAGTAAGGTGCCAGATTTGATACAGACAGCTACTGCAAGGAGGCCCTTACACAACCTTGAGGAATTGCTTGAAAGACAGTTCAGCCAAGGTGGCTCAAGCAGTTGCTGTTTTACCAGAGTAGGTTTGTGTATGCTAGCCTGGCCCCATATCTAAGATTTGGCGGCTCCTTTCTAAGGTTTATGATTCATTTTCAGGAGCTTAGTGTACTGGCATGGACAGTAGGCACAGCCATTGTAAACATTAGCTGGAAGACTGTGCTGCTATGCTGAGGTAGTTAGCTCCCACAAGGAGGTACTTACACAGCCTTGCAGAAGACCAGGTCCATCTGACAGCACAGCTGAGATGGTTTGAGCAGGCTCTGTTCTATCTGGTCTTTTGCAGATGCTGAGCTCCTGAGGCAGCCAACTGTGGAAAAGGCACTACCGCAGGATGTTTCATAGCACGTGTAAGGCAAGTGGATCACAAGAGAATTGGGAAAAGGGTTGTCACTGCGAGTGAGGTTCATACAAAGATAGCATATGGTAGCTTGTCAAGTAGTGCCTAAGGGTATTTGATACAAACGGGGGGGGGGGGCAGATGTTTTCCATGCTGTTTAAGCTGATGGATGTGTGGGAAGGAGGATTTCTAAGCTCAAACATGCTTTTATTCATAGAGAATGGAGTCAGAATTCACATCAGTCAATATTAAGCAGTTGAACCAAATTCCTTGAAAGCTCCCTGAACAGATAATGGTTCAAATGTTATTACATATTGGCCAAAAGAGATCTGTTTCCAATTAAAGTAATGAACACTTACTTAAGTTTGACTCACCAATCTTGAAATGGAAGCTTTTATCAAGACTATTATGAAAGATTATACATGCTGATCCCTATATAGCATTGGTAAGTAGCTCTCTAAGAAACTAGCCTCCTAAGTAAGAATAGACATGTCCTCTAGTCACGAGGCATATTACTGTCAATATAGCCCAAACAGCAGCTATGATGTTTTCTTGTTCTTGTTGTTAAGATTTAGAACTTGCTGCTAAACGAGTTATAAGTAATCAAAGTCAATATTTTTAGACATAAAAAAGGAATGGGCACAGTCAACTCATCAATAAAGATGCTGAAGAAAATATATAAGCCAGATAAATAAACAAAGTTATTAAAATACAAAATTGTGAAAATGTATTTTCTTTAACTAAATATAATTACTTAGTTAAGTAATGGACACGTCATGGACAACGAAATCCAAGTATTTTCTTTATTGTAAAAAACAAACCTCTAAATTTCAAAAAATTTTTAAATAATTTATATATTTTAATATATTCTTGTTAAAAGGTTCTTATTATTAATAATAAGAAATAGATACACATGTTTAAAATGTGGTATTGAATTTTCAGGCTTCTTTAGACTTTAGACATGCTGTTATTATTTTAGAACTAGTACAGTGCAGGCCCTAGCTGGGGTAGGAAGGCAGTTGGCAGGATGGGCACTGTCTGACAGAATAAATTTTTGCCTGACATTTATAACAATGTATTATAAATACATTTATAAAAATTCTTCACCAACGTTGAATCACACATTTTTATTTTTAAAACTTATAATAAATTTTAAAATCCAGAAAAAATAAGAAAAACTATGAATTGGAAATCCTATTAATTTAAATACTGAAATCAAATGACGTTTCCACTACTTTTGATTTTGTGAGGGTTCCTGAGGCTTGTTATAGAATTGCAATGCATCAAGTAGCTTGCTGGGAATATGTTTAAAGTATAGCCTTCATTTTAAACATGAATTTGCTGAGTACATTGTTTGTGGAGTAAAGAACAGGAACAATGTTAATTTTTTTTAAAAGGTGTGCAGTTTTTATGATTAGTCTTGTGGGTGATTGCAGTATTGGTTAATTGAGCAAAGTTGAAGCAACTTTTACTGCTGTGTGTAAACATTTGTTTTTAAACAAGAAGCCTCAAGTAGAACATGAAGAGGCTATGGTATTTTTCCTGCCTATGGGAGTCAGGGAACATCATTCAGATTCTAATAAGCTGCTTACACTTCCTGGCATCTACTGTCTGATATCATTCTGTCCAGAAATCTTGAATACATTCGAGTGACTCCTGTTGACCTGTATTCAGCTTCTGATGTAGGAGTAGTTCGGGTTTTGGCAGAGCACTTGACTACTCTTCAGTGAGTGAGAATCATCATTCACCAGCAGATGCCACCACAGGTGTCAGTTCTCACAGTCCTGTTGCAATGAGCAAAACATTTGACAAATTCCAGTATGAAGCCCTGCTCTATAGATTGGTTCACACACAAATACCAGCATCTATTGTGCATCTTACATTGTCATATTTAATTGACAAATCTGCAGAGTAAGCATCAATGGGCCATGCGCTCAAGTTTGCCCAGTCGCTGCTGGCGATACTTAAGAATCTGTCCTCAGCCTGTACCTCGTATTCATGAATGTGAATTTAAAATGTTTTTTTTTAAAGGTGTGCAGTTTTTGTGATTAGTGTTATAGGTGAATGCAGTACTGGTCAATTGAGCAAAGTTGAAGCAACTTTTACTGCTGTGTATAAACATTTGTTTTTAAACAAGAAGCCTCGAGTAGAACATGAAGAGGCTATGGTATCCAGGCTGTGTATCCAGGCTATCCTGGAATCATGTTGCCCTTCTCTGCTAACAAAGCCATATTTCATTATGGATTCCTCTCCCTGCAGCAGGCAAACACAGTGATGCAATGCCAGTTAGATATTCTTCAGGACTGGCTGCAGACAGGACAAATCAGAAATGATCTGCTTTATACATAAGTTCACTTCTACATGCCAATCAGTCTTCTTGGAGGGGAACATCCAGTTGGTTCGAGACATCAGACAGACCTAAACTCTAACCCATGATTTTATGGAACAGCCACCTGGCTGTCTACACCAAGATACTATTGTATCTGTTTTTCTTATTGGCAGCAACACATACGCAGCACCCATTTAGTAGCCTCTCCTTTGACCAGCAACAAGCATAGGCTGCCTCAATTCCAAAACCATACACTTGGGGATTCCATGGTAGTCAGAAATGATGGTCAACATATATGTGTACACACACACACACACACATACACACACACATACACACACACACACACACACACACACACACACACAGAGAGTGAGGGAGAGCATTTATACATATGCGCATTATGTTGAAGTATAAAATGAAAATTATGTTACCACAATATATTTATGTTGATTGTTCATATTACACATAATATGTGTAATGTGTACACTTATAAATAACAAATTATATGAACTTAATGTATAATGTAACATAATATCATTTAATTGAATGTACACTCTGCACATGTGTGTGTTTATAGGTTTTTGCTTCTTCCATTGCCATTTTCTGTTCCACCATGATACAGGAATGAGTGGAACATTTCAAATAGGAAGTGTTGGAGAATTTGACATGCCGCCAGATGACTTCCCTCGCTGTAACGATTACTTACCTACTGACTTTAGTTATTTGTAACAAAAAACTGAATACTTTTGTATTAGTATAAAAGTGACTTGAAAATGTGTTAACTCACTGATTATTATAAAACCAAGTAATATGACTAGCAAATAAATTATATTATGAACCGTGCTTTATTGTAATTTAGTTGTAGCCAACATCTAAATTCTTGAATTGCAAGAAGGAAAATAAATAAATTTTAACAAAACATATTATATATTTAAATTTATTATGTAAGACTATGAAATAAATACAAATAATATGATGATGAAGTGGGCTCCATAATGTTTACATTGACGGGCATTCTGTAACAAAAATTTTTCTCTTCCAGTAAACAATGGAGTTAAGTCTACTTCTATTTACACACACACACTTTACACACTCTCTCTTAAAATCATGATTAACCTTAAAGTGAATCATAAATTACCTAAAATTATTTTTAAAAAGTAAATATTATTACTACAATAAATAAAAACTACTGTAACATTCAGAATCTTTATAATATTATAAGCAGCATGCACAGCCACATATATAGACACAGTCACATGCATACACACATATTCATTCACACCAAGAAATCTGATGAATATTTTGTGTGTGTGTGTGTGTGTGTGTGTGTGTGTGTGTGTGTGTGTGTGTGTGTGTGTGTGTGTGTGTGTGTGTGTGTGTGTGTGTTTTGAGTGTACATGATTACTTAAGTAGCCCTACACTTATAATTTCTTACAATTTTTTTGTTTATCTAGTCAACAATTCCCTAATCGTGTTATATGAAAGCCTGAGGTTTCACAAAAAATATCAAAAATCACATGTAAAATGAACTTCAAAGTAAAACTACATGAGGCCAACTAGCCAAGTGCATTTGTCATCCATGCAGCAAACAAGGAAAAACATGTGATGGTAAAAAGTGATAAGTGTGGGGGTCAGAAAGAACTTCTTGAATGAGCAATTAGGGTGCAATAAAAATAAGCTAAAGAAGCGTATTTTACAACCACCTCTATACTTGACACACCTGCCTCACAGTCATCGTTGTATTTAGCTGTTCTAAACTAAGCTGTTACAAACTAATGGTTCATAATTCAATTCAATGTGTACACACACACACACACACACACACACACACACACACACACACACACACACACATCTAAAAAAAGAGTAAACAAAAGCAGCACAAATTGTTCTTTTGACCTACCATACACATGAACAGTATACACATGCACACGATTAATTTTAAATATAAATGTACAGTATAGACAAATGGAATCTCCCATCTACACAATCTACACCAAACACATTGGGAAGCATGCACACACACAAACACACATGGATGCGTACATCCTATCAAAAGTAAATGACAACAGCATGAAGTGTTCTGTTGCCATATGCAATTTACATAACACATGAATGTAATAAACAAGAGTACACGTGCACACACACACACACCATTAACCTCCTTCATTCACATGACATTTCTGTTATTTAATATGCTGTCTTTTTTTTAATTTTTTTATGTTTTTTTAAATTATTTTCCATTAGGGATTACTTAAGAAATATTTAAGGATTATTTGGAAGAATAAAATATGTTAATGTTTTTATTATGTCTAAAAACAGTTTTTTGGTCAATGCATGTAAATATCTCCACTGATACTCAATAGGGTAGCAATTTATAAATAAATTATTTGAAGATAAGGTGTTTTAGTTATTAAACTAAAAAAAAACTAAAATTTGAATAAATTTTTCTAAGATAAGGTGTTTCAGTTATTAAACTTGTTACTGAATCTATTGTTTATTTAGTGTAGTACTTAAAATAATACATAATAATATTTTCCTAAATAACTGATGGACATAATTTAAAAAAAATTATCTAACTTGTTCAAAAAATAGACATTTTGCAGTGTCTGCAGAAGTGTGAAACTCTAAATCAATGTGATTGGTAAAATCTATTACTTCAATAGATAATCATTACTTAGTGAAAAATAAATTATTAAGAATAATTAGTGTAGTTCATATTGTTAGACTGAATTGTTTTGTGTGCATCCACTTGACGAACAAATTCCCCTGTCAAATACTAATTTATATGTTAATAAAAACTGTACTAAATCTACTCGAGACAAATGAACATAGCACCTTGACAAACTATCTAAGAATTCCATCTTAAATTATGAATGAATGAATGTACTAGACCAATGTACAAAAATGTTGAGAGTGTATTGAAAACCAGGAAAGAAGCAAGTGGCCCACAATTGAAATAAATGTTTTTCTTTACATACATATTAGGATATTGGTGGGAGGGTAGTTGAGGGTAAACATGAGAGAAGTAGTTGGTACATTACAGAGAGGAAGAGAGAGAGAGAGAGAGAGGAGGGAGAAATAAAGGTGTATGTACATAGTAAGTACATTGCAACACCGCAAAAGTGTCCTTGTAGCAAAGAAAATTCTATCTCACTTAAAGAACATACTTAAGAAGGCTACAAATTGCGTAAGTATCAATGATGTCTTACCTACTCCAGTCAAGACATTTGGCAAAGGCTTGTAAAGAAATGCAAAGTCTACAACAGTTGCTTCTAATTACAGAAGTTACATAACATTAAAGAGGCAAGGCCTTTTGAGCCATACAACAGGCTTCTGGTTTTCGAAATAGGGGAGAATCTTCCCATGCCTAGCATACACACCAAATTTTTTAACAGTGGAAAGTGGCTTTCCACATTTATATAATGTGCTTATCTCACCAACAAATTCAAGAATTTTAATGAAGTTACTATAGCTTTACAGTAGAGTGTTCATAATGAGACGAAGTAATCAACAAAAACTAGACTTAACTTTTGGATCATATAAGAAAAACTTCAAATACTTTCCTCTCTTGGCTCAGTTGCAGAGCACAAATGATTTGGAAATCAAAGGTACACAAAAACATTTGTGAACTTTTAATAAATCTTGTAAAATCTCTGTTGGAGTACTCCCAAGTAACAGTGACACTGAGTATGTGTGAAATCCATTTGTCAACTGAAATAAACCTCACACATTAATTCCATACCAAAGTACGGAGACCTTATTGAAATTCAATATACTTCTGTTTAAGAAAAATAAAAATTTGACTGTGTCACTAAATTACCTTTGGATAGGACTGAAAAATATATACTCATCAGTAGCTGAAAAGGCTGTCCAAGCTCTACATTCTTTCACATCCACCCATGCATAAGGTAATACACCTTGTGCATACATCAAAAACAAATTTGGGAATAAGTTGGATGTCACCCTGGATTTATATACAAAATACAAAAAATGAAACAATTTCATTCATCACATTAGACGTTAATCCAATATTTTCTTTACCAAAATAAATTCTTGTGGTTATATACAACATTTTTTTGTACAAAATAAAGATTTGTAGTTATACATATAAAATGTCCAACTTCACTTCAAAACCTACAACAGCTATGTTATCCAAAACATTCCAGACAGTAGGAGTAGACAAGTTATGGTTTCACAAAGTTTATTAAAAATCAAGAATAGAGTTAGGGTTCAACAGAAAGAAAATATTTCCTGAAGAGTTCCAAAACCTGAACAAAATATAGACTATTGATTTTTTTTACTTTTTGCTTTATACATTTTTTATGCAATTATTTCTTTCTAAAATTATTTGTAATTTTTAAAACAATTTGTATGTATATATATATATATATATATATATATATATATATATATATATATACTCAAATAACAGTAACTTAATACTCCTAATAACTATACTAAATTAAATTTTTATAGTTATTTTACATGTGTGTGTGTGTGTGTGTGTGTGTGGGGGGAGCAGGTGATAATTATTTAAATTTTTAAGAGGTTAAATATAAATAAAATCATTGCTAAAAAGACAGGATAAGTAGTAAACTAAATCGTATCAATCTAAATGTAAGTAAAAACAAACATTAATTTACAACATGTGGGAAATAAAAACAACATTATTAACAAATAAAATCATCTACCACAACACAAAATGACAACTCAACATTTATTGTAATACAGTTTTTATTATTTTCTATAAAAATGTGGACAGAATTGAAATAAGGAAAATAATGAATATTTAGTCAGAAGAAATATTTACACATTCTTCAACTCTTATAAACATCAGTTTGTAATTCAACAAGTTGCTAATGTCACTTTTACATATTACAGTGTCTTGTAAATAGTCTGTGTGTGTGATGAACAACATAACGATACAATTATTCTGTCATAGTTCAAAGCCAAAGTGACTCCAAAATCATTTCTCATGAACAAGGAACAATCTCTCTTGTTCCTCGAATTTTCTTCTCTCTTCATATTAATGCATAATGAAATTTTAGTTTGAATGATGGGTACAACACTCAGGTTGACTATTTGTTAATGTAGTTAAAAATTTTCGGATCATACAATACTGAACTTTTTAAGTTGAACTGCTTGGCATGGGTAATAAAGTCCAAGGAATATATACAACTAAACAAGTAAAAGCATATATTGTATAAATTCACCTGTGGATATAACCAAACTTAACTCTACTGTCACCGTTGAATTCTGAAACAAGTGTGAAAGCATGACCTTTCATCTACACTTTTTGAAAATGGGTACACCACTTGCTACAAGCTGCATCTGACTCCTTGCACTTGTTTATGCAAACAAAGTCGAGATCAATATCTTTCTTACAGAATGCAGTGGAGGATAAGGCATGTATACAAATCAATCTGAATAAGACAGCACCAGCATCTTTTGGTAGCAAGTGAAGCACATCAGTTATTACAAAGCATAAAATCACCTACAAATTCATCTGAGAACTTCAGACATGATGTTTCATGATATTTCATAAATTCCCTATACAAATCACGTTGAAACCAGTAATGTAAATACTAGATGTGAACCCAAATTCATTCAAGAAAGGTTTCATAAATTCAGCAATCACACATTGATACAAATTATGATATAATAGAAAACATGACAATATCTAAGTTTGCAGAGTGACATCTATAGGTTAGCGGTAGACTTAAATTTTTCATGTATTGTGAGATTTTTATTTCATGTAAACGCCTGTTAATTTCCAAATCTATCTGTGAATTTATTCATTGTTTACCAGCTGTTCAAAGTTTATGTGTCGTGTGTTTTGAAAAATGGACAAAGTCACAAAATCTTTTAAAAGTTCTGGTGCCAATGGAAATTCACAACAAAATGGTAAAAGTGCAATGATAATGATATCTGGAGTTTTGCACTTTTTGGGCATCCACTGTGGGCATCATCTTAAATATTGTACGATCATGTTCAAACTTGAGTGCCTGCTTACAAATCATTGTTTTTTAAGGCACAGCATCTACTAACACATCTACCATTTTGGGTAGTGAATATTGTAGCATGACAGATAATCCACATAAATAAATTACTCAATGATCATTAATAAAGCTCTAATATATGGAATATCCAGATGAGAATCAATTAAAAGGCACTATTAATTAATATACTCACAATAAAAGTAAAAATAAAGAAAAAATCTGCAAATAAACTATATACTACAAATTTAAAAACCCAGAAAACTAAAAATGTGAATAACAAAATTACCCAGGTAAGATAGAAGCAGGCAATTAAGATACCCCGACAAAGAAACCAGACCAGAAGAAACAAAGGCATACACAGCGGAATGGTACTGAAGAAAGAAGAAAGAAGAAATATAGAATGACTAAAAATACTGAAGAATAAGAAACCTGAGAAGATCCACTAGAAAAAAGGAAGTGAGACGACCCATACCAAATAGAAACCCCATAGGGAGAGAACCCAAAAACCCCAAAAATAAATGAATGTCCAAAGAGAAAATATAACACCCCAAAAAACCATATCACAATGTAAAACTGACAAAAACCAAAAGTGTTAATAGTATTAAGTAACAGTGCATCCAAAAAAGTTATTGTTTAGTTTGTATGAACAAATCTTCACAGTTCCCCCATGGTTGAATATTTCATGTTGTAAAGCTAGAAAAGGACTAGTAATAATATTAATAAATAACCATGGACAAGTGTAAGTTATTGAATTATAACCGATAAACTTTGAAAAGGTGCATGAGTTGCCGTACAAATGAATAAACTTTAAGTGTTTTTTGAACAGTATCTTATTTGATATGAAGTAATAATATTGCTAATGAAATGCTACTGAATCTATAAGAACATTCCATAGAATGAAATAATAAACAGATAGCTAGTGTTATACTTAGAGATGGGGAATAAATCCTTAAAATTGGGAAATACAGAGCAGACTGTCAATAATTAGTTTTAAGAAAGTGTTAACCATTATATGGAACCAATATGTTATGTTCCTGTTCCATATAATAACTAGACAAATAAGATTTATTAGTAAGAGATATTATTGTTATAAGATGTTATTTTGTTGTTAATTTAAATTAGGAATGCCCTATCTAAAGGTAGATATCATTCCCCATGTTATAAAATGTTTTTAATTATGTTACTAGGTGTAATCAATACACATAAAAGGTATTATTCAAGGTACCAGTTTTGATAGAGATAGGTGTTATATTTTAATTGTACAATCAATAATCACTGTTATACCAGTCAAAGAACTAATTGTTAATAAAGTATATAAGGATAAAAAGTCAGAGAAGGGCATAAACTAACTACATTAGTTAAAATTTTGCAAATAGCAACACATCAAATCTAGGCCATATAATGAATTTAAACTGCAGAATAATTAATAAATCTAGTCTTATAAGCCAGTTAAACTGACGATATTTATGCAAGATAAACCCAACATATAGTATACCATGTAAATAAGACTTTCTAAAGATATGGTCAGTAGATAAGTAAAATTACTTATTTATCTAATAAAATTACCAATAAAAATGGCATGGACTAACTGACATTATCAGAGGAGGAGTCATAGACAAATGAATCGTATTTAAAAACAGTCATTAATAAACTAAATTGCAAGAAATTAAGTAAGAATAGACAATTATATCAATTTCAGATTTAATAAAATAATAATTATATTAGGGAAAATGGCTATTATTTGCTTAGACTACAGGAAATATAAATTTAGGCCTACCTTCCAAAAATGTAATAAATATAATTTTCTAATGAAACTTTGTAACACTAGATTAATTACTATCAAAATAAGCAGAATAGAATAAAGAAACCAAATATGTATTTAGTATTTCGTACAGTTAATTAACAACGAAATTATTTTCTGAGTATAATGTATTAAAATAAAATGTATCGGAAGCTAAGATAATTTGAAACAATGTATAAGATATATTAAACAGGCTAAGATTTTCAGGAGACGAAGGAAATGAGAACAGTTTATTATTATACGTTGACGAGTGAACTTAACGTGATTATTTGCTAGAAGTAACCTGTAATGGCGATTAACGTTATAAACGGAGTTCGGTGAAAATTTGTATAAAACTTATTTTGAGCTATTTTTTTTTATTGTGAACCAGTGAAGTTAAAAGATGAACAGTGTAACACCAATAAACTGAACCACCTAAGACTAATTAATCGAAATAACACCAATATCACACAATTTACTGACGAGAAATTAAGGTTAAAACCGACACACATAGACCCAATGAGATATATCCAATAACAACATTTTACACCAAGTGAACTATTCCACCATACACCAGTGACACTCAAATACATCCAGGACAATCATATACAATTGCTGAGACCATTTACACGGAAAAAAGACATCTTTATTTAAATAAAACTTTCATCCAAGTTATACGTTAACTACGCATGCGCCAGTCGGCCATTTTGTGAATCGTCGTCATCTACTCCCGTCAGCTGTAGAGAACGACTGTCTGATGCTGCTTTTGGTTTGAATAAATCTCATATGTAAACTTTTATTAATTTTAATTATAACATTGTATTGTTTAATATTAATGCATTTTATAATTGTAAGTGTTATACTTTCCTGCCCATAACCTTCTCTGGCTATATCTTAAATAACCGTTTAAAGAACCATATTTTTATAATACTAATGTAAACTATTTATATCGACCGGCCCTGAGTGAGTCGATACTACTTTGTAACATCGATTCTTATCGAACAAAATAACTATTTTATTAATAAACGTGCTGTTTTGTAATTTGAATTTGGTTTTTCTTTAAAAAAGCTTAACGAATAAATTATTCAAGCATACCAACTAACCGAAAGGCGGTATATTCGAAACGACAAACGCTTCAAGAAGAAGAAGAAGGGAGCCGTCTTTCGACTAGATTTGGAGTTAACCAGATTGTCCTTTAACAATTTTACTGAGGGTGACACTATTACAGGAGTAACCATAATACCACTTCATTTATAATTACAAACAATAAACACGATTAGTTCCTAAATATTAAGAACCAAATTATCCAGAAAACTTTTTTCAGAAATTTTTTTTTTTTTTTTGAATAAATTTAAAATTTTTTATTTCAAATTACTGTAACAACATTACTACAGATCTTAATATTTTGTTTTATTACAAAATTGGCGCCCAACGTGGGGCTGTAATTAGGGATTGAAAGGCTGTAATTACTTGCCCAATTTCTAATTCAGCTTGGCAGCGGTTATCCAGCCAGGGAACCAGGAAAGATGGAGTGCCACATCAAAGCAGAGAGCGGCGGAGGCCGAAAAAGAACTCAATATGGATGATAAGGAGGCGACCCCAGTGGAGGACGTGGAAAAGATATTAAAACGGGTGGAACATAAACAACCAGCACCACCAGAGGAACAACCCGAAATACCCACACAAACAGGGGACGTCCATGTCCAAGACAAGGAAGTGGAAAAGTCTAGGACTACAGAAGAAAGTACAATGGACAAATTAATGGAAATGTTCATGCAAATGAATCAAGATTTGCATAAGAAAATGGATGCTATTGGAGATACTAATAAGAACCTAGAGTCCAAAATGGAGGAGAATAACAAGAAAATGGATTCCACGAAGGAAGACAACCAATCTTTCAGTAAGAAAATGGAAGAAGGTAACAAGAAGATGGAGGAAAATTTAAGCAAGAAAATGGACGACAACAACCATTCAACCAAGGAAGAATTAAATGAAATAAATAAGAATATAGAATCCATGAAGGAAGAGTTAAGGAAGGATATTGAAGAGAACAGTAAGAAGATGGAAAAGAAAATGGAAGAAAATAAGAAGAATTTGGAAGAAAAGATGGAAGAAACCAGCAAAGAAATGAAGAAAGACAACCGAACTTTGAGCCGGAAAATTGATGAAACTAATCAGAAAATGGAGGAAACCAGCAAAAAGATGGAAGAAAAATTGGAGGAGAATAACAAGAAAATGGAAGATAAGATGGGGGAAAGGTTGGAAGAATTAAGAGAGGATTACCAACGGTTAAGAGAAGAAATAAGGGAGGATAACCGACGATGGCATAAGGAAATGAAAGAAGACAGGGAAGAGGAAAGAAGGGATAGAAAAGAATACAGACCAATCTTGAAGGAAGGTTTGAGTGAAATAGATAAAAACATCACATCCTTGAGTGAAGAATTGGATAAGACACTGGACAATAGCAATCAGAAATAGATGATCCGAATGAGAAAAGTGAAAGGACCAAAGAAATAAAAAATGATAGCAAACCAGAATGAAAGGAATTACCAAACAATAAAACAATGGAGCCAGTGATAGTGTTACCTGAAAAGAAAACGAACGGGAACAAAGAAGATACTAAGGATATGGAAGTGAAACCAAAGGAAATAAGAAAAAGGCGTCCAAAGAAATTAATGAAAACAAATGAAGAAATGGAAATGATGAACCATGGTTTATTTGATAATGATAATATCCCTATTACCAACAATGAAGAAATCGTGAGTTCCAGAAATTATGGAAGTAGATTGATGGTAATCTCAGAGGTGGTTTACCAGCAGACAGTAGTTTACCACTGGGAAGTGATCAGAGGTAAATTGAATACAACAGGGATGGAAATATATGGTAGATTGTCAATGGTATCATTGATTATTGATGGACCAGAGACGTACTGGTGTATAAAACATTATGATAGAGGGAGCCGAATAAGCAAACAAAGGAATAGCGGCTAGAAAAATGAAATACAAGGCAAAGGCCAGAGATGTCACTAGTACCGGAACGATGATGAAGACTATGGTCATCCGGACAACGAGAGTAACTGAACTTACAGACCACGGTTAAACCAAAGACTACACACCTGTACAAAAGGGATGGATGTTATGATAACCGACAACGGCAAAAACCACAACAAAGAAGAAGAAAATAATTATCAATGAGGAGAAATAATAAGAAGAATGAACGAAGAACCAAAACGGGGGTTTAAGAAGGAAAATTAATTAAGAAACTACACCTTACAAAGGAAATATGAGCAACTGTGCAACCTAATAAAAATCTTCAACCTGGGTATATAAAAGAAAAATAATAATGAGAAGTACATTTGAAGTAAAGAAAAGAAGAGAGCTAATAACATATTTAGGGTAATAATGATATGTTAACCATTTCCATGAAAATATTATGAGTAATTGAATGTATGGAAGATTGAATTTTGTGTGCATAAATATTGAAAATTGAATAAATTCAAAAAGAAAGTAAGAACAACTTACTACCTAATTTATGAAACGAATTTTGGATTAGTAGAAAGAAGAAAATGAATTTAGAATAAATATGTAACTTCTAAAAACAAGTAAAGACTACTTACTACCAAATATTTATGGAAAACTTTATGGAAAATAAAAAGAAGAAAATGAATTTAGAATAAATATGTAACTTCTAAAAACAAGTAAGAACTACCTACTACCTTATATTTGAACAACTTTTGGATTAATAAAGAAGAAAAGGAATTTGAATAATATATTACAAACAATTATATACGGGACCAATTCTGAAAAACTTTCGAGAATAAAGAAATGGTAGTACAAACCACTGACACAATTAAAATGAATAAACTTATTGTGAAGTAAAATTAATGAGACTTTTAAGCAAAATAAGCAGAGACAATAACCACATGGAATTAATAATTAAAGAGTGCATTTGGATAAAAAGCAAGAGCAGAATAAAATTTTGAAAAGAAAGAAAAAACTATATATAAATAAATCCATAAGAAAAATATGATCATATAATAAATGTCAATTATAAGAAAGACAATTAAAAGAGTAATTGCAAGAACATAATACTAGTGGAACGATTCATAAGAATTAAGAAAAGAACAAAAATATAATACAAAATATATGCTACCAATGACCAGAAGGAGATTGTAATAACAGTCAAAATATGACAGAGAATTAAAAATAAATAAAAAATTTACACTGAATAACAAGTGATAATTATATTAAACCAGCTTCCAACCATAAGGAGAAATAAAATGCCAGCAGAGCTAACCATTGAGAAAAGTAACTGAGATAGAAATTAACTAAGATAGAAATATTAACAGATCTGAGCAAATACGAAGTGAAGTATCCAAAGATATTTAATTTTTTTTTATAGTCATAAGGTGGACTATTCTTATGTAATTTTTATTAATAACTGTCTGTAGATAAGTCCAGCAGTATTATTATGTATTGATCAGAGATGATTTGCCTCTGTAATCAATAAATGACGTAGTATGGCCAGCAGAGAGTGTAGCCTACAGAGCCCCTCTGGACTGCCCCAGCTAACGTGTTAGGGAATTTTAGGGAATAAATATCCCAAGGATAAAGAACCATGTTAAGAAGAAAATGGAAAAATAAAAAATAACGAACATCAGATGACTATTACTATCAAGAAGAATCCAGTTAATAATGAAATATAGATAAGCTCAAAAATATAGAAGAAAAATTTTAGAAATGGGAAGGAAGTAAAGAAATATAATTTATAATGAAATATCATAAGCAATTACTTCAGACAAACTAAGTATGATCTGAACTAATCACTTCTGGAAGAGAGCAATCTGTAGCATGACAGATAATCCACATAAATAAATTACTCAATGATCATTAATAAAGCTCTAATATATGGAATATCCAGATGAGAATCAATTAAAAGGCACTATTAATTAATATACTCACAATAAAAGTAAAAATAAAGAAAAAATCTGCAAATAATCTATATACTACAAATTTAAAAACCCAGAAAACTAAAAATGTGAATAACAAAATTACCCAGGTAAGATAGAAGCAGGCAATTAAGATACCCCGACAAAGAAACCAGACCAGAAGAAACAAAGGCATACACAGCGGAATGGTACTGAAGAAAGAAGAAATATAGAATGACTAAAAATACTGAAGAATAAGAAACCTGAGAAGATCCACTAGAAAAAAGGAAGTGAGACGACCCATACCAAATAGAAACTCCATAGGGAGAGAACCCAAAAACCCCAAAAATAAATGAATGTCCAAAGAGAAAATATAACACCCCAAAAAACCATATCACAATGTAAAACTGACAAAAACCAAAAGTGTTAATAGTATTAAGTAACAGTGCATCCAAAAAAGTTATTGTTTAGTTTGTATGAACAAATCTTCACAGTCCCCCCATGGTTGAATATTTCATGTTGTAAAGCTAGAAAAGGACTAGTAATAATATTAATAAATAACCATGGACAAGTGTAAGTTATTGAATTATAACCGATAAACTTTGAAAAGGTGCATGAGTTGCCGTACAAATGAATAAACTTTAAGTGTTTTTTGAACAGTATCTTATTTGATATGAAGTAATAATATTGCTAATGAAATGCTACTGAATCTATAAGAACATTCCATAGAATGAAATAATAAACAGATAGCTAGTGTTATACTTAGAGATGGGGGATAAATCCTTAAAATTGGGAAATACAGAGCAGACTGTCAATAATTAGTTTTAAGAAAGTGTTAACCATTATATGGAACCAATATGTTATGTTCCTGTTCCATATAATAACTAGACAAATAAGATTTATTAGTAAGAGATATTATTGTTATAAGATGTTATTTTGTTGTTAATTTAAATTAGGAATGCCCTATCTAAAGGTAGATATCATTCCCCATGTTATAAAATGTTTTTAATTATGTTACTAGGTGTAATCAATACACATAAAAGGTATTATTCAAGGTACCAGTTTTGATAGAGATAGGTGTTATATTTTAATTGTACAATCAATAATCACTGTTATACCAGTCAAAGAACTAATTGTTAATAAAGTATATAAGGATAAAAAGTCAGAGAAGGGCATAAACTAACTACATTAGTTAAAATTTTGCAAATAGCAACACATCAAATCTAGGCCATATAATGAATTTAAACTGCAGAATAATTAATAAATCTAGTCTTATAAGCCAGTTAAACTGACGATATTTATGCAAGATAAACCCAACATATAGTATACCATGTAAATAAGACTTTCTAAAGATATGGTCAGTAGATAAGTAAAATTACTTATTTATCTAATAAAATTACCAATAAAAATGGCATGGACTAACTGACATTATCAGAGGAGGAGTCATAGACAAATGAATCGTATTTAAAAACAGTCATTAATAAACTAAATTGCAAGAAATTAAGTAAGAATAGACAATTATATCAATTTCAGATTTAATAAAATAATAATTATATTAGGGAAAATGGCTATTATTTGCTTAGACTACAGGAAATATAAATTTAGGCCTACCTTCCAAAAATGTAATAAATATAATTTTCTAATGAAACTTTGTAACACTAGATTAATTACTATCAAAATAAGCAGAATAGAATAAAGAAACCAAATATGTATTTAGTATTTCGTACAGTTAATTAACAACGAAATTATTTTCTGAGTATAATGTATTAAAATAAAATGTATCGGAAGCTAAGATAATTTGAAACAATGTATAAGATATATTAAACAGGCTAAGATTTTCAGGAGACGAAGGAAATGAGAACAGTTTATTATTATACGTTGACGAGTGAACTTAACGTGATTATTTGCTAGAAGTAACCTGTAATGGCGATTAACGTTATAAACGGAGTTCGGTGAAAATTTGTATAAAACTTATTTTGAGCTATTTTTTTTTATTGTGAACCGGTGAAGTTAAAAGATGAACAGTGTAACACCAATAAACTGAACCACCTAAGACTAATTAATCGAAATAACACCAATATCACACAATTTACTGACGAGAAATTAAGGTTAAAACCGACACACATAGACCCAATGAGATATATCCAATAACAACATTTTACACCAAGTGAACTATTCCACCATACACCAGTGACACTCAAATACATCCAGGACAATCATATACAATTGCTGAGACCATTTACACGGAAAAAAGACATCTTTATTTAAATAAAACTTTCATCCAAGTTATACGTTAACTACGCATGCGCCAGTCGGCCATTTTGTGAATCGTCGTCATCTACTCCCGTCAGCTGTAGAGAACGACTGTCTGAAGCTGCTTTTGGTTTGAATAAATCTCATATGTAAACTTTTATTAATTTTAATTATAACATTGTATTGTTTAATATTAATGCATTTTATAATTGTAAGTGTTATACTTTCCTGCCCATAACCTTCTCTGGCTATATCTTAAATAACCGTTTAAAGAACCATATTTTTATAATACTAATGTAAACTATTTATATCGACCAGCCCTGAGTGAGTCGATACTACTTTGTAACATCGATTCTTATCGAACAAAATAACTATTTTATTAATAAACGTGCTGTTTTGTAATTTGAATTTGGTTTTTCTTTAAAAAAGCTTAACGAATAAATTATTCAAGCATACCAACTAACCGAAAGGCGGTATATTCGAAACGACAAACGCTTCAAGAAGAAGAAGAAGGGAGCCGTCTTTCGACTAGATTTGGAGTTAACCAGATTGTCCTTTAACAATTTTACTGAGGGTGACACTATTACAGGAGTAACCGTAATACCACTTCATTTATAATTACAAACAATAAACACGATTAGTTCCTAAATATTAAGAACCAAATTATCCAGAAAACTTTTTTCAGAAATTTTTTTTTTTTTTTTTAAATAAATTTTAAATTTTTTATTTCAAATTACTGTAACAACATTACTACAGATCGTAATATTTTGTTTTATTACAAAATTGGCACCCAACGTGGGGCTGTAATTAGGGATTGAAAGGCTGTAATTACTTGCCCAATTTCTAATTCAGCTTGGCAGCAGTTATCCAGCCAGGGAACCAGGAAAGATGGAGTGCCACATCAAAGCAGAGAGCGGCGGAGGCCGAAAAAGAACTCAATATGGATGATAAGGAGGCGACCCCAGTGGAGGACGTGGAAAAGATATTAAAACGGGTGGAACATAAACAACCAGCACCACCAGAGGAACAACCCGAAATACCCACACAAACAGGGGACGTCCATGTCCAAGACAAGGAAGTGGAAAAGTCTAGGACTACAGAAGAAAGTACAATGGACAAATTAATGGAAATGTTCATGCAAATGAATCAAGATTTGCATAAGAAAATGGATGCTATTGGAGATACTAATAAGAACCTAGAGTCCAAAATGGAGGAGAATAACAAGAAAATGGATTCCACGAAGGAAGACAACCAATCTTTCAGTAAGAAAATGGAAGAAGGTAACAAGAAGATGGAGGAAAATTTAAGCAAGAAAATGGACGACAACAACCATTCAACCAAGGAAGAATTAAATGAAATAAATAAGAACATAGAATCCACGAAGGAAGAGTTAAGGAAGGATATTGAAGAGAACAGTAAGAAGATGGAAAAGAAAATGGAAGAAAATAAGAAGAATTTGGAAGAAAAGATGGAAGAAACCAGCAAGGAAATGAAGAAAGACAACCGATCTTTGAGCCGGAAAATTGATGAAACTAATCAGAAAATGGAGGAAACCAGCAAAAAGATGGAAGAAAAATTGGAGGAGAATAACAAGAAAATGGAAGATAAGATGGGGGAAAGGTTGGAAGAATTAAGAGAGGATTACCAACGGTTAAGAGAAGAAATAAGGGAGGATAACCGACGATGGCATAAGGAAATGAAAGAAGACAGGGAAGAGGAAAGAAGGGATAGAAAAGAATACAGACCAATCTTGAAGGAAGGTTTGAGTGAAATAGATAAAAACATCACATCCTTGAGTGAAGAATTGGATAAGACACTGGACAATAGCAATCAGAAATAGATGATCCGAATGAGAAAAGTGAAAGGACCAAAGAAATAAAAAATGATAGCAAACCAGAACGAAAGGAATTACCAAACAATAAAACAATGGAGCCAGTGATAGTGTTACCTGAAAAGAAAATGAACGGGAACAAAGAAGATACTAAGGATATGGAAGTGAAACCAAAGGAAATGAGAAAAAGGCGTCCAAAGAAATTAATGAAAACAAAGGAAGAAATGGAAATGATGAACCATGGTTTATTTGATAATGATAATATCCCTATTACCAACAATGAAGAAATCGTGAGTTCCAGAAATTATGGAAGTAGATTGATGGTAATCTCAGAGGTGGTTTACCAGCAGACAGTAGTTTACCACTGGGAAGTGATCAGAGGTAAATGGAATACAACAGGGATGGAAATATATGGTAGATTGTCAATGGTATCATTGATTATTGATGGACCAGAGACGTACTGGTGTATAAAACATTATGATAGAGGGAGCCGAATAAGCAAACAAAGGAATAGCGGCTAGAAAAATGAAATACAAGGCAAAGGCCAGAGATGTCACTAGTACCGGAACGATGATGAAGACTATGGTCATCCGGACAACGAGAGTAACTGAACTTTCAGACCACGGTTAAACCAAAGACCACACACCTGTACAAAAGGGATGGATGTTATGATAACCGACAACGGCAAAAACCACAACAAAGAAGAAGAAAATAATTATCAATGAGGAGAAATAATAAGAAGAATGAACGAAGAACCAAAACGGGGGTTTAAGAAGGAAAATTAATTAAGAAACTACACCTTACAAAGGAAATATGAGCAACTGTGCAACCTAATAAAAATCTTCAACCTGGGTATATAAAAGAAAAATAATAATGAGAAGTACATTTGAAGTAAAGAAAAGAAGAGAGCTAATAACATATTTAGGGTAATAATATGATATGTTAACCATTTCCATGAAAATATTATGAGTAATTGAATGTATGGAAGATTGAATTTTGTGTGCATAAATATTGAAAATTGAATAAATTCAAAAAGAAAGTAAGAACAACTTACTACCTAATTTATGAAACGAATTTTGGATTAGTAGAAAGAAGAAAATGAATTTAGAATAAATATGTAACTTCTAAAAACAAGTAAAGACTACTTACTACCAAATATTTATGGAAAACTTTATGGAAAATAAAAAGAAGAAAATGAATTTAGAATAAATATGTAACTTCTAAAAACAAGTAAGAACTACCTACTACCTTATATTTGAACAACTTTTGGATTAATAAAGAAGAAAAGGAATTTGAATAATATATTACAAACAATTATATACGGGACCAATTCTGAAAAACTTTCGAGAATAAAGAAATGGTAGTACAAACCACTGACACAATTAAAATGAATAAACTTATTGTGAAGTAAAATTAATGAGACTTTTAAGCAAAATAAGCAGAGACAATAACCACATGGAATTAATAATTAAAGAGTGCATTTGGATAAAAAGCAAGAGCAGAATAAAATTTTGAAAAGAAAGAAAAAACTATATATAAATAAATCCATAAGAAAAATATGATCATATAATAAATGTCAATTATAAGAAAGACAATTAAAAGAGTAATTGCAAGAACATAATACTAGTGGAACGATTCATAAGAATTAAGAAAAGAACAAAAATATAATACAAAATATATGCTACCAATGACCAGAAGGAGATTGTAATAACAGTCAAAATATGACAGAGAATTAAAAATAAATAAAAAATTTACACTGAATAACAAGTGATAATTATATTAAACCAGCTTCCAACCATAAGGAGAAATAAAATGCCAGCAGAGCTAACCATTGAGAAAAGTAACTGAGATAGAAATTAACTAAGATAGAAATATTAACAGATCTGAGCAAATACGAAGTGAAGTATCCAAAGATATTTAATTTTTTTTTATAGTCATAAGGTGGACTATTCTTATGTAATTTTTATTAATAACTGTCTGTAGATAAGTCCAGCAGTATTATTATGTATTGATCAGAGATGATTTGCCTCTGTAATCAATAAATGACGTAGTATGGCCAGCAGAGAGTGTAGCCTACAGAGCCCCTCTGGACTGCCCCAGCTAACGTGTTAGGGAATTTTAGGGAATAAATATCCCAAGGATAAAGAACCATGTTAAGAAGAAAATGGAAAAATAAAAAATAACGAACATCAGATGACTATTACTATCAAGAAGAATCCAGTTAATAATGAAATATAGATAAGCTCAAAAATATAGAAGAAAAATTTTAGAAATGGGAAGGAAGTAAAGAAATATAATTTATAATGAAATATCGTAAGCAATTACTTCAGACAAACTAAGTATGATCTGAACTAATCACTTCTGGAAGAGAGCAATCTGTAGCATGACAGATAATCCACATAAATAAATTACTCAATGATCATTAATAAAGCTCTAATATATGGAATATCCAGATGAGAATCAATTAAAAGGCACTATTAATTAATATACTCACAATAAAAGTAAAAATAAAGAAAAAATCTGCAAATAATCTATATACTACAAATTTAAAAACCCAGAAAACTAAAAATGTGAATAACAAAATTACCCAGGTAAGATAGAAGCAGGCAATTAAGATACCCCGACAAAGAAACCAGACCAGAAGAAACAAAGGCATACACAGCGGAATGGTACTGAAGAAAGAAGAAATATAGAATGACTAAAAATACTGAAGAATAAGAAACCTGAGAAGATCCACTAGAAAAAAGGAAGTGAGACGACCCATACCAAAGAGAAACTCCATAGGGAGAGAACCCAAAAACCCCAAAAATAAATGAATGTCCAAAGAGAAAATATAACACCCCAAAAAACCATATCACAATGTAAAACTGACAAAAACCAAAAGTGTTAATAGTATTAAGTAACAGTGCATCCAAAAAAGTTATTGTTTAGTTTGTATGAACAAATCTTCACAGTCCCCCCATGGTTGAATATTTCATGTTGTAAAGCTAGAAAAGGACTAGTAATAATATTAATAAATAACCATGGACAAGTGTAAGTTATTGAATTATAACCGATAAACTTTGAAAAGGTGCATGAGTTGCCGTACAAATGAATAAACTTTAAGTGTTTTTTGAACAGTATCTTATTTGATATGAAGTAATAATATTGCTAATGAAATGCTACTGAATCTATAAGAACATTCCATAGAATGAAATAATAAACAGATAGCTAGTGTTATACTTAGAGATGGGGGATAAATCCTTAAAATTGGGAAATACAGAGCAGACTGTCAATAATTAGTTTTAAGAAAGTGTTAACCATTATATGGAACCAATATGTTATGTTCCTGTTCCATATAATAACTAGACAAATAAGATTTATTAGTAAGAGATATTATTGTTATAAGATGTTATTTTGTTGTTAATTTAAATTAGGAATGCCCTATCTAAAGGTAGATATCATTCCCCATGTTATAAAATGTTTTTAATTATGTTACTAGGTGTAATCAATACACATAAAAGGTATTATTCAAGGTACCAGTTTTGATAGAGATAGGTGTTATATTTTAATTGTACAATCAATAATCACTGTTATACCAGTCAAAGAACTAATTGTTAATAAAGTATATAAGGATAAAAAGTCAGAGAAGGGCATAAACTAACTACATTAGTTAAAATTTTGCAAATAGCAACACATCAAATCTAGGCCATATAATGAATTTAAACTGCAGAATAATTAATAAATCTAGTCTTATAAGCCAGTTAAACTGACGATATTTATGCAAGATAAACCCAACATATAGTATACCATGTAAATAAGACTTTCTAAAGATATGGTCAGTAGATAAGTAAAATTACTTATTTATCTAATAAAATTACCAATAAAAATGGCATGGACTAACTGACATTATCAGAGGAGGAGTCATAGACAAATGAATCGTATTTAAAAACAGTCATTAATAAACTAAATTGCAAGAAATTAAGTAAGAATAGACAATTATATCAATTTCAGATTTAATAAAATAATAATTATATTAGGGAAAATGGCTATTATTTGCTTAGACTACAGGAAATATAAATTTAGGCCTACCTTCCAAAAATGTAATAAATATAATTTTCTAATGAAACTTTGTAACACTAGATTAATTACTATCAAAATAAGCAGAATAGAATAAGAAACCAAATATGTATTTAGTATTTCGTACAGTTAATTAACAACGAAATTATTTTCTGAGTATAATGTATTAAAATAAAATGTATCGGAAGCTAAGATAATTTGAAACAATGTATAAGATATATTAAACAGGCTAAGATTTTCAGGAGACGAAGGAAATGAGAACAGTTTATTATTATACGTTGACGAGTGAACTTAACGTGATTATTTGCTAGAAGTAACCTGTAATGGCGATTAACGTTATAAACGGAGTTCGGTGAAAATTTGTATAAAACTTATTTTGAGCTATTTTTTTTTATTGTGAACCGGTGAAGTTAAAAGATGAACAGTGTAACACCAATAAACTGAACCACCTAAGACTAATTAATCGAAATAACACCAATATCACACAATTTACTGACGAGAAATTAAGGTTAAAACCGACACACATAGACCCAATGAGATATATCCAATAACAACATTTTACACCAAGTGAACTATTCCACCATACACCAGTGACACTCAAATACATCCAGGACAATCATATACAATTGCTGAGACCATTTACACGGAAAAAAGACATCTTTATTTAAATAAAACTTTCATCCAAGTTATACGTTAACTACGCATGCGCCAGTCGGCCATTTTGTGAATCGTCGTCATCTACTCCCGTCAGCTGTAGAGAACGACTGTCTGATGCTGCTTTTGGTTTGAATAAATCTCATATGTAAACTTTTATTAATTTTAATTATAACATTGTATTGTTTAATATTAATGCATTTTATAATTGTAAGTGTTATACTTTCCTGCCCATAACCTTCTCTGGCTATATCTTAAATAACCGTTTAAAGAACCATATTTTTATAATACTAATGTAAACTATTTATATCGACCGGCCCTGAGTGAGTCGATACTACTTTGTAACATCGATTCTTATCGAACAAAATAACTATTTTATTAATAAACGTGCTGTTTTGTAATTTGAATTTGGTTTTTCTTTAAAAAAGCTTAACGAATAAATTATTCAAGCATACCAACTAACCGAAAGGCGGTATATTCGAAACGACAAACGCTTCAAGAAGAAGAAGAAGGGAGCCGTCTTTCGACTAGATTTGGAGTTAACCAGATTGTCCTTTAACAATTTTACTGAGGGTGACACTATTACAGGAGTAACCGTAATACCACTTCATTTATAATTACAAACAATAAACACGATTAGTTCCTAAATATTAAGAACCAAATTATCCAGAAAACTTTTTTCAGAAATTTTTTTTTTTTTTTTTAAATAAATTTTAAATTTTTTATTTCAAATTACTGTAACAACATTACTACAGATCTTAATATTTTGTTTTATTACAAAATTGGCGCCCAACGTGGGGCTGTAATTAGGGATTGAAAGGCTGTAATTACTTGCCCAATTTCTAATTCAGCTTGGCAGCGGTTATCCAGCCAGGGAACCAGGAAAGATGGAGTGCCACATCAAAGCAGAGAGCGGCGGAGGCCGAAAAAGAACTCAATATGGATGATAAGGAGGCGACCCCAGTGGAGGACGTGGAAAAGATATTAAAACGGGTGGAACATAAACAACCAGCACCACCAGAGGAACAACCCGAAATACCCACACAAACAGGGGACGTCCATGTCCAAGACAAGGAAGTGGAAAAGTCTAGGACTACAGAAGAAAGTACAATGGACAAATTAATGGAAATGTTCATGCAAATGAATCAAGATTTGCATAAGAAAATGGATGCTATTGGAGATACTAATATGAACCTAGAGTCCAAAATGGAGGAGAATAACAAGAAAATGGATTCCACGAAGGAAGACAACCAATCTTTCAGTAAGAAAATGGAAGAAGGTAACAAGAAGATGGAGGAAAATTTAAGCAAGAAAATGGACGACAACAACCATTCAACCAAGGAAGAATTAAATGAAATAAATAAGAACATAGAATCCACGAAGGAAGAGTTAAGGAAGGATATTGAAGAGAACAGTAAGAAGATGGAAAAGAAAATGGAAGAAAATAAGAAGAATTTGGAAGAAAAGATGGAAGAAACCAGCAAGGAAATGAAGAAAGACAACCAATCTTTGAGCCGGAAAATTGATGAAACTAATCAGAAAATGGAGGAAACCAGCAAAAAGATGGAAGAAAAATTGGAGGAGAATAACAAGAAAATGGAAGATAAGATGGGGGAAAGGTTGGAAGAATTAAGAGAGGATTACCAACGGTTAAGAGAAGAAATAAGGGAGGATAACCGACGATGGCATAAGGAAATGAAAGAAGACAGGGAAGAGGAAAGAAGGGATAGAAAAGAATACAGACCAATCTTGAAGGAAGGTTTGAGTGAAATAGATAAAAACATCACATCCTTGAGTGAAGAATTGGATAAGACACTGGACAATAGCAATCAGAAATAGATGATCCGAATGAGAAAAGTGAAAGGACCAAAGAAATAAAAAATGATAGCAAACCAGAACGAAAGGAATTACCAAACAATAAAACAATGGAGCCAGTGATAGTGTTACCTGAAAAGAAAATGAACGGGAACAAAGAAGATACTAAGGATATGGAAGTGAAACCAAAGGAAATGAGAAAAAGGCGTCCAAAGAAATTAATGAAAACAAAGGAAGAAATGGAAATGATGAACCATGGTTTATTTGATAATGATAATATCCCTATTACCAACAATGAAGAAATCGTGAGTTCCAGAAATTATGGAAGTAGATTGATGGTAATCTCAGAGGTGGTTTACCAGCAGACAGTAGTTTACCACTGGGAAGTGATCAGAGGTAAATGGAATACAACAGGGATGGAAATATATGGTAGATTGTCAATGGTATCATTGATTATTGATGGACCAGAGACGTACTGGTGTATAAAACATTATGATAGAGGGAGCCGAATAAGCAAACAAAGGAATAGCGGCTAGAAAAATGAAATACAAGGCAAAGGCCAGAGATGTCACTAGTACCGGAACGATGATGAAGACTATGGTCATCCGGACAACGAGAGTAACTGAACTTTCAGACCACGGTTAAACCAAAGACCACACACCTGTACAAAAGGGATGGATGTTATGATAACCGACAACGGCAAAAACCACAACAAAGAAGAAGAAAATAATTATCAATGAGGAGAAATAATAAGAAGAATGAACGAAGAACCAAAACGGGGGTTTAAGAAGGAAAATTAATTAAGAAACTACACCTTACAAAGGAAATATGAGCAACTGTGCAACCTAATAAAAATCTTCAACCTGGGTATATAAAAGAAAAATAATAATGAGAAGTACATTTGAAGTAAAGAAAAGAAGAGAGCTAATAACATATTTAGGGTAATAATATGATATGTTAACCATTTCCATGAAAATATTATGAGTAATTGAATGTATGGAAGATTGAATTTTGTGTGCATAAATATTGAAAATTGAATAAATTCAAAAAGAAAGTAAGAACAACTTACTACCTAATTTATGAAACGAATTTTGGATTAGTAGAAAGAAGAAAATGAATTTAGAATAAATATGTAACTTCTAAAAACAAGTAAAGACTACTTACTACCAAATATTTATGGAAAACTTTATGGAAAATAAAAAGAAGAAAATGAATTTAGAATAAATATGTAACTTCTAAAAACAAGTAAGAACTACCTACTACCTTATATTTGAACAACTTTTGGATTAATAAAGAAGAAAAGGAATTTGAATAATATATTACAAACAATTATATACGGGACCAATTCTGAAAAACTTTCGAGAATAAAGAAATGGTAGTACAAACCACTGACACAATTAAAATGAATAAACTTATTGTGAAGTAAAATTAATGAGACTTTTAAGCAAAATAAGCAGAGACAATAACCACATGGAATTAATAATTAAAGAGTGCATTTGGATAAAAAGCAAGAGCAGAATAAAATTTTGAAAAGAAAGAAAAAACTATATATAAATAAATCCATAAGAAAAATATGATCATATAATAAATGTCAATTATAAGAAAGACAATTAAAAGAGTAATTGCAAGAACATAATACTAGTGGAACGATTCATAAGAATTAAGAAAAGAACAAAAATATAATACAAAATATATGCTACCAATGACCAGAAGGAGATTGTAATAACAGTCAAAATATGACAGAGAATTAAAAATAAATAAAAAATTTACACTGAATAACAAGTGATAATTATATTAAACCAGCTTCCAACCATAAGGAGAAATAAAATGCCAGCAGAGCTAACCATTGAGAAAAGTAACTGAGATAGAAATTAACTAAGATAGAAATATTAACAGATCTGAGCAAATACGAAGTGAAGTATCCAAAGATATTTAATTTTTTTTTATAGTCATAAGGTGGACTATTCTTATGTAATTTTTATTAATAACTGTCTGTAGATAAGTCCAGCAGTATTATTATGTATTGATCAGAGATGATTTGCCTCTGTAATCAATAAATGACGTAGTATGGCCAGCAGAGAGTGTAGCCTACAGAGCCCCTCTGGACTGCCCCAGCTAACGTGTTAGGGAATTTTAGGGAATAAATATCCCAAGGATAAAGAACCATGTTAAGAAGAAAATGGAAAAATAAAAAATAACGAACATCAGATGACTATTACTATCAAGAAGAATCCAGTTAATAATGAAATATAGATAAGCTCAAAAATATAGAAGAAAAATTTTAGAAATGGGAAGGAAGTAAAGAAATATAATTTATAATGAAATATCGTAAGCAATTACTTCAGACAAACTAAGTATGATCTGAACTAATCACTTCTGGAAGAGAGCAATCTGTAGCATGACAGATAATCCACATAAATAAATTACTCAATGATCATTAATAAAGCTCTAATATATGGAATATCCAGATGAGAATCAATTAAAAGGCACTATTAATTAATATACTCACAATAAAAGTAAAAATAAAGAAAAAATCTGCAAATAATCTATATACTACAAATTTAAAAACCCAGAAAACTAAAAATGTGAATAACAAAATTACCCAGGTAAGATAGAAGCAGGCAATTAAGATACCCCGACAAAGAAACCAGACCAGAAGAAACAAAGGCATACACAGCGGAATGGTACTGAAGAAAGAAGAAAGAAGAAATATAGAATGACTAAAAATACTGAAGAATAAGAAACCTGAGAAGATCCACTAGAAAAAAGGAAGTGAGACGACCCATACCAAAGAGAAACTCCATAGGGAGAGAACCCAAAAACCCCAAAAATAAATGAATGTCCAAAGAGAAAATATAACACCCCAAAAAACCATATCACAATGTAAAACTGACAAAAACCAAAAGTGTTAATAGTATTAAGTAACAGTGCATCCAAAAAAGTTATTGTTTAGTTTGTATGAACAAATCTTCACAGTCCCCCCATGGTTGAATATTTCATGTTGTAAAGCTAGAAAAGGACTAGTAATAATATTAATAAATAACCATGGACAAGTGTAAGTTATTGAATTATAACCGATAAACTTTGAAAAGGTGCATGAGTTGCCGTACAAATGAATAAACTTTAAGTGTTTTTTGAACAGTATCTTATTTGATATGAAGTAATAATATTGCTAATGAAATGCTACTGAATCTATAAGAACATTCCATAGAATGAAATAATAAACAGATAGCTAGTGTTATACTTAGAGATGGGGGATAAATCCTTAAAATTGGGAAATACAGAGCAGACTGTCAATAATTAGTTTTAAGAAAGTGTTAACCATTATATGGAACCAATATGTTATGTTCCTGTTCCATATAATAACTAGACAAATAAGATTTATTAGTAAGAGATATTATTGTTATAAGATGTTATTTTGTTGTTAATTTAAATTAGGAATGCCCTATCTAAAGGTAGATATCATTCCCCATGTTATAAAATGTTTTTAATTATGTTACTAGGTGTAATCAATACACATAAAAGGTATTATTCAAGGTACCAGTTTTGATAGAGATAGGTGTTATATTTTAATTGTACAATCAATAATCACTGTTATACCAGTCAAAGAACTAATTGTTAATAAAGTATATAAGGATAAAAAGTCAGAGAAGGGCATAAACTAACTACATTAGTTAAAATTTTGCAAATAGCAACACATCAAATCTAGGCCATATAATGAATTTAAACTGCAGAATAATTAATAAATCTAGTCTTATAAGCCAGTTAAACTGACGATATTTATGCAAGATAAACCCAACATATAGTATACCATGTAAATAAGACTTTCTAAAGATATGGTCAGTAGATAAGTAAAATTACTTATTTATCTAATAAAATTACCAATAAAAATGGCATGGACTAACTGACATTATCAGAGGAGGAGTCATAGACAAATGAATCGTATTTAAAAACAGTCATTAATAAACTAAATTGCAAGAAATTAAGTAAGAATAGACAATTATATCAATTTCAGATTTAATAAAATAATAATTATATTAGGGAAAATGGCTATTATTTGCTTAGACTACAGGAAATATAAATTTAGGCCTACCTTCCAAAAATGTAATAAATATAATTTTCTAATGAAACTTTGTAACACTAGATTAATTACTATCAAAATAAGCAGAATAGAATAAGAAACCAAATATGTATTTAGTATTTCGTACAGTTAATTAACAACGAAATTATTTTCTGAGTATAATGTATTAAAATAAAATGTATCGGAAGCTAAGATAATTTGAAACAATGTATAAGATATATTAAACAGGCTAAGATTTTCAGGAGACGAAGGAAATGAGAACAGTTTATTATTATACGTTGACGAGTGAACTTAACGTGATTATTTGCTAGAAGTAACCTGTAATGGCGATTAACGTTATAAACGGAGTTCGGTGAAAATTTGTATAAAACTTATTTTGAGCTATTTTTTTTTATTGTGAACCGGTGAAGTTAAAAGATGAACAGTGTAACACCAATAAACTGAACCACCTAAGACTAATTAATCGAAATAACACCAATATCACACAATTTACTGACGAGAAATTAAGGTTAAAACCGACACACATAGACCCAATGAGATATATCCAATAACAACATTTTACACCAAGTGAACTATTCCACCATACACCAGTGACACTCAAATACATCCAGGACAATCATATACAATTGCTGAGACCATTTACACGGAAAAAAGACATCTTTATTTAAATAAAACTTTCATCCAAGTTATACGTTAACTACGCATGCGCCAGTCGGCCATTTTGTGAATCGTCGTCATCTACTCCCGTCAGCTGTAGAGAACGACTGTCTGATGCTGCTTTTGGTTTGAATAAATCTCATATGTAAACTTTTATTAATTTTAATTATAACATTGTATTGTTTAATATTAATGCATTTTATAATTGTAAGTGTTATACTTTCCTGCCCATAACCTTCTCTGGCTATATCTTAAATAACCGTTTAAAGAACCATATTTTTATAATACTAATGTAAACTATTTATATCGACCGGCCCTGAGTGAGTCGATACTACTTTGTAACATCGATTCTTATCGAACAAAATAACTATTTTATTAATAAACGTGCTGTTTTGTAATTTGAATTTGGTTTTTCTTTAAAAAAGCTTAACGAATAAATTATTCAAGCATACCAACTAACCGAAAGGCGGTATATTCGAAACGACAAACGCTTCAAGAAGAAGAAGAAGGGAGCCGTCTTTCGACTAGATTTGGAGTTAACCAGATTGTCCTTTAACAATTTTACTGAGGGTGACACTATTACAGGAGTAACCGTAATACCACTTCATTTATAATTACAAACAATAAACACGATTAGTTCCTAAATATTAAGAACCAAATTATCCAGAAAACTTTTTTCAGAAATTTTTTTTTTTTTTTTTTAAATAAATTTTAAATTTTTTATTTCAAATTACTGTAACAACATTACTACAGATCTTAATATTTTGTTTTATTACAAAATTGGCGCCCAACGTGGGGCTGTAATTAGGGATTGAAAGGCTGTAATTACTTGCCCAATTTCTAATTCAGCTTGGCAGCGGTTATCCAGCCAGGGAACCAGGAAAGATGGAGTGCCACATCAAAGCAGAGAGCGGCGGAGGCCGAAAAAGAACTCAATATGGATGATAAGGAGGCGACCCCAGTGGAGGACGTGGAAAAGATATTAAAACGGGTGGAACATAAACAACCAGCACCACCAGAGGAACAACCCGAAATACCCACACAAACAGGGGACGTCCATGTCCAAGACAAGGAAGTGGAAAAGTCTAGGACTACAGAAGAAAGTACAATGGACAAATTAATGGAAATGTTCATGCAAATGAATCAAGATTTGCATAAGAAAATGGATGCTATTGGAGATACTAATAAGAACCTAGAGTCCAAAATGGAGGAGAATAACAAGAAAATGGATTCCACGAAGGAAGACAACCAATCTTTCAGTAAGAAAATGGAAGAAGGTAACAAGAAGATGGAGGAAAATTTAAGCAAGAAAATGGACGACAACAACCATTCAACCAAGGAAGAATTAAATGAAATAAATAAGAACATAGAATCCACGAAGGAAGAGTTAAGGAAGGATATTGAAGAGAACAGTAAGAAGATGGAAAAGAAAATGGAAGAAAATAAGAAGAATTTGGAAGAAAAGATGGAAGAAACCAGCAAGGAAATGAAGAAAGACAACCGATCTTTGAGCCGGAAAATTGATGAAACTAATCAGAAAATGGAGGAAACCAGCAAAAAGATGGAAGAAAAATTGGAGGAGAATAACAAGAAAATGGAAGATAAGATGGGGGAAAGGTTGGAAGAATTAAGAGAGGATTACCAACGGTTAAGAGAAGAAATAAGGGAGGATAACCGACGATGGCATAAGGAAATGAAAGAAGACAGGGAAGAGGAAAGAAGGGATAGAAAAGAATACAGACCAATCTTGAAGGAAGGTTTGAGTGAAATAGATAAAAACATCACATCCTTGAGTGAAGAATTGGATAAGACACTGGACAATAGCAATCAGAAATAGATGATCCGAATGAGAAAAGTGAAAGGACCAAAGAAATAAAAAATGATAGCAAACCAGAACGAAAGGAATTACCAAACAATAAAACAATGGAGCCAGTGATAGTGTTACCTGAAAAGAAAATGAACGGGAACAAAGAAGATACTAAGGATATGGAAGTGAAACCAAAGGAAATGAGAAAAAGGCGTCCAAAGAAATTAATGAAAACAAAGGAAGAAATGGAAATGATGAACCATGGTTTATTTGATAATGATAATATCCCTATTACCAACAATGAAGAAATCGTGAGTTCCAGAAATTATGGAAGTAGATTGATGGTAATCTCAGAGGTGGTTTACCAGCAGACAGTAGTTTACCACTGGGAAGTGATCAGAGGTAAATGGAATACAACAGGGATGGAAATATATGGTAGATTGTCAATGGTATCATTGATTATTGATGGACCAGAGACGTACTGGTGTATAAAACATTATGATAGAGGGAGCCGAATAAGCAAACAAAGGAATAGCGGCTAGAAAAATGAAATACAAGGCAAAGGCCAGAGATGTCACTAGTACCGGAACGATGATGAAGACTATGGTCATCCGGACAACGAGAGTAACTGAACTTTCAGACCACGGTTAAACCAAAGACCACACACCTGTACAAAAGGGATGGATGTTATGATAACCGACAACGGCAAAAACCACAACAAAGAAGAAGAAAATAATTATCAATGAGGAGAAATAATAAGAAGAATGAA
This sequence comes from Magicicada septendecula, assembly GCA_034769895.1. NCBI lineage: Eukaryota > Metazoa > Arthropoda > Insecta > Hemiptera > Cicadidae > Magicicada > Magicicada septendecula. The sequence continues at coordinate 1,117,709,610 of CM068367.1, read as the reverse complement.
CGAAGAACCAAAACGGGGGTTTAAGAAGGAAAATTAATTAAGAAACTACACCTTACAAAGGAAATATGAGCAACTGTGCAACCTAATAAAAATCTTCAACCTGGGTATATAAAAGAAAAATAATAATGAGAAGTACATTTGAAGTAAAGAAAAGAAGAGAGCTAATAACATATTTAGGGTAATAATATGATATGTTAACCATTTCCATGAAAATATTATGAGTAATTGAATGTATGGAAGATTGAATTTTGTGTGCATAAATATTGAAAATTGAATAAATTCAAAAAGAAAGTAAGAACAACTTACTACCTAATTTATGAAACGAATTTTGGATTAGTAGAAAGAAGAAAATGAATTTAGAATAAATATGTAACTTCTAAAAACAAGTAAAGACTACTTACTACCAAATATTTATGGAAAACTTTATGGAAAATAAAAAGAAGAAAATGAATTTAGAATAAATATGTAACTTCTAAAAACAAGTAAGAACTACCTACTACCTTATATTTGAACAACTTTTGGATTAATAAAGAAGAAAAGGAATTTGAATAATATATTACAAACAATTATATACGGGACCAATTCTGAAAAACTTTCGAGAATAAAGAAATGGTAGTACAAACCACTGACACAATTAAAATGAATAAACTTATTGTGAAGTAAAATTAATGAGACTTTTAAGCAAAATAAGCAGAGACAATAACCACATGGAATTAATAATTAAAGAGTGCATTTGGATAAAAAGCAAGAGCAGAATAAAATTTTGAAAAGAAAGAAAAAACTATATATAAATAAATCCATAAGAAAAATATGATCATATAATAAATGTCAATTATAAGAAAGACAATTAAAAGAGTAATTGCAAGAACATAATACTAGTGGAACGATTCATAAGAATTAAGAAAAGAACAAAAATATAATACAAAATATATGCTACCAATGACCAGAAGGAGATTGTAATAACAGTCAAAATATGACAGAGAATTAAAAATAAATAAAAAATTTACACTGAATAACAAGTGATAATTATATTAAACCAGCTTCCAACCATAAGGAGAAATAAAATGCCAGCAGAGCTAACCATTGAGAAAAGTAACTGAGATAGAAATTAACTAAGATAGAAATATTAACAGATCTGAGCAAATACGAAGTGAAGTATCCAAAGATATTTAATTTTTTTTTATAGTCATAAGGTGGACTATTCTTATGTAATTTTTATTAATAACTGTCTGTAGATAAGTCCAGCAGTATTATTATGTATTGATCAGAGATGATTTGCCTCTGTAATCAATAAATGACGTAGTATGGCCAGCAGAGAGTGTAGCCTACAGAGCCCCTCTGGACTGCCCCAGCTAACGTGTTAGGGAATTTTAGGGAATAAATATCCCAAGGATAAAGAACCATGTTAAGAAGAAAATGGAAAAATAAAAAATAACGAACATCAGATGACTATTACTATCAAGAAGAATCCAGTTAATAATGAAATATAGATAAGCTCAAAAATATAGAAGAAAAATTTTAGAAATGGGAAGGAAGTAAAGAAATATAATTTATAATGAAATATCATAAGCAATTACTTCAGACAAACTAAGTATGATCTGAACTAATCACTTCTGGAAGAGAGCAATCTGTAGCATGACAGATAATCCACATAAATAAATTACTCAATGATCATTAATAAAGCTCTAATATATGGAATATCCAGATGAGAATCAATTAAAAGGCACTATTAATTAATATACTCACAATAAAAGTAAAAATAAAGAAAAAATCTGCAAATAATCTATATACTACAAATTTAAAAACCCAGAAAACTAAAAATGTGAATAACAAAATTACCCAGGTAAGATAGAAGCAGGCAATTAAGATACCCCGACAAAGAAACCAGACCAGAAGAAACAAAGGCATACACAGCGGAATGGTACTGAAGAAAGAAGAAATATAGAATGACTAAAAATACTGAAGAATAAGAAACCTGAGAAGATCCACTAGAAAAAAGGAAGTGAGACGACCCATACCAAAGAGAAACTCCATAGGGAGAGAACCCAAAAACCCCAAAAATAAATGAATGTCCAAAGAGAAAATATAACACCCCAAAAAACCATATCACAATGTAAAACTGACAAAAACCAAAAGTGTTAATAGTATTAAGTAACAGTGCATCCAAAAAAGTTATTGTTTAGTTTGTATGAACAAATCTTCACAGTCCCCCCATGGTTGAATATTTCATGTTGTAAAGCTAGAAAAGGACTAGTAATAATATTAATAAATAACCATGGACAAGTGTAAGTTATTGAATTATAACCGATAAACTTTGAAAAGGTGCATGAGTTGCCGTACAAATGAATAAACTTTAAGTGTTTTTTGAACAGTATCTTATTTGATATGAAGTAATAATATTGCTAATGAAATGCTACTGAATCTATAAGAACATTCCATAGAATGAAATAATAAACAGATAGCTAGTGTTATACTTAGAGATGGGGGATAAATCCTTAAAATTGGGAAATACAGAGCAGACTGTCAATAATTAGTTTTAAGAAAGTGTTAACCATTATATGGAACCAATATGTTATGTTCCTGTTCCATATAATAACTAGACAAATAAGATTTATTAGTAAGAGATATTATTGTTATAAGATGTTATTTTGTTGTTAATTTAAATTAGGAATGCCCTATCTAAAGGTAGATATCATTCCCCATGTTATAAAATGTTTTTAATTATGTTACTAGGTGTAATCAATACACATAAAAGGTATTATTCAAGGTACCAGTTTTGATAGAGATAGGTGTTATATTTTAATTGTACAATCAATAATCACTGTTATACCAGTCAAAGAACTAATTGTTAATAAAGTATATAAGGATAAAAAGTCAGAGAAGGGCATAAACTAACTACATTAGTTAAAATTTTGCAAATAGCAACACATCAAATCTAGGCCATATAATGAATTTAAACTGCAGAATAATTAATAAATCTAGTCTTATAAGCCAGTTAAACTGACGATATTTATGCAAGATAAACCCAACATATAGTATACCATGTAAATAAGACTTTCTAAAGATATGGTCAGTAGATAAGTAAAATTACTTATTTATCTAATAAAATTACCAATAAAAATGGCATGGACTAACTGACATTATCAGAGGAGGAGTCATAGACAAATGAATCGTATTTAAAAACAGTCATTAATAAACTAAATTGCAAGAAATTAAGTAAGAATAGACAATTATATCAATTTCAGATTTAATAAAATAATAATTATATTAGGGAAAATGGCTATTATTTGCTTAGACTACAGGAAATATAAATTTAGGCCTACCTTCCAAAAATGTAATAAATATAATTTTCTAATGAAACTTTGTAACACTAGATTAATTACTATCAAAATAAGCAGAATAGAATAAGAAACCAAATATGTATTTAGTATTTCGTACAGTTAATTAACAACGAAATTATTTTCTGAGTATAATGTATTAAAATAAAATGTATCGGAAGCTAAGATAATTTGAAACAATGTATAAGATATATTAAACAGGCTAAGATTTTCAGGAGACGAAGGAAATGAGAACAGTTTATTATTATACGTTGACGAGTGAACTTAACGTGATTATTTGCTAGAAGTAACCTGTAATGGCGATTAACGTTATAAACGGAGTTCGGTGAAAATTTGTATAAAACTTATTTTGAGCTATTTTTTTTATTGTGAACCGGTGAAGTTAAAAGATGAACAGTGTAACACCAATAAACTGAACCACCTAAGACTAATTAATCGAAATAACACCAATATCACACAATTTACTGACGAGAAATTAAGGTTAAAACCGACACACATAGACCCAATGAGATATATCCAATAACAACATTTTACACCAAGTGAACTATTCCACCATACACCAGTGACACTCAAATACATCCAGGACAATCATATACAATTGCTGAGACCATTTACACGGAAAAAAGACATCTTTATTTAAATAAAACTTTCATCCAAGTTATACGTTAACTACGCATGCGCCAGTCGGCCATTTTGTGAATCGTCGTCATCTACTCCCGTCAGCTGTAGAGAACGACTGTCTGATGCTGCTTTTGGTTTGAATAAATCTCATATGTAAACTTTTATTAATTTTAATTATAACATTGTATTGTTTAATATTAATGCATTTTATAATTGTAAGTGTTATACTTTCCTGCCCATAACCTTCTCTGGCTATATCTTAAATAACCGTTTAAAGAACCATATTTTTATAATACTAATGTAAACTATTTATATCGACCGGCCCTGAGTGAGTCGATACTACTTTGTAACATCGATTCTTATCGAACAAAATAACTATTTTATTAATAAACGTGCTGTTTTGTAATTTGAATTTGGTTTTTCTTTAAAAAAGCTTAACGAATAAATTATTCAAGCATACCAACTAACCGAAAGGCGGTATATTCGAAACGACAAACGCTTCAAGAAGAAGAAGAAGGGAGCCGTCTTTCGACTAGATTTGGAGTTAACCAGATTGTCCTTTAACAATTTTACTGAGGGTGACACTATTACAGGAGTAACCGTAATACCACTTCATTTATAATTACAAACAATAAACACGATTAGTTCCTAAATATTAAGAACCAAATTATCCAGAAAACTTTTTTCAGAAATTTTTTTTTTTTTTTTTAAATAAATTTTAAATTTTTTATTTCAAATTACTGTAACAACATTACTACAGATCTTAATATTTTGTTTTATTACAAAATTGGCGCCCAACGTGGGGCTGTAATTAGGGATTGAAAGGCTGTAATTACTTGCCCAATTTCTAATTCAGCTTGGCAGCGGTTATCCAGCCAGGGAACCAGGAAAGATGGAGTGCCACATCAAAGCAGAGAGCGGCGGAGGCCGAAAAAGAACTCAATATGGATGATAAGGAGGCGACCCCAGTGGAGGACGTGGAAAAGATATTAAAACGGGTGGAACATAAACAACCAGCACCACCAGAGGAACAACCCGAAATACCCACACAAACAGGGGACGTCCATGTCCAAGACAAGGAAGTGGAAAAGTCTAGGACTACAGAAGAAAGTACAATGGACAAATTAATGGAAATGTTCATGCAAATGAATCAAGATTTGCATAAGAAAATGGATGCTATTGGAGATACTAATAAGAACCTAGAGTCCAAAATGGAGGAGAATAACAAGAAAATGGATTCCACGAAGGAAGACAACCAATCTTTCAGTAAGAAAATGGAAGAAGGTAACAAGAAGATGGAGGAAAATTTAAGCAAGAAAATGGACGACAACAACCATTCAACCAAGGAAGAATTAAATGAAATAAATAAGAACATAGAATCCACGAAGGAAGAGTTAAGGAAGGATATTGAAGAGAACAGTAAGAAGATGGAAAAGAAAATGGAAGAAAATAAGAAGAATTTGGAAGAAAAGATGGAAGAAACCAGCAAGGAAATGAAGAAAGACAACCGATCTTTGAGCCGGAAAATTGATGAAACTAATCAGAAAATGGAGGAAACCAGCAAAAAGATGGAAGAAAAATTGGAGGAGAATAACAAGAAAATGGAAGATAAGATGGGGGAAAGGTTGGAAGAATTAAGAGAGGATTACCAACGGTTAAGAGAAGAAATAAGGGAGGATAACCGACGATGGCATAAGGAAATGAAAGAAGACAGGGAAGAGGAAAGAAGGGATAGAAAAGAATACAGACCAATCTTGAAGGAAGGTTTGAGTGAAATAGATAAAAACATCACATCCTTGAGTGAAGAATTGGATAAGACACTGGACAATAGCAATCAGAAATAGATGATCCGAATGAGAAAAGTGAAAGGACCAAAGAAATAAAAAATGATAGCAAACCAGAACGAAAGGAATTACCAAACAATAAAACAATGGAGCCAGTGATAGTGTTACCTGAAAAGAAAATGAACGGGAACAAAGAAGATACTAAGGATATGGAAGTGAAACCAAAGGAAATGAGAAAAAGGCGTCCAAAGAAATTAATGAAAACAAAGGAAGAAATGGAAATGATGAACCATGGTTTATTTGATAATGATAATATCCCTATTACCAACAATGAAGAAATCGTGAGTTCCAGAAATTATGGAAGTAGATTGATGGTAATCTCAGAGGTGGTTTACCAGCAGACAGTAGTTTACCACTGGGAAGTGATCAGAGGTAAATGGAATACAACAGGGATGGAAATATATGGTAGATTGTCAATGGTATCATTGATTATTGATGGACCAGAGACGTACTGGTGTATAAAACATTATGATAGAGGGAGCCGAATAAGCAAACAAAGGAATAGCGGCTAGAAAAATGAAATACAAGGCAAAGGCCAGAGATGTCACTAGTACCGGAACGATGATGAAGACTATGGTCATCCGGACAACGAGAGTAACTGAACTTTCAGACCACGGTTAAACCAAAGACCACACACCTGTACAAAAGGGATGGATGTTATGATAACCGACAACGGCAAAAACCACAACAAAGAAGAAGAAAATAATTATCAATGAGGAGAAATAATAAGAAGAATGAACGAAGAACCAAAACGGGGGTTTAAGAAGGAAAATTAATTAAGAAACTACACCTTACAAAGGAAATATGAGCAACTGTGCAACCTAATAAAAATCTTCAACCTGGGTATATAAAAGAAAAATAATAATGAGAAGTACATTTGAAGTAAAGAAAAGAAGAGAGCTAATAACATATTTAGGGTAATAATATGATATGTTAACCATTTCCATGAAAATATTATGAGTAATTGAATGTATGGAAGATTGAATTTTGTGTGCATAAATATTGAAAATTGAATAAATTCAAAAAGAAAGTAAGAACAACTTACTACCTAATTTATGAAACGAATTTTGGATTAGTAGAAAGAAGAAAATGAATTTAGAATAAATATGTAACTTCTAAAAACAAGTAAAGACTACTTACTACCAAATATTTATGGAAAACTTTATGGAAAATAAAAAGAAGAAAATGAATTTAGAATAAATATGTAACTTCTAAAAACAAGTAAGAACTACCTACTACCTTATATTTGAACAACTTTTGGATTAATAAAGAAGAAAAGGAATTTGAATAATATATTACAAACAATTATATACGGGACCAATTCTGAAAAACTTTCGAGAATAAAGAAATGGTAGTACAAACCACTGACACAATTAAAATGAATAAACTTATTGTGAAGTAAAATTAATGAGACTTTTAAGCAAAATAAGCAGAGACAATAACCACATGGAATTAATAATTAAAGAGTGCATTTGGATAAAAAGCAAGAGCAGAATAAAATTTTGAAAAGAAAGAAAAAACTATATATAAATAAATCCATAAGAAAAATATGATCATATAATAAATGTCAATTATAAGAAAGACAATTAAAAGAGTAATTGCAAGAACATAATACTAGTGGAACGATTCATAAGAATTAAGAAAAGAACAAAAATATAATACAAAATATATGCTACCAATGACCAGAAGGAGATTGTAATAACAGTCAAAATATGACAGAGAATTAAAAATAAATAAAAAATTTACACTGAATAACAAGTGATAATTATATTAAACCAGCTTCCAACCATAAGGAGAAATAAAATGCCAGCAGAGCTAACCATTGAGAAAAGTAACTGAGATAGAAATTAACTAAGATAGAAATATTAACAGATCTGAGCAAATACGAAGTGAAGTATCCAAAGATATTTAATTTTTTTTTATAGTCATAAGGTGGACTATTCTTATGTAATTTTTATTAATAACTGTCTGTAGATAAGTCCAGCAGTATTATTATGTATTGATCAGAGATGATTTGCCTCTGTAATCAATAAATGACGTAGTATGGCCAGCAGAGAGTGTAGCCTACAGAGCCCCTCTGGACTGCCCCAGCTAACGTGTTAGGGAATTTTAGGGAATAAATATCCCAAGGATAAAGAACCATGTTAAGAAGAAAATGGAAAAATAAAAAATAACGAACATCAGATGACTATTACTATCAAGAAGAATCCAGTTAATAATGAAATATAGATAAGCTCAAAAATATAGAAGAAAAATTTTAGAAATGGGAAGGAAGTAAAGAAATATAATTTATAATGAAATATCGTAAGCAATTACTTCAGACAAACTAAGTATGATCTGAACTAATCACTTCTGGAAGAGAGCAATCTGTAGCATGACAGATAATCCACATAAATAAATTACTCAATGATCATTAATAAAGCTCTAATATATGGAATATCCAGATGAGAATCAATTAAAAGGCACTATTAATTAATATACTCACAATAAAAGTAAAAATAAAGAAAAAATCTGCAAATAATCTATATACTACAAATTTAAAAACCCAGAAAACTAAAAATGTGAATAACAAAATTACCCAGGTAAGATAGAAGCAGGCAATTAAGATACCCCGACAAAGAAACCAGACCAGAAGAAACAAAGGCATACACAGCGGAATGGTACTGAAGAAAGAAGAAAGAAGAAATATAGAATGACTAAAAATACTGAAGAATAAGAAACCTGAGAAGATCCACTAGAAAAAAGGAAGTGAGACGACCCATACCAAAGAGAAACTCCATAGGGAGAGAACCCAAAAACCCCAAAAATAAATGAATGTCCAAAGAGAAAATATAACACCCCAAAAAACCATATCACAATGTAAAACTGACAAAAACCAAAAGTGTTAATAGTATTAAGTAACAGTGCATCCAAAAAAGTTATTGTTTAGTTTGTATGAACAAATCTTCACAGTCCCCCCATGGTTGAATATTTCATGTTGTAAAGCTAGAAAAGGACTAGTAATAATATTAATAAATAACCATGGACAAGTGTAAGTTATTGAATTATAACCGATAAACTTTGAAAAGGTGCATGAGTTGCCGTACAAATGAATAAACTTTAAGTGTTTTTTGAACAGTATCTTATTTGATATGAAGTAATAATATTGCTAATGAAATGCTACTGAATCTATAAGAACATTCCATAGAATGAAATAATAAACAGATAGCTAGTGTTATACTTAGAGATGGGGGATAAATCCTTAAAATTGGGAAATACAGAGCAGACTGTCAATAATTAGTTTTAAGAAAGTGTTAACCATTATATGGAACCAATATGTTATGTTCCTGTTCCATATAATAACTAGACAAATAAGATTTATTAGTAAGAGATATTATTGTTATAAGATGTTATTTTGTTGTTAATTTAAATTAGGAATGCCCTATCTAAAGGTAGATATCATTCCCCATGTTATAAAATGTTTTTAATTATGTTACTAGGTGTAATCAATACACATAAAAGGTATTATTCAAGGTACCAGTTTTGATAGAGATAGGTGTTATATTTTAATTGTACAATCAATAATCACTGTTATACCAGTCAAAGAACTAATTGTTAATAAAGTATATAAGGATAAAAAGTCAGAGAAGGGCATAAACTAACTACATTAGTTAAAATTTTGCAAATAGCAACACATCAAATCTAGGCCATATAATGAATTTAAACTGCAGAATAATTAATAAATCTAGTCTTATAAGCCAGTTAAACTGACGATATTTATGCAAGATAAACCCAACATATAGTATACCATGTAAATAAGACTTTCTAAAGATATGGTCAGTAGATAAGTAAAATTACTTATTTATCTAATAAAATTACCAATAAAAATGGCATGGACTAACTGACATTATCAGAGGAGGAGTCATAGACAAATGAATCGTATTTAAAAACAGTCATTAATAAACTAAATTGCAAGAAATTAAGTAAGAATAGACAATTATATCAATTTCAGATTTAATAAAATAATAATTATATTAGGGAAAATGGCTATTATTTGCTTAGACTACAGGAAATATAAATTTAGGCCTACCTTCCAAAAATGTAATAAATATAATTTTCTAATGAAACTTTGTAACACTAGATTAATTACTATCAAAATAAGCAGAATAGAATAAGAAACCAAATATGTATTTAGTATTTCGTACAGTTAATTAACAACGAAATTATTTTCTGAGTATAATGTATTAAAATAAAATGTATCGGAAGCTAAGATAATTTGAAACAATGTATAAGATATATTAAACAGGCTAAGATTTTCAGGAGACGAAGGAAATGAGAACAGTTTATTATTATACGTTGACGAGTGAACTTAACGTGATTATTTGCTAGAAGTAACCTGTAATGGCGATTAACGTTATAAACGGAGTTCGGTGAAAATTTGTATAAAACTTATTTTGAGCTATTTTTTTTTATTGTGAACCGGTGAAGTTAAAAGATGAACAGTGTAACACCAATAAACTGAACCACCTAAGACTAATTAATCGAAATAACACCAATATCACACAATTTACTGACGAGAAATTAAGGTTAAAACCGACACACATAGACCCAATGAGATATATCCAATAACAACATTTTACACCAAGTGAACTATTCCACCATACACCAGTGACACTCAAATACATCCAGGACAATCATATACAATTGCTGAGACCATTTACACGGAAAAAAGACATCTTTATTTAAATAAAACTTTCATCCAAGTTATACGTTAACTACGCATGCGCCAGTCGGCCATTTTGTGAATCGTCGTCATCTACTCCCGTCAGCTGTAGAGAACGACTGTCTGATGCTGCTTTTGGTTTGAATAAATCTCATATGTAAACTTTTATTAATTTTAATTATAACATTGTATTGTTTAATATTAATGCATTTTATAATTGTAAGTGTTATACTTTCCTGCCCATAACCTTCTCTGGCTATATCTTAAATAACCGTTTAAAGAACCATATTTTTATAATACTAATGTAAACTATTTATATCGACCGGCCCTGAGAGAGTCGATACTACTTTGTAACATCGATTCTTATCGAACAAAATAACTATTTTATTAATAAACGTGCTGTTTTGTAATTTGAATTTGGTTTTTCTTTAAAAAAGCTTAACGAATAAATTATTCAAGCATACCAACTAACCGAAAGGCGGTATATTCGAAACGACAAACGCTTCAAGAAGAAGAAGAAGAAGGGAGCCGTCTTTCGACTAGATTTGGAGTTAACCAGATTGTCCTTTAACAATTTTACTGAGGGTGACACTATTACAGGAGTAACCGTAATACCACTTCATTTATAATTACAAACAATAAACACGATTAGTTCCTAAATATTAAGAACCAAATTATCCAGAAAACTTTTTTCAGAAATTTTTTTTTTTTTTTTTAAATAAATTTTAAATTTTTTATTTCAAATTACTGTAACAACATTACTACAGATCTTAATATTTTGTTTTATTACAAAATTGGCGCCCAACGTGGGGCTGTAATTAGGGATTGAAAGGCTGTAATTACTTGCCCAATTTCTAATTCAGCTTGGCAGCGGTTATCCAGCCAGGGAACCAGGAAAGATGGAGTGCCACATCAAAGCAGAGAGCGGCGGAGGCCGAAAAAGAACTCAATATGGATGATAAGGAGGCGACCCCAGTGGAGGACGTGGAAAAGATATTAAAACGGGTGGAACATAAACAACCAGCACCACCAGAGGAACAACCCGAAATACCCACACAAACAGGGGACGTCCATGTCCAAGACAAGGAAGTGGAAAAGTCTAGGACTACAGAAGAAAGTACAATGGACAAATTAATGGAAATGTTCATGCAAATGAATCAAGATTTGCATAAGAAAATGGATGCTATTGGAGATACTAATAAGAACCTAGAGTCCAAAATGGAGGAGAATAACAAGAAAATGGATTCCACGAAGGAAGACAACCAATCTTTCAGTAAGAAAATGGAAGAAGGTAACAAGAAGATGGAGGAAAATTTAAGCAAGAAAATGGACGACAACAACCATTCAACCAAGGAATAATTAAATGAAATAAATAAGAACATAGAATCCACGAAGGAAGAGTTAAGGAAGGATATTGAAGAGAACAGTAAGAAGATGGAAAAGAAAATGGAAGAAAATAAGAAGAATTTGGAAGAAAAGATGGAAGAAACCAGCAAGGAAATGAAGAAAGACAACCGATCTTTGAGCCGGAAAATTGATGAAACTAATCAGAAAATGGAGGAAACCAGCAAAAAGATGGAAGAAAAATTGGAGGAGAATAACAAGAAAATGGAAGATAAGATGGGGGAAAGGTTGGAAGAATTAAGAGAGGATTACCAACGGTTAAGAGAAGAAATAAGGGAGGATAACCGACGATGGCATAAGGAAATGAAAGAAGACAGGGAAGAGGAAAGAAGGGATAGAAAAGAATACAGACCAATCTTGAAGGAAGGTTTGAGTGAAATAGATAAAAACATCACATCCTTGAGTGAAGAATTGGATAAGACACTGGACAATAGCAATCAGAAATAGATGATCCGAATGAGAAAAGTGAAAGGACCAAAGAAATAAAAAATGATAGCAAACCAGAACGAAAGGAATTACCAAACAATAAAACAATGGAGCCAGTGATAGTGTTACCTGAAAAGAAAATGAACGGGAACAAAGAAGATACTAAGGATATGGAAGTGAAACCAAAGGAAATGAGAAAAAGGCGTCCAAAGAAATTAATGAAAACAAAGGAAGAAATGGAAATGATGAACCATGGTTTATTTGATAATGATAATATCCCTATTACCAACAATGAAGAAATCGTGAGTTCCAGAAATTATGGAAGTAGATTGATGGTAATCTCAGAGGTGGTTTACCAGCAGACAGTAGTTTACCACTGGGAAGTGATCAGAGGTAAATGGAATACAACAGGGATGGAAATATATGGTAGATTGTCAATGGTATCATTGATTATTGATGGACCAGAGACGTACTGGTGTATAAAACATTATGATAGAGGGAGCCGAATAAGCAAACAAAGGAATAGCGGCTAGAAAAATGAAATACAAGGCAAAGGCCAGAGATGTCACTAGTACCGGAACGATGATGAAGACTATGGTCATCCGGACAACGAGAGTAACTGAACTTTCAGACCACGGTTAAACCAAAGACCACACACCTGTACAAAAGGGATGGATGTTATGATAACCGACAACGGCAAAAACCACAACAAAGAAGAAGAAAATAATTATCAATGAGGAGAAATAATAAGAAGAATGAACGAAGAACCAAAACGGGGGTTTAAGAAGGAAAATTAATTAAGAAACTACACCTTACAAAGGAAATATGAGCAACTGTGCAACCTAATAAAAATCTTCAACCTGGGTATATAAAAGAAAAATAATAATGAGAAGTACATTTGAAGTAAAGAAAAGAAGAGAGCTAATAACATATTTAGGGTAATAATATGATATGTTAACCATTTCCATGAAAATATTATGAGTAATTGAATGTATGGAAGATTGAATTTTGTGTGCATAAATATTGAAAATTGAATAAATTCAAAAAGAAAGTAAGAACAACTTACTACCTAATTTATGAAACGAATTTTGGATTAGTAGAAAGAAGAAAATGAATTTAGAATAAATATGTAACTTCTAAAAACAAGTAAAGACTACTTACTACCAAATATTTATGGAAAACTTTATGGAAAATAAAAAGAAGAAAATGAATTTAGAATAAATATGTAACTTCTAAAAACAAGTAAGAACTACCTACTACCTTATATTTGAACAACTTTTGGATTAATAAAGAAGAAAAGGAATTTGAATAATATATTACAAACAATTATATACGGGACCAATTCTGAAAAACTTTCGAGAATAAAGAAATGGTAGTACAAACCACTGACACAATTAAAATGAATAAACTTATTGTGAAGTAAAATTAATGAGACTTTTAAGCAAAATAAGCAGAGACAATAACCACATGGAATTAATAATTAAAGAGTGCATTTGGATAAAAAGCAAGAGCAGAATAAAATTTTGAAAAGAAAGAAAAAACTATATATAAATAAATCCATAAGAAAAATATGATCATATAATAAATGTCAATTATAAGAAAGACAATTAAAAGAGTAATTGCAAGAACATAATACTAGTGGAACGATTCATAAGAATTAAGAAAAGAACAAAAATATAATACAAAATATATGCTACCAATGACCAGAAGGAGATTGTAATAACAGTCAAAATATGACAGAGAATTAAAAATAAATAAAAAATTTACACTGAATAACAAGTGATAATTATATTAAACCAGCTTCCAACCATAAGGAGAAATAAAATGCCAGCAGAGCTAACCATTGAGAAAAGTAACTGAGATAGAAATATTAACAGATCTGAGCAAATACGAAGTGAAGTATCCAAAGATATTTAATTTTTTTTTATAGTCATAAGGTGGACTATTCTTATGTAATTTTTATTAATAACTGTCTGTAGATAAGTCCAGCAGTATTATTATGTATTGATCAGAGATGATTTGCCTCTGTAATCAATAAATGACGTAGTATGGCCAGCAGAGAGTGTAGCCTACAGAGCCCCTCTGGACTGCCCCAGCTAACGTGTTAGGGAATTTTAGGGAATAAATATCCCAAGGATAAAGAACCATGTTAAGAAGAAAATGGAAAAATAAAAAATAACGAACATCAGATGACTATTACTATCAAGAAGAATCCAGTTAATAATGAAATATAGATAAGCTCAAAAATATAGAAGAAAAATTTTAGAAATGGGAAGGAAGTAAAGAAATATAATTTATAATGAAATATCATAAGCAATTACTTCAGACAAACTAAGTATGATCTGAACTAATCACTTCTGGAAGAGAGCAATCTGTAGCATGACAGATAATCCACATAAATAAATTACTCAATGATCATTAATAAAGCTCTAATATATGGAATATCCAGATGAGAATCAATTAAAAGGCACTATTAATTAATATACTCACAATAAAAGTAAAAATAAAGAAAAAATCTGCAAATAATCTATATACTACAAATTTAAAAACCCAGAAAACTAAAAATGTGAATAACAAAATTACCCAGGTAAGATAGAAGCAGGCAATTAAGATACCCCGACAAAGAAACCAGACCAGAAGAAACAAAGGCATACACAGCGGAATGGTACTGAAGAAAGAAGAAAGAAGAAATATAGAATGACTAAAAATACTGAAGAATAAGAAACCTGAGAAGATCCACTAGAAAAAAGGAAGTGAGACGACCCATACCAAAGAGAAACTCCATAGGGAGAGAACCCAAAAACCCCAAAAATAAATGAATGTCCAAAGAGAAAATATAACACCCCAAAAAACCATATCACAATGTAAAACTGACAAAAACCAAAAGTGTTAATAGTATTAAGTAACAGTGCATCCAAAAAAGTTATTGTTTAGTTTGTATGAACAAATCTTCACAGTCCCCCCATGGTTGAATATTTCATGTTGTAAAGCTAGAAAAGGACTAGTAATAATATTAATAAATAACCATGGACAAGTGTAAGTTATTGAATTATAACCGATAAACTTTGAAAAGGTGCATGAGTTGCCGTACAAATGAATAAACTTTAAGTGTTTTTTGAACAGTATCTTATTTGATATGAAGTAATAATATTGCTAATGAAATGCTACTGAATCTATAAGAACATTCCATAGAATGAAATAATAAACAGATAGCTAGTGTTATACTTAGAGATGGGGGATAAATCCTTAAAATTGGGAAATACAGAGCAGACTGTCAATAATTAGTTTTAAGAAAGTGTTAACCATTATATGGAACCAATATGTTATGTTCCTGTTCCATATAATAACTAGACAAATAAGATTTATTAGTAAGAGATATTATTGTTATAAGATGTTATTTTGTTGTTAATTTAAATTAGGAATGCCCTATCTAAAGGTAGATATCATTCCCCATGTTATAAAATGTTTTTAATTATGTTACTAGGTGTAATCAATACACATAAAAGGTATTATTCAAGGTACCAGTTTTGATAGAGATAGGTGTTATATTTTAATTGTACAATCAATAATCACTGTTATACCAGTCAAAGAACTAATTGTTAATAAAGTATATAAGGATAAAAAGTCAGAGAAGGGCATAAACTAACTACATTAGTTAAAATTTTGCAAATAGCAACACATCAAATCTAGGCCATATAATGAATTTAAACTGCAGAATAATTAATAAATCTAGTCTTATAAGCCAGTTAAACTGACGATATTTATGCAAGATAAACCCAACATATAGTATACCATGTAAATAAGACTTTCTAAAGATATGGTCAGTAGATAAGTAAAATTACTTATTTATCTAATAAAATTACCAATAAAAATGGCATGGACTAACTGACATTATCAGAGGAGGAGTCATAGACAAATGAATCGTATTTAAAAACAGTCATTAATAAACTAAATTGCAAGAAATTAAGTAAGAATAGACAATTATATCAATTTCAGATTTAATAAAATAATAATTATATTAGGGAAAATGGCTATTATTTGCTTAGACTACAGGAAATATAAATTTAGGCCTACCTTCCAAAAATGTAATAAATATAATTTTCTAATGAAACTTTGTAACACTAGATTAATTACTATCAAAATAAGCAGAATAGAATAAGAAACCAAATATGTATTTAGTATTTCGTACAGTTAATTAACAACGAAATTATTTTCTGAGTATAATGTATTAAAATAAAATGTATCGGAAGCTAAGATAATTTGAAACAATGTATAAGATATATTAAACAGGCTAAGATTTTCAGGAGACGAAGGAAATGAGAACAGTTTATTATTATACGTTGACGAGTGAACTTAACGTGATTATTTGCTAGAAGTAACCTGTAATGGCGATTAACGTTATAAACGGAGTTCGGTGAAAATTTGTATAAAACTTATTTTGAGCTATTTTTTTTTATTGTGAACCGGTGAAGTTAAAAGATGAACAGTGTAACACCAATAAACTGAACCACCTAAGACTAATTAATCGAAATAACACCAATATCACACAATTTACTGACGAGAAATTAAGGTTAAAACCGACACACATAGACCCAATGAGATATATCCAATAACAACATTTTACACCAAGTGAACTATTCCACCATACACCAGTGACACTCAAATACATCCAGGACAATCATATACAATTGCTGAGACCATTTACACGGAAAAAAGACATCTTTATTTAAATAAAACTTTCATCCAAGTTATACGTTAACTACGCATGCGCCAGTCGGCCATTTTGTGAATCGTCGTCATCTACTCCCGTCAGCTGTAGAGAACGACTGTCTGATGCTGCTTTTGGTTTGAATAAATCTCATATGTAAACTTTTATTAATTTTAATTATAACATTGTATTGTTTAATATTAATGCATTTTATAATTGTAAGTGTTATACTTTCCTGCCCATAACCTTCTCTGGCTATATCTTAAATAACCGTTTAAAGAACCATATTTTTATAATACTAATGTAAACTATTTATATCGACCGGCCCTGAGTGAGTCGATACTACTTTGTAACATCGATTCTTATCGAACAAAATAACTATTTTATTAATAAACGTGCTGTTTTGTAATTTGAATTTGGTTTTTCTTTAAAAAAGCTTAACGAATAAATTATTCAAGCATACCAACTAACCGAAAGGCGGTATATTCGAAACGACAAACGCTTCAAGAAGAAGAAGAAGGGAGCCGTCTTTCGACTAGATTTGGAGTTAACCAGATTGTCCTTTAACAATTTTACTGAGGGTGACACTATTACAGGAGTAACCGTAATACCACTTCATTTATAATTACAAACAATAAACACGATTAGTTCCTAAATATTAAGAACCAAATTATCCAGAAAACTTTTTTCAGAAATTTTTTTTTTTTTTTTTAAATAAATTTTAAATTTTTTATTTCAAATTACTGTAACAACATTACTACAGATCTTAATATTTTGTTTTATTACAAAATTGGCGCCCAACGTGGGGCTGTAATTAGGGATTGAAAGGCTGTAATTACTTGCCCAATTTCTAATTCAGCTTGGCAGCGGTTATCCAGCCAGGGAACCAGGAAAGATGGAGTGCCACATCAAAGCAGAGAGCGGCGGAGGCCGAAAAAGAACTCAATATGGATGATAAGGAGGCGACCCCAGTGGAGGACGTGGAAAAGATATTAAAACGGGTGGAACATAAACAACCAGCACCACCAGAGGAACAACCCGAAATACCCACACAAACAGGGGACGTCCATGTCCAAGACAAGGAAGTGGAAAAGTCTAGGACTACAGAAGAAAGTACAATGGACAAATTAATGGAAATGTTCATGCAAATGAATCAAGATTTGCATAAGAAAATGGATGCTATTGGAGATACTAATAAGAACCTAGAGTCCAAAATGGAGGAGAATAACAAGAAAATGGATTCCACGAAGGAAGACAACCAATCTTTCAGTAAGAAAATGGAAGAAGGTAACAAGAAGATGGAGGAAAATTTAAGCAAGAAAATGGACGACAACAACCATTCAACCAAGGAAGAATTAAATGAAATAAATAAGAACATAGAATCCACGAAGGAAGAGTTAAGGAAGGATATTGAAGAGAACAGTAAGAAGATGGAAAAGAAAATGGAAGAAAATAAGAAGAATTTGGAAGAAAAGATGGAAGAAACCAGCAAGGAAATGAAGAAAGACAACCGATCTTTGAGCCGGAAAATTGATGAAACTAATCAGAAAATGGAGGAAACCAGCAAAAAGATGGAAGAAAAATTGGAGGAGAATAACAAGAAAATGGAAGATAAGATGGGGGAAAGGTTGGAAGAATTAAGAGAGGATTACCAACGGTTAAGAGAAGAAATAAGGGAGGATAACCGACGATGGCATAAGGAAATGAAAGAAGACAGGGAAGAGGAAAGAAGGGATAGAAAAGAATACAGACCAATCTTGAAGGAAGGTTTGAGTGAAATAGATAAAAACATCACATCCTTGAGTGAAGAATTGGATAAGACACTGGACAATAGCAATCAGAAATAGATGATCCGAATGAGAAAAGTGAAAGGACCAAAGAAATAAAAAATGATAGCAAACCAGAACGAAAGGAATTACCAAACAATAAAACAATGGAGCCAGTGATAGTGTTACCTGAAAAGAAAATGAACGGGAACAAAGAAGATACTAAGGATATGGAAGTGAAACCAAAGGAAATGAGAAAAAGGCGTCCAAAGAAATTAATGAAAACAAAGGAAGAAATGGAAATGATGAACCATGGTTTATTTGATAATGATAATATCCCTATTACCAACAATGAAGAAATCGTGAGTTCCAGAAATTATGGAAGTAGATTGATGGTAATCTCAGAGGTGGTTTACCAGCAGACAGTAGTTTACCACTGGGAAGTGATCAGAGGTAAATGGAATACAACAGGGATGGAAATATATGGTAGATTGTCAATGGTATCATTGATTATTGATGGACCAGAGACGTACTGGTGTATAAAACATTATGATAGAGGGAGCCGAATAAGCAAACAAAGGAATAGCGGCTAGAAAAATGAAATACAAGGCAAAGGCCAGAGATGTCACTAGTACCGGAACGATGATGAAGACTATGGTCATCCGGACAACGAGAGTAACTGAACTTTCAGACCACGGTTAAACCAAAGACCACACACCTGTACAAAAGGGATGGATGTTATGATAACCGACAACGGCAAAAACCACAACAAAGAAGAAGAAAATAATTATCAATGAGGAGAAATAATAAGAAGAATGAACGAAGAACCAAAACGGGGGTTTAAGAAGGAAAATTAATTAAGAAACTACACCTTACAAAGGAAATATGAGCAACTGTGCAACCTAATAAAAATCTTCAACCTGGGTATATAAAAGAAAAATAATAATGAGAAGTACATTTGAAGTAAAGAAAAGAAGAGAGCTAATAACATATTTAGGGTAATAATATGATATGTTAACCATTTCCATGAAAATATTATGAGTAATTGAATGTATGGAAGATTGAATTTTGTGTGCATAAATATTGAAAATTGAATAAATTCAAAAAGAAAGTAAGAACAACTTACTACCTAATTTATGAAACGAATTTTGGATTAGTAGAAAGAAGAAAATGAATTTAGAATAAATATGTAACTTCTAAAAACAAGTAAAGACTACTTACTACCAAATATTTATGGAAAACTTTATGGAAAATAAAAAGAAGAAAATGAATTTAGAATAAATATGTAACTTCTAAAAACAAGTAAGAACTACCTACTACCTTATATTTGAACAACTTTTGGATTAATAAAGAAGAAAAGGAATTTGAATAATATATTACAAACAATTATATACGGGACCAATTCTGAAAAACTTTCGAGAATAAAGAAATGGTAGTACAAACCACTGACACAATTAAAATGAATAAACTTATTGTGAAGTAAAATTAATGAGACTTTTAAGCAAAATAAGCAGAGACAATAACCACATGGAATTAATAATTAAAGAGTGCATTTGGATAAAAAGCAAGAGCAGAATAAAATTTTGAAAAGAAAGAAAAAACTATATATAAATAAATCCATAAGAAAAATATGATCATATAATAAATGTCAATTATAAGAAAGACAATTAAAAGAGTAATTGCAAGAACATAATACTAGTGGAACGATTCATAAGAATTAAGAAAAGAACAAAAATATAATACAAAATATATGCTACCAATGACCAGAAGGAGATTGTAATAACAGTCAAAATATGACAGAGAATTAAAAATAAATAAAAAATTTACACTGAATAACAAGTGATAATTATATTAAACCAGCTTCCAACCATAAGGAGAAATAAAATGCCAGCAGAGCTAACCATTGAGAAAAGTAACTGAGATAGAAATTAACTAAGATAGAAATATTAACAGATCTGAGCAAATACGAAGTGAAGTATCCAAAGATATTTAATTTTTTTTTATAGTCATAAGGTGGACTATTCTTATGTAATTTTTATTAATAACTGTCTGTAGATAAGTCCAGCAGTATTATTATGTATTGATCAGAGATGATTTGCCTCTGTAATCAATAAATGACGTAGTATGGCCAGCAGAGAGTGTAGCCTACAGAGCCCCTCTGGACTGCCCCAGCTAACGTGTTAGGGAATTTTAGGGAATAAATATCCCAAGGATAAAGAACCATGTTAAGAAGAAAATGGAAAAATAAAAAATAACGAACATCAGATGACTATTACTATCAAGAAGAATCCAGTTAATAATGAAATATAGATAAGCTCAAAAATATAGAAGAAAAATTTTAGAAATGGGAAGGAAGTAAAGAAATATAATTTATAATGAAATATCATAAGCAATTACTTCAGACAAACTAAGTATGATCTGAACTAATCACTTCTGGAAGAGAGCAATCTGTAGCAT
This sequence comes from Magicicada septendecula, assembly GCA_034769895.1. NCBI lineage: Eukaryota > Metazoa > Arthropoda > Insecta > Hemiptera > Cicadidae > Magicicada > Magicicada septendecula. Next base: position 1,117,688,344 of record CM068367.1, on the reverse strand, counting down.
GACAGATAATCCACATAAATAAATTACTCAATGATCATTAATAAAGCTCTAATATATGGAATATCCAGATGAGAATCAATTAAAAGGCACTATTAATTAATATACTCACAATAAAAGTAAAAATAAAGAAAAAATCTGCAAATAATCTATATACTACAAATTTAAAAACCCAGAAAACTAAAAATGTGAATAACAAAATTACCCAGGTAAGATAGAAGCAGGCAATTAAGATACCCCGACAAAGAAACCAGACCAGAAGAAACAAAGGCATACACAGCGGAATGGTACTGAAGAAAGAAGAAAGAAGAAATATAGAATGACTAAAAATACTGAAGAATAAGAAACCTGAGAAGATCCACTAGAAAAAAGGAAGTGAGACGACCCATACCAAAGAGAAACTCCATAGGGAGAGAACCCAAAAACCCCAAAAATAAATGAATGTCCAAAGAGAAAATATAACACCCCAAAAAACCATATCACAATGTAAAACTGACAAAAACCAAAAGTGTTAATAGTATTAAGTAACAGTGCATCCAAAAAAGTTATTGTTTAGTTTGTATGAACAAATCTTCACAGTCCCCCCATGGTTGAATATTTCATGTTGTAAAGCTAGAAAAGGACTAGTAATAATATTAATAAATAACCATGGACAAGTGTAAGTTATTGAATTATAACCGATAAACTTTGAAAAGGTGCATGAGTTGCCGTACAAATGAATAAACTTTAAGTGTTTTTTGAACAGTATCTTATTTGATATGAAGTAATAATATTGCTAATGAAATGCTACTGAATCTATAAGAACATTCCATAGAATGAAATAATAAACAGATAGCTAGTGTTATACTTAGAGATGGGGGATAAATCCTTAAAATTGGGAAATACAGAGCAGACTGTCAATAATTAGTTTTAAGAAAGTGTTAACCATTATATGGAACCAATATGTTATGTTCCTGTTCCATATAATAACTAGACAAATAAGATTTATTAGTAAGAGATATTATTGTTATAAGATGTTATTTTGTTGTTAATTTAAATTAGGAATGCCCTATCTAAAGGTAGATATCATTCCCCATGTTATAAAATGTTTTTAATTATGTTACTAGGTGTAATCAATACACATAAAAGGTATTATTCAAGGTACCAGTTTTGATAGAGATAGGTGTTATATTTTAATTGTACAATCAATAATCACTGTTATACCAGTCAAAGAACTAATTGTTAATAAAGTATATAAGGATAAAAAGTCAGAGAAGGGCATAAACTAACTACATTAGTTAAAATTTTGCAAATAGCAACACATCAAATCTAGGCCATATAATGAATTTAAACTGCAGAATAATTAATAAATCTAGTCTTATAAGCCAGTTAAACTGACGATATTTATGCAAGATAAACCCAACATATAGTATACCATGTAAATAAGACTTTCTAAAGATATGGTCAGTAGATAAGTAAAATTACTTATTTATCTAATAAAATTACCAATAAAAATGGCATGGACTAACTGACATTATCAGAGGAGGAGTCATAGACAAATGAATCGTATTTAAAAACAGTCATTAATAAACTAAATTGCAAGAAATTAAGTAAGAATAGACAATTATATCAATTTCAGATTTAATAAAATAATAATTATATTAGGGAAAATGGCTATTATTTGCTTAGACTACAGGAAATATAAATTTAGGCCTACCTTCCAAAAATGTAATAAATATAATTTTCTAATGAAACTTTGTAACACTAGATTAATTACTATCAAAATAAGCAGAATAGAATAAAGAAACCAAATATGTATTTAGTATTTCGTACAGTTAATTAACAACGAAATTATTTTCTGAGTATAATGTATTAAAATAAAATGTATCGGAAGCTAAGATAATTTGAAACAATGTATAAGATATATTAAACAGGCTAAGATTTTCAGGAGACGAAGGAAATGAGAACAGTTTATTATTATACGTTGACGAGTGAACTTAACGTGATTATTTGCTAGAAGTAACCTGTAATGGCGATTAACGTTATAAACGGAGTTCGGTGAAAATTTGTATAAAACTTATTTTGAGCTATTTTTTTTTATTGTGAACCGGTGAAGTTAAAAGATGAACAGTGTAACACCAATAAACTGAACCACCTAAGACTAATTAATCGAAATAACACCAATATCACACAATTTACTGACGAGAAATTAAGGTTAAAACCGACACACATAGACCCAATGAGATATATCCAATAACAACATTTTACACAAAGTGAACTATTCCACCATACACCAGTGACACTCAAATACATCCAGGACAATCATATACAATTGCTGAGACCATTTACACGGAAAAAAGACATCTTTATTTAAATAAAACTTTCATCCAAGTTATACGTTAACTACGCATGCGCCAGTCGGCCATTTTGTGAATCGTCGTCATCTACTCCCGTCAGCTGTAGAGAACGACTGTCTGATGCTGCTTTTGGTTTGAATAAATCTCATATGTAAACTTTTATTAATTTTAATTATAACATTGTATTGTTTAATATTAATGCATTTTATAATTGTAAGTGTTATACTTTCCTGCCCATAACCTTCTCTGGCTATATCTTAAATAACCGTTTAAAGAACCATATTTTTATAATACTAATGTAAACTATTTATATCGACCGGCCCTGAGTGAGTCGATACTACTTTGTAACATCGATTCTTATCGAACAAAATAACTATTTTATTAATAAACGTGCTGTTTTGTAATTTGAATTTGGTTTTTCTTTAAAAAAGCTTAACGAATAAATTATTCAAGCATACCAACTAACCGAAAGGCGGTATATTCGAAACGACAAACGCTTCAAGAAGAAGAAGAAGGGAGCCGTCTTTCGACTAGATTTGGAGTTAACCAGATTGTCCTTTAACAATTTTACTGAGGGTGACACTATTACAGGAGTAACCGTAATACCACTTCATTTATAATTACAAACAATAAACACGATTAGTTCCTAAATATTAAGAACCAAATTATCCAGAAAACTTTTTTCAGAAATTTTTTTTTGTTTTTTGAAATAAATTTTAAATTTTTTATTTCAAATTATTGTAACAACATTACTACAGATCTTAATATTTTGTTTTATTACAAAATTGGCGCCCAACGTGGGACTGTAATTAGGGATTGAAAGGCTGTAATTACTTGCCCAATTTCTAATTCAGCTTGGCAGCGGTTATCCAGCCAGGGAACCAGGAAAGATGGAGTGCCACATCAAAGCAGAGAGCGGCGGAGGCCGAAAAAGAACTCAATATGGATGATAAGGAGGCGACCCCAGTGGAGGACGTGGAAAAGATATTAAAACGGGTGGAACATAAACAACCAGCACCACCAGAGGAACAACCCGAAATACCCACACAAACAGGGGACGTCCATGTCCAAGACAAGGAAGTGGAAAAGTCTAGGACTACAGAAGAAAGTACAATGGACAAATTAATGGAAATGTTCATGCAAATGAATCAAGATTTGCATAAGAAAATGGATGCTATTGGAGATACTTATAAGAACCTAGAGTCCAAAATGGAGGAGAATAACAAGAAAATGGATTCCACGAAGGAAGACAACCAATCTTTCAGTAAGAAAATGGAAGAAGGTAACAAGAAGATGGAGGAAAATTTAAGCAAGAAAATGGACGACAACAACCATTCAACCAAGGAAGAATTAAATGAAATAAATAAGAACATAGAATCCACGAAGGAAGAGTTAAGGAAGGATATTGAAGAGAACAGTAAGAAGATGGAAAAGAAAATGGAAGAAAATAAGAAGAATTTGGAAGAAAAGATGGAAGAAACCAGCAAGGAAATGAAGAAAGACAACCGATCTTTGAGCCGGAAAATTGATGAAACTAATCAGAAAATGGAGGAAACCAGCAAAAAGATGGAAGAAAAATTGGAGGAGAATAACAAGAAAATGGAAGATAAGATGGGGAAAAGGTTGGAAGAATTAAGAGAGGATTACCAACGGTTAAGAGAAGAAATAAGGGAGGATAACCGACGATGGCATAAGGAAATGAAAGAAGACAGGGAAGAGGAAAGAAGGGATAGAAAAGAATACAGACCAATCTTGAAGGAAGGTTTGAGTGAAATAGATAAAAACATCACATCCTTGAGTGAAGAATTGGATAAGACACTGGACAATAGCAATCAGAAATAGATGATCCGAATGAGAAAAGTGAAAGGACCAAAGAAATAAAAAATGATAGCAAACCAGAACGAAAGGAATTACCAAACAATAAAACAATGGAGCCAGTGATAGTGTTACCTGAAAAGAAAATGAACGGGAACAAAGAAGATACTAAGGATATGGAAGTGAAACCAAAGGAAATGAGAAAAAGGCGTCCAAAGAAATTAATGAAAACAAAGGAAGAAATGGAAATGATGAACCATGGTTTATTTGATAATGATAATATCCCTATTACCAACAATGAAGAAATCGTGAGTTCCAGAAATTATGGAAGTAGATTGATGGTAATCTCAGAGGTGGTTTACCAGCAGACAGTAGTTTACCACTGGGAAGTGATCAGAGGTAAATGGAATACAACAGGGATGGAAATATATGGTAGATTGTCAATGGTATCATTGATTATTGATGGACCAGAGACGTACTGGTGTATAAAACATTATGATAGAGGGAGCCGAATAAGCAAACAAAGGAATAGCGGCTAGAAAAATGAAATACAAGGCAAAGGCCAGAGATGTCACTAGTACCGGAACGATGATGAAGACTATGGTCATCCGGACAACGAGAGTAACTGAACTTTCAGACCACGGTTAAACCAAAGACCACACACCTGTACAAAAGGGATGGATGTTATGATAACCGACAACGGCAAAAACCACAACAAAGAAGAAGAAAATAATTATCAATGAGGAGAAATAATAAGAAGAATGAACGAAGAACCAAAACGGGGGTTTAAGAAGGAAAATTAATTAAGAAACTACACCTTACAAAGGAAATATGAGCAACTGTGCAACCTAATAAAAATCTTCAACCTGGGTATATAAAAGAAAAATAATAATGAGAAGTACATTTGAAGTAAGAAAAGAAGAGAGCTAATAACATATTTAGGGTAATAATATGATATGTTAACCATTTCCATGAAAATATTATGAGTAATTGAATGTATGGAAGATTGAATTTTGTGTGCATAAATATTGAAAATTGAATAAATTCAAAAAGAAAGTAAGAACAACTTACTACCTAATTTATGTAACGAATTTTGGATTAGTAAAAAGAAGAAAATGAATTTAGAATAAATATGTAACTTCTAAAAACAAGTAAGGACTACTTACTACCAAATATTTATGGAAAACTTTATGGAAAATAAAAAGAAGAAAATGAATTTAGAATAAATATGTAACTTCTAAAAACAAGTAAGAACTACCTACTACCTTATATTTGAACAACTTTTGGATTAATAAAGAAGAAAAGGAATTTGAATAATATATTACAAACAATTATATACGGGACCAATTCTGAAAAACTTTCGAGAATAAAGAAATGGTAGTACAAACCACTGACACAATTAAAATGAATAAACTTATTGTGAAGTAAAATTAATGAGACTTTTAAGCAAAATAAGCAGAGACAATAACCACATGGAATTAATAATTAAAGAGTGCATTTGGATAAAAAGCAAGAGCAGAATAAAATTTTGAAAAGAAAGAAAAAACTATATATAAATAAATCCATAAGAAAAATATGATCATATAATAAATGTCAATTATAAGAAAGACAATTAAAAGAGTAATTGCAAGAACATAATACTAGTGGAACGATTCATAAGAATTAAGAAAAGAACAAAAATATAATACAAAATATATGCTACCAATGACCAGAAGGAGATTGTAATAACAGTCAAAATATGACAGAGAATTAAAAATAAATAAAAAATTTACACTGAATAACAAGTGATAATTATATTAAACCAGCTTCCAACCATAAGGAGAAATAAAATGCCAGCAGAGCTAACCATTGAGAAAAGTAACTGAGATAGAAATTAACTAAGATAGAAATATTAACAGATCTGAGCAAATACGAAGTGAAGTATCCAAAGATATTTAATTTTTTTTTATAGTCATAAGGTGGACTATTCTTATGTAATTTTTATTAATAACTGTCTGTAGATAAGTCCAGCAGTATTATTATGTATTGATCAGAGATGATTTGCCTCTGTAATCAATAAATGACGTAGTATGGCCAGCAGAGAGTGTAGCCTACAGAGCCCCTCTGGACTGCCCCAGCTAACGTGTTAGGGAATTTTAGGGAATAAATATCCCAAGGATAAAGAACCATGTTAAGAAGAAAATGGAAAAATAAAAAATAACAAACATCAGATGACTATTACTATCAAGAAGAATCCAGTTAATAATGAAATATAGATAAGCTCAAAAATATAGAAGAAAAATTTTAGAAATGGGAAGGAAGTAAAGAAATATAATTTATAATGAAATATCATAAGCAATTACTTCAGACAAACTAAGTATGATCTGAACTAATCACTTCTGGAAGAGAGCAATCTGTAGCATGACAGATAATCCACATAAATAAATTACTCAATGATCATTAATAAAGCTCTAATATATGGAATATCCAGATGAGAATCAATTAAAAGGCACTATTAATTAATATACTCACAATAAAAGTAAAAATAAAGAAAAAATCTGCAAATAAACTATATACTACAAATTTAAAAACCCAGAAAACTAAAAATGTGAATAACAAAATTACCCAGGTAAGATAGAAGCAGGCAATTAAGATACCCCGACAAAGAAACCAGACCAGAAGAAACAAAGGCATACACAGCGGAATGGTACTGAAGAAAGAAGAAAGAAGAAATATAGAATGACTAAAAATACTGAAGAATAAGAAACCTGAGAAGATCCACTAGAAAAAAGGAAGTGAGACGACCCATACCAAATAGAAACCCCATAGGGAGAGAACCCAAAAACCCCAAAAATAAATGAATGTCCAAAGAGAAAATATAACACCCCAAAAAACCATATCACAATGTAAAACTGACAAAAACCAAAAGTGTTAATAGTATTAAGTAACAGTGCATCCAAAAAAGTTATTGTTTAGTTTGTATGAACAAATCTTCACAGTTCCCCCATGGTTGAATATTTCATGTTGTAAAGCTAGAAAAGGACTAGTAATAATATTAATAAATAACCATGGACAAGTGTAAGTTATTGAATTATAACCGATAAACTTTGAAAAGGTGCATGAGTTGCCGTACAAATGAATAAACTTTAAGTGTTTTTTGAACAGTATCTTATTTGATATGAAGTAATAATATTGCTAATGAAATGCTACTGAATCTATAAGAACATTCCATAGAATGAAATAATAAACAGATAGCTAGTGTTATACTTAGAGATGGGGAATAAATCCTTAAAATTGGGAAATACAGAGCAGACTGTCAATAATTAGTTTTAAGAAAGTGTTAACCATTATATGGAACCAATATGTTATGTTCCTGTTCCATATAATAACTAGACAAATAAGATTTATTAGTAAGAGATATTATTGTTATAAGATGTTATTTTGTTGTTAATTTAAATTAGGAATGCCCTATCTAAAGGTAGATATCATTCCCCATGTTATAAAATGTTTTTAATTATGTTACTAGGTGTAATCAATACACATAAAAGGTATTATTCAAGGTACCAGTTTTGATAGAGATAGGTGTTATATTTTAATTGTACAATCAATAATCACTGTTATACCAGTCAAAGAACTAATTGTTAATAAAGTATATAAGGATAAAAAGTCAGAGAAGGGCATAAACTAACTACATTAGTTAAAATTTTGCAAATAGCAACACATCAAATCTAGGCCATATAATGAATTTAAACTGCAGAATAATTAATAAATCTAGTCTTATAAGCCAGTTAAACTGACAATATTTATGCAAGATAAACCCAACATATAGTATACCATGTAAATAAGACTTTCTAAAGATATGGTCAGTAGATAAGTAAAATTACTTATTTATCTAATAAAATTACCAATAAAAATGGCATGGACTAACTGACATTATCAGAGGAGGAGTCATAGACAAATGAATCGTATTTAAAAACAGTCATTAATAAACTAAATTGCAAGAAATTAAGTAAGAATAGACAATTATATCAATTTCAGATTTAATAAAATAATAATTATATTAGGGAAAATGGCTATTATTTGCTTAGACTACAGGAAATATAAATTTAGGCCTACCTTCCAAAAATGTAATAAATATAATTTTCTAATGAAACTTTGTAACACTAGATTAATTACTATCAAAATAAGCAGAATAGAATAAAGAAACCAAATATGTATTTAGTATTTCGTACAGTTAATTAACAACGAAATTATTTTCTGAGTATAATGTATTAAAATAAAATGTATCGGAAGCTAAGATAATTTGAAACAATGTATAAGATATATTAAACAGGCTAAGATTTTCAGGAGACGAAGGAAATGAGAACAGTTTATTATTATACGTTGACGAGTGAACTTAACGTGATTATTTGCTAGAAGTAACCTGTAATGGCGATTAACGTTATAATTGGAGTTCGGTGAAAATTTGTATAAAACTTATTTTGAGCTATTTTTTTTTATTGTGAACCGGTGAAGTTAAAAGATGAACAGTGTAACACCAATAAACTGAACCACCTAAGACTAATTAATCGAAATAACACCAATATCACACAATTTACTGACGAGAAATTAAGGTTAAAACCGACACACATAGACCCAATGAGATATATCCAATAACAACATTTTACACCAAGTGAACTATTCCACCATACACCAGTGACACTCAAATACATCCAGGACAATCATATACAATTGCTGAGACCATTTACACGGAAAAAAGACATCTTTATTTAAATAAAACTTTCATCCAAGTTATACGTTAACTACGCATGCGCCAGTCGGCCATTTTGAAAATCGTCGTCATCTACTCCCGTCAGCTGTAGAGAACGACTGTCTGATGCTGCTTTTGGTTTGAATAAATCTCATATGTAAACTTTTATTAATTTTAATTATAACATTGTATTGTTTAATATTAATGCATTTTATAATTGTAAGTGTTATACTTTCCTGCCCATAACCTTCTCTGGCTATATCTTAAATAACCGTTTAAAGAACCATATTTTTATAATACTAATGTAAACTATTTATATCGACCGGCCCTGAGTGAGTCGATACTACTTTGTAACATCGATTCTTATCGAACAAAATAACTATTTTATTAATAAACGTGCTGTTTTGTAATTTGAATTTGGTTTTTCTTTAAAAAAGCTTAACGAATAAATTATTCAAGCATACCAACTAACCGAAAGGCGGTATATTCGAAACGACAAACGCTTCAAGAAGAAGAAGAAGGGAGCCGTCTTTCGACTAGATTTGGAGTTAACCAGATTGTCCTTTAACAATTTTACTGAGGGTGACACTATTACAGGAGTAACCGTAATACCACTTCATTTATAATTACAAACAATAAACACGATTAGTTCCTAAATATTAAGAACCAAATTATCCAGAAAACTTTTTTCAGAAATTTTTTTTTGTTTTTTGAAATAAATTTTAAATTTTTTATTTCAAATTATTGTAACAACATTACTACAGATCTTAATATTTTGTTTTATTACAAAATTGGCGCCCAACGTGGGGCTGTAATTAGGGATTGAAAGGCTGTAATTACTTGCCCAATTTCTAATTCAGCTTGGCAGCGGTTATCCAGCCAGGGAACCAGGAAAGATGGAGCGTCGTGCCACATCAAAGAAGAGAGCGGCGGAGGCCGAAAAAGAACTCAATATGGATGATAAGGAGGCGACCCCAGTGGAGGACGTGGAAAAGATATTAAAACGGGTGGAACATAAACAACCAGCACCACCAGAGGAACAACCCGAAACACCCACACAAACAGGGGACGTCCATGTCCAAGACAAGGAAGTGGAAATTTTAAATTTCAAATTATTGTAACAACATTATTACAGATCTTAATATTTTGTTTTATTACAATATCCATTGGGCACTAGACCTTTTTAATAAACAATACTGGACAGTAATGTGGTAATTTTCATATTTAAAGGTTGGCTAATCTGTACTTTCTGTATTGCGTTTATCACGTTCAGGCTTCAACACAGTTCAACGTGCATCGGCGGGCGGCAGACGTAAGAGCGTTTGCTGCCTTGTTCTGTCTTTTTCATTTTTTCGTGTTGTCGCGACAATTTATTTAGGACTTACAGTACTCATTACTGTAGCTTGGAGTGCCGCGTACTCGCGCCTCAATTCATCATACGACAATTTATCTAGGCCTTAGGCCTTAACATTTTTATGTAGAGTGGAGTGTTGCGCCTCAATTTTTGCCATGTAGCTTTTCGTAACTGACTTGGTTTTATTCAAAATTCAAATGTCTTTCAGACATAGCCAACCTTACTATGCCGATTAAATTGTAATCAAAAATTAATAAATGTATCAAATACAGTCCACGCTCATCATTATTCAGCATCCTGGCAATAACATCATAAAACATCATTCTTCCTAACATTTAAGGGTCCTACGGGACGAACTCTAACATTTTTTTGGTCGCTCTGTGCCTGGATTCGTTATTTTACTTTCTGCAACTTATATCAGAGCGGTTTTCATCATTTTTTCTACCACAATTTCTAGCCATCACGGGCGAGTCAGCATGTTCGCTGATCCGACCGTGTCGGAACTTAGTCAGCATTTCTTTCATCGCCATTGAGCCTCGTGACGACACCACTGCAAGACCATCCATGTGCTAACATCTACACACCAGATTGAGCAGTCATCTATCCAGTCCATGTGTATCTGCCATCTATTCCACGGCCTCAACGCTCCAGGACATCACACATAAGGTATGACATCAACGACATCATTAACAGGTGCGTACAATGGCTGAAGAAGGTCTCAAAGTGTTGGTCAGAAAGAGAGGCGGCTTAAAGTCTGCCATAGTGCGAATCAATTCTGCTATAACTAACTTTGATAAAAACAATAATACTAAACATTTTTTAATGGTTAGACTCGAAAGTCTAAAAGTTTAGCAACAAAATACGATGAGGTACAGTCTGAAATTGAACTCATTTCTAAGGACACAAACGCTGCTCAAGAAGACAGAATTGAGGTTGAAGAGCTGTTATATTCAACAGAAGCCAATATCTTACAATTAATAGAAACTTTCAACGTTCAGACTGAATCTCAAGTACTAACGAGTAATATGCAATTAAAACCTATAAGTTTGCCCTGCTTCACAGGCAATATTTTAGAATGGCAGCACTTTTATTCAATACTTCTGGACTTGGTACATGCCAGATCTGATCTAACTTCAGTGCAAAAATTACATTATTTGTATTCATCTCTTAAAAATGAGCCATTAGATCTAATTAAGGCCTTACGTATTTGTAATGAGAACTATTCCATAGTGTTGAGTTTGCTGTCCGCTAGATATGATAACAAATTCATAGTAGCGAAATATTATATTCAAAATTTGCTAGAAGTAAAGTCGACAATCAAAGACTCTGTCCAAAGTTTGGCAGAATTCATAAATACAAAACGTCTTCAGTTAATTCGCTGGCAGCCATGCAGCTGTCAGTGGATTCATTTGAGCTTATTACTGTACAACTATTGTCAGCAAAACTGGACCATTCCACGTTTAAATTATGGAAGGAGTCTATATCCCGATAATCTTCCTAACTTTCAAAGCTTTACCCAGTTTTTAAATGCACGTAGTCAATTGTTAGAAAATACATTACCGATGGATGCCGGACAGCAGCTCAACAAGCTGACTTTAAGGTTTAATAATAAATCTGACAAACATAAATTACGAAACTCTGCTGGCAGCACTGCATTTAAAAGTTATCACGCAGCTTCAAATAATTATTTATGCCCATGCTGCAAAGCTAGTCATCCAATTTACATGTGTGACAAATTTCATGAATTAAGCATATCAGAACGAGGGCAATTTATATTAAAGCATAAATGCTGTACCAATTGTTTAAGACCAGATCATTTTTCATCTAATGTAAGGTCAAACAATCATGTAAGATCTGTTCAAAACGACACCATACATTGCTGCACATAAATAATGTGTCAAAACAAGTTCTGCAAGCAGTAGCAATTATTGTTCACTCAAGCTACAGTCTACAAACAATGTTCTTTTATCGACAGCACTCGTGTTCGTCATCGACCGAGCTGGTAACAGACAGCTTGCAAGAGTTTTATTAGATGCTAGGTCACAAGTGAATTTTTGTACGGAATCATTTGCTAAGAAATTACAGCTTAACTTGACTAAATCTAACATACCGATTACAGGTATTAATAATGCCGCATGTTGTGCCACTAATTTGGCCTCTATTCGCATTATTTCTCGCTATCAAAGGTTCAGCTTTGAAGCTACATGTGCAGTCTTATCTGCATTGACTCATAAACTGCCAGCACAATCTTTCGACATAAATCATTTTAACATCCCAGATAACGTTTTTCTCGCTGACCCACATTTCAACATATCAGCTGATACCGACATACTTTTAGGAGCACAATTTTATTTAGATTTGATTTTAGCTAACAAATATGTACGTGGTCCTCACTTTCCTATTATACAAGAAACAAAGTTAGGCTACATTCTGGCAGGCAATCTGCCCAAACATTGCCATTCTAAGGGTCCTGCTGTTTCGTTCTTGGCTAGGAACAACGACAGTCAAATTTTGGCGTCTCTTGAGAAATTTTGGGAGACCGAAACCGTCCCTGATAATGCACCCATTAGTAACGATTCAGCTTGTGAGGAACATTTTGTTAAGTCCACTCATCACAATGATGAGGGTAGGTTCGTTGTTTCGCTACCATATGAGTCGGACAATCCCCAGTTGGGTGAGTCCTATGCTAACGCTGAAGCGAGATTCTTGAGTTTAGAACGCCGGTTCATGCATGATTCTGAGCTTGCGCGCGAATACGCAAACTTTATTCAGGAGTATAAGGATCCTGGCCACATGACGCTTGTCGACGATTGTTCTATCAATTCCAGGGTTTCAAATACCTACTATTTGCCTCACCATGCCGTCTTTAAACATTCTAGTTCTACGATAAAGATTTGGCTCAGCCAAAACTACCAATGTTTTTTCTCTCAATGATATTTTATTGGTAGGCCCAAATGTCCAACAAGATCTTTTTTCTATTCTCTTGCGATTTCGCATGCACAACTATGTTCTGATCGCCGACATAGAGAAGATGTATTGACAAATTCTAGTGTCTGATAAGGATTGCCATTATCAATGCATTCTGTGGCATAATTCTCCCCTTGAACAGTTTAAACATTTTGTATTGCGAACTGTAACATACGGTACTGCTAGTGCCTCGTTTTTGGCCAGTCGCTGCCTTATTCAGATTGGCAAGGCTCATGAAGCTTCTTTTCCTGACGCTGCATCAGCTATAATTAATGATTTCTATGTCGATGATTTGTTAACCGGTGCAGACACCATTTCTAATCTGACCATGTTCAAATCTGACTTAGGTACGTTGTTGAGTCAATATGGCCTCACTCTGCATACATGGGCATCAAATGAACCCAATGTGGTCGCAGATCATAATAATTTATCACTCCCATTAAACAAACAAGGTAATGTGCGTACATTGGGCATTCTTTGGAATAACTCTACAGATTCATTTTTGTTTGACATCAAGTCATTTCCAGTTGAGTCAAGCATCTCTAAGAGGAAAATCCTGTCGATTATCGCGGGTATCTACGACCCACTCGGACTCGTCGGTCCCATTGTTTTTCTTTACAAACAGTTTATGCAGCAACTGTGGCTGTGCAATCTTGGTTGGGATGAGCCAATCTCCGGGCAATTATATCTGCATTGGCGTTCATTGTGCGACAAGTTATGTCTAATCGGTAAAATTATTGTCCCACATTCTATTCGCTGCAAGTCCAAGGCAAGGATAGTTGAATTACATAGGTTTGCGGATGCTTCTGAAAAGGGCTATGGGTGTTGTGTTTACGTTAGAGTCATTTATCAAGATTCATCAGCCTCTTGTCACTTTCTGTGTTCCAAATCTCACGTGGCCCCACTACGACAGGTGTCATTACCCCGCATTGAACTCTGCGCTTTCTTGTTGTTATCGCGACTCTTATTCAAGGTCACCCCTGCTCTTCATTCCTTTATCAATAGCGTTCACCTGTATTCTGACTCCATGGTGTCCCTTTACTGGATTCATTCCCAGTCTTCTAGGTGGAAGACCTACGTCGCTAATCGTGTTGCCAAGATTCAGCGTCTCACTGAAACCTACACATGGCATCATATCAATTCACAACATAATCCTGCTGACATTATTCCTAGGGGATGTCACCCCGACGTTTTGCGCGATTGTTCGCTTTGGTGGCATGGTCCCGCTTGTTTGTCCCACTCAATCTTCCGAGCCCAATCTTTTTTCACCTTTTTTACCTTCTAATCTGTCGTCTCCTGAATGCACCGCGGAGGAGAAACAAACCCCCAAACTTTCTCTAATTTCTACCCTATCTATTGATCTTTCAAAGGACTTTTCTTCATTGCACCGTCTGACTCGCGTATACGCTTATTGCTTTTGATTCATCAAAAATATTAGACTCTCCAGGACTAAGAAAATCTCGGGTGCTCTTACCCCCGTCGAAATTCATTCCACTCTTAATTTCTTCATAAAACAATCCCAGTCCATCTACTTCGCTGCTGAGCTTAATTGCCTTCGTAATGGGTCTTCTGCCTCTATCAGGAGTAAGTTGTCTTCTCTGGACCCGCTTCTTGATGAGTCTGGCGTCATACGCGTCGGCAGACGCTTACAGCAGTCGCAACTACCCTATGACAATAAGCATCCTATTGTCTTGCATCAATCGGCTCACATCACTCGCCTTATAATCGAGAGCGAGCATATTCGTCTACTCCATGCTGGTGCTCAACTTGTGCATCATTCACTTCGTCAACATTGGTGGATCATTAACGCCAAGATAGTCATTCGTTCCATCATTCGTAGATGCGTCAAGTGTCTCACGTTCAAAGGCTTGGTATTTTGCCATCTCCTAGGGTCACTCCTTCACGGCCGTTTCTATTCTGCACAGTTGATTATGGTGGTCCCTTCATGATTCGTCATGGCGGGCAGAGATCTAGGACTCTGTCAAAATCCTATGTGTCTTTGCTCATTTGCTTAGCCACCAGGGCCATTCATTTGAAATTGGTTTCCGACCTTATGGCCAACGCGTTTATAGCTGCCTTACGCCGTTTCATGGCCCGTAGGGGCATACCCAGCCAGTTATATTCTGATAATGGCACGAACTTTAGGAAGACCCCCAACGTTTTGCATGACCTTTACAATCTTTGGCATAATAAGGATACCACCTCATCAATCCAATCCTTTACGACCTCTTATGGTATTAAGTGGTCATTTATTCCGCCCTCGTCACCTCATTTTGGTGGTCTTTGGGACAGCGGTATAAAGAGTTTGAAGTATCATTTGCGCCGCGTGGTCGGCAAGTCTATACTCACTTTCAAGGAGTTTACGACGGTTTTGTCTCAGGTAGAGGCATGTCTAAGTTCACGTGCATTATTTGCCGTTTCTTCAGATGTAAATAATCCAGTGCCACTTACCCCTGGTCATTTTTTAATTTGCGCACCATTAACGGCGATATCTGATCCTGACTTATCTCACGTTCCCATCTCTCGTCTTGGACGTTGGCAACTTCTCCAGAAGTTTGTCCAAGTCATATGGAAATCTTGGTCTCGCGATTACTTACATCAATTACAACAATGTCACAAATGGAAATTCGCAAAGGAAAACGTTTCCATTGGTGACCTGGTTTTGCTGATCGAGGATAACTTGCCTCCATTAGCATGGAAATTTGGTGTAATTACCGCCACATTTCCTGGCCCAGACAACTTAATTAGAGTAGTTGACATTCGCACGCCTACTGGCACCTTTCGCAGACCAGTTCACAAGCTATGTTAGTTGCCAGCGCGGGACGAGGCTTAGACACAAGGTCAATATAATTACTTAGCACAATGCTATATTTCACCTGGCCACTGGCCTTCATTACTTTATTGTCTGACAATTTGGTCGACTTCAATTGGTGATATGTAGTATCACAACATTTTATGTTAATTTGTATTATTGCGTATTTTACATACTAAATTCGCATGTGACTTGTAATTTTACAACCATGCACTATGTTATTATATGTATGCTTATCATATTGTTGTGGTGATATACTTTACTATTTTTGTATTTATATAATAATAATTTTGTGAGACATACTATGTCCTTTACATACTTATATTTGATATTGGTAATGGGTTATGTGTCATGTCATTGGTGGTATTGTTCTTATGTAATAATTTTGTTATATAATATTCACATGGTCTGTAGCTATACAAACCATGTATGTATTTTCTTGCACATTTTTGTCAATATGTGTGATATTTTATTACTCTATGAATCTATATTACTCGCAATTGTTCAACACATGCATTACATTTTGTATAAACACATTTGCTGTACTTGTTACTTATGCTATTGTGCCTTGTATTCATGTACTTGTAATTATCTAAACCGATTTCTATTGTATTTATTATGTATAACTTTGTATCTATGTAAAACACATTGGTTTACCTGCATCTACTGTCTATAACCATACGCCACGCATATATTTTTATATTTATATTGTATTTTGTATTTGTGATCACGTACTGCACAATTATTATTCATGCTTTCAATTATGACATACATGTCATTACACCTTGTGCTTGCAATCATTCAACAATGTATAATCTGTTTTCACATGTCGATTTATTGTGCATTCCTGAAACTGTCAGGTGTAGCATGCATCATTTAATTATTATATTAAAGCGTTATGCTAAATCTATGTTTTTACATGTATAATTTTGTAATAATTTTTGTCTATTCATTTTACACTCAATACTATTGTATAGGTCAACTGGCCTTGACTGGTTTAAGCTAACCATCATGACTTGCATAAAATATTTGCAATTTGTATCGGGCCCATCATGTGATGAGTCGCCGATTATTCATCATCAAACATTGTCAAACTATGTATTTTTCATGTTTTATATTGTTTTATATTGTATGCATACAACCTATATTAGCAATACATTGCTAATTCTTGCATTTATACTCATGTATAAATCAGTTTGCAAGCCAACTGTGGCCTGCTCAACTCTTATCATCATCATTCAGGTTTTTATCTTTAAACAGTTAATGTTATAACTGTTATCTAACATCTCAATCTCAAGGTTCAATACAATTTATTGAGGTTGACATCTATTACTAAGAACACATTGTGTTTTCGTATAATAAATTATTAAAATGTATTAAAAAATCTTTTGATTTTTTGTGGGCAGTTATGGACAGTAATGTGCTAATTTTCATATTTAAAGGTTGGCTAATCTGTACTTTCTGCATTGCATTTATCACGTTCAGGCTTCAACACAGTTCAACGTGCGTCGGCGGGCGGCAGACGTAAGAGCGTTTGCTGCCTTGTTCTGTCTTTTTCATTTTTTCTTGTTGTCGCGACAATTTATTTAGGACTTACAGTACTCATTACTGTAGCTTGGAGTGCCGTGTACTCGCGCCTCAATTCATCATACGACAATTTATCTAGGCCTTAGGCCTTAACATTTTTATGTAGAGTGGAGTGTTGCGCACTTGCGCCTCAATTTTTGCCATGTAGCTTTTCGTAACCGACTTGGTTTTATTCAAAATTCAAATGTCTTTCAGACATAGCCAACCTTACTATGCCGATTAAATTGTAATCAAAAATTAATAAATGTATCAAATACAGTCCACGCTCATCATTATTCAGCATCCTGGCAATAACATCATAAAACATCATTCTTCCTAACATTTAAGGGTCCTACGGGACGAACTCTAACAAATACAATTACAGAACAATGTTTGATTTTGTCCATTTTTCAAAACACACCTGTCATGTAAATTTCAGAAACAAAGAAAATTACAGGTGTTTATAAAAAATATGAATCATACAACACATGAAAAATTTCAGTCCCACCACTATGCTATAGATGTCACTCCATGAACTTTTCAACTGACCACATATAGTGATCACACCCTTACTGTTTCAGTAAAACATTTATGCTGGTTCTATTTCATGGAGCCTGTTATATAGTTGTAACAGAAACTGATAATACACTCTATACAACTTTCACATGCCAATATTGTTGTCTAGTGCAGGAGACAACTCATTGAAAGCCATATGTTCGTCATTCATAAGTGGTAAGTGTAGTGGTTTCACACAGTAAGTTTCCTTAGGACCCTGTACTTATGACAGTGATTATAGATGGCCGTGTAGTCTGAATTCAACTCAATCTCTTCATATCGATCTGATCCATTGATCATTCTATGTTGCTGTTTCTTGGCATTTAAAAAATTGTTCAAATAAACTGCATGATTATACTAACAAATCTTAAGCAACAGGTTTCACATTTATTTTGTTGTATTCCATTGCCATTTGACTTTACAATGGCAACAGAACTGTCAAATTACAACAAATAAAACAACAGTTATCAACTGGACTAACCAACACTGTCTAAAATTTTCCTCACGGGGTCACTAGACATGTTATGTATGTAGCGCATCAGACTTCATGCAACAGTATACTTGATTCCAACAGTATACCGTATATTCAAATAATAAACTCCAAGTAGTTTACTCACAGTTAGTAGCATATGTGGATGAAATGATAGGAGAATACCAATGTGGATTCTGACCAAGCCACTGCACAATTGGTCAAATATTCACCATAAGACAGATACAGGAAAAGCCGTATGAATACAACATACATCTATATAACCTACATATAGACTTCAGACAAGCCTTTGACAGTATTAACTGAGTGAAGACACTGGAAGATCTATTATCATTTGGTACCCCAAAGAAACTGGTACACCTTGTGAAAATAACTATGTCTGGTTCTAGAGCAACATGTAACTTGTCAGTCAGTTCTCATCCACATTTCCCATTACCACAGGCATTAGACAAGAAAATTTCCTGTCCTCTTTATTCTTTGACTTAGTTTCAGAACAGTAATCAGCCAGAGTAGGGGACATACAGCAGTAAAAACTACACAAATCCTTGCTTATGCTGATAATGTAGCCTTATACGCAGGAACAAAAACTCTTTGAACTAATTTGTAATTAATGTAGATATTGAGGCAATGGAGGGTGGATTGAAAATAAATTATAATAAAACCAAATACATGGAAGTTACAAGAACATCATGTAATAGACAATCTCTACAATGTGAAAATCACGAATTTGAACACACAAGTGCATTTACCTACCTAGGCTCATAAATAAACAATAAACACCACAAGCAATGATATGAGTATCCAATCAAGAATCATTATTGGTAACTAATGTTACCCACATCTACTCAAAATTAATGAAGTCGAAAGCATTGAACAAATCAATAAAAATATACAAAAGCATAATTAGACCAGTTGTAACACATGCATGTGAAACGTGGGTATTAACACAAAAAGATGAACAGTGTATAAGAAAATTCTAACAAAAATACTGAGGATTTGGTTGTCCATGACATGTCCATTAATTAACTAAATATAATTAAATCACTACCGACTCGGAACACAAAGCTTTTTATGTGTTAAATGTAAAAGTTTTACCTTGTAGCCTGAACCAGTTTTCGCTTTTAAAAATTTTCTTCAGAGGCTGTCACTGGGAGCAATGTCCGTCTTGTTCTTGGTGACAGTATCGACTTTTGAAGGATCATAGCTTCAAAGCCAGACAGGATGTAGCTTCAAACAAAGATACATTGAACACACAAAGGCACTACACTCCACTACCGAATCCACCTTTGCAAACCACCTCATTGAAGCAAACCATATATACAAAAACATCGACAATAACATGGATATTCTACACGTACACACAAAAGGCTAAAAACTAGACACTCTTGAACAATTGGAAATATACAAACACATGAAAACACATAAAATTGTCATCCTAAATGAACAGACACAATTCAAATTACACCCATTATTTGAACATATCACACCCCGCACACACAACATCGATCCTTCAAAAGTCGATACCATCGCCAAGAACAAGACGGACAGTGCTCCCACCAGCAGCCTATGAAGAAGCTTTTTAAAAGTGAAAACTGGTTCAGGCTACAAGGTAAAATGTTTATGTTTTTACCCATAAAAAGCTTTGTGTTCTGAGTCGGTAGTGATTTAATTATATTTAAAAATACTGAGAACATGCTTGTGCAAAATAACAAAGGCTCATGAAGAATATGAAGGAATAATGAAATAAGTTATCTAACACATGACAGCTAGTCATGATACAGTAAGGTTTATAAAGAGTAAAAGAATAGCCTGGCTGGGACACACAATGAGGATGGATCCACAGAATTCGCAGAAAAATTTGAGAATAGAAACCAGTGTAGGTAGGAGAGCAAGATGAAGGCCATGGAAGAGATGGATCGATGATGTTGAGGAGAATCTGAGGAATATGGGGATAGGAAAATGGAGAAGACTATGTTTATATTTATATTAAAGAGGGGTGAATGGAGAAAAATCATTGAAGAAGCTAAAACCCATACTGAATTCTAATGCCAGTAGAAGAAGTTTTATCACAATAAGCATTTAAATTATAACTTCTTTTTCACTCATTGCCGTATAATTTAGTTGGTCTCTCCTAAGACGTAGACCTACATGAAAAATGCTACATGGAAAATACATAATAATGCAATGATGACAATTATGGTGTTTTTAAAATTCACAGGTGCCCATATGCACATGCATGCACAAGTGTGTGTACATGTGTATGTAGTACTGTACTGTGTATGTGTACATGTGTACTGTAGTTTACAGTACACTAAAACACAATGATGCAAACAATTACAGTTAAGTGGCTTACACATCACATGTCTGTTAATAACTAATATGTCATATACTTACTGCAGACTATACATCTTTCTTCATCTGAACCATCACCACATCCATCTCTACCTGAACACGCTACTGCACTAGACCTACATCTGCCATTAGCACACCGAAATGGACAGTACTTTATATCAGAATCAGGGGTGCTTGTGAGTGCTTTACAAGCATAGTCAGGTTCATCACTTCCATCCGGACATGTCACAACAGCATTGCAAAACTCGTAATCAGGAATACAGTTACCATTAGAACACTGGAATGTTCCTGCAGGACACCCTTAAAAAAAATGCTTAAATATAATCTAAATGTACCATACATAAATAGACTTATTACCAGTGGCGAAGTTACATGGAGGCCTACCCTAAACAATTCTGTAGAATAAAAATTATAAATACGTATGAAGTACGTAACATAAAGATTATACATTGTTACTGTAATTGTCGAATTTACTAATTACATGCTTTACTGAGCGACCACTAGACGGTGACAAGTGACAGCAGACATAGTTAGTTTAAAGCTAATGAGGCAACATGAACCTGCCTCAGCGTTTTTTGTAAGCAATGTGTTGGCAGCTCTGGGAAGTGCGGAGAGTGGGGGATTGACTTGTGCTCCACACAAGTAGCGTTGAGGCATGTCTCACTGCTGTGCTGCAAACAGAAAAGCATGCTATGTTGTTTGTAATTGTGTTAATTTTGTGAGGTTATTAAAAGTGTGCCTGTTATTCCACTGAATTAATAGATGGTCAAGATTGTCATTTAAATTATTTGTGACATTAAACATATATATATATCAAAGTTATAAATTTGAAAGTTTAATCAGTTATATTATTGTGTATGACTAATAAGTGTCGTCCGAAATGAGTGAACGCGGTCCTTTTAATACTTTGTCAGATCTTTTGAACTTATTAAAAAGTAAACCATTTCCTTCTTGGACTTACGAAGAAAAATGTGGTGTTAAACACAAGAGACTTATGTCTAATTTAGACATTAAACATTTTGATGGTAAAGTATCTAGAAAATTTCAGTTTTCTTGGTATGAGCGATATTCGTGGTTGACAGGCTGTTCCGAAACCAACAGACTTTTTTGTTATACATGTATCTTGTTTTATGGTGAAAAAGAATGGATTTTATATGGAGTGATGGTTACAAAAAACTTTCTTAGAAAAGCAGACAAACACCAGAATTCAAATAAACATATTCAAAATGAAGAGCGGTACTGTTTGCTGGGACACGTGAGGATTGAACATACTCTCTCTGAAGGGGCTAGAATTCAAGCTGTTAAATATAATGAAGTTGTGAAACAAAATAGGCTTGTTGTTGAAAGACTTGTTGACATTGTGTGTTTTCTCGGGAAACAGGAGCTTGGATTTCGAGGTCATTTTGAAGGGGATGACTCAGTCAACCGGGGTAATTATCTAGAATTGTTAGATCTTCTTTCTAAGCAGGAGCTTATAAATTACATTCGAGATCATCTCCAGTCTACATCAGGCTTTAAAGGTACATCAAGTGATATTCAGAATTAGTTGAATCTGTAACTGATATAATTCAAGAGAAGATTAAGGCGGAGTTAGATTCTTGTGATTTTATTGGAATTCAGGCAGATGAAACTTTAGACATATTAAGTAGATCTCAAGTCAGCATAATTTTTAGATTTTGTTCAAAAGAAGGTCCAACAGAAAGGTTCATTGGGTTTTATGATGTTTCAGTAGATAAGACTGCATCAGGCTTATCAGAATTAATTGTTGACGTTTTATAAAAGTGGGGTGTAACTAAGAAGGTAGTCTGTCAAACAAATGATGGAGCCTCTGTAATGGCTGGAAAGCATGGAGGTGTTCAGCACTTTGTAAGACTTGCCCAAGAGCATTATTTCTACATTGCTATGCTCACAAGTTAAACCTTGTACTTCTTCATTCCACTAAAACAATAAAATCGGTTAGGCTCTTCATTCACAATCTGACAGCATTTCACACATTTTTTTGTAGATCCTCAAAGAGATTACAGCTTCTAGAATCTAGAGGATTTAAACTTCCACAAGCATCCACTACCCATTGGAACTGCCATTTCAGAGCAGTTCATACCATCTTTTCCCACTATGGTGACTTGAGACAGATTTTTGAGGACATTACAGAGAATGATGAAGGATGGGATAGTGATTCATACAATTCTGCTGTTGGATTGCTTAACATACTCAAAAAGACCTATTTCATTTACTTACTTTGTTTTTATAGGGAAATATTTGTTTATACTGACCATCACTTTTCTCTACTGCGACACAAAACTATCTCCGATATACGCGTAATTCTGTGCAACACTGAAATTAAGAAAACTACTGCTATCCTCAAGGACATGAGATCAGAAAACACTGTGTCGTCTTGCATTGAAAAATATCACCAAATAAGCAGTGAGGTAAATATAGATGACAGTAACAGGAAACTGCTGAAAACGTTAACTTATGAAGTTCTTGATACTTTGATTATGCAGCTGGAGGTACGGTTCAGTGATTTTGAAAGTATCCAGTTTGTTGAGTTGTTGGATCCAAATCACTTCATTTCTTACAAAGAGAGTTATCCTTCTACTAAATTGAACAGCCTTATAAATAAATACCCTTTTTTCAATAGTGAAAAACTGGAAAATGAATTAAAAAACATTTACTCAAATACTGGAAAACATTTGTTCCCTCAAAGACTTTTACATTTTACAGTTCTTAATTACTTAGAACCAGTGTACGTGAAAGTTTCAAAATTAATTCGTTTGATTTTAACGTTTCCTGTTACCACGGCTTCTTCAGAAAGGAGTATGAGTACTTTGAAAAGAATAAAAAACTACTTGTGCAATACAATGACCAATGAAAGACTTAACTCTCTTAGCACCATCGCTATTAAAAAAAAAATGTGAAGGAATTGATAAGTGACCAGCTGTTCAAAGACCATGTAGTTGACAATTTTACAAGCAAGAAAACTCGCCATGTTGAACTACTCTACAAAAAAATTTAAGGTAAGACTTTTGCCTACCCATTCATTAACTACTAGCTTCGCCACTGCTTATTACATCTTTAAAATATTGTATGTGTATACAATTGTACAAAGTGCAGCAGCATTCATAGCACATTTTAACTCGCATAGTACAACTTAATGTATTAAGGCGTGTGCACATAAATGTGGTGTTCTTTTATAATGAGCTGCCACTTTGTTTGTTTGTTCAACATGGAGAGCTAGACTGCTAAGAATTGTGCTTTCACTTGATTTATACGCATAATGCAAAACTATAGAGAACTATGCTTTATTCGAAACATCTCTGGTTTCATCGACTAATACAGCTACAAAATGTACCTCCTTTGTTTCATTTTTTATAGTCACTAAAAGAATGGAATTAATCGCTTCAATGGGATTACACACTTTCCTGAAAACAGTAAATGTTCCGCAAGAAGAGGATGATACTTGGCTGTGTATATAAGAAGTTCTACATAATTACCTCGATTAACTGTCTTTTCCATTTCGTCGTGTCCACGAAATGCTAATTCTTATTTACCGAGATACCAAACAGCATTAGTCTCCTAAGAAAATCTCTATTGCGTTGAACGTTCTGATTGTGAGCCAATATCTCCGATTTAAGTTGGTCATCTAACGCAGCAATACACAATGATGAACGAAGATGATTCACAGTAATTTTATGGCCGCCAATAGATTCAACTAGGTTTCCTAAATGCTAGGAATCCAGTCTTGGCCTAGCAAGTGTTCCTGTCCTTTGCAAACCCAGGAAAATAGAGCATTTAGTTAGTGCTACCGAAACGCTAAACAAAAATTAAAATCAGAATACAAATGGATGCATCTTTGGTAACAAGGCACTCTTGTTGTTTAAAATATTAAGTAACAATTCAAAATTAAAATGCATAGACCACATGTACTAGCAGTTATCACTTAGAGTAATGAATTGTGGGCACTATATAAAAGAGGATAAAAAGATTTACGAACCCTTGAATGGGAAGTACTGAGAAAAATATTTGTATTTGTCTAAGAACAGGGTGGATGTGGTGCCTTAGAGTTAATTTCGAGTTAAATACTCTAATAATTAAGAAATATATAGTTAAATCATTAAGCCCTAAAGGATAAGATGGCTAAGGGCACATTCATCGAATGGGACCAGCTAGAAACACCAGAAAAGCAATTGACTGGAAACCTTTTAAAACCAGAAAAAAGGAAGACCAGAAAGAGAGATGTAGATGACAGATGTAGAGGAGGACTTGATGATATTGGGAATTTTAAATTGAAGAAGAGCTACTGGGGTTAAACATTTTACATATCAGGAGTTAAAAGTGGTTGTCTACATTTCAGGAGACCAAAATGAATGCAGAGGAATAAGAAAAAGTGGTGATTAGTCATTTGTCTGTCTTCCATCTGTGATCAGCATATTCTCCAAGTCTTGTGCACACATGTAGCACACAAAAAGCAATAAACCATCCCCCTTCCACTTAGCTACCACTACTTGGGATGGGAGGTACCGTACTACATGTTTTTTCAAGGCTGATTACTGTGTATCCCCTTTATATTTTGATGAGTTGAAGTAGTTTTAACAGTGGCGGCTGGTGTTAAGGTTGTAAGGTTGCACAACTACCAGTATTTATAGGTCTAACATAACAATGTATATAATATGTATAGATTAAGTGATACAATAAAATTTTTTATGTTAAAACAATCTTATTTTTCACAGTTATTTTTCAAATGAACTTATTTAGCTACAGCTCGGAAAATGTCAAAATATAATGTTTAACGCAGCACATTACAGACGAGTAAGTTACGCGCGCTGCCGGTAGTTGGTTTGCACGCGGGTGGTTGTTTGAGCTCTGCAAACCAGCAAACGCAGTCGTTGTGATACGACTTGAACACAGCACAGTGACAAAAACGGTGGTAGGGATGAAATACACGGCGGTTGCGAATACGTTCAGGTGGTGCATTGGAGTACTGCAAACCGCCACTGCAAGTGCTGCTGTGCAGTACAGCACATGCGTATCAGAGATACCAGTAGATGTTACCGAATGTTTGAATTTATAAAATTATAGTAATAATTTTGTATAACTGTGATTGTGATAATAAAGTGTCAATCGACTTTATATTAATTAAGTTCCGTGTTAAGTATTATTTTTTCTTTGTTTAGTGCCGCTGTGTGTTTTTGTGTTTATGCTTTTTGGATTAGTGATTCTGCGTGCTTTTAAACAACGTGTTTTTTATTAGTTTAAAATGAATAGCGTTAAGAACTAATAGACTAGGACGCCAAAAGCCTCCCATAACAATAAATCAAATTGTAAATCAGGCGGTCAACAATTTAATCGATCATTTAAAGTAGAATATAATAAAAATAGCGACTAGTTGCGTGGCTGTGACGAAAGAAATTCTTTATTTTGTTTTTCATGTTTATTGTTTGGAGGAGAGGACCCCTGGACAAAATTTTAAAAGAAAGATATTAATCAGCTAGCCGAAAAAATAAGAAATCATCAGGCGTGAAGTGTACATACAAAGAATTATTTTCAGTTTTCTCTTTTTGGTACAGTTAATATAGCACAGCAGCTGGGCAGTGAATATAGACGAAATATTGTTTTACACAACAAAAGAGTACGCAATAAACGTTACGTCTTAAATATAATAATAAATTGTATCCGCTTCTGTGGAGCTTCTGAATTAGCTTTGCGGGGTCATGATGAGACTGAATCTTTATCAGATCCTGGCGTATTTCGAGGCTGAATTGGTTTCAGTTCTGAGCTTGAGCAGATTATTTGGCTGTAATTGTTGATGAGACCACTGATGTTGATTGCTAATGTTTTTCAAATGGTCATAGCGTATCGTTATATAATTAAAGGTAAACCGGTTGAAGATTCTTGGGTTTCATTGCTCCTCCTAAACAGAATGCTCAGTCGCTTGCATCATGCTTGTTAGATGAAGTCTCATCACAACGTACTTGGAATTTCCTACAAATTAATTGCTCAAACAATTGGAAAAGAGTAATTTTCTATTTTCCCCCATACGGAAGCACTATGTATGATGCACATAAATATGTAGTAGGTCTGCCTTTTGTTTAAAGTGTTTTTACCTCCCCCCCCCCCCACAAACGAATCTACAACCACCAAAATGTGGAACCACCAGCCGCCACTGAGTTTTAATATGCCACTGAAATGCCTCTCTATGAAAAATAACTAAGAATGATTAATGTGAGCTTGGGAGCTGCATTTACCACACATGAATAAAGTCAGAACTTACATATTAAGAATGAAACTATATGTGCTAGTTCATCATCATCATTTGTGGTCAGATATGATAATTTTTCTATTGTTATAGAAAATCATTAGGTACGATTATGTGGTACATATTATTATTTAACTGAAATCAAATTATTACAAATACAATGTGGTGAATAGGCTTAACAGTAACAATTAAAATTTGTTCATAAAAGTCTGTTACGTAGTCTACATTAAAAAGTAGTTATTAATGGGAATTATTCTTAATAAAGAAACATGAAAAAGCTGCCTAGAGTGATTTTATAGGATTATCATATAAGATGTGAATGTCCACATGACCTTTACAAGAATATATGCATTGTGTATGTCTGAATGTTATTGCACTCATGTCTGAATGTTAAAAGTATCTCAGTATAAATGACAGTATTTTTTTCTTAATTATTGCTGCCAAAAGTAAGGCAAATATTTAAAATGAACATTACTAACAACTCCAAACAACTGGTAACAAGCATATGACAATAGAAATGGACATTAATTCATTGCATTCTCACAATTTTTGTAGCTTACAGAAATGTGTACTGGTGGTGCAGGCAATATCTTGATTCCTTTACATAGTAATACTATTTTTATAATAATTATTGTTTACTAAATTAATAATTAGGCCTACTATTTTAAAAAGCTGTCTATTTCCTTGTTATACAAAGTTTACAGGATACCTATACCTATATATATATATATAGGTATACATATTGACATATGTATACAGGATACTTATACATATGTCAAATATTACTGCAATTATATTAAAAAAGGTTGAAAGGTTGATAGTAGAATAACAGTGCTAAATAGATCTCTTCTGAAAATATATAACAGGTACAAAATAAAGACTATCAATAAATTATCAAAAAATAAAATATTATCACAAATAAAATGAATATACCTTTATTTATAGAGTTTGTGCAATTTTCTTCATCCTCTGCTGCTGCACAGTCTTTAATTCCATCACATCTTGCTGCCGCTGAGACACATGTTATATCTGAAGATCTCCAACAATGGAATGCAGTTTCTGGGCATCTGTGGTTTCTGTTACATGCCTCATCTGAACCGTCCGGGCAATCTCTGCGTCCATCACATACAAAGTACCAACTAATACAGATTCCTGAAGCACGGCACTAAACAAGTGAACAGATACAGCTGTTCAGAATTTGCACAACTGCTGCTTCAAGTTGAAATGTAAGTCCACATATTTGAATAAAGCATAAATATGTTACATAATATTCTCATTAATTTTACTTTACACAGACATAAAGATAACTTCTTTTACTGCATTTGTCTGGTAGAAAGTTCTGTATACATTTGAAGTTAAACGGTTTGCAGTGATAATGTTCTGCAGTGTAGTGTAGTGTGTGTGCATGCATGCATATATATATATATATTGTAATGGTACATATCTTCACCTAACAATAATGAAGAAAACATGACAAGATAAATTGTTTAATCATTAACACTAAAATAAAAAAAGGGATTAATCAGAGATTAAAGGAATGGGTAACTCAAAATAATAGCACGATCAGACATATCCAGGTAGTCAGAACAGTAACTTCTAATAATAAAGAAGTAACAAACAAACAAACCAAATGTTAAATACAGTAATACATGGCGATTTAACCTGAGTAGCCCAATAGATGGTAAGTGAGAGAGTAGAACCAGCCCCATAAACCAAGAATAATATAAATAATGACAACTGTAAGTGAACTAGAACTAGCCACCACACTACCACAACAGTGTAGTAATAATAAGAATAATAATGAACAAAGAATTAGCATGGAAGTGTGAAAGTATAATCAGCCACAACACCAAGGAAGTGACATGTAAACGATGGCAAAATAAAGTGAGCCCAGAAAGAATACAAAACTAATGTTAAACCAATGGAAAAGACTAACTAATGAAAATTGTATATGATAATAATAAATGTAAAGACAGACAAGTTAAAAATATTAATTGTTAAGGACTTGAGATGTAGAAGGGTACCAGTGGCGGCTCGTCCTTATGAACATGGGAGGGGCTCTTTCATAAGGTCATAACTATCTCTACACAAAACACACACGCACGCGAACGCGCACACACAGATACACACACTCATTCACTTTCTTGTATGTATTTTTATAAATTTATGAAATTGTCAAAATTAGTCTACTTATAACATTTGATTTTACTGTAAGTATTTTAGTTTTAAGATATGTGAATAATAAGAGTGGAAATTCAAAATATTTTATAGGACAGAAGTACATAGCTATATACTACAGGGCTAATGTGAAAGCTATATTTTTAAAATTAGACCAAGCATCAGAATTCAGGAGGAAGTTGTATTAAGTAACAAATTATTAATCTTCTACCACTTTAAATATACTTAGTCACATTTAATATAAAAAATAAATTAATCTACGACTGAAAATTCATAACTTTAGTTATATTGTTTGTAGCAGAAGTCCATCCTCCTCTCCTTCTGTGCAGCGAAGTGGTTGATCACACGTTCATTGAAATTGGGGGTAGATAATAATTTCTTTTCAATTGAACACATGGCGAGTGCACTGAGTCTACCTTCTTTCATTATGCTCCTGGTAAAAGTCTTTATTCGCTTTAAAGTTGAAAAACATCTTTCACTTTCTGCAGTGGTCATTGGGATTGTGCAGCTGATCTGAAGTAATTTCACTGATTCGGGGAGCACATCTCTCAGATTATTATCATAAATAAAATTAAGCAACCGTAATGAGCCTGTTGCCTCAGAAAAATCACTTCTACTGTATATTACTACCAACTCTTGTTTCAGTTCTATTTTATTCAACTGGAATAAATTTACAGCAATTTCTAATTCATTTTCAGGAAATTTATTTTTGAACTCAGGAAACAAACTTGGCTGAAATAACTTAGCTACCGACAAATGATCTAAGAAATTAAAGCGATTGTCAATTCCAGTCATGATAACATCACACGCTTCTTTTGCCACAATGTGTCTTCTATCTTCAAATCGGCCACGTTTTCTACTGGGGCCTGAACAAGATAAATCATTTTCAGTTCCATCAAGTTCGCTAGAACTGGGCTGGTCAACCTCAGGCAAGTTTCTTATTTTTTGGATTATAGACTTAAATTCGCCTATACATTTTAAGGCCTTGATGCAGTCGATTGTCTTGTCCTGAAGCTCGTTGTACAAAATATCACAATGGGGCATTATTTTATTAAAAAATGTTACCAGAAAATGAAATCGTTGTCTTTAAGAAGGTTGCTTAAACCAACTGCTTTGTTTACAGTTGTATAATCATTGCTGTCGTCGTCTAATATTTTATTTAAGCATTCTTCTATTTCATTTTTATACTTAAATAATGTGCTGACAATTCTAGACTTGAAGTTCCAACGAGTGCCAGAGCTCTTTGGTATTCGTTTTTTCATAATGTCGTCAAGTACTGCTGTTCTTTTAGTCGATTGTGAAAAAAAGGATGAAAATGCTTCAACATTAGTGAAAAATATTTTTATATATTTATTTTGTGTTGCGCAGCGTTCAATGATCAAATTTAGTTGATGCGCGTAGCAGTGTACGAAATGTGCATTTTTGTACACAGATTTGACTCTTGCCTGCACACCTGTGTGCTGGCCACTCATGACAGAAGTGCCATCGTAGCTTTGAGCAATCACTCTTTCAGGTGTTTTGTCAATTTTTAGCTTTTCCAGCTTGTTAAAAATTGCTTCACTAACATATGCTGCGTCATGACCTTTGGGTACTACAAAACTAACAAATCTTTCATTTACAACCCCATTTAACTCGTATCTGACAACAAACACTAGCTGAGACAATGTAGCACAGTCAGTTGTCTCATCGGCTTCAATAGCAATATATTTAGTTTGAGTAATTTCGTCGCATATAATTTCCAAGCACACGGCATATATGGAATCAAGTAAATCATTTTGGATGGTTTTGGAAAGCCCTAAAAATACTCGGTTATTGCTTTTTTCAATATGTTGTTTTAATGTAGAGTCTAACTCTGCCATTAGGTTGACAAGACCACGAAATATGCCAGGGTCGTTAGATGTGTCAGTGCCACTTTCGTCATGCCCCCTTAATGCAAGTTCAAAAGCCCCACAAAACTTCACAGCATCAATCAACTTACTTAAAATGTACCGATTTTTTGATACTTCCTCATTTAACTTTTGAATTCTTAATCTATATGCACTGTCTAACTGAGATCTAATGTCAACCTTCCCAAATACTGCATACTCGATACACGCATTTATATGTTTTTCACTTAATTTATGTTTTTTAAGTTTTTCACTCAAATGCTTAATATCCGAGACACCATCTACAGTCCAGGTGCGATCCTGTACGCTCATTACTATGCACGGGTAACAGAAAAATGAGTTTTTTATTCCACACCCACACAACTAATCAGCATAATTATACAGATGAATACTAAATTTCCGATTGTAGTTATTCCTACTCTTAGTGGATTTTTGTACTTGATTAATCACCATATTAGGCCTAGGAGGTCCTAATCTCTTAAGTTCAACCCTGTGCTCTAAGTTCTTTATCCCTTGGCTAATAATTTTACTTACATCATTCGTAATTACAAAGTTAGAATCCGTGTTATTCATTATGACACACATTAATCACACACTAACAAATAACTCTGTTTGCAAACAAGGAGTGCCAATAACTGCTACACTGCTGGCCGCTGGCGCTGGCTGAGATGGTTTGCGCATGCGTGGCCAAGGATGGAGTCCCAGCATGTCCGTAAGAACACAGTTGATTGACGTCACCGCACGGTTACAGCTGTATGCTGTATTTTCCATTTACACTGCACACAGTAGCTTTGGGCTCTATGGCCAACGCCCGCAACTCAACTCCGGACTTTAAACGTCAAATGTTTTCCGTTGTATTATTTGTTTTGATGCGTATAGGAACTTTTTTAATTGATTTGGTGAAAAATTAATAATTAATTATTACTTTTTATTTTATTGGGAGGGCTGCGCCCGAGAGCCCTTATGGGCAAGCCGCCACTGGTGCCACTCTGTAACCACCCCTTCCCTTTGTGTACGTGCCTTATCTAGTTTATTTTTGTAATTGGAAGTTTTCGTAATGTGTTTTGCGAACGTAAATGGTGTCGTTCGGAAGCGTCTGGTAGCCTGTGTGGCTTACCTGTCCCTTCTCACTCTTTCGTAATTCCGGATAGGCACCAAATTGTTTTTCGTGAAAACAATTAAAAGTTTTTATTTGTATAGTTTGATATTGCACTATTGTAAATTCGAATCGCTCGCCATCTGGCTTGTTACTGATTCTCATCTGAGTGGGGGAAACGTGTTGCCAACATGAGACAACGTTGGTTATGTTGACCCACTGCTAGTAAACAAAACATGCATAATATTCTTTACAAGTAAATAATGGACAGTTGTTATCGGTACACACTCTTTTATTAGGCTTTTGACTGGTTATTTTTTGTTAACGCTTCATAAAATTAATAATTTATACAATGATTTTAGCCTCGGCAATATTCGCTCAATCAGCGGATCGCTGGGTTGGCAGTACAATGTTTATATTAGCTGCAAGACAGTGTGGTTATTATTTTACAAAATAAATCTGCCTATAGGGTTCTTTTAAGTACGAAACAGAGGTTTATCTAACAAGATAACAAAATTAGAACATATCATTTAAAGTACGTGATCATTAAAATTAAACAAGGTTTACTATAAATTAAATATTGTGGTGTTGAATTGTGACAGTGTCTTTGGTGTATACATAGGTTATCATTTGGTCATTCAGTGTTTACAAAGTTACTTTTTATTTTATCAATCCTTGAAAATACCTTCAGTGACAGTGAGAGTTTTATCATTTAGTTATAATTTTGTGAAAGAGGATTTGTCTTTTTTAAAAATCAAAAAATTCAGCAATACTCAACGTTAGTAGATAAAAGATGTATTGTCAGTCGTCCAAGTGGTGTAATGGGTTGATGTCGGTTCTTCCTTCTTCAGTCTTGGGCTTCGGGAATGGTTGGCGTCTTCTTCTGGTCGGATTCCATATGTTTTTTGGTCATCTAGATTAATTCCGCGCTGGTCCTTGGTATAGTTTGGTTGGAATGTCCTCTCGTCAGTTATTCTGGTCCTTCTTCATCGACTTATGGGCACTTATACTGTTTTAGAGTTAAAAATTTGTGCCCCTCACGGCGTGGCTTCTCTGCAGTTTAGCGTCACTACAGTTATTATTGTTCCTAACTGAAAATTAGTCAATACACGGTTGTTGTCATGGTAACTCACAATTTTTGATTGGCTGAAATTGGCTTGAGATCATTGTTAAGATATTTGAATTTTTATTTAAAATGGTCACAGATCTTCTAAATGTAATTAATCTTCAGTACTCCCTTTTTAGTAGTAAATATTATTACCACTGTTCATATTTTTGGCTCAAGGATTAATTTGACATCCAATACTACAGTATTTACTTAGGTATCAACATTTTGACAGTTTTGTGGATTTTATTTAATTATACTGTTTTCTTAATTTACATTATTATCATAATATTCCTGCCTTAACATGATAGTCTAATTGTATTTCATAGTTTATGTGGCTTAGTCTTACTAATGTCAGTGTTTAATTCTAAAATTTGAAGTCTTTTGTAGTTTGACTGTTGGGAATCTGCCTAGGCTTAGATAGCAATTGACTATTTTTTCTTTAATTACTGAGATTACATTTTATTCTCCCCTTGTATGGGTCCTGATTGTTTTAATACATGATTCTGTTTATTTGCTCAATGTTTATGTCTGTTCTAGTACTTGTGTGTGATTTTATTGGTTTCATATGTTAATTTGTATACTGTCATAACTGCCTTTTAGTGTCATTGTATCTGACTGTATTTATTTTGTTTCTTGTTTATTGCATCATATAACATAGCATCTTATGGTTTTAACAATTCCCATAGATATAATTTTTATTCATTAAAACATAATTCTCTTGAAACATAAATCTTACTCATTAAAACATAATTATTTACCTTTTATTATCCACTCATACTCTTCAGTGGGTAATAATTATTTTATAGTATCATTAAAAGAAAACAAACATATAAACCTTAATTAATTATTTTGATTATTATAGAAAATCCTTATTACTAAGCTTATCTGACACTGTTTTATTAACTAATGGTACCTAATACCATTTCACTATGTCTTATTAACTCTTATCATGATTATTCATTGTTTTTATCCCTTAATATTACTGACATTTTCTATATGGTGAATTGACACACTGATAGTCTATCTTTCTTACTTTCCTAATAATCTTAATAGTCACTTGTTACATTAATTGCCACACATTTAAAAACCATGATAATCAGTTATCACTAAAGCTAACTTAATTTTAACACTATTAGTTTATATAGTTACATTTTGGGTGTCCACTCACATTGGCCTCTCAACTATCACAGTCCTTCCTGCGTTTGACCATTATCAGATCTCACTCATTTATAACTTATAACCTAGTTTATGCACTTATAAACTTTGATTACGGTTTTACCCGTGTTTATCACTTTTTAATGGGGTTTATTCTCACTTCGGGGTATTAACACTAACACTTTGCACTCCATCTTGTTTTAGTGTTACTGGTGGGTAAAGATTAGTGTATTGCTTATTCAAAACTCTCTTTCTTACATTTATTTTAAAATGTTCATCCTACTTACAATTTATAATCTCTCACTCTGTGTGGTTTGACTATACATGATATGTTTGTGTCGTGCTAATGTGATTTGTCCTAGTTTACTCTATTTGTTTGGGTTAGTGTACCCTTCAGTGGCGGCTTGCCCATAAGGGCTCTCGGGCGCAGCCCTCCCAATAAAATAAAAAGTAATAATTAATTATTAATTTTTCACCAAATCAATTAAAAAAGTTCCTATACGCATCAAAACAAATAATACAACGGAAAACATTTGACGTTTAAAGTCCGGAGTTGAGTTGCGGGCGTTGGCCATAGAGCCCAAAGCTACTGTGTGCAGTGTAAATGGAAAATACAGCATACAGCTGTAACCGTGCGGTGACGTCAATCAACTGTGTTCTTACGGACATGCTGGGACTCCATCCTTGGCCACGCATGCGCAAATCATCTCAGCCAGCGCCAGCGGCCAGCAGTGTAGCAGTTATTGGCACTCCTTGTTTGCAAACAGAGTTATTTGTTAGTGTGTGATTAATGTGTGTCATAATGAATAACACGGATTCTAACTTTGTAATTACGAATGATGTAAGTAAAATTATTAGCCAAGGGATAAAGAACTTAGAGCACAGGGTTGAACTTAAGAGATTAGGACCTCCTAGGCCTAATATGGTGATTAATCAAGTACAAAAATCCACTAAGAGTAGGAATAACTACAATCGGAAATTTAGTATTCATCTGTATAATTATGCTGATTAGTTGTGTGGGTGTGGAATAAAAAACTCATTTTTCTGTTACCCGTGCATAGTAATGAGCGTACAGGATCGCACCTGGACTGTAGATGGTGTCTCGGATATTAAGCATTTGAGTGAAAAACTTAAAAAACATAAATTAAGTGAAAAACATATAAATGCGTGTATCGAGTATGCAGTATTTGGGAAGGTTGACATTAGATCTCAGTTAGACAGTGCATATAGATTAAGAATTCAAAAGTTAAATGAGGAAGTATCAAAAAATCGGTACATTTTAAGTAAGTTGATTGATGCTGTGAAGTTTTGTGGGGCTTTTGAACTTGCATTAAGGGGGCATGACGAAAGTGGCACTGACACATCTAACGACCCTGGCATATTTCGTGGTCTTGTCAACCTAATGGCAGAGTTAGACTCTACATTAAAACAACATATTGAAAAAAGCAATAACCGAGTATTTTTAGGGCTTTCCAAAACCATCCAAAATGATTTACTTGATTCCATATATGCCGTGTGCTTGGAAATTATATGCGACGAAATTACTCAAACTAAATATATTGCTATTGAAGCCGATGAGACAACTGACTGTGCTACATTGTCTCAGCTAGTGTTTGTTGTCAGATACGAGTTAAATGGGGTTGTAAATGAAAGATTTGTTAGTTTTGTAGTACCCAAAGGTCATGACGCAGCATATGTTAGTGAAGCAATTTTTAACGAGCTGGAAAAGCTAAAAATTGACAAAACACCTGAAAGAGTGATTGCTCAAAGCTACGATGGCACTTCTGTCATGAGTGGCCAGCACACAGGTGTGCAGGCAAGAGTCAAATCTGTGTACAAAAATGCACATTTCGTACACTGCTACGCGCATCAACTAAATTTGATCATTGAACGCTGCGCAACACAAAATAAATATATAAAAATATTTTTCACTAATGTTGAAGCATTTTCATCCTTTTTTTCACAATCGACTAAAAGAACAGCAGTACTTGACGACATTATGAAAAAACGAATACCAAAGAGCTCTGGCACTCGTTGGAACTTCAAGTCTAGAATTGTCAGCACATTATTTAAGTATAAAAATGAAATAGAAGAATGCTTAAATAAAATATTAGACGACGACAGCAATGATTATACAACTGTAAACAAAGCAGTTGGTTTAAGCAACCTTCTTAAAGACAACGATTTCATTTTCTGGTAACATTTTTTAATAAAATAATGCCCCATTGTGATATTTTGTACAACGAGCTTCAGGACAAGACAATCGACTGCATCAAGGCCTTAAAATGTATAGGCGAATTTAAGTCTATAATCCAAAAAATAAGAAACTTGCCTGAGGTTGACCAGCCCAGTTCTAGCGAACTTGATGGAACTGAAAATGATTTATCTTGTTCAGGCCCCAGTAGAAAACGTGGCCGATTTGAAGATAGAAGACACATTGTGGCAAAAGAAGCGTGTGATGTTATCATGACTGGAATTGACAATCGCTTTAATTTCTTAGATCATTTGTCGGTAGCTAAGTTATTTCAGCCAAGTTTGTTTCCTGAGTTCAAAAATAAAATTCCTGAAAATGAATTAGAAATTGCTGTAAATTTATTCCAGTTGAATAAAATAGAACTGAAACAAGAGTTGGTAGTAATATACAGTAGAAGTGATTTTTCTGAGGCAACAGGCTCATTACGGTTGCTTAATTTTATTTATGATAATAATCTGAGAGATGTGCTCCCCGAATCAGTGAAATTACTTCAGATCAGCTGCACAATCCCAATGACCACTGCAGAAAGTGAAAGATGTTTTTCAACTTTAAAGCGAATAAAGACTTTTACCAGGAGCATAATGAAAGAAGGTAGACTCAGTGCACTCGCCATGTGTTCAATTGAAAAGAAATTATTATCTACCCCCAATTTCAATGAACGTGTGATCAACCACTTCGCTGCACAGAAGGAGAGGAGGATGGACTTCTGCTACAAACAATATAACTAAAGTTATGAATTTTCAGTCGTAGATTAATTTATTTTTTATATTAAATGTGACTAAGTATATTTAAAGTGGTAGAAGATTAATAATTTGTTATTTAATACAACTTCCTCCTGAATTCTGATGCTTGGTCTAATTTTAAAAATATAGCTTTCACATTAGCCCTGTGGTATATAGCTATGTACTTCTGTCCTATAAAATATTTTGAATTTCCACTCTTATTATTCACATATCTTAAAACTAAAATACTTACAGTAAAATCAAATGTTATAAGTAGACTAATTTTGACAATTTCATAAATTTATAAAAATACATACAAGAAAGTGAATGAGTGTGTGTATCTGTGTGTGCGCGTTCGCGTGCGTGTGTGTTTTGTGTAGAGATAGTTATGACCTTATGAAAGAGCCCCTCCCATGTTCATAACGACGAGCCGCCACTGCCATCAGCAACACTGTCCTTGTAGGAGCGACAGGACGGCAAAATAGAACCGTCCGAAAACAAGTGCAACTCGAACTGACAAGCAACGGACAAGCCGTAACAATGACGTTTTTAGTAGCCAGTGGATTGCCATTCAGGATGCTAATTGGTTGCGACATGCTGCGCCAGTACTCAGCAATAATTGACCTGAGCAAATACAAACTTATTTTGAAGAAAGGTGACATACAGTGGATAACCGAACTGACCAACAGTGACGAATTACAGCCAAATAAAATCATGTACCATGTACAAAATACAGAAATACTGGAGAGCATATACTGAATAACGGAATTTATGACGAGGCCGACAATGAAGAACTATGGCAAGAAAAAATCGAAGAAATCCGTACTTTCCAGAGAGAGAAAACGAGCGCACAATTAACCGTTCAACAAGCTGAACAACTGATA
This sequence comes from Magicicada septendecula, assembly GCA_034769895.1. Taxonomy (NCBI): domain Eukaryota; kingdom Metazoa; phylum Arthropoda; class Insecta; order Hemiptera; family Cicadidae; genus Magicicada; species Magicicada septendecula. The sequence continues at coordinate 1,117,649,832 of CM068367.1, read as the reverse complement.
GAAGTGTATAACCGCTACAAGCACGTATTTTCAGATACACCTGGAAAGGTCAGAGATTATCAGTGCGAGATTCAATTCCGAGAGCCTGTCAACTTGATAAAAAAATCTTACCCGATCGCATTTTCATTAAAGGAGGCGGTGAGAACAGAAATCAATCGATTAATATCAGAAGACATAATTGAACCAAGCTACTCACCCTACACCAGCCCTATCCTAGCAGTTCCAAAGAAACACGGGAAGGTGAGAATATGTCTAGACGCCCGTGAGATCAATAAACACATAATAAATGATCGTACATCCCCAGGAGAAATAGAAGAGATCCTGAAAAAATTCTATGGACCAAATTCATCAGTATATGGGACACTGTCTGCGGCTATTGGCAGGTTGTATTACACCCATCCAGTAGAAAGTACATGGCGTTTATATTTGAAGGACGGAACTTCCAATTCAAAAGATTACCCTTCGGATTGGTGAATTCGGTAGCAGTATTTGTAAAAATTATGGACCAGATACTTGGACCAGATGCATTACAGTTTACAACAGTCTATGTAGACGACTTATTAATAACTTCAGATGTGTGGGACGAACATTGTCACAGAGTAGAATATGTGCTGAAAAAACTATCAAATAACCATATAACCCTCAAACTGGAAAAATCCAAATTTTTATCTGATGAAGTGCAATTTTTAGGATTCAACTTGTCTGGAAATGGGATAACACCATCACAAGAAAAGGTGGAGTGCATACAGAAGTTTCCAACACCAAAAAATAAGAAATAACTCCAATCATTTCTCGGTCTATGCAATTATTACCAAAAGTTCCAAAAGAATTATTCTGAAATGACAGCCAAATTTTCACACCAACTGTCATCTAAGAACAAATGGACGTGGGGAGTCGAACAAGACACAACACTCCAACTGATTAAAAACAAATTCATTGAGTCAGTAATGTTACGTCATCCTAATTTTACTAAACCATTTTATTTAAATTGCGACGCCAGTGACGTTAGCCTTGGAACCATTTTGTACCAGGAGGATGAAGAGGGAAATCATTGTGTGATCAGTTTTGCAAGTAGAGTGCTAAACAGCAGTGAAAGAAATTATAACGTTACTGAGAAGGAATTGCTGAGCGTTGTATTCTCATGTAGAAAATATAGGACCTACATATTGGGGTACCCGATTACAGTAAGGACTGACCACAAGTCCATATCATTCCTTAGAAATTGTAAGTTAAGTCATGGAAGATTGACTAGATGGAGTTTGGTATTGCAGGAGTATGATCTAAATTGGGAATACATCCCAGGCAAGAAAAATGTTGTAGCAGATACCCTGTCCAGAGTAAACATTAAAGATCAGACGTACGAAGGATAAAAGGAAACTGTTATCAAAATATACCATATAATTAAAAGCATGACTGACTTGGCCAACATTATGAAAGAGATGGAACGACAACAAGCACAAGATCCCAAACTAAGCAAAATTCTATCACGCTTAACAGACAAAGATGACCACATATCCCAATATTACTGCAAACACCAAGTGATACTTTTCATAAAACCGATCTGGGAATACCCAGATGCATCATTACCGATCATGGGACGCAATTCAAGGGACGAAGATGGAAGAACACTTTACTAACTCATGGAATAAAAATATACAAGACATCAGTGTACCATCCCAGCAGCAACCGTGCAGAGCGAGTCTTGAGAGAATTGGGGAGAATTCTCCGTACATATTGTTATGAGCAACACAATGAATGGTCTACATATATACCAGCAGCTGAAAACTTTATAAATTTATCGCACCACCAGTTTATTGAAACAACACCATATGCTGCAATGTTCCAAAAACCACCACCTAGAGAGATTACTTCTCTAATTCAATTTCCAAATGGCGAAGAATATCAGTTCAATGACGTGCAATTTCATAATAAAATACTAGAAAAGACTGACAAAATCAGAGAAAAATATAAGCAAATGCAACCGAAACCCATACAATATCAGATTGGAGAGCAAATATTACTTAAAAACAGAGGATTACCAAGCACCATGGAAGGGATAGCCAAGAAGCTATTGTTACTGTACACAGGACCCTACATAGTAAGCAAAGACAACCGAAATAATACATATGAGATCGTAGACCCAAAGACACAAAGAATAAAGGGGACATTTAACCAAACCTCTATGAAAAAATATTATTAAAAACGAGAAAAAAACATCCTGAAACCAATTAATAAATAACTAGTGTTAAACAGTAAGAAAAATCAACAAAACAAATAATAAAAAGATCATGTATACCATACCCACTAATAATATCGAATCACTAAGAGCTAGAGAGTGTGAATAAAAGAAAAAGAATATAATTTGAAATAATGTATTGTATAAACTAAATAATAATAATGTGGAGAATCCTACAAATGATATTTATTTTATAGTAGCACTAAGACTACTTGTATAATTTTATAATGATTGACTGTAGATAAGTCCAGCAATCAAATGTGTATTTTACGGCGGAGCAATGGAGTCAAAAGTACCCCTCCGATCCGATTCAATATAATGTTAGGGAAAAAATGGTAGGGAATTAGATATCAAAGGGATAAGAACATTAAACTAAAATACGATACAAAGATCAAGAAGAATACTGACACTCAAAAATAATAAGAGTCTATTGCTCAAAACTAACCAGTGATTAAGAAAATAAAAATGAAATAATGATTGATAATTCCAATCAAAAAACTGAACGATATTTGTTGAAATAATCAATTTTAGTGGCAGGGCAATATGTAATGGTACATATGTTCACCTAACAATAATGAAGAAAACATGACAAGATAAATTGTTTAATCATTAACACTAAAATAAAAAAGGGATGAATCAGAGATTAAAGGAATGGGTAACTCAAAATAATAACACAATCAGACATATCCAGGTAGCCAGAACAGTAACCTCTAATAATAAAGAAGTAACAAACAAACAAACCAAATGTTAAATACAGTAATACATGGCGATTTAACCTGAGTAGCCCAATAGATGGTAAGTGAGAGAGTAGAACCAGCCCCATAAACCAAGAATAATATAAATAATGACAACTGTAAGTGAACTAGAACTAGCCACCACACTACCACAAGAGTGTAGTAATAATAAGAATAATAATGAACAAAGAATTAGCATGGAAGTGTGAAAGTATAATCAGCCACAACACCAAGGAAGTGACATGTAAACGATGGCAAAATAAAGTGAGCCCAGAAAGAATACAAAACTAATGTTAAACCAATGGAAAAGACTAACTAATGAAAATTGTATATGATAATAATAAATGTAAAGACAGACAAGTTAAAAATATTAATTGTTAAGGACTTGAGATGTAGAAGGGTACACTAACCCAAACAAATAGAGTAAACTAGGACAAATCACATTAGCACGACACAAACATATCATGTATAGTCAAACCACACAGAGTGAGAGATTATAAATTGTAAGGAGGATGAACATTTTAAAATAAATGTAAGAAAGAGAGTTTTGAATAAGCAATACACTAATCTTTACCCACCAGTAACCCTAAAACAAGATTGAGTGCAAAGTGTTAGTGTTAATACCCCGAAGTGAGAATAAACCCCATTAAAAAGTGATAAACATGGGTAAAACCGTAATCAAAGTTTATAAGTGCATAAACTAGGTTATAAGTTATAAATGAGTGAGATCTGATAATGGTCAAACGCAGGAAGGACTGTGATAGTTGAGAGGGCAATGTGAGTGGACACCCAAAATGTAACTATATAAACTAATAGTGTTAAAATTAAGTTAGCTTTAGTGATAACTGATTATCATGGTTTTAAATGTGTGGCAATTAATGTAACAAGTGACTATTAAGATTATTAGGAAAGTAAGAAAGATAGACTATCAGTGTGTCAATTCACCATATAGAAAATGTCAGTAATATTAAGGGATAAAAACAATGAATAATCATGATAAGAGTTAATAAGACATAGTGAAATGGTATTAGGTACCATTAGTTAATAAAAGAGTGTCAAATAAGCTTAGTAATAAGGATTTTCTATAATAATCAAAATAATTAATTAAGGTTTATATGTTTGTTTTCTTTTAATGATACTATAAAATAATTATTACCCACTGAAGAGTATGAGTGGATAATAAAAGGTAAATAATTATGTTTTAAGTAAGATTAAGTAAATTGTTTTGGAGAATCTCTATTGTTTCTTGTATAGGTATATTTGTGTATAAATTGACAATATCAAAAGAAACCAGCTTATAACTCGGTAATAAGTCGATGGAATTAATTTTGTTTATGAAATCTTTATTGTTCTTGATACTATGATTATTCTCTAGCTGTATACTGTTTATTATATGTTGATGTTTTTTTGCGATTTTGTACCCAGGTGCCGATGTGTAGTTAACTAAGGGACGTATTGGCATGTTGTCCTTATGTATTTTTGGCAAACCTGTGAATGCGGGTGCCTGTGCATTTATTTGTTTAATATGGTGTCTAACATTTTACTTAGATTTTACTCCAAAACAATTTACTTAATACGGCAATATTAAATCAACAGGAAATTAACAAATTAATCTTGATATTACGAATAGTGTTGAAACAAAATTATTTTACATTTCACGGCAAGTTTTTTAAACAAGGAGAAGGGTTAGCCATGGGGTCTCCTTTAAGTGGATTACTGGCAGATATATACCTTAACTTTTATGAAAATAATTATCTACTATCTAACTGTAACAGTTACCACGATAAAATTATCTCATACACGCGATATGTTGACGATACGTTCATGGTTTTTAATGGCACTTGTAGACAAATGGACATGTTACTCAAATACACGAACAACATAAATAACAACATAAAATTCACCATGGAAGTAGAAAATGAAAATTGCCTAAACTTTTTAGACCTTTCTGTTCGAAGAAACGCTGATTGTATCACATATAAAATATACAGGAAACCTACTACCACGGATATAACTGTCCATGCTGATTCATTCCACCCATATACACAGAAAATGGCCTCTTTTAATGCTTTCGTAAATAGACTTTTAACTATACCTATGAACCAGGAAGATTTTCAAGATGAAGTAAATATTATTAAACATATAGCTGTCAATAATGGATATAAAAGTGATATAATAGATAACTTATTTCGCAAACGTAGGAATAAAATGGAAAGAAAATTAAAATTAGATGGTAAAAAGAACCATTATATTTCAGTTGAATATACTAATGTGATTCCTAATATAATAAAAAATGAATGAAGAAAATTAGACATCATCGTGTCCTTCAAAACTACCAATAACATATTGAACATATTAAAACCTCGAACACAAAAAACAACCGAAAACAGTTCTGGCATATATAGAATCCAGTGTAGTGAATGTGATAAATTCTACATAGGACAAACGGGCAGGAAATTTAAAGACAGATATAAAGAACATTTGCCAAAAAAGAACATCAAGTCAATCAAATCCAACTTTGCTTTACATCTGGTAAACAGCAATCACAGTTATAGTGGTTTCACAGATAACTTTACGCCCATACATATATGCAGTAAGAGCCGATACATGGATGCCATGGAAGAATATGAAATATATAAAGCATTTGTATTTCAACCAAACCTACTGCTTAATGATCAATTAACATTTAAAACTCACTGTTTATATGATACTGTATTGAAGAGTGATAACACTTGTGTACACCAGCCGAATATATAGTTTGATTACGCGGTCAATTATAGTACGGCAGTGCGCACTGTTACGTGGACTGAGTTCTATCATACTCATTGTGTTATGTGTTTATGTGTTGATGTGTTTTAATTATTATATTCTTGACACGTTCGTTATGAACTAGAAGAAAAAACAATTTTACCTGATGATGGGAACGTGTTCCCGAAACATGTCGTAAGACATCAAAGACGTCGTCGCAGCACGGATAAAGAAAAAGGTATTTATTTATTTTAATAATGTAAATTAAGAAAACAGTATAATTAAATAAAATCCACAAAACTGTCAAAATGTTGATACCTAAGTAAATACTGTAGTATTGGATGTCAAATTAATCCTTGAGCCAAAAATATGAACAGTGGTAATAATATTTACTACTAAAAAGGGAGTACTGAAGATTAATTACATTTAGAAGATCTGTGACCATTTTAAATAAAAATTCAAATATCTTAACAATGATCTCAAGCCAATTTCAGCCAATCAAAAATTGTGAGTTACCATGACAACAACCGTGTATTGATTAATTTTCAGTTAGGAACAATAATAACTGTAGTGTCGCTAAACTGGAGAGAAGCCACGCCGTGAAGGGCACAAATTTTTAACTCTAAAACAGTATAAGTGCCCATAAGTCGATGAAGAAGGGCCAGAATAACTGACGAAAGGACATTCCAACCAAACTATACCAAGGACCAGCGCAGAATTAATGTAGATGACCAAAAAATATATGGAATCCGACCAGAAGAAGACGCCAACCATTTCCGAAGCCCAAGACTGAAGAAGGAAGAACCGACATCAACCCATTACACCACTTGGACGACTGACAATACAACTTTTATCTACTAACGTTGAGTATTGCTAAATACTCAATAAAGGCAGATTTATTTTGTAAAATAATAACCACACTGTCTTGCAGCTAATATAAACATTGTACTGCCAACCCAGCGATCCGCTGATTGAGCGAATATTGCCGAGGCTAAAATCATTGTATAAATTATTAATTTTATGAAGCGTTAACAAAAAATAACCAGTCAAAAGCCTAATAAAAGAGTGTGTACCGATAACAACTGTCCATTATTTACTTGTAAAGAATATTATGCATGCTTTGTTTACTAGCAGTGGGTCAACATAACCAACGTTGTCTCATGTTGGCAACACGTTTCCCCCACTCAGATGAGAATCAGTAACAAGCCAGACGGCGAGCGATTCGAATTTACAATAGTGCAATATCAAACTATACAAATAAAAACTTTTAATTGTTTTCACGAAAAACAATTTGGTGCCTATCCGGAATTACGAAAGAGTGAGAAGGGACAGGTAAGGCACACAGGCTACCAGACGCTTCCGAACGACACCATTTACGTTCGCAAAACACATTACGAAAACTTCCAATTACAAAAATAAACTAGATAAGGCACGTACACAAAGGGAAGGGGTGGTTACAATATATATATATATATATATATATTACAACAATACAACGTTATTAAATGTATGCGTGTCGTGCCACGCGTTGACGGGCAACAAAATTATAACAATACAAATAACGTGTATGCGTAATTGGGGTTCAGGTGTAATTATAATAAGAGTAACTCTTCTTAAGAATCGTAATATGTTTCCATTTATTAATTTAGACAAACATAAAAAAATAAATAAAAATAATAATTAATTCGCCATATGATATCCATTATCTATGGTTTCAAAGTCTCTTTACTTGCCGTGTTATCATCTCAAACATATATCTTATATTCTAGATATTATATTATAAATTTTTAATTAAAAACTTTTCTTCATTATACTATGATTTCTTGACTACTCAGTCTAAATGTGTGCTTTTTTTTTTTAAATGGTTAATACATTCTTATTCCATATTTTCTTTATACCTTTTTACGGCTTTATAATCATTTTAACACAATTAATTGATTATTTTCAATGACTCTACGTTATGTGCTTTTACTAAGAAAAAGTTAAATAAATTAATTACTTGTTCATTTTCCAAGCAAGGATTTAACTTATCGTTACATTGACTGTTGATTCATTAATGAAAAATAATTAAAGAATATTCTGATTACACATAAATTACATTGGTTTTATCTCTATCTACATACTTAATATTTATTTACTCTTACAAAAATGTTTTGTTTTTGTTTTTCTTTTTTTTTATTAAAGTCTTTCAATGTCTTTCTCTTTGATAATTATATATTGGTTTTTCGTCACCTTAAATTCTGCAGAGTTGTCCCATGTCCTCCAGTGATTCCGTCTGTTCGCTCCTCCTGGCTGTCCTCTTGTCCTCACTGCTCGTCCTCTCGTCTCTCGTCCTTCATGGTACATTGGCTGCTGTAGATTATGTTTACATGTTGCTCTGGATCTGTAGCTGTTATGATAGAATCGTCTCTAGTCCTCTGCGTCTTGTTCCTCTGCTAGTCGTTCGCTCATCCTCTGTCAGGAGCTGATGTTCTTAGTTGTCAACTGCTTGTAGACGTCCGACGATTTCTTTGTTATGGTGCTTTTTTAATTATTGTTTTCATTAATACTTTAAATCAAAACATTTGCCGTAATACTTTATAAGTTAAGGTTAAAAAAAATCATACTGATGTTAGAACTAGCGTCTAACTTTGTCCAAAGTAGTTAAAAAATTCGCGTCTCGGACGGACATAATGTCCTGCTGCGACTGAGGTAATTTAGAAGAGAGAGATTAGCTCTCCTGGGCTTCTATTTATATTCACCAAGAAAACTGCAGCTGTCGATTCAGGAATCAGCCTGTCGACAGTTGAATCATGGCATGATAACCCCCACTCTCGTCTCATTTCACATAATTGCACTTTTTCGCCAATCGCACTGTTTAACGCAGATTTCACGGCGATAAAATATTGTCTAATTTAATGACCTATGTGATGTGCAATTATCATGATGCTCGCACCACTAGTGTAATTATAATGCTTTAAAAATCGCACTGGATTCGCACTGATTGTCCGAATTACGTAAAATTCGCACTGCACTTGTGTCTGATTTTTACACATTTTTAGAAGTTTTTACCTTCTCGCTAACATTTATGGTTTGCTTAATATTAAATATATTCTTAATTTAGCATTGACTTGGGGTGAGGTTGCAAACTTTCAGAATCAAACAGGCTTCACGCACACACACTATTTACTTGTATACACACGTGCAGTGGTAATCGCGTGATGTTTACCTGTTGGTTCCTGCTTGAAAGCCAGCTTCCAATCTCACACCTGCTCGTCTATTATATATTATTGAAATTAACTTAAATATTTATTTTATATTATGTATGCGCATTACAGCCTATGCTTGTATTGTTGCAATATATATGTGTGTGTGTGTGTGTGGGGGGCGGGGAATTAAACTATTAAACTATTAAACTATTAAACTATTACAGTTATTTATGATACACATGTCAAGATCTATTCAATTTAATAAGAGATTAAAACACATTCGGTAGTTTCATACAATTTTGACTGACTACTAATATAATTGATTCAGTTTATTAGGTTGTTCTCCGATTTTCCTAGAATAACTGAAATACAATAGAATTGTTGGAGGGTAAACATACGTTACGAGTTGTAAAAGGGTGGAGG